>CM065356.1:4330711-6730711 GCA_033032245.1 Poecilia picta | reverse complement strand
CCAAACAACTGAAGCTTATGAACGAAAAAGTCTAAAATGTTGCATGTGACTTACTTTATCATCTTCTTTTTCTATGCAGGTGAAAAAAAAGATGTTTTTGTATTCAGAAATAAATAAAAGGAAAAAGTATTCCCTGAGGTTTATGATTTATTTTAATTCCCTGTTTCTATCCAGTGTTTGTTACTCCACCAGGTTAACGTCTCGCATCTCCACCTGGTTTTAAATGTTCTCAAACCCTGTGTTTATGATAGCTATAGATATTGGAACGGCAAAAGATTTCAGGACGAGCGCCGCCGCCACGGAAAGTGGGAATACTCCAGGTGCCGTATACGAACGTGAATCGGTTCGCTGGTGCTAATTGGTGTTGGGGGAGGAAAATCTCCTGGTGTGTTTTGGTGGAGGGGGGTAAATGTGGGCATCTTCAAAAATTGTCTATTTAAAAAAAAGTTTGAAAGTACCTGAGCGTGGAGCTGAGTGTGGCTGAGGTCGAGGCTCTGCTGCCGTAAAATGCTCCATTCAAGGCTGCTCTTTGTGTTGTGAAAAAAAAATCTGTTCCTCTTTCTTTTTCCTTTAATTTCTGTTGACTAATCACTTTTTTCTTTTCTTTTTTCTCCTTTCCCCCCCACACAGCATCATAAAAACCAACTCGCTCTACTTGGAAACGTCTGTGTAGGGTAACATGTAGGGGAAAAATAAACTTGACCTGTGATTGCTCCGTCTTTTTTTGTTTTCTTCTTCTTCTACCTCCTCCTCCTCTTCACTCTTTTCAGGATTTGCTTGTGGACAGAAACAAAATTGCTTGCAAGGAATATTTGACGGATTAGAAGGAGAGGAGTGGGTTGTTCGGGATTAGGATTACAGGGTGTAATGAAGTGGTTAGAGGATTCCCTCACAGCCTGGTCACGTAGAGCCGTTTGTTTCTCTTTATACTGGGAGATGTGAGTCAGGCTCCATGTGCTCCTGGTGTTTTTTTTTTTATTTCAGGAGAGGAGCATTTACTGTGTCAAGCTTCTTCCTCCCAGATTATTCTCCGCTGCACTTCCCTGCATCGTTTGCATCACTGTGTTGTTTGCATGCCCCCTTGTAGCTTCCTCCCTCCCCCGATCCTCTCTGGCGCGTGTGTGTGTATGTTTAGTTGAGACAAGGGTCTTAAAAGACAACCGGATGCTTTGGCCTCTTCTTTTGAAACTGCTAAGGTAAAGAGAGGGAGAACCTCTTACCCAGAAGGCCAGTTTCCTTCCTGTGACAGTCATGGAGGGGTTTTAAAGATAACCACACACACCAGTCAGACGTTCTGCTGTGCAGGCGGGGTCGGGTAGGATTTAAAACATATCTATGACAGGCTACGTGTCTCCCTTGGCACCTATCCAAGATGGATTGGAGTGAGCTGAACCAAAATAAAAGTGCCCTCGTGAGAATCGGCCTGCTGAGGATGAACACTTTTCAGCTGTCGAGAGACTTCGTTGTAGAAATAAACCACGAGCAGCGAGAAAGACTGAAAATGGGCTCACGCTATGTAAATAAATCCTTTCTGTTTGTCTTTTTGAAAGTCACTTTGTCTTGCAGATAGTTATGCAGCAGACGTATGTACAGCAACATTATCTGCTGGTTGGCTCAGCTCAATGGAAATAAATGGCTAGAAAGAAAAATTGTAGCCAGCAGCGTGACTGTAAGGGTGTCTTGGTGAATTAGAAAGCATGTAAAAGTTTAAATGCTCTTGCACTGTGTAGATGAATTAGACACAGGGATATGTTTAGCATTTGTTTCATGGCTAATGAAAACCTAAAAAAACAGAACATTACATAAGCAGACCAATTAAAACTTTTTTTTTAATTACATATAGTGACCTGGTCTGCACAATCACATGAATCACACCGTTGATGGTAAACACGCATTGATTTTGAACCCTTGGTCACAATGAAATAAATTTGGAAAGTTAAGTGGAAGGAAAAAATATAGATAGAAATAGATGTACAAACAACTGACTGGCCACAGCCTTACAAAGACCAAACCAAACTGAATTCAAGCCTTTTTTAGGATAATCAAAAGGTCTGGACTGAGGCTGGAGATGTGCTGCGTTCCAGTTATGTTGCACATGGGTTTTGACGTTACATCCAGGTTAACAGCTAATGGAAATCATGAAAATAAATGTGTCTAAGGGAAATGCAGCAATTAAAAAAAGTCAAATTTTTCTATAAAAAGGTTTTGCACTTTTTTATTTGTATTTCTTGGCTGTATAAAAAATTGTTTATTTTGCAAAACTGCCATGGAAACACTTTTTTTGCTTCACATGAGTGACGGGTATCAACAGCTGCACATTACTACTGGAGGAAAACATGAACAAGATCACAGGAAGTAGTAGGACTTTAATTTGTCCTCTTTTGGATTTTGCAGGCGCTACTCATTACATTGATTTTATTAAATAAAGTTTGTAAAAGTTTTACAAGTTTTGTAAAATAAACATCTTTTCATCACAGCCTGTTGTGATATGGGGCGGCCATATTGAAACTCAAAGTCCGTGCAAGAAGTTGTTTCAGTTAATTTATTCCCCTGACTCGAAAATCGAAACTGGCCAGAAAGTTGGTCTGACTTAAACCTCACTGACAATCTATGGAGCGTTATAGCATTTAATAGCTTTGGTTTATTAACCATCCTTCATGTACAATTGAGATGCATTAGCTTACACTGATTGAAATGCTTTAATTTTGGAGCAGAAATCTGTTTTGGCTTTAATACTTCAAACTGTGGAAAACCATTGTTCATTAAGCTGTTTGGTTGTGCTTGAAACTCACCCTTCTCTCTTTGGGTCAGGGGTTAACGAGAGATTGTCTGCACAAGTTAAAATGTGACTTGGTTCTGAGGTTAATAATTTATGTTTTCATAGGGGAAAAAATGCTAACAGGACAGAACACCCTTCATGTCTGTGTCACACTTACCGCATGTCTCTAACTTGCTTGGGGTTAAATCCTGACGCTGGTCAGCGTCTTGGGGAACAAGGTTTAGCAGTTCAGCACTTTCGTGTGCTGGGATATAAATTTGTCTTATAACTGTTGCTAAGCAATAAGTTAAACCATGTTGTTGTTTTGTCTCTCGTGTTCCAGGGTCGGTGTGGATCCAGATCAAGACCTGCAACCCTCTGGCGACAGCTTTCAAGTCCTCCAGGGGGTGAGGAGCTCACTCTCATCCACTTTGGGATTCTCTGGATCTCTGCCACGTTTTGTTCCACGTTCTGCTGGGGGTTTTTTAGTTGTAGTTTTTTTGTTGTTCATGTGGGTTCAAACTCAGGAAGTCTAGACACTGAAATATAGTTTCAGGAAGAAGAAGACAAAAGTAGAATAGGGAAGCTGTGTGCTGTCAGATGTTATTTTAGGACTGCTAGATCAACTCTTGTCCAACCTGTTGTTGATTCACGGTGACCTGATGTGGTTTCTGTTATACTTTGCTACTATGGCCCTATATCTTAATCTTAAACAAAACATCTTCCCAGCTAGAGTGAGAGCACATCTGGTTCACATGCCAGCAGCTTTAAAGTTTTGTTTTTGATTGAAAAATACATGGATGAGGTATGACATTATGAGTACTGATGGGTAACGTGAATGACACCTACTGTCTGTTTGCTGTGGCATCTGCCAGGGATGTGCACAGATAAACACTAAGACACTATGACGTCCTACAGCATCTGCATTTTTCTTCTGGACAAAAAAAAAGTGTCCTTCTGAAATCTTTGTTGCTTTTAAGCATTCATAGTGCATGGCCCAAGGTAACATGTCTGGATTTAGCCTGTGCTGTCATAACTCCAATTCTGTCCGTCAATATTTTGTTACCAATTTTCAAGGCTTTAAGCTGAGTTCATTAATCATAAGTCTCTAAGAATATTTTCTGTCCTATATCTCTCTGCGAGTCGGATCCACACGTTAAAAAGTCAGAAAACATTAAACGGATTTGCATTAGACTCCTTATCAGTCACTGTATCAGGAAAAAGAAATGACTGATGCTGTTGTCTGATTGCATTCACTGTGAAAAAAGCAAAATGTCATCTTTTTTTTCCAATCATGTGCTTCTCT
This sequence comes from Poecilia picta, assembly GCA_033032245.1. NCBI lineage: Eukaryota > Metazoa > Chordata > Actinopteri > Cyprinodontiformes > Poeciliidae > Poecilia > Poecilia picta. Next base: position 6,726,647 of record CM065356.1, on the reverse strand, counting down.
AGGATGGGAACCAGGATGAGGGCCAGAGTAAAACCAAACAGGAGAGTGCCTGGCTCTTCAGACTCTGGTATACATTTGATCACAAGTATCCTTTTTTAGTGTGTGTGTATAAATCCCGTGTGATTCAGTCACAAGGTACATATCTCAGATAATCCATCAGGATGACTGTCTGGTCCACATTTGCTATGCAAACTGGTTCCTCCTGGATTAGATAATTTGACATGATTGTGAAAAATGTTTTGCTTTTCCCTCCTGGCGGGCTGCAACAACAGACTCAAGGTAATGCCTTTAGCGACTCATCCTCCCATTTCCTCCAATCTTCCCATCTTTGCTAAACAATTGTCTTCCCCAGGTGGCTGATTGTGTTTCTGTGTCTTTAAACGAGGTGGCTGCGTTTTCCAGAAGGGGAAAATCCTCCCCCCCCCAGCCCCCCTCCCCAGTGTCACACTCTATTTGGAGCCACAGAAAGCAGCAGACCATTTGATATACATCAGGTTGTTTCTCCTGAGTGCAACCAACCGCGGGTGTAAATATCCAAACGTGGTTCATGGGACCAGCGGATTCCAGTCGCCACCATTTGAACGCGCCACTTAGTTTTCCAAAGCAGCTTAGCCTGTTTAAGCTGAGTCGTTCACTGCAAAATCACATAAACTCATTGAGTTGTTTTTTGGGCTAGTTTCTAGTGCAAATAATTTAAAATGAGACAAAACTAACTTGCAAGTAAGTTATTTAGAAGCTGTTTTTATGTTGATAATTCTTTAAAAATTATTAAAAACGTTCCAGCCCACTGGCAGATTATTCCACCTAACTTAAGTGAAATAATCTACCAGTGGAACTGGTACTTTTTTAATCAATATATTAGGGAATTATTGCCTTAAAACAAGCTCCCATATCATGCTCAAAAGATATTCTATTTCTCAAAAGATATTTTTCTTATTTCGAATGTACCAAGACACTTGCACTCGAAATAAGACCAAAAATACTTGGTAAAACTGTTTTTGCAGCGTATACTTTTTTTTATTTGTTCTCTGCAGATTGAAGAATCCAGATCAGGTGTAAAAACACCAATATGATCTCAGCAGCACACATCCCTCTGATATATTACATTTCTGTTGTAAAGTTTCACTAAAACTTTTTCCAAGTTTTCCAAGTTTAAGTTCAACCTTTTTATTGAGATTTTTATTTTTTTTTTTTCAGATTTCCAATGTGTGCCTCTTACTAATTTTTGAATGTTTTCTCTGGATTTCCCTTAATTACTTCCCAGTTACCTTAAGCCCATTTTGACACACAGCGGTCCACCTCTGACCTCCACTCTGCCCAGTTACTGTGGCCCACTGGCAAGCTGCCTTACCAGTCCACGGGCCTATGAAGTGAGTATTTGTAACAAAAAAAAGTTTGTTTTTATATATAATATATAAGCTTAAAATCTACATTTACTGAAAATATGCACATCTGTTTTGACCCACTTATTGTTGCACTAATGCGTGGAAATACCTGGTTTGTAGAACATGTACAATGTGAAGCTGGTAGACTTTCTGTGTACTACTTGAAAGACAAATACCTTATTGGAGGGTAAGAAATTAAAAATGAACTTAATTAAAAATCCCAAGGTATTAAACTCCAATTATTCACCATTTAATCTGCTGGGTTTTTTTAAAGCTGGTAAATGATTCTGAAACACTTTTCTGACACTAAAAAACCCTTCAGGGTCCTTCCTTTCTAAAACATGAAGGCACAGCTGGAATATGGAGAGAATTTCATTATTTACAAACATCTAAGGATATTTTAAAAATTATTATCTAGAAAGCCATTTTTAACAGGTATATGTTGCTTGGATGTGTAGTTGTTCATTGGCAACAGAGAAAAAAAAGAGAGTGATCACTTTTGCTTTTCCACAAAGATCTTCTATGCGGGAAAAGTTGGTGAGAGTCATGAAAATAAAACGAAGAGAACAGATTCCTCTCGACCTAACAAACTCTTCACTTCTGCTGCTAATAGTTTTTACACCAGGATAGGAAAACACATTTTGGCATAAATGGAAGACGCAACATAAAACTCAGGGACAAAAACACAACTATATATAATTCATTTATTTATTTATTTTTAGAAAATTGAAGGATTTCTTGATTCTAGCATTTATGAGAATTGTGATTTAATTTCTGCTCCCTTTAAAAAGAGGAAAATACTTTTTCACATGCAGCCAGCTCAGAGGAAACAGCAATTTTTGTTTTTTTTGCCTCACAAAAAAAAAAGGAATCACGTGGTTCCATTTTTTGAAAATGAAATGTGAAAATGGCATTTTGTACTTTACTTGGTCATCTTTGCCTATAAGCTCATGCATGCTTTTTCACAGCATGCATGAGCGGAAACAGACATACATTTTACATAAAACCATATTTAATCTGTGGTAAACTGCAATATAAACAACGATAAAGAACCTTTTTAAAAGCATCTGTTTTTTAGCTTTAAAGAACATAATAAAGTTCAGATCCTTAAATGTGATTTTATTTATTTATTAACTTTTATCAATCTAGGGTTAATCTGGTGCTGTAAGTTTAAAACAAACAGCCAAATCGGAGTGACAAACTATCCTCAGAGCTCAGACTGTCCCTGAATGGTTAAACTGGTTTCTTCCTCTCTGAGAATCCACAGAGTCGAGGCCTTCGGCAGGCAGCATTTTAAAAACGGAGGGGGCTGCATTGTGTTGGCACAAAAGACGCTTTTCAGCTCCGGCTCAAAGATGACCAGTGTTCTGACAGACACTGCCCTCTGATATTTAAAACACAGAAATGCCCATTGAAGCTTTGGTCACACTCGCTTCACTTTCATCAGGGCTCCTTTTTGTTCTCTCTTCCACGAAACATGCGGGGGATTTTTTTTTTTCCCCTCCCACTGAAAACGATCCATTCCAAACTGGATTCCTGCACATAAAAGTGGATTTTATTTAATTTGGTTTCTGTAATTTTCAGCTGTAAGCGATGTAGATGAAGATGTTTTTTTCCCTGCAGTCAGGAAGCTGCAGCCATGCCACATCCAATCTGGACATAGGGGCCTGCCAGTGTAGCCGGCCACGTGGGGAGAGCCCGGATTAAATAAAGCTCAGTGCCTAGTTCCTCTTTAATTATGGATATTATGAAATGCCTCTGTACTGAAACTGATACAAGACCTTAAAATGCTGCTGTGATTCATAATGCCTCTATAGCTGGCTTAAGCTTTTTTTTCTCTTCTATTTTATTCTTAGAAGTTGAAATTACAAGCTGACAGAGGGGAACAAATTGAAAATCCATCAGTCTGCCTTTTAACAATCCCTCCCCCCCCCACTGTGTCGACCTGAATTCAGACCTTAATCTTTACAACTGGACCACGTAATTTACAGTTTCATGTTCTAAAAAAACCCGCCCCAGCTACTTTGTTGACATTTACTGCTCGAACGGGACTAAATTCAGGATTTGTCTGGGCCTGTTTTGGGCCAGATGTTAATGCTCTTTGTGCTCATGTGACCGCTGCAGCAGAAGCAGCAGCAGCAGGAGGGGTGTGTGCACGATCAGGGAAGGCTGTGTGTTCCTACTTTAATTTGGAGGGAGCTTCTGTTAAACTATTCAAGAGCACAACCGATTTCAGTGGATTCATGTCCAAATGCTTCTTCTTTCCCCTTAAAAATAGTTTCCCAGTAACACATAGTTATGTCATTTTTTGTTGTTGTCGTATCCAGTGAGCTGAAAAATCCTTTCATTGACCTGGCATTGACTCCTTTCCACCCCCGGTGGACATGGGGTGGCTATTGAATTCCAGCTTCCCGATCAGTCCGGGTTGTTCAGCTGTTTGTCGTTTAATTAGAACGCAATATGTGGGGGTTTTTTTATCTGTGAGTCATCTTTGTACCTGTTACACTGGGCAAACGTGTGATTCAAGGCAGCCTGTGGTTTCCTGTTTTTATCTTACCCCACTAGTTGCTGCTGTAGTGGCTACCAAATGAAAGTCCCTCTCACCTAGTCTCCTAATTCAACTCATCTGAAAAAACCCTCTCTATCTCTAGTTAACTGAAATGAAAACTCCTCTCAGATGGCTGTAATCCAGTTTCCATCGAGTATTTATACTGTTGATGTCCATTCATCTGTTCACACCTCATGTTTCACTCTGGGTTCTGATTTCAGAACCATGAAGAGCTAAGGGATCCCGACACTGACTTGATCCACAACGACGCCGACCTGACCTTCACATTTGGCGACACCGCCATCACCGCCAACGGGGCGTCCGCCAGCAGGGCGGATGCCGCCGGGGGGTTGGGCTGGAACGCAAATGGAAAGAGGAGCGGCAGCACGTCAGAGGAGGCCCTGGAGCGGGAGCTGGACTCCCGCGACCAGGAGCTGCTGAGCCGAGGCACACGCCTGGTTTTCCCCATGGAGGATCACATCTGACCTCCCCGCCTCGTCCGAGCCAGCCGCTTTCCCTGGCCTGACCCTCACCCACACCATCTTGCCATCAGTTCTCTCCACTTTCACATGGGCAGAGTGCCTGGCGCTTCAGAGATCAGACGGATCTGAGATATGGGATCTGACAGGAGGGGAAGGGTTCATCATGACCTGTGGCTCCATCGAAGCCAGGGGAGCGGAGCTCCAGGAGCATTTCATCCTCATTAGATAAGAAGTTTATTCCAAAGAAGACACAATGCCCCTGTGGTGTTGAGGGAAAAGAAGAAGAAGAAAAAAAATCTTGCTGCTGCTGCTTCACAGACTGTGTTCTCTGCAGAAGAGGATTAAAATTTTTTAGACAGAAAATGGAAACAATGTATGACCATACAAGACTATCTGCATGTTCAACACTTTGTGGTTGTGCTGGAGGAGAAAATGGGTCTCATGGTGGGATGTGAGCAGTGTGTCCTCATAGTTCAGAAACCACATAAAAAGACTTTGATTAAAGAGTTCTTTGGTAAAAATCTATCCGAAGATATTTATTGCTAAAACCACAGTTTCTGGCTATCTTGTGAAACATCTATTGCTGAGGGCGTAAAGGGACTGTGAAGGTGTTTCCATCTCAGTCATGATTCAATACAAACATCTAAATACCTATAGAGCCGGGCTTTGTTTCTCATTGGTTGAACTGTTCATTGAAGGCCTATTACATTTACAGATGGTATGTGAACAACTTGTCATTCATTTGACTTGGATCATCTTCTGTGTTAAACTGTATCTCATGACACAACTTAGAAACCCTGACATCTTTAAATTCCATTAAGGAATAAAAAAAAGGACATGAGGATTTGCACTTTAACATGATTAAAGACCAGCTTACACAGTGAAGTAAAGAGCTGGTCGCTGTAGCATTCCATCTCAGCATCATCTTTTGAATGTTTATAGCACTTATCACAGCTGCAAAACGTTTGACAAAGTGTGCAAATCTTTACAAGGTGGATATTAGAATTTTAAAGTGTTGGAATATTTTATAACAAGTGAAATCAATTATTCCAGTTTGCTAACTTAACAGTGTTTTAGTGGGATATCATTTCCACTACTGCAGTATGAATATCTCTATAAATACTTTTTTCTTTTTTACTTTAGAGGCTCACTATAAGGCCAAAAATCAGCTGTGAAAAATACCATCAAAATTAAGTAGTGTCCAACAGAGATTTGGCTCAGATTGTCCTTAAAACATTGACACCTCAGATTTATCAGAATGATATTTTTTCTTTTTTTACTTCTTTTTTATTGATGTGGCTTATTTTAGCTTAAAGTCCAAGGAAGAGTTAGCTTAGATAGCATCATTAGCTCAGTTAGCGTAGATAGCATCTTTAAGGCTTCATAATTAGCATGTAGGTAGTTTGTTTCTGCTGAAAAAATAAAGTGTTAAGCAGGGGTAGCTACAAGAGACAAATCTGTAGAGGATTCACATAGAGTAAAAATGGGTTTTGTAAAGGAAGGAAATTTTACTGCACGTTTACCCTCACATCCCAGCTTATTTAACATGAAAACCCATAATAAAATCAGAACACATTTCCATCTATATAAACACAAATATTTTGAAGTAAAAACAATATCATATTCTTGATTATTGTTATTTTTTAATTATTATCTTTAGAGATGGGCTGTATGTTTCATCTTGAGGATTTTTAAACTGTTATTTTGACCACTGGAGGATTATGCATCAGCCAGAATTATTGTTCAAAGTAAACATTAGTAGCATTTCGACTCTAGTAAATAATTCCCAATCACTTTACACTTAGATTGGATTATTGCTACAACAGGACAAACACAGTTAGCGGTCTCCCTTTCTGGCCCCTGCCCCCCCTTTTAGGCTAAGCTAACCATGTTAGCTTGTGAAGCTGTACACATACTTGGAAAAGGGGGTTTGTGGTGTTGAAAGTGTAAAATAAATCTTGTGTATCTATCAATTGCTAATTGACAACAGTACATAGTCAAACAGTCAATTTCTAATTTCATAATTTTTATAATCTATACTAATGCATGGATTTTTTTTTAGGCTGACTTATTAAAGATGTAAATTTTATTAAACAGAATCTGAAACTGTTTTCGGTGGTCATCACAATGAGCTCAGCTCAATGCAATCGAATTATGATGCTAGTAGCATCAAAATTTGATTCCAATGAAATCTGGCACAACGGTGGCTGACTCGTTCCTCCGCTCTTACATCATTGGTCCACTTTCAGTGAGATAAAGGACGTAAACCGGATAACGGCATATAATTACTCGTTTTTAGAACTCAGAAATTTAATCTCAAAGATTCTTAGTATATTAGTATAGCATTAGTTGAGGTTTCTGCTGGTTTACTACCAGCGAAAACTTCCCATTTGCCATTTGCACATTTTCCTTCTGAAGATGGTGCATAAAACTCCTGCCCCACCTCACGTAAAAAAACAAACAAAACAAAACATGATCAGTGATTAGTGTTAAAGCACTCTTGGCTCTTTATAGCCCATGGAGGAGCCTGAGGACAGACAATTGTTTTCACTTTTACACTTATAACTGAGCTGCTTCCTTTTTTTTTGTTGTTGTTTTTTTTGTATTCACCACACAGCCCCTTTTAGCCATTTAAATCCACCTTTCCAACCAACACAGAGTAGCTGCTGCATTTATGCATGAGTACACGGGGGCAGGTGTGAAAGGCATGACTGTTGGAGTTGAATACAAGGCCTTTTACACCGGGGGACAGTCTCGAAGCAAGTTTTACGGCTCGCCAGAGACGTCCGGGAGGAAATGAATCTGGTAGAGTAAGCTGTTGCCAGGTTGTGCACAGAGCAGGCCTTTTAAACCGAGCTGCTGCAAGGAGAAGTGCTGCGAAGCAGAATAATCCCAGCCCTTCACAGTCTAGTGATTATACACAACTGTGAAAACTTGTACAATTTTAAACTACTATACACCGCTTACGCTTATACTCTGGAAAAAAATGGGATGAAAACCTTGCAAATTAACGTGTGTGCAGAAAATGAAACCAGACAACGGAGATGTTTTTGCTTCGTGATGAAAATGTCCCTTTCGGTCTCTTCTTTATTTGAAGACAATTCACAGAACAGGAACTTGCATGGATTGAGACATGATGTAGTGTTGTCCCCGCAAAAGACAAGAGGGAGTACTTAACAGACAAGCAAACCCAAGAGAGTAACACAGTACGGCAAGCAGAGGACACTTGTTGGACTCTTTGCTAATATTTCATGTGCACTCTTCGCCCTCCGCACTGCTGTGCTGTCAGTTGTCCTGTCTGCTATATTTAAACCCTCTCTGCACCTGAGAAATATGAGATGTAGCCAAAGTGTCAATATGTACACCTGTCGTTTCCAGCGGTGGCTGGCTGACAGGTTCTGTGTGCCATGGTCTGCATGTCAACATGTTAATAAAAATCTTGAAGTTCTGGGTTCCCCAGTGGTGTGCTTCACTTAACTCAGAAAGCCTTTTAAAGAAAGGGTCTGAAGCTGCAGTATGTAACTTTGTTGTTACATATTTGTTTGTCAGTATGATAGGAGACAGAAAATCTGTGAAAAGATCCATCTGCTCCACTTCCTAGCTGAGCTAAGATTGCTAGTTGAAGAAACGTAGCCGCTCCTGACCAAAAGCAGCCAATCAGAGCCAGGAGGAGGGTCTTAGCGCTGTCGATCAATACTGCTAAATGTGCTAATGGTGAAGAAAGGACTTACTGTTACAAAAAAACCACGAGATTGATTGACGGTGCTAAGGCCCACCTCCTCGTTCTGATTGGTCATTCCTAGTTAGCACTGGGAGAAGGTGGAGGAGCTCAATCTATTCACAGATCATCTGTCTCATATACCATACTGTCACGACATGGTGACAGTTTCAATAAATATGTAAAATAAAAATTATATATATATATATATATATATATATATATATATATATATATATATATATATAATTTTAATTTAATTTTATATATATATATATAAATTACACACTGCAGCTTTAATGAAATGCGGAGATGGTACTGAAATGTGATCTTCCTCACTAACTCACCTTGAGTTTAGACATAATTCCTAAAAAATAAATACATCGGTCACATACTAGAATGTTAAGTTATAATGATATCACAATAATAACGAATGACAACCAAATTTGTTGTAAATATTTTTAGTGATGACTGTAATGGCCCTAAAATAATGGCCTTAAAATTTCACCTAATGCTTACTTTATGAACTAGTACGTCAATATATACATTCATATACAATGCTTTGCAAAAGTATTCATGAATCAAGCCTATAAAAAGAAAAAAAAAGATTGCTGTGATCATATGGGAGCAACACTGCAGAGGTAGAATCATTTCTTGAGTGGGGACAGACGGGGAAGCTGGTCATTGATGTGGAGCTGGATAGAGCTAAAACATGGTAATAATGGAAGAAAACCTGTTTTTCTTGCATGAATATGACCTTAAAAAGCTGCAGTCGATTGGTTTTTAGATCAAATCGTATTGAAAAGCCACGTCTAAATCAAGAATCCGTGACAAGACTTGAAAATCTGCATTGGCAGATATTCTTTGTCCAAATCTGACTGAGAATGTCAGCTTTTTCACGAAGGATGGAAAAAATTTCAGTCAATCAGATGGGCAAAGTTGGGAGAGACATACCACAAAAGACTTGCAGACAATTTGCACTGAAAGGTGCTATAAAGTATTGACTCAGAGTGGCTGATTACATCTGGAAGGCAGAGGATTAAGACAACAGTAGTGAGCAAACATCAAGGTACTCACTATTGGGAAGTCGTTGGCGATGGTTGGATGTGCGCCACATAGGGGTGCTGCGTCAGAGGGTGCGCCAAAATTACACCATAAAAAATATTTAACCAGCATTTTCTGTATTTAACAGTTATCATCATTTCAAGTTCGAGTCCTGCTCCGCCCGTCTTGGTTGCTGTGTCACTTCACCCACCTTGCCTGCCGGTGGTGGTCAGAGGGCCCAGTTGGGGCCAGCACATTATAGCCTCGCCTCTATCAGACGAGGCAATGGTAGCTACATCCCTGTAGCCTGCCACCATCAATGAATGGGTGAATAACTGAATGTAGTGTGAAAGCACTACTGAATGTATAAGTGTTATAAAGTGCTATACAAGTACAATCTGTTTACTATTTGCTGCTCAGACACAAACATGTAATTTTTTGGCCTACATTCAGAAAGCTAACCCAGCCGTCACCATCCCCAGAGTGGCTGCATCATGTGATGGAGATGATTGGACTTGAAGGCTGGCCAAAGTTGATTTGAATGTAGATTTCTTTGTTTTGTTTTGTTTTTTAAAAAGAACATAATTCTTCACAGTTATGCACAACTTTGCGTTGGGTCTGCTACAAAGAAGAAAAATCCCAGCAAAGAACATTTGATTACTTTTGCAAAACATTATACATGATGATCAGCTGTGGCTGGCTGCTATTGAAGAATGTCCCATTTACGAGTCACATGTTTTGTTAATGAAGCCACGTTCCTATTGTACTTTTCATTTGAGGGAAGTATTTTGGACAAACCCAGCTCATGTAACAAAGAATCTGTACGAATCTGGAAACCACAACTAGCAGAATTAATACAAGCAGTAACAAACTTTTGTTGAATTTAAATCTCTTCAAGGTTCTTCTTTCGTTCACATTTCCACAAGTATTCAAGTAAGAGTAATTCTAACAGAACCAACTTCTGAAATCGAACGTGTCGATGGTGTTGAACCCCCAGAAACGCCTCTGGTAACACTTTATTTGAAGGGGTGTCCATAAGACTGACATGACACTGTCATAAACATGACATAACACCTGTCATGAACATAAAGAAGTCTTTATGAATGTCTATGACAGTTGTCATGAAGTGTCATTCGGTAAATAATGACACTTTTAATGCAAAGTTGCTCTAAAAGTTGAATTAAAAGTGCCAACTTTGTGTTAAATTATCATAATTTACAAAATTATGCAAAGTTGGCACTTTTAATTCAACTTTTAGAGCAACTTTGCATTAAAAGTGTCATTATTTATGAATGACACTTCATGACATTCATGTCAGTCTTATGCACACCCCCTCAAACAAAGTGTTACCACGTCTCCTTGACCACGGGGACGCCACCGGATCGGAGGACGCTGTGGACCATTGTGGATTATAGGAAACGAAGAGGTCCACAGGTCAGAGGACAGAAGCAGGACTTCAGGAATTCTGCGGTTGATCAGAAAATTTCACACATACGTGAGAGATTTGTCAAAGAGGCTCTTGCAGCTGTCCGGATTCCTGAGAGGGGCTAGGGGCGGAACAATAGTTCCTCAGTGAGAGGGGTTCTTGGGCTTCCCCTTCCCACCCCAGAAAAATCCTGTAGTTTCTTCTTTCAGCACTGTTAGTGAGCCAGTCTCTGTTTATATCAGTAAGTCGGTAATGCTGGGGGTTGCTGCCGTGCTTAGTCACAAGTCGCTCCAGTAAGGCCAAACTTAACGCTGCCACTCTGGATCCATGTCCCGAGAAAGACCCCCCATCTCGGGTTTTTTATGGCCCCGGTTTGAACAGGATTTGAGGAGGGATTAGTGCTTCTAAAAAGGACAGAGGTCGGTCAGAGTAACGGCAGCACAAACCAGCCCCCGTCTCTTGTTTTTTCCCTGCCCTCCCCAACTCCTCCGCGTCTCCACGGGACCCTGCTGGTGTCAAACAGGCAGCGCGGTGAGAAAATAAGCTTCCTTCTCCTCGATTCAAATTCAACTGAGTCCGATTGGCTGCTCTTTCTCCCCCCTCCATAATCCCCTACACACACCTCCTCCTCCTCCTTCTGGTCTTTTCAGTATCTCCAGTTCTCCAGTTCATCGACCCAGTTCGGGTCAGGATAAAAACAACCCAAGAGGCACGCTTGAGAGCTCCTAGCGGACTGCATTCCTGCAGCCTGTTTTGTTATTCCACCTTCTGCCCCTCAGCCTTGATTAGGAGGACCCTGCAGGAGGGGAGAAACAGAGAAGTTAAATATTTAAGTCATGCTACTGCTGCACAGTGAATCAGAGGCATTCGAGTGGTGCAAAAGAAGTGGGTATGTGCGAACGTGACGCATAGGGGCGCCACGCTAAAAGGGGCGCCATACTCCAGTATACCTTATTTCTAGGTTTCTGTTGAAATCCTACTTGGATGTGCCTATATAAGGTATCTGTGTAGGCCTCGGTACGGACACCGGGACACTGCGGGGAGGCGACGGTGGACCCCGCCCTCCACGCTGACGGCTTGCAGGCCTCACGGCGGTGAAGGACCTCGCTTTGTACGAGCTGCTGGTGACAGCGTGGTTGTAACCCCGCTGGGAGCTCTACCCCGTCGCAAACCGCCACAAACAATGGCTCTCTTCTTGACAGCACAGTGACTCACTGCCAGCCCCCTCCAGCTAGCCATGAGGGGACCGGGCTATGCCAGGGACACAACAACGAGCCCTCTGTGGAGCAGCAGAGCTGCTGGTCGTTAAAGGGAGTGGAGATATTTCTGATGGTCTCACTTTGAAGGCTCCTGTTATTCGCTTACGCTACACTCTAAGCTGTAAATTTAAAGCGGAATTCCAGCAGTAGCATGCTGCTATTCTAAAATATGGTAGGATATTGTCAATTTGATGTCTTCTTCTGTTGTCACAATCAAGACTGACAACTGGCAGTTAACTACCGCAAAATAATTGTACAATACAGTTTTTTTCCTAGGCAAGACATTTTACTTGTATTTGCATCTTAGAGAACCAGCATTTAAAGACAATATTAAATGGAAAGAAATAAATACTTTCCATAATAAATCTTTTAGGGAATGAATCGAGGGTTTTTTTTGTGTCAAAAAATAAATAAAAAGCATTCACACAGCATGATACCACCACCACCATGTTTCACCATAGAGTTGATGTGTTCTGGGTGTTAAATCAGTGTTACTTTCCCATCACGGAAAGTGTGAAAAGAAAAGTTTTTGTCCCATCTGATCAGAACACTTCATGGCTTTCCTCTCAACACTTTGCCATAAAGGCCAAATCTCCACCTTCCATCACTAATGGTCATCCAGCTAACGGATTCTTTCACCTGATTTGTGGAGATCTGCAGCTCATCCAGAGTTACCATAAGAAGCCTCTCCTGTCTGGTCTGATTTAAGCTCAGACTAAATTAATACAGTCTTATTTAGTCATTTTGGCAAAGGCGGTGTATACAGAATTTGTATTATTAAAACAATTTCAAAAGAATTGCATATCATTTTCCTTTCCACTCCTTTGTGTCAGAAAATCCTTAAGAAAATAGACTGAATTTGTGGTTGCAACAGATCAAAAACGTAGAAAGGTACAACACTATGTAACAAGGCATTATCATCCATTAGCCAGGGCTGGTTAGTAACTAAAAGCTAAAGGCTGATCTGATCAGTAAAACTGTAACACAGCAGTAAGATATTCATTTTATCTATAACATTAAAACAACAGGGAACAAAGAGCAAATTTGATATCGCGGGTTTTATGACTTGAGATCGATAGAAAGAGATCAACAAGTGGATCTCTCTGTCTAGCTCTTCAGTTTGGGCGGTGGATACAAGAACAATTCAATATGGCTTCTAAATGTTCACAGCCATCGTGTGAGGCGGTGTGTTTGTCTCCTTTTCTGTGATCAAAAGGAGCGAATGTGTTTTTCTGGGTCTCTGGTTTCAGTCAAGTGAAGGTCATGAGTTTTAACCCAGCAGCAGCTCTTACCCACTTCCTGTGCTGATGGAAACGTAAATACAACGCAAGGTAGAGAGAGAGAGAGAGAGACAGAGAGACAGCACTGCTGTTCCTCTCACCGAGATAAAATCTCAATCTTGGCACTGTTTTTGCTCGCTCTTACCCCGCCTCCCCCTCCATCCTCATGTGGTTTTCTCCACCACGCTGTTCCTCTCGTAGCCCAGCTGCCTCATCACCTCGCTGCAGTAGGCCTCCACCTGGCCGATCTGCTCCACGTTCAGCCGCTCCCGCCACGCGTAGATCGCCTCCTTCGCGTCCCTGGACGATATGAGGAAGGGCTTGTCCGACGAGTAGCCCTGGCCGCGCGTCATGTTCAGCGCGAACCTCTCCAGCGCCGGGAAGCTGGAGAGCTTGGAGAAGCGGAAGAGCCGCTGCAGCTCCTCCGTGGGGCGCAGCACCAGGTCCTCGTAGCGGACGCGCAGGTAGTTCCTCCTCAGCCACGGCGGCGCGCTCATCACCAGCATCATGTCGCTCAGCCAGTTGTCGCAGATCAGCTCCATGGCGCTCGACACGTAGCTCTCCGCCCGGTTCATCCGGTTGCTGGGCACCAGCAGCCGCTTGTACTTGTCGCTTTGCTTCTTGCTGCGCAGCACCTGGATGCTCTCCTTCACCAGGGCCTGCTTGGACTTGAGCCGCGAGTTGTGCACGGCCCGCGGGTCCCTGAAGAGCTGGACGATCTGCAGGTTGATCGCCGGGTCTCTCATCAGCGGCAGCAGGGTGCTCAGGTCCAGGACGCGCACCCCCTTGATCACCATCACCGGGTACTTCTTGCACTCTCTCTCCAGCTCCCGCAGGTCCCGCTTCGGGCACTTGGCGCACTGGTCCTCCCGCACCAGCGCGATGTCGTGGCGCCGGTGCGCGTCGCACAGCGGCTCCGAGCAGATCACCTTGTTCATCTTCCAGCCGAAGATGAACGCCGTGGTGATGTTCTGCGAGCCGGCGTAAAGTTTGAGGACGGAGAAGTCGCAGCGGTACAGGGAGCTCATCATGTCGCGCACCGCGCCCTGCAGGCTGCCGGCGTCGCCCGGGTACAGCGCCTGCCAGATGTGCCACATGGGCTCGTACAGGTAGAAAACGTCCGGGTGCTGGTTGAACAGCTCGCCCAGGAACGACGAGCCGGTCCTCCAGGTGGCGTGCAGGTAGATGTGCGTCCGGGACCGGCTCTTGTTCGTCGGCGCCGGGTCCTCCGTCGCGTCGCTGCCGTTTGCTTTGAAGCCGTTGTCCCAGAGGAGAGCCACGGCGTTCTCCAGGTCGGGGCATCTGGGCTGCTGCTGCTGCGGCAGTTTGGCATTCCGGGCGGATTTATCCCCGTTATCTAACACGTAGGGGATGAGCAGAAGTAAGCCTGAATATGCCAGAATCAAAACTAAGTACTTCTTGTGGAGCCTCCTCTTCATTTCCTTACGCCGAGATGGGGGGACTGGAAAGCTTGTTTTCGCGAGAGTCTGCGGCGCAGCGGTCTGTGGAGCCCCGGACGCTACTGTAAAGTTATTCCTCTGTGTGTCAGTGCGGGTGTGCATCATTTGTCATCCGGCGAGGCAGAGCGGCGCTCTGGGTGGGCGTGGTGTCAGACGGCGCCTTGCCCGCCCTCCCCTCCAACCACCACCACCACCACCAGGAGGCGGTCCGACATGAGAGAACAGACCCGTGGCCGTGTTGTTATTTATTGTTTACATCCGGAAATGTCGCGCATGCGAACAACGCTCGAGGCTAAAAAGACTGTACTTTTACATAGCTGCGCTTCCAAGGTAGAACAGTTCTGCTAGTAAATTGGAACCTGGAGATGTAGGTATTATTGTTTGTTTTTAGTACAATTCAGCACAGCAGAGGGGAAAATAATGCAGAAATGCCTTTGAAGAATAGCTAAAAATCTCTCATAATCATCTTCTTTCTCGCTCTCAGCGTTGGCTAGTTGCCCACAGCCACTGACAACCAATGTTATCAGATATCAACACACAAAAAGACAGGCAAGATGGATACTTTTCATAAATTGTTTCAGGTGGAGATTTTCATGGCAAATTTATATCCTAAATGGAAAATGTAAAAGCAATTTTTTTTGCTATCTTATTTGTTGCTTTATTTCAGTTGCTAGAAATGAACTAAAATTTCTAGCAACTGAAATAATAAACAAATAAAGTAGAAAAAAATAGGCCGCCAAAAAGTTAAATGACTGTATTGAGGAAAATGTCAGACTACTCTTGGTTTCATTAAAAATATTACTTGTTTAATTCATTGTTGTGCAGGTAAAGGAGAGAGAGAAAAAAATCCCAATCTCAATCGATTGGAGATAAAGAAGAAGCAAATTTTGGCCCCAGAGGACTTTCTACTCAGGGACTTTGGCCCTTGTTGAAAAAAGGTTTGGACAACGTTGCTTTAGATGATTTATTAAATATCATCATGTTCCTAAAATAATGGCCTATGTCTATTTTTTGTAGTTGTTGCCAAAATGCTTTCTACAAAAATTTTAAAAAGTCACAACCTCTTTCTTACCACGAGATGATTTACATTAAAAAAAAAAAAACTTTCACTTTGGCCATTGTTTTAGAAAGGCAACAATATGCAACATAGTGGGGAAAAATGCAAATATATATTAATTTAAATCTTTCCTACATTTTATTTATTGATGTATTTTTTTTTACTGTTCCCGACCTCAGAAGAGAAGGATACATGTTTATCTCGTTTCCTTCCTACCCCCTGCTTAACTGGAAGCAGGAAGCAAACAGGCAAGGATGTGAACCTGTGGACTGGAGCTGGTTTTGGTGCCCTATCCAAATAGAAAAGAAAAAAAAATCTTATTCCAACGTTCTCTATAGAAACTTTAGCAGCTTGACATAGAACATCAATCGTTTCTATGATAACAAAACGAAACAAGCATGAGACAGACATTGAGCAGAGATCCAGCCCCTGTGACTACACAGTAACGCTACATTACGAATCTGCCCATCCACACGTATGTGTAATTATTGGCACTTCTGTTGTTCTCTAGAATATTAAACCAGTGGCACATAAGAAGGAAGGAAGGAAGGAAGGAAAGAAGGAAGGAATGAAATACTTTGAACTAGAGTTCAAAGTATTTTAATTCTTTCCTTCCTTTCAAAAAACAAAAACAAAGAAATTCCTTCCTTATTGTTTTGATACAAAAAACATGTATGTCAGCTAATAATTAAGACCACAACAGTTTGACAATGCATTGGTTTTCTGACTTTGAGGCTGTTTTCCATTGAAAAAAATAATGTCTTCAGTCAGAGGCTTCTTCAAATCTGTTCTAATACAGACTGTTACAGTCTGCATTAAACTGTAATACAGACTGCACATGCATCAGTAGCACGGCAACATGGCACTGTGGAGCACCTGTGGCTCTGATGGCTTCTTTGCTCGCAGCCATCACCGTCTACAATAACTCATTAATTTAATGATTTGCAGCAACATTTAATTTCCCTTTGGCATCAATATTTTTTAATTCAATTTGATTTGAATTAAATGTGCTCAACTCAACTCAACTCAACTCTATTCAAAGGTGACTTAATTCCCAGATCTAAGCTCCAGTTTCAGCAACTAGAAGGCAGCTTTGAATTTTATTGTTGCTCTTAGCAACAACAATAATAAAATAGTAATAAAGACCTGAATTTGTATTACTCGACAAAATGTCATCTCTTTATTGAATAATGCATTTGTCTCTTATGTACACAACAACTTCTTCCACACCGCCCCAACATCATTACTACCCGAGTCATTCACCGGTTGACTGTAAGGGAACGGGTCTTGTGTTCGTGCGTTTGTTCGGGTAAGTCACGCCCGGCTACAAATAAAAAAGAAACCACGAGATAAATTTTGCTCATTAATTTAATATTTTAAGCACTTACTAAGTAGCTTAGCTTAGCTTGACGAAATAATCTATTTATTTTCCTCTTTGTGGAGCTGTTCAGAAACTACTGAGAGTAAAGGCGGGGCTACGGTTAAATCTGTTTGTGGGCGGAGTTTAGTAAACTTATAAAATGACAAGTATTAAAAGGCAGATACAAGTGCACGACTTCTGGAGAGAATGAGCACAGATGTATTTCGTTGTGAAAGATTAATTATATCCTATTAGCATTAACCTTTGAACCGTTCAGAAGAAAAAAAAAGCCACGCCTCTAGATCTTGCGCATGCGCACTTGCCCTTATTTCCAAAGAAACGGAGCGCGGTAATGTAGAAAACGAATGACAAAAAACAGCTTAACGTCTCACAGTTTTGTAGCAAATAAACACATTTCGACTCACTCCCGGTTCTCGCGGAGCCACCAAAGCGACTACATGTCAGCGACTGTCAGTTGGATGCAGCCGTACTAGCCTGAAGCTAACTATAGCATCAGTTGCTGCGGCAACATGGCACAGTGGAACACCTTCGAACAGGAGACGGAGAGCGAGACGAAGAGGCTGATCAGGTGCATCAGCGGAGTGCAAGACGAGGAAGACCAGAACTTCCAGCTGGCGCTGAAGTTCGCTTGGTCAAACTTCAAGTGAGTCCGTCCTGCGCTGGTTGAGTCGGGGCTAGCCTGTCATCAACGCTAGCTAGCTGCAAGCTTGGCTAACTGTGTGCTCCCTCCGGCAGGTTTCATCGTTATTTGGATGCTGACAGTCATAAAATTCAACGCACAATCAATGGGTGAGTAAGTGTTTCCAGGGTGGTGTCTAATTTTCTCACTTCCTTTTAGGTACGGGGTTGTTTTTCTCTAGTAGTTCGTGCTATTTACATTTCCCAAGCACTCTGAAATATTTTTGAATTGATCAATTTCCTGCTCTGGATTAGTATGGAAAAGAAAGTAGAGTCTGGAAAATATGTGTATTTTTAGACTATTCCCAGTCTTATTGTCTAAATGTCCCATCCATCATTACACTCTGCGGGTTTTGTACGTTCTATATTCCAAGTTTTGCTTTGATAAAATAAATATGTATTAAATTTACAATGTGCCTTTTTTATTTATACATGGACAATGAAGCAAAAACGAGAAAAAGAAAAATAGTCAAACCTTTAGTACCAAAATGGATAACATTACATATTAAGAGCAAAGCTAGTTTTTGTGATGGCGTGAAAAGATTTTAATTTAAAAAATCTTGTAATATAAAATTGTGTCGCTCATGGTGAGAACTAACCTTGTAAGCTCTCATAACTGATTGGCATCCCAAAAACCTCAAATCCTACCTGAACTATGACCCCAAATCCTAAGGGAGTTGAAAATGAAACTTGATGGATGCAAAGAGCGAGAAGGAGGAAGCTCAATCTTTCTCCTCTAATCCACAACCCCTAGCTACTTTCTGACTGCCGAACAGATTAAGAGAAGCAGCAAATTGCAAATGAGGTGGATTAGCAGACCCTGCCATCCATGTTGTGTCATCCATGTTACTGTTGCATGTAGTGTCTTCTGCCTGGATATTGAGCCTTTTAGAATGTCGTCACTGTCAGTGGTGCAGCAACAGTTTTCAGTAAGAGGCCACTTCGGATTTGTTGCGTGACTGACTGCTACCAGAGATCCACAATGACTCATTGGATACATTTTGAAGTTGTGACTTATGACTTTCCCTAAGTTCCCTTTTGAATAAATAAAATGTTTTTGAACTGAATTTAATGAGCGAGTTGTTAGATTTGTTGAAGTCCTGGTATAATAGTAATATATTGTATTTGTGTTTATACTTTTAAAAAAAAAATCATTATTTTATTATTGCAACAAAGTTTTGCTCAGTATGTACATTTTATATGTTTAGTTGAATGACAATAAGTGAATACACCTAATCAGGTAGATTCAGATTAGATTTTGCAAACATTTCTGTTAGTGATCTAAACATTTATTTTTTGTATTTAGTCTATTTCTCAATTTTTTCTTTTCCAGTTCAAGGTGTATTAGAAGCGTAAGAATTTGTTCTATAATACTGAAATAAACAACCCACTTTGCACAATGCTGTTATGCATAATCTTTTTCTTCATTTGTTTTTTTTAAGAATCTATGAAAAGCTGATGGTCCACTCTGACCTGAGTAAGGCGGGCAGCTGGAGGAGACTGACCGAGGAGTTCCTGAACTCACCACTACCCAACACCAACGGAGCGAAGGTAATGAACTGAGTGTGGAAATTGAAAACATGAATTCTCATACTAGCCAACACAAACAGCGTTGGCCAACACGTTTCATCATGTCCTGTGTTTCTTCTTTCTCTCTCTTTTTTTAAATGCCACAACATTTTGATAGCAGATGGGGAAAACAGCGTTCCAGATTGCATAACCTTCCACTAAACTTTCAAACTCTTCCACTCACCTTTTTTTTTTTTTTTTTTTAGACAGACACACACTACGGGATCCTGTCACTGCTGCTTTTCTTATCAGATTCTCCCTCAAATGCAAACTTCACTGAGAGACCCAGGGTGAAAGATGCCGGTGAGTTTCTTCTGGTATTTTACACTTTGTAATCATTCACCTCTTTCCCCCCCAACAATTCATCGCTTGTCCGTTTAGAACCGGACGACGAGTTCGACTGGGCCAAGTACCTCATGGAAGGGGAGGACGTGGACACCAGGCCGTTCCCGGACACGCCGGTGGGTCTTGGAATGACGGCGCCCTTTGAGCGCGTTTCCATGGCCATATGTTGTCACCTCGCTCTTCCGTAGGAGTGGTCGGAGGACGAGAGCGAGGACGACGACGGGGAGCAGCCGCTCAGCAGGGAGGACTCTGGGATCCAGTTGGACAGAACCCCCCAGGAGGACCAGGACACCACCAGCAAGATGGTGCCAGTCGGATGGACGGGTGCATGGAAAACGCAGCAACAATCGTAGAAATTATTCGCGATAGAGCTGCAGACTGGAATGTGTTTAATTTTCCGTTTATTGTTGCCAAAGAAGAGGTTTCAGTCTGGAAAGTGTCTGTGAATATCACCTTTTCCAGTCTTGCCTATTGGATTCTCAGTTGGATTTAGGTCTGGGATTTGATTAGGCCGTTCTAACCGAGGGCACGTCATTGTAGCTGTGGCAGTATGTTTAGGGTTGTCTTCCTGGAAGGAGACATTTTAAACTTTAAATCTTGCATTCGTCCATCCAGTTTGGTCCTGTATCTACTGTAGTTTATTTACACTTCCATGCTTCCATGGCAATGAATAAAAGAAAAGAATCATCAGCATGATGCTGCCACCACCAGCTTTTTCGTTAGTTGGGATGGTGTGTTCAAGGCTATGCGTTAGTTTTACTGTCACACAAAGCCAAAATGCAGTGGTTTATAAACTAAAAAAGTTATTTTAAAAGTGTATCGGTATACATATGCATTGGAAGTCTTTCAAATTTTTATTTGTAAAAAGAAAAAAAGTACATTATAATTTTTTCTTTACATGTACTTCCTGTTACTTTGTCAGTCTGATATAAAAAATCCCAACAGAACACATTAAGCTTTTTAGTTGCAATCTGACAAAAAATGTGGGAAATTGTAGGAGGTATAAATCATTCTGTAACATACTGCAGGAATAGTGTGTTGTAGCTTTAAAATGACCACATTTTGGTATGTATTTATTTATCCTTTTTCCCCAGTGGGGGAACCAGACGCCCGGGCCTGGCTTGAACAGCATGTGGTGACTCCGTACTGGGTCGCTCACGCTCCTCGTTTCTCCCACAGCCTGCATTTACACTCCAACCTGCTCAACGTTTGGTAAGATTTCAGACTCCTTTTAAGATAACATTTGACTTTAATCAGTAACATGTGGATCTGAACTCGTGGGGGAAATTCTATTTTAATATTGGTATCAAATTTTAATGTGGTATAAATCATAAAAGTGGGCTTTGAAAAGTCACTAAGTTGCAATTTACACATTTGGAACTATTATATAGAAAGTGAATCTTAATACTATGCAAATGTTCTATTTCTATCTTCTACATGACATAAACGACTTTTCCTCTTATTCCTGAGTTGAAAGGTTGTGTGACGTTCAGGTGTTCTCGCTTTCAGGGACCAGCACTTGTATAACACAGATCCTCTGTATCTGTCGGAAGAAAAAGCTTTCGTCACCGAGACTCAGGTCGTACGGGAAACCTTGTGGTAAGAATCCGGTGACGCTGAGCCCACTCACTCGCTGCACAAAAGCACACAGAAAACGATCTTCTGCTCCTCTCACACGAGTTTAAGTGTCTTGTTGGTCCTGGGACTCACGGATCCTCCCCAGATCGATGAGGTAATTATGTTGCTGTATTGATTTTTTTTGTCACCGGTATGATCTGTGTGTTTTTCAGGCTTTTCTCCGGGGTGAAGAAACACTTTATATTCCAGCATCATGATGGCAAAGTGTCGGTGAGGAATAACGTGGTGGTAACCCATCTGACAAGTGTAAGTTTTTTTTTTTTTTGCTGTTTTTTTTTGAAGAGGGAAAAAAAACCTGGAAACATTACTGACAGGGATGCAATCACTTAATTGAGTTAAAATTAGTTGTCGATTAACAGTTTATAAGTATAAAAGTAGTTCCAAATCGATTAATAATGTCCGCTGAGACCTTCTTCTTTTTAGTGTTGTAGTTTGCCCTCCATCAAGCAGAGGGCACCGCTGGTCGTTCATAAGCAGATGCACTTGATATAGAAATAAAGATGGCAGAATGGGAAAGAGAAACGTTCAAAACTGTGTCCGGTGTGGGATGGAAAATGCGCCGTATGTGATTCTATTTTGAAACACACTCGTCCTTAAGCTATCGCCTCGATATTGCTAAATACCTGCTGTCATCAGAGTCATTTGTAATTAGTTTACATTGTCCTGGTGTTACTTTAACTACTGATTTTACCTTTACTGGTAAAAAAAATAAATAAATAAAAAATTGGGATTTTGAAATGCAGAGTGGTGTTTAAGTGTGCCACATTATTTCAACTTTTCTAAAGTAACATCACATCAGCAGAAAAACGCTGAATTCACAGAAAACAATTTAACAAGTTCAATATCTTATATATTCCCCCAACAGTGGCAGCAGCCGACAGCAGGAAGAGATTAACCAATTAGTTGTGTACCAACTATAAAAATAATCCATCCATCCATCTTCTTACACCCTTGTCCCTTAATGGGGTCAGGAGGTGCTGGTGCCCATCTCCAGCTGGCATTCCGGGCGAGAGGTGGGGGTCACCCTGGACAGGTCGCCAGTCTGTCGCAGGGCAACACAGAGACACACAGGACAGACAACCATGCACACACACACACACACTTGCACCTAGGGCCAATTTAGACAGCGGAATTAACCTGACAGTTATTGTTTTTGGACTGTGGAAGGAAACCGGAGTACCCAGAGAAAACCCACGCATGCACAGGGAGAACATGCAAACTCCATGAAGAAAGGCCGGGGCTGGGAATCGAACCCAGAACCTTCTTCCTGCAAGGCAACAGCTCTACCAACTGTGCCACTGTGCAGCCTAAAAATAATATAGAACTATATACATATATATATATATAAAAATAATATAGAAGTAATTTTTTCCACATGTATATAGTAATTAGTTTGTATTATTCAGTGTTTCTTTTTAAAAATATGTATATTTTTGTCATACTGGCATTTTGCTCTTGGGGGCCCCCTGGTGGTGTGGGGGTCCCTACACACCACCAATTTAATGTGGATAATTTGGATGTGCCTTGGACCGACTATGTGAGTTTGTGCACTTCATGGAGGGAAGTTTTAACATTCTGAACATCTCTGTTCATTTGGAATTGAGTGTTTTTACATATTATTTTCATCTCTTCACCTCTTAAGAGGGTTCCTGTTTTGTTATATTTTATAACTACGTCTAAATTTACCAGGCTGAGAAAACCATAATTTTACGTTTATTCCATCCAAATTGAATACCGGTGGCTGACCCGAAATACTGTTCAAATAAACAAAGTTTTAAGATTCAGCTTGTTGTGGAAAATGCAGCCCTTTACGTTATGGAAACGTGACGCAAGAGAAAATGGCCATTTATCAAGTAAGCCCCCGTCGATTGGTGAGATCCTTCGACTTTGGATTTACTCATTAATCTATAACTTGCTTCCCCAATTGCTGATATTATACCAGGTTCTTTTCCTTTTTCTTTTCTTTTTTTTTGATCAAAGGATGTCGTGGTGTTTTTGTTCTGCAGAACTGCCTGCACTCTGTGCTGGAGCACGTCGCTGTGTACGGACAGGCGGTGTTCCGACTGCAGAGGTTCATCGACGAGGTGACGGGCCACAGCTCTGAGCCCGGCCTGCCGGGCTCCGCCTCCTCCCATGGCTACCGGAAGGGCTCTGAGCCACCTTTCAGGACCTACCAGGCTTTTGTTTGGGCTCTCAACAAATACTTTGCCAGCTTCAAAGAGGAGCTGACCGCAATCGAGCGAGAGGTCATCAGCAACGGTAAGCACTACGGCAAGCTTCCAGTTCATTATCGTAAAGAGTTTGTTTTGGATTTCCTTTGACAACAGAGCCACAGCAGAGCTTCGCCATTGACTGTGTAAACAGTGAGTGGTCCATATGGACGCCTGGGTCTCATTCTGTTTCTTTTATTTTCCAAGTCATTTTTCAGGAGTGAATAAATACGACTTTAAATGGCTGAAGGCTATTTATGTTTAAAACCATTTACAATCGCTGTTTGTTCCTTAAAATGTCCTAAAATGTCTGAGCTATGCAGCTCACCATGGTGTCCTTCCTCAAACCAGTGCTGAAGCAGATCATCATGGCTGGGAAGTCCATGCAGTTGCTCAAAAATCTGCAAACACAGATGCATATATTCCAAGGGACAAAATCTTTTGAGGATTACCATGATGACATCTACTCCATTACTGTTTGCGCCAATCTAATCCTAAAGGGAAAACCAGTCCATGTTATTACTGAGTATTGATGTGTTTCCTGATGTGCAGCTTTCATGCTTTGTATGAACTGTTGTCGGTTTGCAGATGAGACGGTGACCCTGTCCGGCGTTCTAGAGCGTCTCAGCCCTCACCTGGCCCAGATCAAAGTGTTGCACAAAGTCTTTTGCACGGGAGTTGCTGAAGTTCCCCCGGCAACCCCAAATGTTGTGCGGGCCTCTCACTTGCTCAATACTCTCTACAAAGCTATTATAGAGTATGACAGTGTTGGAGATGCATCAGAGCAAGCGGTGATTATTATTATAGTTATTATTATCCTAAACCTAAAGGTGGAGTTTCTGGGTTTTAGCAAAGAAACAGTTATTGAAATTTTGTACACACTTCCGCGAATCCACTACTGTGCTAATAGTGGCGCAAGCTTTTTTTTTTTTGTAGCGCTTTTGCTAACTATTAAAACGTTCAGCACACTTCTAAAGCTACTCGCCTGTGTGGTAATCTTGAAGTTGAATAAAGTTTGACATTTGTGTTGGAAGTTTAGGTTATCAACTATCAAGAATTCTTCTCGTAGTTAAACGTTTATAGTCATGGTCTTATTTTGAAAGTCCTAAAGACTGTTAATGCAGCAGTTTGTTTCCTCTTTTCTCTTTTGTTCTTTTCTCCCCACGCCATTATCTTCATAACATAAAGTAAAACATGTAAAGTAGAGAACATGCAAACATAAATACAATATATAGTGAAATTATAGAACATATAAATTATACATGGCAAAATTAAGTTGGTGTTTGAAGGTTGCAGTCTTTCAAGGCCAGATATAGTTTGAATTGAAGTCAGTGCTTTATTACTGTATTAGCTTCCACTAAACACAAGGCTGATATAAAGCTTTAGCATTAGCTTTCACTAAATACCAGGCTAGTGTAGCATTTAATATTAGCTTCCACTAAATACTATGTTGGTGTAGTGCATTAGCGTTAGCTTCTAATAAATACCGGCTTGGTGCAGTGATTTAGCATTAGTGTAACTAACGTTTTAGTTAGCGGTGCCCACCGCTGGTTAATGCGTGGCCATTCTTTCTCTACCAGGTGGCTCTGCTCTTTTCTCTGTGGACCGAGACGGTCAGGCCGTATTTGGAGATTGTGGATGAGTGGATTGTTCACGGCCATCTGTTGGACCCTGCCAAAGAGTTCATCATCCAAAGGTTAGCTTCAAGGAATCCTTACACACACTTCTTCCCACATATGTAGCAAATTGTAAGCATAAATTTGTTTATTTGTAATAAGATTAAAAAGAATCATTCACCATTCCAAGTCCTCAATATGTTCTGCTCTGTGTCTGAATAAAGTGTGTAAGTTTGTAGTTGTGAGAAACTGTTCAAGGAGTCTGAATGTTTAAGGAAAGCCACCAAAGCAAAGTCACAACCGTTAATGTAATGACATTTTGTTTTGTTTACTAGAAATAAGGACGTCCCAGTAAACCACAGGGACTTCTGGTACGCCACCTACACCCTGTACAGCGTCTCCGAGATGGTGGACAGCGAGGAAAAGCTGAACGACGCAGCCAGCGGGAGCTCCGGCGGGGATCCGGGCTCCAGCAACAGGCAACTCACCATGGTGTCCTTCCTCAAACCGGTGCTGAAGCAGATCATCATGGCTGGGAAGTCCATGCAGTTGCTCAAAAATCTGCACTGTAAGGAAACCCAGGATTCCGAGAGATCCTCCAGAGGTCAGTGTTTGTCCTGGTAGAGCGTCATAACAGTTGTGGTTTTTTTTTGAAGGAATACGTTCACGACCTCAGAAAAATAACATTACAGATGCAGAGAGGAAGAGTTTGCACACGCTGTTTCTGGAGTCTGTGCAGTCCCGCCTGAGCAGCCCAGAGGAATCTCCGAACGACGAGATGACCGAGGAGCAGGCCACGACCAGGAGCCTCGTGAAGATGCAGTCCATCATGGCGCAGCACCTGGAGAACGACGACGTCCACGATCCACTCTTGGCCATCAACTTCGCCAGGTAGTTGGAAAACGCATATTACTGCCTTTTGAAGACAGAGTGGGTTCAAAGAAAAAAATTAGAAGCCCAAAATGAATGTGGCATTCACGCACCTTCTTCTTCAGACTCTACTTGGAGCAGAGCGACTTCCACGAGCGTTTCTCTGGTGGCGACTTCATCGTGGACCGCTCGTCTCAGTCGGTCACCTGCCAGACCTTCGAGCTCACCCTGCGCTCCTGCCTCTACCCCCACATCGAGAGGCGGTACATCGAGTGCTGCGGCAACCTCATGAAGACTCTGAAGAAAGACTACAAGTAGGCACAGCTGTGTTTTTTATTTATTTTTTTTTATTCTTCTTGCTCTAAGCGCTTCCCGTTGTGTCAGATCGTATCCAGCATGTTGTTGTTTTTCGGCAGGTTGCTGGAATACCTCCAAGCCATGAGGAACTACTTCCTGCTGGAAGCCGGAGACACCATGTATGACTTCTACACTGCCATCTTTGACAAGGTGCAGGAGAAGGAGAGCTGGCAGCAGCTTTCTTTTCTCAACGTGCAGCTGCAGGAGGCAGTGGGACAGCGCTACCCTGAGGACAGCAGCAGGTACTGCATGTCTTTGCTTTCAGATAGATGTAGCAGAGAGAAAACTGTACGATGGTGTATTAGGGCAATTTGTTCCAACAAAAAAACAGTGAGAGAAAATTTCCTAGAAAAAACATTAACATTTTGAGATTAATGTAAGATTTTATTTTTTTTAGAAAAAGACTGGGAAATTCCTGAGTTTGAAAATTTGCCAGAAATAACTCAGAAAATCTGAGCTTAATCTCAGAAATTTTGTAGGAATAAGCGTGGAAATTTCTGAATTTCAAAAGTTGAAAATTCACAACTTATAAAACTCAATTTTCAAGTTTTTTCTTGTAAATTTCAGAGATTTGAAAATATCTGAGGTTTTTTTGTGTGTGTATTTTTGAGTTTTCCAACCAGAGATTAATTTAAAATCATTGTGTGAGTTTTTTTTCTCACAAATGTTCAACTTTTGGACCTCACAAATGTCCTTGTTTTTTTTTTCCTAAAAATTTCTGAGATTATTCGCAATAATTGTTTTGGCGGACATCTACGTTGGTCGTAAATTTGAGAATTGCGAAGCAAATAGTTCCTTTAATATTTCATATCATATCCTATAGGTTGTCGGTCTTCGTGGAGCCTCTGGACGCGTCCAGGAAGAAGCACCCAGTGAATAATTTAGAGGTCCTGACCCTGAGTTACAAGGTAAACGGAGGCGTTGCATATCGTTCTTGCCTGGTAAACGTGGGATGCTGACACTTGCTTGGTTTGCTCTCCTCAGGTCCCCTGGCCCGTAGATATTGTGATCAGCTCTGAGTGCCAGAAGATTTACAATCAAGTGTTCCTTCTCCTGCTGCAGATTAAATGGGCTAAATACAGTCTGGACACGCTTCGATTCAGCGGTAAGAACTGAGACCAGAGTGGAGATGTTCACATCCACCACAGCTGAAAATTATTAAAATGATCGTCTTTGTTTTTTGTTGTTTTTTTTCCTAAATATTTTGATATTAAGATGTCTTACCAAACCATAGCCACTTTTTATTCTCCATTATCATTAGAAATGTTAACATCAGACACATCATGCATGCTGGGAGGCAGTTCAGTTATCGCTTATGTGTGAACGTCCTCAGTGTGGACCTCTAAGTAGTCCTGCTCCCTTTGTAGAGGGGAAAAAAAGAAGCTTCAAAGCATAACGGTTACACTTCCGTGCTTCACTAGCTGCGTTTCCAATACAGATGTCTGCAGAACTTAGTCAATATTCTGCAAAAAAAACAACAAAACAAAACAAAGCAATTTCCTATTTGCGCTGTTTGCATTAAGTACGAAATGCAGTTAAAAATCCCACATGAACAAGTTAAAAAAAAACACGCCGCGCCATCATCCTGCAGCCACTTCCTGTTATCTCCTTCATCTTTTCATCCGGTGTTGACTTCTGGTTTTGTGATCATGTGACTTGTACGATGCGGAAAAAGTGTTTCCATGGCAACACACGGCCATTAGTATATTGCAAAATCTACTAATCTTGATTCAGTCGAAACATCAACTCATCCAAATGCAAAAAAACTTTTGTTGGAAAAAAAAGTGTCATTTTCAAAACTGGTGTGTTTCCGCTAAGCAGATTTATTTTTGTAATTCCAATTTGCTCAACGGAAATGTATCCGGAGTGACTGCGGCGTTCTTAGAGCGACGCCGAGATTGTGTCTTCCTCTAAATGTAGCGGGTCAAGTTGATACCAGGGAGCTTGTGTTGTTGCTTAAATGCTTTTCCTGTGTTTTTATTTAGATTTTGCAGAAGTCACAAAGAAACTGGAAGGATCTCCTGCTGAGGAAGCGAAGCTTAAAGAGCCGATAAGCCAGCAGATTCACAGAATGTGTCTGCTGCGCGTTAAGCTGATGCACTTCGTCAACAGCCTCCACAACTACATCATGACCAGAGTAAGAGGAAGCTCCTGTCCACAAGGAGACTGAAAGTTTTCTCAGTTAAAAAAAACATAGTCCAAGCTCAGTCAGATTGGAATGGGGAGCTAGTTAGTGAGTTTTCATTTCCTTGCACAGATTCTCAATAAGATTTAGACTTGAACTTTGACTGGGTCGTTCTAATACAGCGACATGGTTTGATGCACTGCAAAATACAAAATCTAAGTATTTTTGGTCTAGTTTTTAGCACAAATGTCTTCGTACACTTGAAATAAGATTAAACTAACTTCCAAGTAAATTTTCAGCAAGATAAAGGAGCTAGTTTTAAGTAAAGAATTGCTTACTATTGGATTTTAAAAAGTGCTAGTTCAACTGGAAGATTTATTTCACTTATAACAAGACATTTTTTTGTTGTTAAAAGTGAAATTACTGTGCTGGTGGAACTAACGCTTTTTCAGGAACTGTTTCTTTAAAATAAGCCGCTTGATCTTCTGGAAAAGGTGCTTGTAATTTAGTTTTGTCTTATTTTAAGCGTACTAAGATATGTTCACCAGAAACTAGACAAACATACTTGGTAAAATTTTGTGTTACAGTGTGTGCGTGTGTTAGATTTCTCCCAGTTGATCAGCGGATCTCCACAGCTCCTCCAGAGTTGACATACATCTCACATTTTGGTAATTTTTCTGGCTTTCCTCGCTGAGCTTTCTCCCCAGCTGTACAAACGTCTCTTTTTTTTTCTTGCAGAACAGTTTCAATAGCGGATGTTTGCAGCAGGTCTCTGTTGTTGAGCAAATTGTCTTAAAGCTTTGCAAAACTTTAGCAGCTGATTGTCGGTAAACCAAAACAACCCTTTTTACTTCCAGAGTCCATGAGATGAAAGCGTGAGCTCAGAACCACCAGTCTTTTTTTAACTTAATCATCTCATTTGCAGTCTGAAAAGTGAGAGCTGTCTCCTCTGTGTGTGTTGGCAGATTCTGCACAGCACTGGTCTGGAGTTTCAGCACCAAGTACAGGAAGCAAAAGACCTGGACCAGCTGATCAAGATCCACTACAGATACTTGGCGACCATCCATGACCGCTGTCTGCTGAGGGAAAAGGTGAAACGCGCTGTGCTCAATTCTGAAAACAATGAGGTGGAATGATCAACAACTAGTGGCACAATTATTAAACCCAGTAAGACGTAAACGTGTTTTCAAAAGGTGTTCTTGAACAGAGAGTGAAACCCCGCTGGTTTTCCGTAGGTTTAGGACTCGACACCGAGGTGGTAATTGATTTAGGATGAGTTTTTGTGTCTGGTGAACCCATCCTGTGCCGATTTGATCAGATGCTTTAATTTATCCTGATTAAAACGATCCAGTGAGGATCCATTTTCAGTTTACTGCCAGATAGTGTTTTTTTTTTAATGCATTATTCATGTAAGATATACTGGTAATTGAAGGAATTTGTGGTAGAAAGCATTTTAACAAGTTTCTCAGGACCTTTGGAAGAGAAACGGGCCCACAGCATCATAGTACCTCTACCGTATTTAACAGCAGGCATGTGGTTCATTTCCGAACATTCATCCTTTTGTTTTACGCAACGTCCAAGAAAAATGTTTGCAGCCAAAAGATTGAACTATTATTAAAGTAGCAATTTCAAAATATTTTATTGACTTTTACCTGTAGTTTTTCCACTTTGACAGATTAAAAAAGAAAAAAAAAACTTGAGGCGATTTTAGTCATAAGAGCAAAATAAAAAGATAAAACTACAAAATAAAGCAAGTAAATGGCCCTTCGCACCTTGTTACTCACTACCATTTGTAACAAATCCAAACTGAATTTATTTTTCTTATTTTTCAACATCTTTTGAAAACACTTGTCTGCATCTTTTCATGTCACAAAATATGATGACCTGCGATGACAGTTTTGATGTTTCAAGTTCTAACGGTTCAACTCTGCAGTCTTCACAGGTTGATTTGATTAACTTGAGTGAATTACTTCAATGTATCGCTCTCCTTAACGGCTGTAGACAAAATACAAGGCACATACAGCTGTCTCACAGCTCTTTAGTGCTATACCGAGAGCATGAAATGGACAGAAATGAGGAACTGAGCAGAAAAAGAAACAAAAAAAGTCTCACTTCTAATGCGTTTCGTTCCCTCAGGTCAGTTTTGTGAAAGAGGCGATAATGAAGGTTCTCAATTTGGTTCTCATCTTCTCAGACCGATGGCAAGCTGGATTTGGCGCTTGGAAGTAAGGCCTGAATAAAACACGCACTGCAACTTTGCTCAGTTTTACCTCGAGGCTGTTTGTCGGAAATCTCCATGGTGACCCGATGTTTTGTCTTTGTGCAGGATCGAGTCTATTGATAAAATGGAGTCTGATTTCAAAAACTGCCACATGTTCCTGGTGACTATACTTAATAAAGCTGTCTGCCGGGGCTCCTTTCCTCACCGTAAGCCAATCCTGTTCATTTGTGATTCCCCGACGTCAAATACTTCACTGTACACAGACTCGGATAATGATTTGTTTGTTTTCCTCTTATTGTTTTTCTGCAGTGGAGTCTCTGGCGCTCTCTCTGATGGCAGGGTTTGAGCAGTGCTGAGTGACCCTCCATGTTTCACCCATTCATCACTTTGCCTTTGACTGTTGTCATGTAATCTGCTCAGACTGATGGGAGTGTGACAGTCATTGTTAGTTCATCAACAAACAATCAAGATCTTTATTTAAAAATGTTTTTTTGTAATTTTTGTTTTTTAATATAAAATGTCATGTTTATTGTAAATGTCATGTGTATATGCGAAAGCACAAAATAAAGTTGCAGTATTGCTTCTGTATAGAAATGGCACAAAAAGTTCAACAACAAAGAAGGAAGTTGAGCTGCTAGATGTGAAAATGATGGAGAAATAACTCATTCTTACAGAAAAACCATTTCTGCCATCATCTGCTAGTTAGAATGACTAGTTGGCCATGCTAACTAGCTTTATCATTCATGATGGAAGTCGAGACAAAAATAATTTTCCTTCCTAAGTGACATACATGGAATATGGCAGTTTATCATACAGGTTTATTTACTGAGTTAAACTAAAATGAAAGTGCTATATTTTGTATAATTGAAAATACATGCCTATAACAATTGATTTTAAAGCAGTTTGTACAGTTTTATTAATATTTACTGTTACTTTTAAATATCTTAATTTCCTTATGAAAGTCCAACCTGATGAGACCCTTTTTTTTTGCACATTTGTTTTCTGATGGCGTCACCAGGACTGGTATATATTTGGCCCTAATCACCTTCCATACATGCGGACTTACTGTACATTCCTGCGTCTCCCTGCCCTAGTGGAGGAGGCCTGAACCGCAGCTCGGAGCGCAGTTTCCTGTTGAGTTTTCCTGTTTGAGGGACAGGAACTCCCTGCTCTACTTCTCTCCCCCGCCCATGATAATAACACCGAGTGAGGAAAGACTTCACCGGCCGACGACAAAAAACACTCCGACGGACCGAAAGCATTCAGGCCCGGGAGGCCCGGAGGTCGCGAGACAGATTTAAACCACCGGCTACATGGCGCAGTAGTGGAGCGAATTCACGCACAAGTTTCCCAACAACTCCGGGTGAGTGGAAATGATTGAAGTTGGTTTCAGTGTGTGTGGACTTCCAGATACCTCGCCCACGACTTGGGAGAGAGAGAAAAAAAAAAACATAGTTGTCGCACGTCTTTGGCTGTATTCTTTAAACCAGCGCTGTGTGAGAGCAACCAGTAGGACACACGCTGATTTTAGACAGGACTTCTGATAATTAGCCTGTAGAAGTGAACAGCTTGTTGCAGCGCAAAGCCATTTTCCTGGCTCACAGGCCCGAGCTGTGACTAATCTCAGGCCGAGCCACGGAACAGGGATAGAGCCATTACAGGTTGGAGGCAGGACTATACACACACACACACAAAGAATTCGCAAGTTTTCACACTTTTCAATCGATGCATCTGTTGTTTTGTACTACCCGTTACTTTCTGGAGTGAATTAAATTGTCCGACACATTATCTGGAGCCGAAACGTAGAACTTACTTTAAAGAAAGTAATTTAAATAAGCAAACAAAACCATCTGCGAATGTCGAAAGTTAAAAGTAGACCTGTACTTTTGGAGTATCGTTGCCTTTTCCAAATTGTTTCCTCTTTTTGGCAACATTTTTCCTGAAGTTTGGTGCGCGAGTCATCCAGGATTGCTGCGTTCAGGAACTAGAGCTCACGAGGCGTTCACTGCCCATCTTCCACTGTAAGCAGCACGTAAAAGGAGCCGCTGTAGAAACCTTTCAAATGAACCCTAGTGATGTTTGAAAAGCTGATACGGACACCACATTTTTAAATACGTCATAAAATGTTCAACAAACCATCTTCAATGAACAACCTTTTTGACTGGTTAGAGTGAATGTGACTGTTCAGTATGTGTGTCCAGCTTCTGCCCTGCCAGTTTCCAATGTGGTCCAACTACCTCCTGAAGTTCTGCTAATGAACTATCATTTGATTCAGGTGTGTTGAACCAGGGTAACAATTAAAACCTGCAGGATATCGGCCCTGTTGGACTCAATTTGAACAGCACAAGCATATGGTTTCAGAACTTCTTGCTTCAAATGTTTTCTACTTTATTGGTCCAGAAAAAAGTATTTTAACATGAAATGAATACAAGAAATTCCTCAGACAACCTTTCATGTACTTAGCCAAGTTTAATAATTGGGTATATTTTACTCAATAAAGTCACCAGGTTTAACTATGAAACTTGAAGGAAAGCAAATTGACATGGTCAAAAGTAGAAAAATACGTTTTGTTCCCAACAGTCTCTGTTTAAGAAAGTATGTGTAAACTTCTCAGTGGATAAAAATGACAAGAAAAAAAAGTCCATCTGCAAGCCTGTCATGACAACTGATTTTGCTGGATGATAATCACATAATTATTGTGATGAACAATAAATTTTTTTTCAGACTATTTTCAAGTGACATGTTGATAATGATCTAATTATGCAAGTTCACTCTCTCATAGAGCAATGAATTACAATTTTGTTAAGATCATGTAACTGGAAGATATTTCAAATAACCAAAAAAACAAACACACGCACACAACAAAATGCCAAAACCAAAAAATATAAATGAAATTAAAACCACACAGAACTGAAACCATAAATGAAGTAGATTATGAAAGCTGTAAACAAAATTTCTCTTCAAAAATATTAATCATCAGAATGGATTTTATGGTCATCATTGTAATTTATCATGTGATTAATTGGTTACTGCAACAGATTTATTTGATTTGCTTTTTGCCAAATTCCAAATATTGTAAACGTCACACCTCGGACTCCCCTCATGTACACTGTAGTAGTTCACATGTTATGAGCTTGTTTACGTTTGGAAACTCGTGCGTATATATTTTTTGGACGTTCATTTTGCCTCTGCAGCATTTCATTGAGTTTGAGATGTTTTCTGTCGGCTTTGAAGTCTTGAAAGAAGGAAGGAAGAGGCAGGAAGGTGATGAGGTATGAAGATGCGTTTCTAACCACATCTGTTGGTGTTTTTGGTGAGAGTGGTGCATATATTTTCCTATTTTTTTCTTCTTCTGTGGTTCTGCGTCTTTACTAAGGATACCATAAAGCCAAGTTAGACCAACCCGCCTTTCAGTTTGTAGCACATCACAACCACCGAAACTAACCGGCTTTAAATTAGCCGCTGCTGCTACAGGTGAGTGGATAAACCTTTATTGTGTTGATTGTTTGCTATTATTTACTCCAGAAGGTCATCAGCTGCGAATCATTTTCCACTCAATTTTCTTGAGTTAAGAATTGATTACGCATAAACTTAAACTTAATCCTGAATTCTCCAGAACTCAACCCTCCTCCTGCAGATGTAAACATTTATACATTTACAAAATGTATTTTTACATTTTTCATAGCATGTGCTTTGGATGAGCGTGGTTTTTGCACTGATACGCGGAAGCTGTGGTTTATTACCCTGCAGCATGTTGAAGCTAAACGTTTTCACACCTCTGTCTTGAGATGGTTGTGTTGCTCCTGCCTGGCACAGTTTGACGCACCAACCTGCTGAAGTGTGTTTATTCTGCGACACTTATAAGACTGTCGTTCAAGGCAGTGTTAGATTCTTGCTTTTGCTTCAGTTTCTCTCTTAACAGTGTTGATGACTTTACTCTGAATAGAGGGTTTAACAGTGTCAGACATCTTGCATTTTGTTACGCATGACTGTAAATTGATCTGTCCAACACAAAGGTGTTTCCTCCTTTTAGAAAATGTTTGACATCTGTTGGACTGTTAAAATGTTTCTTCACTTTAGTGACAGACTAGACTAAGTGGGGATGATACAGGTGAAGAGATTGACCTGTTTTTGGTTGGCCAAATTCTTAAAAATAAGCTCTTTTTCTCGTTTAGTAAATGCATCATACTTGAATTCACTCTTATTTAAAAAAATATATTAAATTGTCAGTTATTCAGGTAAAGTTTAGAGACATGAGCTTTGTCACACAAGTAGGGATAATTTTGCAGGTCTTTCAGTTACTGTTGGATTCAAAACTTTTGCATTTGTCAAGCACATTTGTTTTCCTTTTGTTGTGCTTTATTGCATTTATTGCATGAATTGTAGCAGGTTAATGTTACATTAAATTTACATTAAACATTAAGTTTAATGTTGTTTATATAAGGTATTTTTTTTAGAAAGTTTATTATTATAAAAATATGCTCTTTACATATTTGCAGCATGATTCACAGTTCTAAGACCCTCCTGGCTCTGATTGATTGTTTTTGAGCATCATATTTCCTCTGACTGTAGAACCACAGGGAGAAGGCAGAGCTGGATGATTTATTTATTTTTTTATTTATTTACTCTCTCCAAACATTATTTGTCAGGACATAGTGACAGTTTAAACAAATACATATAGCAACTATCCGTCTGTTTGTCCAACCAACCAATCACCCACCCTCTTTTCCCTTGGTGGGGCCGGGAGGGTTGCTGGTGCCTCTCCAGCTAACGTTCCGGGTGAGAGGCGGGGTTCACCCTGGACAGGTCACCAGTCTGTCACAAGGCAACACAGAGACACACAGGACCAACAACCATGCACACACACACTCACACCTAGGGACAATTTGGAGATGCCAATCAACCTAACAGCTTTTGGACTGTGGGAGGAAACCGGAGTACCCGGAGAAAACCCACGCATGCACAGGGAGAACATGCAAACTCTATGCAGAAAGACGCCAGGCTGGGCATTGAACCCAGGACCTTCTTGCTGCAAGGCAACATCTCTACCAACTGTATAACAACTATTATTTCTACAAAAATATAGTGTATATACACAGTCCAGTCACATTAATGTGACCACCACGTACTTTCCACTTCAGAGTTAAATAACCAATCACAGAAGGCAGGTGGCAGCACAGTGCAGTTGAGCGTATATAAAGGGTGTGTGTGGGCTTCGGAAAACATTTCAATCGTTGGCGTAATGCAGAAACGAAGCGATTTATCCGACGTCCAAAAGGGCATGATCATTGGCTTTCGGGCCAAGGGTGGAAGCATTTCCGAAACGGCTGAGTTTGTGAACTGTTCGCGTGCCGCCGTGGTAAAAGTGTACCGTGCATGGCAAAATGGGACTGTCCAAAATCAACGACGTGGCAAATGTGGTGCACCACGGGCCATAGATGACAGAGGCGAACGACGGTTGCGGAGATGCGTTCGGGCAGATAGACGGGCTACCGTTGAGCAACTGACCACTAAAATGAACCAAGGGGCTACCACAAGTGTCTCCCAAACCACTATTCAGCGAACATTGCTGCGTCTGGGCCTCCGAAGCAGACGCCTGGTTCGTGCACCTATGCTGACTGGTGTTCATCGACGACGAAGGCTAGAATTTGCACGCCAGTACAGCAGCTGGACGTCCACTGAGTGGCGACAGGTAGCGTTTTCAGATGAATCGCGTTTTATGCTCCATCGGACAGATGGACGTTGGCGTATAAGGCGTGAAACCTCTGAAAGGAACCACCCTGCAACCATTGCAGGAACGGTCCAAGCTGGAGGCGGGAGCATTATGGTCTGGGGAATGTTTTCCTGGCATTCTCTGGGTTCACTGATTATTGTGGAAGGCACGATGGATCAATACAAGTACGCATCTGTCCTTGCGGACCATGTCCACCCCTACATGCGCATTGTTTTTCCTCAGGATGATGGCATCTTCCAGCAGGACAATGCGAGGTGCCATACAGCTGCCAGTGTACGTGCGTGGTTCGAAGAGCACCAGGATGAGTTTACCGTCCTCCCCTGGCCAGCAAACTCACCTGACTTAAACCCAATCGAGCATCTGTGGGACCATCTCGATCGAGTTGTTCGCGCCATGGATCCTCAACCGCGTAATCTAGCGCAGCTGGCCACGGCATTAGAGTCGGCATGGCTCAACATCCCAGAGAAGACCTTCAGGGACCTAAGTGACTCTCTTCCTGCACGTCTCGTAGCAGTTCGCTCTGCGAAAGGTGGTTATTCTGGCTTTTGACAGATGGTCACATTAATGTGACTGGACTGTGTATATATATATATAAACAAAACTACATACTGTAGTTTTAAAAGAAAGCTTAGATATTTGAGTTTGTATGTGTTGTCAACTTTAGAAAAAAAATTCAGAATCAATCAAAATCATGTCAGATCTCAGAAAAATCAGTTGGAAAGAATCAGCATTGGCCCTTAAAAACCTGATCTGTACATTGTGTCCTGCAGTGTTTCCTGTTGTCTCATTTCAAACTAAAGTTACATTAGAAATAATACACCTTAAGTTGACATGTTAGAAATAAATATGGATTTTGAAGCACAAATATTTAATCCAAATTTCCAGTAAATGTTAAAGCCACAAATGTAAAAGCAGTCGAAATAGGAACTAAACTAGAAAATCTGAAAGTTTGAAATGGAAAACCTATAGGAACCCTGAGCTTATTTCTGGTTTATTTCTGATCCTCACCACCTGCCTCTGCATGCAAAACATTCAAACTTCATTCGACTAATCTTAATCTGAATTTATTTATTTTTTCTCTTCCTCATTTCAATATATTTGGATTCGTCTCCATTTTTAGTTTTGTTGATAAAACCAGAAAATAATTCTACTGAATATGATACTTATACAAAGAGTCAAAAACTGCTAAATGTTTACACTTTTCTCTTAATTTGTTAGAAAAAAAAAGATCTTGGAGGAACTGAATCAGAAAAAGATGCCAAATACGGTAATGGTTACGAGTTTTGGTCGTGTCACAACTGGGTTATTTAGATTCTGCTGATAATGGCACACAAAGCCTGTCACAATAAGCAATTAATCAATTAATAGCATGATGAATTAACATGAGCTTGATCATTTATTTTCATTCTGATGATTAATATTTTTTGATGAGGATTTTTGTTGACAAAGGCTTTATTGTATTTTATATACAGTTTGGGTTGTGTGTGGTTTTTATTTCTAGTTTATTTATTGTTCTTGGTTTTTTTTTTTTTTTGACTCTTGATCACTTCCAGTTCCTGTTCGAAGCGTTCTTTACCAAATTAAAGTTTAGTGGTAATTGAAGAACGCAACGCTGCTTTATGATGCTATTGTCAATATGTTACTTGAAAATAATCTCAAAACCACAATATTTTATTTTATCTCAATAAATTACTGGGACAATTTGTCGTCCAGCAAAAATATTTTATCGTGACGGATGAAAACGTTAAATTTTTTTCACTGTGAAGTTTAATTTCTTAAATGGAGACTGTTGGGTACAAACAGTATTTTCTGTTATTGACCTACACATACTTTTAAAAAAAGGTTTTTAGCTTTAGCTGTACATTAGCAATCTCACCAAATAGTCACAATCTTTGTGTTAAAGTCTCATCTTTAGCCCAGGTGAGGCTGTGAAGGAGTATTTCTGAAACCACTCCATTCATCTAAAAGTAGAAAATGTGATCCATTTTATTGGGTTCTTCTGCTCCAAGGAAAACTAAATGTGGAGCCTTCGTTGCTTTATATCAAAAAGAGGTTTTTCTGAAGAAGAGTGGTTCTATTCAAGAACCTAACCTGAAGAATAGACTGACGTTCTGGGTGAGCTCCGCTATCCGTACGCTGACCCGGTTAGCATCTTTTCCAGACTTCAGACATGGCTGCCCTGCCAAGCTCAAAAGGCCAAATAATTGGACCTGATTTAAATATCACACACACCGATGGGTTATGATTGCCTTTTGTTTGTTTGTCTGAACACCCGAGCTGCCTCCTTTATTCTGGCTTAAGCTCCTTACTGTGTATTTACTCAGGGAGACATGGTGTGCTGCTTCAGCAGACTGATTTAACCCTTAAAGAGAAACGACTTCCCGTATTTGTTCCTTGTCAAAAAGCAACAGGAACTGGGTTAAAGTAAAAACCCACCAAGGTTCC
The DNA here is from genome assembly GCA_033032245.1 of Poecilia picta. NCBI lineage: Eukaryota > Metazoa > Chordata > Actinopteri > Cyprinodontiformes > Poeciliidae > Poecilia > Poecilia picta. Next base: position 6,687,799 of record CM065356.1, on the reverse strand, counting down.
TTGTTTTAGACGAATAAAAGCATGGCATCTTTGCACAGCTAAAGCTTGCTTGTACTTTATGAAAGTGGTATCTGTTCTTGATTTACCAAATAATTTCTGTCTAGGCTTTCAGGAAGTTGTAAAAAGGTTGGATATTACTCATGAAAGAAAAGCTGGACTTGTCTTGAAGCCGGGGCTGTGCGTCACGTGCTCGCCATCTCTGAGGTTTGTACTTCCCATTTTCAGACTAATTTGCAGTTGGTGACGCTGCGTGGAGTTCATTTTTACCAAAGTGAAAATGCTGAGACAAGTTGCTGTCTTTTTTTCTTCATCCTCATTCTTTGTTACCATGTTTCCTTGTGTCCTAACCACACCTATTATTAGATTTGGTCATTTTGAGCACTGTGGGGTAAACACCCTGATGATTTCATCAAGCAGTCCTAGCCAACCTCAGTCACATCCAGTTCACTGTACGGGGTTACACTTCTAGAAATGAAAGGAGATATCAACCTGATGTCAGAAACTGACTAACATCAGTTTAACATTTATGTTTTTGACTTAACAGCTTCATGAGAGCAGGTCCTTCAGAGCTTTAATATCACAAAGTAAAATCAAGCAGTTTGTTTTGATGATGGATTTACTGACACTGTCAGCTTGTTGCTGTTAACCCCCTGAACAAACTCGGACACTGCAGTCTCAGCAGAACAAGGAAGTATTTAAAAATAGTTGACACATTGGGTAATGCATGAGGAGTTTGTTTTTTTAATCTTGAGCGGTTAACAGTGACTGCCATTAGTTGTATCATGCATGCTAAGTTTGCATGAAACCAGTCATTCATGCAGATAGAATCTTCTTACAATCCTAATTTAAAAACTTTTTTTGTTTGAAGGGCTTTATTTCTTTCAATTAGTATCAATATCATCTTTGATGTTATGGCAAAAGATGCCCAGCAAACAAGGTTTTCAGGTTTAGCTAACTGTGTTGCCATTGACCACATAATTTTGCAATTTCACATTTCAAAAATAAATGTGCTCAACGGAAACATGGCAATTTTGAAAAAAAGATCTCACTTTTTTCACCAACACGTTTCGGCGCTAGCTTGAGATGGCATGGAAAAATCGCAATAGAAAACCTTTTCCCCATCACACGAGTCGCGTCACATGATCAACAACTGGACGTTGCCACTGGCACAAACCGTTAAGAAGACAACTTGGAGGATCGTGGCCAGTTTTTTAATGCCTTATCGTGTGAACAGGCAAAAAAAACAACCCAAATCTTGAAACTCTTGTTAATTAGCAAGAGTATGGTTTCTAAGTATATTAGTTTGTTTTTGCTTGCTCTTTTATTGCATTCAGACCAGAACCAAAACCCACTGGGAATCCAAACTCTTGGATTACTGGATTACTTGGATCATCTTTGTGGCACCACGTCCTTTTAAACCATGAAGTTTATTTCTGGGATTTTTGTTTTATAATACTATAGGGACACTTGATTTAACATTTACTATTAATCAACACTTTTTGGATTTATTGCATTAAGAACAAAGTTTTGCGTCCTACTACCGATTCCATTTTATCTGTCAGTTCTGAAATGTAGCTTGAATTCAGTGAAAAAATGTGACAAACATTGACTAATGGAGAGAGTGTGTAGCAAAAGAAGGAATAAGATTTTCCATTTTTTATGAATGAAGTCATTAATCTTTAATCTTTCAGATATTTACTACATTCATAACAAAATGCAGCAAGGAACATGCTTGTAGTATTTATAGACTAAACAAAATGAAAGTTTTTTTTTTTTTAATGAATGCCTTAAAATGTTTCATCAACCCTGCTGATTGCTGAAAAATTGACCAACTTTGCTCACTGTGGGTAAATTGCTAACTTGTTTGACCCATAGTTACTGGTTGTCAAGTGTAGTGAGTCAGACATTAAAAGCCTGATGTTGGTTAAACAGATCTTTTATCTAAAAATAGCCAAAGTTTCCCTCAGCCAGCTGTGAGTCAGTAGGCCGGGATCCTCCATCTTTTTAACACTAACCCTTACAGCTCAAAACGTCATGCTTGCAACCTGCCGTTGGTTCTTTTTCCTTCACTTCCCTCTGGAGATCCGGTGACCTGCACTGACACCGATCCTCCTCCCGCTGACCTGTGAGGATTTTGTCGGTCCTTCTGTGGGACGCGGTTACGATTGCTGCGGGTTTGTGTTTGCAGATTGTGACGTCCGCCTGTCAGCAGGACTGTGGGAAAGCAAACTGAATCGTATCACATCACACCTACAGCACTATTGTAGCTAGTGCTAATCTGGTGGCTACATCACTGAGGAGAGTGACACTTCACAACACACAAAGCTGCCTTCTCTTTTATTGCTGATAGCTTTTTCAATGCCTTGGATTGTGAGTCTGATATTTTTATTTGTGGTAACTTCTTTTATCATCTTGTACAGTATACTATTATTGTCATTGCTACTACTGGAACCTACAGAGCCCCTAAAGGGACATTGAAGAACAAAAATTAACTTTCTAGTGCGCATCACATACTATATTGTGTGCACCAGATGGTATCTGCTGTCCACAAGATACTGATTGTTATATGATAAAGTTTTTTTTTTCTTTCTTCAATGCTGCTTAATTTTCGCTGTAGCAATCTAGTTTTTTATATGTTGTCTTTTTGGGAACTATTTTTCTATGAAACTTTACACCTGATGATACTGTAGCACCTTAATTTCCCCTTTCCATTCTATTTTTGGCTGTGTTTTAACTCTGTCACATTCTAGATGCTTTGGAAACAGTTGAGTGATTAAAAATGAGCTTCTCTATGTTTTTGTGCTCACACGCTTGTCTGTACATGACATAAGCAGAAAAAAAACCAAAACACAGTCTGGTATGTTGTTGCCAAACTGCGGCCGGGTGACGGGGCTGTGTCTAAAGTGAAACACAGAAAGGTGTTCAGAGGAATGAGGGGGAAATACCAAACCAGTGAGACATTCTGTTCAGCGGCCCACGGGTCGGGATTTAACCCCGACCCAGATTCTGAAGCTGCATGGACAGGAAGTGTTGGGCATTTACACAGCTGTTTGCACAAGAGGAGCCTAAAATTGAGCTTTTTTTTAAGCTTCCTGTGTTTGGGAAGCTCTAACACTCCTCATCCTCCTCCTTTATGAAGTTGCTCTAAGGAGAAGCGGGGACAAGTCGCATACACCTTCAGTCAATATTCAATAAATTAGAATATTAGACATTTTATATATTCATAACACACAAATTCTATTCTTCAAAACCTTTATTTCTGTTAATTTTGATGATTTTCCACTTGCATGACATTTAAAGTTAAAATATTAAATCAGATCAATAATAAAACAATTTTTAAAAACAGAAATGTGGACTTAATGTATGTTTTATATCTGCTTAAAGGTTATTTTTCAGAGAATATACTTTATTGATCCCCAAGGGGGAATTGCTTATATGCTGACCAATACTCCATCCAAAGTGTTCAATATTAGTAAATATTAATATAACCATAAGCCATATAAAATTTATATATATTATATACATAAATGATCTAAATATGTCTAAATGTAAAATAAATGTCTAAAAAAAAAAACAAGAAGAATGCACATGGAAATACATTCATCTATAAATATGAGTCCGGAAAGATTTTAATCTTTTTCATATTAAAAGAAAGACATCTAGTTTTCAAATTGTTTTGGGCTCAGTTGAATAAATTTATTCTCAGTTATAAGAACGGAATTTGGGTCTCTTTTGTTCAAAGCACTTGCAAATATTTAGCCAAGTTTAATAACTTGCATAAAAGCTGATTAGAGAGCAGCAAAGTCTCTGGATAGACATGGATCTACTTATTCTAAAAACTCGATTATGAAGGGACGGATACTTAATATTTTCCATTGTAAGAAAGTTATGTCTATAATTATTTTATCCTGATTATAAATAAAAAGTCTCCATCTGTGTCAACCACCTCCAACCACCTGCTCTACAGGTCAAATTTATATCATTCTTGAACTGCAGTTGGGAGCCACAAATGACCCCTGGGCTCTGATATATAACACCCTGCTACAGTGTTCATGACCCTTGACCTTTTGGATTTTTGAAGGAACTCAGTCCAGGATATTCCTGGAAAAACGAAAACCCTATTGGAAGCCGCCAGAAGCTAAGATCAGAGTTTTATGTTCCCGCAGGACAACAAGCTTAACTGCCAGCCTGACCTACAATTAGAAAGTTTAGATCAGAGCAGATTCATGTGTTAGAATGACCTAGTTAAAGGCCAAGACTAAATCCAAATGTGGAACTGTGGGAAGACCACAAACTGATGTTCAGACATGCTCCATCCAATGTCGCTGAGCTGGAAACATTTTGCAAAACGGTAATGAGTAAAGGTTGAAGTTCCAACAGTTTCCACTCGCCTCATATTTGTTCATTTTCTTTTGTTTTCTGTTGCTTAAAACCATTTTGCAATGCACTGTAGCGGCTGTTCAGATGAATGTACAGCTGTCAACATTTTATCATATGGTTTGAGTGACTTGGCTCAAATAAACTCGTGTTTCACGTTCCTCTTCTGGTTTCTAAAAAGCATCTTGGTAAGGTGCATCAGAACAGTATCAGAATCTCCTCTGTGTCTTTGAACTGAACAGAAATTGAATTAGCGTTTGAGTTTGTTCCTCCAAGTTTCAAAGTTCTGCTTTAATTCTGCAGCTATGGCAGCATAGAGATGTATTTCTAGACTAAAGTTTTAAAGCCTTTCTTTCCTGTTACTTTACAGCAAATATGGCGTCCACTGTAACGCTAGAAGATGCTCTGTCCAACGTGGACCTGCTGGAGGAGCTGCCACTGCCGGACCAGCAGCCGTGCATCGAGCCGCTCCCCGCCTCAGTCATGTACCAGGTCAGCGCTGGAGTGGCTCGTTTCTACCGCTGTGCTTGTTCTCTTTAGGGCGAGACGGTGCCAAAATAAAATCTGATATATATTTTTTTTCATACCAGGTTCAATTCTAGTATTTTTTTCTTTTCTTTTCTTTTCCAAATAAAAACAAAAAGAAGAAATTACAAATGAAAGAAAATATTTTCAAAAAGGGATTTTTATTTTAATCATCCCTTCTGTTAGTTGTACAACAGAGTATAAGGGCCAGACTACAGGACTTTTTTTTGTTTAATTACAGGAAAGTTGCCACACTTTTAGCAGAATAAAGGCACAGTTTTACCAGAAGAATGTCTTGAAATTCCGAGAAAAAAGTTGTTTTAATGAGAAAAAAAGCTTGGATAATTAATTTTGTTTCAGTTTTCATACTATTACTACTTAATTCTCCTAATATTAAGACTTTTTTCTCAAATTCTTTTGACTTTATTGGCATTTGACTTTATTCTCATATTACTACAACTGAATTCTTGTAACATTATGCAGGGTTTCCCTCAGTTTAAGCCTGGCGGGCCACCAGGCTTTACTTGTGCCCCCACCAGGCCTGACCCTTTTGCCGTATAGTTGATCTGAATACAAAGTCTAAATAAATAAGAAGCAGTAAAACATGCTTGTCAAACCAGATGGTGGCACTGGGTGTTCTGACATCACTTTGGAGAGCAATGTTGAAAAATTTATAAAATGATGTCTTCAAGATTCAACTAATCGATAAAATGTATTTTTGCTCTTTTACTTTTTTTTAATGGCAACCTGATCTCTCTCTTTGTGAAAACATTCATAATAATTCTCCATATCTGTTGCTCCATCTTCACTGATGTTTCATTTTCCCAACAGCCCAACTTCAACACCAACTTCGAGGACCGAAATGCTTTTGTCACCGGCATTGCCAGATACATTGAGCAGGCCACCGTCCACTCCAACATGGTACGTCTCTGTTCTGCATCTGTTCTCTTGCTGGGGGAAACAAAAAGCCACACAAACTCACCAGAACGGACTCAGAGGCCTTTTGAAGCTGAGTTGTGGGACTTCATCGTCCCTGCAGCACATTTGGTGCTGTGGAGCAGGCAGCTCACAGGATCCAAACCCTGGAGCAGGCGGCCAGAGACAAACGGCGGCTCTTGTCGGGAATAGCAGGTCTTTGTCTCTAATTAGTGAGAGATAATTGCTCGGGGTGGGGATCAAGCCGGACTTTGTTTGGAGGAAGGGTGGGTTTGCACTCCTGCCCTCGGGGAATAAACTCACTGCAGAAGCAACCATGCATGCATCTTGTGAGGTTTTGTTTTAGTTTAGGCTGTTTGAAGTGACTGAATATTTTTGTTTGGGTCAGAATGACATGTTGGAGGAGGGGCAGGAGTATGCCATCATGCTGTACACCTGGAGGAGCTGCTCCCGTGCCATACCGCAGGTAAACTGAACTTTTCTAACTAGGCACGCACCGATTCACTTTTTTCACTTCCGATACCGATATCTGAGGTTATTATCGGCCAATGCCGATCTGATTTAGAAAAACGGCGCTGAATTTACTTGAAACTTTTCTTTTCTTTAACACACATAAATGTACTGAATTACAAATTTATTTAATAAATGTGCACCAGTACAGCCCACATAATTACACCAATAACTTCACAAGCTTGGTCAAATATGTGAAAGCAAACCTATTGTCAACAACAAGTTGACCAAGATAGGTTGACTACCATGGTCAAGCGTAAAAATAAATTACAACAAACCTTCTATGAAAGGGTTCAGAAAGTGAAATTAGAAATATAATGTAAAATAAATAATAAAGCATGATGTCCCTCAGAACGTAGAATTAGACTGAATAGATCTGCCCTTATGAATTGGGCATATTGACACCGATGCACAAACTATAATTTTTGTCAATATTGGTACCAATATTGGTATCAGATCGGTGCATCTCTAGTTCTAACAATGATTCTTTAACCTTCACTTTTCTTTTCTCAGGTGAAATGTAACGAGCAGCCAAACAGAGTGGAGATCTATGAGAAGACTGTGGAGGTCCTCGAGCCAGAAGTCACCAAGCTGATGAACTTCATGTACTTCCAGGTACCGTCCTAAACACTACTAGGACGGTACAGATTTTTAGATGACCCTCTACTATTTTTGACTTACTGGAACCGCTCTGTTCTCATCCAGCGCTCTGCCATCGACCGTTTCTGCGGGGAGGTTCGCCGTCTGTGCCACACCGAGCGCAGGAAGGACTTTGTCTCGGAGGCGTACCTGCTGACCCTGGGGAAGTTCATCAACATGTTCGCCGTGCTGGACGAGCTGAAGAACATGAAGTGCAGCGTCAAGAACGACCACTCTGCATACAAACGGTATTCAGAAGCTTTACAGGCTGCAGTGCAGCTGCTATCCGGTGCCAACACTAGATGGCAGGATGTTTGTTCAGAATGTCCAGATTTAAGCCGAGGGAAGACACTTTGGAACAGGATGTAGGACGTTCAATGTGATTTAAAAGAAAAACGGTGAAATATTTAATATATTAACTTAACATTTTTATCTTTTTGGTGTGCGTAATGAACACAACATATGTTTTAATAGTATACAGTTATGTTTCATTCAGCTAGAACTTCCTGTAGTTTTCATCTGTTCCGAGTTGATTACAAGCAGTTGTAGTTTTCTGTGCACATGCGTAGTCACCCGAACAAGCAGGAAGTGAAGGAATGACTCCACCAGTTTCTCCTAAAGTCACACGGTCGCCTCTGATTGAGATTGACTCTTTCAGATTGTTTAGTGGTTGTTAAACACACTAAACTGCATTTTTTAAATTTTTGCTTTTGCAGATTGTTTTTATTTTAAATGCTGCTTAAAACCAAAAATGGTGTGAAAGGGATCTTTCTCTCTGTCTAGAGCTGCTCAGTTTCTCAGGAAGATGTCTGAACCCGCCTCCATCCAGGAGTCTCAGAATCTGTCCATGTTCCTGGCAAACCACAACAAAATCACTCAGGTTTGTCTTATTGTTCTGCACCAAATATTTATTAAAATAGCCATTTAGGACACATAGACATTATTATTTTTGTTGTTCTTGGAAAAAATAAATGCACAAATAAAATTTTAAGAAGCTTAAATAATGTTGCAGAGCAGAACATTCAAATAAAAACAAAAAAAATCTTATTTATATTGGGCTTTATTACCATCATTACAATATGTTTCTTTAAAAATACTACATGTAGCGACCAACAGTCGAGTTGATATTCATTTTCATGTAATACATATTTGAAAAATATTGATTGCTGGTGGTCTGTCTGCCCATCAGTCGCTGCAGCAGCAGCTGGAAGTGATCCACGGCTACGAAGAGCTGCTGGCCGACATCGTCAACCTGTGTGTGGATTACTACGAGAATAAGTTGTATCTCACACCCAGTGAGAAACACATGCTGCTCAAGGTGAATGGAACTGAAGTGATATAAATTACAGCTGCAGGATGTTGTGGAAAGCATTTGGATAATATTGTGAATATTGTTCGAACTTTATGATTTGCAATAAATAACCAGATAATTAAAAAGATGTCATATTCCTTCTTTGAGTTTAGAGCAAATGGAGACCCAAATAGTGAGTAATCTCTGCAGCTACCGGGGAAATATAAACTTCTCAAATATTTCAATGCTCCACTAAATAAGCTTTACCTTGTTTATTACAGGCATAAGGAGCCCAAATGCTCCGTACTTAAATATTTAGCTTCCATTTATTGCAGTTCTTTATGATATCCATTTTGCATCTACTGATATTGCAGCAACAACATATTGGCAATATATTTTCAATCTTTAATACAAATGCAGAAGTGGATCATTGTTGACAGATATAGACATTCTTTTTATAACTCTTTTCTCCTGTGCAGGTTATGGGTTTTGGCTTGTACCTCATGGATGGAAACAGCAGCAACATCTACAAGCTAGACACCAAGAAGAGGATCAACCTCACCAAGATCGACAAGTTTTTCAAGGTAGAGAGAGACATATGAGCATTTTATTAAAATATTCCACACGTCATCTCACTTTGATTTTCACTCTGATACTGTTTAGTTTTCATATCAAACAGTATGGCATACATCTGGCTCAAAGCTCATCGCAGCAACGTCTGTTCAGTTGGAGCTAAAGTCTGAATGGATCAGAGCTCCAACTGACTTCTCCCAACATGACTCTGACGCATTATAACAAGATTAGTTTGATTTTCTTTCCACCTGTAAGAAAATCAAACTAATCTTGTTATAATGCGTCAGCTTTAAGGCTAGCTTAAACTACTGCTTTAAGCTAGCCTTAAAGCAGTAGTTGATGGTCAGATAAAGTGGTGGGCACTACCAGCTAAAATGTTATTTGTGCTAATCTAATTTCACTAATGCTGGAGCTCAATGGTGTTTAACGGAATCCACTTCAAAATAAGAGCATGAACATAAATGCTTAGTAATTTTAAGACTTCTTAACAGTCAATAAGCAAAGCTTCAACACAGATAACATGCTTCATTCAACTAAAAGTTTACAAAACAGCCATGCTTGGTTTAGCTATCGCATTATAGGAAGTGTCAGATATAAATGGTTCTACTATAGTAAATGACCATAAAAGGGCAGGGTGCAGATTAGCTCATTAGCTAAATATTAATTTGTTATTACAGAATGTATTCAGTCTGCTCTTTAACATCTTAGTTTGTTGGGATGAAATTTGAGTATAATAGAACTTAAATCACATGTAGCACATCTTAAGTTGCAAGTTCTCACTTTACAAGGAAACATCATGCCGACAAAATAACAAATGGTTATTTAGACTAAATGGACTAAATTAAACTATTTGGTCTAAATGGTATAATTTAGACCAAGTTTTAAGTTTCTGTTGAACTGTTGAAAATCCATCTGGGATTATAAATGCATCATTTACAGGAGATATCTTTGTGTTTTTGGGATTAACAGCAACTGCAGGTGGTTCCGCTGTTTGGCGACATGCAGATCGAATTGTCTCGGTATATCAAGACCAGCGCTCACTTTGAAGAGAACAAATCCAAGTGAGACTAAATCTGCATCAGAAACACGGAAACAATATAGTACAGATCCACAATTTACAATTTGTTGTACATATTTTCATGTGCATTTATTTTTGCTGTTGTTTTTCTCCACCCTCCAGATGGACCTGCACCTCTATATCCAGCAGCCCTCAGTACAACATATGTGAGCAGATGATTCAGATCAGGGAGGATCACATGCGCTTCATCTCCGAGCTCGCTCGCTATAGCAACAGCGAGGTTCGTATGGGAGACGCAGACCTGATGGTCATCCGCTCAAGTAATGCATCTCACCTTTGTACTTAACACTGTGAGCCCAGTTAAAAACAGAAGTGAACCCTACATCCAGAGTCAGGCTGTTTTTGGTTGCAATATGATGTAAAAGTCGATCGTTTTGGTTACATGTGTCAAACTTGAGGCCCTGGGGCCTCGAGTTTGCTTCTTATGTGGCCCTTTAGGGCTTCTTATGTGGCCCTTTAGACTCCAGAGAGAAGCATAAAAAGAACCTTCAAGGTAACAGCTGTTTGCTTAAATGTTATTTTATCAGTCGAATCAAAACAGTTTTTATCTATATACTGCCACATTACGTCAATCAGACCCTCCAGCTTTTTTTGTGATTCACACAAAATCAACATAGCTCTTAAATTTTGCTGTGCTAATGCAGAATTGTAAGGTTACTGCAATTTTCCTCAAAATAGATTTAAAAAATTTGTTTACTCAATCATGTGTACTTGTAAAGCACATTTTAGCAAAATGCTGTTGAAACACTAAAATAGAAAGTCATAAAAATTTCACCAATTGAGAAATGAGTAACAAATATTACATTTTGATTAGCACCAAATCATCAATACAGTAGGGGTTGAACGACTACATATTTTTTAAGGTCGACTATTTCATGATAATAGTCGAGTCGATGTCGACTAGTCGCGATGACGTCATAGTGACGTAAGTGCAACAATTTACAACAACTTGGATGCTTTATGAGCTATTTTCACGGTAAATATTAACCCCTAAACCCTTCTCCCCTTCTCCCGCTTTTACTAAGTCTATTATGCAGAATTAAAAGAGCAATAGATACATCATTCTTTGTTAGCAGCGGAGAAAATTTCATTGCACAAAGTCGGTCTGACTTTTTTTTTTTCCCAAACATCGGCTGATACTGATGATCTCTGGATAGTTACTCGTATAGGAGTCAAATTATCACACTGACCATAATGGTGCTTTGGAGCATCGCATACCAAACTTGTTATGAACGGATCCCGTTTGGTTACAGTTTAATTCTACGAAGCCTCCCGCTGCTCCTCCGCCCGATACGCATCAGGAAGATCTGCTGACTAGAGTCGGTTCGGCTCTGAACTGACATGCAGACGGCAGAGATCGCCTCGATCAGATTCTCAGGATGAAGCTTGGACTTAGTTTTCAGATGTTGTCAAAATATATTTTTATAAGAGCGCAAAGCTGCCTGGTTAGAAGCTTCAGTAGCAGAGTGACGCTGATCAGTTGGGGGTAGTTGAAGGATAAAAAAACCCCCGACTTCATGCCACATTGTAGCACATTACTCCGGTAGTCTTTTTTTTAAAAGTATTTTTTCGACACTAGTTTATTTGACAGTAATCTGATAGTAAGGGGTCAGAGAGAAGCCTGTGCCCAGCGAATGGGGGACGGGAGTCGGACTCCGCGGGCTTAAGTCTCTATATGCGGGGCGCCGCGTTAACCACCGCGCCGCGTAACGTCCCTATTGCGGGAGCCTTTGCTGTAATTTACAGTTTCTCTTTGTTAAATTATTTACATTTTTATACAATTTGAGCTTTCTGGTGAACTCACCTGGACCATCTTCTTTCATTTCCTTGGAAAAATATGTTGTGTCACGTGATTGCGACTAGTCGACTGGCCAAGAAAAAAGTCATTGCAGAAAAGAATCGACTAGTCGATTAGTCGACTAGTCGGTGCAACCCCTACAATACAGATCAAATATGTTGACCAATGTTCCATTTATTACGGTTAAAAAGCAACTCTAAACAGGTGAGCTTTTAATCTTGATTTAAAGGAACTCAGTGTTTTGGCTGTTTTGCAGTTTTCTGGACATTTGTTCCAAATTTGTGGTGCATAGAAGCTGAATCCTGCTAAAGTTATGTGAACTCACCACCTGGTGGTGCCAGTATTTCTTATTTCTACTCCACTGCTGCCTCAGCTTTACTTGGTCTCAAGTTACAGCCCATGAGCAGTACGATGAGTAGCAGAAAGTCACATCTACCGTCACACATAAGTGCAACATTTCTTCCAAATGTTTCTAAAGTAGTTCCAGAAAATGGCAAAACAATCATGAATTCCCAGTGGGACTGATTAATGTGAAAAGATGTTCAATTATTATTTAGTTTTGGAAGAACTCGTCACATGCAGAAAGTTTTCTGAATGTCTGCTTGTGACGAGTGCCTCACTCTCATCACATGCAGAATGTGTTTTATCAGCATATTCTTCAACGGCCAGCCTTGTAAGAATATTCATGACCTTGAAATGGCCCAAAATGAATTTGACACCCCTGATATAGGTGGAAAATTTTAATCTTCCTAGAAATGTACATTTCCTGAAGGCTCATCATGAGTTAGTGTGATTCATATAATTTATGAGGAAAGTCAAGGTGTGGTGTGAGTCGATTTTGTTTTTTTTTTTTGCTTGATCGCAGGTTGTGACCGGATCCGGGCGTCAGGAATCCCAGAAGACGGACGCAGAGTACAGGAAGCTGTTTGACCTGGCTCTGCAGGGCATGCAGCTGCTCTCCCAGTGGAGCGCTCACGTTATGGAAGTGGTACGACAGAACAGGCCGTCTGCTCAACACGTGATCAGTTCTTCACAACACAACTGATGCAGTTTGCCCCTTTCGACCATTCAAAGAAAGTCTCCGTCTCTCTCTCCCACAGTACTCATGGAAACTGGTTCACCCGACGGACAAATACTCCAACAAGGAGTGTCCCGACAACGCTGAGGAGTACGAGAGGGCCACCCGCTACAACTACACCAGCGAGGAGAAGTTTGCCCTCGTAGAGGTCTGTCGCATCGTCACTCTGAAAACATGATGTCAGACGACTGGCAGCCCGGTGGCTCATCACATGTTGCGCTGTTGGCAGGTGATGGCTATGATAAAGGGGCTGCAGGTGCTGATGGGACGCATGGAGAGCGTGTTTAACCACGCCATCCGTCACACTATCTACTCAGCTCTGCAGGACTTTGCTCAGATTACCCTGAGAGACCCGCTGAGGCAGGCCATCAAGAAGAAGAAGAACGTCATCCAGAGGTTGGACCCAAATGACGCCCGGTTTCACATTGTGCTTAAAGTCTGGTGATCAGAGGTGCAGAAAAAACAAATAGATTCTACAGAGAATCGCAATTCCTAGTCCTGGGAATTCTGGATCGAATCAAAATGCTTAAAAGTCGGTTGAAGTTACATGTTTTTGTTGCATATCCATACTAGCCACCATATAAATTTTGAATAATTCTTTTTTTTTTTATTTGTGAAAATGCCTGATGGCTAAGCAAATCCAATACTGGTAACACAAGAACTTTATGCACAACCCTATTTTTGTGTACAAATGTAAACTGATTGTATTTTTTAACACTGGAACTTATGTTAAATATACCAAATAAAAATGCTAAATGAACCAAAAATTAAACCCTCTTTCAACCAAAACCAAAAATAAATTGGATTATGAAGTCTCTGTAAACAAAATTGGCCATCAAAACATATCAATTGTCAGAAATGAAATAATTGAACCCATTTAAATTCATCATTAACTTTCTTATTGCAGCAGGATTATTGCTGTCAGTTATTTTTTTCTTAGGCTAATGAAAGTTTCTGACCTGTTGCTGCAGCGTCCTTCAGGCCATCCGTAAAACGGTGTGTGACTGGGAAACGGGCCGGGAGCCACACAACGACCCCGCCCTGCGAGGAGAGAAGGACCCAAAGGGGGGCTTCGACATTAAAGTCCCGCGGCGAGCAGTGGGGCCCTCCAGCACTCAGGTCTGTCTCCATGTCTACCTTTCTAGTCGTGGAGCTGGTAGAGTTTGACTAAAATAAACTTTAAAACCATTAATCTGTGTCATTTATGCTAAATTGAAATGTTGCTATTTTACTGCTGGGCAGACATGATCCCTTATCATCCCAGCTGTAATCCTTTCCCACACCTTGAAGGTGTCACCAGATCAGGCTCTGCCAGGTCACATTAATCAGGCTTATGAAGCTCATGGAGCCGATGTGGCGGCTGATTAGAGCGCAGGTCTGCACTCTTGTGTCAAAACTGACTCTGGGCGAGATGGATGAGCCAAACTCTTTGGGTCTTAACAGCATATTGTGTCCTGTAGTTTACTGTTGTGTTTTTTTGATGTTCAGTTGACTTCTATTGAAGCTTTTCTTTGTCCTGCATGAACCTTAGGACTTTAGAAATGACTGTCGATTAAAATACGATCTGTGTTCAGGAGTTTTGTTGCCGAGCAACATTTCAGGCAAATAGTTTCGTCCATTATGTTGCATAAATCCCGCAGATTTATCAGCTTAGAGCTTTGCTCTTAGAACCAATCTACTGTCCAGATTGCTTCCAAGAACAGATTTCAATACCTGCATTTTTAATGCTTCTTAGATAGAGATAAAAATGTTAGAGGATGACCCAGAACAGAAGAGATGCAGTGAACTTCCAAACAAGCCAATTTCCTAAAAATCATTGTTGGTGCATTCAACTGCCACCAGGCTGCTGACCTCACTTTCCTTTTCTCTGTTTGTTCATAAACGTCGCAGCTCTACATGGTGAGGACGATGCTGGAGTCTCTCGTTGCAGACAAAAGCGGCTCGAAGAAGACCCTGCGCAGCAGCCTCGAGGGCCCCACCATCCTGGACATTGAAAGATTTCACAAGGAGTCCTTCTTTTACACACATCTGCTGAACTTCAGTGGTGAGGAGTTTGATTCTGTAATGGAAGAAATTTTGTTAAAAAAAAAAAAAAACCGAGCCCAGGTTTAAAACCCTCCTCTGTGTCTCCATGCAGAGACTCTGCAGCAGTGCTGCGACCTCTCCCAGCTCTGGTTCAGGGAGTTCTTCCTGGAGCTCACCATGGGCCGCCGGATCCAGTTCCCCATTGAGATGTCCATGCCGTGGATCCTCACCGACCACATCCTGGACACCAAGGAGGCTTCCATGATGGAGTAAGTCTTCTTTCTGTCATCAAACATCTTCTGGAAGCTATTCTTCAAACCCAGACAGTCGGCGTGTCTCATGTATCGTGATAAATTCATTTTCATAAGAATTTTGATTAAGTTGCAAATTACAATTAACGATATTTAAAAATGCATAAAAAATTTTTGTATGTTTGAATTGGGAATTTTACTGTTTTCTTCACTGTTTCTTCAATGAGAGTAAAAATACATTTGAAAATATGATTAAATGTAAATACTGCATGCAGATCAGTGACATGAATTGCACTTTTTTTATGCGACTGGTTTAAATTTGGTCATGTTTTTCCAGAGTATTATTTGTGTTTGAGGGACTGTAAATGCTGTGATTCTGTTATACAGTTTTTTAATAAGAAGTAATAATTATTTTTTATCATCTCTTTTATCGTTATCATAATAAAACCACAACATAGCGTGAACATCGCCCACCATATCTGACAAACTGACACTTTTTCTGATTGATTTTATCTACGATATAATGACCCACCAGTAAAATAAAGTCAGTTTTACTCTGAGTGTTTACCAGACACAGTGCTTTTTTCTTGTTCATGTCTCTTGAACCATTTTACACGTGATGTTTCAACTGCAAACTTTATTTTATCAAGATTTTATGTAGTAATTTTAAAAAATGACGAGTGTGGCTTGTATTCATCCTCCGAGTTGGTTTATAAGCATCTATGAACATCATTTTTCAAGCTATACCATTGAATCCCTGTTGAATTTAAGTCTGGACTTGAACTAGACCATTTTAACGCATTAATATGCTGTCATCTGCAGCATTCTTTTGGGTCTCTGATTTGATTTTGAGGGTTGTTGTCCTACTGGAAGACAAACGTCTGCCCCATTTGAAAGTCCTGTACAGCCTCTCAGGTTTTCTTCTACAGCATGTCCACAGCATAATGCTGCCAACACCATGTTTCATAGTGGGATGGTGCGTTTACTTTTCTGTAGGGTTTTTGCTTGTAGCCCAGAAAGTTAAATTCTGTCTTCAACACCTTCATCCAGATGTTTGCTGTGTCACAGAGGTAGAAACTATTCACTAATAGGGCAACATAAAACTAAAACAAGTGGCTGCTCTTGATGTTACTCGGGCTTAACAAAACGTTTGGAGACTCGTAGCAGTGGAAGACTCAGAAATCCATTTATCGTGTATATGCAACGTTTAAGGTCTTGGTCTGATACAATCTCAATTTAACGCATTGATGTTTTCGGTTTCAACGTGGCTGAAAGTGGAAGAGCTCAGGGGCGTGAATACGTTCGCTGCACCGCATGCTCACCTTTCTGACCAGATTCTACAGGGTTGCTCTGCAAAGCTGGATGTTGTTTCTTCATGTTTCCAGGCCTGTTTTCATGTTGGCCACTGGATTACCGCGGTACGCCACAGATTTACATAAGCCATTAAGCACCTTCTCTGGCACCGGCCAGAACTCTGTAATTCTTCAAACAGACACCAAAATAAATCAACTTTATTCATTTGATTGTGTCATGATGACATCACCATCATCTTTTTTTTTTTTTTTAAAGCATTCACCTTTCACAAATAATTTGGCAGAATGTGTTCATATTTTATCAGTCAATGGAAGAATTAGGTCTTAATGATGTGTAAACGTTTCTGTGTTGCATCCTGGAACCTTTTCATGCACATTTGAAGCAAACTTTTAAGCGTAACATAAAGTCTTCCTCAAATGTGTGCAGGTACGTGTTGTATCCCCTGGACTTGTACAACGACAGCGCACACTACGCTCTGACCAAATTCAAGAAGCAGTTCCTCTATGATGAGATAGAGGCTGAGGTAATGCACTGTAAATGTGTCCTGGATGATGTGATGGTCCTTTAGAGAAGCTTAATCTTTTATATTCGGTGTGGCAGAGCTTCATGACGAAATACACCCCCACCCCCTTCCCCCATTTAATACTGCATATTGTTTGCAGTCATGTTGTCCACCATAAATCCATGCTTCAGCTCTCTTCAATAATCTCTGTTGCATATCTCTGCTATATACGTAGAGCCATTGCATAACAGTTTCTAAATGGTGAGGGTTTTTCCTTTCTTTTCTTGAATCAAATTGAAAAATCGTAAAGGACAAATCGCTGCCTTCAATTAAAACTTAGTTGTTTAATCGTTTGTTTACGAGGCATTGTAACTCTTTATTTTGCTTTTTCAGGTCAACTTGTGCTTTGATCAGTTTGTCTACAAACTGGCTGATCAGATATTTGCCTATTACAAGATCCTAGCTGGAAGGTGAGTGCTTCTGTTTCCACCGTTTGTCTTTTCCAAATAAAACCACCATGTGTGAAACAGACCCTCAGCATGATACTGCCACCATTTAATTGGTCTTCGAAGAAATGTATTTTCATCTGAAAGATCCGATGGTTGAAGTTTGGACAACAGTCAGACAACATCAAGTTCAATATCTGAGAACTGTCTTCTACAATGTCAAACACCAGATATCAAGTTTTATTTCATTGTTTATTAGAGGTTTTTATATGTATGACGCACAGAAGAAGCAAGATGGAGTTCTCCTTCAATTGGTTCATTTTTCTTTGAACTTTTTCAAAAATGTCTTTAACCTTATGAAACAAAGGTGCTTCAGTGTTTTTGTCTTCCACAATCCAGATGTTCGTATCTCATTTGTCGAGATAATAGATGAAGAACTTAGCCGTAAATTTATAGAAATAAGAAAAAATCTTGTAAAGTTCCGAAATATTTCAATACGTCTGAATGAAATCTTTTTAAGCAGTCCTTCATACGAGTCTTTTCACTGTCTGTCTGAATCCCTCAGTCTTCTCCTCGATAAACGCTTGAGAGCCGACTGCAAGAACCAGGGCGCCAACATTCCCTGGCCCACTTCCAACCGATACGAGACCCTGCTGAAGCAGCGCCACGTCCAGGTGTGTCCCCTACCTGCTACCCTTCCCTCCTCTCCCCTTCAGCAGCCCTCCTTCCCTTTACTAACTGAGCCTCTGCCTCAGCTCCTGGGCCGCTCCATCGACCTGAACCGACTCATCACCCAGCGGGTCTCTGCGGCGCTCCACAAATCTCTGGAGCTCGCAATCAACCGCTTTGAGAGCGAGGACCTCACCTCCATAATGGCACGTCGACTCTTTGGGGGTTTTTTTGTTGTTGTTTTTATCAGAAAAGAAAACAGCTTCTTCTGCCGCCCTTTTCTGTGTTGTTTTCACTGTTTTCACTTCCTGTTTCAAGGAGCTTGAAGGTCTTCTGGAGGTCAATCGCATGACGCACAAGCTGCTCAGTAAGTTCTTGACCCTGGACAGCTTCGACGCCATGTTCCGCGAGGCCAACCACAACGTGTCGGCTCCGTACGGCAGGATAACGCTGCACGTCTTCTGGGAGCTCAACTACGACTTTCTGCCCAACTATTGCTACAACGGTTCCACCAACAGGTGGGTCGGCTGCAGTAGAGAGACTGCCATGTTTAGTTGAGCTGCGGTTAAATTCTCAGGGATTATATGCAAAGGATTTTTTTATTTGTTTAGAAATTATGTTTCACGGAATGGCCAGCAATACATAAAAACAGTAAAAAAACTGAAAATGAGGTTTCCATGTTTTCGTTTTACTACAGTGAGAATGCATTTACTCAAAACGAAATGAAGAGTCCGTTTTAGCAGTAAATTCCCTGTTTTGTGTTTATTTGCTGTTAAAAACAACAGACAGATCAGTGAAAGGTCAGAAGGATCAGCTTGGTTTTAAACAAATAAATGCAAATGGCCAGCTCAGCAGAAGCAGAGCACCATGAGCTGAGCTGAGTTTGCAGTTGCCACAATTGTTCTGCTCATATTTCTCAGATTGACTCAAATAAATAAATGATGCCTGTTTGTATATTTTTTATATTGTCCTAAATTTTGATTTCCTCTTTCTTCCTATTTAATTTCAGTTTTTTCTGGCTTTACTTTAGTTGCACTTAAAGATTTGTCGCCCATCAACAAAAAACAGAACAAAAAAGAATCCAGTTTTAAGGACTGAATAAAAGGTGTTGATTTAAAAGGAAAAAGAAACTTTAATCAACATTAATGTAGTTGGTACATAGACAACACAATAATGCTCATTTACCTTGCAATAAATTTCAATAAACCGCATTACAGAACAAAACAAACTATCACTGATGACTGAGACTGCTGCTGCTGAATCAGCAGTCAGATAAATACATTTTAAATTTTGCTTCATTTTATAAAAAAAACATGTTTTTTTTTTTTTTTTAAAAAAAAAAAGGTTTTTACTTTAAATTTTGAACTCTTACTACAATTCTGGTGTGTTCACTGATTAGAAAGGAATCGTATTTAAATGTCCCTCCAGTCATCCACTGGTCAGGGCAGATGAAGGTGAAACCTGACCAGCTCCAGACTCATCAGCATCGTGTGTTTTCAGCCACATGGTGCCACTTTATAGCACAATCAAGTTACTATGTCACCTGTAGTTGTTATGAAAATGCTGCATTTAACATTGGCCCTTTAATGACCATCAACTGGTTGTCCCAGGTATTTATTAGCTTGGTTTACATTTATTGAAATTGCATCTCTTCATTGTATTTCTTCAGGTGCTGCATTAATGGACACGGTATTTTCTCTACAGTTACATAAAATCTGTGCTCAAACAAAAGCTTCTGCGTAAAGAGATGGAATTGTGTCTGATAGGTTGTAAAGTTGCTCCTGATGGCTGTGTGTGTGTCATTCTTTACTTTTCATCTCTGTGTAATGTACCCAGCTGTTTATGTTGCACTGTGACGCGTGTTTGAATAATCTCCATCTGTGCGTCCAGGTTTGTGCGGACCATCCTGCCCTTCTCTCAAGAGTTCCAGAGGGATAAGCCCCCCAACGCTCAGCCCCATTATCTGTATGGGTCAAAGGTCAGTGCATTCCTCTGTTATCACCGCTCCCAGAGAACAACTCACTTTATTTCTTTGGATTCCATAAGCAACAGATTTTTATTTTTTTTGTCCTGACCTTACCAGCTGTGCATAAGCACATGTTAAAGCTACATGTTTACTGCATGATAATAAAATCTAGGGCTGGGCCAGATGGGTTAAAATACAACCTCAGAAATGTTTCATACCACATCTGATTTCTGATTTTAAACTTTTTTTTGTTCTTTTTGCTTTTTTTTTCTAAAAAAAAAATTAATTGCAAATAATGGAAAATGCGTATTATGAGTAAGTGGCTTTAACTTCAGTCATTCTTTCTGTGAGTATTAAGGTCAGGCTGCAAGAATTTCTGTTTAATAACAAGAACATAGTTATAATATTAGCAGAATAAAGACAATTTTACCTGAAAAATATCTTAAAATGATTTTTTTTAAAAACTATTTTTATTAATGCAAAAAAACAAAAAACAAACTTGGACTAATAATTATTTTTTTTGTGTTGGAGTTTTCCTAATATTATATTCTGGTAATAACTTTATTCTTGTATTATTCTGTCTTTATTGTTATGTAACTTTATTCTTGTATTGCTAC
Source organism: Poecilia picta (assembly GCA_033032245.1). Classification (NCBI taxonomy): domain Eukaryota; kingdom Metazoa; phylum Chordata; class Actinopteri; order Cyprinodontiformes; family Poeciliidae; genus Poecilia; species Poecilia picta. Next base: position 6,667,204 of record CM065356.1, on the reverse strand, counting down.
AACTGTATTCTTGATTCATTCTTTGCCTGACTCTTATATTTCGCCATATAATTCAAAGTCCGGATAAATAAAAGCTGTAAAACTTGTTTGTCAAACAAGATGACATCACTGAAATGTGAAAATCTAAATGGCGCATTTGTGGAAAAAAGAATCCAGATTTTCCAAATATTACATTTGCAAAAACTAAATATTTGATTGATCAATTAAATTGATTTATTGCCCAGCCCTAATAAAATCCCTAAAGAATATAAAGGGAAGGAAACTTTATTCAAGGAAACATTGTGCTGAGTTTTATGTCTCTTATGTCTTGTGCAAAATGTTTAGCAAAAACCCCTCTGCAAAAAATAAATAAATATTAGTCTGGAAGGTTGAAGCTGAAAAATCCTTTATGAGTTTAATATTTCTAACAGAATGACCATCTTCACTGTCTCAGCTTGTATGTTTAGGATAACTTACTTAAAATGGTCCGAACTGTCTTGTTATGAATGGTTGCTATGACGATATCCCTGTAAGCACAAATAGGATTTTCATTGAGCGGGTAAAACGTTCGGTGATAATTCATCCGGGGTCGGCGGGGGGCGCGGAACAATACCGTGGTGACCTCAATCCGCTCGATTAATGCCGGCTCTCTGTCAGCCGGCTCAGCCCTCATGCTCCGGGGTAATTACATGGCCGCCCGGCTGCGCCAGCATCAGCGACGTCTGCATGGCGGCGGCCCGCGTGATGCTCTCCTCGCTGCTGCTGCTCCTGGCCTGGAACAGATGTCCCGAACTGGACATGTCCTGGCGGGCGGAGGCCGTCACCACGGGGCGGCTCTCGGCGGCGCGGCCCGGCAGGGAGCACATGTTGTGGAGGCAGCCCCACAGCAGGACGCCGGCAATGACCAGCAGCAGCAGGCAGCAGGTCAGCCACACGCCCACCGCCACCTCCCAGCCCGCCCGGTCGTGGCCCTCGCTGCTCTCGCTCGGCGTGCTGAACACCTGGCACTGCTCCCGGACGGGGTCGGCGGCCTGGCACGTCACACACAGGAAGTAGGCGGTCTGGGGCAGCAGGTTGCCCAGGTAGGTGGCGGTCTGGCTGACGGGGATGCGCTCCTCGTGCTTGAAGCTCTTGCGCTTGTAGCCCATGATGAGGCTGTTCCAGTTGGGGTCGTACATGACGCTGTAGAAGGTGTCCAGGCAGGCGGGGGAGGCGGGCCACGTCACCCTGGCCGAGGTGGACGAGATGTTGTAGACGGTGACCACCATGGCAACAGGAAGAGAAGCTTCCTGTTTGGTTTCGCTTTATTTTCCAGCTGCAGGCTCACAGCATTAAGTCAAACTGTAAAAGAGGGGATGCAAGTACAGAGTAAGAAATGCTAAACACACATTAAATACAATAAAAAAAAATCTCTGATGGTGATTGGTCCCATTCCCACTGCTGCAGTCAATGCAACTTATTTACAGCTTGTATGTCTATGATCCAAAACTGCATCTTAAAGTGGAGGCATGAAACCACATCTAGGCCATTTTTCCATTATGTTGCCTCCATTAAACCTTATTTGGTTTTTGGTGTAGTTTTTGGATTTAAAAAAATCACCATGGTAACTCAATGCCACCAGAAGTAAATCTCTCATCGAGCCACTCATTTTAATGTATATTTCAACCAATTGATTTTCATCTGTTCCTAAAACAGGCTTCAATTATTGAGCCTAATGAAGGCTCATTTATTGTTTCTATCTTTAAATAACCGTTTAAAAAAAATAAGAGTGCAAAAAACCTATAGGAGTGACAGAGTAACTGTATGATGGATTATCTGTGAACCGCTGGGAGGCAGATGAAGATGTGTGCAGATGTTCACTAAATTACATAATACAGGATTGTTAGTGGAGAAGCTTATCTTTACTCTGTCACCTGTTATGTGAAAAGAAAGGTGATGATCTGTCAGCTGAAACCATCGTTAGAAAAAAAAAGTACTTTGGGTTTTAGTAGATTGAGATGATTTAAAGTTTAAATGTTCTGCACTTCCATTTTTTTAATGCAACAACTAGAGTAAATAAATGATTACACTGATTTTTACTTCTTTATTAACTTTAGGCTTCATTTTCACATTTTCCTCAATTTTTACTCTTTTACTAATCTCTAATATGTGTTTTCAGTCATTTAGTATTGAGAACTTGTAAGTTGAAAGGCAGCCAGGTTTAAAACACAAAAACATGCATTCACATCCAACTTTCCTTCTCCATCAGATTAACATTTATCGACTTTCTGTTGCGTGTGTTGGCACAAGATCTGATCTCCACTGCAACCAAAGTTATTTTGAGACAATTCACAGCATAATGTGGACAAAATTCAAGCCTACCATGAAAACACTCCGCTGTGTGACGGTCCTCCCAGTGTGTTGAGCGTCGCTGCTGCTGTTCGCTTGCCTCTTCCATTATAACCAGACAGAGACACCCGATGCAGAGTCCTGCTCTGAGAGACTGAAGCACAGATCAGCGCGTCTTTATCTCAGATTCTACAACACTAGAGGGAGTGTTACCGGATTAGAGCAAACGCAGGAGAGGGAGCTAAAATCTCCTGTTTGGGATGAAAAAAGTGCATTTTCTCCCATCTGTGGGTCAGTCATAGGTCATACTCTCTACAGGGATTGTTTTCTGTTTATTTTATTTTTTTTCTTGCTAGCTCCTCTGCCGACATTGTGGCGATGCAGAGCTTTAATTTCCTGTTGACCAGGAATGTGGTGTGTGTCGTATCTGTAATATTAAGTGGTGAGATGAAATGTGCTGCAGCCACTTCATCCATCTGTCCAGCTGCTTCTTCCCAAAGTGCAGCAACCAGCGCTGACCATGCTGTCACTGAGCCTGGTGTTCACATTTATAGTTTTTAAAAAGCTGGTTTAAATATTTGATGAAGTTGATTAAATTAAAATCTGTTTCTTGTATCTGTATCTTGCCATGTTGTGATTTGTTGACCTCCAACATGCTTTTATTTTTAGCCTCAGAAGTCAGAACTTTTTTTACAGTGTGAATTTTTCATTTTGTGGCCAAGTAAACTTTATTTGAGCGCCTTTCACAGGAAAACCATGACAGATAAATGCTTCTTGTATAAAATTGGTTTGGTGAGTATTTTTGAGATTTTTCTGACAAAGATTTTGAATTCTCTCTCTTTTTTTAAATTTAGGTTAGAATTTCAAATATGGTTTAAATTGCTATTTATTTATTTATTTATTATTTGGACATTTGCTCTTAGGACATGAAAAAAACTGTATTGTTCCTTAATTGAACATGACATCTGAAAATATTTCAGGATGTATATTCAAATTTATGGACTATAAAGGATTTTTCAGTTTTGTGCATTCAACCTGACCTCTGACCTTTGGGGTGGGATACAAGAAGCTGGCACCCTTTAATAACTAAAAGTAGGTAGTTTTAGGTTTTCTTTTTTTGTGACTTCCATCGTTTTTAGCCTATTTTGTTGATTTTACTTAGCTTTGAACCTTTTAAATTCAATTTGCTGTAAACAGAAGTAGAAGACACTTTATTTGAACTCTTATAAGCCAGTTTGTCTGTGGGGCTATAAGTATTTTTATATAAAGACATTCAGAGTATTTTCACACATAAAATGGAGTGCTTGTGAAGTATTTTCCAACTTGTATTTGAAAAAGTTCTTCAAAACAGACCAGATGTGGCTGAGTTTGAAATAATTTGCATGACAAATAACTTCTACATTAAAATAATTAAAAAGAAGGTTTTTCCCAATCGTCACCTGTCTTTTGTGTGTTTGTGTGTGTGCAGACCCTGAACCTGGCGTACAGCAGCACATTCACCACCTATAGGAACTTTCTGGGCCCGCCGCACATTAAGGTCATGTGCAGACTGCTGGGCTACCAGGGCATCGCCGTGGTGATGGAGGAGCTGCTTAAGGTCGTCAAAAGTCTGGTGAGTGTAATCTAGAAGACCACAGATAGAGCTTCTGTCATTTGTCTTTTCTCCATCATCATCATCGTCCTCTGTTCCATCGATCAGCTCCAGGGAACCATCCTGCAGTACGTGAAGACGCTGATGGAGGTCATGCCCAAGATTTGCAGACTTCCACGCCACGAGTACGGCTCCCCTGGTAGGTGGCAGCACACTGAATGTTCAGCATATAACCCAAATGTTACAGATTGTTAAGCACGCATGCCTTGTGTTTTTGTTCCAGGCATCCTGGAGTTCTTCCACCACCAGCTGAAGGACATTGTGGAGTATGCCGAGCTCAAGACGGTGTGCTTCCAGAACCTGAGAGAGGTGGGCAACGCCCTCCTGTTCTGCCTGCTGAGTGAGCAGAGTCTGGTACGGATCCGGCCCGCGTCGGGATGCAGCTCCGACTCTCTGCTCTGCAGCCGGCTGACGTTTTTCATGTCTGTGTCTTACAGTCTCAGGAAGAAGTGTGCGACTTGCTGCATGCTGCGCCTTTCCAGAACATCCTGCCGCGAGTTCATGTCAAAGGTAAACACATTAACATCAAGAGACAGTTACTATTCATACTGCAAAGCAGAAAAACAAAACAGTATTTCAGATATACATTGTGAACACTAATCTGACTATTCTACAGTCTATCTCTGGATATACTTTAAACTTTCCTGATTACACATCTTTTATTGAGTTCCTCTTCTAATTTTCCCTCCTTTTCACTCAAGCATTTCTGTTGTTTTATATGGAAGTAACTAATGTCATTCCAAGAATTATTTTTTCCCTTGTTTACATTTCGGGCTTACCTTTTGTTACTTTTCAAAAATTAAAAATGTTAAAACAGAAAAGATTTGTCACCTGCACACGACACCAAATCAATATCTCTGTTACTCTTGTTAAAAACAACATTTTGGGCATTAGGATATGTAATATTTTTTTTCATTTGGATTTTCCTTTCAAAATAATACCCTGAAATAAATACATTTAAGATTCTCTGAAATCAAATCAAAATATTATTGATAAAATGTTTCTAAATAAATTAGTAGTACCAACCCATCCTTTGTTCTCCTTGCTGTTCAGATGGGGAACGCCTGGATGCCAAGATGAAGCGTTTAGAAGCTAAATACACGGCGCTGCACATGGTTCCTTTGATCGAGCGCCTGGGAACACCGCAGGTAGAATCAGGCTAAACGTTTCCGTGGTTGCAGTCGACGTCGTAGCATCGTTCTTTGTGCTTTTTGTGACCTTATGACCAGAAAACTATCGCTCCCTTTCCTTCAGCAAATAGCCATCGCGCGTGAGGGCGACCTCCTGACCAAAGAGCGGCTGTGCTGCGGCTTGTCCATGTTCGAAGTCATCCTGACGCGCGTGCGCGGCTTCTTGGACGACGCCATCTGGCGTGGCCCGTTGCCCAGCAACGGGGTGATGCACGTGGACGAATGCGTGGAGTTTCACCGCCTGTGGAGCGCCATGCAGTTCGTCTACTGCATCCCGGTGGGAGCCCATGAGTTCACAGTGGAGTGAGTGCAGGATCTCTTCCTGTTCAACCACCAAGTGAGCCGCTAAAGTCAACGTGTTTATCTGAAACGTTTCCTGCTCCCTTCCTCCAGGCAGTGCTTTGGAGACGGCCTCCACTGGGCCGGCTGCATGATCATCGCCCTGTTGGGGCAGCAAAGACGATTCGACATCCTCGACTTCAGCTATCACCTGCTCAAGGTGCAGAAACACGACGGCAAGGACGAGATCATCAAGAACGTGGTGAGCTGGAGAGCGGATCAGGAACACAACACGCATTGCACAAATAGATTTTAGTACCGATTTCCCGTCATTTATTTTGTAACACTCATTCTGCAGTTACTTCTGTTTTACTCTGTCACTAACTAATGACTGCATAAATTACAGATACTTAACATTTCTATCTCCATCTTTAGCAAACATGAGTAATTATGAGGGAAATCAGATTTATTACCCCTCTTCAAATAAAGTATGCTGCAACTCACATCACTGATTCATTGACAAATGAGCATGTAGGGAGGCACCATGGGAAATCACTAGTTTGTCCTAAACGTAGGTGTGTATTAATGTTAAAAATACGTTAACGTATCAGTGTGTTTCCTTCAGCCTCTAAAGAAGATGGTGGACAGAATCCGCAAATTCCAGGTCCTGAACGACGAAATCTTTGCCATCCTGAATAAATACATGAAGTCTGGAGATGGAGAGAACATGCCGGTGGAACACGTCCGCTGCTTCCAGCCACCGATCCACCAATCGCTGGCCAGCAGCTGAGGCGCTGCTGCTCCTCCACTCGTACTTTGGGTCCGTTTCTGGGCTCCAAACACTGTCAGCATTCTCCTGTTTTCCTTTGGCCTTCAGTAGCTAAGGGCCATTAACTGAGATAAGGGGCCACTTTTTGAATGTTTTTGAGTTTTGTTTTTGTATTCACTTGTGCCTTATAAGAATAGATGCCGCCCTTTTTTGAAAGAGCTATTCTTTTGTACTTGCAGGTAGCTGTAGTTCAGGGAGGGAAATTAGTTTTATGAGTATTTAAGGGTTTGCTGTGGTGGAACGTTAAAATTATGAACCTATTTTTGAGAAAGGAAAAAAATGGTAATTTTGTACTGTCTACATGCATGCTCAGACATTTTAAAGATTAATGAGAAATAACCCTCATCCTTATGTTAAGCAAATTATTCACGGTGCCTTGTTTGAAATCTTTTAATCATTTTAATTCAATAAATATGTAACAAATCTGTTTTTTTTTGTCAAGAGTTTTTTTTATGTAAAAAGTTCCCCCACCTACCTCCAGATAAGACTCCAAACATAAATTACTTTGCAGTATCACAAAAAAATGACAATTATAGTGACGTTTTTGTCAAAATGTCATTGTCAGCAGATCCTCAAACTGGAATATATTAGCTTTATATTTTTGATTCATAGAAAGAAGGTCAGTGTGTGAAAATCCATGTACATATAACAAAGCATTTCTTTAGAAAATATTTACAGAGCTACAGAGGAATGCAGGTAAGTTAAAGCCGGGGTAGGTGACTTTTATAAATTGTTTTTTTTGTTTTGCATATTTATTAAAACTATCACAGTCGTGACAATATAGCATTACAGATGATCTGAAAAATAAAATGAGCTCCTCTGCCTTCTATAACTAACTACTGACATACACAGCTCAGCCGTCCAATCAGAGCCAGAGGGAGGCTCTTAGCCCTGTTATGCTACAGCAGAGCTGCCCAAACTGTTTGAGAGTAAGATCTACTTTTTCTCACCAGCTGCCTGAGATCTACCTCATGACACAAAGACATAAAAATTGCAAATTAGACTCTGTTGGCTTATTTATAAAGCAAATATCCATCAGTTATAGCAGAAATAAAGTGAGAGAAGGTTGCAAACGTGATGCCATCAGGTGTCAGTCAGTCATGGTGGATCTGAACTTTGGTTCTCTGGTTGCTCTCATGAACAGTGGCGTAAAAAGTGGGTATGCAGCGTATACAACGCATAGGGGCACCAAGACCCCGTCTGGAGGGGGCGACGCGCCGATCAAGCTTCCACATATACACTTCAGGGCGCCTTATGATCCTTCACCTCGCGCACATAAGTTAAATGTAGCGAGTTTTACCTTTCACTTATCAATAAAGCTCAATAAAGTAATTATGTTAACTTGAGTTCTATAAAAACGCTACATGTGTCAAATATAACTTAAAATAAATTTTATTTCCCAATTTAACGCCTTGAAATTGGGGCTCTGTCTCTTTAAAAACACCTGCTCTGTATGAAACCCCGCCTTCAGGAAGTCATCACAACATGGCTCCTCTATCATCCCTGTAACTTTTTTTGTAAACCAGCGTGACACTGAGAAGTCACTCCTATAACGATCTCAGTGGATGCGCAGTTGGTCTCCCAGGAGGAGCTGCGCCTCACAGGCGGAGTTGGCTCCAACCAGATGTTTTGCACAGCTGACTGGTTGCCATGAGCAATGAAAGGATTTCTCAAACACTCCAGGTGTGCTTTTTGATGAGGGAATAGTTTTATAACATGACGTAAAGGTCTAAGGTTGTTTCTGACTGGGAGTAGTGTGTTCCTTCAGAGGGCAGCAGCGGCACTAGTATGAAGTGGAGGAGCTCGATGCATTCACAGATTATCTGTGTCATACTGTGTGGACATGGTGACAGTTTTAACCAATATGTAAAAAAAACTTTCTTATAAGTTACTTACCCCCAACTATAACCAAATATGACAGTCTTTGAGTAAATTAAGGCAAATTAAAACAAATACAATCTACTGGTCCATCCGTGTCCCCGTTCCTCCGCTCACAGTTGATTGTCTCGTTATTTTAGAAGCTATCTTCAGGTTGAGTCTGAAGACAAAAAAAAAACCCCAACCATTTATTAAACATCTAAAGAGGAAGTCATTGCTCCGTTCCTCCTGGAGACGCTGTCGAAAGGCAGACCCCTGTCCTCCATGTCCTCTGGGGACTCGTCCTGCAGCAGTTCGTAGTTGGTGTGCGCCGCCGAGCCGTTGGCTGCCGGGCCGCCGCCGTGCTCCTCCTTCCTGATGGACACGGCCAGCGTCGCCAGGCTGACGCTGATGTCCTTGAAGGCGTGCAGCAGGAAGATGCCCACGATGATGGTGAGGAAGCCGCTGAGGGTGCCGATCACGTCGCCGGCGCCCATGTGCTCCCACTCCTTGAAGAGGATGGCGGAGCAGGTGAGCACGGACGTGGTGAAGAACACGTAGTAGATGGGCGTCACCAGCGAGGTGTTGAAGATGTCCAGGGCCTTGTTCAGGTAGTTGATCTGCGTGCTCACGCAGCCCACCAGGCCCAGGAGGAGGATCCAGGCCAGGGGGTTCTTAAACACGTTGACGCCGGCGATGCCCTCCTTGATGGCGATGCCCAGTCCTTTGACGCAGGACACGGAGAGCGCCCCGATCACGGAGCAGATGGTGATGTAGACCAGGATGTTGGTCTGACCGTGGCGCGGGGAGACCACAAAGATGAAGATGAGAGCCACAATGATGACAAGAGTGGCGAAGAACAAAAACCCTTAAAAAAATGTTTAAAATACAATGAGGAACAATCTTTTCAAATAGTATTCAAACCACAAGCATGAAGTTTCTCAAAGATTCTTTTTTATACGTTCATATGTTAATCATAGGTCTTACTTCTTGTTAATCTTGTAGATTCTGGGTTTTTTTTTTCTGAGGCAAAAATTTCAGTTTCACTCACATGAGACAGTTCTTGAGACAGTTGAGGCTACCTGCTAAGTGCTAACATAATGTTGCTAGCTTGCTAGTTTTTTTGGGTCCATCGTGGAAAAGTTCAAACTTATCACCATGATCATACATTCCTACGGAGACACGGGTCTTAAATTCCTGTCACAACGAACTTAATGCTTAAATTAAAGTTGGTGAAACCTGCCTCTCTTTACAGCTTCCACAATGGCTCTTGTTAACTTCTGACTATAATAATTAAGAAAAAAAAACAGTTGGTGTTTTTAAATAAAGATTTTTTTTCCTGCAATATTTGCACCGAATCTCCAGAAAGAATGACACCAACAGTATCAGTGATATGTTTTAGATAGGTTGAAATCTTTGCTTTTTTAGTTCCTCTTAGGTTCTTTATTTTAAATCCTAAACAATATAAATAAAACACAGCTTTAAAAACAAACAAAAAAAAAATCCTAAAGTAGATATTTTGTCTAAAATATTGTCTTTTTTTTCAAAAGCATATGTGGCATTTGTGGTTCTAAACCAGTTTTTCTTTGATGTCTTGAGAGCAAAATGTCTCTCTACATTGTAAGTCTCGCTGTCCCCTGTGCCAGATCAGCTAAACAGCATAGCATGTGTGAGGCTGTCGAGCAGAAAGTTGCGGGAAGCTTTAAGGCAGCATTAAAGCTCTCATGTGTGACGACGGCGTTTTATTCCGCTGAGTCATCCTTACCTGGGTCGACCAGCTTCTTGGCCATGGCCTCCAGGCTGTCGATCTCCTCCTCCTTCGGCGCATGAATGACCATGGTGGTGGAGCCGAGGATGCTCAGCAGGCAGCCCAGCTTCCCGTGCAGGTTTAACCGCTCAGTCAGGAAATATGAGGACAGCACAGCACTGCAGCACACAAAAAACCAAAACAATGCCTGTCATGGAAAGTTTTAACCTAGTATTGCACATGTTTGGAAACAAGCATACAAGGTTTCACACTATGTGTTACTTGAGGTCATTTACTCAAGAACGTACTGAAAAACAAGACAGAGCTACTTGTTCCAGTTTCAGCTGCACAAAGTTTTTGATCTATCGTTTCGGTGATGAGGCGTCTGTACCTGACGAGAACACTGAGGGCCCCAGGGGCGTGACCAGGGTGGCAGGGGCAAAAGCATATGCTGCGAAGTTGGCCGCTTCCCCAGCACCCACTGGAAAAAACCCACCAAGAAAACAAGACGTTAGCATACAGTCAGAACATGGGGAACAATGCAATACAGTCTGAGGTTTGACACACTGCAACAAAACTAACACACTGACCCATGTCACTGAAGCCAATCTGCTGAAATACATATATATATATATATATATATATATATATATATATATATACACAGTCCAGTCACATTAATGTGACCATCTGTCAAAAGCCAGAATAACCACCTTTCGCAGAGCGAACTGCTACGAGACGTGCAGGAAGAGAGTCACTTAGGTCCCTGAAGGTCTTCTCTGGGATGTTGAGCCATGCCGACTCTAATGCCGTGGCCAGCTGCGCTAGATTACGCGGTTGAGGATCCATGGCGCGAACAACTCGATCGAGATGGTCCCACAGATGCTCGATTGGGTTTAAGTCAGGTGAGTTTGCTGGCCAGGGGAGGACGGTAAACTCATCCTGGTGCTCTTCGAACCACGCACGTACACTGGCAGCTGTATGGCACCTCGCATTGTCCTGCTGGAAGATGCCATCATCCTGAGGAAAAACAATGCGCATGTAGGGGTGGACATGGTCCGCAAGGACAGATGCGTACTTGTATTGATCCATCGTGCCTTCCACAATAATCAGTGAACCCAGAGAATGCCAGGAAAACATTCCCCAGACCATAATGCTCCCGCCTCCAGCTTGGACCGTTCCTGCAATGGTTGCAGGGTGGTTCCTTTCAGAGGTTTCACGCCTTATACGCCAACGTCCATCTGTCCGATGGAGCATAAAACGCGATTCATCTGAAAACGCTACCTGTCGCCACTCAGTGGACGTCCAGCTGCTGTACTGGCGTGCAAATTCTAGCCTTCGTCGTCGATGAACACCAGTCAGCATAGGTGCACGAACCAGGCGTCTGCTTCGGAGGCCCAGACGCAGCAATGTTCGCTGAATAGTGGTTTGGGAGACACTTGTGGTAGCCCCTTGGTTCATTTTAGTGGTCAGTTGCTCAACGGTAGCCCGTCTATCTGCCCGAACGCATCTCCGCAACCGTCGTTCGCCTCTGTCATCTATGGCCCGTGGTGCACCACATTTGCCACGTCGTTGATTTTGGACAGTCCCATTTTGCCATGCACGGTACACTTTTACCACGGCGGCACGCGAACAGTTCACAAACTCAGCCGTTTCGGAAATGCTTCCACCCTTGGCCCGAAAGCCAATGATCATGCCCTTTTGGACGTCGGATAAATCGCTTCGTTTCTGCATTACGCCAACGATTGAAATGTTTTCCGAAGCCCACACACACCCTTTATATACGCTCAACTGCACTGTGCTGCCACCTGCCTTCTGTGATTGGTTATTTAACTCTGAAGTGGAAAGTACGTGGTGGTCACATTAATGTGACTGGACTGTGTATATATATATATATATATATATATATATATATCTACAGATTTGGAAATGTGATCAAAATCATTACAATAACACAAAGCTTATCACTTACTTGATAGTAAACCAGCCCACCACAACCACTCTTTAAGATATGCATGTCCTCCCTGCCCTGGAAAACAGAGAAAACTGATTTTATTACTGCATCATCATATGAGAGAGGAGTGAATCAAGAGGCAACCTCACATCTAAGAAGAACCGAGTAAAAGAAAATCATCATCAGGAGGCATCAGATCTTACATACTACTCACTTTTTGAGAAGTCCCCCCCGCCCCCCAAAACCACCTATTTGAACAGCGGCCATTTTGCTTGACCCTTTGCACTTTGTGTGATTTGTGTAAGTTTCCCATAATAGAAGACTTAAATTCTTACATATTAGATTATTACTAGACTGGGGTCAATATGCTAGACCAGACTGGTCACAATGGACCAGGACAGCATACAGCTGCACACTGGACCAGCCTGGCCTTTCAAAATAAAGCTTACAGATAAAAAGGGGACAGAGTCTTATAAGTCATATCATGAGTCGGCAACTTTTACAATCTAAAGAGCCATTTAATGTCATTCTATTGTAAAAAAAAAATGCAATTATTTCCATACATCAACTCCTAAAACCTGGATTTATTACATCTTTATAAAAAAATCAATTGGTTCTTTAGCATTTTTAGTCAAATGTATTATTATTAAACCTTGGCAGGTCTAAAGAGACACTCAGAGCTCCATGTTGTGGATGTCTGCATTATTCTCTTAAAATAGGGCGTAGAAACACTCTTCTAAATAAAAGCCTCAATATTACATTGAGACATTATTGCAAAAGTAGGTTCCATAAAACTAGAGTGACTAACCCAGTAATTAAGATTATGTTTGGATCCTAAGTTCTTCAGGGACCTGGACAAAAAAAAGACAGAATCAAGATGATCCTCAGACTACAAGCGTTGCTCTTTTGTAGGTTTGATTATAAATAACGTTGTTTAAAATTCATATTAGTTCATTTATATTACACAAATGCTGTTAGACACTGTGAACCATTAAAATATCATCTAGTCTTCATTACACTTGCTGTCTAAAGTGCATTATCGAAACAAACCAAAGGAAGAAACTGGAAAAGGTCAAGTGAGCTATTGATATTAATGATTACCAGGAGTTGAAAAGACTTTGTGACGCACACACACACACACACACACACACACACACACACACACACACACACACACACACACACACACACACACACACACACGAACACACCCTGCTCCAGGGAGCTGCTTTAAACACGCCTGTAAAACACAGGGCAGAGATTAGCGAGTTTCTTGACTGGTTCAGACTTCTGGTTTGGCTGTCAGTGATGCACATCAGCAGCAGGGAGTGCCTTAAGGGCAAGCTGACAAATTCAATCAGATATGTTGTGATCTGGGTGTTCAGAGAGAGAAAGAGAGAGAGAGAGAGAGAGAGAGGGGAGAGAGAGAGAGAGAGAGAGAGAGAGAAGAGAGAGAGAGAGAGAGAGAGGAGAGAGAGAGCGGCGCCGGCAGGTCGGTACCTGCCCGCATCGATCCCTTCTTAGCCAGCCTCAGAAGACCTTTCTTCTTCAGGATGAAGCTTCCACCGATGAAGATGCTGGAGCTGATGGCCAAAGCCAGGCCGATGTAGAAATCGTACTTCCCCCGGTCCTGACCCATGGTGATCCTGGATGTGTTGGAGTGATTTCTCACATCTACCACCAAGCAGGGAAGATGCTCACCAAAGGAGCAGCTCTGGCAACCTGGATGGGGGGGGGGGGGGGGGGGGGGGGGGGGGGGGTTGTTGAAAGAGCACAATAAGAAACAACAACACAGTTTCCTCAGACTTCACGTCCATCTCTTACAGCGGGAACCTACCGGCCACACAGGACACATTACACAGCGGAAAACCAGAACCTGACGCGTTGGAGAAATCCATGTAGGGCGCAGCGCGTTACAGAACATGTAGTCCCTCAGTGGCCTTATCCCATACAAAGACATGTGAGACTGAGCATATCCAACCGGTTGTCTGAGTGTTGTGCCACCACAGACACAAAGCCTTGTGAAACTCGGTCAGCCGCTATGCAAATGAACTTATTTCAGGAGTTTGGAATCAGGAAGTGACATTCCTCTAATGGGAATGTTAGGTGCACCTTGATAGGAAGCTGAGGAACCTCGGGTTATAATTAAGGCTCTATTACCAACCAATAAGCTGCTTCGGCAGTTGCTCTGACGCGCTTAACCTATAATTTGACTCAGCTACAAATAAGTGGATACAGCGAGCTGAACACGTTAGCTACCATTAGCATCACAGCTCTCCTAGCTAAGAAACAGGAGTCATTGTTAGCGACAAGCAGCGCAGTTCTATAAGTCGCCACCTTAATTACCTGCTCAAAGGCGGCTGTATTTTCCCCTCCTCTGAAAACAAGCGAACAGCGACTGGCCAGCCTGCGTCTCGGCTCTGCTTTGGACGGTCACATACTGTTTCCTCCTTGTTCTTCCAGGTACCGATAGCGGCCACTGGAGGACTGCCGCGCCACGAACTTCTTCTTCTGCTTATGAGGGCAGAGCGGAGCGGAGACGGTTGAACCGCGTGCCCTCCGCAGGCTGAAACCCAGAACCACAGAGATCGATTACAGACGGAGAGGCATCACTACACCGGCTCTACATTACAACTAAATGACAGAATGAGTGTAAAAACAGCTTCAAAGCTTTAACACCTTAGGCAAAGAAACGAAGAGGCGGCTCAAACGTATGGAAGCCCATTTGCGCCACTCTGTAAAAAAAATTTATCTCATTATAATGAGATACTATCTCGTTATAATGAGATACACCAACTTCTACAGCAGCCCTAAAATATTTTCTCTTCATGGCCTCGTGTTCGTTTGTATGGAAGCCCATTTCCGCTACTCTGTAAAAAAAATATCTCATTATAAAGAGATACTATCTCATTATAACGAGATAGTATCGCATTGAGATAGTATCTCATTATAATGAGATATTATCTCATTATTTTGAGATACTATCATTATTTTGAGATACTATCTCATTATAACGAGATAGTATCTCATAATGAGATATTATCTCATTATTTTGAGATACTATCTCGTTATAATGAGATACTATCTCATAATGAGATATTATCTCATTATTTTGAGATACTATCTCGTTATAATGAGATACTATCTCTTTATAATGAGATATTTTTTTTACAGAGTAGCGGAAATGGGCTTCCATACAAACGAACACGAGGCCATGAAGAGAAAATATTTTAGGGCTGCTGTAGAAGTTGGTGTTATGCAAAATCGACATTTTTGAGATTTATTAAAAAAATACATGACATTATGCCATATAATAATCATACAAACATACTCCCCCAAAATAATTAGTTCAAAACTTTATAATTAAATACAAGTTATCTGGATGTGTTAAACTCAGACAAGGCCTGGAAGAAAAACCAACCTGTCACTCTCAGATGTTGGTATGTTCAAATTGAGCTCTTTGATCACAACAGCAACAACTGACTTAAAAGAATTATGCGGAGGATCTGTTGTGCTGCTAGGAGAATCAGTGCACCAAGTGGATAAAGTAATAGGTAGTAGTTGAGGTATGTATACAGTATATTTCCTTGTATGCAAACAGAGGGATCCAGAGTTAACATTTAAAAAGATGAAAAGTTGTTTGTTGTGATTCCACCCTGGAAATAGGAATGTTCAAATGAATCATTAAACGTTTCAACTTAAACGGTATAACTTCATATGTAGAAATCCAACTGACACTGTAATAAGAAAATCCCACAGGAGAAAGCTTTTCAATTAATTTATTACATGTAAAATCAATAAAGATTACAAAAAAATACGACATTGTAATAAAATTAAATAAAAGTGTAAACCGTCAGCTTTAAAAATCCCTTCATCTGACTGAAACGATACAGTTCCTCTTCATCTTTTATGCAATACCGGTGCTCAAGAATCATCAGCTGAAATGACTCTGAATAATTTAAAAGGCTCAGTTCAAATCCTAGGGCAGGTAATGCCTCAAGTACCCTGTGGGGAAACCCTGTAGATGAACCAAAGCAGAGTGATTTGTTTAGATACGACTAATACGGGCAGTTTAATAGTAATTTGGAATGAACAGACAGATAAAATTTGAATAACAGGGACAATAATGGCTTATGTTATTATAATAGAAAGAAGAAGGAGTCAATAACAGAATACCAATTCTGCTATTTAGTATTAAAAGGAACTTTTATCACCTTTGAAAGACCGACTTACTTTAAGTGGAAGGAAAATGACACATGATTTTCAAACCTTTTTTTGTTTTAAAGCAAAAAATATGGTTGTTGCCAGGTAACCAAAGAATCTGTGAGTTAGTTGATGCCACCGGCCTAGCTTAGCTAGACTGGGAGAGGTTGAGCGGCTAAAGCCTTTCCGCCTACATCCCCCAGAATGCTGCGCTCCGGATCAGAATTCAGTGACATTATTGAAAATTCTATTAAAATATGTATTATGTATTGATACTGATCGCATTGTATATACGTATATTGTTATTGGTCTATTGTCCAGCTCTATTTCACTTGTAAATATCAACCCATTGACAATTTGCCAAAACGAAGGAAATTTGAGCCGATTTCTCAGTGCACCCCTACAAGAGACCCATAAAAATGCAAAACCTTTTGATTTTTATTTGTGTAGCCACCCCCTTAGTAAAACATGGCATGATTCATTGAGTCAGAGGGGTGGAGAGTATGTCACGTGTGATCATAAAACATCTTTTTTCCTCTTCCTCATGCTGCATTACTCTACATTGGTCTAGCTGATAAAATGCATAGAGATTTGTGGTTGTGCTCTATCAAAATGTAATAAAGTTCTAGTTATATCACCACTTCTGCAAGGCACTGTATAAAGTCCCTACACTTCCGTATCCCTGTACAGAACACAATTTTGTTCTCTAACAAATCCCACCTGCTATCCGTTAAAATGCTCACAATGTAATCAATGCTTTCCTCCTCACACTTATGTGGTCAAAGGTCACGGCTGACTGTTTCATCTCACAGCTTTGGTCACTTAAAGGGGAGTTAGTGCAGAGCAACAGAGTCTGTGTCCTGCAAAAACAATAAAAAAAAGCACCGTAGCACAATCAGTCCGTCTTTTTCCCTTCCTTTTCCTCCTTCCAGGTAATCACAGCTTCCTGGGAGATTCGAAGGAGTATCACTCCCACGCACACAGTTGTCAGGCTGCAGAGCATGGCGAGGCCGTCGGTGACCGTGAGTCCGGTCCACTCCTTGAACAGAAGGGCAGAAACGAAAATCACGGTGGACGTGAACGTCACGTAGTATATCGCTTCAAATATGTTGGAGCTGAAGCACTCCAAGGCCTTATTGATGAAGAAGAACTGGATCAGTATGCTGACCGCCAGCGCCCCCAGCAGGCCGAGGAAGAGAGCCGCGGCGCCGACGCTTGACTGTTCTTTGCCAAACACATCAGGAGCCACCAGGCCGAGTCCTTTGCTACTCGGGACGGTGAAGCTTCCCAGAAGTGAACATATGGTGACGTACACCATGATGTTGGACGTCCCGTGAGCTGGAGCGACCCAGACGATCAGGGCGACCAGGGTCAGCACCACGAGCAGGATGTAGGTTACAAACACTGCAGAGGAGGAAAGAGTAGATGATGAGTGACACGGTCCGCCATGTTTCACACGCACATTAAACAGTGTTGGTAAAAGTGAAAAAGAGAAATGTACGACAGCACATTAGGCCCATTATAGATTGAAAAAAAGAGGATTGCATTTTTGCCAAAAAATGCCAAGAAATTTTGAGATTGAACTCAGTTTCTTTTTCTAGAAAAGACAAGAACATTTCTCAGATCCAAAAGTCAAACATTTGCAAGAAAACGTTTTGACTTTTCTAAAGTCGGGATTTTGGGATTAATCGCATCAGAAATTTGAGAAAAATCTTAGAGATGTTTGAGTTTCAAAATCTCTGACTTTTGAAACACCAACATTTCTGAGTTTGTTTGTTTTTTCAAAAAGATTTCTGAGATTGACCTCAAAATTCAAAGCAAATTTTCAACTTTTCAAACTCCGAAATTTTCCCAGTGATTTTCTAGGCAATTTCTAATATAAATTTGAAAATTAAAGATTTTTTTTTCTAATTTTTGACTTTTCAAATTCAAAAATACTTTATTTGACCCCAAAGTGTAATTAAATGTTCTAAGACATTTTAATTGAAATTCTTAAAAGAGTTATTATAGATGGTGATGATTGTTGGCAGGGGAGATCTCTTCCTTTTCCATTTTCAAGCGGACATTTTCTTGTTCTTTCTAGAAAAAAAATAGTTTTTTTTGGCAGAAATGTATTCCCTTTGTCTTTTTCTATCTGCAATGGCCCCAGGAAGTAACTCGGTGTAGAAATGGTTACCTGGATCTGACAGTCCGTCTTCAAGCTCCTGCCTGGACGTTGCCGCCGCTTTAGGGGCATGAATGATGAGCACGACGGAGCCGCAGCAGCAGACGATGCAGCCGAGCTTCCCCAGGACGTTTAGACGCTCCTCCAGGATCCACGAAGCCAGGACTGCTCTGCATCCCAAGAGAACATTATTACAAACACAGAGTTCAAGTGGTCTCACAGAGGCCTTTCTATCGATTCCAGTTTTTCACATTGATAGATGTAAAGTCGTCTATTATTTAAGTTTAAATAATAGCATGGTAACAGATAACCTGATTTGTTTTTCTAATAGACGGAACTGGTCAATAAGGCAGAAGAAACATTATTTCTTCTATGACATCATGCAAAATATCGCATTATATTTTGCGATACTATTGTGATGGCAATACTTTTGACGATAGCTATTTATTTCTTCTTTTATTAGGAAACTGTGTGCAATGATGGCCCCACAAACACAAATAGTGCTCTTAATAAATCTTCCCGTTTGTAATGTGCTACGTTTGAACACCAATCACATATTCAGTGTGACACAAACTGCACACACTAATTGCATCTTCACATGTCCAGCTGGCCCTCTGAGGAAACACATCACCACAGTATGATGCTGCCACCACCAATCTGGCCAGCATCACTCGTGGCTGATGCTTACCCAAACAGGACTCCAAGGGCCCCTAAAGGTGTAACAATCACAGCAGGGGCCAGGTTATACGCCAGGAAATTCCCAACTTGACCAATGACCACTGAGAAAGCAGACGGGTGTGAGATCACGTTCAGCTGAAAACAGAGGCGTCTGAGGAACCAAACATTCTTAATGTCATATACTCACTGCACAGCGTTCCACTGCACCACACCACGTCTGTAAGGTACGAACACCCTGCAAGACACGAATGACCTCAGATTGAACTCAACTTTATAATGCATTTGTTTAGTAGTGTCACCACTGTCACGTATTTTTTTTTTCCCGAGACTATCTATGCTTGCTTCTTCACCCCCTACCTTTGTCACGAGAACGCAGTATTCCCTTTTTCTGAAGCACAAATGTCGAGCCATTAATAAAGCTGGATATTACGGCTATCGCTATCCCCAGCGGAGCTCCAGTCAGCCCTGAGTTATCCGCCATTGCTGTGTGCTTTGAGACCAGGGTTGCCAGATCTGACTGACTGTTTCCAGCCCGAACGCAACGTTAAAACACGCCCCATACTAAACGCAGCAGTTTTTGGTTGTCTCTTTGTTGTTTGGACTTAACTCTTGGATCAGGGAGACTTATGTTTTTGTGGTGCTATCATGTCCTTTTAAGTCTTATAGAGTGGCATTTGATTAACCATTCACTGATGATGTCATGCTCGGCAGATTTTAGGCGTTTCAGAATAGATGAATAATATAAGTGTTAAGGACGGGATTTTATTAAAATGTAAAAGTTTTTTGCTCTTCTGTCACACAATGACAACTAGCCCTCATTATAACAGCCGTCCAAAAAGCTGTTTTTCTCACCCCAACGTGTTCATAAAAAGCACAATTTCCCAATCTGGCAACACTAATTGAGACATAAAGCGTTTCACTGAGCAACACTGCCACCCAGTGGACAGTTTTCCCTCAAACCAGGTCAACCCCACCTCTTCAATGTCCCACCTCCACTTCAAAAGTGGCGCGTGGTTTATATTTACACCGCTCACCCGCGCGGGCGGGGCAGAAGCTGACTGCAGACACCCCACATCGGGAGTAGCGGTGAACCACACCTATCGCATCTAATCTAGCAGTCGGTATACGTAATTGGTTTCCATGCCTCCTTATCTGGTCCAAGACCCGTCAATCAAATCCATTATGAATGTCTTGTTAATGCAGTAAAGCAGCTGAGGGGACGAGAAGAGCTTGACAAGTGACCGCAGGTAATTTATGAATATCTCGTATTGGTTTGCGTTGTCTTGCAAGACTGTCCCGAACGCGGTGTTCCGCTTCCTTTTAGCGTCAGGTCTGCAGGGATTCTTGGATGACGGAAGCTAGTTGAGCAAGGGAGAGCTAGCGTTTTGTAAATGTTAGCTGGTTAGCCGGTGAATTGGTTAGCTCCTCCAGTCCCTGACTTAAAGCGTACGCTAGTTAGCGGCATAAAGCGTCCTACGGCCGCGGTGATGCTGTGTCAGAGGACGGTGTTAGCCGCTGGAGGAGTCTGCTGTCACTCTTGCTAGCAAGCAAAAAACCACCGTGCCTGTGCTAGCATTCACAGTTTTCCTGTTTTCATGAAGGCTCGTAGCTGCATATATTCCTGGCCTTAAATCACGGGGATATTCATGAAGCGGTATGTAGCATAAACGGCTTACAAGTGTCAGTGTTTTTGAGTAAGTTGAAGATATTATCGCTCATAAAGTTCATACACATGAGGGCTAATAGCTTTGTGTATAGCCATATGTCAGACATGGCAAGTCCATATAATGGTTTTTTTTCTTGCTTATAGCAACAGTTTTGACCCGTGTCAGGTGTCCCTGTATGCTTAAATGTCATTGAATACTGTGATGCCGTCCATTGTTTTCACAACAAATGATAAATCCTCCCAGTTCTTCACATCGGTGTTATAATATGTCATGGCTTTGAATGTTAGCTCAGGGTTACCAATTCTCACTCTTATCCAGATAAGTCTCACTCCTAATATAGAAAGTGCCTACAGTTAAAAGAAAAACAGTTTTTTCCCCCCACCCAAATTGCTTTTTGTGGAAATACTGTGGTTGTTGGACTATTCCATCTAAAGGTCCTGACTCTTCAGAGGAAACCTGAGTATATTACTGATGTTTTTGTTTTTCCCTGTATTAGTATTTTCTGAAGTTGAAGTCATGAGTGTAAGATGTTGGAATACTTTTTACAACTTGAACTTAAAAACAAATCCGATAACCGTGAAGCACGTTTGTGATATAAATGTTATAAGAGACTGTAGTTGCTCAATGTATCATATTGCAGTTGTCATTGCACTATCGATTTGTGCAATATCACAAAAATAACAATGTTAATTTGGTTATTACATTTCAAGCGTTGCCCATTGAAAATCTGCGTGCCAATAGTATTTTTGGCCTGCCTTTGCTTGGTTCCTTCAATTTTTTATTTTTATGTTTGCAATACTCGGTAATGATACTGAAAATGTACATTTTCCTAATATTGTTCAACCCTCAGCATTTCTTTTTAATAAACTAGGGATGCACGATATATCGGCATCAACATCTGTATCAGTCGATGTTGGTTATTTTTTAACACATCGGCTCAATAATAAAACTGGGCCGCTACTAACAGCTGATGTTTATTTCCATCTTGTTGCTGTTTGTGTTTTAGGGAGGGTTTGGTCATGTGTCTGGTTTATATGACACTAATGCAGCGGAGAATTGTGGGGGTGTTTTAACTGCAGCAATGTCAGCGGTGTGGATCATTTATTTACGTCATTGAAATGTATATAATACTGGTTTTTGGCCTTAGATCAATACTAATGACATAATTTTCATGTCAGACCACCCCTATAATGGATAAAAGTTTCAGTTGCTGTATTACCACTGGTTGGTTGAAGCACTTAGATACTTGATAATAGTAAAGAGTAGTCAAGTCATTTCTCACTTTTGACAATTCGTATCCTTATTCGTAACTAGATGCTGCCTTTTCCTCCCACTATTTGTCCTTTATCTTCTTGTAAAGAAATCAATTTGTTGGGGTGCCGTGGTGGAGCAACCTTCTTAACGAGGCCTTAGTCCTCGACGCGGCCGCCACAGGTTCGAATCCCGGCCTGGTGACCTTTGCCATGTCTTTCCTCTCTCTCTCATTTCCTATTATCCTGTCTGTTTCAAAAAAACAACACGTATGGGTGTACTGTGGTGGCGCAGGGGTTAAGCACAACCCACATTGGAGGCCTCAGTCCTCGACGTCACTGGCTCGATTCCCGGCCTGGCGACCCTCGCCGCATGTCCTCCCCATCTCCCAATACCCACCTTCCTGTCAATTAACTATCAAATAAAGGCCACTGGAGCCAATAAAACCTTTTAAAAAAACAACACGTATGTTCATGCATATTTAAACCTGTGTTTCTTAGTTTAGGTTTATTTGTGTTTAAACGAATCACAAAAGTATGGGCTTTTTTTTTATCTAATGAAATTTTACATGTAATATTCTTAAAAACGTCAAATTATATCCACTTTTCTTTCTTTCTTTTTCTTTTTGGTTCTCTCTCTGTTCCCCAATATGACCCTCATGACCTCTGATCCAACCAGAATGGACCTCCAGACTAACTTCAACTGCATACTGTGACATTTCCATAGCAATATACTAGAGGAGATGACAGAAATTTACTTTTAAATTGGCACATGTCAAAGTGCGTATGAAAGGTCTCCATGGCGACTGTGAAGTGACGCACCATGTGGTGTATTGAAACATTTTGTGGCGAACCAACGAACATCGGTTCGTGATGAACAGTCAGTTTTTGATTCCTAGTTCGCTAGGAATCACATCTCTTGATGAAACGTCCTTTAAGATATTTTTATTGAGGTCGAACATCTTCACCTTCCTTTGAACACTGACAGTCCTCTCTGCGTCATCCTCCTGATGATTAAGGTGTTGTGTCCTCCTTGTCCTTCTGTCCAAAATTGTTACCAGTGTTAAAGCCAGACGTCACTGCTTTCCCACCAGCAGACTTCATCAGTAAGCTGCCTAGCTACATCTGAATATTTCAAGCTGATGTTGTCCAAACATCTGTCGGTCATTATTCAGCTGTTCAGAGGACGCCTCGTACTTTGAGGAAGCGTAGACTCCCAAAGTGAAGAGAGTGGAATAAGCATGCGTCTTAAATATAGCATTAATATACGTTTCATGTGTAACGGAGCTCTTTGCGTGTTGCAGGTTGGCTGCGTTTGCAGCCAGGAGAGAAGAGGGGAAGATGCCTCCTCCGTCTTTCACCCTGGACGCCCAGCTGAGATTTCATGACAAATGGCTGAAGATAGACTTGCAGGTATGTAACCTTGGCGAGGTGCTGATCGCACAGATCACCGGACTCGTCTTGAGTGACTATCAGCCTCTGGCTGTGCTGTGCCATCTTTAAAATTACCGATTATAAGATTTGTTTCCCTTAAATATCATTGTTCTGATAAACAATCAGTGGATGATGTCCAGAACGGATTGATTATTACATAAGCAACATGTGATTTATTAGCTCCTGCAGCAGCTTGCTCCAGGCCGATAGTTTTACTGGTATTCTGGGTTAAGATTTGAGGGGGGGGGGAAGCATTGAATTAAATTCTGATTTTATTCCAGCAACATAATCTGATGGTGAAATATTGAATAAATCACATTTTAAAGTAAAATGTTCCAGTGTAGAGATAAACTTCATGTAAGCAATATTATGTGTAAGCCTGTGAATCAATTAGTGACAAATTGAAATGAGCTTAATATGTTCTTTGAAGGGCAATTTTGTTTGCAGAGACTTTATGATAATTTTATTGGTTTTGGTTGTGTGTGTTTTTATTAATTGTTTTTGTTGTTGTGTTTTGGATATTTCAAATATCTTCCACTTCTAGTGTGAATGTTCTTTACAAAATCAAGTTCATTAGTCTTTGAGAGGCTGAACCTTTCATTATTTATTGTGCCATTACATAGCTAGAAAATGGTCTCAAAGCAACAAAGTTATTGTTTATCGCATAATACATGGTGAACGATAATGTCGCAGTCATTTCTGGGACAATTTATCGTCCAGCAAAACGTTTTGCGACAGGTTTGATTATCTGTCATTAAATGACTTGTTGCCATGCTGTCTGAAACTCTTACTGTAATTGATTAGGGTGTTGCACAATAAGTTTCTTGTAATAATTATTTTCACATACTCAATTTTAGGTACAATCTGAATTTTGGGTTTTATTTATCTGTAAACCATAATTATCAAATTTGAAAGGATCATAGCAAAGTGCAACTAGAGATTTTTCTCAAAACAATTTTTTTTACATGGTAGATTTAAAAAAAAAAAAAATTCCCCCTACTGATTTAATAAGACTGTGCTTTTCTGTCTGTCATCTTAATAAAAAGTGAGATTCGTTTGAAGCAGTTTTGCTCTTTTGTTTTTTAACCAGAGTGTCCAATAAGTGCAGATTCCACAATATTATTGTTTATCACAATAATTGCTGTATCAATTTATCATCCAGGAACATTTGTTTGCATGGCAGGTCTATTTATGTGGTGTTTATTATTTTGTGGTGTTTATTATTTTTTAATATTTAATGTATTTTTAAATGTTTGTATTGCTTCTCCACCTTTGGTAGCGGGCTTTCTCCGCTGAGGGACTGAGTGAGATGTGGAATGAGATGGTGAAAGATGAAGAAATAACTTTCAATGGGGAAGAATCGGCTCACACAGGTACTGCTCCGTCACGTTAAGGTTAGATTGACTCATGTTTACTTATAAATGCCGTCTGCGTTCGTTTCTCATCATTGTCAATATTTTTGGATATTCTAGAAGATTGCACTGATTGTTTCGCCGGTCAGAAGAAGGATGAGCCCAGCGATAAGGAGAAGAAAGAAGATGAGGAGACATCGATGTCGGCTCATCACTCTATCATCGAGACCTGGGATTGGGGGCGGCAACCAGGTAAAAAGTTTATTTTATTTTTTCTTTTGGCATTTCCTCTAGGATTTTCTAAAAACTGATTGGTGGGAGTGATATGACGCTGCTGATTGGCTTGAACAAAAAATGCATTCCGACTTGTCCTTCTTGAGCTTGCCTCCCCTTCTTCTTTTCCCTCCCTCTACTTCAGACTCTCATCTCTCGTTTTACTTCTCTCCTGAAACCGGCGCAGCGCGCCGTAACCACCATCGCCGCCAAACAGGCAGAAGTTGGTGGTGTTTCTTCTTCTTTTTTTCTTTTTTTTTTCAGAACAAAGTACATTTGAACATTTCATTATATTTAAAGTCATTTCACAAATGCAGGCTGTATTGGTGACTTTTGTTTTCCCCTGGTGGTTTGGGGTGTCCAACTCATTTTCGCTTTGGCCCAAATCTTGATTAGTACAAGTAAGAACATTTTTGAGAAAAATCTGCAGTAAACTCTCAATATGCATTAGCACAAAATACTGTGGGGATTTGTTGATTTTTTTTTTTTTTTTTTTTTTTTTTGCGTCAATTTGCATAATAATTCTCAAGAAACTGGATAGACTGATTGATATAATTTGGCAGTAAACTGATAAAAACTGCATTGATTTGATAACATAATACTTACACTTAGCACACTTAGCATTTAGTCAAGAATCTAGAGGGCCATGTAAAAAGCTTTGGTGGGCCAGATTTGATTCACTGGCCTCAGGTTTGACACGTGATCTAGAGCAAACCCTGATGATGATGGTGACTATTTCCAATCTGTCCTGTTTCCCTGCTGAGCATCTCGTTGTTTTTACGGCTTCCTGATTCCGAGTGGGGTAACGGATACCCTGCTGACCACGACTCGTTTCACAACACTTAAATGTCGACCGCATCCAGAGCATGCTGGCCGTTTCAACATATCGCCACTCTCTGTTTATCTATCTGACTTTGCAGTTGAGCGTGTGTTGTGCTGGCGCGTCGCTCGTAGAAACTCTGAAATGACAACTTGCACTCTGCCGTTCCGAGTGGTTATTTTTACCCTGCTGAGCGTAGTCTTAGTGGGCCCTATGGCAGACTCCACACGGGGAGGGTGCGAGAGGGGGAGTGTGTGTTTATTCGAGGAACTGGGTGGGACGGTGTTTTGGATAGAGGAGATAACCGTTGCTGTGGGGCGCAGACGGCCTTGCCTGCCTACCCAAGAGCGCAGGCGCGGGCTGTTTGTCTCTGTCATTTTATTGACTGCGCCCAAGTCTGATATTGCAGCGAGTGTAACCAGATCCGTCAGCGCTCCATTATCGATGCCTGTAGTTCAAACGGCACACTTCCTGCTCTCCCATTGTGTGCTCAGATATGTGAAACATGTTTGTGTCAGCAGATGTGGCTCACATCTAAGCCCCTCGTATTGAAATCAGATCAGCGACGGGCAGCATCGTTCAAATCCACGGAAAGGACATACAGTGCCTTCTGAAAGTATTCGCACCAATTGAACTTTAACATTTTGTCCAGTTACAGCGTGTGTTTTGTTGGGATTTTATTTGTTCGACCAAAACTTGTCACAATAAGCAATGGATCAATTAATCGCATGATAAATGTAAGAGTTCTATAATTTCTGTTCTGATTATTTTTTTTTGAAGGGCAATTTTGTTTATAGACAATATAATCCATTTAATTTATGGTTTTGGTTGGTAGGTTTTATTTTGGATATTTAAAATATCTGCCTATTCCAGTGTGGAGGATTCTTCACAAAACTAAAGTTTATTGGTTTTTAAGACGGAAAATTTGCTTTATTTTATCATTAGCAAATATAATTATTTGAAAATTGTCTCAAAACGACAATATTATCATTTATCGCAATAATTATTGGGACAATTTATCGTACACCATAATGTGTTATGACGGGCCAGACAGACCAATGCAAAGTAGTGCATAATTGTAAAGTAGCAGGAACGCACCGTTTTCAATTTTTTTTTTCTTTAAAAAAAAAAAAGGATTCCTAAAAGTGTGATGCATTCATCCCTCTTCACTCTGATGCCCTTAAATCAAACCAGCTGTATGGTTACCTTCTTTAGCTTCCTAATTAGTAAGTAGTCTGAGTGTAACATAGTCTCGTTAATATCTGATGTTTGAGATGCATCAGTCTGATATTGATATCTGAAATGGTCCCGATATTGACAAAATTCTATCGTTATCGGTGACGATGCACCTGATCCATTCAGTCTAGTTCTATGCTTTGAGCTGTGAGTGACGTCAAACTAAATTATTTATTTTATGTTATACTTAGAATTACTAATTGCTAAATCATCTAAACCATTTGAAAGGTTTGTTGCAGTTTATATTTACATGTTTATACATTTGACCAAGCTTTCAAGCTATTGGTGTACTTATGTGTGCTCCACTGGTGCAGAGTTATCAAATAAATGTGTAATTCAGTACATTTGTCTGTATTTAATTAAAAAAATAAACATTTGAAGTAAATTCAGTGCAGCTTTTCTGAATCTCATTAGTATCGATCGATGCTAAACGTCAGATATTGTATCAGAAGTGAAATAAGTTCATCCTTAATATTTGTGATAATGTGGAAAGAGATCAAGTGGTGTGTGTGGTTTTCAAGTCGCTGCATTCGTCCTCTCTTTACTCTGACTCTAGCAGGTTCAGCTATCTATGTCTTAGCAGAGTATAGTTTTGCTATATGTCCCGACATCAGAACACGGGTGACTTTAGAGCGTCTCTTCCGACCTCAGGTCAGTCTGGCTTACATACGGCTTAAGTAGATTTCAACCATGCTATATTAGAGCATCTTCCTGCGCTGTGCTGCACTGTGGGTGTGGAAAAGTTTCTGTTGAAACACCCCAAACAGTTCAACATTGATTATTCTGTTGGTGTGTTATTGTTGCAGTGTGTGTTCTTTTCTTTTCCTTTTCTAATGTTTCTTTTGTTGTGTGCTTAGATGAGACGGAGCTAAAAGACTGTCTTCTGGTTCTGGTCGAGGACCAGCAGAAGCTCTTGGCCCAGATGGCCAAAAGCACCCTGTCCGCCCAGCGCCTGCGCCAGCGGCTGGTCATCCTGGAGCGCTACCTCATCTCTCTCAGCCACAGCATGATGGAGGAGAAGTACAAGGTCCGCTGGAAGATGCCCCCCAGCCAGCCTCTGCCTGCTGCTGACAATAAGAGGTACACCTCATGAAGCCCTGTGGATGTCTGGTGCCCAATAAATAGATTAGATGAATGAAAGAAACTTTATGCTTATTTTGGGTTTATTTTTATGTAGTCCATTACTGAAACTAGGCTCCCACCCCCATAACATACTGGGATAATTTACGGTTCTTTTTCAGTTTTGGGGGGGGGAATCAAATTTCTAAATGATTTGGAGCTGAAAAAAATGGAAGGAATTTGTGAATATTAATCACTTGTAGGGTGTTAACACTGACTACATAGAGTACAAATGTTTGTACTGTGCTCATAGAAATTTGGCCTTGGGTTTTAAAACCTGCCTGTGTAAAACACAAACCCACATCACACTAAATCAGCAGCTATAAGGAGTTGAAGTTCTTTAGGGAATCTTATAGCAGTCATAAAAACACAAAGAAAAAAAAAAGCACAAACCGACACCTGGGTCAGGCTGGAACCTCTCTGTTACAGTCGTTACATGCAGGATTTCCACGCTAAGAGACACATTACATGTTCTGTAAGTTTCCATGCAACGCAGTGACCCTGAGTTGAGTGCAGCTTACTGCTGTGCACTCTTTGCGGAAGCTTCTAATTTTAAATGTTTAAATCTGCCTTGTTCCTTTCCAAATTCTCACTAAATGTTTAGATTTTACCTCAATGTTAAATGAAGTAGAAAGGACCTTTATCAATGTCTGTTTTTAATAGCGGGTACAGATGTGGTTACTACCCAGAAGCCAAAACAGGAACTCCTAAGCTAAATCCGTCACACCGAAGAAAAAATAACCAAGAATTTTCTTGTGACTGCTCATGTGATACCAAATGTTCCTGAGACTAATAGAAGAGCGACTTCTTTCCTCCACTTTCTCTACTTTCTAATTCTGAACCTCATAATTTAGCAAAGCCACAGTTTTTGTCCCGTTTCCCTCCCACCCCCCGTCTTTTTCATGCTGTTATTTAAAGTTTACCTTAATAAGTTCCCTGTCTTTATGATGTGCTATAAAACTGATAAATGTACCCCCGAAGAACCCAAAGACTGAAACGGTTTAATCAGAA
The DNA here is from genome assembly GCA_033032245.1 of Poecilia picta. Classification (NCBI taxonomy): domain Eukaryota; kingdom Metazoa; phylum Chordata; class Actinopteri; order Cyprinodontiformes; family Poeciliidae; genus Poecilia; species Poecilia picta. The sequence goes on along the minus strand of CM065356.1, from coordinate 6,638,183 downwards.
TATGGTAAAAGATCATGTTTTCCCCAGTTTGTGGTGAAACTAGAGTTAATTTTTCTGCCCATTTCTTGTCTTTATTCAAGTCCTCGTCCTGCCAGTAAAGGTGTGGAAGGCCTGGCCCGAGTCGGCTCCAGGGCGGCGCTCTCCTTCGCCTTTGCTTTCCTGCGCCGGGCGTGGCGGTCAGGTAAGAACGCCTCAGGGGACGGGGCGCCGTTCTTCTGCTGTCACCAGGTTGAAGAAGCTTGACTGAGCAGCTGCTAATTAGTGACTAATCACAGGAGAATAAACAGACATATTTCATAATAACATGATCTAACTTCAGTTTGTTGTTACTTCTTGCTGAATAAGTGGTGGAAGACGATATATATATTATATATATATATATATATATATATATAATATATATAGTTAACTTTTCACACTATTGTTGAGCTAATGCTAATATGCAGACCACATGGATTTAGAGGTCTTTAGCTGTTTCATGACCGACTCATTGGTTAAAACGCAAACTGGGTTTGTTCCCATTAATCTTGTTGTAATCTTTGAAGAAACAAACCAATTTAAATGAGCTTCACTATTTCTGATAAGTGTTCAAACATTTAGCAAAGAGTTATAGTAGCACCTTTGATGATTAAAACGGTTATGACTTCTTAATTGTCAATTAAGAAGTCAACGTCTGAGCTGAACTATAGGTTTTCTTTTTTTTAACTATGGTGGAAGTTGATTGGCTGAGGCTGAAGGACATCAGTGGCTTCCATCGCTCCTCCTTAATATCGCTTTTCACACACTGCCTCGTGGTTAACCAGTGGCAGCCTTACAATATAAAAAAAACAATTAGATTGTCAACTCATTATTCTAGTGGTTTTAAAAAAGACTCCCACCCCCAAACTGTACCTCTGTTAAATCAACATGTTGAATTCACTCTATATCCTTTGGATAAAAGGCCATGGCCTCATTTCCACCTCTCATTGTTGGCTTTGTGAGATGAGATGCTGTTTCATGTGTGAGGCTGAGAGCTGCTCGTCTGCAGGGACTGGGTGGGAACAAAGGGGCGGCCTCTTCTTCCTGTAACATGAGAGAAACTAGCACACACACACACACACCGTTAAACCTATGGTTCTCATTTCAGAAATAATCCTGGAATATGTCATGAGAACACCAAAACCTTTTCAATTTCTCAAAAAGCACACAATTTTTTATTTTTTTAGTCCTAGTCAAATTACTATGGGACTACACACACTGACTATCCAAGATATGTTAAGGTTAATAATAAAAAGTTGTGGCATATGTATGATTTCATCTAGAGTCTAATGATAGTTATTATTTATTTTTTGTAACTGTGACCCTTATATGTCCAAATGTACACATTATATAAAAATGCAAATGCTTCAATACATGCATACTAACATACACATAAATATTTGTGTACTGTATTTTCTGCACTATAAGGAGCACCGCATTATAAGGCGCATAGAATAGATGCTGCAGGAGAGGCTGGCGTTGTTTTTATGCATACACTAGATGGAGCTGCACTAAAGTGAATGTCAACAAAATGGTCTGACTCCGGTTGGCGAAGAGAGCCTTCTGCGACTGGGCCGGGGCGTGGCCAGACGATGGTCACCTTTCTCCGTTCGCGCACAGCATGTTTGTGGAGAACATGGTGCTAAATGACCTGCAGACGACCTGATTCTAGACGGTCAGTAGGTAGTTTGGTCAGTCAAACTTGATTAACAAAATGGCGTTCTGACAACTATCCCAGCATGCACCGCGCACTACTTCTTCTAAGAGCGAAAATGAAGTCGGTGGCTGCTTACTGTAGTTGCTAGACCTGTTGTGGCTCAATATTGGTCCATAAATAAGGCGCACCGGATTATAAGGTACACTTTTGGTTTTTGAGGAAATTAAAGGTCTTTAGGTGCGCCTTATAGTGCGGAAAATACGGTATATAAATATACTATAAAAATAAACATATTTATCCATGTCTCCACAGTAAATTATGTCACAAAGCGTTTGTTGTTTGTGCAGGAGACGATGCAGACCTCTGCAGTGAGCTCCTCCAGGAGTCGCTGGACGCTCTGCGGGCCCTTCCTGAGGCCACCCTGTTTGACGAGGGGACTGTCTCTTCTGTGTGGCTGGAAGTCGTCGAGAGGGCCACAAAATTTCTAAGGTTGTGTTTTGTTTTCTCAAAGCATCTTTAGTAAGCATCTGCTTATTCTATAGAGAATTACACATTTTCTGCTGTTCCTCTTCCAGCCGTTTTTTTTGAGTTTGCAATCAGAAATGCCTACAAACAGCTGAATTTATATTTATTTCAAGCTATGGAAAACTGTTGAAGTGTTTCCCTTCAAGCAGCTGATGGATGAGGGACGAAATGAGGTTACTAGTCTGCTTCAGTTCATGATTCAGTCATATTTGATATGTATAACATTTTTGTAACAACTGAAGGTAACAATTAGTTGATTATGTTGTAAAATGACTGTGTCCCTGGGAAATGCATAATATCGTCCCTTTAAGTAAAACTGAAAGTAAAATGACAGATCTTCAAAACATAGCAGCTCCTTTGCTGTTGTGATTTACATTTTTATCTATTTTTTTTTTTTTTTTTTTCCATTCTTGGTCGTTTTATTGTGACCCATTTGTCATGTCATCTGCATGTAGTTAATAAAAGTCTTGTATGTCTTGGGCTCAGTGACGTTCATGGAAGCGCCAGCGTCAAAGGTAACATTCCTCTTCAGGACGAGCACCTCGCCCTGGCCATCCTGCTGGAGCTGGCTGTGCAGAGGGGGACGCTCAGGTAACACCACCACCCTCCCCCATGACCTGATTTATTCTTCCTCTCATCAGCCGTGATGAATCGTTTTCCGGTGTCTCTCTCTGCCCGTCCAGCCAGCTGCTGTCCGCCGTTCTGCTCCTGTTACGTTTATGGGAAAATGGCACCAGAGAGATGGACAATGAGCGCTCCACCCAGGGAACCAGCGCCCCTCTCCTGCCTCTGCTGCAGCGCTTTCACAACATACACAGCAGCAAGGAGGAGCCTCTTCCTGAGGAGGACGCTGAGGTAGGAAAAAATCCAAAACAAAGATGATTAAACCCCAAAACCTCCAAATTTTTTGAAAAATGTTTGGATAACATGGGATATTCAAATAAAGTGAAAGATTGTTTTATTAGAGCTCCACAGATAAATGGGCTGGTGAGCAGGATCCAACATCTGTGAGCTTGAATGGCTTTGACTGGCAGACTATTCAGAAATAGAATTTTTTTTTCCCCCGAAGCAGATCATATTAATGTCACAAAAACAAAAACACACAGTTTTGTTCGTGATTATGATCAGAATAGACAGAATAATCGATTGCCACTTATTATACAGATGATTAATTGTTAATCAGATTTAAAAATTGGCACGTTTTGTACATTTTTCATTTATTCATATAAGCCTTTTTTTCACAGATTAGAAATACATTAACATATCCAAATGAGTAAATTCAACAGCTTTTTAAAATAAGAACATGAATATTTTATTGCATGAAGTGCAACAATATAGCATTCCTTTAATGAACACTTAATCATTTGTAGCAAAAGATGAATCTGCAGCTAAAAAAAATTAAACTGTCTAATCTGTTTGCTTGTTTATTGGAATAATAAATGGTAAGCAAATGGTGCTTTGTAGTAGTTTTTCCCCCTTTTTTTTTCTTGGACAAAGTTTAGAAGTTCTGTGTAGCACACATTTACAGACAAAGAAGTTGTTTTTTATCTTGAATGCAAAATGTATATTTTTGTACTGTTTTGGTTTAATTGCTGCTTGAACTGTTATTTCACAAATTCCCTTCTTTAGGTTCTGTATACTCCAGTTTACGATTAGTCGATTACTAAATTACTTGTTATATATTATTATTTCAATAATAAATTCATCACGATTAATTCACTTCATCGTTTCAGCACTAGTAGATAGTGTCACTAAAGTTAACTTTTAGTATTAAAAATGAAGTTAAGGGAACCAGAGAAAGGTAAGAAAACATATTTAGACTTTAAGCAGATAACAGGAAGGCTACGTTTGAGCTTCCGTTCTTGGATCATGCCGGGTTTGGAAATGCTCTCAGCTTTTTCAGCCTTTCTAAGATTTATTTGTCACACTGTGATGTGGAGCTGTAACTGGTTCTGTCCACTAAATGTAATTCCTAGATCCTGACGGCGCCGCTCAGCCCCAATGAGAGTTTCCTGCGGTACCTGACCTTACCCCAGGACAATGACCTGGCCATTGACCTTCAGCAGACGGCTGTAGTGCTCATGGCTCACCTGGACCGGTTGGCTTCTCCTTACAGCCCCCCGCACTGCAACTCCCCCTCCTCACACAAGGTGATGGCTCCTTTTATTTCTTGTCAGTGCATAACTCATCATCTTTCATGTGCATGGTGATGTATTAATTTAGATTTCTGAAGTTTTTCTGATTTGGTAAAATGCATTAAATTCATTAGTGCTTCATGTATTTAGTGAGATTCTGGTGTTTCTTTCTCTAGTTGAGAACAGTGCAAATACAGGTGGGAAATTATGAGCAGTATTTTCAGATTTTTCAATTTGTGACAACATATCACGCAGGAAATGATTTGAATTAATACACATTAGCATTTAAATGTTAAACATGACCGTCTCTACACTGCAAAAACACAAAATCTTTAGTAATTTTGGTCTAGTTTCTGGTGCAAGTATCTTATTACACTTAATTGTGATTTTTCAGCAAAATATAGGATCTTGTTTTGAATCAATAATTCCTTTAATATTGTTGAAAAAGTTCATTGGCAGATTATTTCACTTATAAGTCAAGACTAAAAACTCACCTGTTTAGAGTTGCTTTTGAACCATTATAACTTAAACATTGACCATCATATTTGATTTGTGTTGTTTTGATGAGTGCCATCAGCAAAATATAGTTTGTTCATTTGTCAACTGTATGGTGTTTTATTTATAACTTTGTAATTTTGTGTTTTTTGTGTAAAGCACTTTGATCTGCCTTGTTGCTGAAATGTTCTACACAAATAAACGTGATTGAAAAATGTCGTCTCATAATAATTTCTCAATAGAACTAGTTTTTCTTCAATATTAAGGAATTATTTACTTAAAACAAGCCCCTATATCATGCTGAAAAGTTACTTGCAAGTTAGTTTTCTTATTTCAAGTGTCCTAAGATATTTGCACTACAGATTACACCAAATTTACTTGGTAAGATGTTATGTTTTTGCAGTGCAGTATGTTTGTATGCATTCTGTGTCGATTCTCCAAAGCATGCATCGTTACCAGATTCTTAGTTCTGTCTCTCACTCTTCGTTTAATTCCAGGGAACCTTGCAGGAGGTGATTGCTTGGGGCCTTTTGGGTTGGAAGCTGTATGCCAACGTCAGCGGCCCCATTCAGTGCAAAGCCCTATCGAGCCTCGGGGTCATGCAGATAGTCTGTTCAGAAAAGGGATTCCTTATTCTGTCAAACAGTGGCGCCATTTACACCCAGAACTACAAGAGCACAACCCTGGTCAGTTCTGCTTGGAGGGTTTCTGTTGCTTTTTGATCAACACAGTCAGAAACGATCAACATTCCGTCAACTAAACCATTTTCATGCCATTTCTGGGTTCTGTTAAGTTCAGGGTTGTCATGATGCGATATTGATGTCAGAAACAATCCAATATCAGCTTACAAAACTAGTATTGGATTATATCGGCCCACATGAATATCGAGAGAATCACTCCACACCAGCATTTAGTCCAGCATTTTAGATTGTATTATTATTATTTTTTAGACAGACTTGGTCAAATTTACACATACTCGCACAAATTTATACTTGATATTTCTGGTAGTTACTAATGAGATCTGACCTACATGCATCAACAACACATTGACTTGTAGGTTTTTTTTTTTTTTCAGTTTTTGTACCCTAAATTTTCCCACCCCTGCTTCCAGGCTCCCATGCTGGTCCACTGCCTGAGCTCCAGGAAGATAGTGAAGCTGGCCGCTCATCCTGACGGTCAGCACTACATGGCCCTGTCGTCCAACGGAGAAGTGTTTTCATGGGGCTGCGGCGATGGTGGCCGCCTGGGACATGGAGACACCACGTAAGCAACAACGAATGTTGAATGGAGGGGCCTCTAACTTGTGATATGTGATCAAATGAAGACAGTAGTTGTCTTGGGTAGAAACAGAAATGCAGCTGGTTTTGTCTATTTAAAGCAGAACATGTTCCCACAGAGCCTGCAACTAAGATTCTTTTAGTAATCAATTATTCTGACAATTATTCAGTTAATTGGATAAAAAAGTTGCCGCACTCTGCAGATGTTTTTTTAACTACCAGTTTTTTATATATACAATATTAGAAGTACATTAAAAGATTCAAATAAACAATAAATTTTTTTAATTCGAAAATAAATATTTTTATGCCTAAAATGCAATAATGTGAAAGCAAAAATTAGTGAAAGCTGGATCATTTGTAGCAAATGATGAATCTGCAGCTAAAACATGATCCGTCCAACATAAGCTGATGTTGTTGACCATTTTTCTGGATTAGACAATTTATTGGACAGCAAAAGGTGGTTGGAAATATTTCTTAAGCAGAATTTGAACCAGGTGAAGCTAAAACTCTCCAACTTGAGAAGTTTTGGTAGAATATATTTACAGGGAAGGATTTTTTACTTTTTACCTTAAATGAAGATGTATGTTGTATTTTTGCGTAGCTTTGCTTGGTTATTACTGTGAGCTTGTTATTTCAGACAATGTCATGTTTTAGTCTATAGACTCCTGGTAACGATTAATCAATGGCTAAATTGGTGATTATTTCATTAACTGATTAATCGTTTCAGCTTTAATTGTTGCTAATGGTTTATAGCATTGAACAAAGGGGGTAAGAGGGCAGACAGCAGGTACTGAAGGCCTTTTAGGAGGGGTGTTGCAGGCTGCTGAGCTGAAATCCAATTAACCTTTTCTCATTTCAAACGGCTCTTTACTTTAGTTACTTAGAGGAGCCCACAATGATCGCCGCCTTTAATGGGAAACAGGCGGGAAAGCACGTGGTGCACATCGCCTGCGGGAGCACGTACAGCGCTGCCATCACGGCTGACGGCGAGCTCTACACCTGGGGGAGAGGGAACTACGGTCGGCTGGGTCATGGTGAGGTCACACAAATTCATTCATTTACATTTATCCTTCTCAACATTTAGTGATGGATTTATTAGAACGCATTTTCTCTCTGTTTCTATTCTGTAATGCCTTCTCTCCTGTTTGTTTTTAGGCTCTAGTGAGGACCAGACGACGCCCATGCTGGTGACCGCTCTGAAAGGACATAAGGTCACGGATGTGGCATGTGGCAGCGGGGACGCACAAACGCTTGCTGTGACTGAAAACGGTTGGAGCAAAATAGTTTTGTCTGCTGTGTCTTCCACCATTTTATGCTTCCATATTTATGTCTGCCCTCTTTGCTTTCCCCAGGCCAGGTGTGGTCCTGGGGCGACGGCGACTACGGCAAACTGGGTCGCGGAGGCAGCGACGGCTGCAAGACTCCCAAGCTGGTGGAGAAGCTGCAGGATCTGGATATAGTGAAGGTGTGCTGCGGCAGTCAGTTTTCTGTAGCTCTCACCAAGGACGGACAGGTGTACACCTGGGGAAAGGGAGACAACCAGCGTCTGGGCCACGGCACGGACGAACACGTCCGCTACCCGAAGCTGCTGGACAGTCTTCAGGGTGAGTCGCTGATGCGGAAACGAGAGTTTGGAAGGTTTCGGAAAACAATTGTTAATGCATACGGGTGTCCGCGCATCATTAAGACGTCTTACATTTTTTTGTCCAAAACTAAGGCCTTGAAATGTTTTAAATTTATCAAAGAATAATTTAAGTTGGCCCTAAATATGTTAATTACAAGTCTTAAATTTTGTCTTGTCAGGATTTTTTACTTTTTTTCCTACAATTTAAAAGTTTTAAGTCACATACAAAATTGTCATTGGATTCTGTGCAAAAAGTCTTAAATTTGCATGTTTAAAACAAAGGCCTTAAATTACCTTAAATTAATTTTAAGGAATGTTGGTTGCCCTTAAATTAATTAATCAAAGGTCTTAAATTTTGTCATAGCAGGACATATTATTGTAGTTTTTTTTTCTATCATCAAAAATTTGAGTTGCACACTAACGTCTTCACTCCAATCTATGACTCGAGGCACTTGAGGCTAATAGTGACTAGCTGCTAATGTAAATTTGCTAGCTAGCTTTTGCCTCTGACATGGTCACAAAACCAGGTTCATAATTTTGCTGGAGTTATCCCTCATACTTATAGTTTTTATGTCTTAAATTTTATTCAAAGGTGGCACTAAACATGTCTTAAAAAATCTTAAGTTTGACCATCGTTACCTTTTGTTTTTTCTGTTTCCGTTCAGGAAAGAAAGTGGTGGATATTGCTGTAGGGTCTACGCACTGTCTGGCTCTGACAGATGATGGAGAAGTGCACAGCTGGGGCAGCAACGATAAACTCCAACACTTTGATACTCTCTTCTCCAACAAGAAGCAGCCCAAGGCTCTCCCAGGACTCAACTCCAAGCACATTGTGGGGATTTCCTGCGGCCCAGGACAAGTGAGATGAACACTTTAGCTCTCTTCAGACTGCAGAACATTTCAGGGTTTGTGCTTTGAAGACGATTGAATTTCAAATAGGGGTTTTCAAGGTTTGTAAAGTACTTGATTTCTGTGTAAACACTGCAGTTTTGTTATGAAGTGAAGCCTAACATTTGATTAAAAGTCTAAATTTTAAATGAATAAATAACAATATAGATAATCTCATACACCTAATAGAAAGACATGTCCACCTATTTTCCCCTCATTGTCTGCGGTTAAATCAGAGTACACTTCTGTTGTTTTAAGTCAGTATCACCCAAATAATTTTTATTTCATAAAAAACAGAAATCTTGACTATTTATTTAATTTTAGTAACCGTCTTTGTATGTTGTCGTTAGGCATTCACTTTGAGCAGGAAGGTCATTTACCTTAACCATTAATCTGGGATTGTTTTGATATTTATTACTCCTAACGGCTCAGTGACTTATTGACTTGTGTAATTGAAATAAGGATTGTCATATATTCTGTAGCTTTAGCCGCTTTATTGAAATTAGGGGATTTTTTAAAAATTAGTATTTTGTTCTCAGACTAGTCGTGTGTATAAGGTGTGTGACGGAGACATTTCAAAACATACAATTATCCAAAAATTTAGTTGATCTTTTCCTTTTTGCAAAATGTTGATATCGTCACAAAAAATTAACGTTAATAAATAATATCATGTAATGATGAATTGAAACATTCCTTTTTTTATTCTTTTATCCTCAAATTTTGGTGATGGAAAAGTTTAAAAACTTACCATGATACAGCCTGAAAAGTACTTGAATTTTACTGCAGAAACATTGAACAAACCCTGATTTGTAGCAATTGTGACGCGACAAATTCCCTGGTTTGTTTTGTTGCCATCAGAGCTTCGCCTGGTCCTCCTGCTCGGAGTGGTCCGTCGGGCAGCGAGTGCCCTTCGTGGTGGACGTCTGCTCCATGACCTTCGAGCAGTTGGACCTGCTCCTGCGCCAGGTCAGCGAGGGCATGGACGGCGGCTCGGACTGGCCGCCTCCTCAGGAGAAGGAGTGCATGGTGGTGGCCACGCTGAACCTGCTCCGGCTCCAGGTGCGCATCCTCAGGTTGAACCCGTGGAAGTCGCTGCTTTCGCCTGAATCCTCTTAGAATTTTTTTTTCTTTTGTTTTCTCTTCTTTTTCCTCAGCTCCACGCAGCCATCAGCAACCAGGTGGATCCAGAGGAGCTGGGCCTGGGGCTCGGCAGCGTTCTCCTCAACAACCTCAAGCAAACGGTGGTGGTGCTGGCCAGCAACGCCGGCGTGCTCAACACGGTGCAAGGTGCCGCCCAGGCCGTGCTGCAGAGCGGCTGGTCGGTGCTGCTGCCCACCGCCGAGGAGCGGGCCCGGGCGCTGTCCTCGCTGCTGCCTAATGCGGGTGAGTCACAATAAAACAATTAATCTCATGATAAATTAAAAGAAACTCAATCATTTTCAAATGTTTGATTAATCATTTTCTAAATACTGAATGATAAAAGTCTCGAGTCTGGTGCTTTGTTTCAACTATCTCTTTGTTTTGAAAGACTTTTTTTTTTTTTTTTTTTTTTTTTTTTACAGACTTTATAATTTTATTTGTTCTTTTTGTTGTTTTTGTTTATTTATCTTGGATATTTAAAATGTCTTCCATTTCCAGTGTTTAAATGTTCATGATTTTGAGACATTTCCATTTTTCCCCCCAGCATCTGGTAACGAGATGAGTGTGAGTGCTGGACGGCGCTTCATGATCGACCTGTTGGTGAGCAGCCTGATGGCCGACGGAGGGCTGGAATCTGCTCTGAGTGCCGCCATCACAGCCGAGATACAGGTCAGAGCGTTAAAGCCAATGATAAACCCACTGCTGTGCCACATCGGCATGTGGTTAACCTTTGATGTGATTCGTCTCGTGGAGAAACCCGCCGTCAATTTCAGAAAGAAGTGACGTCGATGTTAAGAGAAAATTGGTTTCTGGTTGTTATGACAACAGGACATTGAGGCCAAGAAGGAGGCTCAGAAAGAGAAGGAGATCGACGAGCAGGAAGCGAACGCTTCCACCATGCACCGCTGTCGTACCGTGCTGGACAAGGACCTCATCAACACGGGCATCTACGAGTCGACGGGGAAACAAAGTCTGCCGCTCGTGCAACTTGTGCAGCAGCTTTTGAGGTACCTGACGTTTTCAGCTTTTCCACTCCACCAGAATCCTTCTGCTGTCCTCTGATGCGTGACTTTGACGCGTTTGAATTCGACAGGAACATCGCCTCACAGACCATCGCGCGACTGAAAGACGTCGCTCGGCGCATCTCCAACTATTTAGAAGCGGAACACGTCAGCAAGGAGCGATCTGCATCTCTGGACCTGCTGCTGCGCTTCCAGCGGCTGCTCGTCAGCAAGCTGTACCTGGGAGTCACCGACTCGGAGAACAGCAACGGATACAGTAAGTCAATCGGTTCGAGGTCAGAGTAGGGCCGGTCAATAAATCGATCTGATCCACCTGTCGATTTTTGAAAATATTTTCTGACTTTTTGTAAATTCAATAAACAATTGAAATTAGATCTGAGATGTTATTTTTAAGCCCTAGTCCAAAACTGTTCTCTGCCAGTTGGGTTTGCGTTCAGTCGCGTTTCCTGTATCTGTTGCAGATCCCGAGCTGCTGGGTGTCGGCTCCTTACTGAAGAAGTACATCGCCCTGCTTTGCACTCACATCGGTGACATCCTCCCCGTCGCAACGAGCATCGCGTCTACGGGTCGGCGACATTTCGCCGAAGTTTCTCGGGTTATTGAAGGAGACCTGACAGGTAACGTCCTCCACTCTGTGTTGATAAGGCTGCCAGGATCTTATCGAGTTATATAAAACTGTTTCTGTGGTTCTGTTCATCAGGAGTGCTTCTGCCTGAGCTGGTGGTGTCTATCATCCTCCTCCTCACCATCGACGCTGGACTGATGCAGGAGACCGGCGCCATCCCTCTGCTGGCTGGACTCCTGGAGCACCTGGACCATTTCAACCACCTGGCTCCGGGCCACGAGAGGGACGATAATGAAGATTTGGCCTGGCCGGGAATCATGGGTACGATACGTCACTTCCCACCTTTTATTAAAATAGTTCCTGAATTTCATTGTAAACGTTGGTTTATGTTGTTTAGTAGCATTAAAAGTGTGAAGGTACTAACCTTTTCTTCTGTTTTGACAGGATCTTTCTTCACTGGACAAAGTTCTAAGAACAACGAAGAGGTTTCACTGATCCGTAAGGCTGACCTGGAGAACCACAACAAAGATGGCGGCTTCTGGACGGTCATCGACGGAAAGGTTTATGACATTAAAGACTTCCAGGCTCAGTCTCAGTCTCTGACAGGAAACAGCGTCTTAGGTAAATAAATTGAATGTTTTATATTTATTTATTTTACTTTGTTTTAACTTTATTTTGGAAAATGCAAATAATTCCTACTAGCGTTGTCTTAATCAGAATTTCTTCTCTTCCTGATTCAGTGACTCATTTGAGATTTGACGAAGCTAAAACTGAGTCCTGGTCTGCAATACAAATATTTAAATCAGCACATAGTTAACTATTTTAGGAAAGTTACTTAATGCTTTGGAAACGCATCACCTAAAATCTTCATAGCTTTATTGTACATCTAGAAAGTAGTACTCTAGTTTTCTTCATTTCTTCTTCTTTTTGTTGCTAAAACAGAATGTCTTTTCTTTGCAGCTCAGTTTGCTGGAGAAGACCCTGTGGTTGCCTTGGAAGCTGCCTTACAGTTTGAGGACACCAGAGAATCCATGCAGGCTTTCTGTGTCGGCCAGTACATGGAGGTACTCCCCGCTCCATCTAGATAGTTACTTTAGACTTTTTTCTTTCTTTAAATATACAAGAAATCTCTGATTTCTATAGTTTTGAAACAGGACATTTTTAATTATTTCCAGCCTAACCAGGAGACGGTGACGACTCCGGACCTCAGCAGTCTGTCTTCGCCGCTCATTGACACGGAGAGGAATTTGGGGCTGCTGTTGGGTCTTCACGCCTCGTATTTGGCCAAAAGCACCCCGTTGTCCCCTATGGAGGTTGAATGTGCCAGTAGGTTGAAGGACTTTTTAAAAAAATATTTTCTATTTTATGTTTAAAATTTGTTTTAAAATCTGTCCAGGGATCCAAAAAGACTAATCATTCACTTGTCCTGGTATTGAAATGAATGAATATTTTTTAAAAATCAATAAAAAACTTTAAATAAAATGCTGATTATTTTTTTCCATTTGTGTTGAATTTTATATTAGCCTGCTTTATTTAATCCAAAAAGTTTGTTTTAAACAGTTTTCACTGTACTGCAGTGTTTCTTAAACTTAAATGTTGTGAATACAGAAAAAAAATCATAAGGCTGTCTGCATATCCTTAAAAAATATTAAATTCACGTATCTAAAATTAAAGTCTTAAAATGACTTTGTAAAAACAATGTTGGCCTTAAATGTGATACTCCTAAGTCTTAATTTTTGTCTATTTTATTTGTTTCCCTGTCGTAGTTTGAGTTATATAGAAACATCTTCATTGTGTTTTGTTCTGTGACGCACAATAAGGCTAACTAGCTAGCTAGGGTATTTGAATCAACCAATAAAAATGAATGCCAGTGACAATTATTTGCAAACAGGAACTCTGCTGTGAATTGAAACAACTTGTCTTGTTTGTTTTACCGTCCTTGTGCACAGAATGGCTCCAGTCGTCCATATTCTCTGGCGGCCTTCAGACCAGTCAGATCCACTACAACTACAATGAGGAGAAGGACGAGGACCACTGCAGCTCGCTGGGCTCCACCGCTCCAGACAAGGCCAAGCTCTACTCCCGCAGGATCACCCTCAGCGACCACGCGCAGCCCTTCCTCCAGGCTATCGCTGACAACAACACTCAGGACCACACTGTGAAGGTGGACCAGATAAAATAATGATTTATTAGCCTATTGGAAAGGGCATGAATCAGAATAATAGTGATTCAATACATTTTTTTTCTATTCTAGGACTTTTTGTGCCAAATAGAGCGTTGCTGTAAGCAGTACCACCTTATTACACCCATCACCTTCCCACCGGAGCATCCAGTGGAGGAAGTCGGCCGCCTGTTGCTCTGCTGTTTGCTCAGACATCAGGACCTCGGTAACCTAGGTTTTCTTCTGACAAATTACTAGCCCTCTTTTATTTCTCTGCCACAAGAATTAACAGTTTATACTAGGAAGCTTACATGGGTAAAGAAAGATTTGTAAAGGCTTTTGTTTCCGGATAAATTAACAGTGAACCCTTGTGTGTCACAGGTCACGTTGCTCTCTCACTCGTCAGCCCGTGTGCCTTGGGGGTGGACCAGGGGAAGCAGAGGTCCCTCCCTAAATCAATGATCGATGTCTGTCGCATGGTCTACCAGGCAAAATGTTCACTAATTAAGGTAGGAGCTAAACCTCTGACATCTGCTATCAAGTAGTAATAGTATGTTGAAATGGCCTCTTTGATTTATTTCTATTGTATAAAATGCCTTGGAAAAAGTTTGCATTTAGTTATATGTATTTAATTAGGATTTTATGTGATGAACCAAAACAAGGTACTTCAGTAAAATTTGTGTTTTAAAGTAGATTTTAGATTTTTTTTTTTTTTTTTACTTTAAAAAAATGTTTCTTCTGGCTGCTTCCAGAAAGAAACCAGTCTGTGTAATGCATTACAACAGTGATGCATTGTTGTAATGCATTACAACAATACTAAACACAGTATTGTGTGTTTTCCATCATTTTATAGCACAACCAAGTAACAATGTTCAGTTGTTAAAAAAAAACTATATGTCAAATAGGACATAAAAGAAACTTTGCTTTGTAATTCAACGCCTTCAAATTGAGTTTTAAAATCTTCAGCTTTCTGAAACTCTAATCTAACTGACCTGAAACTGTTGACCTCATAAAATCACATAGTTGATTTGAAGTTTGACCTTGTAATGCAAAAAAAAAAAAAAAAAGAGAGAAAAAAGTCAAAGTCGAGGGATATGAAATGCTTATTAAGGCACATTAAGTTGAGAATAAGTGTGTAAAATTTTGCCATTGCGCTGTCACACTCCAGACTCATCAGGAACAGGGCCGCTCCTATAAGGAAGTGTGCGCCCCGGTCATCGAGCGCCTCAGATTCCTGTTCAACGAGCTGCGGCCGGCGGTGAGCAACGACCTCTCCATCGTGTCCAAGCTGAAGCTGCTGAGCTCTCAGCCGCGATGGAGGAGGATCGCTCAGAAGCTCATCAGGGACCGAAGGAAAAAAAGAGGTGGGACTACTTGAACTATTCTGAAAAGTGTCTTTTTTTATTATTATTATTATTATTATTATTTTGGTACATACCTGCTAAAGGATTTAGCTGTTGCTCCTTTTAGTGCCTAAGAAATCAGAGTCTGCTGATGAAGAAGAGCCAAAGCTGGAGAACGAGGGAACCAACGAAGAAGAGCATAACGTCCACATTAACCCCACTCCTGCAGACAGGAAGTCGCCCACCGGAAAGACATCAAAGGTAGATTTCTATGGCTCAGTAAGTAACTGCGTTTCCAGTGATGTTAAAATTGAGCAAATTGGAATTATGAAAGTAAATTTGCTTAATGGAAACACTGCAATTGAAAAAATCTCACATTTTTCAATTAAAAAGCTTTAGTACTAGAGCGAGGTGTTTTTCAGCTTTATCAAAATTAGTGTATTTTGGAAAACACCCTTTTTGCATCACTAGTCATGAGATAAACAACCAGGCATTACTACTACCCAAAAAGATGATTTTGAATGACTGATGGCATGAACAAACTTCTTAACTTGTGATTTTAATTCCATTTCTTATTTGATGGAAACACTGCAATTGCAAAATTAGCTGGGTATCGACAGCTAGTGATGTTTGTGCTCATTTAATTTTTCTGACTTTACACCTGTTTGAAATTCCGAATCCGTAGCAGGACAAGTGGCAGCCGCTGCTAAACACTGTGGCAAACGTCCAGCGGTACCGCTGGCTGAAACACAGCGTCCAGGGAGTTTTCTCTCAGTCCAGTCTGATGGGCACCATCGTGGAGTTTGCGCTGAAGGAAGAGCCGCTGGATGTGGAAAAAATGAGGAAGTGTCTCCTTAAACAGGTGCGATGGAAAATGGGATTTGTTCAGCACTCCTCGATAATCTGAAACCTTTCATTTAGAAAAGTGTGATTCTTTTTGTCTCCGTTCCATCGCAGCTGGAGAGGGCTGAGGTGAGGCTGGAGGGAATCGACACCATGCTGAAGTTGGCCTCCAAGAGCTTCCTGCTGCCGTCTGTGCAGTACGCCATGCTCTGCGGGTGGCAGCGCGTCATACCCGAAGGGACCAGCATCGGGTAGCTAACCACATTTACATCTAGGCATAAAAAAATTATAATAAATATAAAAAGTTTTTAGAGGTTGTTTTTCATCATAAACTTAACTGAGAATCTCATAAAACAAAAACTGTGTGGAAGTATTTGATTTCTAAATAAAGTAAAAAATGATCTGACTTATAGAAGAACCAACACCAAGCCTTTAAGCTATGAGAATTTTATATAAAGTCAATGCTGGAGAACATTTTAGTAAGTTAATTCCATCAAATATATTCAAACCAAAGGACTATAAATAAGTGACGAGTGACAGAAATAACAGGATGTACAATTTCATTTAGCCTTATAAAATTATGGCAGAGTTTGGATGAGGAGATGAAAATAATGTTCGAGTATGAATCAATTCACAAGACTGTAAAGAAAAAAAAAAAGTCTCAAACATTTCTGAGTGTGTAAAAATGTATTTTACAACTTGTATTGTTAATCCAATGTCTGTGGCAATGAAAGTTTTAATAATTGTGAAATGGCCAGGTTTACACAAGATTTTTTTTTTCCTTCTCTCTGCTCTCCTTTCACTCGTTTATAAGAGAACTGATTAAATTAGGTAAATGGGGTGAATGAAATGGCCGACTGACGGATTTGATCTTTTCAGGGAGCCGCTGTCGGACTGCCTTAAACACGTCGATCTGATCCCTCCCTTCAACCGGATGCTTTTGGAGGTGACGTTTGGGAAGTTGTATTCCTGGGCAATCCAAAATGTTCGCAACATCCTGCTGGAGGCCAGCGCCCGCTTCAAAGAGCTGGGTGAGTTCTGGGAAAAACGTCTGATGGACGGATCGTCGTGTTCAGTTACATACGCTCACGAGTACGGCTGCAGCCGATGATTATTTTTATAATTGACCATTCTATTTATTCTATTAATTGGATAAAAATGTAACTTTCTGCAGATTATTTAACCACTTCTCTTTAATTTGAAACTAATACTATGATTCACTTGGTGAAGCAGAGTTTTAAACTGTGAGTCTTGGGTAGTCGGTGAGTTATGATCAACTGTTTCAAACACAACATAAAGAGAAGTTCAAGACCCATAACTGTTAAGACGTTTGTCTTTAAAAGAGCTTTTATCAACCCCTCTAGGATTTTGCATCTGTTTTTTGTGACTGTTTGCAATCAAAATCGCCATTATTATGGTCCCACTGTAGAAACATTTGCAAGGTATTTGGATAATTTTTCCTCATTTAAACACCTTTCCAAATCTACACATAGGAAAAAAACACACTGTTTAAGCAAGTTGAATTGCTCAAGTTTTCTTGTGCTGTAACATTATTGACTTTATGTAAGAATGATGATTCTTGCATACTAAACTTCATTATCCAATGATTTGCTGTCTGATATAGGCGTGCAGCCGGTCCCTCTACAGACCATCACCAACGAGAACCTGGCCGGACCAAGCCTCGGCACCATTCCACAGGCCCGCTTCCTGCTGACCATGATCCACATGCTGTCCCTGAAGCACGGCTCCAACAGCCTCAGCCTCTTGCTGAACTCTGGCCTCCTGGCCCTCACTCAGAGCATCCTCAAGCTTATCGGTGAGTTTTCACCAGGTGACCTGGAACAGGTGGATTTATGAACCAATCTGAGTTTCTGTTTTACGCTGTCCGATGTTTGTAGGCCCCAGCACAGACAGCAGCGAGGAGGACCTCAGTTTGTGCGCTCATGGAGGCTCGGCCACGGTCCTGGAAGAGTCCAGGAAGGAGGCGGCCCCCGCACCCCTGCCCGCTTCTGGCCCAGAACTCGCCGCCATGATGAAGATCGGCACCAGAGTGATGAGGGGAGTGGACTGGAAATGGGGGGATCAGGTAAATAAATGGGTTTTATTTTTTTTATTGTGGTTAATTTCTGTCTCTGTAATTAATTAATTGTATTTTAATTGACAAAATAAGCAACATTTTCAGTTCAAGATCCCTTTTTGCTGCTGAATTCTTGAATTAACAGATATGCAAGATTAATAACAAAGATATTTGTTTTAGCACAACTTGAACACAGTAGTGTTATCTCAGCGTCCCGTCAGATCGTTGTTTTTTTAAATAAAAATTAACATCCAGTGGGCCAAGAAAGTGACTGCTTTGTCTGTTGCTTTTCACGGATGTCACTTGTTCTTCAGAATTTGAGCGTACCAGAAATGCTTTGTATTTAAAAAAAAGAAAAAGAAGCATTAAAATCTGTGATTAATTCATTGAAACATACACGTTAGCGCCCCGACCCTTATGTTGTTGTGTTTAGTTTAAACGATTTAAGTCTTCACGGTCATTCCAGGACGGCCCCGCTCCTGGTCTGGGCCGGGTCATCGGAGAGCTGGGCGAGGACGGCTGGATCCGGGTCCAGTGGGACACCAGCAGCACCAACTCTTACCGGATGGGCAAAGAGGGCAAGTACGATCTGAAGCTCGCAGAGCCGCCGCCGGCCGCCCAGCCCACCGCTGAGGACTCTGACACAGAGGACGACACAGGTCAGTGTACGCGTCTGACCGCAGCTCCAAGGCAACACGCAGGCGTCAGTGTAGGAGCTGTAAACACGGCTTCCTCCTTGTTTCAAAGAAGGCGAGCTGATAGAGAAGAGCAGCCACCCAACAGCCATGATGTTGACCAGCACAGTCAACCTGCTGAAGACGCTCTCTCTGTCTGCCGGGATGTACGCAGAGGTCCTGCAGACAGACGCCATTCGGACTCTGTGCGGACTGCTGAGGATGCTGGTGGAAAGTGGAGTTAACGACAAGTCGAGTAAATAAACTCCTCATGATGATTGTGATTTAATTTCTTTTTATTGGATATAATTTTAACAGGAATTGATTTTTTTGGCATCAGGTTGTCACTCCCACAGGCTGGTGTCTCGGGAGCAGCACCGGAGCTGGTGCACTCTGGGCTTCATCCGCAGCATCGCCCTCATGCCTCAGATGTGCAGCACCCTGAGCACCTCCGCCTGGATCGGCCTTCTCATCCGAATCGTCGAGGGCCACCAGTCCTTCAACGCCATCACTCTGCAGAGACAGGTTGGTTAGCAGGATGTGAATGCTGGATTAAATTTAGCTATTGGGTGTTTGCTTGGAAAGCAGAAGCTACAATCCATGAAGGTTATACAAATTATTATTTTTTAGCATAGAACACAATAAAGCTTAAGTGTAGGATAAAACACACACCTGCTTTTAAACACGTTTGTTTTCTTCTGTGTTTTGGAGTAAAATTGTATATGTTTGAATGATGTCATAACTAACTCCAGGACCGAAAGTTTAGAGGAACACATTTGTGGGTGCCCCCTCTTTTTTTCTTACTGTTATTTAGTCATTTGTTCTGAAAGCAAAACTAATTTTAAGCTGTGTTTTTCATGGAACAGTGGCTGTGAAAAGGAGTTTTATTAATTTAAAACCAAATTGTAAAAAAAAAAAATAAATCACATTTTAGCATGTGTTTAGCATCTTCTTTAGCGATTAGCATGACTAGTCATGAACAGCAGTCTTTGTTATTGAGTTCACGTCCTTGAAAAGTCTTAAATTCATAAATGTGACTCGAGGTGGTTGAGGCTACCACTAACTGCTAACATACCCTTGTTAGCTAGCTAGCTTCTTTTTCTTTTAACTTTTTCTTTTAATTCTACCTCGTATAAGTACAAATTTATTACCAGTTGGCTGGGCAAAGTTCATAAATTTCTGTGGAGGTTCAGGTCTTAAATTGCATTCATACTGGTCTTAAATGAGTTTGAAATCAAACGGCCTACATGGGCTCATTCAGAGGCAACACCCATTAACAAACTGTTAAAATATTATAGTTTCCTCAGCAATAGATGACTTAAAATTTAACAATTTTTTTTTTTTGCATTGATGTAATTTGAGTTCATACACATGAAAACGGGTTTGATTTGACTTATAAAATAATATTTAAGTACACAATTAATTTTTCAATTTATGTGACCCTCGAGTTCAGAGGGCCACATACATGGTTATGGTGGGCCGGGTTTGAGTTTGACACCTAAGCTTTAGAGAATGTCTATCTTCACCACGACTCTTAAGATTTTTAAGCTAATTTCTAGATCCAAGAAATTTCATAACAGATGAAGGTTTGAAAGGTTAAAAGAGTAAAACGGAGAGACATTGCTTTAATACGTTTTCCCTTCCTAGTATCTCCTAAAGTCTTGCTCTCGCTCGCTCTTTCACAGCATGCACATCTTGATGTGTTTTAGAAAACAGAATTTCCCTCAACCAGGCATTTACTGGTCTGGGCCGACCAAGCTGCAAATTCTGTTCTGGTTACAACCCAATGTCTTGTTACATTTCTACTCAGGAGACGGCATGACAAATAAATTTAATGTACATTTTTTTTGTTTAAAAAAAAAAGGGGGAAACGTTCTTGAGGTCAGTCTCCTCAAGCATTTCTACAAGCGCTCAAAAAACATAATCTTTAACAAACTCTGTGCTTTCTCTCTGTTGTAAACAGATCCTGGCACTGAGACTCCTCCAAGCAGTTCTGCCTTCATGGGACAAGACCGAACGCTCACAGGACATGAAGTTCCTGGTGGAGAAACTGTTCAGTTTCTTAGGAAGCCTTCTAAGCACCTGCTCCTCAGACCTGCCACTTCTCAGAGGTCAGATCAGTTTCATGTTGAAGCTTTTTGTTCCAATTCTTAGTTTTATTTTATATATATATATATATATATATATATATATATATATAGTTGCATATATTTTAAAATTGTTTAATGTCTCCACAGAAGGTTCCATGAGAAGGAGGAAGTCCCGCCCACAGGCTTCTCTGACAGCCACTCACAGCAGCACGCTGGCGGAGGAGATTGTGGCTGTGCTGCGCACGCTGCACTCCCTCGGCCAGTGGAACAGCCTCATAAATGATTACATCAACACCCAGCTGGGCTCCATCGGTGATATTATGGCCGGCTGCCAGTCTGAAGCTGTAAGAGTTGCCGCTTTCATAGTTTCAGCTGATTAATCCAGTCAGAATAAAAGGGTTTCATGGAACTTTTCCTTCTCGCTATTTACATCCCAGTGTTTCCTGGAAGAGTACTTTCCTGACTCGGAAGGGCCCCGGGTCTGCAGCCTGATGGCGGTGCTGGCTGTGATTGGTGGGATCGACGGGCGCCTCAGGCTGGGCGGGCAGGTCATCCACGAGGAGTACGGAGAGGGAACGGTGATGCGCATCACCCCAAAAGGACGCATCACGGTCCAGTTCCACGACATGAGAACCTGCAGGGTTTGCTTGCTCAGCCATCTCAAACCGGTATGAGAGACGTTTAAATGCTTCTCTGTTTGCAGAACAGACAAATGGACAGATTAATTTTATCTGCGGACCGTTTTCCTCAGCTGCCTGGCGTGGCCTTCAGTGTCCAGAACTTGCCTCTGAATGAGCCCATGTTGGCCGTTTGGGCTCAGCTGGTCAGCCTGGCTGGCAGCAAACTGGAGAAGCAGCGCATAAAGAAGTCCCTCAACCGAGGACTCACAGGTACAGGAGGCAACACTTTGTAGCTGAGTTTCCATTAACTGTAGAATTAGACAAAATGGGGGATCTGTGGTGGCGCAGCGGTTAAGGACAACCCACATGGAGGCCTTAGTCCTCGACTAAGTGATGAAAGCTAAGGCCATGGCTGAATTATGAGTGTATTTCATCCAAGTGTTTACATCCGTCGTTTTTAATGACTTATCACATGAAATGGCATACTCGCATGTGATTTTAATTTAATTCACTTAATGAAAACACCGAAACTGCCACTTTTTTTTCTTTAAGACATTAGTAAAATATAGATGAAGATTTACACACATTTGTAATCGAAACGCAGTTACTGTCAAACTGATCTGCTTACATGAATCTAAGTAAGCAGATATTCAACATGCATTTTTTAAAAATAGTTTGGTAACAGTAAAGTTTGATTGATGTATTGATTATATCTAATGTTTGCAGCTGACCAGGTGGACATCCACCTCCTGCGCTGCCAGCAGCTGAGGCTTTACATTTTAAAAGCAGGCCGAGCTCTGCTGTCCCATCAGGACAAACTCCGACAGATCCTCTCCCAGCCAGCAGTGGTTGACATGGGACCCATCCCCAGCGGTAATATATTGAGATATATTACTAATTTATTGCCCGGTCCTAACTTTAAGCTTTTTTTTTTTTTTTTGCTATGCTTTATTTTTGGGAAGATTGTGTTTTCTTTTTGTTTGAAACGATCATCGCTTTTGAAAGGAAATCACGTTTAGTCAACAGAAAATGTATTTTCATGCTGTGAATTATTTTTTAATATCAAAGTGAAGCACTTTATTCCTTTTTCTACAAAGTGCCTGCTTCAAAAGAGTTCTTGTGAGAATAAATACGGGTACATTTAGCCCACCGCTGAGCAGAAATGTGACATGACACTGTGATTTTGCTGAATTTTTAAACCCAGATGATCCGGTGGCGACGTCCCCCGATGTCGGAGACTTGTCTCCTGAGGGCCCGCTGCCCCCTCTGATCCTGCTGCAGCAGCTTCTGGCTGCTGCCACTCAACCCTCACCTATCAAAGCCATTTTTGACCGACAGGAGATGGAGGTACATGATCAGACTTTACTTCAATCAGCTGGTCAGCAGTAAATCTCACCTACCTAAGTGCGCGGCATTCAATTTGACCTCTGCTTGTACCTGTTTGTGTGTGTAGGCAGCAGCTCTGGCCGTGTGTCAGTACCTGGCCGTGGAGTCGGCCCACCCATCCTCTCCGCTGTTTGAGGAGAGCAGCTCCAGTGAGGCCACCACGCCTGTCACCATACAGCATGTCAGACCCCCCAAGCAGAAGAAGCAGAAGACCTCCCCTGTGCCTCCCTTACCCATTGTCCTCCAGCTGATGGAAATGGGCTTCCCAAGGAAGAACATAGAGTTTGCCTTGAAGTCTCTGTCTGGCACCACAGGCAGTACCTCTGGTGCCCCAGGTAGAGCGTCGCGCCGCGTATCGTTTCATTAAATGCATAAAGGCTTTTAAATGTGCATCTTGATCGTAACTGAGATCATGTGTCAGGCGTGGAGGCGCTGGTGAGCTGGCTGCTTGATCATCCTGACATCCACTTCACCGAGCTCTCCGATGCCGACACCGTGTCCGATGAATACTCGGATGAAGAAGTGCTGGAGGAGCTGGAGGAGGCAGAGCCGGCCTTCTCCGTTGTACGTTTACTTTTATTGTTGAATTTACACGTCTTTTTGTCTATTAAAGCTGGGGTATGTAGCTTATAAAAAATATTCTTTTTACATATTTGTTAGAATATCACCATGTCGTCACTTTATAGTACAAGACAGATGATATATGCAAAGATGGAACTCCTCCCCTTCTTCCCAGTGCTACTATTCCCATCTGCAGAAAAGCAACACTCGGTCAGAAACAACCAATCAGTCAGGAGGAGGGTCTTAGTCAGGAGTGAAAGTAGTTTTATGGCTCTCAGACTCTGACATTGTGACAAATATGTAAAAAAAATGTTTTTGGTAAAAGTGACATACTGCAGTTTTAAGTGCTATTCATGACAGGAAGCACTGACAGCTTGCTCATCTCTGCTACATTAGCCTGCAGGAGCTGTGGTGACTGAAAGCCAGACTTTTAAGAAGAGGTCAGATTTCCAAACCAACGATGATTATGCCGTCTACGTGAGAGAAAACATTCAGGTAATGTTCTCCCTGTGCAGAGTTGTTTAAACTACATCAAGGGATGAATTAATCTAATGACATGGATATTTTTGACTTCCCCCTCAGGTGGGGATGATGGTGAAGTGCTGCAGAACGTATGAGGAAGTGTACGAAGGAGACGTAGGGAAGGTGATCAAGCTGGACCGAGACGGACTTCATGACTTGAACGTGCAGTGTGACTGGCAACAAAAAGGAGGAACGTACTGGGTTCGCTACATCCACATTGAGCTGATTGGTATGCGCTTGCTCATTTGAAGGAAACTTGAAAATGGTCAAGTATAACAACGTATGGCATTTTTTCATACTTTGCTTGTATTTCCAGGTTTCCCACCTCAAAGTTCACCCTCTCACATAAAAATTGCCGACAAAGTTAGGGTGAAGCCCACAGTTACGACGCCAAAGTACAAATGGGGCTCGGTAACACACAGGAGTGTCGGGGTAGTGAAGGGTAGGTCTGATTTGGTTTTAAGGTGTGTGATCTCTGTCTAGCATCGTTTCGAACTAAACTCTGTTCACCGCTCACAGCTTTCAGCGCCAATGGAAAGGATGTGATTGTAGACTTTCCACAGCAGTCACACTGGACTGGTCTGCTGTCTGAAATGGAGCTGGTGCCCAGTGTTCACCCTGGAGTGAGGTAACTTATAGTCCAGATAATCCGGTAGTAGCACTGGAATTTCTTCAGGAGCTGAATACAAACTAGGCACACTTTCCAGATGTTTAAGAAGATTTGAAAACCACGTATCATTTGTATTTTCTTTCACCATTATGAACCATTTTGTGTTGGTCTGTCACATAAAATCCTGGTAAAATACAAGGAATTTTTTTATTGTAATTTATGAAAATGTAAAACAGTTTCATACTTTTTCCTCTTCATTTTTCTGCGCTATTAAAACGTCAAACGTTTTGCTGCCCGCAGGTGTGACGGCTGTCAGATGTTTCCCATTAACGGCCCGAGGTTCAAGTGCAAAAACTGTGACGACTTTGATTTCTGCGAAAGCTGCTTCAAGACGCGCAAACACAACACCAGACATTCCTTCGGCCGGATCAACGAGCCCGGTCAGTCCCGCCGATATAGCACCCGTCCTGCACATTGTTCGGTGTTTGAGTCGTATAACTTTCTTCCTGCCCCTCTCACCGCCGCCAGGTCAGTCTCCAGCTTTTTGTGGTCGTTCAGGCAAGCAGCTCAAGAAGCACCACAACAGCCAGCGCGGGATGCTGATTGATGACTGGTCCCGTGCCGTGAAGAGCCTCAACGTGTCGTCCTCCGTCAACCAGGCATCCCGCCTCATTGACTGCAGCGATCAGTGCTGGCAGTCCTCCGGCTCACAGGGAAAGGTAAGCTGTGGCTCGACATTATTACAGCTTTTGAGTTTAAACTTTGTCCCGATCAGGATTTTTCTTTTTTCTGAAAAATATTGGAATCAATTAAGAGTATTTTAGTCAATTAAGAGTACTCTTACGTGACCGATTGTCATGTGTCATATACAACATGAAAATCAATGCCACGGGCATGCATCGCCACTCTGTAGCTTTGAAGGCTAGTATATATAGAAAATATGTTTTATTTATATGTAAGCATCTGTATTTTTTTTACATATATTGATATTTTAATATTTATATTTATAATTTAGCATGTTTTTGCAGGGGTTTTCTGTCCTGTACAGTTTTTTTTTTCTGTTACATTATTTTGTTCATTCCACTTTCTGCTGTCACAGCTTAAATGTCCCACTTTTGGGACTTAAAGGAATATCTTATGTTTTTTTAATTTATATCATATTTGATATTAATTAAGTATAATTTAAGCCCTCCTTGGGCTGCCACCTTATCGTGGTGGAGGGGTTTGTGTGTCCCAATGATCCTGGGAGCTATGCTGTCTGGGGCTTTATGCCCCTGGTAGGGTCACCCAAGGCAGACAGGTCCTAGGTGAGGAACCAGACAAAGCGCAGCCTGAAGATCCCTTCATGATGGACACAAACTTTGAATTTGGCGTTCCCTCGCCCGGACGCGGGTCACCGGGGTCCCACTCTGGAGTCAGGCCTGGAGGTGGGGCACGATGGCGAGCGCCTGGTGGCCGGGCTTTTAACCACGGAGCCCGGCCGGGCTCAGCCCAAAGAGGAGACGTGGATTCCCCTTCCAATGGGCTCACCACCTGTCGGAGGGGCCAAAGGGGTCGGGTGCTGTGTGTTACGGGCGGCGGTCGAGGGAGGGGACCCTGGCGGTCTGATCCCCGGCTGCAGAAGCTGGCTCTTGGGACGTGGAACGTCACCTCTCTGGTGGGGAAGGAGCCGGAGCTAGTGTGCGAGGCTGAGAGGTTTCGGCTAGAAATAGTCGGCCTCACCTCGACGCATGGCTCTGGTTCCGGAACCAGTCTCCTTGAGAGGGGCTGGACGTACTTCCACTCTGGAGTTGCCCACGGCGAGAGGCGCCGGGCAGGAGTGGGCATACTTGTTGCTCCCCATCTTGGCGCCTGCACGTTGGGGTTTACCCCGGTGAGCGAGAGGGTAGCCTCCCTCCGCCTACGGGTGGGGGGACGGGTTCTGACTGTTGTCTGTGCTTACGGGCCGAACAACAGTTCAGATTACCCACCCTTCTTGGAGTCCTTAGAGGGGGTACTGGAGAGTGCCCCTCCTGGGGACTCCCTTGTTCTGCTGGGGGACTTCAACGCTCACGTGGGCAATGACAGTGAGACCTGGAGGGGCGTGGTTGGGAGGAACGGCCCCCCTGATCTGAACTCGAGTGGTGTTCTTTTGTTGGACTTCTGTGCTCGTCACGGTCTGTCCATCACGGACACCATGTTCAAGCATAAGGGTGTCCATACGTGCACTTGGCACCAGGACACCCTAGGCCGCAGTTCGATGATCGATTTTGTCGTTTCATCGGATCTGCGGCCGTATGTCTTGGACACTCGGGTGAAGAGAGGGGCGGAGCTGTCCACTGACCACTACCTGGTGGTGAGTTGGCTCCGGTGGTGGGGGAGGAAGCCAGTCAGACCTGGCAGGCCCAAACGTGTAGTGAGGGTCTGCTGGGAACGTCTGGCGGAGTCCCCTGTGAGACGGAGCTTCAACTCCCACCTCCGGCAGAACTTCGAACACGTTCCGGGGGAGGTGGGGGACATTGAGTCTGAGTGGACCATGTTCCGTGCCTCCATGGCCGAGGCGGCTTATCGGAGCTGTGGCCGCAAGGTCGTTGGTGCCTGTCGCGGCGGCAACCCCCGAACCCGTTGGTGGACACCTTCGGTGAGGGATGCTGTCAAGCTGAAGAAGGAGTCCTATGGGGTCTTTTTGGCCTGTGGGACTCCAGAAGCAGCTGATGGGTACCGGCGGGCGAAGCGGCATGCGGCTCGGGTGGTCGCTGAGGCCAAAACTCGGGCATGGGAGGAGTTTGGAGAGGCCATGGAGAAAGACTTCCGTACGGCTTCGAGGCGATTCTGGTCCGCCATCCGGCGTCTCAGGAGGGGGAAGCAGTGCAGCACCAACACTGTTTATAGTGGGGATGGTGTGCTGCTGACCTCGACTCGGGATGTTGTGGGTCGGTGGGCGGAATACTTCGAAGACCTCCTCAATCCCACCAACATGCCTTCTGTTGAAGAAGCTGAGCCTGTGGACTCTGGGTTGGGCTCTCCAATCTCTGGGGACGAAGTCGCCGAGGTGGTCAAAAAACTACTCGGGGGCAGGGCCCCAGGGGTGGATGAGATCCGCCCGGAGTTCCTTAAGGCTCTGGATGTTGTAGGGTTGTGTTGGCTCACGCGACTCTGCAATATCGCATGGACATCGGGGGCAGTTCCTCTGGATTGGCAGACCGGGGTGGTGGTCCCCCTATTTAAAAAGGGGGACCAGAGGGTGTGCTCCAATTACAGAGGGGTCACACTCTTAAGCCTCCCTGGAAAGGTCTATTCAGGGGTCCTGGAGAGGAGGGTCCGTCCGTCGGATGGACCAGCTCTACACACTCAGCAGGGTCCTGGAGGGTGCATGGGAGTTTGCCCAACCAGTCTACATGTGTTCGACCGTGTCCCTCGGGGGGCCTTGTGGGGAGTTCTCCGGGAGTATGGGGTACCGGGCCCTGTGATATGGGCTGGCAGGTCCCTGTATGACCGGTGTCAGAGTCTGGTCCGCATTGCTGGCAGTAAGTCGGGCTCGTTTCCGGTGAGAGTTGGACTCCGCCAAGGCTGCCCTTTGTCACCGATTCTGTTCATTACTTTCATGGACAGAATTTCTAGGCGCAGCCGAGGTGTTGAGGGGATCCGTTTTGGTGGCCTTAGGATCGCATCTCTGCTTTTTGCGGATGATGTGGTCCTGATGGCTTCATTAGATCGTGATCTGCGGCTCTCGCTGAAACGGTTTGCGGCCGAGTGTGAAGCGGCCGGGATGAGGCTCAGTGCCTCCAAATCTGAGGCCATGGTCTTGAGCCGGAAAAGGGTTGGGTGCCTTCTCCGGGTCAGGGGGGTCGTCCTGCCTCAAGTGGAGGAGTTTAAGTATCTGGGGATCTTGTTCACGAATGAGGGATGAAGGGAGCGGGAGATCGACAGGCGGATTGGGGCGTCGTCTGCCGTGAAGCGGCGCTGTACCGGTCCGTCGTGGTGAAGAGAGAGCTGAGTCAAAAGGCGAAGCTCTCGATTTACCGGTCGATCTACGTTCCCACCCTCATCTATGGTCATGAGCTTTGGGTCATGACCGAAAGAACGAGATCACGTTCCGGCCGAAATGGGTTTCCTCCGCAGGGTGGCCGGGCTCTCCCTTAGAGATAGGGTGAGAAGCTCGGTCATCCGGGAGGGACTCAAAGTAGAGCCGCTGCTCCTCCACGTCGAGAGGAGCCAGTTGAGGCTCAGGCATCTGGTCAGGATGCCTCCTGGACGCCTCCCTGGTGAGGTGTTCCGGGCACGTCCCACCGGGAGGAGGCCCCGAGGAAGACCCAGGACACGCTGGAGGGACTATGTCTCTCGGCTGGCCTGGGAACGCCTTGGGGTTTCCCCGGAGGAGCTGGAAGAAGTGGCTGGGGAGAGGGAAGTCTGGGCCTCCCTTCTGAAGCTGCTGCCCCCGCGACCCGATCCCGGATAAGCGGAAGAAAATGGATGGATGGATGGATGGATGGATTAATGAATATGACCTCATATGATCAATATCAGTTGATTATGTAGCCAAATATGATCAACGAATAGTCAAAATCATATAGTTAATCATATAGTGCTAAGCCAATGCTAGCATCTAATTCTCTGTTTTGATATAACTTGTTGATAATTCAACATATTGGTGCATTTTCAGCTAACCTTTTTCTGGAAGAACAACTACAGAATGTTTAAATTGTTTTCCTGCTTCATGAGCTTAGAACTTTGAGCTTAATACAGTTTAAAGACTTGGGGTTTCAGCCGCTTTCTGCACATCTCTTTACTACACCAATAACTTTATCTAGATAGCTGTGTTGAGCTGATGACATCAATTTTAAAACAATTTTTCTGATCAAATCAGATTGCACCAATTACCGATGCGAGGGGTAATCGGGGATACCGACACCGAACATTTAAATTTGACACTATGTGGGACATCTGCAGCTTAGAACATGCAGGATTTCCGGTGTATTTTTTATTTATTTATGTATTTATTTGCAGCACTGGATTCGTCTCGAGCTTTTCCCAGACGTTCTGGTCCACAAGCTGAAGATGATCGTAGATCCAGCAGACAGCAGCTACATGCCCTCACTGGTGGTGGTTTCAGGTGACTTTAGATGAATATTAAATGCAAATAAATACTTACCTGTTTTGCTTGGAACTGTCTCCTGTTTGATTTCTCTTCACAAATGTTAACTTGGTTATTGTGAGGGGCGCCTCCCAACTGTCTTTGAAATACACTGTTGGAATTAAAACGAAGAATAAAAGATATGTTGACACCGATGCAGATATGAGGCTTAGTATCGGCCGATACGATCCGATGCAGAAAAACGGACGAAAATGTGCTGAATTACAAATTTGATATTTCTGCACCAGTAAAGAGTACTAATATTTTCACAAGCTTAGTCAAATCTGTAAAACACAACTTGAATTTGTTCATTCAGTGCAATTTGGAGTATAACAGCTAATAAAAACATACATTGATAAAGAAATTGAAACTGACAAATACAGTAGATTTACTCCTGTGTCAAACATCTAAAATATAAACTGCGACAAACTTTGAAATGGTTCGGAAAGTGGAATTATGAATTCTAAATTTCATGTCAGATAAATAATAAAGGATTATGTCAATCGGCTAGCATATTAGCTAGCTTGATTTTAGCCACCTGTGTTTATTTCCAAGTTTTTGACGGTGTGAGTAACAGTGTTTGCTGATCATTTTTATTTGCTCTATTACCATATTACCAGGTGGAAACTCTCTGAATAATTTAATCGAGCTGAAGACGATTAACATCAACCCCACAGACACCACAGTCGTCCTGCTTACCGACTGCACCGAGGTTGGTAAACTTTCAGATGTTCTCGGTCATTTCCTTGAGTTTTGTAATCTTTTTTATTTATTTATTTTTTTTATTTATTTTTTTTATTAAACCATGTCTCACCCATCAGTTTCACAGATACATTGAGATTGCGATCAAGCAGTGCCGCAGCTCGGGTATAGACTGCAAGATTCACGGACTTCGCATGGTGGGACGCATCAGAGCCGAGGATGAGGACCTGGCCACAGTGCCCTTCCTGGCATCCGACAACGAAGAGGAGGAGGACGAGAAAACCACGACTGGAAGGTGAGACTGCCCACACTTATTAACGTAGCCAACTTATTTATTTGATGATTGAGGTTGTGGTGTTTTGTTTTTCTTTTGCCGCAGTCTCGCTCGGAAGAAGTCACCAGGCCTGGAGTCGGCAGCCACCATCAGGACCAAAGTGTTCGTTTGGGGGCTGAACGACAAGGACCAGCTGGGAGGACTGAAGGGCTCAAAGGTGCAGTTTAAATAATCGATAATCCTTGCACTGCAAAAATACAAAATCTTACCAAATATTTCTCGTCTAACTTCTAATGCAAATATGTTGGTACACTTAAAATATGGCAAAGCCCACCAGCAGGAAATATAATCTTGTTTTACGTTATTAATTCTTTAATTTTGATTTTAAAAAAAAACAATCAGTCAGTGGAGCAAGACATTTTTCCCTTATTGTGAGTAACTTTATATGAAAATGTCTACTCTCTCTGGTGAAAAGTGAAAACTCAGATTTATCAGCATTTTTATCTTAAAAATACAGACGTGTTGTAAAATAGTCTATAATTTAAATATTAAGCAGTATTGATAAAGAAGTAGCAATTTGTCTGTTTATTTAAGAATATCATAGCATCTTTAGTGCTATGACATTGACAGTGTTTTGTTTGAACTCTTCACTGATCATTTTCAAACTAACTCGGACTGTATTGTGATCAAACAAGGTTTGTTTGAATTGACGATGTTCATTTCTAAAACCAATCCATTTTCTTCTACTTAACAATTGTGAACTACCCTTTGTGTTTTCAGCATTATAAAATCCCAATGAAATACAGACCCATTCAATAAATTAAAAAAATGATTAAAACGTCAGTTTTAATGTGAAACATATTTTATAGGTTAACTACACACAGAAAGACTTTATTTTTTGATTAATTATGATGATTTTCCATTTACAGCTCATACAAACATGACATTTAAAGTTAGAACATTAAATCAAACCAGCAAAATATAAAAAAATGTTTTTTTCAAAGCTTTTCTTAACATAACTAAACACACATGAACAATCTTACGTGGACAAAAATGCAATAAGATAAACATAAAAAAAGTAATGTTAGTTATTCATCAGGTAAATAACTAACATTACTCAAATTAGTACACAGAGTGACACAAGTTCTGGACAATTGACCATGATAAAGTTTTCCCATTTAAACCAGATGTAGAGAGTCCTACAACTCTATTGGCAGAGGGGGGGGGACTCTAATCTAAATAAGGGGTTTTCCCCGACTGGGAGCTTAGCGCTGAATGTGACAGGCAGCCAATCGGAAAGCACGGATTCTCCACCTGCCTTCTGAGGGGAAATTACCAGGGGAATCCCAAACAGCTGAAACTGCGCAAAACTTAGCCTGGCGGTGGGGCTAGTAAAGCATGGTGGGCCCCATGCTTATAATTAGGGGTGTAGTGATGCAATAATTTCACGATACGATATTCTGGTCACGATATGATATGTATCACGATATTTGTTGAGCGATACGATTCAATACGATTTTTACGATTTTCTGAAAGATTTTAGAAGGACAGTGATTTTAGTGATATTTTGTGTTCCATAGACTTGAATTTAGTTAACTGAAAACTGATTAAAAGCACCAACTACACAATACCCAACTCTGATTGGACAGTCTATCAGTCGGCAGCTGGACAAAATGAATAAAAGATGCAGTGAGAGAATTAGTCTCTGTCATTTAATTCATATGGATTTGACATAAAACTCAAAAGTTTAAACGGTAATCCAGGAGCAGAGTGGGGAGATTATCAGCCTCTGTAGACTCTCAATATGCAAATGATTGAACTTATGTTTTTTCTTTTGGACACTGTGGCTGCATTTTGGAGTAAAAATGCAGCCACAAATACAGTCTATGGGACTATGGGGAAAAGGCTTTTCTACCTTGGCTCCCGGAGTTAGCCGTGGCTGTAAGCTGTTTACTACTAACTGCTAAAGTAGTGGCTCCGCCTCACCCCGTAGTGATCGACTCCCTGCACCTACGCAGCGCCGCTATTCCCCTGCTTGGATCTCTGAGTAGCTCCTCTCAGACCGCCGGGATCTCATCGTTCTCTCAGTCTCTGATACTCTTTGTCTGATGCTGATAATAATGATCGATCAGCCATTGTTGTCATGGAAATAATCCTCACTGCGCTGCGGGTTTTTCCTCTTCCTGCTCCAAACACAGCGCCGCTGCTGCTGCGCGCCGCTTCTGATGTTATCAACCCATGTTCATTCCTCAGGTAATTCTTTATATACAGAACAGAAACCGCTAAGCTAAAAACTAATGTCGAAGTGAAGCTACCAGTAGAAATTAGCATTAATTTCGCGATCTCACTTCTTTTGCAGCTGCTCCGTTCGCGCCGCTTCTCCTTTCCGCTTCTCTTTCACGGTTACTTGCGCAACTTTACTTAGTTTCTCAGCAACAAAATACAGCCCATCGTTATTTATTGAAGATTTTACATGTCCAAAAACACAGGAGTTTAATGTTTTGTTTCGTTTTGTATATTTGGACCTCATTTCCTCTCACATAATGGAAAAGCCAGGGAATGGCGGCGCTTTTGACATTTCTCTGACATTCGGAAAAATATGGTTTACTAATTTTAGCATAAGTCCGGTTATACTTGGCCTATTAACACAATTTAAAAACTGGTGTGTAGTTTAATATGTGCACTTTAAGCTCAAGTTGAAAGTGAGACGGAGGGAGGCGGAGTCTTGCTGCTACGCTGTAACAAACTAGACGTTAATAAGAGCTATAAGGCTATGGATCCCTATGGTTTAAAAAAATCGATACTCGCGGATGAAAAATCGATACTTCCCGAGCGCGGAAAATATCGATATATATCGCCGAAACGATTTTTTTATACAGCCCTACTTATAATACACTGGGGGAAACCCTGATAAATGATCTGGAGCCAGTCATCCAGGTATTGAACTTCTGTGCTCAAATGTTTCCTTGTTATAGCTTTTCAGGCCGCTAAGCTTAAAATACCAAATAAGCGTTTAGACCCTGAGTCCACGTCCACTGAATGCAACAATCCAAATAAAACTAATCCACTTACAAGGAATTTGCATGCCTATGATTAAAAAGACATTTTTAATACAGAAATGTGGACTTAAAGCAACACATGTTCGCCACCTACTTAAAAATTACAATTTTTATAAAGTTTTTTTACTCTGATAATCCAGTCTCTGTACATTAGTTTGTTGCTGTGACAAAATGCAGAACATTTCAAGTGTTATAAATCAGCTTGCTTGCCATTGCGTGTCTCTTTAAGGCCCTTTAACTCGTGCTGTGTACGTTCTCTGCAGATCAAGGTCCCCTCCTTCTCTGAAACCCTCTCTGCTCTCAACGTGGTGCAGGTAGCCGGCGGTTCCAAGAGTCTCTTTGCAGGTAAAACATGGGAAAAACCTTTATTTTCTCTTTAGCTCCACCTGTATTATGTTTTGACCGCTGATCCACGTTCGCAGTGACTGTGGAAGGAAAGATCTACGCCTGTGGAGAGGCCACCAACGGCCGGTTGGGTCTGGGCCTCTCCAGCGGGACCATCCCCATCCCCCGTCAGATCACAGCGCTCAGCAACTACGTGGTGAAGAAGGTGGCCGTGCATTCTGGCGGACGCCACGCCATGGCACTGACCGTGGACGGGAAGGTGTTTTCCTGGGGGGAAGGAGACGACGGCAAGCTGGGGCACTTCAGCAGAATGTGGGTTTTTATCGGAACAGTCATTTCTGTCTGTGAGGGATTCAAAATGCTGAAGAAGCGTCTGACCTCTCCCTCAGGAACTGTGATAAGCCCCGGCTGATCGAGGCTCTGAAGACCAAGCGCATCCGGGACATAGCCTGTGGCAGCTCCCACAGCGCCGCCATCACCTCCAGCGGGGAGCTGTACAGCTGGGGCCTGGGGGAATATGGCCGCCTCGGACACGGGGACAACACCACCCAGCTGAGGCCCAAACTGGTACGTGCGCCTCCTTTACTGGGCTGTCACCTTACAGGGCCTTTTCACTCAGCTCTGATGTCGAAATGAGTAAAGATTTTTGTACATTTTCTTTTGTGTATTCATGCATAGACTTGTCGCAACAATCGGTGAATCAATAACTACATAATTTTCATCTGCATGTTTTTTTTAAATCTCTTTTCTTTTCTCTCTACTTCCCGAAATGGATGATAAAAGTCTTAATTCTGGTGATTTGGTCTCAACCAGTCCTTTTTCTGAATGACAATTTTATTTACAGAGACTTCATAAGTAATTGTATTTGTTTCCATTTATTTAAGATATTTAAAATGTTTTCCAGTTCAAGTTAAATGTTCATTAGAATTTAAAGTTGATTGATCTTTGTGAATATGTTCTTCCATTATTGTGTCGTTAAAATTACATCACTTGAAAACGGTCTCAAAACTATATTATCGTTTATCGCAATAACTTCTGTGACAATTTCTCATCCAGCAGAATTTGTTATTGTGACAGAATTTGTGTGAACGGGCAGCGCAGGACCGATGATGTGTTTTTGTCGTGCAGGTGAAAGTGCTGCTGGGCCACAGAGTCATCCAGGTCGCCTGCGGGAGCCGAGATGCTCAAACTCTTGCTCTGACTGATGAAGGTATCCCTGTTCAACACACCAAGCTTTTATCTTCTTTGGCCAAATAGATGATTGAACATTTTAGGTGTAAGATTATGTAACGTCACTCAGAGACCATGCTCTTTCTTTAGCCACTAAGAAACTCCTAGCATAATTATGACTTAATATCTGACCACTCTACTTATCTAAAACGGTCAGGTTTGATCCATTTCTTGGCATAGACGTGGATTTTTGTCATAGTTTGTAAAATGTTTAAGTTCTGGGTCTAGGTCCAGAAACTTGACGTTGGCTTGTTTTATCAAGTCCAAAACAGGCAGTGGAATCATCGTTTGGTATTTACACCATACTATGCCCAAAGTTTCAGTCAAACTGTCCCATCTAATGATATGAAATTGTTCAGGACGTTAAGGAACAAACAAAGATTCACTAAGGGAACAGTATTATGTATATTTCAGGCATATAGTTCCATTTTACAGCACAATCAAGTAGCTATTAAACAAGCAGGTGCTAAAAAATGCCATATTTCATGTTGGATATGACTTTTTTTTTCATATCCAACATGAAAGAAATTTGACTTCACAGTTTGACTCTTTGAAATTGGCCTCTGTCTCTTTAAGAAACTCCTACACTTTCTGACAATCATTTTAACCTTGTGTGGATGTGAAAGAATTTACATCAAATTCAAACTTGGTCACCTTGTCTTAGGCATCAAAGGTTACCAAATTTGTACGTTCTATCATCATCCCAAACTAGAAAAAGATTTGTTGCTATTCCATCACCATGGAAACTGCACACGTTTCTGCGTCACATTTTTTTTTTTTTAACTGACTTGGGGAAAACAAGCTGAGTTGCGTTTGCGTCTGTTTTTGCCAGGCTTGGTGTTCTCCTGGGGCGATGGGGACTTTGGGAAGCTTGGCCGTGGCGGCAGCGAGGGCTGCAACATTCCCCAGAACATAGAGAGGCTCAACGGACAGGGAGTCTGCCAAATCGAGTGTGGGGCACAGTTTTCCCTGGCTCTGACCAAATCTGGAGGCGTCTGGACCTGGTAAGACTACCAAACGTTACTTAGAAGACCAAACATCATTTATCCATATTGACGGGGAAAATTCATGTTACCCTTTTTTTTTCTCTCTCCTCTCCATCCACCAAACAGGGGCAAAGGTGACTACTTTCGATTGGGCCACGGTACCGATGTCCACGTACGGAAGCCCCAGATGGTGGAGGGACTGAGAGGGAAAAAGATTGTCCACGTCGCCGTTGGAGCTCTGCACTGTCTGGCTGTTACAGACACAGGACAGGTTGGTAGTAATCGCTGCGGATCTGCTTCCATCTCGGCTTTATGCTGTACGGTCCTGCATGAGGTTTAAATGGAAATGCGAGGCATTCAGGTGCTTTGGAGTAAAGTCTTGTTTCTGTGTAAGGTGTATGCATGGGGAGACAATGACCACGGCCAGCAGGGAAACGGCACCACCACCGTTAACAGGAAGCCCACCCTGGTTCAGGGCCTGGAGGGACAGAAGATCACTCGAGTGGCATGTGGCTCTTCCCACAGCGTTGCCTGGACAACCGTGGATGTGACCACGCCCTCGGTTCACGAGCCGGTCCTCTTCCAGACTGCCAGGGACTCCCTGGGAGCCTCCTACTTGGGTAATTCCTCCTTTTCATGTGCGAAGCTAAAAAGTCTCTATAGGGATGAAAGGGAACAGTCGTCTGCTTCTCTTTAGGTTGCATTTAAAGTAGTGATGACATTCAGTTAATTTTTTTTATAGAGTTAATGGCATTGTCTGTAACTGTGCATTGAGAAAATAATTTAAATAGTTTAAAAACCCCTTTTGATTTACCAGACATGGGTCAATCTGAACATTGTGATTTAGACCACTTTTAGTCCAGCCATCCAATCTGGTGCAGCTGTTCTGTCCTTGTAAAAATCTTCGTGCCTCGCTTTGTTTTGGTTTTCCAACACCGCAGGCGTCCAGTCAGAATGCGACTCGTCGACGGTGAGCAACAAGATGAGCGGGCAGAGCAGCGCCAAACCCAACAGACCCTCGCTGGCCAAGATTCTCCTGAGTCTGGATGGCAACCTGGCCAAACAGCAGGCTCTGTCCCACGTTCTGTCGGCTCTGCAGATCATGTATGCGAGGTACGCTGTCTCCAGGGACCTAAAACTCCCACAAACAACGGGAGTCGGACATATTTCCGCCTGTTAGGAGCATTGCAGCAGTTATCGTCGGCTCTGACGGGATGTGCGGTGGTGTTGCCCACAGGGATGCGGTGGTTGGTGCTCTGATGCCAGCCAGCATGATCCTGCCAGCAGAGTGTCCGTCCAGTTCTCCCATCCCCCCGCTGGACTTCTGCTTATCCTCCTGCGTCAGCGATGAAGAATGTCCCCCCGTTCCCGCTGAAGCCGAAGAGCGGGTCAGCCCCAACCCCTGGCAGGACAAGAAGGGGGAGGTCAGGAACACCAAACCGGAACACTTCATCTTCATTTCATGTGGATAATTTCCTGTTTAAAGCACGGAAAGGTTTCTGATTGGACCAAAGTTTAGTTTTTGAGAGCGTGACATTTTCTGTGTTTGTGCTGGATCAGGCTCCGTCCTCAGAAGACGCAGTGACCCCGTCGTCAGCTGTGACTCCGTCAGCCTGCGGAGCCTCGGCCCGTCCCTTCATCCCCGTCACAGATGACCCAGGAGCCGCCAGCATCATCGCAGAGACCATGACCAAGACCAAAGAGGTCAGCTGCTATAAATGTCTTCCTCTCTGTTTATCCCCCCTTCCCTTCGTTTAGTCATTCATTCATTCATTCATCCATCTATCAACCAATCCACCTGCCTCATCAGCAGCCATTAAAATCCCATGTGAATTAATGGTGGGCAACATGGACTTAAATTTTTAGCATGTTGCGAAGTAAAATAATTTCAGCGCAACAGAAAAATCACCTCATCATAGCACCAAAACGTAATGAGTTTTGTTTTGTTTTTAAATCGGTATGTTTCTATTAAGCAAATTTACTTTCAGAATGTCAGATTGCACAATTAGGTGGCCAATGAAAATTCAGCTCTTGTGATATGATGTAAGGATTTAAGGAAATTATTACAAATAACTTCACAGAACCCGACTTCAGGAAATCCAAGCAGAATCTTTCAGCATCGATTAAAACAGGAACCACGCAATTTGTGTACATCTGAATCTGGACTTTTATCACAAACGTGTGTGAACCCTGTTTTTTTTTTTTTTTTTTTGCTGTTTACCGTTTTCTATCAGGACTCTGAGAACCAGAGTAAGGTCGCCGGTCCTGAGCCTCAGTACCTGGACGAGTTCACCAGTCTCCTCATTCCTGACGACACTCGGGTGATCGTGGACCTGCTGAAGCTGGCCGTGTCCTTTCGCTCCGGGGACAAAGGGAAGGAGGTTCTGTCGGCCGTCCTGTCTGGCATGGGGACGGCTTATCCACAGGTAACGCGGCAGATCCTCCCAACTCGGGTGGATGGGTTTCGGGGTTTGTCACCCTCACGTTCTCTCTGCTTCGCTCAGGTTGCTGACATGCTGCTGGAGCTCTGCGTCACCGAACTGGAAGACGTTGCTACGGACTCGCAGAGCGGCCGCCTGTCTTCCCAGCCGGTCGTCGTGGAGAGCAGCCATCCGTACACCGACGACACGTCCACCAGCGGGACTGTCAAGATCCCAGGTACGAACTCATCCTGAGGAGAAGAACTACTTTAAAGCAGGGCGGCAGCAATTAATCTGATTAATCTCAACGAATCAAGTGGTGAAATAATAGTCAACTGATTTAGTAATTGATGAGTCGTTAACTGGATTATACACTCAAAAACCTACCATTCAGAGCAGAAAAGATGCTAAACCAGGACTGCACCAAAAATAGATTCATTTTCTATTTAGGATAAGAATATGAGCCTTTGTCTACAAATATGTTCAACCCAAAAGTCCTCAAATGGGTTGATTTAACTTAACCTGGTTCTTAAAAGAAAAAACTTCTATTAGGCATCTTTTGCTATGCAATCAGTTAATTTAAATAATAAACAGATCCATTCTGCACTGTATCGATGTTAAGTCGAGCCGAAAGGCCTGAGGTTTTCACATTTTGATGTTGGCTTGTTGGGTGGATGAGATCCGCCCGGAGTTCCTTAACGCTCTGGATGTTGTAGGGTTGTGTTGGCTTGCGCAACTCTGCAATATCGCATGGACATCGGGGGCAGTTCCTCTGGATTGGCAGACTGGGGTGGTGGTCCCCTGTTTAAAAGGGGGACCGGAGGGTGTGCTCCAATTACAGGGGGTCACACTCTTAAGCCTCCCTGGTAAGGTCTATTCAGGGGTCCTGGAGAGGAGGGTCCGTCGGATAGTCGAACCTCGGATTCAGGAAGAGCAGTGTGGTTTTCGTCCTGGTCGTGGAACACTGGACCAGCTCTACACCCTCAGCAGGGTCCTGGAGGGGGCATGGGAGTTCGCCCAACCAGTCTACATGTGTTTTGTTGACTTGGAGAAGGCGTTCGACCGTGTCCCTCGGGGGGCCTTGTGGGGGGTTCTCCGGGATTATGGGGTACCGGGCCATTTGATACGGGCTGTCAGGTCCCTGTATGACCGGTGTCAGAGTCTGGTCCGCATTGCCGGCAGTAAGTCGGGCTCGTTTCCGGTGAGAGTTGGACTCCGCCAAGGCTGCCCTTTGTCACCGATTCTGTTCATTACTTTCATGGACAGAATTTCTAGGCACAGCCGAGGTGTTGAGGGGATCCGTTTTGGTGGCCTTAGGATCGCATCTCTGCTTTTTGCGGATGATGTGGTTCTGTTGGCTTCATCGGATCGTGATCTGCAGCTCTCGCTGGAGCGGTTCGCGGCTCAGTGCTTCCAAATCCGAGGCCATGGTCTTGAGCCGGAAAAGAGTAGAGTGCCTTCTCCGGGTCAGGGGGGTCGTCCTGCCTCAAGTAGAGAAGTTTAAGTATCTGGGGATCTTGTTCGCGAATGAGGGAAGAAGGGAGCGGGACATCAACAGGCGGATT
This sequence comes from Poecilia picta, assembly GCA_033032245.1. Lineage (NCBI taxonomy): Eukaryota > Metazoa > Chordata > Actinopteri > Cyprinodontiformes > Poeciliidae > Poecilia > Poecilia picta. The sequence continues at coordinate 6,598,256 of CM065356.1, read as the reverse complement.
GGGGCGGCGTCTGCCGTGAAGCGGGCGCTGTACCGGTCCGTCGTGGTGAAGAGAGAGCTGAGTCAAAAGGCGAAGCTCTCGATTTACCGGTCGATCTACGTTCCCACCCTCATCAATGGTCATGACCGAAAGAACAAGATCCCGGATACAAGCGACCGAAATGGGTTTCCTCCGCAGGGTGGCCGGGCTCTCCCTTAGAGATGGGGTGAGAAGCTCGGTTATCCGGGAGGGACTCAAAGTAGAGCCGCTGCTCCTCCACGTCGAGAGGAGCCAGTTGAGGCTCGGGCATCTGGTCAGGATGCCTCCTGGACGCCTCCCTGGTGAGGTGTTCCGGGCACGTCCCACCGGGAGGAGGCCCCGAGGAAGACCCTGGACACGCTGGAGGGACTATGTCTCTCGGCTGGCCTGGGAACGCCTTGGGGTTCCTGGAGGAGCTGGAAGAAGTGGCTGGGGAGAGGGAAGTCTGGACCTCCCTTCTGAAGCTGCTGCCCCCGCGACCCGATTCCGGATAAGCGGCAGAAAATGGATGGATGTTGGCTTTTTTTTTAGCTGTAGATACGTTCACCAAAGAAACACTGTTGTAGCATTTTAAGCAAATAAGTTTGTTTTTCTTATTTAGAAACGAGATGATGTGTTTACACTATTTAAAAAAAAGACTTAATTACTAAAATGATTGTTAGTTGCAGTGCTGCTTTTAAAGCCTACTAAACCACCTCCACTTTGTTTGAAAGGTGCTGAGGGTCTAAGGATAGAGTTCGACCGGCAGTGTTCAACCGAGCGGCGCCACGATCCGCTAACCATCATGGACGGAGCCAACAGGATCGTCTCCGTCAGATCGGGTAATCAGAGGATGATGCTTCACCTCAGTGCAACACAAAAGAAGAGAAGAATGAATCAAAAAATAATACTGCACATATTTCAGGTCGAGAGTGGTCTGACTGGTCCAGCGAATTAAGGATCCCAGGAGATGAACTCAAATGGAAGTTCACCAGTGACGGATCGGTGAACGGTTGGGGCTGGCGCTTCACCGTCTACCCCATCATGCCGGCTGCTGGTGGGCGGACATTTTTATTTACCAGTTCATACGACAAAAGATTTATTTGTGGAAGAAGATTAGGGCCACTGAAAAATAAAAACCAAACTGACTTTTTTTGTTTCAGAATAAAAATTATTTTAAATGTGTGCGCATTTGACAAACATAGTTTTAAAACTGGGACAAGCTTTTAGCAGGGATAAAGAGAAGCTTAACAAATCCTACAGCCAGGATTTAACCTGCTTTATAACAAGACCTGGAAGTCTTGATATAAATTGTTGCAAATATTGTCATTCATAATATGTAATATTATGGAATATGAATCACATATGTGGTTAATCACATATGTGATTAATATTTTTACATATTAACATATTAGTATATACACAGTCCAGTCACATTAATGTGACCACCACGTACTTTCCACTTCAGAGTTAAATAACCAATCACAGAAGGCAGGTGGCAGCACAGTGCAGTTGAGCGTATATAAAGGGTGTGTGTGGGCTTCGGAAAACATTTCAATCGTTGGCGTAATGCAGAAACGGAGCGATTTATCTGACGTCCAAAAGGGCATGATCATTGGCTTTCGGGCCAAGGGTGGAAGCATTTCCGAAACGGCTGAGTTTGTGAACTGTTCGCGTGCCGCCGTGGTAAAAGTGTACCGTGCATGGCAAAATGGGACTGTCCAAAATCAACGATGTGGCAAATGTGGTGCACCACGGGCCATAGATGACAGAGGCGAACGACGGTTGCGGAGATGCGTTCGGGCAGATAGACGGGCTACCGTTGAGCAACTGACCACTAAAATGAACCAAGGGGCTACCACAAGTGTCTCCCAAACCACTATTCAGCGAACATTGCTGCGTCTGGGCCTCCGAAGCGGACGCCTGGTTCGTGCACCTATGCTGACTGGTGTTCATCGACGACGAAGGCTAGAATTTGCACGCCAGTACAGCAGCTGGACGTCCACTGAGTGGCGACAGGTAGCGTTTTCAGATGAATCGCGTTTTATGCTCCATCGGACAGATGGACATTGGCGTATAAGGCGTGAAACCTCTGAAAGGAACCACCCTGCAACCATTGCAGGAACGGTCCAAGCTGGAGGCGGGAGCATTATGGTCTGGGGAATGTTTTCCTGGCATTCTCTGGGTTCACTGATTATTGTGGAAGGCACGATGGATCAATACAAGTACGCATCTGTCCTTGCGGACCATGTCCACCCCTACATGCGCATTGTTTTTCCTCAGGATGATGGCATCTTCCAGCAGGACAATGCGAGGTGCCATACAGCTGCCAGTGTACGTGCGTGGTTCGAAGAGCACCAGGATGAGTTTACCGTCCTCCCCTGGCCAGCAAACTCACCTGACTTAAACCCAATCGAGCATCTGTGGGACCATCTCGATCGAGTTGTTCGCGCCATGGATCCTCAACCGCGTAATCTAGCGCAGCTGGCCACGGCATTAGAGTCGACATGGCTCAACATCCCAGAGAAGACCTTCAGGGACCTAAGTGACTCTCTTCCTGCACGTCTCGTAGCAGTTCGCTCTGCGAAAGGTGGTTATTCTGGCTTTTGACAGATGGTCACATTAATGTGACTGGACTGTGTATGTTATTAGTATATTGTCACATATCTATCACATTATAATCTTTTTTTTTTTTTTTCAATCAACAATTCAACTGACGTTCACCTCAGAATGTTTCGGGGGGGGGGGGGTTATTTCAGTTTTGCACAGAAGTAGAATTCTGAGGAAAAAAGTCAAAATTCTGAGGAAAAGATCTCAAAATTCTATTTTTTTTATTGTGACTGAACTTGTTTTTTCTCCTCTCAGGACCCAAAGATTTGCTGTCTGACCGCTGCATCCTGTCCTGCCCCTCCATGGACTTGGTAACATGCTGCTGTGACTTCAGGCTCAACTTCGCCTCAAACCGAAGCATCGTGCCGCGCCTCGCTGCTTCCCTCGCCGCCTGCGCCCAGCTCAGTGCGCTAGGTGAGCACATGATGATCCTACAAATTCAGAATTGTCTGAATGTTTACATAATCTCATAGATGCACGTTTGTATTTGGAGTGTTAAAGTGAAAAACGAAGGTGAGATTTAAGTGAAGTCTGTTTCCTGCACAGCTGCTGGACACAGGATGTGGGCACTGCAGCGCCTGCGTAAGCTCCTCACCACAGAGTACGGTCAGTCCATCAACATCAACAGGCTGCTGGGGGACAGCGAGGGCGAGGCCCGCTCCATTGTGAGTAAAACGTATTGTTAATATTATTATTTTTAATGTTTTAGTTTGGCCACAATAGACATGCATTTTATTTTTTGTGCACTACCTTGTATTGTCACCTTCCTAAAATAATGGCCTCAGGCATTCTTTGCCAAAAGTGGTTTTTTTTAAATCATTTTTTAATCCATCCTTTGAAAAAGAAAAGAAAATATATAATTTTATCTATATTTTAGTAGCATACTTAAGCAATATACTGTATGTCAGCCATCTTAAATCAAAGGCTGCTGTCTGGCCCACTAGTCTGCTAGCGATGCTACGTCTAATGGTGTATGAAGTGATGTAAATGTATTTCAATTCTTTCAGAGTTTTACAGGCAGTGCGCTGGCCGCCCTCGTGAAGGGCCTCCCCGAAGCTCTGCAGAGGCAGTATGAGTACGAGGACCCCATCGTCAGGGGAGGAAAGCAGCTGCTTCACAGTCCGTTCTTCAAGGTTTGCTGCGGCGCCGGAGATATCGACGCGTATAAATGTCTGTCGAACTGATTCTGACTCGTTTCTCCAGGTCTTGGTTGCTCTAGCTTGTGACCTTGAGCTCGACACGCTCCCTTGCTGCGCCGAGACCCATAAGTGGGCCTGGTTCCGTCGGTACTGCACTGCCTCCCGAGTGGCCATCGCCCTCGACAAGAGGACGTCTCTACCTCGAGCCTTCCTGGATGAAGTGAGTCCACCGAGGCTGTGGGGACATTTAAAATGTTTGAAGACAAAATGACAGAAAATATTTTCACAAAGTGAATTTTATTTCAATCATCTCTGCTTTGATTTGTACAATTTCATCAAGCTTACTGATGTGTTGATTATTTCTAGTAAGCATTAGTTGTAACATTTACATAAATATAATTTCACATGATGCTCAATATTCCTCATTTAAATTTTATTTAATTTTTATGTTGGAGTTTTTATAGAGAATCATTTTATTCTGGCAATATTACAACTTTATTCTCAGTTAAAAGAATCAGAAGATAAAATCATAACCCAAACCTAATATTGTGTTGTAGAGATAATCCGAATTTAAAGTCCAAATAAAAAGAAGTTGTGAACACATGGTTGGCCTTGAGTCACTTTGAACTGTGAAAACTCAAAAAGTGCACTGGTGGGGGTTAAAAAAACATCCAGATATTCCAAAAATTAAATCCTCCAAAACCAAAAATTCGATTCATCGCCCGGTCGAAACCTCAAAATGTCCGTAACAAGTGATTTTCTTCCCTCCGAAGGTGATGAAGAAAATCCGCGAGCTCATGGCGGACCACGAGAGCATGAACGGACTTCACGAAAGTCACGACCTGTTCAAGCGGGAGCACGACGAGCAGCTCGTTCAGTGGATGAACCGGCGACCCGACGACTGGACCCTCTCCGCCGGAGGCAGCGGGACCATCTACGGCTGGGGCCACAACCACAGAGGCCAGCTGGGGGGCATCGAGGGAGCCAAGGTCAAAGTTCCCACGCCCACCGAAGCTCTCGCCACGCTGAGGCCGGTCCAGCTCATCGGCGGAGAGCAGACTCTGTTTGCAGTCACAGCTGACGGAAAAGTGCGTTTGCGCTGCTTTATCCGGTCTGGCCTCGCGAAACATTTCGGCGCTAATCGACTTTCATCTTGATCTTCAGCTGTACGCTACCGGATACGGAGCAGGGGGCAGGCTGGGGATTGGTGGCACAGAATCGGTGTCCACGCCAACCTTACTGGAGTCCATCCAACACGTCTTCATCAGGAAGGTGGCAGTAAACTCCGGAGGGAAGCACTGCTTGGCGCTCTCCTCCGAGGGAGAAGTGTACTCGTGGGGTGAGGCTGAGGATGGAAAACTGGGTCATGGAAACAGAAGGTGAAAACTTTTTAAACTTAAGGATGACTTTAACTTCAAATAACTGGTTTTAAATAGAGATGCACGATCATGATTGCTAGCAAATCAGAAAACTAAAGAATACAGGTTCTTTAGCATTTTACATCGTAATAAATGAAAATAACCGTTTTGTTTTTGGCCTGCCTTTCCTTAACTGATTCTGTCTTACCAATTTATTGGTGCATCTTTCATCATAAAGTGAAAACTAACATTGTTTCCTGATTGAAGACCAAACCGGTATAAAAGGTTTTGCTTCTACCGTATCTGGGATTGCTCCTCACTCCCCAGTCCCTGCGACCGTCCTCGTGTGATCGAGTCTCTGAGAGGAGTGGAGGTGGTGGACATCGCTGCCGGCGGCGCGCACAGCGCTTGCATCACCGCCAGTGGAGAGCTCTTCACCTGGGGCAAAGGTCGCTACGGACGTCTGGGCCACGGCGACAGCGAGGACCAGCTGAAACCCAAACTGGTCCGTTTTGTTCTCGCTCTCCTCCAGTTGTTGTGGGCCGAACGATAAATAATCCCCCGCCTGCGTTTGCTCTCCAGGTGGACGCCCTCCAGGGTCACCGGGTGATTGATGTCGCCTGTGGCAGTGGGGACGCTCAGACGCTGTGTCTGACCGATGATGACATGGTCTGGTCTTGGGGAGACGGGGATTACGGGAAACTGGGACGAGGAGGGAGTGACGGCTGCAAAATCCCCATGAAGGTGAACCAGAATGACAAATGAAGCTTTTAGTTGTTTTACTCTAAAATCAACCTGTTCACCAACATATCATGAAACTTCTGACATTTTGGTATTTTTGTGGGTTTTCTCTCAAATTGGTTTGTTTTAACTTGGTACAGAATTTAGACAAAATGTGGTGTAAAATATTTATAGGGTTAACAGTTTTCCCCCCAGTATATAATAAGCCTGGCGGGCAACCAGGCTTTTCTTGTGCCCCCACCAGGCTTGGTTATTTTTTAATATATTTTTTTTGTTTCTGTTTTTTTTTTAAGGCTTTAGAGTTGGTGTTCAGTTATTAGCCTTCCAATCTTTTCATAACACGTAATTATCAAGTGATATTTTCAAATTTCCTGCCAACTTTAAACATTTTTTAACTCAAAAAGATGAATGACTGCCCCGGGACCCCGAGTACCAGGCTTAGCAAGTTTTCTGGGGGAAACTTTGGGGTGAAGGTTCACATGATCAACAGAAACAATAGCACAGCAAATGTGTGTGTATTGTTTTCTAAATAAATTGTCAAAAATATACTTTGCAAAGCAAAATCTGTTTTACAGTAGGGTTGAGAAACTGCAAAACGAAATAAAATTTCCGAAGGGAATTTGAAACTAGAGTATCAATCTTAGTATCAATCCAATTCTGATAACGACTTGGTATCAATGTTATCAATATCTTGGAACGGTCCACCCAACTTTACTAATTAGTAGAGTGCAGTAGGACTGCAAAAAAAGAACCAGGAACAGATCCTCACTTTCCACAAATGACCTGCCTTAGATGCTAAATATTATAAAAGTGATCTTTTAAATGTAGCATATACAAGTACACACACAACTCTGACACACTTAGAAGCTATTTTTACTATTTTTTGTAAGATTGTTCTATTGTAATTAAAAATATATTTATTCTAAGTATGTTTACCAGTATTTAAACAAGTTTGCCCTGAGTATTGTGATTTTTTTTTTTTTTTAAGAAAAGCTGACTCTTCCTGCATTTATCTCACACTGTGTATTTCCCTGGATGTGATTTCCAGTTTCATAAAGTCTTCCCGTGCTGGATATCTCATTCACAAAAAAGGTGTTTTTAAATGAGTCGCCGTAGCAACACCATACATCTCATTATCAGATCAGACGGCTTTACTCTGCTGTTTGCCGGCCTGAGATAAGGATTCATTGGGAGCTCAAAAGACAGACGATGCGTTCAGGGTGAGAAAAATGGTGCCTGCTGTCACCGTCTTAATAAGTGAGCACAGACGGGGTCTGGTGGCTGTGGGTAATAAATCAGACTCTCTTCAGCATCAACACCAGGCTGTTTTGTGGAAAGCTTCCCACCTTCTGACTCATTGCAGCACAAAGATGCAACTAGAAGACATCTCTGCTTTCATTTAACATGAAGCCTGTTTTTAATGTGCGAGCCACATGAATAACCCGTTCTCATTTACAAATGCATAACATTACTTCATGTTGATTCTAAAACTGTTATTTCAATGATGTTCAACCTTTAGATCGACTCTCTCACCGGCCTGGGAGTGGTGAAAGTGGAGTGCGGCTCTCAGTTCTCGGTGGCGCTCACTAAATCTGGAGCCGTCTACACGTGGTATGCAAGGCAGCTGTCGCACACGGACCTGCTTGGTCTTGGTGTTGTTGTCGTTCCATGACTGAACTCGGTCCTGTGTTTGCGTTTGGCTGAAAGGGGGAAAGGGGACTACCATCGGCTGGGCCATGGCTCTGACGACCACGTGCGGCGCCCCAGGCAGGTTCAGGGGCTTCAGGGGAAGAAAGTCATCGCCATCGCCACGGGGTCTCTGCACTGTGTTTGCTGCACCGAGGACGGTAAGACCATCTACCTTCCACAGATGTTTTAGTCTGCCCATACCAAGGGTCAGCTCAGTGACCTTTACAACACTAAGCATCATTCACATCAGTCCTGTTTAAACTAGAACTTTAATGGCACTGGAGTTTGTTTACCTAGAAAGTCCGGTTCATTTGGGAAAGTGTGAATGCGCAGTCAAACAAAAAAAAAAAAGAAGCTAACTCTGGTCCGCCTAAAGACGTATGTCTCAGTTTGGTAGAAATAAACTCTACCATGGATACAAGTTAACTGGAGACCGCTCCAAAAGCAGGAAGTAGACTAAAGCACAGGGCATTCTGGGTAGATGCAACCAAAACGAACATGAGAGTCTAGTGCTAGCCGGAGAAACTGCTTGTTGTCTTTTTTAGCAGAGACAAAAAAGAAATTCTACACTAATATCTGATGCTACTCCATTTTTGTTTGCGCTCAGTGTCGTCTTCAGAGTTTTTTGTGTCGTTTCCGTCAGTAGTTCTTGGTGCAGCGCCACCACAGGCGAGGAGAGAAACAGTTTTTCTTTCGAAGGGATTGGTTTATTTTCACATTGTGTGTGACAGTGAACCACGGCAGCTGAAAATGCAACAGATGTCCCCAATCGAACTGAGGCTACCGAGCTATCAGGTCTGAAAACACTCTAAATCACGCACAGGATGGCTCTATTTATAAACCCTTTTACTTTTGAAACCCCGATTTAATTTGGGGAAATAAATGAAAGGAGCTCTATAAATGTAAGTACATTTGCAAAATTTTCAAATTTTATATGGAAAAACCTTTAAAACAAAAGTTTTTCTTGGAATTAACAATCATGCTGAATTTTGTGCCGTTCTGTGACCGAATACCCCCAAATAAATCATAGAACGTTACGACTAGAACATCAAAATGTGAGTAATTCTCAAAAATCACTTTGTGTTGTGTTGCGGCCCCTTCAGGAGAAGTTTACACGTGGGGCGACAACGACGAGGGCCAGCTGGGAGACGGGACCACTAACGCCATCCAGAGGCCACGGCTGGTCGCCGCCCTGCAGGGCAAGAAGATCAACAGAGTGGCCTGTGGCTCGGCTCACACCCTCGCCTGGTCCACCAGCAAGCCCACCAATGCTGGGAAGCTACCCGCACAGGTGCCGCACCAGCTCCGGCTGTCCACCGGGTGGCGGTAAAGGCTCTGCAGTTCTCAGACACAATGAAATCTCTGCTTTTTCTCCGCTTTGTGTTTTTGAAGGTCCCCATGGAGTACAACCACCTGCAGGAGATCGCCATCATGGGCCTCAGGAACAGACTCCTCCTGCTGCATCACTTCTCTGAGCTGTTCTGCCCCTGCATCCCCATGTTCGACCTGGAGGGCCGGCTGGGCCAGACGGGGCACGGCCCGTCGGTTGGCTTCGACACGCTAAGGGGCATCCTCATCTCCCAGGGCAAAGTATGTCAACCTCCAGCACAAGTAGAGAGTATTTTAGTTTTTTTATTATTATATTCATTTAAAATGTTTTCTGGAAACAGGAAGCAGCTTTCAGGAAGGTGGTCCAAGCTACGATGGTGAGAGACAGACAACACGGCCCTGTGGTGGAGCTGAACAGAATACAGGTAGCCTCCGAGTTAAAGTTTGCATTCGCTGATTCAGGGGTGTCCAAAGTTTTGGTTACGTACATCAAAATCAAATCAAATATACTTGCAGGCCAAGAAAACTATAATCAAGAAAACAACTAAAACCAAGCAAAAATAAACAGTTTTTTTTTCTTTCTTTTTTCCAGGAAAGATGTTATTCATCAAAGAGCCAAACATTTTATTCACATGTTTTAAAAGAAAAATTAGTTTTCAAATGGTGGCCTTGGTTGAGCAAAAATATATTCTTACTTTTGAGAATAAATTTCTTTCAAAGCACTAGCTAATATTTATCCAGGTTTAAGAAACCACACAAAAAGCTGGTTTAGGTGCAGTGAATTCAGCTTTTCAGTTTAAAAAGAAAGAAAAAAAGTCTGTCTCTTTTGTTCTGCTTCCCTCCTCCTCTTCTCCCTGAGATACTTCAGCGTTTCATGTGATGTCTTTCATAAGAGGATTTTTTCCCCCGTTTTTTTCCTGGTGTGTGATCTGCAGTCCTTCCTGTCTGTAGGGAGTCCTATTGTAACTTTAAGCCCCACTGCACGCACACACACTCACACACACACACACACACACACAGAGTTCTGTACTGTTGTTGCCGTGTTTCCAACAGTACATCAATTACATGCAGAAGAGGAACAAGTAAAAACTTTTTCCTTTTTCATTTTTTGTTTGTTTCCTTCCGTTTTCCGCTCTGCAGGTGAAGCGTTCCCGCAGCAAGGGGGGTCTGGCGGGTCCCGACGGGACCAAGTCTGTGTTCGGTCAGATGTGTGCCAAGATGAGCTCGTTCAGCCCGGACAGCCTGCTGCTCCCCCATCGCGTGTGGAAGGTTAAGTTTGTAGGTGTGTGTTCATGTCCACAACGGGGACGCCACAGCTGCTTCCTCAAATTCCCCTGATGAACTTCCTGCGCCGGGCGATCCGTCCTGACGGGTTTTTATGGAACAGGCCAACAGAACGGCGCAAACTGCTGCTGATGGAAAACGATATACGAGTTTCAATGTTTCACAAAAAAAGCATTTATATTCAACCCCCTTTAAATGCAACCAACTGAGTTGAAAAACCACCTCATTCGTCAACAGAACCAACTTTTGAATAAGTTTATATAAATCCAGCTGTTCAGTGAAGTCGTCATTCATCACAGAACATCTGTAATAGCGGTACAACCAGCAGTCTTGCATTCTTAAAGCTACAGCTAATTTTCTAAATTACTAAATAAAATGGTTTATCATGAAAGTTGACAAAATTAAGCTCCAATTTATTTCTATTTTCAGATTTAAGGAGTAAATGAAATTAATCCATTTATACAAAAGACAACATTTTTTTTTAGAATCAGATGTGCCAAAATTGAAGACAAACTTCAATTTTGTAAAAAACACTTTACGCTGGAACTGGAGGATATTTTGAATACCTTAAATAAAATAACAACCCAAAGCAATAATTATAAAAAGGAAATAAAAGCCACACCCAACCGAAACCAGACGTGAAATGAATTATGATGTCTCTGTAAAAACTAAATTGCCCTTCAAAAGACATTAATCATCAGAATGGGAATTATTGAACTCATTTTAATTGATCATTCGATTAATTGTTTCATTGCTTACTGCAACAGGACTAGTTTTAGATGTTGAAAGCAGATTTTGCATGAAAAACTCCTAAAATGACCATTTCCTGGTTCATACATAATCAAAACCATTTCCTGTGTGGTTTTTGTGAGAGCCTCAGGAGTCATAGCTTGCAGACTCTTTGTTTAGCTCAATTCATATCCATGTGCTAGCACATGGCCTAGAATGGCCTAGTCAAAGTCCAGATATAAATCTAATAAATAAACTTTGTCCTTGAAGACTTTTACGTGAACTCTTTTCATCTAGTCTGCCTGAGCCTGTCCTTCTTTTCCTCGAAGAGTCTCGAAGTGTCCCAAAAGATGGTTTTAACTCAGTGGTTCTGAATGATTTTCAGCTGTTTATTAGTAAAATGTAAAAAACCCCAAAAACAAATCCCTACAAAATAGGTTTTTACAATGAGAGCACGTCTTATAAAATGCCAGAGTGTGAATAACCTGGTTTTTCCATGGATCTGGCCCGGTTTGATGCCATTCTCTATCTCTGTGCCCCCCTCTCTTTCTTATCAGGCGAGTCCGTGGACGACTGCGGCGGAGGCTACAGCGAGTCCATCGCCGAGATGTGCGAGGAGCTGCAGAACTCGCTGACCCCGCTGCTCATTGTCACGCCGAACGGCCGCGACGAGTCGGGCGCCAACAGGGATTGCTTCCTGCTGAACCCCGCTGCCAAGTCCTCTCTTCACATGAGCATGTTTCGCTTCCTAGGTATAAATCCGCCTTATGTCCTCATGAGCAAGTCACGGAAAAATAACACTTATGCTAAAATAAAAAAAACAGTGTCTGAAATATCTTTGTCACTTTTGGACGTTTTCTGCAGTGTGTTTTGATGTGTTTTTCATGGTCTCTGCAGGAGTTCTCCTGGGAATCGCAATCCGAACCGGAAGCCCTCTGAGCCTGAACCTGGCAGAGCCTGTATGGAAGCAGCTGGCAGGGATGAACCTGACCATAGCTGACCTCAGTGAGGTGTGTGTGTGTGTCGATTGCCTTGATGAGGACGAACACGGAGTAGAAAACCTTCTCCCAGCACCAGAAACATTCACACATATAGTACTGCTGGGCGATAGATCAGTTTTATCTTTTTTTTTTTTTTTCTTTGAAGAATTTATTTACTTTTAAATTTGGCTTCTTATAAATGTTTTTCCAGAAATTCCTAATCTGAGACCTTAAGAAGGCAAATACTTTTAGAATGTCAAATTTTTTTACCATCTTCTTTATAAGAACTATTTAGCGCATAAAATCCAAACAAATTCCAAAGTTTGACCGGAGGCTGAACCAGTTTTAAACTCGCGCATGATTTTTTTTATAATGGCAGCCTAATTGCAGTTTGTTACATGTCAGACATGACTTTGATTTTACAACTGCATAGTCAATGAGTTTATTTCTGTTTCTTAGCTCCTCCAGTTCACGTGATCCGCATCACAACGTTGCTAAAATCACATTCCTATACATTCCACCTCAGATTAAAACCTGAGCCTGGCTCTTTGCTGGTACAGAACTCTCCGAATGTTTCTGGAAACTTCTCTTGAACTCGAAAGCTAAAAGCGCTTTTGGTTTGGTAAGACAATTGCCCCCGCTGCGCTTTGGGCTGGTGGCGTGAGTCCACTCCTGCCCTCACGCTCTGATCATACGCTCCTGCAGCATCCTTGGGAGAATGGAGGAGTCGGCGGAAGGGGGGGAAGAATTTTCCCTCTCAAAGCTGCTTTTGTTTTGTAGTTTTCTCCCCCGAGATATCGCAAAAGGTTAGATGGCAGAAGAATGTTTTAGCACAAGATGGAGAGGACCGCCGTGAATCTCACGGGACGTGTGTTGTGGTCACGACTGCAGTCACGTACACACAGACACACCCAAGCTGGAAAACACTCCAAGTAATTGTCATGTCAGTTATTCTGACAATCAGTTGAGTAATCAAATAAAATCCTCCCATTCTGCTGTAGCTACTTAACCAGTGAGAAATATATGAAGGAAGAAATCCTCCGGCCCAAACATTTTTTCACCGTGGGTTGAAATCCGATTTGAAAGCCCTCAGCGGCCACAATTATTTATTAAAAATGTGAAAATAAATCTGATTTCTTGTTACTTGTTTGTAGATGAAAGTACAGAATAAAGGGCCTCAGAGTTGTACAGTTTTCTAACTTGTTGCACCATTTTTACTTTATTCCTAGCACTTAGCATCCATTAGCAGCTCACAGTGCGCTAAATAGCAAAACATAACTTAACGAAGCTTCGAGGAAGACTATTTCCCTCGAGGAATGGTTAAAAACGGAAATCCTTTGCTGAATCGTTGCATCCCTGAGCCAGACTCTGTGATAAGTGGGGACTTTGTGTCGTCCTCAGGTTGATAAGGACTTCATTCCTGGGCTCATGTACATCCGGGACAACGAGGCTACAGCGGAGGAGTTTGAGGCCATGACGCTGCCCTTCACCGTGCCGAGCGCCAGTGGACAGGACATCCAGCTCAGTTCCAAATACTCCCATATCACCCTGGAGAACCGGGCCGAATACGTCCGCCTGGCCATCAATTATAGGTTAGAAAACTTTCTGATGGCACAGATAGGAATTTCTTTAACTTTTTTTTTTCTAATCTGTATGGTTTTAAACTTTTGTGCAGACTCCACGAGTTCGATGAGCAGGTCTCTGCTGTGCGTGAGGGAATGGCTCGGGTGGTTCCAGTCCCTCTGCTGTCACTTTTTACTGGTTACGAGTTGGAAACCATGGTGAGGGAGAGCATGCATGGCCTCCAGAAGTCGCCCTGTACTGCAGCTTTGTGCCGATTCTTATGGAAGTATCTCCTCCTCATCCTCCCTCTGCTTTAGGTGTGCGGCAGCCCGGACATCCCGCTCCACCTGCTGAAGTCTGTGGCCACCTACAAAGGCGTGGAGCCGACGGCGCCACTCATCCAGTGGTTCTGGGAGGTGATGGAGTCTTTCTCCAACACAGAGAGGTCTCTGTTCCTGAGGTTCGTCTGGGGCCGCACACGCCTGCCCCGCACCATCGCCGACTTCAGGGGCCGAGACTTTGTAGTGCAGGTGAGGAAAGGTCCTCTGATCATCCATCCATCCATCAATCAGTTTGTCCATCAATCTGTCCAATCAATCCAACAGTCGATTCCTCAATTCATCCATATTTTTGCAGTCCATCCATTCAACAACCTTGGTGTCTTACCTTCCATCCATCCACCTATTGGACAATTGTCTGACCAACCGTCCATCCATCTGTACTTTCTGTCTGAACATGCAGCATATAGCATATCTGATATCTGATAGCAGATCTGTTACATTTGGTGCCATTTTTTTTCAGCAGAGCAAATTTCTGTGTTCCTATGTAAAGTTAGGATGGTTAAGTGTTTTAGTTCATTCCGCTTCTTCAGCTGCTACTCGTTGCTGTGTTCCTTACTTTCCTACCATCTCTGTTTTTGCAGGTGTTTTATTTAATGCATGACCATTGTGGAAACAACCTCCATTATTCAATTAGATCTTTTGTTTAAAAAAACAATAGCTACAAAGAATAAAACTATGAACATGTCTTTTACATGCAACTGTCAGCATCTTACAGTCTTTTGTTGCGTTTGTTGTGTTACATGTTGAAACAAACAAAAAAAGCTAAATCTTCAATCTCCTTCGCTGAAACCTCGGTTTCGTTTGTGTTCAGGTTCTGGACAAATACAACCCTCCTGACCACTTCCTGCCAGAGTCCTACACGTGTTTCTTCCTGCTCAAGCTGCCCAGGTACTCGTGCAAACAGGTGCTGGAGGAGAAACTCAAATACGCCATTCACTTCTGCAAGTCCATCGACACGGACGACTACGCCCGCATCGCCCTCTCCGGGGAGCCGGCGGCCGACGACAGCAGCGAGGACTCCGACAACGAGGACGCCGACTCCTTTGCCTCCGACTCCACGCAGGACTACCTGACGGGACACTGAATTTTCTACACACGGCGAGGATCCTGTGTCAACCCCACTTCACGGCGCACACGTTCACACCGGCGGTCTACTGAGGCACAAACGTCTGTTTTGCGTGGGAAGGGGGGGCGTGCAATGACATTAAAAAGAATTATAAGCTAAATAAAGTGAAAAACATCTGTTTGTTTTTAGTTTCTTTAAAATGAAGCGGAGCGATCAGCTGCACATGTGATTGTTGTGTTACATGGAAATAAGTATATTACAGTTACAGCCTAGCACTGTGGTAGATTCCTCCCTTTTGGTTTGTGTGAATTTCCTGTCCCTAGATTGTATATAGAAACTGATGTGTGATAACACTAGGATTCCTTTTTTGTTCTTTTTTAGTAACAACCATGTTTCTTTATAAATATATATGTATAAAACATTTTTAAAGTCAGCGTTTCTCACCCATCTCACTCCAGTCAGAGCCCACCGGAGGATCATTTGAAGATTTCTGTTTTTACCCACCCAAGTTTGTGCACTGTCTCCTTAAAGAATGTATATGATTGTGCCATGTATTCACAGGGGTCATTCCTGCATATTAAATGTTAATACATTTCTGTTAATAAAGTTAAATCCTGCTTATTTAACAATGAGTGTTGCTGTTTTATATTTTAGTGAGTGTAGCGCTAAGCCTGCTTTTGTTTTTTATTTTCTGGTACAGCGAGATAGTTAGCCTCTTTATAGATTTTTTTTTTTTTAGATGAGCGAACAAATTTTAGTAAGGCTAAAAGCATATATTTGAATAATCATTTTAGTATTAATGGCGGATGTCCTGAAATGTTTGAAATTTATGCATCTAAATTTAAGTCTATAAAATGTCTTAAATTCACTAAAGCAATTTAAGTTGGCCTTAAATATCACAAGTCTTAAAATTTGTTATGAAGCTTAACTTTTTTTCTCGATTTTTGTCAGGCAAACGTTTCAGTCATCCACAAACAAAAATGGCGTCCGTGACGGTAAGCGTAATATTAACCTTCGTCTTCGCCACTAGCTTCACGTATGTTGCCAACTCATTCGATGTTACATCCTTTCTGTAGTAAGCTGGTAACTACTATATAAAACAATTCTGTTGTGATGAGTTAAATTTAATTGGTAATGATCTTAAATGTCTTACATTTTTATTGGTGAGCCCTGGAAGCCATTCAAAACAACTTATCAATTATCAATAATATAATAATTATACGGCAGCTTTTGTTTTCCAAAGCTGCGTTATGCAACTATATACATACCCCAAGTTGACATAAGATATCCCATGACAGATGGCTATTTCATGTCAGAAATTGCCAGGATGCAGAACAACCTAAACTAAAAAAAGTACTAAATATTTAAGAAGCAAAATGAATCCCATAATAATAATAAGTTGTGTAATACCTCCGAGCATTAGTTTGGAAAGGCAAGATTTATATCCAGGATTATTGGGTCTAAATAATTCTGTCAAACATGGAACTCAAGATTAGACGTGATTCTACAATCAAAAATAGTCTTCCAACTTTGACGATGTCATACATTTTTGATTCTAATCTCTGTTATTTGACATAGCTGGGATTTTAGAAGACTGCCTTTTGTTCTAGACCAGAAGGTGGGAGTAGGACAGGTGGGAGTTTAGCGCTGTGGGATTAAAGAAATCCCCTCTGATTACCTGTGTGACATCAGCACTGCGCCTCACTCTGAAGCAAAAGGTCAGGAGGCAAAAGGTCAAATAAAAACTCCTAAAAACCCTGCGTGGCGTTTCAGTTGGTGAGAATTTCCTTGAAGAGCGTTGGTGTTCGCTCATTATTGGATCTTGAAAACCTCGGCTGAGTCACAAGAAACGGAAGAGAAATGTTTTTATGGCGGCTTGATTTAGCTTTAAAATCATTTGCATTTCTTGAGGATTTGGTGACCTTTGTCCCTGGAATTATTACAGACGGCGTTATTCTGACTTAAGTCAGGTGCTGCTCAGATAGTAGAGCCTGGAGGAGGGGGCCCTCATTTACAACACTTTCTTATGGATTCTGTCACACAATACAGTAAAAAACAATAATATACACTGCTGCAGATGAGCAACCATCACATAGCAGCAAAATATATAAAGTTTTTCAGTGTCCATCTTGGTCTTGGGTTGCTAAATTCGATACGTTTTAGTAAAAATCTTCTTTGGGTTTTGAGATGATTTAAAAGAAAAAGTTTCCAAGTTGAGTAGTGGGATGTTTTCTGACTTTAAATCTGCTTTATCGCTGTGAGATGGTGCTATGGCTCTTGTAGCTGCTCCCCAGCACTCGAATAAATTGCTCGGTCTTGACGGATGAATTTTCAAGGTTTGTTAATTTTCTTTGACGTGGATCATCAATCACCATTGTCACCTTGATCACTTAAGTCATCATAATCACCGTGAAAACTAAACAGATATACAAATATTAGAATATAAACATAAACTTACAATACACAAACAACAAAATAAAAGCCACTGCATAAAACCAGCTCACATAGCACCAAGCCAGGCTGGAACGACTGTGTAAGAGAACATCATGCAGAGGCCAGAAGGGCTCTTAAAGCATGGGTTGATTCAGGTAAACAGAGACATGGCCCCTTGTTTGAATACAAAAAACAAGCAAATGCTAATTTTAAATATGTTTTAAGATTTATAAGGAGAAATGAAAATACTATGAGGTCTGACTCTCTGCTAGAAAGTTAGGAAATAATAATTTTAAGGACTTAAAATAACTGCAAAACATCACTTCCAGCTACTATTGACGGTGTTAGTGGTGTAAAAGAAATCACTCAGTTATGGAAGGAGCACTACAGTGCACTGTTTAATTGTGTCAAAAGTGACACTTTTGAAATAAAAAGCATTCACAGTAATGATAATGTGAATGTATCCCCACAAGAAATATATCATGCAATTGTGACACTAAAAGACAACAAGGCCTGTGGGATGGATAACATTTCATCTGAGCATTTGAAAAATCCAAGTAAGAAACTTTGTGCATTACTTTATGTGTTTCACTGGCTGTCTAGTACATGGTCTGTTACCTAATTCAATGTTATCTGTCATTCTGGTACCAATTATTAAAGATAAAGCAGGTAAGATTAGCTCTTTGGAGAATTACCGACCCATAGCTTTAGCTAGTAGTTTGTCGAAAGTTTTAGAAAGAGTCCTTTTAAATAGGCTGGAAGAGTTTCTCTTGACCTCCGATAATCAATTCGGTTTTAAACCCAAACATGGCACAGACATGTGTATTTTTGCACTACAGGAGATTTTAGACTTGTATAATTTGCACAACACTACAGTATTTATGTGTTTTATTGATGCCTCTAAAGCATTTGATCGTGTGAATCACCAAAAACTGTTCGGCAAGTTAGAAAGCAGAGGTGTACCCAAATATCTAGTTAGAATTCTGGTCTACTGGTATGGTCATCAATCAATGTTTGTAAAATGGGCCAACACAATGTCTGATTCGTTTAAAGTTGGTAACGGAGTAAGGCAGGGAAGTTTACTTTCCCCTTACCTTTTTAACATCTACATGGATGAACTATCAACGCGCCTGAATTGTTGTAAAACAGGCTGTATAGTTGGTGACCGCATAATCAATCACATAATGTATGCAGATGATTTGGTAATCTTAAGTCCATATAGTGCTGGCCTTCAACAACTATTAAGGGTCTGTTCCCAATATGGTTGTGACTTTGACATCAAATATAATGCTAAGAAAAGCAATGTTATGATTGTTAGAAGTAGGGCAGATAAGCATCTGATAACCCCCGACTTCTCCTTATCTGGCATTGTCCTCAACAGATGCAATGAAATTAAATATTTGGGACATTACATAACTGATGCCCTGTCTGATGATCGTGACATTCGTAGGCAGTATTGTATGATGTATGCACAAGCTAATACTTTGGTCAGAAAGTTTAGTATGTGTTCATCCTCTGTGAAGATAGCTCTTTTTAAAGCTTTTTGCACTTCACTTTACACGGCCCATCTGTGGCGAAGATACAACAAAAGTAGCCTGCAGAAACTTTATGTGGCCTACAATGACGGCATGAGGCTCCTAGTCAGAGTGCCTAGATGGAGCAGTGCTAGCCATATGTTTGTACATAATGATGTTCCCACATGTGCAGCTGTGCTCAGGAATCTCATGTATAGATTTTCTGTGTCATGCAATAATATAATTGCAATTTTAGTAAATCCTGTTTTTAGTACATTGAGATTTTTCTCAAGATTGTGGAAACATTGGTGTCATTTATTTGTGACTCAATGAATGTCATTTTTTTATTTTTATTTTATTTTTTTTCCTCTTATTTTGTTTTTACCTTTTTTATTATGGACCTTTTTGGTCTGGAATAAGATTGATTAAAACATACCTCGCTGCCTTAACCGGGGAACACCTAAGTGTTGGTAGTTTCACCTTTGACAGTTCGTTCGTCATTTGTTGGTATAATGATTTGCGAGCTTTTATAGGCCTGCCCTCATTAGCTTCGGCAGCCCGTGAGGTACAAAAAAAACTTTACAAAGTGCAAATTCAAATAAACAATACAAACCATCAACAGTGGTGATCAAACAGACAAATATTAAACAATCTGCAACATCCTTAACTAATTTACAATAATTACACATTTGAATAATTTAAATGATTCACTATCCATTACACTCCCCCAATAATGCATGAACTATTACCAAAAATCATGCATTATTTTAAAGTTTCCCTTAAACCATGCAGATTGTTTAAAACATACTTGTTTGTGTACATTCAGTTTACAAGTCACTTTCCAATAACACCACCAATTTTCAGATTTCATTTGAATCAAATGATTAGGAGTTAAAGGTTCAAGAGAACCAGGGTCATTTATTTCCTTTAATGTTAAAGGACGACTATTAATTATAGCCATGGCTTCGTCTTTTGATTCTGGCTACTACCTTAATCAGTGTTGACCAGGATGAAAATCTAGTGAACCTTTCCAGAAAATCTGCAGTATCTTCTGTTGTCGTCACAAATGCATGAACAGTTTTAACCACTGGGTCACCAACTAACAAATCAGGGCAAGATTTTAATTCCCTTTTCCACAAAAATTCAGGACCTGTTAGCCAGTTAGTGGTTAAAATCTCAGAGGCACCCAGCCCTCTTGATGCATGATCTGCTGGATTTTCAGTGGTGTCAACATGATTCCATTGATTTGGATTCTCTCTGATTATCTGGACCTGATTTGCCACAAATACATGAAACCGTTGTGCTTCATTATTAATATACGACAACACTACTTGTGAATCTGTCCAGAAAAACTCAGCATCCATCTTCATATCAAGCTCTGATTTTAACAGCACACTCAGCCTGGCAGCAACCACTGCAGCTGAAAGCTCGAGCCGAGGAATGGTTGTAATCTTCAAAGGAGCCACTCTGGCTTTAGCCATGATCAAAACACAATGAATTTCACCTTTTTCATTCTCAAATCTGAGGTAGGAGCATGCACCATATGCTAGGTTGCTAGCATCTGAGAAGTGATGTAGTTCTGTTTTAACAATGTTTCCAAATCCTTGTGGATGATAACATCTTTGTATCATTAATCTTTCCACATCCTGAAGGCTGAACTTCCACTTCTCCCACCATACATGCAAGTCCTCTGGCAAAGAGTCATCCCACCCAATACTTCTGCGGTACAGATCTTGTAAACTGCATTTTCCATTCATAATGAAAGGAGAAAGAAATCCTAGTGGATCATACAGAGAGGCTATTACTGACAAAATACCACGGCGTGTATCAGGTTTGTCCCTCAGATCAATGTGAAAACCCAAACAGTCAGTTTTGACATGCCATCGCATACCTAAGGTATGTTCAGTAAGTGCTAAATCAGGCTTGAGATCAGCAGAAACAACACTTGTGGCTCTCTCAGATGGATTCACACAGCCCAGGACTTCAGATCTGTTAGGATTAAATTTGTGGAGTCTCAAACCACCTTCTTTGCAGAGTTTCTGTGCTTCAGTTATTAGTTTGGTGGCATCATTAGCTGTAGGGACATTTATTAACCCATCATCAACATAGAAATTATTCTCCACAAATGCTGCTGCAGCTGGAAACTTTGATTTCTGCTGTTGTGCTAAATATTTCAAACCAAAATTAGCACAGCCTGGAGAGGAGGCAGCACCAAAAAGGTGAACCTTCATTTGATTCTCTTTCGGCTCGCTCTCCAAATCTCCTTGCTCCCACCATAGGAACCTGAGGTAACAACGATGCTCTGATGCAACATAAAATTGGTGGAACATCCTTTCAATGTCACAAATAATAGCAACAGCTTCTTTTCTGAAGCGCAGAAGGATTCCAATTAGAGTTTATCAAATCTGGACCAGTCAACAAGGTATCATTCAAAGAGGTACCACAACATTTAACTGAGCAGTCAAACACCACTCTTAACTTATCTGGTTTCTTTGAATGTTACACCCCATGATGAGGTAAGTACCACACACAATCATTGGCGTTTGCCTCAGGAGCTAGTTCAGCATCACCACAGCTAATGATAGACTCCATAAATGTTTTATAATGATTGTGGAACTGATCATTTCTCTTTAACCTTCTCTTCACATGTTGTAAACGAACAGTAGCCAGCTTCTTATTTGGCAAAACAGGAAGGCACTGTGTTTTAAACGGAGGAGTCATCTCCAAATGGCCATCATCTTTCTGTGTAATATTTTCACTTATAGGTTGTATAAACCAAATGTCATCTTGGGAAACACATTTTCCTTCTGGGCCCTTCTCATTGAAATCCAACTCCAGAGCCTTTAAAACATCAGAAGTTAGTGGAGCTGGCATTTCTTTCACCATCACTCTATGTACAAATCTTTGGTTACCTTGTCGATCTAAATGTGGATTAGCTGCCCCAATAATACTCCAACCCAGAGATGTTTTTTGAGCATTAGGTTCATTTTCCCCACCAACAACAACTTCCAAGGGAGCCAAAGCAGAAGGACAGTCAAACCCAATGACCAAATGCCTGCTTTACAAGACTTCAGTTTTGGAAAGCAGGCATTTTGCCAGCCAGATGTTTAAGGTGAGGCCACTGTAATGCTGTACTTCTACTTGGTATACAACATGTATCAACTGGAATGAAGTCACGTGTGTATGCTTGCTGCAACCTTATACAATCAGAGAAAAAGCTCCGAATCTGTAAGTCAGACACAATTTGACTTGAAACAGGTGTATCAATAGAAACCATGGTACCAAGTTTTAACTGTACTGGTTGTTTCAACAGTCAAGTTTTTCACAAAATCTTCTAAGACAAAAGAGGAGTCACTCTGAGTATCAAGGAGTGCATAAGTAAGTATTTCCTTCCCAGGATCCTTCACAGGGGACAAAAAAACTGGAACAATACTTGATTCGGGTGAGTGCATGGGACAAAATGCTGTGAGAAACTTGAGGTGATTCTTCTGGAGAGATGGAACCCTGCTGAGCAGCATCCTGAGATCTCACTCTCTCCTGGTGCAAACAAGTAGGATGATGCCGTCTACACTCTCCACAAACATGGCGCGTTTTACAATCTTTCAATAAATGGCCTTTTCTCAAGCATCCAAAACAAAGATGGTTCTGATGTATAAATGACATTTTGTCTTCCATTAATTTAGCTGCGAATTTAGGGCATTTAGCAACACTGTGCGACATACAAACTAAAACAAGGCAGTTTAGATTTTAGAACATGAACAGTTTCGTTTCTTGAACTCCGTACTGGTACTAAGAGCTTTTGCTTTTCTGGAAAGATCACTTGAAGTTCTAGACTTTAACAAAAATGGAGAAGCAATAGGATTACATGCTATGCGTGCTTCCTTTTGTATGAATCTAGAAAAACATTCAAAAGATGGATATTCCCCACATGCATCAAGTACTTCAACAACTCTACTCCATTTACGTACAACCCAGTCTGGTAACTTCTTCAACATCTTATGATTTTCTTCACAATCATTTAAGATGGACAGTCCCTTTATTGAGGCATGGCCTCTTCACAACTTTTCAAAAAGTCAGCAAAATCTCTTGAGACACAATGGATCATTTGGTGCAATCTTTGGCCATAACTTAAGTTTATCCCTAAATGCTTTCTGAATTACGAATGGGTTTCCATATCTCTCCTGAAGAACTGACCAAGCACCATCATATGCGTCCTCCGAGCTTCTGTAAAAGAAACCTTCTACAGCCTTTCGGGCTTCTCCAGAAAGATGACTTTTCAGAAACAGCATTTTTTCCCCAGCAGAGATGGATTTTGACCCAATTAAAGTTGTAAATGATACAACCTTAATTGAATTGTGGACTTTATTTGAAGTCCACAAATTTCAAAGGGTCACCTAAGAATATGGCAGGTACAGGAACAGGAAGGCGACTTAAACTTAACGAGCTCGTTAAGGCTTCAGCCAAGTTTACTGCAGGATTCTCAGAGCAAACTTGAGTTGGCATAGTTGCAGCCCTTGCAGTTGACTTTGTGTGTTTTAGAGGCTGCACTGATTTAACTTCAGGCTTAGAATCAAGATTTTCCCTTTCAACACCATCATCAAGTCTGCTATAAACATCAACTCGAGCTGCAGCCATTTTAACTTTCATATCCAGTTCCATTGCTTTTAACTTGCTCTTCTCCTCATCAAGTTGCTGCAGCACTTCAGACTCCTGCCATAATCTGGGACTCATGACATTTCCACTCACATTCAAGTTTACTGACTTTAGCATGTTGAGCTTCAATCTCCAACATGGATCTAACTTGAACATTTTTGGCCGCTAGATCAGCTTCTGCCATTACCCGCTCTTGAGAAACTTTGGAACTGGTAGTTGATGAACCACATGTACATGAAGAACTTTCAGTAGAGGCTTCTCCAAAAACAGACCGATATTCATCTCCAAGATTTCTCGTACCCTTTCCTTTTCAACTTCTGGATTGAAATTTTCTTCAACAATACTCCCTTCCAAACGATTACACACAAGATTATAAATCTCATTTGTTAATATAGTACAGGCATCTAGTTTCTGCACAATATCTGGAGTATTTAAACAATTACGTTGAAGAAACTCATAATTCTGTTTCACTTTATCAAGACCGTTTTGGATTTGTTGATTTATTTCATCCAGATTCTCCTGAGAGCAGAAACTTTTTAATTTCTTCCTGGCTTCCCTGGCAATTTGCTTCCAGGATACATAAGATTTAAGAAATGCCTTTGTCTGTTTTGCAGATTCTGTTTCTCTGTACTGCTCTCCTTTTTCAGTTAACTTTCTTGTCCGTGGACCTGAAACCAACTCTTGTCCTTTTGGCTTTTCTTCAGCACACAAATCGTCAGCAGAAAGTCCCTTTTCCTTTGGCAGTGACATCTCAACTCTTACAATGACCTAAACCTCACAGTGAAATTAAACCCACATTCCAAAATGCTTGCAAAAGACACATTCTATTTTTTTTTTTATTTTTGAATTAGTCCAGTTACCTTTAAGTAATTCGGCGTAATTTTATAAACACCAATAACAGTCCCGTGACGTCATCGCCAAGCTGTTTCCGCTTGTTTGATCAGTCAATTTCTCACCAAGCCAACGATCATCTGTCGGAATCAGTTTCTGAAGCAAACTTGGATCCGCCGCGAAGAAAAGCTCCTCCTGGTGGCGTTGACTCCGAAGCAGCGTCAAACTTCGGCCGATGTCCTGATCCAAACGTCTCACCGTCAAGGCAAGGCGACACACGGAAGCCTCGATTTTTCACTGTAGCTGCTCCACAGCACTGGAATAAATTGCTCGGTCTCGACGGTGTGAATTTTCAAGGTTTTGTTTATTTTCTTTGACGTGGATCATCAGTCACCGTTGTCACCTTGATCACTTAATAAGTCATCATAATCACCGTGAAAACTAAACAGATATACAAATATTAGAATATAAACATAAACCTACAATACACAAACAACAAAATAAAACGTACCTCGCTGCATTAACCGGGCAACAGCTACGTGTTGGTAGTTTCACCTTTGACAGTTCGTTCGTCATTCGTTGGTATAATGATTTGCGAGCTTTTATAGGCCTGCCCTCATTAGCTACGGCAGCCCGTGAGGTACAAAAAAACTTTACAAAGTGCAAATTCAAATCAACAAAATACAAACCATCAACAGTGGTGATCAAACAGACAAATATTAAACAATCTGCAACATCCTTAAATAATTTACAATAAATAATTACACATTTGAATAATTTAGGAAACTTAATTAAAATGAGTCACTATCCATTACAGCTCTCTCCAAGCTTCTTCTACTGTCACTAAGAAAATATATTTTTTAACAAATAAAAGCCTACATTTGTAAAAAATAAATAAAAAGATGACTTTCCCATATGATCGATAAAATAAGAGAGAGAGAAAAAAAAGAAGAACCAGCTGGTCCTGACTTCACACAGCTCAGATCATCCTTTGCTCCAGGCCGTGTTTTTCCATGTGATTTCTTTTTTCTCCTTGATAGCTCTCACATCCCCCCCACAAGACCAGAGTGCGGTCAGCCCCCCTGGACATCTCTTGTGCGTAGCTTTAATCCCACTCTGTCTCAGCCGGTCCTCGCTCCAGACCAGGTGACTCCAGTCAGTCGGAAATATCGTCTCCACTGGTTTCTGAGAACAAGGGAGGCTGAAGCTGCGAGTTCCTCCGACTGGAAACATCGTCTCAGCAGGCGGAGCAAATGGAAATGTAGTTTTTGCTGCTGATCTGTGGGAAAGGTTGTGGTTCTGATAACGTCTCATTCCTCAGGTTCTGTTTGTCTGCTTCAGCTGACAACATGTTGGGAGGATGGAGGGGGGACGGGGTATCTCTTGTGAAATGAGAAGCAGAGAGAAATTGGTACATGGTTTTGAACACGCACATACACCTTTTTTTGTTAGATTCATAAGTTTTGCATTGAAAAACATTTGATTTGGAAAACTTTGTGTTTTGTTATGGTATTTATATGAATTATTTTCATTTTGGTCTTTAAAGTACAAACATTTCCACATAACTTTCTGTTTTGTTCCGTCTGATGATGTAATTTTTAAATATTGAAATGACTGATGTTTTGATACCTTTTGTTACTTCAGTGATTTCTTGAATGGCTACTTTTTACTTCAGTATATATTATATATATATATATATATATATATATATATATATATATATATATATATATAGTATATATATATATATTATATATATATATATATATTATATATATATATACAGTATAAGTGTCGTGCGGTCAGGTCCATTGCTGGTGAGGCTCTGACTGATGACACCATCCATGTTTTTGGACCTACGGAAATTTCGCGCATGCGTACAACGTTGGGGGGCAAAAAGACTAATCATTTACATGTCATCTATAGCCGCGTTAACTCAGTGAAACTTAAAAATGTAGGTATTAATTTCGTGCTATGATCCACATCAAAGTGATCTGTATTCGCCACGCTACGCAGACTCGTTGCCATAGCAACTGACAACAATGTCACTTTATGTTTTAGGATTTAACACCAAAAAACATTCAAGAATTTTGCACACAGAACAGAACATTTAGTTTGTTGTTGTAGTTCGTTTTAGGCTTAATGTTTTATTAATAAATACTTGCTGTGGCAGATTAGCTACCGCTTCTACTTTACTGAATTATTTAAACATTAACTGTAGCCCACAAAACGAACATTTAATTAAAAAAACTAAACAAAAACATCTTATTGCTGTCTTACCTTTACGTATCAATGAAATTCATGCACCGCTAATCCTGCACAAAAATATCTGTTCATCCAAAGTCAAGTTTATCCTCCGCATGTCTTTTCTACTAAGTAAAACTTTCAGCTCCGTGTTGGTCTTCCTTTAGTTATCATCTCCTGCTTCAATTGAAAATCCACTTTACAAAACTGTTTAAGTGTAGAAATGTAGTCTTTCATGTTGATGTCCGAAGAGAGAAGAAAACAAATGTACTTTACTTATTAGCTCCATGGCTAGCTCGCTGTGTCTTACTCTGCAGTTGTGCAGTCACAATATCTGGGATCATGAGCGCCCCCTGCCATGAGGCAAGAGAACTGCCTGCCTCCCCTCGAGTCAGTTCTCTGCTGTTTCTGATCGCTCCTCTGCAAACAACAACACACACACACACACACACACCACCACACACCACACCACACACACACACACAGTTAGTGACAAAAACACTGTACATTATATACATAAGCGAAATTATGGAAAATAAGTCGATATATTAAATGTTTTTAAGCCATTTTATTGCCGGCGTACAGACAGGACGAACATGCTGTCATATAATGGCAGCCAGTGCAGAGCTGCTAATCGCAGGAGAGGCTGAGCTGCTGCTGCCTCTCCTGCGATTAGCAGCTTAGATTAGCAGATTAGATTATTTCATTGATAACAAGACGTTTTCCCAAAGTTTTAAGTGAAATAACCTTTCAGTTGATCTAGTACTTTTTACTACTAGTTTTCTGAGTGGAAAGTTTCCTTTTAAAGCTCCTCAGACTCTGCACCACCCACTCCCCACCGCCCCCACCCGGCCCCTCCACGGCCCGCTGCCCTCAGAGGGCTCAGGAGCGTCGCCCTCTTTTGCTGGGGAGAGCGCAGGAGAGAAGAAACTCCTCACCTTCTCTTGTTTTCAACCACGCCTCTGTGCTCCGACGTTCCTGCAGCCTCCTCATCCCACCCCCAGCAAAAAAAAAGAAAGAAAAGAAAAAACTAATAACCCAACAGAAAGTTTAAAATAATTTGGATTACAGAAAAGTAAAGTTTTGCAGCAGATTTTTTAAATATATATATATTCGGATCCAACACATCGTTGCTGCCTGCGCCTTCAACATCATCTTTTGCATCTCTCCAGGTAAGTTCATCTGTTTTACTTCATCAAAATCTGAGTTAACGTTGAACGCAGCGTTGTGGAAAATGCAGAGAAATACATTTACAACTTGAATAAATGATTCTTTCCACCTCCCATCAAGTTAGTTTCTGTTAAACAAATGACATCCATCGTTTTGCAGAGCACTGCTGACAGATTGCGGAGCAGGAACCTGCCGATTAGTCCCGCTTTCAGGTTCGCTTCGCCTTTCAGCCTGCAATCTTTTAATTGCTGTGAACGGAGCTGGAAAAACCGAAAAGAAAGCAGTTTGTTTTTGACGTCACCCGGAGCCTGCGGGGCCCGGAGCCCAACAAGCCCGTCATTGTCCTCTGGGAACAACGGAGCGTATCCCATGTTGCTCAGGGATGGACTGACAGCAGGAGCTGCTTCCAGGAACAGTCAGATCTGACATCATGGATGTGTTTATTTTTGATTGTTTGGATAATTGAGGAAATTGCATGTGAAGGTTGTGTTAGTTAGGATCTTTGATTGTTTTCAGCTGTAATCCAGCTGTATTATTATCTTTGACAGTACTCACTGCTTAAAGAGCCTAAATGTCATGTGAACTCCTGCTGCCTTTCACATGAGCAGTAATCCTGCTGGTTTTCTGAGGCCTTTGTTCTTTTAGAGGGCTGCTTTCCTTCTCATAATTTCACTCTTTGTTTCCTGTCATAACGCCTTTTCTCCTGTTTTATTTTTGAGCATAAATGTAACAACATAGATATACACCAACCTGCTGCATACAGTATATACATTTCCCCTAAAATTCCAACTTTTTCTTTTAAGAAGTTGGAATAAAACCAAGTGATATCAGATCCTGACATTCACAAACTTCAATAACCTTTATTTTTATTTTAAGGACCAAACGATCACAAAGCTGTTGTGAGTTAGAAGGAAAATGATGCTTGATTTAAAAAAAAAGTGTAGCACTGAGATTCCATGATGGTGTCAGCATCATGCTGTGGGGAAGCTTTTCTTCAGAGTCAGCGGCTCAGTCAGATCAAACTGACTGAACTTACTCAACTGGATTAAACTTTAACTAGGCCATTTTGACACATAAAAATGCTTTGGTCTACATCGGTGCTTTACAACCTTTTTGCTACGTGTGCCACATAAAAAACGACAATACAATCCCAATAATAAATGATGAATATGCGAATGAAACATACATTTAGTCAAGTAGAGCTGAAACAAAGAAGATGTGTAAGATTTTTTTAAAAGAAAGGAATGCAGTTTATTAAATGTTCACAGGTTGGTTGTTTTCTGTTTTGTTGGTTTATAATTTCTAGGCTTTATTTTCATCCAAAAGACCAAAACACGAGCCGCTCTTTCCTCTTGCTGCATTCAGACAAGTTTAATAATTGATCGCTCCTAAATCTGCTGGATCTACATCATCCTGTTTATTGTCTAGGTTTTATTAGTTAATATTTATTTTTTGCATTGTAGCAACTTATTTAACATTTTCAGAGGAAATTAATTTGTCATTAAAAATGTCCCTAATAAGTTTTAAAAAGTGTCTATCTGCATCATGTACATGTTGTCATTTGTGCCGACACACCAAATTTGTTACTTTTCAGATTTTTATTTCTTGAAATTTTTTGGGAGACCAAACCTTCAGTTTCATTACTTTGTGTTGGGAACCTTTTCCATAACAAAATGTGGAAAGGTTTAATACATAGGAGTGCACCAATATTACCAAACCTATCCAGCAATTTTTCCTGGTACATTGAGTTCTGATTATTGCCAAGAAATTAAAATCTAAATGTAGAATTGAAGAGGAAACTTTTCAGGCAAAAACGCTCCCGGCCTTCGTCGTCTTCATTCACGCAGTGGATCACATGACTGCTGGCAGTGAAGCTGCAGCAACGTAGCACCTGACTGCAGAATCTTCTTACTCCACAAAGCCTTCAGGGCCTCTCCTCGTTGTTTCCTGTTCTTCTGGTCTGCACTCTTTCTAGTTAAATCATGTAACTCTGATGGAGTCACTGTAGCAGCAATCGGTGGCTTTGTTCTCCTTGGATAAGTCAGTCGGTGTCCTGCAGACTTTATGCCTCACTGCGTTTAAAATATGTTGTTGCATTACAAAATGAATCTTCAGTGCATTTTACTGGGTTGGGTCCTAAATAGGGCTGTAGCGATAAACTAATCACATGATACAACACGATATGCAATATGGTATACATCACGATATTCAGCCAACGATATGATTCTGTGCATTTTTAAGATTTTCTGAAATATTTTAGATGGACAGAGTGAGTGTGACTGTTCCATAGACTTGGATTAAATTAATTGAACTGATGGTGTAATACTGGTGTAATAAATGTTTTTGTTCAACATTTATTACACGTTTGCTTTGTTTAAATGCTAATTGTGTGGTTTTGTGTATTTGGTTGTGCAGAAAAGGAACCTTTTTTGTCTTATTCACTTATATTAGATGTAATTGACCTATTTCATTTAATAATTTAATTAATTGTAACTGGTTGTTTCATTCCATGTTATTTTTAATGTACATGTGCAACTGGGTGAAAAATGTAATTTGTAACAGCTGTCATTTAATTCATGTGGATTTGACATAAAACTCAAAGTAAGATTTAATGCATCGATGCGGATGACAAATCGATACTTTCTGAAGAAAAGAAAATATTGATAAATATTGCAGAATCGATAACATTACACAGCCTTAGTCCTAACTAGGTGAACTTGTTAAAAACATTTTTTAAACATGCCTCGTTTTACTTTTTGTCACAAATCTGTTGAGTTGTTTTGCTATGACATCAGTCAGCCACATCGACCGAAGGAACTGCATTTTTCATCATGTAAAACGGAGATAACCTCTCCCTTTTTCTCCTCTCCTCTCCTCAGGCCTCAGAATGTATCTGGAGAACAAAAGCAACCTGGAGATTGAAATGTCTCAGACTTCGGCCGCGGGCCATCAGGGCAGGAGTGGCCTGAGGTCGCCGGAGGCCGTGGCGGGGAACTTTGGGGAGCTGCGCCTGCTGCAGGGGATCTCCGAGAGAGGAGACACCCAGAAGCTGCAGCCTGCAGGACAGTGTGTCATCCATGCTGAGGACCTGGTTCCGGTTCGGCAGGAGAACGGGTTTGTGGCCACACCGCTTTCTGCTCTCTCTCTATAGCTGGCAGCTGATGTAAACTCCAACCCTTTCACGCATAGCGGTCAGTACAGTGCACAGCTATCCAAAAGAATTGTTTTTGTGTTTCTTATGGATGTCATAGACAACTGAAGTGGACACCAGTTCATCGTGCAACACGCCGCCAACTACTGGCCATCCACTGAAATTGCCAGAAAAATGCAGTTAAATCCAATATGGCAGACAGACAAAAAAGCAACTCAGGAATATCCAGTCCCTCCTTCCACATCAAATATCCCTGAAGACTAATAATAGTGATGTAATTTCCAAATAACAACTTTGTATTTGGAGAAAATTACAACTGATCACATAGAGAAAAAACACACAAAAAACAATTTCTTTTTGTTTTACTAATATTTTTCCCTGCCTTTTTTTACACCTCAAGAAAAACAGAAACACTGTGAAAAAATTGCCAGGTTCAATGTAGATATTTGGAGAAAAATTGGAAACCTTTGTATTGAAAAGCATGAGCCGAACCTGTCTCTAAAAGGGCATGCTTCCTGCTCTCATTTGCTTCATTTCTTGGATAAAAAAGCTAACAAGATTAACCGCCTCTCTTTCTTCTCACTGGATTAGAGACATAACAAGATTTCAAATTACACATGCAGAAAAACATTACAGTTGACCTCCTACTAGGTCAAATGTAAATCTTTAAATCCCACGGGGATGAGTGAACATAAAAAAAAATTAATAATAATTCAACATTCCTTGAGATCTACAGACATTCACACAGAAGGAAATGTGTGTGAAGGTGGCTTTCTATCCCAGGAAAACTCCCTGGGCGGAAAAGAGCTAATCTGAAGCCCGAGGCCGTGACGTCATCGGGATTATACTGAGGAATTTGTGAACTAATTCGAAGTACAAACGACACCAGTGTGCCTTCTCGACAGACAGGTGCATTTGAATCTTTACTATTTCAAATAATCAGATGCACTGGAATGTGCCTCAACAATCACACTTTAACCAAATAAACATGTCACACATGCAGAAATGTGAATTAGTCCTGGAGTCAAACAGAACAGGATAAAAGAATAAAAAAAGTTTAATGACATCAGAATACAGAAGCCTGGTTTGTGTTGACTGCCCATAGTTTCCTGTTTGAGGTGAAACAGCAACAAAGGGTAGTGCTGGGAAATAATTGCTTCTGACAAGAAGCAATTATGGTTATGGGTCAGGAAAGCACTGAAACACGACAGGAAAAATCCTAAGGCTCAAAAATGAGTAAGCATTAACAGTGCTCTCAACTTAATATGATCAAATCCACCATGTTACACCAAACATCTATTTCTACAAACTCAGTTTATATACAAAATCTGCCTAACAAGGAAAACAAGTGGTGAACTTACAAGTTTGTTCTCAGTAACAATAAAAACATTCGTTCCCATGTGAAGAGTTTGAATTTTGACTAAATATAACACGACTGAAGCCAGACCTTGATGATGGTTGCCAAAAAAAAAAAAAAAAAACAGAACCTTGACAATCCACC
The DNA here is from genome assembly GCA_033032245.1 of Poecilia picta. NCBI lineage: Eukaryota > Metazoa > Chordata > Actinopteri > Cyprinodontiformes > Poeciliidae > Poecilia > Poecilia picta. Next base: position 6,565,933 of record CM065356.1, on the reverse strand, counting down.
CACTTCATTCCTGACAAGGTGATGGCAGCATCGTAGTTTGGGTTTTGGAGGTAAACCAGTGCAGACAGTGCATCATGTGACCTTGAAACAAAGAAATACTTTAGGAATCTAATTTAGGAACAACTCAGAGAACCTGTAGGAGATGTGATAAAGTTAACCTCCCTCCTGATCTTCATCATCAGCTCTGTCTTATTCACCTTTCTTCTGCACTTGAACGCATTCTTTAAACCGTCAGCACATCTCCTCCCTACAACTTCAGTGTTCTCCTTTCCTTTTTTTCAATCACAAACTTGAATTGTATCTTGCTTTCACAAGCGTCCATTTGTGTTTTTGCTAAACCAAACATCCGTCATTCCAGATTCTCTTCCAAATGTTCCTTATAGGTTCACTAGAGGTCACATCATTATCTAATTCTACCAAACAGTATGTAAGAAACTCCCAAAGGACGAGTCAGAGAAAAAAAAGGTTTCAAAATAAAATGCAACACTTAGTTTGTCCACAGCAAAGAATTCAGCAAATCAAGAAAATAACAAAACACACAGAACCCTGAAAGCTCTGGAACGTTTTCAGCCGGCGCTCCGCTGGCAGCAGTTGTTCAATCAGACTCACTTGGCAGGAAACAGTTGCTTGATTACATGTTTGTTTCTGTCTCCTGTCCAGTATTTGCTGTGCTTTTAGCTCCTGCTGGCTATTTGCTGTCGTCTTCTGGCTCCTGATTTGTGTCCGTGGAGCTCTGCAGAGGGACACGGTACTAACCTGAGGCAAATCCTCTGATGTCGGTGGAACACGCAGACGTCACCAGACCCACTGTTCTTAAAGTGAACCTGAAATTAGGAAGTTGTGCTGAGGAAGACCTGTTGTTGTCTGTCACGGGTGTTCAATGAGGTTATAGCTTTAAGGAACATTCAAAAACTGACTGTGATTCACTTCCTCTGACCACCTTAGAGCTTTCACAAAGGTTTTCCTTTTTTTGAAGCAATCTTCATTTTTAGGTGTTGGATTTATTTTGTGGAGGACTGAATAGGCACGGCATATCTACGAGAAGTCATTTCCCCCAAACGAGCCGGTGATTCTTTCCAGTTTCACATAATCTGCTCCTAAACGCTGCTGAGACACACTTTGCCAGAGCTGGACTGGGACATCTGAGGGGAGGAAACATTTGTAGACTTTTGCTAAATCTCTCTGTAGTTGTGTAAGTGTGTCGGCGGGAGATTAATGGGGGCAGACCTGGCCAAATGTAATCTAGTTCTATATCCCACAACCTTCAAACACAAAGAACCGTAGTGTCTGCAGCACAGTCGGTAACGGCTACTGGAGTGGATCCCAGGGGCTTGAGCAGGGCGGATAAATTAGCTAACCGTCAGGTTTATAGTCCTTAATGTTACGCCAAACAATCACCGAAATACATTTGTGGAACTAAAAATACAGTAGAAAATGTTTAGAGACTAGAATAAGTGGATGTTAAGCAACCTCAATGGCCACTGTCCTAATTCCTCTGACATTCATTGGTTGTCATTTAATAAGAAGAGTTGGATAAAAACTTGGACATACTTTTGGTAGCTAATGCCTGTTTGTTTTAAGGTTATTTAAAAATTGAACACTTTACAATTTCAAAAAAATTGTGAATGTGTAAATTTCAACTTTACACAATCAAACACCTTACAATTTAGTATCAGTGATTCTAGTTTGAGGCAAATATGTATCGACTGATCATAGCACCTGTTACTGGTTAGGATGTGTTAGGCAACAAATGAACACGTAAAGTGAGGATAAGAGGCTCAGAATCATAGCTGCATATAAATCAAACTTACATAATGTGTTTTTATGTTTAGTAAGTTTACACATGCTACCCTAGTCAATCCAACAGATGATCTACTGTAGATCAGGCTGGATCGGAATCGGCTTTATTCTCCAAGCTTGTGAGCACAAATGAAGAATTTGAGTTTGGCTCCACTTTGCTCTCAATGAAGAAAGTTTTTCTTTCTTGTAAATATGGATGCATACATAAATACAGTGCTTTTACAAAACAGGACGACATGGTGGAATTAGTGCCAGTTTTATCAAAAAATGCGAGTAGCATAGCACTGATCTGCAGGTAAAAGTTTAAACAGGCTGTGTCCAGGATGTGTGTGGTCTGCAGAGGTGTTAGCTGCCCTGTTCCCGACCCTTTACTAGTAAAAGTTCTGGACGGAGGGAATGTTGAAGCTCAAACTGCTGAAGTTATACATTATTTTCTATTAATTTGTTACATATGGGGTGGCAGAGGTGTGGACCTTTGAGGGTATCCATGATGAACTCGGTCATTGTGAGGATCAGAACTGGACCACAGGACAGAAAGTTGTTGAGTCTGATAAACGGCATTTTCTTTTACATTACAGGAATGGCAGGGAGAGTGAGTGTGTTTCTTTCCTTTTTTGGCACTAATAGAAGAAGGCAGGCTAGGTGTGGGATAATGTCGGCCATGTTTGGCTTGGAAACCTCGGAAATCTTCCATTTACCAAAATGCTACATCTTCTTAAGCATCTACCTGGATTATTGTACCAGGCAACTGCCAGCATCTCCAACATGCAATTTAAGTGTTGAGATTATTAGACCGGTACGAACACACATTTTAAATAATCCGTTAAGCAAATAGTAGATATTGTAATAGTGTGTGAGGTTGTGATAGTTCTGCTCTGTTTGTTTGGCGTTAAGCCACTAGCCAGCAAAGAGTTTGTTTTGTGCCGTTTAAGTCAGCTCAGCTGTAGTTCAGGGTATTTCAACTCACTGAGCCCTTTTGCTTTATTAGTTTCAGGAACAACTTCAACACTGTCAACTTTCTCAGAGGAAAAGTCAATTCAGCCAACCTTACAGAACGGTCGCCTCTGCTGCGATTCTCCCAAGACGACAGGTGAGCGGTTCATCTGCCCTTCGTTTTTGGATATTTACCTGAGGGTTAAGCTTTCCATATATTACATGCATGTTTATGTGGCATCAGTAACAGCGTAGAAAGCCGTAGTAAATGAAGAAATCCTGTGAAAGGTTCAGCAACTTCAACTTTTGCTACGCCAGCAAGCCGACTTATTAGGACACAGCTTGGTTTTTTCCTCTTGCCATCATCAGAGTGCAGTGTTATAAGCCTGGGGAACTGTTGAAAGTTAAGGCACAGCTTTAATCGTGAAGGCAACAGACAAGGTTTTGACCAAATACCTTATTTTTTTGGCAACCGAGAGAGATAGTCCAAGCTCATATCCAAGTCAGCCACTGAATTCCTTTAGTGACCTAAATTGGACACTATATGTGTGGTGCTGTGGACGGGAGATGTCAAATCATGAGGAAGAGTCCAAACTGTGCAGGTTGAATCCAGAAATTGAATCAAAAAGTGCATCAACAAAGCACAATTATGCAATCAGGTTATCACTGCATTTTGTTTTAAATGTCCCATATATTTTATATATATTTCAGTTATAGTTGTAAATTTTACATGACAAATACTTGGCATTTTAACAAATGTGACTGCATAAAAAAACAGCTATGTCCTTGGCTTTTTAATCTCAGAACTGTCCTTTTCTTGTCTGTGGAACTGAATGTTTGGTGACTGGTATGGGCTTATTGTTCTTTAAGTATTACATACATGACAGTACATGAGCCCAGCTTTGATGGAGCAGAGGAGCCGTGGGACAACTGCTGCATGGACACAGAGAGACGTTACCGCCTGGGCAGCGAGGTGGCCAGCCTGTCGCACTCCAACTCCTCAGAAAAGTACGAGACGCTGGAAAACCTCAACCGCAGCTTCAGACTCGCCAGCAGTATAAAGTACGACTCTCCACCTCTTCTTACATCATTTATTATTCTGACACATCACATTCTGAAGTCAAATCTACAGGGTTTGAAGCCACGGACATACAGCAAGCTTACAGCATCACTTATTTCTATGTCCTGAATTTGTTTTCTCTCCAGATGCTGCCTCAGAGTGTCCAAGGTTGCAGCTATGTTTGCGATTGTTGTCCTCTCCAGTGTAAGTTAGCTACAAGAATAAAAATAAAATAAAATAAAAGTAACTTCAAGGAGACTAAAGCAGCAAACTGTAAACATATGTTCTGTAATCCTTTGTAATCCTCTCAGCTCTTATTTGCTTGTATTTTAAAAAGTTTCATTGAAATCATTCCACTGGTTGAGGTAATTAGCCTAGCATAGCACGGTCACTGAAAGGTGATTCGAATCTCTTCAAAAACACTTAGAGAGGAAATTCTATTGAAATTTGAAAGCGGCCAAACAATTGTTTAACTTAAACTCTTGCTTTGAATAAACTTCTTGTTTCTCTTAAAACACATCGTTTCTAGCTATGAGCTGGCCCTGCTTGGCACTTCTGACTCAGAAAATGATAAATTATTCATGATCCCTTTGCCGTCACACCAGACTGGGAGCTTACCAAACTATTTAAAATCCACCAGAGTGTGGGTAGAGGTCTCCATTACAAGTGATGGAGCAAAAACAATGTGTGTCTTGACTGCAGTGTGGAGGAGTCCGGTAGCAGTGTAATCTCATCGATTTGTCGTCATGACAAGTGCATGTTTTACATGTGGTTTTGAGAGCGAGGGTCTATGATGTCAGTCCTCAAGGGACCTTTAGACGTGTCTTTGCTTCAACACACCTGAGTCAAATAACCAGGCCACTAGCAGGACTCTGGAGGACTGTACTGCAAATAAAAAACTGAGGAGGGGATTCAGCCGTTTTATTCAGGTGTGCTGGACTAGAGGCACATCTAAAGGTTGCAGGACATTGGCCCTTCAGACTGGAGTTACAGATCCTTTAGATATCTGGTGTCACATTTCACAATATCTATTAACTCAGTTAAAATAACTTGCAATTTGCAACAATTTTTTTGTGACTGACTCATGCTGCTGATGGTTTTCATCTGGTCTCAGCTGTTCTTCAGTATGTACCCGGATCGGGACAACCCCTGGAGGATGCTGGCAGTCTCTCCGACAGACAGCTTCTGTATCCTTTTTGCTGTTCAGTAAATACTTTTTAAAGAGACTTTTTTTTATCTTTGTTTGAAAGTGAATTGACAGGAAATTGGGTTGTGAGAGAAGGAGGAAGTCAATGGGGGAAGGACTTGAACTTGTGGCGGCCACGTAGAAGACCAAGGCCTCCGTACATCAGTCTCTAACCCGCCACCATCGCAGTGACCCTGTGTGCTGAAGACACTCGCTGCTGTTACAGTCTTCAGTCAGAAAGAAATAAACACATCAAATATCGAACAGAACTTCATAGAAACGACAGTGAAGAGGTCAAGCGTGCCACTCAGCACACAGAGCACGGTGGATATTTTCATCCTACAAAGGATTTACTGTCAGCCAAGTGTCTGCCTTTTTCTCTTGACGGTGCCAATCTCTCAGCCATGAACGTGACAGACTTTCGGGATAACGCCTTGCTGAAGTTACAAGTGGCGGGGCCTTTTGCAGGAAGGGCCGCAGACTCTGCCTCCCAGGAGTTCGTCCTGATCCAGGTGGAGCAGGCCGAGGAGCCAGGGCAGCGGAGAAGGAGGACTCAGCAGGTCAGAGTGGCCATATTGGCAATATTGATTTATGTCATTTGAAAATGTTATCTGCTAAACTTTGATTTCATTATTACCTGAACTTATCCAGTTCTTTTAAATCAACACTAAACTCCCATCTGTTTAGAGTTGATTGGTAGTAGGTGACACATTGATCAGTTTGATGCGTTTTGGCTATTTTGATGATGACATTTCATAAAATGTAATGTTTATCATTCGGTTCATAATTGGTTACCGGATGACGTTCTTATTACATAAAGCACTTTGAACTGCTGCTAAAACAAATAATCTTGACTTGTGATCTATGTTCTGTCTTGGTCTCAGTTATGGTCATGTGTGATGTCAGATTACACCCGGCTGTCACAGTTGGTCTTGTAAATATTGTTATGCTTTTATCATGGACCATAAAAAGTCAAGGATTGAGCTCTGTAAGTCAGAGCTGACACTTTGACGTAGCGACCCTGACACTCTTTGCTCTCGTCTTGCGCAAGTTTCCCAATTAACTGAGTGATTTTCACCTTAACAGTACTCAGATAAATAATATTTATGATCATGATTTATGAACATTTTAATTATTTGCTCTGCTGTTTGTTACCAGGTGACTCATAACTGGACCATTCCCCTTCATCCTGAACGAAGTGACCAGAAAGTGTCAACGAGAACCTTTGAGATGTTCAGCAGGTAACAAGAAGTTTTACTGTGGATTGCAAAAGCTTCCATACAACTACGCTATAGAAAACAAACTACACAGTGTCCCGATATGTACTTATTTGCTTTCCCAGACGAGCCAATAGGAGTCTCTCTAACCTTATGTTGGATGTCATGGCGACAGAGTCTGTAATCTTGTAAATAGAGAAAACCTGTGCAACTTTATTTTGTACTGCAACAAGGCAGAATGTCTTCCACAGCACTGGAACCTTTTCCTGAGTCAAACTAGAGCTGAAGAGCTGGTTTGGGGCGACAGAGCGGCTCTCACCCTGTGAGCTGGTGAGGGCTGATGGGAAGATGGATGGAGCCAAACACAGAGCAATCTTTAAGACGGGAGCAGAGTTCAGCTGTTCTGACCTTAATCCGAAGTAGAATTTGTGGCAAGAGAAGAAAAATGACATTTGTGGCTTTTGTGCTTTTGTAGAAGAAGAATTGGCAAGAATTTTATTCCTAAAATGTATAAAGGCTGTTTTACGCAGTGTTGACTAAAGGAGCTGGAGATGTATTACACTTTTCAGATTTTATTTGTGAGAAATTCCACAGACGTGTCACATTTTCTCTAGCAAATGATGTATTGCTTTGTGTTTAGCCTGTTACATAAAATTCAAATAATGTCAGAATATAGTGCTTTTCAGAGCACTATATTCTGACATTTTAATGCTCCTCTTTCCAGAGAGGCTGTCTTTAACATGACAATAATGACTTTTATGCTCCTTTTAAGAAATTGCTGTATATTTTCACCTGACCTTGAAGAACAGCCTGCAGCCACATTTATGGAAACATGCAATGAAAGAAAATGATCCTCCATGTTCTTTGCTGCTGTGCCGTTTCATTTCCGCACCCAGTGACCCCATCGTCATCACGATTCAAGCCTTCCTGCAGGATAACGACGTTGTGCCTCTGTCCATGACCCACCAATCGCTCTACGTTACGAAGGAGACCCAGGTGGCTATCGCAGGAATCATCCTGGCCGGGGTCTATGTTCTCATCATCTTTGAGGTAAATGGCTGGATATGCTGCTGGTGATGAATGGGTTTTTGTCCTCTGTCTGTGGCACAGTTTGCAGAATGTCATCCTAAAGTATTTATAACACACAGGACGTTGTTACAGCAGCGGCAGGAACACACCTGTGCTTCTGTCTGGAGAGACATTTACTGTTTGTTATGTGGCCCTAATCGACAATTTATCTAAAATGCAACATGTATTTTTCTTTTACAGTTTTGGTTTAAATCCTGCTTTGAATATGTTGTTTTTTTCTGCAAAAGTCCTTTTTTGAGTCTATACTCCAGTTGACGGTTTATTGTTTACTAAAATAATCGGTTAATTATGATTAATCTGATTTATTGTGATTAATCCAACTAATCACTTCAGCCTTAATCAGTTGCATTATGTTTTATGTGAAGATTTAACTTTACTAAGTAATGATATACAACAAAGCAGAAAAATTATAATAAAAAAATCTCTGGCATTTTGTTCTATTTGGTGGGAAAACGAGTTTGATTTTACAGAAAAGTCTGGCTTCAGTTTTAAATTACATGAAATAAAATACAAGCTGGCATCCATGATGTTTCGATGCTTATGGAGTTTCATATTACTCCAGGTATTTCTGTCATGTAGTTGTGGGCTTGTTGTCAACAGCGCAGTCCTCTCAGAAACATCCTGGAAGCACTACTCGTCTCTAAAGGAGTTAATTCGGCGTTACACTCAGGCTGCGGCCATTCTCACTTTTAGCTTATTAGTCAAAAATACCAAGAGAAACTATTGGTCACTTTATGCATGTCTGACTACGGTCAACACCAATGTGACTCATGGTTATGTAACAGCAGCAAAGAACTGATTACAAGTGGAGATTTGTTGTAGTTTAGGAGAACTGTGTGAGAGAATAGCTCCCTCTGCTGATGACTTACTTACTAAGGTTTTCTTTCTTTTATACACAAATAAAAGAAAAGATCACTGAACCACAGAGGAACCTTTTTAAAGTAAAAAAACAAAAAATTGGTCTTATACCAGTGTCCAGTAGCAGTTTTTAAAATGCATCATGTGGCCTTTTGCCCAGGGCAGCACATCCAGGAGGGGGCAACAGGACAAAAGAAAGTTAAAGTTACGTCAGTTTCACTCACTCAGAAAGCTCAGCTGGTTAGCATGGCCACCCATGATGGCGGATAAACAGTTTCTCTGTAGCGGTAAGTGGTTTCTTCACCATTAGCACACTGAGAAGCGAGTACACGAGATTGATTGACAGCGTTAAGACCCGCCTCCTGGCTCTGATTGTTTGTTTTTGGTTGGGAGTGGTGCGTTTCGTCAGACCCAGCATTAGCTCAGGAAGGAGGCGGAGGAGGTCAATCTTTTCACAGATTATCTGTCTCATGACAAACTGTTACGACATGGTGACAGTTTTAATTAAATATGTAAAAAAAAAAAAACGCTTTAGTAAAAGTTGCTTACTGGAACTTTGAATGGATCAAAACTCAACTCAATTATGTTGCACTAAACAGAGACGCTTTAAGCTAAAATTTCCTATCTTTGAAATCTTTTATTGGTAAAAACAAAAATATTTTCAATACTCTTTTGGGATTAGTGAAAAGCAAAACGTATTGACTGGGCTATCATACAGTTATTAGAGTTAATGCTTCCCATAAAATACATATTGGCAGCAAAATAATGTTTTTATTTTTGCAGGACATGCTTACTCGGGAGGGGCGGGGGGGGGGGGGGGGGCAGCATGCATGTCTGTGTGTTGGGAAAAGACGATAACCTCTTGGCACCTTTCACTTGTTTCATCTCTCCCACAGACACTTTGACTTTCCCACATGTGCATCAGTCATTCCGCCTTTCCCCCTCCCCAGTGTCAGTCCGCTTTGGATTTAATTAAAACGAGGCCGTCTCCCTGATCCTGGCAGGGCGTGAACTCACACAGCTGTTCCAGGGAGAACAGGAAGAGGGAACGAGAGGAAGAAGACAGCGCAGTTATGATCCTCACAGACGCTGTCGGTGTTAATGACGCGTCCACCGTCGTTGAAAGTCTCTGCCTTTGTGCCGTGCAGATGGCTGTGCGTTTTCGTCGAGCCGCTGCTTTATTATCCCCATCAGGTCTCAGGTTTTGTCTCGGCACTGACACGACCGTCTTAATGAGAGAGCCCGCGCTGCTTTGTCATTCCGGACATCACAAAAGGAATCCACTGGTGTTGGTAATTGGACACTAACTGGGTTCTCTATTAAAACGTTCAGGGAAGATCGACTTAAAGAGCCACATTTCCATTTTATCTGCCGTGACAAGAGAAAGAGGAGCTTTTGTTCTTCTTCTCCTCATTCATTATTTCAACACATCTGTCCAGACAGACAGTTTTCAGACTGTCTCTAGATTTTTATCATTAATAAAGCCTAATAAGGCTTTATTAATGATAAAGCCTTATTAGGCTTTATCAGACCAAATTATTATTAGGCCAAATTAAACTGAACCTAATAAGGTTCAGTTTAATTTGGAGTATTCAGGAGGATTCGGATTAAAGACTCTGAATATTACAGTAAAGATATTTAAAGTTTTTATAGAGGCAGTTTTATCAATGTTAAAACGTGTGTGCTATATTTAAATTTAAAATAAAACTAACTTTTTATGACTTCTGATAAAGGGACACATTTTTGCAGTATTCACGTTGCGTTTATTTTGTGTCTTGAGGTTTTGTCTTAGGTGAACACAACAATCTAAAACAATCTGTTAAAAGCCATACATGGGGAACACATTTCACTGTTGTGCAAGTAAAAAAATAAACCAGGAAGTAAAAGTGGCAGATCCTTGTTACTGAAAACATGACGTTAAATAAAGAGGTGGTTTAGTTTACTGCTTTCCAGACCTTCCTCACAAGCTGTTTGCTTCATCGTCTAACGCACCCTGCTTGGCTGTCATGATGGATGCTGTTAAAGGAAGACGACTTTGTGAAGTGGTCTTCTGCTGCTATTTGTCCTTGAGAGCCACAAAATGACTGACTTTGATTAGATTCTCCTACTGAACAGGATTTCCTCGGTGTGAGCTTCCTAAATGTTCCTGAAGTAAATCAGCTCCTCTACTGAGGATGTCTAAGACACTGACGTAAAATATGCATGCAGTTTAATCAAATCGGATACAGCAAGGACAACGGTAAATTTGGGAACCAAATACCCAACTGGTATCCAGCACAAAACAAATTATAAATGGCTGCAAAAAACAAACAAACAACATTATATTTAATGCCATTTATAATTAATGTTGTTTGTTTGTTTTTTGCAGCCAGAGTAGTTCCTCTTATGGAAATCTATTCTGGAAAAGAAGACACTAACTGGCATGAATGTTTTTAAGATAATAAATCGTGTTTTTATAAAAAATTAAGCTCAGGCCTGATTCATTAGTCAATTATTTTCATAAATTCAATAAAAGCTTCATAAATCTCAAATAATGTTTAAAAGATGTTGGTCAAGTGCAGTGGACCATCATGTGACCTATCCCTTACTTACCCTAACTTAAATGGTTACTTACCCTTACCACCTAACCCTATCAATAATCAGTTTAGGTTTAATCAGTTGTTTTAGATTTTGATCAAGTAAGGTCCAAAAAAACTTAAATAACTCTTTAATTAACCCTCAAATATGAAATTATGACACATCCATTAAGATGCCAACTTCAGCATAATTCACCAGACATGGTTAAAGACTTTAGTTCCTGAAACTGATTAGGCTGTTGAGATCATAAAGGAGGAGCCCATCACCCCACTGACTGTCAAATATTTCTGCAAACACGCAATGCAAGACTTTAGAGACGGTTTATTGTTGGCAATAAACATTTATTAGCAACCGCTTGCTAAACCAAGCAACATTCTTGGGTAAGAAAGGTCAATTACCTCTGTTTGAAATACATGTTGCTAAACCGTTAACGCTGTGCATGTCTTAAGGTGCGCATCCTTTCAATTTTCAGATTGTGCATCGCACTCTGGCTGCCATGTTGGGATCGTTAGCAGCTTTAGCTGCCCTGGCCATCATTGGTGATGTAAGTCTCTTAAAAGCCTTCAGATCAGCCACCTTGTTGAAGTAAAACTCAGTGAAACCTAAAACCTGTTTGGGAGATCTACAACTGCTGGCCATTAAATGGTTGTAAAGTAAAATGTTGTCCACTTTGTCAACGGTAATACAAATACCGAAGACCTCCAGCTTTTTATCAACATATTCTGATACTGGTTGGTGAAAGCCAGTCAAACACCGGATCACACTGAATGATCTTTAGTGTGTTTTATTCACAGAGGCCCAGCCTGGTCACTGTGGTGGAGTGGATCGACTACGAGACGCTGGCTCTGCTGTTTGGCATGGTGAGATTCACAAAATGCATCAAGACGTCTTTTATGGAGAATTTAAAGGCTGTCACAGTTCAGCTCAGATGGAAACTGGTATTAAAAATAAATAAACATGCTAATTTTAGACAAATTGGGATTTTATTTAAATTGGAATCCATTGTAGCTGCCACACAGTCAACCCTTTCCTGATTACATATATTTTTGTCTTTCAGCACTTATTAAGCTCGCATCAATTTATCATCCATGGTGACTGCATTTAAAAAAAATGAAGGTGATGTTGTGTTTTTTAAAGCGATGTGACCTTTTTCCTCACAGATGGTGCTGGTGGCCATTTTTTCAGAGACAGGCTTCTTTGATTATTGTGCGGTGAAGGTGAGTTCATGGAATAATGAGGACAATTAGAAATGGTTATTGTGTTAATGAAAATAACCAACGCAATCAATCAATATGGAGTCCATTCAGAGTTGCTGACATTTAAGTGCATCAGTGTTTTTGTATTTTAAGTTTTTTTTATTTTTTACCTTTTACCATGTGGCATGGTGGTGTCTTTGAAAATAGCTGCAAAATAAAAAGCTGCTGTTAAAAATTTTCTTCTGCTTTTTCTTTTTAAACTTACAACCCAGCAATTAGGGTTTGGGTTTTAGTCGGGGTTTGGTTTGGGTAATTGTTCCATTTTTAGAAATGAAACCATGTTTTGAAAACTACCTTTTGCTTTTGCTCAGGTTATCTGTGTCAAACGTTTATTTCATGATTTATGAAATTAATTATTTAATGATATATTTATATCCTTAACTGTGTTACTTTTAACCCAGCACAAAGGTGCAGATGAAGACATTCTTATTCAATACATTTAATTAAAAGCTTGCTAATATTATCTTTGGCATATTTTAATGTACTGTCTGATTTGTGTTTTTTTTTATTATTATTTAATCATATTTTATGGTTCAAATTTTGTTTTTGTGAAGTTTTTTGTGATTCTCATGTGTGAAATGTGAAAATTTAACACAACTGGGCCACTAATCATAGCAGAATAATTGATTATTAGTTAACCTATTGTATTAACCCTGTCTTATTGTGATATTTCTTCAGGCCTACCAGTTGTCCAGAGGGAGGGTGTGGCCTATGATCATCATCCTGTGCCTGATTGCTGCCATCCTGTCTGCCTTTCTGGATAATGTGACGACCATGATGCTTTTCACTCCCGTCACCATCAGGTAGAGCGTAGAAACAAGTAAAAGAAAAGAGAAGCTTTTCCTTCATGCATGAAGTTTTAAATTGTCTCTTAAAATGAAAACATGTCCTGCAACAACAAATAAGTTTGAAATACTAACGGGTGAAATGATTAATTGGATTAATCGCGATAAATCGATTATTGAAATAATTGTCAACTAATTTAGTTCTCGATTAATCGTAAACTGAAAAATACAGACTTAAAAAAATGACTGATGAAAAAACAACGTACTCAGAGCAGTAACTACGAAAATGTTTTACAAAAATACAGATGTTTTGCCTTTACAATGAAAAACATTCTCTTTTTTAGCTTCACCTGGTTCAAACTTTGTAAAAAATAAATAAACCTCTTCTTAATCACCTTTTGCAAATTACTCAACAGCTGAGTAAATAATATTTTAACTGCAGATGCAGTTTTTGCTACAAATGATCAAGCATACACTAAAGCAATGCCATTGTTATTGCATTTTAGATGAAAATCACGTCTTCAAAATAATAATTGCATTTTTTAAATGTGTCTTTTAATGTATTTTTAATATTGTGTGAAAAAAGGCTTGAGTGGTTAAATGAACAGTTTTCAGAATGCACCAGTTTTTTTTTTTTTTAATTTGATTAATTGTCAGAACACTGGATAGAACAATCGATTACTAAAATAATCGTTAGTTGCACCTTCTGCCCCAGCAGGGAGATTTTCAGATTGAGCTGGTCGTAGAGGGTCACAACATAAACAATTCTCAAATATCCGTGTCCTGACTCCTCAGCTTTGAAACAGTGCGAACATGAAGGACGTAACATTTCATCTTTACATTTTCGTTTTTTTTTTTTAATTCTTGGGCTGCCGTCCGCTTCTCCACGCAATCTAATCAAGCGCCATTCTGTGGTGATTTTACAGGTTGTGTGAGGTGCTTAATCTAGACCCCAGACATGTCCTGATTGCAGAAGTAATCTTCACCAACATTGGAGGGGCCGCCACAGCTGTCGGAGATCCACCCAACGTGATTATCGTGTCCAACCAGGGCCTGCGCAGAGAAGTAGGCACTTTCACAGCTCTGAGAGCTTAAACACGGAACACTGAAACAACCCAGCAGCTCGGCTCAGCGTAATCTGACACATAAACCAAACACTCTGGGAGAACTGCTTTATGTCTTGTGTGCGTGTGTGTGTGAGTGTGATATGGTGAAAGAGAAATTGCTGATTTATCCGTGCAGATGGTTCAGGGTTGGAGAATGATGAACCCGTTCGGTGTAAATGTAACACTTTCGTGTCACATTTTCAATCAGCTTTCAGTTTCTGTTTACTCTGCTGAGTTAAGTGAACTAGTCCCCGTCGTTTCGGAGGCCGGTTCAAACACAGACATCGGTGACATTAGAGGAAAGTACAGCGGGGTCGAGTCGAACCAAAGCATGGCTGAAAATGAGCAGATGGAGTCAGAGACCAGGTGTGATCAAGAGGCAGAAAGCTGAATAAACCAGGAACTGTAACTGGGGTTTGCAACTCTACAGAGTAAAAATGGAGGGAAGGTAAAGTAAGACTGATTTCACACCTGGTAGCAATCTACCTGTGATAGATTGCACACCTGCAGTCTATCACAGGTAGATTGCAGGTGTTTTCTTTAGCCAGGGACAAGAAGCTGGTCAGAGCTGACAGGAAAAAGGTTAAACTATGAAGCTAAATACAGGACAGTGTTGGACGTTAGACATTAGACTGGGCGAGAATGGCAGATATAAATCAAACCAAGAATGTGTGCCGAGACTCGAATTGATGTTTGGAGACGTCCTACATTCAGTCAAACTGAATAAAAACCATTTTGCAAAGGAGAACAGGCAAAAGTTAAAAATTTCTATCTTTAATCTGGTTTACAGAGCAGAACGGTTCCAACTCCTTCTTCAAAAGCACAGAGAATCAGAGGGGAAATACAAAATGGATGCCACGCTCTTTTGCTTTCTGCTCTGTACAATTAAGTTAAAATAAGACACACTCAAACAGATCGAGGTCGACACTCTCCTGCTGACGGTTTCCGTTCCTTTATGTGGAAATGTAAAACGAATCGCTTTCCCCTGATGGACTCTGTGTGCTGACGTTCAGCGAGGCTTGGAGTGGCCTGCGAGTGGCACATCCTCAGGACCCGTCTCTGATTACCGGAGACGCTGTCACTTCTTGTGCTAAGTGTAAATCAGAGTGTAATCTGCTTATTTGTTACATTGATTGAGTGCAGAGTCCTTGTAGTGACTCTGAGATCCGCAGAGGAAAAGTTGTTTTTAAAAGTCCCACTGAGTCAATCAGCAGTTTTTCACTGTGAGAAAATGCCACGGACCTGTTGGCTCTTTGTAAACCACACCGCTCTGCTTTATATACTCAGAGGTCCGCAGTGCCGCAGCCCTGGAAGACGTGACATTTTGCCAGCTGCTTGGTTGGCGTCAGTCCAGAGCGTGTGACATTTTGGCCCTTTGCGTGTGTGGCGGTGTGCTGTTGGCTCCGGTGCGCCGTGGCATTCGCGGTCTGCTGTGGGACTTGTTCTTTCCCAGGTGTAAGCACAGCAGGAGAGGAGCAGCGTCATGCTCTTTCCATCATGTCTGGACTCTGATAAGCTTTGCTTGTGGCTCAGCATCCAGTGGTCTCACTGCTGCACATGCAAGGTTTTTGGGGCCCTAAACTGCTTTTTTTTGGAGAGGGGTTGGAAGGACATAGCAACATGTCTATGTGTGTGACACACCTACCATTGTTAGCATCATTTATAATTTGTAATTAGCATGTGTTATACCAGTGCCATTATGTCTGTTGATTTTAACCTTAAACTTTGAAACGCCTTGCTGTGCTATACAAATAAAATTGGATTGATTAATTGATTAAAGGAGTAATGAAGTAAAAAAAATTATTTAGATTTTGAAATGCAGAGTTGTATTTAACTGTGCCATTTTAATTTAACTACTAACATCAACTGATGATCCCTAAATGTAATAACTTATGTTTCCCCAACAGTGGAAGTAGCCGTCAACAGGAAGAGATGAATCCTTATTTATAAAAACAATACAGAAGTTGTTTCCCCATCTGTAACAGCATTTAAGACTCAGTTTGTAATATTCATTGTTATTTAAAATGTATGTATATTTATCAATTATGCTAGTTTGGTGCTCCTGGGGGCCCCCTGGTGGTGTGAGGGGGGGGGGGGGGGGGCTCTAAGCAGCTGCTTAGCTTGCTTTACCTTGGGCAGGCCCTGCGTTGGGAGAAATGTAACTGCAGGATGCATGGGCTCGTTAGTGTTTTTTTTAACTTTCATATAAAAACAAAAAAATTCCCACACTGCGACAATGTTAAATCTTACAGATAAGATCTAATTTCTACTGCAAATATCTCAGTACATTTGAAATAAGATAAAACTAACTCACAACAAACGTAACTCTTCAGCAAGAAATGGGTGCTTTTTAAGTCAACAATTTCTTAATATTGGGGAAAAAGCTACTGGTTATAAGTGAAGTGGAACAAGACATTTTTCCCATATTATAAGCTAAAATGTCTCTGGCAGATTCCATCACTCTGAACTGGTTCTTTTTCATCAGTACTAAAATGGTAAATGGACTGAACTTATATAGCACTTTTGCAATCATCTTGACCACTTAAAGCGCTTTACATCCATCCATTTGCACACAGTTTCACACCGATATGCACATCAACATGTGACTGGAATAGAACCTTCTGATGATACTCTTCCCACAGAGCCACAGCTCCTATGTTGTAGTGAAAAGTCACTTGTAAGTTAGTTTTGTCTTATTTCATGTCTACTAAGGTATTTGCACTAGAAACTAAACCAGAAATACTATTAATGTTTTGCACTCTCAAATCTCAGCAGACAGAGAGCAGCTTTTGTTACAGGAGTGAAGCAGTAAGGTGACGCAGTGAGAGTCTGTGTGACACATTGTCATGAGCCTCATGTGAGAGGGCTGGCAGATCCTCCAATACGTTGCATTTGATTTATACCTGATGGTCTCATTTTCCACTTGGATCCTGCAGGTGTCACTATTAACCAGTTTTACATATTTCGGATTGTAAGTATTCAGAGCAGACCAACTAAAAACAGCCGGTTTCCTGTTTTGCTGTTGTGCTACGAGGATGAACTTGACTTGACCTGACATGGACGTATTTGAAAAGTGACTCAGATGGATAAAATCTTCCCTGAGGTTTACTCTGGACTCTCTTTTTTCCCCTGCTCATCTCGTACATCATCAGTATTTTTTTTATGTGCTCCAACTGATTGCCGAACTCAATTTGTGGTACCAGAACATGAGCAGGAGAGATTTGTAAAATCCTAACCGTTTTTGTTTTGTTTTCTTTTTTCCTTCCTTGTCGTGTTACAGGGAATAGACTTTGCCGGCTTCACAGGCTACATGTTTCTTGGAATATGCCTCGTCCTCTTCACCTCCTTCCCTTTCCTCAGGATGCTCTACTGGAACAAAAAACTTTACAACAAAGAGTCCATTGAAATAGTTGGTGAGTCACTCATTTGGACCACAGAAAGAGTTTAATGGGCTCTGAGTTGAGGGCAATAACCTCAAAGGAACGCTGCTGCTGCTTCTGTGTTTCCGCAGTAGTTTGAACAGTAAATTATTCAGCTTTTAGTCTGGTTTAGTTTTTTTTTTCAGCATTTGTGACAAACTAATAGATGTTATTGTGACAGGTTTGCACAAGAGAGTATTTTTTATGCTACATGCTACATTATTTTTTACGTTTGCAGCGACAGTATCACATAAGCACATAAACACAGTCCTTAAACTTTTTGACTCTTAAGTTCAATGTGTCTTACTGGCTTTTTATGTAACAGACCAACACAAATAAGTTAAATTGCGAAGTGAAAGGAAGTTCACAGAATTAATGAAACTAATTGGAAATATGCTATAATTTGTGATTGCAGTGCAATGAACTTTGAAAAACATTCTAGATGTAATTTAAAAACCATTTTCAAACACTGCTGTTGTAGCCTCAGGAAAAAGAAGCTGCATCAGTAGCTGGTGTCCAACATCGTTTGCGTCGTTTGCCTCGGCTCTCCGTCCTCAGTGGACTCTGGTGACCTCACTGCCCTGTCCAGGGCGCCGCTAGACTGGAGTCAGAAGAGCCTTTTCACTCTGACGCTCAGCTGTTCATCATTCCCACTAGCTGGCGGTAACAAAAGATTCGCTCGCCCAACGTGCAGCCTGAGATCAGCACATAACTCACCTCTCTTATTGTCCTGCTGTCTGAACAACAACTCCTCTAATGCGCTGCACCGCACTTGTTTTAATGTATCTTTTTAATTATCCGGCAGCGGCTACCTTCGTCCGTCCCTGAAGACCTGCTGTCCGGAGTCAGAGGAGGCTCATTTAAAAGGAATTAGGAGCACAGAATTTATTTGCTTTGCAGAATGATTTTGTCTTCCATCCAGGAATCTATATTTTCTTGTGCCATAATCCTCTCCATTCAAGGCCCTGTGGACTTACATAATGGGGAGACTAATAAAACAGACATTTGTGGGAGATTTTTTTTTTTAACAATTCTTCCCTGCTTTGAGAAAATCCCACCAGGGGATAATTAAAGCGGAGACCACCAGGCTTTCCTGTGGTCACCTCAGCTCTCTCATTAAGGGAGAGGCAGGCTGACTGTTTGCTGCCACACTGAGCTAAAAGAAGCCTTTCCCATTCATGAGGGGCCCGTCCCATTCGGACCCGATAACCCATCTGTAAATCCCAACCCTGTGGACTCTCCCGCTTCTCCGCCAGCTTGACGTTCAGCATGTGGGTAAATCGGCTCCAGCCCCCCTGCCACTCCTGGTAATTGTGTGGATTTGCTTACAGGAAGGTTTTTTTTTTTTTAACTCCTCCACTTAGATCCTGTTTAGGTCACCTAGCAACCTTCTAAAAAAAGATGACTCCCACTGATGTTTGCATGAGAGTCCAGCACCCTCAGGCTGTATCTCTGTTTCAGCGTTGGCTGTCCCCGGGCTGGTCAATATGCTGCATTAGTCCCTCTATGGGGGACAGAGTAGCATATTGACCACCACTGTCTTCTCATTCGGTCTCAGCTGTCGGCCGTTTTGCCCTGTGAATGTACCGAACTTTATGGCTGTGTTGCTGTGAAGCGCAAAACCGTGAAAAATTCAGCTCAATTCGAGTTCTGTTGAAGATAGAATCCTAGTCCTAAAAGATGAATCATTACGTATTTAGCGCGTTATTTAATCATGGTTCAAGCTGAATAAAGTTTTAAACAAGTACAGAACCTTCATGATGTGCTGCAGTAGGCACCGTGAAACAAGAAATTGTATTTAGAATTTCAGTGACTGATTTAATTCTTCCACAGAAAGTGTTAGACACAAAGTACTTCACTTTTCACATATTTTGTCTTTTAAGTTTAAATTACTACTAAACAGGGGTATAAACATACAGAAATGTATTTTTTACTCAAGTTAGCCACTTTGTGTCAAACTTGCATATTTAATTTATTACGAAGTACATTACTAAACACGCACATACACACACGCATATAAATAGTTACTCCACTTATATGGAGTAAAAGGTAAAAACATGGGATTTTTACCTTTTGTATATATACATACGTATATATAGGTAATTTTTTGAGCATCATATATCATTATTTAAACAACTTTCTCTTAAGGGTTACTTTCCATTTTCAAAGAAACACTGCATTAAAATCATAATAAACCAAAGAAACATCCAACAATTACAACAGATTGAGATTATATGTAGTGCAGAGTTCAGTGCCGCTCCAGATCGTTAATATGACTTGCAGTCAGAAGAAACAAATTGGAAAAGCTAATTGTTATTTATTTACATTTTATACCTTCAAGACAGTTGGATATATTTAATCTAATATTTAATGCAGCTTTAATTAGTTGAATTTTGATACTTTTAGTCCTCTATATATGATGTAAATTAATAAGAATACCCTTTGGCTATTCTTACTTATTTTTCATTTAACACTGTCAAGATAGTCAGATATATTTAATCTAACATTGAATGTATCTTTAATTTATTGATTTTTGGTACTTTTGGTCCTCCGTACATCTCCGTAGGAGTTGTGAATTGATGCTTTTGTGTGTTTTGCCTCCCCTAAACGTGTCTGTATGTCCTCTAACTCCAGAACTGAAGCATGAGATCCTGGTCTGGAGACAAACGGCTCAGCGCATTAACCCGGCCAGCCGGGAGGAGACAGCTGTGAAATGCCTCCTGATGCAAAAAGTGCTCAACCTGGAAAATCTGCTCCGCAAGATGATGAAAACCTTCCAGAGGTTAAACGAAAAGCCCACAATGCTCTTCTGTGTCACTTTCAAAATTACATTTATCACATATCACAGAACTTGTTTTTTTTTGTCTGTATTTTTTTTGTCTGAAATCCAAACATATCTCATTTTAAAGTTTCACATATCCATAAAATAAACACAAAATTCAGTCAGTATAATTGTTAGTATAGTCACATGCCATTCAATTATAAAAAATGTTTCTCTCTAGATTAACATGACTTCTGTTATTTTTTTTCAAACAGGCAAATTTCTCAGGAGGATAAAAACTGGGAACAAAACATTCAGGAGCTGCAGAAGAAGGTGGCGTTTTGATTTTTCCCTTTTAGAAATATTTCTCTCTCTGTAGAAGTTGTGCATTGATGCTATCTGGGTAATGAAGTGGTCCAAGTCTTTGAAAGTTCACTTGAGACAAATACCATCAGATCTGTGATAAAAATCAGCTTTTCAAAAGCCAAGGAAAATATGCATTATATAAATATATCTTCTTTTTTTACTCCACAGCACAGAATAACAGACACAGTTCTGTTGGTGAAGTGTGCCTCTGTCCTTGGTGTGGTGATCTTCATGTTCTTTCTCAACTCCTTTGTTCCCAGCATTCATCTAGAGCTGGGTAAGTGCTGCACTGTCTTCATCGGGCCTACTCTTGCCTTTACTCACAAATCTTACCAAAATGTGAACTTGGTTATGTTTTGTTTTCAAACCATGATCTTGACAAAAACTCTCTGTGGAGGGATGAGATGTTGCAAAAAGGCTACTTTGAATTATAATTTCATGTTGAACCTTCTGTGTATTCAGTCTGAAACACTTTATCTACACATGCAATATAAGTGGTCAGCCAATCACGCGACAGGAAAACTCTGGCATCTGAATGTGGTGAAGATGACTTCCTGGAACTTGAACTGAGTTTCAGTTTAAGATGCCCAGTTTAAGCATGAGCATAAACTGAGAATTATATTATATTTATAATATAATTCTATTATATTATAAATCTCTATATTATTTAGAAAATGGTTTGATTTAAATGGGTTGTATATTATATATCTATATATATCTATACCTAGATATATATAGATATAGATATATAGATATATACAACCCCTTTAAATCAGACCATTCTCTAAATAATATAGAGATTTATAAATATAGAGATTTATATTATAAATATATATATCTATATAAATCTATAGATATAGATATATATACAACCCCATACAAGCAAGTTGTACCTAATAAAGTGGCTGGTGAGTGTATACCTAAAAGCTACGCAAATGTCGTCACAATGACCAGATAATAAGATCACTTCAGCTCATGCTATGTTATGCAAACGCTCAGTTTGCACTGACGAAGATTCGCTCACTTCACCTCAGCATGCTGATTGCTTGGAGGGCCTTCAGCTGAAAGCAGCTTTGCGTACTTCCTGATCAGTTCAGCTTAAAATGATTTGACTAATTGGGAGAATCTGTACACCACAGATAATTCACCTTCAGTCAGATTAGAGGCTGATGAAAGCTGGCCCTGGGAATTTTACACCAAATAGACATCATCAAAATGAACTAATGATCTAAATAAACATACAAGGAGTTGATACTGTTCCCCCACATCTAAAGTAACACAATTTCTGATACGGAGGATAACACACTGTGAGAGAGTGTCACATTCACAAAGTGTCACTTTGACAGCAACTTCATCATACATGAATAAATCTTTATTTTTTCATTTGTTATTTTTGTTTTTTTTTTAAAACTTTTTTTCTTATTGGCCCTGATCCCATCTTGTTCAGGTGTTCAAAATGTCCCCAGAGATCAGAAAGGCAGCTTAAAATGAGTTACATTTGAAAATAATTTTAAATAAATTATGCAGCCCTCTTTCTATTAATCTTTCAGCGTATTTTTTCTATGCTGCACTCAAATTAGAAACGGCCTAGGTTGGTTGGAATTGGGTCTGTCAGATTCTTAAGCACCTTTCTGAGTCAGACCTTCACAAATAAGCCTCTTTTAATGAGTTTATCACAGGCCTGTTTTCATCACAAACACCTGAAAAGATTAAAGCCTAATTAGTCAAAGTGGCCGCTGTAGGTTTTTACTTCTGTTTGACATGCGCATGATTGTGATCACCAGTGTCTTGGGTCATTATTGGACCTATAGCAGAGCTTAGCGTTAGCGTAGCAACACACCTGTCGGGTTCTAAAGTTGAGTTCTAAAGTTGAGTAAGAAAATGACTCATCATTCAGTTAAAATGCAGCCTTTTGTAGTTTCCATGAAGTTGATGAAACTGTGTTTGTGGCGTGGAAAGTGGAAATTGTCCATGAAAATAAACATCAATATGTATATTTTGTAAGTCTTATAAAGTACGTCTCTGTGAACCTTTTTTTTTTTTTTTAACTCTTCTGCGTTGCTCATATTGAAAATACAATTTTGCCCATGCCAGTCACACCCAGACTGTTTGATTTAGCTCTGGACTTTGACTGGGTCATTCCTAGCTAAAGTAGTCCCGTTTAGCACAGCTGGAGAGATAAACTTCCACTCTTACGTCTCTTTCAGCCACGAACAGGTGAGCTGTTCCTGATGTTATTGAGAAACCTCCCCACACTATGATGCTGCCACCACCATGCTTCACTCTGTGAATGACAAAGAAAAGACTATGTGTGGTGCTACTAAAAAATACTTATGCTAGATTCAGAATGAATTTTGACATTTTACATTTTATTACCACTATTTTGTTGCCTTCCTAAAATAATGGCCTGGCATTTTTTATTGTTTTTTTGCTAAAAGTAATTTTAGTAAAAAAACACACCACTTCTTTCTTTCCATTTAGGATGTTTTAGGCAAAAAAGTAAAAATAAAATAAGATTTAATTTAGTATTTTATTTTAGGAAGGTGGTGATATTAAAATAACGTTTGCTAATGTTTTTTTTAACCTTTAACGGATACAAATCCACTGAGATCAAATACTTTTTCAAGCAGGTTCTAGACAGGAGGCAGCAACAAACATAAAACAAGACATATTGAAACAACTGAAAGAAAAATGTCGAGCTCTGAAAAACAGGTAGACGTCATTGAATCGGTCTCAAGAACATTTAGTTTGGAAGTAAAAACACTAAAGAAGAAGAATTTAATCCGTCTAGAAGTTGCTTGTTCCAAAAAGAGGGAGCAGAGTGAACAAAAGCTTTCTTACGCAGATCAGTACGAGCGACAGGGACAGAAAGAATCAGCAAATAATGTGAGTGAAAAACATAACAGTCAAAACGTCCCAGTGCAATTATCAGCAGGAAACTATTGTTGCACTTCAGCAAAAGCATTTTTTGTATGCTTTAAAAATGGTCTTAAATTTCACTTTCTTAGAGTGCAATTATAGACAAAAGAATTCATACAGATTTACACAAATAATTTTCTTTTACACTTTTTGTGAAAAACACTTTTGTAAATTCTTATAAAGTCAAATTACTGATTTAACACACATTGAAAGTAAATTTTTTAAATTCAAATGTAACACGACAAAGTATTACTACATTTACACTGCACTTAATTAGAGCATTATCAGTTTCATTCATGTTCCAGCAAACACCATCCAAGTCAAACATGAACTCCGTGTTCTCCATTAAACGGACACAAATATGTTTCTGCTGTTAGCTGCATGCGGTTTTCTGCACGACGTTGTCGTCAGGTGTCTGTGTCTGCCTCGGCGGCCGCGCTGAGTTAATTACAGCCACCGTTTGGGTGACATTCATCAAAGGGGAGCGACCCCGCTGCACTGCGTTTCCTGTCGCACTTGGAGGGAAGCTGGCGCCTGTTCAAACACACATCGCTCACTGCAGGCGCGCCGCCGGTCGGAGTCAGGGTTGACTTCAGCTGCAGGTCGGCCCGGCCTGTTCGTTCACACGCTCCTTCAGAATTAAGTCTCATTAAAATGTCATTAGCTGGACATGTTAGGATTTAATTGCTGCTTGATTGTTCACCAAGTGATTCGACTCTGGTCCGGGGAGTCAGATCTACTGAAATTGACATGTTCGCGTTGCCACCAATGTGCTTGGAATGGACCAGATGCAAAAAATGAATGCTTTACAATTCTATCTTATTAATCTGTACATACACCCTCAGCAGGGTCCTGGAGGGTGCATGGGAGTTCGCCCAACCAGTCTACATGTGTTTTGTGGACTTGGAGAAGGCGTTCGACCGTGTCCCTCGGGGGGCCTTGTGGGGGGTTCTCCGGGATTATGGGGTACCGGGACTACAATGTTTAAATTAAAAAAAAAAAAACTATTCAGCAAATACCTGGAAAATATACATTGTTGTGCTCACATGACCCAGGTTAGTTTAATCAGATATTTGAAAAAAGTATATTTTGTGTATATTTTATTAAAATTTTGTGCTTTATCCATAGGACCTGTTTGGTCCCTATTCTCAAGAATCACTGATTTATTAATCTTTCGTATCGCTGCATGCCCGCCCATAAAAAAGGTATCAAAACGTGTGGCTTGATCTCGGCATCCGGCCTATTATTTTTATTTGGGTTTGACTAAAAATGGCGACGTAAAAAGTTAAAAACGAGCAAAATTTCCAACTGCCAATCCAGAGTGTAACTGACACCATCTGACACTTTTTTAGAGTGAGAAAATTTGTGGATTTTTGACCCCCAGAACAATTTTGAAATTGCCCTCATGCCTAGAAAAATTGCTCCTTTCTCTGCTCCCGTAAAATGTTTTCAAAATTTCTCTAGGGTTGACAGTTTTCTGTCAAGGTGCTTCAGAGCGAAATCATGTGACAGGGTAACCACAGGACTCAGTTAAAAGAGAGGCCTGAGCAGCATGTCAGAACCATAGACATAATATAAGAGTAGACCTCGCATTGACTGCGCCAGCGCAGGAAATATGGCGGCCATTTTGCAAGGGTCGTCCCTCCTACTTTGCTCAACCAAAACAGCAAAACTTATATTACTTGTTATAACATTCATCAGCAAAGTTTACACAGGTGGTAAAGATTAATATTTATGTGTAATTCTTTCACTCTGTCAAAAGTAAGATTCCTTCCAAATCTTCCATTTTTGTTTTGAAGGTTTCATAAAGACACGATGTGAGGAAGAAGAGGGAGATATTTTAAAAGAGATTCGGATTCACTGCACAGCACGGATGAATCTCACATCGGATTTTGGACTCAATCTCAGCTGTTGAATCACTCTGAAGCTAGAACTCGTTGGCTGGAATACAGCCGACAGATTATATATATATAATATATATATATATATATATATATATATATATATATATAACATTATCTAATTATATATTATTCAGTATTAATCATTGTTAATCTGTGTCATTATTACTTTTTCCGCCGTAGGTGCACAGTAGAGGGCACAATAGCGTCAGCGTTCTGTGTTCTGCCAACCGCCATAAAAAGAATAAGTGCTCAGTGTTTGCAGAAGTAAACATGGAGGCTAACGGTGGAGCTTAGCTTACATATGTTGTAGCTTACATTTTATATATATATATATATATATATATATATATATATATATATATATATATATATATATATTATATATATATATATATATATATATATATATATATATATATATATATGGATACATATGGGCTGCACAGTGGTGCAGTTAGTAGAGCTGTTGGTAGAGCTGTAGCCTTGCAGCAAGAAGGTTCTGGGTTCGATTCCCGGCCCCGGCCTTCCTGCATGGAGCTTGCATGTTCTCCCTGTGCATGCGTGGGTTTTCTCCGGGTACTCCGGTTTCCTCCCACAGTCCAAAAACATGACCGTTAGGTTAATTGGTCTCTCCAAATTGTCCCTAGATGTGCATGGTTGTTTATCCTGTGTGTCTCTGTGTTGCCCTGTGACAGACTGGCGACCTGTCCAGAGTGTACCCCGCCTCTCGCCCGGAACGTTAGCTGAAGATAGGCACCAGCAACCCTCCCGACCCCACCAAGGGACAAGGGTGTCAAGAAAATGGATGGATGGATATATATAAACATATTGGCTCTAGTGGCCTTTACTTGATAGTTAATTGACAGGACAGTGGGTAATGAGAAAAGGCAGAAGACATGCAGCAAAGGTTGCCAAGGCTGGGAATTGAACCTGCAGCAGCTGCATTGAGGACTAAGGCCTCCATATGTGGGTTGTGCTTAACCCCTGCACCACCACAGAACACCCAGGAGCCAGCATATTAACAACTTAATCCTCATATAATCCATCATGGTTGTTTTTCTTCCTCCTTGCGCGTATCAGGACGCAGAATAGTGACATTTGTCCAGTATCAATGACATTCACTTCGGATGAATGCGGCCTGAACGTTAGGTCGCATTTGAATAGAATACGTGTTAATATGGGTCACATTCGAAAAAGAATCCGACCTGTGCTGTTCACACTGCCATGAAAAGATCGGATGCAGGTCGCATTACGTCAAAAAAATCAGAATTGGGTCACTTCAGGCTGCAGTGTGAACACACCCTCTGTCAACACTGTGCTTTTAATGACTAATTTTCACAGTTCACAACACCAATAAAGAATGTGTCACTTAAGTCAGTTTCATCTACTAAGTTTACACAATTCCTCTTCTTTTCTTCTTTCCTCTTCATAAAGCATTGTTTTGCAAAATGATTCTTTATTTAAACACTGCTTACCGTAAGCAAGACATTGTCTTACTTTATGCCGTGACCCACAGCGCTTATATATTGTTGATTTTATCTTTAATAATTACTTTTATTTCTGCTTTACTTAGTGGGACGTCAAATTCAATTTCTGCTTCTTTAGCCAACTTATCTACTTTTTCCATCCATCCATTTTCTTGACACCCTTGTCCCTTGGTGGGGTCGGGAGGGTTGCTGGTGCCTCTCCAGCTAACATTCCAGGCGAGAGGCAGGGTTCACCCTGGACAGGTCGCCAGTCTGTCGCAGGGCAACACAGAACTCACATTCATCCACACATAGACAGACCAATTAACCTGGCAGTCATACACTTGGGGCTGTGGGAGGAAACCGGAGTACCCGGAGAAAACCCATGCATGCAAAGGGAGAACATGCAAACTCCATGTAGTGAGACCGGGGCTGAGAGTTGAACCCAGAGCCTTCTTGCTGCAAGGTACAGCTCTAACAACTGTGCCACTGTGCAGCCCCATCTCAATATATTAATACCTTTTTTTACATTTATCAATAATCTTCTGTATATGCATCTTAAACGAAGGTTTTTCATCAAACCTTACACCTAGATACCTCACAATATTTAAATCTTGTGAAAATCTTTCAAGTGATTAGCTCTTCCACCATCAGCCCCCAAGTGTCAAGCTCCGCTGACACCGTAGTCCTGCTGTCCTCAAGCTTTTCTGCCACCAACAATCTAGCATGAAGCTTGGGCTCTCATGACACGTCGTTATTTAGAAATACCAAAGCTGAACCCAATACCTCAGTGTGTCTTCTTTATACATTTTCACCAGTGTATTGGTGAGACCTCCGACCACACGTCTGAATACAGACAGCTGCTCCTGTGGCTGGTCTGTAATCGACTGATTGTCTTCGTGGGTTTCTTCTTCAGATGGTTGCTGGTTCTGCTGCTCCTCTCTATCCCTCAGCCTATTGTTCAGCTGTTCCATCTCAAGCTGCAGTTCAGTCCTTATACCCTCTAAGGCAGTGTTTTGCTGCTGCAAGGCAGTGTTTTGCTGCTCCATGGCGAGGCTTCTCTGCTGGAGAACGATGCGATTCACCTTCAGGGCGTCATTTTCCTCTTCCAAGATATTGTTTTGATGTCTGAAGATGTTGTGGTCCTCTAGCTGCTTTTCGGTTTTCCACAGCAGATTGTCATAATCCTTTTCCCGTTTGTTGTAAATTTGCACCAGTTCGGTCTTTTTCTTCTCCAGGGTAGCGTTTATCTCCTCCAGGACAGTGTTTCTCTGCTCCAGGGGGAATTTCTCTGCTCCAGGGAGGGGTTTCTGTCTTTCAGGGCAGTGTATCTCTTCTCCAGGACGGCGTTTCTCTGCCCCAGGATAGCGATTTCATGCTCCAGGTTGATATTTCTCTGACCCAGGGTAATGTTTTTCTGCTCTAGGGCCGTGTTTTCTTGCTCCACTTCGGTGAGGCTCTGCTCCAGAGCTTTGTTTGTCCGCACCAGGTTGATTTTTACCTTTCGCAGAGCGTTGCCTTTTTGCTCCTGGGGGACGTTTGTCTGCTCCTGGGCGGTATTTCTCTGTTCCAAGGTGATCTTTTCCTTCTCCAGGGCCTTGTATTTCTGCTCCACTTCGGTGATACTGTCCTCCATGATGGTGTTTATATGCTGCCTCAGGTGGTTTGTATGCCCCAGAGAGGTCTTTTTCTCCTCCAGGGTGGTGTTTTCCTGTACCAGGGTGTCGTTTCTCTCCTCCAGGGTGTCATTTATCTGCTTCAGGGTGGCGTTTACCTCCTCCAGAGTATTGTCAATTTTCTCCTGGGCAGTGTTTGTCTGCTCCAGGGTGGTGTTTCTCTGCTCCAGAGCGGTGTTTCTCTGCTCCAGAGCAGTGTTTTCCTTCTCCAGAGCAGTGTTTCTCTGCTCCAGGGTGGTATTGTCCTCATTTAAAATTTTGTTTATATTGGACAGTTTATTTAATTCTTCATCTTTCTCCTGGATCAGCTTCTCTTTTTCAAATGCAGCCTGTTCCTTTTTAAGCTTCAGCTCTTCATTTGTTTTAATCAGAGCCTGCCTCTCAATAGCCACCTTGCTGAGTTCTTTCAGCATGCCTTCGAGTTTCTCTGTCTCTCTAGCTAAGCGCTGTCGTGTTTCCTCATTCAGGGAATAAGAAATCGATGGCTTACTGGTCTCACCCATTGTCGGTCCTTTTGTTCGTGAAAATTGGTGATAATCCTTGTACTTGACTTCTGCAATGGTTATGAGGTGCAGCTTTGTGATGTCAGTCTTGCTCCATAAGAGTGACATCAATTCTCTTTGTGACATCAATTTGCGTGATGTTACAAATTGATGTCACTACCTCAGCAGAACAACTAGAAAACTGCTGAAGCTTGAATAAAAACAAATTTTAGGCTGAATGCAGCTCTGCTTAGCTGATGGCCATTGGAGACAGTTCAATTGGTAATACATCACCAAGGCTGAAATCCACACTTGAGAGACAGCGGCTCTTGAGGACAATGGACTGGACAGCAGGGTTCGAGGACCAACTGTCAAAAGGAAACATTGTACCCGAAAACAGAAGAAGGGGAAACGGGTGGGCGTGTTTATCCAGCTGATGCCTAGGAAGCCACCAATTCTGACTCTCTTTCTGGCCAAAGTCCGCTCACCGGGTAAGAAAGTGGATTTGTTAGATCTGAGGTTAAGAGTTTCTGCAGAGATGAAAAACCGTGCCATTCTTTGCCTAACAGAAATCTGGCATAACAGCAACATGCCAGACTTTAGCCTTCCAGATCAACCGTCTTCTGTTATTCCAAGCAGACCGTGACTACCGGTCAGGAAAAACACGGAGAGGAGGACAATGTATGTAAGTGAATGAAGGTTGGTGTACAAACTGACAGCTTTTAACTGTGGTTAAAAGCTGTCAGCCATACTATCTGCCTCGGGAGTTTACTACAATGTTCGTCACCATTGTTTACATTCCGCCGGGTGCTAATGGCAACGAAGCATCAAAGGAGCTGTATGAAACCATTAGCTCACTGCAGATGAAGCACCCGGAGGTGTTTTACGTGGTTGCAGGGGACTTTAACCATGTGAAACTGACTGACACTCTGCTCAGTTTTTATCAGCATGTCATCCTTCTTACACTCTGTATTGTGTGTACACTAACATTCACGGTGCGTACAGAGCTCTTCCTCGCCCCCATCTTGGCTTCTACGACCGCATCTCTATCCTGCTGGTGCCAGCATATCGTCCGCTGATGACACAGATTAGGCCAAGGAAGAAGACAGTCACTGTGTGGCCCAGGGATGCAGCCTGAGCGCTCCAGGACTGTTTTCAGTCCACATATTGGCAGGTCTTCAGAGAGGTGGCTCCTTATGAGGGGGAGATGGACCTGGACGAATACACCTCCTCTGTTCTTTGCTTCATCTCCAAGTGTGCTGACGATGTCTCCACCACCAGGACAATAACCCGTTACCCGAACCAGAAACCCTGGCTGAATGTTGAGGTGAAAGCTCTATTGAAAGCTAGGGATGCTGCGTTCAGGACA
The DNA here is from genome assembly GCA_033032245.1 of Poecilia picta. Classification (NCBI taxonomy): domain Eukaryota; kingdom Metazoa; phylum Chordata; class Actinopteri; order Cyprinodontiformes; family Poeciliidae; genus Poecilia; species Poecilia picta. The sequence goes on along the minus strand of CM065356.1, from coordinate 6,535,704 downwards.
GGCAACTCATCAGCATTACCTCGAGAGTGAAAATTGTCAAACTTAGGGTTAGCGTTAGCCTAACCCTAACCCCTCACTACCAGATGCACTTAAGTCCTATTACCGCTTTGAGCATCCCAACACCCCCTCAGTACCAGACTAATACCACCTCCTTGTGACATGCTTCTCTGTGTGACCACAGCAGATATGAGGAAGTCCTTCCAGGAAATCAACCCCTGTCAGGCTGCAGGCCCCGTCAAGGGATGGTTCTGAGGGACTGTCTGAAACTTCTTCAACACCTCACTGTTATTGTCCTCTCCCGCTTAAAGACCACCACTATTGTCTCTGCAACCAAAAGCTCCACAGCTCCATACTTGGTAAAGGCCTGAATGTCTACTGACCGATAACCCTAACATCAGTAGTCCCCACTAATATTTAAATATGCTGACCCATGCATATTTAAATATTAAATATTACTTTAACACTTAAATATTAAATATTAAAGTTTGTGACCCTTTATGATGGACACAAACTTTGAATCTGGCGTTCCCTCGCATGGACGCGGGTCACCGGGGTCCCACTCTGGAGCCAGGCCTGGATGTGGGGCACGATGGCGAGCGCCTGGTGGCCGGGCTTTTAACCACGGAGCCCGGCCGGGCTCAGCCCGAAGAGGAGACGTGGATTCCCCTTCCAATGGGCTCACCACCTGTCGGAGGGGCCAAAGGGGTCGGGTGCTGTGTGTTACGGGCGGCGGCCAAGGGAGGGGACCCTGGCGGCCTGATCCTCGGCTGCAGAAACTGGCTCTTGGGACGTGGAATGTCACCTCTCTGGTGGGGAAAGAACCGGAGCTAGTGTGCGAGGCTGAGAGGTTTCGGCTAGAAATAGTCGGCCTCACCTCGACACATGGCTCTGGTTCCGGAACCAGTCTCCTTGAGAGGGGCTGGACTTACTTCCACTCTGGAGTTGCCCACGGCGAGAGGCACCGGGCAGGAGTGGGCATACTTGTTGCCCCCCATCTTGGCGCCTGAATGTTGGGGTTTACCCCGGTGAACGAGAGGGTAGCCTCCCTCCGCCTATGGGTGGGGGGACGGGTTCTGACTGTTGTCTGTGCTTACGGGCCGAACAACAGTTCAGATTACCCACCCTTCTTGGAGTCCTTAGAGGGGGTACTGGAGAGTGCCCCTCCTGGGGACTCCCTTGTTCTGCTGGGGGACTTCAACGCTCACGTGGGCAATGACAGTGAGACCTGGAGGGGTGTGGTTGGGAGGAACGGCCCCCCCGATCTGAACTCGAGCGGTGTTCTGTTGTTGGACTTCTGTGCTCGTCATGGTTTGTCCATCACGAACACCATGTTCAAGCATAAGGGTGTCCATACGTGCACTTGGCACCAGGACACCCTAGGCCGCAGTTCGATGATGATTTTGTCGTCGTTTCATCGGATCTGCGGCCGTATGTCTTGGACACTCGGGTGAAGAGAGGGGCGGAGCTGTCCACTGACCACTACCTGGTGGTGAGTTGGCTCCGGTGGTGGGGGAGGAAGCCAGTCAGATCTGGCAGGCCCAAACGTGTAGTGAGGGTCTGCTGGGAATGGCTGGTGGAGTCCCCTGTGAGACGGAGCTTCAACTCCCACCTCCGGCAGAACTTCGAACACGTTCCGGGGGAGGTGGGAGACATTGAGTCTGAGTGGACCATGTTCCGTGCCTCCATCGCCGAGGCAGCTTATCGGAGCTGTGGCCGCAAGGTCGTTGGTGCCTGTTGTGGCGGCAACCCCAGAACCCGTTGGTGGACACCTTCGGTGAGGGATGCTGTCAAGCTGAAGAAGGAGTCCTATGGGGTCTTTTTGGCCTGTGGGACTCCAGAAGCAGCTGATGGGTACCGGCGGGCGAAGCGGCATGCGGCTCGGGTGGTCGCTGAGGCAAAAACTCGGGCGTGGGAGGAGTTTGGCGAGGCCATGGAGAAAGACTTCCATACGGCTTCGAGGCGATTCTGGTCCGCCATCCGGCGTCTCAGGAGGAGGAAGCAGTGCAGCACCAACACTGTTTATAGTGGGGATGGTGTGCTGCTGACCTCGACTCGGGATGTTGTGGGTTGGTGGGCGGAGTACTTCGAAGACCTCCTCAATTGCACCAACATGCCTTCTGTTGAGGAAGCTGAGCCTGTGGACTCTGGGTTGGGCTCTCCAATCTCTGGGGACGAGGTCGCCGAGGTGGTCAAAAAACTACTCGGTGGCAGGGCCCCGGGGGTGGATGAGATCCGCCCGGAGTTCCTCAAGGCTCTGGATGTTGTAGGGTGGTGTTGGCTCACGCAACTCTGCAACATCGCATGGACGTCGGGGGCAGTTCCTCTGGATTGGCAGACCGGGGTGGTGGTCCCCCTATTTAAAAAGGGGGACCGGAGGGTGTGCTCCAATTACAGAAGGGTCACACTCTTAAGCCTCCCTGGTAAGGTCTATTCAGGGGTCCTGGAGAGGAGGGTCCGTCGGATAGTCGAACCCCGGATTCAGGAAGAGCAGTGTGGTTTTCGTTCTGGTCGTGGAACACTGGACCAGCTCTACACCCTCAGCAGGGTCCTGGAGGGTGCATGGGAGTTCGCCCAACCAGTCTACATGTGTTTTGAGGACTTGGAGAAGGCGTTCGACCGTGTCCCTCGGGGGGCCTTGTGGGGGGTTCTCCGGGAGTATGGGGTACCCGGCCCTTTGATACGGGCTTTCAGGTCCCTGTATGACCGGTGTCAGAGTCTGGTCCGCATTGCCGGCAGTAAGTCGGGCTCGTTTCCGGTGAGAGTTGGACTCCGCCAAGGCTGCCCTTTGTCACCGATTCTGTTCATTACTTTCATGGACAGAATTTCTAGGCACAGCCGAGGTGTTGAGGGGATCCGTTTTGGTGGCCTTAGGATCGCATCTCTGCTTTTTGCGGATGATGTGGTCCTGATGGCTTCATCAGATCGTGATCTGCGGCTCTCGCTGAAACGGTTCGCGGCCAAGTGTGAAGCGACCGGGATGAGGCTCAGTGCCTCCAAGTCCGAGGCCATGGTCTTGAGCCGGAAAAGGGTAGAGTGCCTTCTCCGGGTCAGGGGGGTCGTCCTTCCTCAAGTGGAGGAGTTTAAGTATCTGGGGATCTTGTTCACGAATGAGGGATGAAGGGAGCGGGAGATCGACAGGCGGATTGGGGCGGCGTCTGCAGTGAAGTGGGCGCTGTACCGGTCCGTCGTGGTGAAGAAAGAGCTGAGTCAAAAGGCGAAGCTCTCGATTTACCGGTCGATCTAGGTTCCCACCCTCATCTATGGTCATGAGCTTTGGGTCATGACCGAAAGAACGAGATCACGGATACAAGCGGCTGAAATGGGTTTCCTCCGTAGGGTGGCCGTGCTCTCCCTTAGAGATAGGGTGAGAAGCTCGGTCATCCGGGAGGGACTCAAAGTAGAGCCGCTGCTCCTCCACGTCGAGAGGAGCCAGTTGAGGCTCAGGCATCTGGTCAGGATGCCTCCTGGACGCCTCCCTGGTGAGGTGTTCCGGGCACGTCCCACCGGGAGGAGGCCCCGAGGAAGACCCAGGACACGCTGGAGGGACTATGTCTCTCGGCTGGCCTGGGAACGCCTTTGGGTTCCTGGAGGAGGTGGAAGAAGTGGCTGGGGAGAGGGAAGTCTGAGCCTCCCTTCTGAAGCTGCTGCCCCCGCAACCCGATCCCGGATAAGCGGAAGAAAATGGATGGATGGATGGATAATCTGTACATAATTTGGTGTTAGATTCCTCTATTTAAACAGTTCTAGAAGGAGTATCTGCCCCCTTACTCTTCTTTATCTTTATCCATTCAGCTGTTCAAAACGCCTTGGGGGACTTAGCTCCGCCTTCGAGATGCAGCTCCTCCTCTGAGCTGCAGTTTCCAAGCTTCCATCGCACACCTAAGTTGTATTTTAATAATCATTCTTTTTGCTTCTCTACAGATAGATTTTATTGCAGAGTCATTGTCCAAATCCCATATAATTTCATAGTAAAAAGACCTCAAATATCCACCAATCTTTACGTAAAAGCAGAGCTGAGTGCGCTTAAATCTGTGTTTAATTTAATTACAAAACTTTGGTCAATCAAGCAAGGATTTTTGAAGAAAAGTGACTAAAATTCTGATATTTACTCCTCTACTGAGGTACAGACTTTTTCATAAAACAAAAATAATTTGACCTTTCCCAGATAAACAAGAGTGTTGGTTTCATAAAATACTTGCATTTTTAGTTTGTTGTTGAGCATAAAAAAAAAAAAAAGATCACAAAATCTTTCGCAGTACCAATAATGAAAAAAATAATATTTGTTGTGAAGCACAAATACTTCTAACTTGATTACTTTTTCCAGTGTGGCCAAAATATTGGACACCACTGGGTGAGGCAGTGTAAAAATCTCTAAAAATGCACTCATAATATTTTTTCTTTTTCCAGACAGTCACTCAGACTTGAGGGGTTTGGATCAATCCTAATCTCTAACCTTAATCCCGAACCCTTTCACCCAGGAAGACGGTGACAGGCACACTGCCAGCTACTGCAGTGTCCCAAATAATCACAGTTTCTGTACAAGAAAAAAAAAAAAAATAAATAAATAAATATATATATATACGTATATATATATAGATATATATATATATCTATATATAGATATATATACATATATATCTATATATAGATATATATATATATATCTATATATATACAGATATATATATATATATATATATATATATATAGAGAGAGAGATACAATTGATGAAAAATTGCTCTCTGCTTAAAATGATTTTACCAACCATGGATGGAGAAAGAACACGACAAATGCATATATGGTACAGCTGCATAAAATCTAACTTCTTCATTCCAGAGGAACTTCACTTTGATTCAGGTTACCATGGTTCTGAGAAAAACATTAAAAACTGACTCATGGACAGAGCTCTGTTTTCTCATGCCACCCATGATGTGTAAAAAAAAACCCTTAAAGGAAATGTTTCTAGTAATGCAGAAGTATAACCTCATCCTGTTCTTATGAATAATCAGTTTTAGCACATTTATTGAAAGAAAAACTACATTTTGTCCAACAAAGGAAATGCAACCAAAGTATTTTTGAATTACCTTTTCGTTCTTCAAGGTGATCAGAGAGCAATTCTAATGTCCCAGTTAGTAATCCATAATCCCGGTAGATGAATATGACGTAAAGCAGAGTGTTTTTTGGTTTTTATTTCAGGAAGATGTTCTTGTTTGCATTTATTATAAGATAAATCTCCACAGCTCACTGTTAGCAAAGAGTAACTTCTTAGCCGACATGTCCAGCACTCGTGAAGGTGAAAAAATATTTTCCCAAATATTTTCCCAATACTCCTAACTGCATACAATCTTGGCTTAGACTCAGAACTGTATAGAAACACAGTTCTGAGTCTGGGTTAGGGTCACAGATTATTTTGTGTTAATCTGCCATGTTTGGTCCTAGTGAAATACACTTCAGTCTGTGGTTTCAGAGTAACAAATTGTGACAAAGTTCAAGAGGTGCAAAGATACTAGCGACAGAATGGCAGGAATTGGTCGTATTGTGGCTCCATCTACTTCCACTAATATATTGGCCCAATTTATCCTGTTTAATCTTAAAAAAACAAACAAAAAAAAAAACAACAACAAGCAGAACATGAGGGAACTGTTAAAGTTCTGATCAACAGCAGTGGGAGCCTTTCAGTGCCCGTTTATGCTGAAGCATCTGATGGGTTCAGTCCTGCAGCAGTTCTTTAGGTGTGTATAAGAGAAAAAGCCCCGCATATTTTGGCCTCATACACTGTGACACTGGATGTGACATTTAGCTGCTATTAGGAGTTAATGGGAGACGAAAACAGCGCTGGTGTTTCAGGTAAATCGTGGTCGTCCGGATAATTCATTCAATCATTTGCCATTACACAATTCTCTCTGACATTTTCACTGGAACTCTCTGCTTTTGCGAGACATTTGGAGTCAAAAGAAATACATTTACTCCCTCGTGCTGTTGAACTGTGGCAGTGACTAACAGCTGTGGTTAGCTAAGGCTGATTCTTGTAATAATGCCTCAAAACACCATTGAGTTTTTACATTCTAGCCTGTACAGTATTAACTACATCCCCTCTGTTGCTTTCTTAGTTTGCCCTCCTCCTCCTCCTCTCTACGTCCCTTCAGTTGTGAAAGCTGTTCCCAAAGGTCTGAGCCAGGCCAATTACTGCTGCTTACCTGTTTAATCAAATTTTCCCCGAGTGGATGCACATCCATTCCTCTTCCAGAAATGCTTTCTATCGGCACCAGCTCATGTGCTCCAGCTTAGAACATGTTGGTGTTTTTTGTTTTTTTTTTATCGGAACGAGTTAGCATTGCATGAAAGGAAGTAATTTATGTAGCGTGACTTGAACGAATGTTAAAACCATGGCGACATTCTGGTTTGATGGTGTGTACTTTCTTTAAAACCTTTTATTATGTCTGGTAAAGTGTGAATCATTGTGAAAACATGTCATAAAACAAAGGACAGACGCAGGTATATGTTCTAAAAATAATGTGATGCTTTAAAAGCAGCATTTCTCTTGTGATCAGATATTTACGCTTCATTGTACAAACCACAAACTTCATTGGTTTTATTGAGATTTTAGGTGACAGATGTTCAGAATAAATGATTCTGTGTTTTCCTCTGTCTCTTTTAGCTATTTGCATGCTCATACACACACACGCACACACACATAGAGCACATAGCTGTATTTTAGTTATAATAATGGAAATCATGACTTCAGCTCACTTACTCTTCTTCAACCTCATACATGAAGGAAGGATAATTCTCCACACAGACCAACATAAAACAGTGCAAAATTATAAAGAGTAAAAAAAAGTTCATCTGTTTTTACCAACATGTTGGATGAATTTGCATGAATTTGTATTCAGTTCCCTTTTGTTATTCCCTTAATATTAAACCAAAATGGAACTTTAAAGCCTGCATGCAAAATGCTGTTTGTGCCAAACAACTAACACTGCATATGTCATTGAACGCACCCTTCCCAAAGGGGAACATGTGGGTGGAAAAGTAGCAAAATGTAGCAAAATTCCTTTCAAATATACCTAAAAGTAGCACCAGACAGTCAATTGGTGAGTTTTCCATTACAAATGTGAGCAAAACTTTGTCAATATTTTTGCTAATTGAGAAAACACAATAAGAAACGCAACTAAAATCAAACATGAATAAGTTTGTTCACGCAGCAAGTCATCAGATAATGTTGCGCCATGATCCTCCCACCACTTCCTGTTGTCTTCTTCATGTTTTCCGCCAGTAGTAATGTCAGGTCATTGATCGCATGACTTGGGAGATGCGAAAGAGGTTTTGCAAATTAAACAAATTTCGATACGGCTGAAAATCACTTAATCCTTTTTAGCAAAAAGTGAGTGTTTTCAAAACTGACATGTTTCTATTATGCATATTTATTTCTGTGACTCTAATTTGATTTGTGATTTTGACTGAAAAAGGGACTGTGTTGAATGAGTCATGCATTAGAATGACATAGTCAAAATCCTGTCCTAAAGTCTAAAAGATTTGACAATTAGACGCTTGAAAATGTACATTTCCAAACCCTCTCTGTCTAAACTAACTGAACTGGGACTGTTTTGCAAAGACGCAAGCACTTTGAATTGCCTTGTTGCTGAAAATGTGCTATATAAATAAAATTACCTTACCTTACCTTACGAATTGACGACTGCTTCACTCTGGAGACTACTTAGTCGTCCCACAAGGACCACTAAGACGTGTAACTCTTGCCATAGCAAAATGTGGTTCTGCAAAGTATTGATTCTGACAGCCTGAATACAGAGCATCCCACTTTATGTTGGTTCGCTAAATAAAATCCCAATAAAATACACTGATGTTTGAGGTTACAGATGGAAAAAGTCTAAGAGGTATTAATATATTCAGAAGATACACTCTTATCATCATAAATTTAAAACTAGAATTTTGTCATAGTTGCAGATGATCATTAGGTGATGTCTCTCTCTCTCTCTCTGTCTCTCTCTCTGCCAGGTTGGATCGCCATCCTGGGGGCCCTCTGGCTCTTAGTTCTGGCCGACGTCCAGGACTTTGAGATCATCCTGCACCGGGTGGAGTGGGCCACTCTACTGTTCTTTGCAGGCCTCTTTGTTTTAATGGAGGTAGTGACCACGCAAGTCCTTATGTGTGACATTTAATAAAAAGAACGTGTTTTTGTTTATCCCTGCTAGAATCCAAAGAGGGGATCAAACATTGATACTTAGAAAAGAAAAACCTTAAATAGTCTATCTTTGACAAACAGCTTCACCTGATGATAAAAGAAAGCACCTCATAAGTTAGCTTAGCCACACTGACAGCCCGCTTGGGTGTGACCTAAATGCAGTTTGGCAGTGAACTCACATTGTGAAAAGTAATTACCTTTTTCTTCACCGACCAGCTGTGATGCGTAGGGAAAGGAAAAGGTTGTTGACACAACGGGATCTTTTTGTTTTTTTGTTTTTTGTCTTTTTGACTCTTGGGCACGAATGTGGCCAAAACTATTTGTTGGAATCATTGAAGTCTGTATAGTGTTAGACAACCATCTCCCACAAGGTCTACCTTCCATATGTGGATATATATATATCTATATATATTTGATTCTCAGTGTCGGCTATGATAACCAGAATGCATTTATCTCTGTCTGGTTAATGACTGCTAAATAGAAGCCAAATTGCTTTTCTTCTCTTTCTTCCCACCTCTAAGTGGTTTTCTCCTGACTTTTTTTTCTCTCCCCTCTTTATTATTGATCCCCTTTTCATCTTTCAGGCTTTAGCTCAGCTGCAGCTTATCGACTATATTGGAGAGCAGACGGCGCTGCTGATAAAAGTGAGTCCTTCTCCTTCTTGATTCGCCGCTTCGGCTGTTGTGGCTCAGGTATCAGTTCGGCTGGCATAACTGATAATTGGGCACAGGTGACTTGATATTGCATTTTTATGCATATTGATCCTTTGGCTCAGCACAAGCTCTGAATTCAATTATTTTGTTTATGTCTCTCTCGCTCCTGCCGGCGGTCGACCGAGCTCGCTGGTAATTTTCACCCATACTCTTGCCCCGGCGCGGGGGGCGAGCGAGTTGTCTCTTAGCAGAGAATTGAAGCAGTAATGGGGACGTCAGCCCACGTTTAGACACTGGTCCTGTCTGAGGCTAATAATCACACATGACAGGCGGTGTGCCATTGTGGATCCTTAAGTTGGTGAGTTTCCTCTAACGATGGACAGCGAGCCAGGTGGAGCCGAGCGGTCTCTCTGTCATGGCCCAACTAGAGGCAAAGCGAAAAAAAGAGAAATAGTTTCTTTTTATCCCATTGGAGGTGGGAGAGAAAAGAGAAGCTCAAGAAGATTCAAACCAGAGACCTTTGCAGACCTGAACATCTGCTGCTGAAGTCTTAGAAGTATGGGGTGGGCGATGTAGACTTAAAGTTTCATCATGATATCTTTTAGTCCTATTGTGATAGAGATAAAAGTAACCATAAGAATTATTTGTTGCTTCTCCTTTATGTAATTGCATGGCGGTGATGGCATATCACAGCAATCACAAATAACGCTCTTTAAAAACATTCTTATTCGTACTATTTATTTAAAAGCAGCCTTCAGCTTCTATGCACCACAAATAACAAAGATGGTAAAACAGCTGAAACACTGACTTCCTTTAGACCTAGACTGAAAACCACCAGCTTCGAGATGCTGTAGTACAGCGATAAAGGAAACACTAACCAACATTTTGATGTGTAAAGACGCACTTTGAAAACTGTAATGTTTCAGAGGTTTGTGTTTTTATTATGTAAAGCACTTTGAACTTTGATTTGATTTGGTTTGGTGTATCAGTCACAAAAGGGAATGGAACGTGGTTCACCAAATTGTGCACAGTAACAGCATTTAGTTTTTTTTATTAATAAAAAATTCTTAATAATTAGTGATATGTTCATTGAACAAACAGTGGAGAAAACAGTAAAACTAACGATCCAGACAATACGTAGAGTTTTGAAAAGTTTTAAACATCATTTTTAAAATGATGATATTGTGATTATAATAAATCAGAATTCTTATCATGCTACGAAATGTGTCACAATAAATGATAAAAAATGTGATAAATATGCACAACTACCTGGATGTTATCTGGACAACCACACTTTTCATCCCTCCCACTGTCCATAATAGTTTCATCTTGTTTTCAAGCTCTTGCAAAGTTTTTCCTTGGACTTTTGCTGCTTTTTTGCTCATTCTTGTCCTGTTTTCATAAAAACAGTATTCTTAAATGTATTGTAAAAAATACCAAAGTCGATACCAAACATAATTAACACAAAGCCAAAGTACAAGAAAAGTTCATTCTTCAGTAAATTTAATTACATTGTGTCTCAAAGCTTCAGGATGTTTTTTATTTTTTTATGTATTAGCATAACTGCTAATTGATTAATGCACTCAAACGAGTTTACTTTACATTGGAAAATCCCAGAATTTGCAGCTGATATTGTAATATGCTGCTGTCCAATGAAAGATATGAATGTTTCATAGTTAATCTGCTGCCTTTTCAGGATCCAAACATTAAATATCATCAGGTTAAATGCAGACAACAGGAAGAGCCATCAGGACAAAACTCAAACCGACCTCCTGACTGTCTGTCACCAAACAGCTTCAACTCAAGGCCTATTTGGTTTCTTTAGTTCCCAGACTGGCTGATGTGGGAACACCATGACCCGTACTGTTTATGCGTCGCTCTCATTGTTTCCCCTCCCAGGCGGTGCCAGAGGACCAGCGCCTGGCTGTGGCCATCATCTTAGTGATGTGGGTCTCCGCTCTGGCTTCTTCTCTCATCGACAACATTCCCTTCACTGCCACCATGGTAGGCCTGGTCAGACTTTCTCCTCAGCCGATCGGCTAAAACCAGTAAACGTTTCAATTTAATGAATGATAAGTCTTCAAAGGTTGACATTAACAAATCTTTATTTTAAAATTGTAAGAAAAATCAAATCAAGTTAGTTTTATCTTACAGATGTTTTTTGCTTTCTGAAAACTGAAACTAAATCACAAAAAAGACGTCTCTGTTTTTCCTCTCATATCACCTCGTGTTTTGCTGCAACGTCAGAAGTAAAAGTCTGAGCAGTTTTGTTGAAAAATATAGCAGAACATTTCCAAGGACACCTGGTAGAAAACAATAAAAGCTTCTGAAACCTTTCATCATGTGAACGCTGTACTTCGATGTCCCTCAATACATTCAGACCGCCAACTGGAATCAAAAAAAACTATAACGTTACTGTTTAACTTTGTTAATGAATTTCTGCTCAAGGAAACATATTTTGTATTGTTTAAACTTTTAACTTTTTCCAGCAATACCTGATTTCTACTGTAAATAAACTGATTTGCATGGAAATACTCATAAATATATATTATTCTTCATTAAACCGCAAGTAAATAAATATGTCAATAGGAACGTTATCAAGATCTTTTTTCACTTAAAGGGGGAGTATTATGTAAAATGTACTTTTCTGAAATTCGCATCATGTTTTAATGTTATTCTCTCATCAAAAACATGCCTTGAGTGTTGCTCTGATATTTTTCATGCATATTTGAGAAATCCTTTAATCTCCCGTGGCAACCGGTCATCTGTGCTTCTCGGAGCTGCAGTTTCACAGCGTCTGTCTCACAGAGGAGCCCAAAACCCCCTCTGAGCTCCTTCAGACTAGACAGCAGCAATTAGCAAACACCTGGTGGAACTACACATCATACAAACTATTGCTCAGCTGATGAAAACATTTTTAAAGGGTTGATAGAGGAGCCATGTTGTGCTGACTTCCTGAAGATGGAGTTTCAGAAAGAGCAGGAGTTTTTAAAGAGACAGAGGCTCAAATTCAAGCTGTTAAATCAGGAAGTCAAACTTGAGTCATATTTGATATACATTATGTTTTTATAACAACTAAGAGTAACATAATTACTTGATTGTCCTGAGAAAGAGCACTATGTGCCTGGAAAATATATAATACCGTCCCTTTAAACACGGTATTAGCTTTTTATTTCAGAAAAAAAAATCAGATGTCTGTTTTATTAATTAAAACCTGTGTATATTTTAGTGATTTTAAATGTACGTCTGATTCTCCCAGATTCCAGTTCTCCTCAACCTGAGTCAGGATGCGGACGTCAACCTCCCTGTGAAGCCTCTCATCTTTGCCTTGGCCATGGGGGCCTGCCTCGGTGGTGAGTTATCAATCTCTAATAGGAACGAAGCGCTTGTGGTTCACCCAGACAGCGGGGGACTTTGCGGGGGACAGTTTGATCCCCTTCCTCAAACGTGTGGATCTATAAGCATGGCCTCCAGCATCAGACGCTTTAGGTGACAGCCACAGTTTCAGCAGCTGTGCCTCTACCCAGGGTTGTTTTTTTTATTATTATTATTTTCATTTTTCAGAGAGAGGCTTCAAGGTCCTGAAAGTACAGCTGCTTCAGGCTCTGCTTCAGGCTCTGCTGCGCCAGGCGTTGGGCCCTTCGTGGCTGTTAGGGTGGGAAGGACAAACAGAAGGAGCTGTCAGAGTGTTTGAGTTTAATCAACTGCAGTATGACAGATTTTGATGGAGCTGCTGTCCACTTCCACTCCCACTCCAGCACCTTTTGGACACTAACACAATGGAGTCACAAGCTGATAAAAACATCAGTTCAATGAATTTTAAAAACAATAATTAGATATTGAAGGTTTCCTTTTGTAGAAATGAAACGGTGGAAAACGTAACCAGAACTGGAAGCTCCAAGCCTCTCCCAGCAAATCAACTGGATATTTGAGATGCACATAATTAATTTCAATTGTTTTGTTTCCTGGTGTTAAAATTTGAAATAGAATCTGGTACAAAAAAAGGGAGATAAAATGTTTTATGTCATATTGTCCAGCCCTACGCCGTGTTGATGTCAACCAGTTTGCCAGGTTTATGTCAGCAACACCAGCTGTGGTTGATGTTCAGTCTTTGCCCAAATGTTTGGTTGCATGAATGTATGCAAAACATCCTAACATTTAATGTATAACTCTGCATCAATAGGGCAAAGAATGCTGCAAAATTTTTACTTATGCATCCAAACAGATCAAATAAAAAAAAATTTGCCATTGCAATTGATTAAAGGTGCGTATTGTAGAATCACCTCACCTTGAGAAAGAGGGACGTGTAGGAAGGTTTTCAATGATGACTTTAAAAGCTCTGACATTCTTGACTGTATGCAGGCTTCTGACCAGAGCGGTGCATCGTTTCAAGACCTTTTTCAAACATGTGCATCCAAAACCCTCCTCCCCCCACACAAGCAGAAAAAGCCAAAAGCTGCTTTGGTTCCTGTCCATCTATTCCAATGACAGACATCAGCACCACTAAATGAGCTGCAGGAGAAGCTAAGCATGGGCTTGTAGACAGAGCTGGGCATCAGCATTTTGTCCTTTTGAAATCTGTGACATTTAAGGGATGCACGGCACATTAGGTTATTCACAAACTGGAAACGTTTTTATAATCTTAATCCACTTCCAGCAGACTTACAAACGGCAGGTTGAGCCCAAACAATAGAGAGATTTTGCATCAGAGCCACGTGTCATTACTGAATGATGCACCATTTTCTTTAATAAAAACACAACCTTAAAGATGCTCATCTTGTTTTCTTGCTTTATCCTTTTAACCTTTATGCTTATGGTGCACAGGATGCTTGTTAACAAGGAGAAATATGTTAAATGTACCTCTGAGTATTTTTTTAACAATCCTTTCAGGAAATGGTACGTTGATCGGGGCGTCAGCCAACGTCGTGTGTGCAGGCATCGCCGAACAACACGGATATGGTTTTTCCTTTGTGGAGTTCTTCAAGTAAGCTTTTCCTCTCTGTCTTTTCTCCTGATCCCGTGCTTGAAAAGTAGCTTTTTTTTATTTTATCCATTTGGGAACGCTGTGCCATGGGCCACTCTGCCTGAAGGGGTACTTACATATTAATATCTGTCATATGTCGGAGTGCGAAGTGCCAACAACGTGCAGAGCTGCAGGTTGTTCAAAATGTGATATTTTGATCGCTGAGCCTGCCGAGAGTCATCCCGTTCTCAACATTTTACAAAATAACTTCTTCAGTTTTTTCCACATTGTAATTCCAAACTTCAAGGTAATATGTTGGTATTTTATTTGATCGAACCAAGCAAAACAAAAACAAGTACCTGCACCTTCTGCACAATGTTTTTGGATTCCTCTGCATGGAGTAAACACTGTTGCTAGCTGCGTTTCCATTCCCATATAATTTGATATTTTGAAAATAAATTTGCCTCATGAAAATATGCAGTCTCTTTCTTTCGCTAAAAATATTTTTTGCTAGGATGAGGTTGTTGTTTTTTTTGGCAGTATTAAAATTGGTTTATTTTGCAAAACTGCAATGAAAACATTTTTTTTTCCGCATAACGAGTCACGTGAACAACAAGCAGACATTCCCACTGAGCAAACCACGAAGAAAAAGAAGACGACAGGAAGTAGTCAGAGAAACCTGGGCATGTTTTTACTGACTTACTGCATGAACAAGCTGATTCACATGAGATTTTAATGTCTTATTTAATGGAAACACCACAATTGTGAAATTGGATCTTTTTGACGTACTTCTACAAAGCAGAGTGGTTGGGGATGTCTGCTGGGTTCTTTGTTGTACTTCAGGGAGTTTATGAAACTGAATTATTGTTCAGAAAAGAAATCCATAAAATGTGAAGCCAGGCTCGCTGAAGACTTGATTTGAGAGCTCGCTGATGGTTGCAATAAAAAGCAAAATGCCGTTTTATCTGAAGCAGGCTGCCTCCCCAGTTTCCACCTGCTCACTAGTAATTTCCACTCTACTGATGTAACAGCCAGACATACCTGCAGTTTGCCTGTTAGAGAAACAGAGGCGGTCAACAACGATGAAAGATTGATAAATGCGAGTCTGATTAGGCCTAACATGCAACCATCTGGAAATACTTTAAAAGTTTGACTTATGGGACCACGACATGCTCCGAGTAATGATGGAAAGCGACAGACAGTGACATAGAGGCTGGAGTGAGACTTTAATATCTGTCAGTGGGATTTACTTTAACTCCCTAAAAACCACATCAAACATCATTACGCATATGGAAAAATGTATCAGCAGCTGTGTCTCCGTTACAAATGTGCGCAAATCTTTTGTCTGTGATCTTCCAATGTCAAAAATAACACAATTTTACTGTTGCCGTGTTTTCATTAAGTAAAGAATGAAATTAAAATCACATGTAAATGAGCTTATTCGTGTAAAAATCATGGCAACGACGGATGTAAAGAGTTACATTTCATGACGCTAGCACTCATTAGCCAATCAGAGGAGACATCAGTGTCTTATTCAGGCTTTGGAGCGACAAGCCCCGCCTACTATTCCGTTATAGTGGATGGGTAGAGTTATGGATTCAACACATTTTAATGTCACACAACCTTTTATGAACAGTGTGATTCTGTGAGAGCTGCAGTGGAGCTGAAAAACAAACAAACAAACAAATCATTGTCCTGCTACTTCCTGTCGTCTTCTTCGACGTTTTTAACTGCAGTAACGTCCAGCTGTTTATTTTTTCAAATGTTTCCATGTTTCCATTAAACAATTTCTTCATAATTTCAGTTTGTGCAATTCTATGGATGATGGAAACACAACTACTGTTGCCCTACGTAACCCAGATCATTTCATGCTGAATATATTTATAGTACATTGGTTTTCTTCCTGTTCATTTAGTTTTTCAGTGGCAGTAAAACCAACAGGCGCTACACGGGCCCCCTCTGTTTTAGGTGCACTGTTTTTATCCATTTCCCCCCATGCCTCCTTACTGGAGGCACAGAGGAACAGCCATCTGCTTTGAGTCTCATTGATAGTGATAAAAACGTGGGAGCTGTCAGTTCTTCCTCCTCCTCCATCGTAGTTGTTTGTGTTTGCAGTGGCTAGATAGAAGCGATGCTCTTGGCTGAAGCTGCCTGTGATTGGCCGTCTGCAGTGAGGGTCACAGCTGCTTGGGTTTGGGATTGGGGGGTGGAGAGAAGTGTGTCCGAACCTCCAGACAGCTGGGACTAACTAGTGCTGTATCAGGTGGTTGAGCCGAGGGGCCAGATGAGCCCACGGGGAAGTGGATGCCTCTTTGATGGGCCATCGCAGAGGAAACCGAACCACACTCAGTAGTTCAGATCGTCTTTTGGTTCCTTATTTTATGTCTTTGTTGCTTTTTTTCCGTCTCCTCAAAACTACGAAACATGGTAAAAGCATCAGATGTGTGTGTAGCTTATACTCCAGTTGGAAGGGAAGTGACTACGTCTAGTTGCTGAAAGTGTTTGGTTATCTAGTGAAATACGTGTCAGTCAGGTTAAATGGACGTCTTGATCGTGGCTCATCTGTGCATGTGCTGAAGGAATACTTATGGGTTATTCCTAAAACATACATCAACAACATGTAACATATTTGTCTATATTAATTGAAATACTACTTGTAGTAGTTTGATACTACAAGTAGCATTACTTGTTGTATTAATACCACTCGGGAAAATTATAGTGGATGAGTGGAGTTATAGATTGAACACATTTGAATTATACAACAGGTGATTTCCTACTTGTTGTAGGAAAGCACAACACAATGACGTTCACAGACTGATAGGATTCTATCGATGAATAATAATTGTAAGAATTTAGTTCAAAGATAATAATTCAGTTGAATATTGTGTGTTGGACCCATGGAACTGTTGGCTAATACATAGATCCCACCAGTCTGAACTGGTAGTGAGCCGCGCCATCTTGGTAGGCAAGCGCCGCGCAAAGCAAAGAGGAACCATGAGATCAAGACCAACCAAATGAAAATAAATGCTGGAAAATAAAAAACAAATACAACAATAAAGTAGCAATAATATGAGAATGAAGTCGTAGCATTATGAAGATAAAGACATAATTTTAACTTTATTTATGCAATAATATGACTTTATTCTCATATTAATCCAACTTTATTCAAGTAATGTTACAACTTTATTTTTGTAATTTTATTACTTTGTTCTCTTAATATCTTGACTTTATTCTTATAATTTTATGACTTTCTTCCCATAATTTTATTTATTTATCTTATTTTTTTCTTGCAATGCTGAGATACGCCATCATATACACATCTGTACTGAAATCAGTGCAAAGAGTGGAATTAAAATGAGTGCCTTGAAACGCTCCATTCTCATCATCTGGACGTGTTTGCCAGTCTCCTCGGTCCGGTCTGCGGCCGCGCTTCTAACAGGAGCGGCTCTTGAGCAGAGCATGTCGGCCATTATCTTCGGGAAGCAGCGGCGCTCTTGTTTTTTCTCCGTCACGCAGCCTCCACAGTGAAAGCAAGTGCGTCCCTCGGGTTTATCTGAAGAGAGTCTTTGAGATTGCATCAGGAGTTTCAAAGAGCTCCCATCAAATGCAATTAAGTCAGCATGTGAGTACGCAAGGCAGAAAGGAGAGTTTTCAGACAAGGTGAACTGTGTTCCTCTCTGTGCCTGTATTGTGGCAACTACCTACCTCCTCCCTTCGCCCTCTGTCCCTTCATGCTGTGCCTGTGATGAGGAAATGGCTATTGCTCAGCAGAAAAGGATCCAGTGTGCAGAGGTGACCCTCGTGTGTTTGACAGTGATACCAGCTTAAATTTCCTCCTTCATCCTTCTTAACTGGACAGTCGTTCCACAACCGGCGAGCTTTGACCTTGTGAGGCTCCTGCTTCAACATGTTGTTTTTGTAATGGAAAAATAATGGTAACACTTTATTTGAAGGGGTGTGCATAAGACTGACACAACTCTGTCATAAACATGACATAACACCTGTCATGAACATGAAGGAGTCTTTATGAATATTTATGACAGTTGTCATGAAGTGTCATTCGGTAAATTAGGACACTTTTAATGCAAAGTTGCTTTAAAAGTTGCATTGAAAGTCTATTAAGTATATTTGATGCAAAGTATATTTGCATCAAATTATCATAATTTACAAAATCATGCAAAGTAAACACACTACAGACTCTCCTGCAACAGTGGCCAGTTGCCCCTTAAAGCTTCCCAACAGACCCAACAGAAACGTGTCTCAGGAACCAGTTAAAATGTCCTTTAGGAAACTGAGACAACCTTTTACAGCATTTTAAACTCATAAAAACAACCAAAAATGTTGTGAAATGTTCCTTTTTTTGGGGGGGAGAAAACCTTTAAAGGGACCAGAATTTTTAGAACAGCTTTTATATCTATCAAAAGTTGATAGATACAGCATAGTTCTATTTCACATATTTATAGAACTTTGCTGCCTCAGTTCTACAAATGCTGAAACAATTAATGTTCACTAAGTATTTCTACTTATTTTGCCAGACTTATGAGAAAGTTTGCCTTCCTTTTTCTATTTAAATGAACCTCCAGCTTCTACAGTCAGTGCTAATATGCCCCAGAGCCTCTCCCGCTCTCAATTCATGAGATAACTTGACATTTCTATGTGCATATTAAAAAGGGAAATCCATATCCATAGGAATTTAAAAATAGCCGTAGCAATAGGGTGATATTACTAACTTTAATTAACTTTTTGTGACAACTGATGTTTTTTAAATCAAATCTTCTTTTGCCTCTGCAGTTTGTTTGACAAGCTAGCAGGAGACATGCAAACAAACTAAAAAATAAACAGAATTTCTAAAACCTCCAACCTTTCTAAGCAATTTTAATATATATTGCATCTTATTTTAATTGTAGAAAGAAAGCAAGAAAATTCTCTGGGGAAAAATTTGCTTCTGTACATGCTATAGGTCTAATTCAGCTATTAATTTCAACTGCAGCAGACATTATGTCCACATATAAAAAGTAATTCCAAATAATCAGCAACATGTAAAACATGAAAAAATAAACATTGCATTGAGACATTACTTCTCATCATCCTGAATAAGCACAGGGGGCCAGTGGAGAGGAAGAACTCCCCTCTAATGGAAGAAAACTCCAGTAAAATCAGGTTCAGGATGTTTTTACCAGCAGAAGGCTGAAAGCTTATTAGACATTTAAAGGGACAGCGTTATGTAAAATAGATATTTTTTTAACTTTACATCATGTAATAATGTTATTCCCTTTTCAAAAACATACATGCTGTGTGTTGCCTTGATTCTTTTATGCACGTTTGAGAAATCCTTCAGTCTCGTATGGCAACCATTCAAACCCCTGGGTGGACCTACCTCTATCTTTGAGAATGAAATTCCTCCTCTGAGCTGCAGCTTCCAAGCTTCTGCCTGACAGATCAGCCCTCCTTCACTCAGCTCCTTCAGACTAGCCAGCAGCAATTAGCAAATATCTGGTGGAACTGAGCATCAGCTGAGCTCATTACAGGAACTGCTTCACAGTGAAACGAGGATAAAAACATTGTTAAATGGTTAATAGAGGAGAGATGTTGTGATGACTTTCTGAAGGCGGAGTTTCAGAAAGAGCAGAAGTTTCTTAAAGAGACAGAGGCCCAAATTCAAGGTGTTAAAGAAATTATAAAGTAAGTTATATTTGATGTAGATAGCATTTTTATAACAACTGAAGGTAACAGTTACTTGATTGTGTTATAAAAGGTCACGATGTGCCTGGAAAACACATAAGACTGATCCTTTCAAATGTTAGCATGTGGAGTTAAGATCATATAGTAACACTAAAACACATTTATATTCACATCTCTGCCAAAGTTTGGACAATATGCATTTTTTAATAAACTTTTATATTAACACACAAATAAATGAATATCATTGCTTCTCATTCCTTGTAAAACATTTCTACTGTTTCTATGTAATCCAAGGATATCTCTGTTTTGTTGTTAGCATATCCAGCCAATAGATGAGCATGCACAGATGCCTCCTGCTATTTTTATAACCTCATGTTAGCCATTGCTAAGTGGGTTGCAGGTAAATATTTTAATTGACTAAAATCTGCATAAGCATTATGCATGTCCCCCACTATTCATGCTGTTCTAACCACTCATAGGACAAATGGAATACGAAGTTGTGTTTATGTTGATAGGTGGTCCATGTTAGAAAAATTCTTCATCAGAATAAATAGGGATGAATATTTTTAAAGTCTGTCAGACATCATGAGCTCAATAGAAATAGCACTGGAGCAGCAATGCTACATCATTTTCCTGCTTCCTACACTGCCCTTGAAAGTTTTTCACAACTTTTACGGTTTTGTTTATTTTTTTGTTGCATTACAAATATGAGCGTAAAAGTATTTTCTGGGGATTTTAAGTAATAGAGCAACCCAGAGATTTGCCTAACTTGGAAGGGGAATGAAAATGACATGAGTCATAAAATGTTCAGCATTAAAACTTTGAAGGGTTTTCAGTCCCTTTGATTGAACTAAAAAATCAACATAAAACTCAGAGACAGCAGTAGACATCAGATGTCACCTAATCTTTAAAGGACGACTGGTTGTGTGCGATTTAATGTGAGCGTGAATATTTCCTGAAAGACTCAGAGGTCTGTTAGGGAATGTTGACATAAAGACAGAGAAACACAAAACTAAAACCAGTTAGTGGCTGTAAGGTGACAGGTAAGGTAAAGCGGAAAAGTTCAAGGTGTATAAATACTGTAGTAATGCACTACACCTCATCTCATGCCGCATCAGTTTAGTTAGGGAAACTGGCAATAAGGCTGCTTTCGTTTAAAGTCATGACGTTTAATTACCGACATAAAATGCAAGTTTGTGAGATTTTTGTTTGTCTGTTTGTTTTTTTGTCCTCCGATACTGATCTGTGTCAGAGGCTGGAGGCAGCCAGACTCCTGGCCCTGAGAGCTGCCATGTGTTCATCTAGGACATGGTCCACATCCAAATGAGAAACCATCTGCAGCGCTGCAGCCGAGTGAGGCAGCGTGTCAGACTGACGATGCTAATTCAGGAATAAAAACTGAGCAGCTTCAGTTGGGCAACAAAATAACTGCAAGTTATCCTACTGTGTGCAAACGGGATTCGTTTTTTTAAAGATGTTGTGCGATATGGAAAGTTCTTTATGCCTGAGGCTGCTGGATGAAAAAAAAGAGCTGAATTTATGTCTTTTGAGCAGGTTAATGTCTGTGTTTAACAAGATGGTGGAGATCAGGGGAGCGTTCAGACTGCTTTCACAATTTCCACTCTGACTGGATTATGTTGAGTGATCGGAGCAGCAGCTTTTATGTTCCTGAGACCTTTGATGACTTTGACTGTTCTGTTTTTTTCACCTATCAAGTCAGAGAACTTGCAACACTTCCTAGTAAAGTGCAGTAAAAAATTTATTTGCCACCTTACAGATGTTTTTGTTTTGTTTTTGCTGTCTTGGCTCACAAAAAGAAATAACAGATCCTTCATGAATACAAATTACAATTCCTAAAAGAGGGTTTTTTAAAATTAATAGTAACAATGTAAAATAAAACAGAAATTGTGTTAAAATGAGCAAAATTTTAAATGTTTTTTAATCACGTGAACAAACATATTCACTTATTTTACTTGCATATTTTTTATTTAATGGAAACTTCGCAACTGTGGAATTGTGTTTTTTTGACGTTAGTTGAATATTGACAATGTTTTTCGCAATGGAAACACAGCTACTGACAGATTCTGAATATGAAGCACTCAGTGTTGCTGTATGAGCACCTATTTATGTGTGTGTTTTTTAAAATCATTATTAAATATGATGACATACATTTTCTGGAGCGTTTTCTCCACTGTTCTTCCTGTCCTCCAGGCTGGGGTTCCCCATGATGGTGATGACGTGTCTGGTCGCCATGTGCTACCTGCTGGCCACACACATCGGTCTGGGATGGAACATGTGAACCGCGCCGGCCAAAGTTGGCACACATGCGTGTACGTGCGTGTATGTGCGTGTGTGTGTGAGTGTGTGTGTGTGAGTGTGTGTAGCCACTCTCTCCAGGGGTTACAGCTCGCTCTAAATGTGATGTGTAAGCTGACCGACCAATCAGATTACAAGTAAAACATGAAGCACTGCAGCCATGTTTGTTTTTTGTTTGTTTTTTTAAAGCGTGGGGGATGTGTGGAGCATCAGGGACAGATTTACACGAGTTTTGAACAAAAGCCGACTCGGAGAGAAGCGTTTCTTGGCTGCACTTCATGTCTGTGTTCGTGGTGCTACGACGTCAAGAGGGGACAGCAGCTGCTCTCTGCCGTCTCTCCTTTGAAAATCTGTTTACAAAAGACGTCAAATCATTTCTTCAATCACTTATTGTCACCCTTTAATGAAAGATACAACTAGAGACTGCTTATTGTTTTGTACCAATTGAATCATCTGAAAAAAGGCCCAGTGAAAGGGATTTTATACCAGTTTATGTCTGTGTTTCACTGTTACAATCTCCAAATTTTTAAAGCACTAATTAGTTTTTCAGATTTTTACACATTCTCCGATTGTGTCCGGTCATTTTAATTGTACTGATTGGTCCCAGATTGGGTCCCTTCACCCTGTCAAGCTCTGGTTGTTTTCTGTATTTATTGTACGGCTCAACAACACGAACGTCTTCTGTGTTCTCCGAATAAACGTTTCAGAAGACGAATAATAAATGGTGCCATATCTCTGGATTTTATTTTACTCAATGTATTTTTCTTAAGTAAATGGAGGATGATGATGCAGCACGGACAAGTTAATTAATGTGTGAATTTAATTGTGTTTCTTATTTAATGGAAACGTCACAATTGCAAAATTCTGGGGGAGGGAGGTTTCTCGACATTAGCAGAATATTGTCAAAGTTTTGCTCACGTTTGTAATGGAAAAGCAACTAGATACTTCCCAAAAAGTCCTGTTTATTTAATTAACTAATCTATAAGTTATGAATATATCTTCTTTCTTCAAACTCTGATTATTCAATGCCATAAACAACACCAAAAATAGTCGGTGGCAGAATAATATGTTTGGCATTAGCAGAGAGAGTTTGCCAAGTTTTAATGGGTACAACCCACAGACTGAACTGAGCTGCTCAACCAACCCAAAAATGAATAAATGAATTTTTATTTCAAATGTTGCACCATTTAATGAACTGGCTTTCTAATTTCACAGGATTTCCTGCCAAGAAGCATTTTTTGACCTAACCAACTTGTCCTACTTATTATGCAAAATATAGTTTGAAAAATGTGTTTAAGAAAACAGAAGCATCTCCTTGGATGTCAAACTGACTTTTTAAAAATCTGACAAATATACACTGAGTTCAGTTTTAAAAAAAATAAAGTTATTCACAAAAACCTGGACAACGTTAAACTAGTAACAGGTTGGAGGCAACAGACGCTACTGAGGATTAAATAAAAACCTGAAGTGGGGAACCAAAGTCACTCAGCAACATTCAGATTTTTATTTCGATTTCATGCAGGTGTTGAAAGGAACAAATCAGTGAAAACATTTCAACCAAATTTACTGTCAGAAACTTTAAACACACATATAAAAAAACCAAATGATTCCTTTGTTTAGCCAAATGTCTTACATGAACAAACCCTCCACAAATCCCAAACAATCTGGCGCCAGCTTGTTGGCTCGACTATTTCCTGTAAACTAAATAAGCCACTCGCATTATGGTGGCCTAAATAAATAGCTACCCCATTAGTTAAACAAAGCAGGCAGAACTAATTGTATGGTAAACAGTTTGTGGACATGTGGTAATGTCTTACTTTTATGGTCCGAGCATAGATAACCGGGTCCAGACACAAAAAGGTTCGGCGATGCAAAATAAAGATCTTCAATAGATGGGAACATAATTATTTAAGGGAGGAGGTATGCTGTTCATAAATACATTTACAGCTGTATTTTAATTATAATTTTGGAGTATCAGTAAAAATGTGCTACACATTCTTCTGATTTTTAAAAGTTTTGAAAAACATGAAAATATCCCTTTTTTATGTAAAATCCACATGAATTAAATGACAGCTATCACACACTACATTTTTCACCCAGTTGCACATGTACTTTTAAAATGACATGTAATGAAACAGTTACAATTAACTAAATAATGGAATAGATCAATTACATTATTTAATATAAGTGAATAAGACAAAAACTGTTCCTTTTCTGCATAACCAAATACACAAAGTCACACATCAACATTTAAACAAAGCAAAAATATAACAAATGTATAACAAGAACAACATTTATTACACCAGTATTACACCATCAGTTCAATTAATTCAATCCAAGTCTATGGAACAGTCACACACACTTTGCCCATCTAAAATCTTTCAGAAAATCTCGAATCGTATCATTTGCTGATTATCGTGATATACTGTATATCGTATTGTGATAATTTTAGCTGCATAATTAAAAAAGGTCAAAGTATGAAACCAAACAATATTTAACTAATAAAAAATAGCAAACACATTGTAGAAACTAGAACTAACTAAATTAGGCAAACAAAAAGTCACAGTGAAGTAAAACTAATATAATCCCGATTCCTTCCTCTTTATAATCACACATTACTTTGTGTTGGTGTATCAAATTAAGTCCCAAATTTGTGCTTGTAGTGTGACAAAGTCATGAAAACTTAAAAGGGTAGGAAGACTACAAGACACTAATCAGTGTGCGTGTGTGTATTGAAACTACTTAGAAAACCAGACCAAACTGATTAATCTGAATACAGAAAATGTGGAATTCTGATTACTGGCTTATAATCTGACTGCACGAATTTATTAAAAACTGGTTCAATGGGAAAATTCATTGGGATTTTCTCAAACAAGTGTTTCTTTTCTGTGGCTATAAGACTCCTGTTCATTAAGTAGGGATTAAATGTGTTCTGGCCTCTGTAATTAAGACAAGGAGTGAAGGAGCTTAGTGGGATTCACTTTAAAGGTTATTTTAAAAAAGCCTCACCTCACACACTCTTACTCTTGTCTTTTTCTGTGAAACTACGCCGCGTCTTTGTGAAGCAGCGATTGGAACAATAAAGTTGTCTTCAGAGTGTCGTTAGGGGGAGGAAAGTGTCACAGCTGTGGAAAACATAACAAAAACAGCAAGCGTACCGAGAGGCCGCAAATGAGAAAAATTAATGACTGCACTCTCCGGTGCAGATATTAGAACACCTCAGGCTATTCTTAGACAGCACAACTCTCACAGACAAAACACGTGAACTAGCTCCACTGGAGGAAAACAGCAGGTACAGCAACGGCGTTAACACCGTTTCCTCCTTGTTTTATGTACGAGAGACTCAAATATGGACTTTATTGTTCATATTTACCGTTTACTCACCTGTAACTTTTGCATTTTTAATTAAGTCCAAATGGTCTCTGTTTTGAATCTGCCTTACCACGTCCTCATATTTTTTTTTTCTTTTAGGGAATAATGCCCAATCCAGAACATTGATAAACCGCATCGACTTGGCGCCTTATCTGCCTGATCTCCCACTATTTCTCCCCAGTCAAGATTTGGTTCCATCTGTCTGCTGCACTTTTCATTTCCTCTTCTCCTCCCGTCCACCTCCCTTTCTTCAGTAGCAACTCGTAAAAAATGTTGCAATCGCATGCCAGCCGAAGTTTAATTAAATCTTTTAATTCATTTTTTTAGTGAATATGCCAGATCATAACATGACATTCATTAAATGATTTTCTTTCTTTTTTTGTGTTCAGACATGGTACAGCTGGTAAGTTTTAAAATTAGATATAGTATCATTATTTCCATCTTTTCCAACACTATAGCTTTTTCATTTTTTTGCTTACTGTGGCTTTAAGGTGCTACTATTGTTGAAAGGTTAGGATTTCATCTTGTTTTTAGAAGCGGTATTTATATCTCTTTCCATCTCCAGAGGTCTACAGCTGATCAAAATTAAAATATTGAGGGTAGTTATGTTTCTGATTTTTGTTTTTGATTTGTGTCTAATATCTAAGTTACTCTCAACATTTAAATTACATTTGGTCATGTGGTTGATGACCATTGACTACAATGACCAAACTGTTGTCAGTGGTCTACATTGCCTACATTTGGATACAAATTGGATACATTTGGTATTGTATCCAAATGGTTGGATGCAATACATCTTAATTAATGCATCCAACCATTTGAAATAAATAAAATAAAAATAATCAGAGTCATGTCATAGATGAAAAACATTTCTTTATAAATATGATGTGGAGATTACAAAAACTTAATATTCCTCCTTAGTTTTAAAATCGCACCTACAATAAGCTAGTCATAGCTTATGACAGTCATAAGCTGAAAATAGTCCATTTTACATAACACTGCCCCTTTAAAAGTCTCTTTATTGGTGAAACCGATGCTGTAGTTACTTGGTATCTAATCCAGACCACATGTTTACAGCATTACCCACCACTGACTTAGGCCTACATGCAAATCACTAAATTGTGGAGAACTAACACTGCGCATGGCCCTGAACACACCATCTCCACGATGAAACACAGTGGTGGCAGCAACATGCTGATGGATGGAGGTTCATACAAGACAATCCCAGAGGACGACATGTTAGAATCCGCAAAGGACTTCGAGGTTAGAATGGTCCGGTCAAAGGGAGCAAAGATTGAGCTTCATGTGAATTCAAATGGCATCTCAAGACTTCAGTCTGATTCGCAGGTTCAACCAGACAGGAGGACGTAATCTGATGCAACACCTCAACGTGACGCCTCTCAGCCCGTAAACTCTTAACGACTGCTACTCCGCTCTGCTCAGAAACTTCCCAGAGCTGTTTGTGATAATTATGTTGCTGCTCTTGCCATTCAGGCAGCATTCCCTCATTGTTTCCACTTCAACCCACCAGACAAGACATTTCACAGCTAATGGCTGCCGTGCCTCTTCGTGGTCGGACCGCGGTCTCGATCAGCGCCGATCAAAACTTGCATGCTTTGTGCTGTTCTGTTCCGTAATAACGCACCATTTGCATATCTGTGACAGAAATGTATTAAAGTCTTTATGCCTTATTGTTTATAAGAATGTATGAGGTGATGGGAAGTAAGACTGCCTGGCATCGACTTAATTGGATTTCTTATCTCAGCATTGTGTGCTTGATGAAAGAGACTACGGGTGCGAGCACAGAAGTCATGAGTCAAGCGGGGTTTAACTTTTCAAAACTGTTTTCTTCGTACTTGTGGTCAACGGTCCTTCAGTCAGGTTGATGTAATTTATCTGCTGATTAGGGAACAGGCACAGGCCTCCTATACGGGTCAGTTTTAACTTTAAAATGTTTCTACAAGCTAACTGATGAGATACAAAGTAGTCAAACTACTAATTGAGACGACTTTCAAAATCTGTTTTTGCAACATTTGTTCTGCGGTACAGTGGTGTGAAAAATTATTTTTCCTCTTTGGGATTTCCTCATCTTTTGCACATTTGTCCTACTTCCGAGTTTGGCACATCGAATCAATTTAAATATTAGTGAAATATAGCACATGTAAACACAAAGTGTAGTTTCTAAATGAAGGTGCTTGTTATTAAGGGAGAAAATACAGCAAAGAAAAATGAAAAGCGATGAAAACCGTGAAGCAGCGGTAGAAAACAACTGTAGAACAGATGGGCTGATCAGAGAAGATGTGGAACAGCTGTGATGGGGAGAAAACTAATTAACACAAAGGAAGCTGAAGAGCTATAAACCTGGCAAATATGTAAGAAAAACGAAATGTATAAGAAACAGAAAAGACTAAAACGTCTAAAAATGAGGAGCTGTGCTTCCATTGTAAATGTGTTCAAAAGTTTGTCAAAAAAGTGTTGAAATTGTGTCCAATAAACACAAATTTGCAGCTTCCATTCAATAAGAAGTGAAATAAAAATCACACATAAATAACTTCACACAATAAATCATTAAAAAAAAGTGTTGTTCCATTGTCCTCCTACCACTTCCTGTTGTCTTCGTCTTTTTCAGCGGTAGTGACATTTGGTTTATGATCATGACTTGTGTGATACAAGAAAAGTGTTTTGCAAAATAAAGAAATTGGATATGACCAAAAAAACAAACACTTCATCCTAGCACCAAAACATTTAATCAAAAACAGGATTATTTTTATGTCTTGAAATTGGCATGTTAACAAATTCATCTTTGATATATCAAATTACAGACAATTGACAATGGAAGCTCAACTACAGAGAAATGAATAGAATGTGGTAAAATCTCTAAAACAAAATTTACAAGAATATGATGAAAACAAACAGAATTTCTTCATCAGCCTGGAAATTCAAAATGGCAGTTTTACCTTGCTAAACTCCAAAGCTGAAAAAGTTAACTAAAGTGAAATACGTCGCACAATAAAGTCCTCTGGCAATCAGAAAGTTGTGAGTTTGACACCAGCTTCCTTTCGGTGCATGATGTTTGTGGATGCCACAGGTTAAACTTAGCTCTGGCGTTCAGCGCCGAGGAACCAGAAAAACTGTGTAAATTCAGTCCATTTACCATTTATGATGTTTGATTTAATAATGGCTCATTTCACGGAGGCACACTGTGATAAATACCCATTTACTTTCACTCTGCAGTTCGTTCAAAATGGAGGCATCCTGTTGTCAGGAAAAGCAAAGAACTGTGAATGATTAGCTCGAGGTGATGGCGGTTTTCATCCGTGGCTTCACACATCTTGAAACACTCCGTTTCCACCCGAGCCGGGTTCGGCCTCGGAGGAAGGCTTTACGGCTTTATTTCTGACATGCGAGTGTAATTCGGAAAAATCGACCTTTAGATGCAATAAACGGTTGTGTTAAGTCCTGGATGTTCTGTGTGGCTGCGGAACACAAAGCTGGGACTCGTATTTTGACCTGCGGGAAAACAGTAAGAAAAAACAATTTGTTGATTTATTTATAGGTGTTTTCCCAGGGACAGCCAATCATGTTGCTGCTCTGTACATCTGGATTGAAAAGCCTTATTGGATTTCAGACACAGGGAATTAAATTTAAAGGCAGACGTGGCAACACTTTGTTTCAATTTAAGACACCAATAACCTTTAATAAATGTTTTTCTTTCACTATTATGATTGTTTTTGCTGAGAAGCAGAGATAGAAGATGACAGTCACTGCATTATTTTTGACACATGTTGTAAACACTGAGTCTTGAAGGGGATAGTTAACTTTTAAATCTGTTTTATGAATTGATTGTCAGGGCAAAGGGAATAAATTCTCAGAAAAGTGGAAGGTGGATGGCCAATAGCAGCCTCTTGTTTATCTGATCTGAGCAAGTAAATGAGAAAATGTCCTGAGATAAAGAAGCCAACGTCTCCTGCTCATCTCAGGTTTTTAGGAAATTAAGTAAATGCTGCAAATTTACTTTGAATAATTGCTTTAATTGTAAACAATAACTGATTACACTCCTTTATGTTTCTGAAAAAATCTTTTAATTCATTTTTTAAATCATCATTATAGCACATTGCAGATATAAAAAGTGACAGTAGTGGGGTGGGGGGTAAAAAAAAAAGTAGGAACATTGGGAATGAATCAGAAAAGCTTAAGCCAAAAGAACGACATGTAAAAAAACACACACTCACGGGACACTCATACACTTGTACTCCAATGTACCACTGGATATGACACATCTACTGTACTGCATGTTACACTGATGTCACAGGTATGAGCGGATTGAAGCAGATTAAGCGAAGTATCAGCTGTATAAGAAGAGAAAACGTATAGACAAAAGAAAGACAGAAGTTGAAAATGCGTACACCTTTCAGAAGTCTTAGAGGACTTTAGAACAAAGATTGTCCATCGTTACACGAATGGCTAGGGTTAGGGTTAGTGTTAACCCTAACGCCTTCAAGAGTGTCAGACATTGATATTTGTTACGCTGTAAGTTTCTGCTCCAGTGGCAGCTACTGCAACAGTACGACAGAAAACAAGGTTCCGGTATGGCAGAGTAAACTGAACAGAAGAGTCTTTGGCTTATTTATTCCGACAATACTCACCGAAAGCGGAGCAGTGTTTGCACTTAGTTTGTTGAACATCAGTCAACAACAAAAACGAAAAACAAAAAACGCTCTAATACGCCGAAGATTGTGTCTGCTTAAAGGCCAAAACACGGCGAATCATGAAACACGCATTGTTAGTTTTAGAGATGTTAACACGGAACATCGGCGACAGAGGGATGAGTTTACCACCTCATCACCAGCTCGGCGTCGTGGATGTCCCGGATTTGCATAAGTCGTGGTTATCCTGGGCGCAGATGACGCGGCGCCCTGAGCCGGTATTCTGAGTATCTGTTCCTAGGCTCAGCCTTGGAGCGACAAACATGAGCTGGGACCCGATCCCAGACCAAATCCCTCTCTTTGCTTCCCCAATGTTTGGGGGAAATAATACTGCATTGTGTGCTGTCTGGTCGAGGGACATGATGGGAAAACGACCAAGAAAAATAATCAGAAAGCAAATGCTGGTCATGGAGAAGCGGCGACTGTCAGAGGAAAATTGTTTTTGCCAGTTTGACCAACACAACTTTGTCAAAAATGTGATATTTCACATTAAAAGGTCATGGATTTTTACTTTCAAAAGACATAGACTACAAAAGAATCATTGTTTTAGCATTCTGCACTTATTGGTTCAAGTACAGGTCTGCTGGAGAGACTTTGAGAACGAGAGATTTAATCTGTCACACACTGCAAAAACACTAAATCTTATCAAGTATTTTTGGTCTAGATTTTAATGCAAACATTCTAATGAGCTTGAAAGAAGTCGAAACTAACTTACAAGAAACTTTTCACTCCATGGAAATAGGAGTTTGTTTTAAGTCAATAAATCCTTAATGTTGATTCAAAAGTACTAGAACCAGTGGCAGATTTTTTTCTCTAATAAAATATTTGTTCCTCATTGTAAGTGAAATAATAAGACAATTGACTTTGCATCAATATTAAATGAGCTCGAATCTTGTTAATATGTTTCTTCTCAGGCAGTTTTGTCTTATTTCAAGTGTACAAACATAGTCTCACTGAAACAAGACAAAAATACTCAATAAGGTTTTGTGTTTTTGCAGTCATATATCCTATAATAGTGTCATGTTACATGAGCCAATTCGTTTGACTTCAGTGCAAGGCCCCCATCTCAAGTAGCTGCCAATATCCTCTTTATTTCATAGTTTATCAGTAAATGTAAAAAAAAAAGGAAAAGAATTTTCTTTTTTGTTTTCTCTGCCTCTGATTCATCCATTGAAAGTGTCTCAGTAGTCTCTGAATCACCAAACTGTATTCCTCTTGACAGAGGGCATCTACTCTCTTTCATGTACCTTCTGAAGTAAACCACAGTGCCTCAGCACAGAACACATTTATAGAGAAAACTAGGCTGATGCCTGTAGGAATTTTTTGACATGATGGTTCTTAGGGTTAATAGTCAAATGTATTAGTAGTTGGGAAACATTATTCATAATAATAAAGCGTCTTCGCAGCATGGTCCTCTCCTGTTGTGTTTACTGATGTATCCAAATTGTGTGGTGAATGTTTCTAAAAGTGAAGTAATTGAAATGTGGACCTGTCACATCTGTGTTGGTCCTTTTCTATATAGTGCATATAGACTGGGAGGAAAGGTGAAGGACTTACTTTAACTGCATCAAAACAGATAATCATTTTTTAATGTCCATATTTGGTGATCAACCGACCTTCAGGGGCTTAAAGTGTGACGCTAAATGAGTAGCTTTACATTGAAAAATGTCTGTAGGTTGTATGTATCAGAAAGTTACTTGAGCTACTGGTAAACAAAGCCACTCAAGTGCATTTTTGTCGGCGCAGACAATCGCCTGCATAGATTAAGTAACTGATGGGTTATTGCGCCAACGTTTGACCAGAACAATGGTGGATGTGTGCATAATCAGAGTTGGGACAGTTATTCTGGTAAATCTTTTGACATGTCCAAGTTTATTCTCTATAAAAGAGGTTTAAACTCATTTTTGTTTTGGGCCAAATCAAGATCGCGAATGCTCTTAAAGGGCTGGTTCACAAACTGTTAACATATCAACAAATTCTTAAAATTAAATAATATTGAACATATTTTCAGTCCTTCTAGGATTTTGTGATTTTTTTCTGCAATAAAAATCAAAGAGTTTGTGGTGCTAATTTAGATTTTTTTTTTTTTTTTTTTAGCAAAATCTGCAATAAACTCCCAATTAAGTGTTCATGCTAAAATTTCCACAATAATTCTCAAAAAACTAGAGGGACTGATTTAAATAATTCCATAGTATACAGATATAAAAACTGCATTAATTTGACTGATAACATAATACTGTATTTGAGTCTATAATCTAGAAAGCCACATCAAAAGCTATGGCGGGACGAATTTGGCCCACAGACCTCGAGTTTGACACACGTGAACAAGATGCAGTGGAGGTGGATGCTGGAACATCATTGTCTTAAGTCGGATTGAAACAAAATTTTTTGGGTAAAATATGTTGAGAAGTGTAGATTCTCAGGACAGAATGTGTTGAGAAACGTGTGTTCTTTATTAAGACGAGGGATTAGGACTTTGGCCTCTTCAAGATACTCAAAAGTCTTTTTCACAAAACACTGAGGCAGGATTAAAAGGCCTTTTGCTTCCCCTGTGCTGTTGCCTGGTAATAGAAAAGTATTAGCCGCGCTGTGTAAGGGTGAGCCGGTGTTGCAGAAGAAGTGTGTTTCTCGGCGACCACCGAACTCTTCGGTACGTCCTTTCCTGCCGTTCAGGCAGTGGATGGAGTCTGCAGAGACATAGCAGATCGCTGCTCTTCAGTCTCGTGTGTTTTAGTTTTGGTGAAAGTGGATGTATTTCAGAAACAGATTTCCAACACACACCGCTGAGGTCCACTTGGCGCCGCCATTCGTTTCATGATGCAGGCTTGATCTTTGAAAGCTCAAGCGTTTGCAACCAGTGGCGCCCCCCAGAGACGGGGCTCGTACTGCAGCCTTTGTTTTGTGAACAAGGCAGCAGAAACTACCAGGTAACTCGCAGATGAACCGACAGAAACATTCAACTTCTTTTGGAATATTACAGGGAAATAAAAGCAGAAATGGTCTCAGTCGTGTTGCATGAAGTTTCACTGCTTTCTATGCTGCCAGACATAATTTACACTTGTGAGAGTAGAGAATCATCAGTGGCATCAGCAGTGACTGCTGTGGAGGAAATCCTCCAGCCAGAGAGGCTCAACCTGTTAAAGATGCTTCACACCATCCCGGTGAACTTTTTGGCTCCTGTGTTAATCGAAAATATACATGAGGTCAATTAAAAACCCAAAAAAGATTTAACTCTTTG
Organism: Poecilia picta; assembly: GCA_033032245.1. Lineage (NCBI taxonomy): Eukaryota > Metazoa > Chordata > Actinopteri > Cyprinodontiformes > Poeciliidae > Poecilia > Poecilia picta. The sequence continues at coordinate 6,502,571 of CM065356.1, read as the reverse complement.
GTTGGAACCTGCAAACACAAAGATCTTGTAGTTTTGCACTAAAACTTTTTAGGAACATCAATTTCAAATCTGTGTGAGGGAAGTTTCAGATGCTTTAAGAACAACAACTCAGTTCATCATTTGGTTATTTTAGTTTGATTAAGAATCCTAATCTTAATCTAGATGAGCTCCAGCCTACGAACACCAGAACCCAAATTACAAGATTTGATGAATATGAACATTTATGATTATCTTTATAAATTGTAATACATTTTACTACAAAGGAAAATGCATTGATAGGAGCTGCAAAAAAACAAAATCTTACCAAATATTATTGGTCTGGTTTCTAGTGCAAATATCTTAGTAAAAACTAACAAGTAACTTTTGTTTTCAGTCAATAATTGCTTAATATTGAAGGAAAAGATTTTTTGCCATTGGTATATTATTTATTTTTATAAGTGAATGAATCAGTCAATGGACTGTACGTTTTCATAAAGTATAGAAATCTAAACCAATAATACTTGGTAAGATTTTGTGTTTTTCCAGTGTGGAAGGTGTTTAGGTGGTGAAAGGGTTTAATTACAATTATGAAATCAAAGAAGGAAGAGACCATACACAGGTACAGAGCTGAAGAGATTAAAATGACTAAAATTGTATCTACAATATTGACATATGGACAGTGTATCTCATGTGTATGTCACCCCAAACCTCAATTTCCTGTGTGAAAATGTGTAAATGATCAACCAATTTAAATGTTAAAGTAGTTTTAGCATAAATTATCTATGTGTGTTTTTTTAAAGATTGAAGTTGTTTTCAGTGGTAGGAGTCTGCTGTGGTTTCAGCCGTTATCAGACGAGCCGTTAGCAACGACCTCTGGGTTCAATTAATCATGAGGGTTCAATTAATGTTCTGTAGAATGAAGATAAGATTCTGCCGACACCTTTTACCCTCATTTCACTGTTTCTTTTTTAACCATCTTTCTAACGACAAGCGTAGCACCTCGAAGGACACCTTATTGGACAGATCCTCATCCTACAAACACATTTTGAAGACTAAACATGTGGACGGTTGTTAAAGACAGAGTCTGACTAACAAAGCAAAACGCATTAAAAGCACAGTGTTGCATTCAAATAACAGCCGTGTAAATGCCTAATGTGACGGGTTATGCAATCTATTAATCAGCCCGAATGCCAGACAAAGGAACAAAATAGAAGTGCTGTGTCAGGCTGAATGAGCAATCACACTTTCATTACACTTTTCAGCATCTTGTTGATCAGCAACCACTCTGCCCTCCTCTGCCGGTGCGGCGATTTCCTCCAGTCATGTAACAGTGACCACTCAGTTTCACATTGACTGCATAATGCTACAGTTTGATTAGTTAATCAGTCTCCATGCAGTAATGCTAACTCTAGGAGTAAAAAGAGAGGCAGGGAGTCCTTAGCTTTAAATTTGTCACGGTAACCGGCCGCTGCGCCATCACAGGATGGGCGCAGCACACCCTGTACTGTGTGCAGTACAGGATGTGCTGTACTGCCAGGTTCTGTTTGAGTTCAGACATCGGGGTTTTAAGATTTTTCTCTACCAGCACAGAAACGACATGGCACTTGTGTGAAACAACTGACAGGAAAACAAAGACAGCCTGAAACAACGTTCAAAAAACATGAAATCCTACAAAGTATTGCTGATCTAGTTTCTAGTGCAAACACGTTAGAACACTAAAACAAGACAAAACTAACTTAAAGTACGTTTTCAGGTAGATGTAGGAACTTGTTTTAGGTCAATATTTCCTTACTATTTAACTATAAAAAAGTATTAGTTCCACTGGCAGATTATTTCACTTATAACATGGAAAAAATGTCTTATTAGTAAAATAATCTGCCAGTGAAACTAATACTTTGTCATCGATATTTAAACAGGCTGAAAAGTTACTTTTAAGTTAGTTTTGTCTTATTTTATATAAGATTTTTGCACTAGAACCTAGATCCAAAATACTTAGCAAGATATCGTGTTTTAGCACTGTGATAAAGTTTACTGGCTGAAGCAAAAAGCACGATTTGTTAAAAAAGACACTCGGCTCCCTACAGTTATTTACAGAGGTAAATCAGCTGAGTGGGTTACTTAACCCACTCAGCATCGAGTGAGAACATAAGAAAATTAAATTACTATATAACCAGCTTATATTAAAACAATCATTCAATCTCCAAATGTGGCAAAACCTCATCAGGATAATTGCCAGTTGTTTGCATGCAAGCAAATCAGGAGGCGACAACAATGAGGCCCAATAAATGTGATTGGCCCCACAGATAATGTATAATCCTATTAGATTTAACCTAAGATACTGAACAGATTAACATAATTTCTTACTTATTTATTTCAGTGTGTGTGAGTCTTTGTGGGTGTGTGTATGTTTGTGTTGCATGAGTTACAATTAGTATATAATGAAAACACAATGTGAGATTGTGAAATAGGAAGTTAAACAAGGTTTGAACTTTAAAGTAAGGAGGTTTGCTTTTGTAAAAAATAAATATTGAAGGTGGCTGTAAGTCACAAGTGTGTTTTTGTACTTCTTGGTCACATCTGATGAGAGGAACTGAGTGATAAACCATTTTCAGACCAAACATTTATATATACGTATTTGATTTAAGGCAAGTTATCCTTATCTGAAATGGACTAAACTAAATAAATGATTCCTATAAGAAAACATGCTAGAAGGAAACTGACATTACAAACCTAAATACCCTGAAAACCTAAATCAACACCTCATAGAATGAAATATAGAGTCGACACTGGCATGGTGTCCAACCATCTGCCTTAAATTAACACGTTTAAAACCAATTATGCCTTAAAAATCCTAACCTTTAACCTTTAAGAAACAAACCAACAAACAGAGCTAATAACATGGATTATAATTTAGAGTAAAAATGGCAGAAAGCGTCATTCATCATTGCAGTAATGTAAAAAAAAAAAAAAAATATAAAAAATGTAAAACTTGACATAACTGCTTGTGCGTGAATAGAAAAGCAACAATTATTTATACTTCTACTGAAGTACTTATAATTATGAGTTTGTTTATAGAATAAACACCCAATAAATATATCAAGTCTAACAAATGAGTTGCTAAAGTTGGGACGCCGAGCAGATCATATGGTGTTGGGTGTTTTTCAAGTCCAGAAATATTTCTAAGCGGTCAAGTTTGTCTTACTTGTAGACAGAGGCAAAATAGTAGCAGCCTTCGTTCAACTAGCTGCAGTGTGCAGTAACAGCTGGGGGAGGGGACAAGCTGCATTTTTCTATGATGCACACAGTCAGAGAAAACACACATTGCTCTGGAACTTTCTCTGGCATCTTATTAAAAAGGACTGAAAACCAAATATAACTGCAAAAATGTAACACCTCATAGCTGGTCTCATCAAATAGCTGAAAGTAACAGTGAAAGTATTCCAATAATGAGTGTGTTTATTGTACCACGTGACTACTCCATAAACTTATTGATAATCAGTCAAAGCAAGGCTCTTCCGATCTACTCTATAAATGATAACTCCCTGATTATTGTTACGGATGGTATCTACCCCTCCAAAGGAAGGCACTAGGAACGGTTTGTGTGTCCTTGGATTTTCATCGGCCCGACTTGGCCGACGGCTGGATAATAGTATTCCTACAACACAGAGTCGTCTACCTGCCTGAGCAGACTGGGGTCCCGGTGTGCGGCTCGCTGCCCGTTTGTCCTCACAGTCCTTTCTGAGTCGACACAGCACACGCAGGGAAACTCTGCTGTGTTGGATTCTCACGCCTAAAGTCCCCACAGAAGAAACCTCCACCTGCAGAAACAGGCTGGATATTGCTCTTTTATCCCGGTAGCTCCTTCCGAACAGCTTATTTGCTGTCACGGTTCCTTACATCACTACTGAAACCCATTACTTTCTGACTTTTCTGCCGAGTGTGTTGTACTAAAGGTAGAGATATCCGACCCAGTACACAATGTTGAACAGCAAGAAGGACGTGGGGAAAAACACTCGCGAGTAAGCGTCCAGTTCCAGTAGGTCTATGTGGACTCTTCCTCTTCTCCAGGCACCTCCTTTGCATTCTTCAAAGCAGCAAAAGAAGCTCTGGCAGTCTTTCCCATCCAGACACTCGTAGACGCAGGCGTCCTCGAACTCCTGCCAGTACATGGCGTTGTTTAAAGCAATGACGGTGTGCGGAGGAGGTCTCACATCCAGCACAGAGAAGTTCTGAAACACAAGATGTTGTAAAATTGAATGTTTCGCAGCTAAAAAAATATGTTGAATTTCCAGGGACATGGACAGTTCTGTTATGAGCAGTGCCAACTCCCCTCCCAGCCTAGCTAACACTGGACCAACTCTCCATTCAGTGGCTACTGAGGTTCGTTAAGTCTGCAGAGTTTCATCCTGGTCAGGACCGTCACATGGTTGGCATGGAGGTCCAGCGGACCTGGAGGTTTCAGCTGATCTCAATCTAGTGCAACAGAATACCAAACCAGACCAACCATGACCAATGAATGACAGACTGCTTAAAGATTGCAAGGTTTACCCTGAAAATTTGCTAAGCCTGGTGGTTGGGTGTTACGGCAGTCATTCATCCAACAGCTTGCTGTGTTTTTGAGTTCAAAAAAATGTTTAAAGTTGACAGGAAATATGAAAATATCACTTGATAATTAAGTGTCCTTAAAATATTGGATACCTGAACAAAAACTATAAAGTCTTATAAAATGCAAACATAAACTTAATTTGCATTCATTAACTTAATTTGAGATTATATTGTATGCCCACTTTACCTGTAATCTTGCTTCAGTGAGAAACATCTGTAATTTGGAGTTCCATTTTATCTTGACAGAATAAAAGCTTCAGCAATTGACAATTGTTTATTTGTGTTGGAAAAACTCAATGCTGACTGTATGCTACAGTCTGTAGTGAATCCCCAAAGGACGAGTCCTCATGGACCGGACACCGACAAGATGATAAATCACTACATGCACTAATGGCATGACGTGGTACGGCGTAGACCTTGTGTCTCCTGAGTAGGCGGGGTTTCATTGTTGAAAAAGTGGGGCTGTCTGGGTGGATGACGGAGGAATTTATGCTGTATGATGTTACAGGTGGAAGTCTGAGGTAAAACATAAATGTCTAAATAAAATTTATATTCTACTGGGAATATAGATTCATGTTCCCCTTTGCTTTAAGATGTTCTCATCTTTGCTTAATGACAGTATGTGACAAATGATTATTTGTTACATTAAATTATAAACCAAAGACTTGCTGCTGATCCAAAAACAAATGTTGAATGTTTCTATTTCAATTTTAGAGCTTTCTTTACCTAATACATCAATTTATCCAATCATTGAATATTTATTTATTCATCATATTTTTTTGTTGAAATCAGTTTTCACTTTGAAAGTTTTACGCCATTTCCCTTTTCCCGATGGTTTTCTCAAAATAACTTCCTAATTTCCCGACGGTTTTGTCGAGTTAATCTCAGTAACTCAAACGGCATGAATTTGAAGGACGGAATCAAACTCAACATAAACACCAAGCATCTCAGGATCTCGAAGAAACAAACTTTGTTTTTTATTATCTTGAGAAAATCGTCGAGAAATTAACTTAACAAAACCGTTGGGAAAAAGTACGAAGAAAACATACTTTTTCAACTTCTGTTTTAAAAGGGGATTTTTTTTTTCGTCCTTAAAGCCAAAGTTTGTTGATTGATTTTAAAAGCAATACAAAGGTAGCACATCCAAGGGGGTTAGTGATTTTTATAGATACTGTAGATCTTTGATATAATTAAATAAATGAATTTTTGTTTCGGCTCGGCAACTGGCTCCACCTAAGGAGAGAGGAGCCCTTACATTTGGGGCTTGTGTTATGCTGTAATTCATCCATCCATTTTCCTACACCCTTGTCCCTTAATGGGGTCGGGAGGTGCTGGTGCCTATCTTCAGCTGGCGTTCCGGGTGAGAGGCGGGGTTCACTCTGGACAGGTCGCCAGTCTGTCGCAGGGCAACACAGAGACACACATAGGACAAACAACCATGCACACACACCTAGGGGCAATTTAGACAGACCAATTAACCTGACAGTCATGTTTTTGGACTGTGGGAGGAAACCGTAGAAAACCCACCATGCACAGGGAGAACATGCAAACTCCATGCAGAAAGACCGGGGCCGGGAATCGAACCCAGAACCTTCTTGCTGCAAGGCAACAGCTCTACCAACTGTGCCACTGTGCAGCATGCTGTAATTCTATTTTATGTATATAAATCTCACTGTTGGGCTGTAACACCCACAACCTCTGGAGAGTCAAATTAAAGGACATATGCATAAGTCACAAGTCATTTTAATCCTAGTTGGAAACCACAGAATAAAAGCTTGACTGACACACATAGAGAATCTCGCTCAGGCCGAACGCACCAGCCTTTGAGGTTCCATGTAGCTCGGCCTCCGAATGCTGTATGAGTAGTAATTTAACGTTGCGTACTCCATCAAGGCAGCAAAGACAAACAGGAAGCAAACGGTGACAAAAAGGTCCATGGCAGTGACGTAAGACACTCTGGGTAACGACGTCCTGGCCACACTACTCAGAGTGGTCATGGTGAGGACGGTGGTGATCCCTGAGAGCAAAAAGGGAAGAAATGTATTCAGTTGGAGCAAAATAACTTTTTTTTTAATTTAACACAATCACAGTCCAAGAGCTGAGTACCTTTTAAATGTACACCTTTTCAGATCGATCTGAGTTTCCCGCTGCGGTTTCGATTAATGAGCTGAAAACTGAAAACCTTATAAACCTCGATAAGCTCGTATCGACGTACTTAATGAGAACGTCTTTTAGTTTCTTAAACTCAAGTTTTTCCCTTTAAGAGTTTTAATGTCGGTCAGGACGGGAAAAAGAAAAAAAAACATCTTATTGTTTCACTGGCGTTCCCACGGTAACCATCTAGCATCTCACACTTTTCCATTATCCCTGGGCCGCCGCTGTGAGTGCCCTCATCCTCCTTTCTGCCAATGCTGCAGCAAACATTTCAAGGTGTTGCCATAGCAGCAGGTAAACACCTCAGGTGAGTGTCCACATTGACTGATTCCTTACAGAAAATTAATAATTTTCCTCAGTAAACCTGTTGACCTTGGTCATTTTATGCATTCAATGTCTTCCTCCCACATCCTCATGTCATTGTAATTGATGAACATCCTCTAAAAAATAGGATTTTTTTTCACCTACAATCAAGACCATCAGAAGAGTTGTGATAAAAACTAAATACGACATCGATTTAATAGTTTAGCAGACAGTCAGTTAGAGGTCTGGACTTTGACTGGGTCGTGACAACGCCTCTGTTCTTTTGTTGTTCAGGAACTGAGCGGACTGGAACAGAAACAGGGAGCGGACTGTAGCACAGGGCATTGTGGGTAAACAACCAAAACAAATGCTAGTGCTAGTGGGAAAAAAGATGAAAGAGAAATCCTTACAAACACTAAAACCTGACACCACTCAATTTTTGGTTAGAATTTGTGAAGAGGGAGGTTGAACTCATGTCTTCTTCAGAGGTTTCGGTGTCATTACAATCAGGCGCCCCTGCCGCAGCGCCACCACAGGCGAGGAGGTGGAACAGGTTTCTCTATTCTTGTGGATTATTTCACACAGCAGCTGAAAATCTAGCAAATGTTACAACTTTCGTACCCAACTGAATTGAATTGACCAGAATATTTTATAAAACGACGTTAGAAGCAACTTCTCACACCTGAGCTGTGACGCCACATTTGAGATTTTCTCCTGGCAACTCTTCTAAGCAAACGGTGATATTTCAGTCTTTATCTGATGTAGACGTTCAGGAACTTAAACGTTTATCATGCAAACTAAGTCCTATAGCGTCAGAGATGTAGCTCCTCCAGACGTACACAGTCTGATCTGTGGGGAATTTACCAAAAAGATTACCATCCAGCTATCTTAAATGTTTTCCACTTAAATATTTCCTCAGCGTCCAACGATAGACATCAAATAGATTGAAGAATGTCTTATAACCCTTCCAGGATTGATGGGCAGCAACAATTTCCTCTCCAAGCCGTTTTGCTAATGTTTTTCCTGCTGGCATTTTGTCAACACACACCTGTACGCTGCAGAAACTCCTGCTGGTCTGGAGTCGGTCACACTTGCTGATGATTATTTAATTGAGTGCACCCCGATTAGCAGCACCTGGATGCTAATTTGTTTCTTACATCCCAGGATGGCACCAAGGTTCCCCCTTTGTTTTTTCCTAGTGTAATATAATAATGCAGCGCGGTGACAGACGCTACAGCGTCAAGGCAAAACACAACACACAGACGCTGGTTTTGGCTAATGAGATCAAATTCAATCCAAATTCAAAAATACTTTAACGATCCCAAACGGAAACTAAATGTTGTTGTAGCTCGTGTTAATTCAAACTCTTCAAAGTGTTATTGCAGATGGTGATGGCTGCTGGCAGGACAGAGCTCTTGTATTATAACAAATAATAATATAAAATACAATCACACATACTCATCTTTTGAAAACACTGAAAAAAGCAAACAGACGATTCAACTTAAATATATTGTGTTAACTGGTCATGAGAAATAAAATTAAAAAGTATATTTATTACATCATTTAGGTTGTTATGTTAAACAAACGTAAATAAAGTAACTTTGACAAATTTACTTTGGTTTTATGACAGAAATGATTTTTTTTAATTGGAGCTCCATTCTCTTTTCTCAGTGCAGTTGCAGATGAGCGTAGAAATAAATTATATGATTAATAAAGTCAATAGTGAGGAAAAGTAAAATCATTTACCTTTATAAATGCCAGTGGTCTGCACAACAACAGAGCATGCACAGAAATAAAAACAGAATATAACACGACAGAAGCAGCTCTAGAAAAAACAAATTAATTAGAAAAAATATAAAGTGATATGAGATGATGAGTAAAATCCAAATCAACAAAATGTAGAAATTTTGCAATTATGTTCTGAAATATAAATGACCTAGAGCTGTTCTGGCCGGAGTGGCATCCTTTTTGATCCAGAAGGAAACCCAGGAGAGAACCACAGTGAGGATGCAGGGGATGTAGGTCTGGATGGTGAAGTAGCCCATCCTTCTGCTCAGGTCAAAGTACACCGTCATCACCACGTAGTCACCTGAGGTCACAAATATTACGACAATTACCAAAAACATGAAAAAAAGAGCAAATTACACACGTTGAAAGTCGAGCAGTAGAGTTGAGTGCTGAGTCGCGCCTGGAAAACCTTCCCTATAACAAACCAAACACAGATTTTCTTATTGTCTGTGTTAATCCAAACCATTTTTATGAATCTTGTCATTTCCGTTCCACATGCTGCTGCTGCAGCTTCCAGACGTGTCGTTCTGATTGTGCAGATTGCTTGTTTTTCCTAATGGAAAACGTGAGACGTGTCTGGCGCCGAGTCCAGAAATGCGGCACCCTAATAGAAAAGCGTATTGTGCCTTGTGTTGAGTCACTGTGAACGCCAAAACACCACAGAGCAGATTAAGACACAAGGATACTGCAGTCACCGGATCAGAGCCGGCCACGTCGGCTCCTGTCCTGCTGTGTCTTGAGAAATAAGCTCGGCAACAGGAAACAAAAGGGAATTTTGACGCATGTGTGTTACTAATTATGCACTCCTGTTCTAAATATGAATGTATTTTGGCATTAAGGATGTGTCCACTATCCACAACCTTTTCAGGTTATTTTTATTTTTTTACATTTAAGTCCTCTAGTGGTCAAATAATTGGCAGCTTGGTTTATCTTGTGAACAAATTCCACAAAAGACAGAGTTAAATGTAAAGAAAGGAGATGCCAGGTCGTTGTTTCTCTCCGGTTTCGGGGTTTTTTTTTTGCACGGAAACCAAAACTAAACACTAAAAAAGTGTGACCGATGTATGAAAGTAAATGTGTGGTCAAAAGGTTTTGGATCAGGGTTTTACAGAGCCGTCATTTAAACCTTTAAATTGTTAAGAAATGGATTCAGAGGGAAAGAAAATATTTACGACACTTTAAGATTTATGTGAAAATAAAATGAGAGGAAATTTCAGGTAGTCTGAACACAGAATTATGTCTAGCAAAAGATGGCTCTATTTTAGCATGCTTAAAAAACACCTTACTTTGCTATTATCTTATTTTTATGTAATTTCTTCTTCTCGAGTCTTATGTACATAATTTTTCTTCTTTGTCTTTTTGTCAACAACGTAAACAATGAAAATCAAACAATAACTAAAAGTACATCAGGATTCATGGCATTCAGGGTCAAACAGAAATAAACTTGATGCAGCCACTTTCTAATTTAGTTAACTTTAAAGTATTTACACATGAATGGAAGTCTACTGAGAAAGCACTGAATTATCTGCAGCATTAGATTAAATGTGAAGCTCAATAAAACTCGTTTTATTCTCGTCTCTTCAAAACCATAAAAAGACATAGCGACATAAAAGTTTTACAGTCTGACCATTTTTAAGCAGTTCCTTAGACACCAATCGTTTTTTGTTAAAAGGTGAATATTGTGCAAAATGTTTAAATTAAGCTCTTTTAATTTTATTTGACATACAGTTCTGAAAGTGAACCGTCTCCGCTAATTGTATCTCCTTCATATTTTTGATTTCATCTATCCATATGCACACATTTATGCTCATAAATCTTTACAACTTCCAGGAGCGTTTTGGTGTTCAGATGGAACCGTCGTCTCATGCGTGTCCACAAACGTCTCCAGGTCGTAAGGGTCAAACTTTACCCGCCGTCGTCTTTATGACGTCCGTTGTGTTTCTGAGGCCCATGAAGTCAAACTGGTACAGACGCCAGGACTTCTGGTCGGCCGCCTCCACCGAGTTCTTCCTCCACTTGTAAATCATCTCGTCTTGCGAGTATCCGTCTGGAATTACACAGAAGTGCACATCCAAATGATAGATCACCCACAAACACACACACACACAGACAGAACTGGGGCCACCCAGAGCTACATTTGTCTTGAGCTGGAGGCTGGCTTAATGAAAAGCCCAGCCTGGAATGAAGACAAAAAGGAGAAGAAAAGTGAGTCAAATGAAAGCTTTGGCTCAGTAACGTGGCGAGTCGGTCTTGTTGTGGGGCTCAAACTTCAAGGCGCCAGCGGAGCCTTGGGAGGGTTTTTACAATCAGCCATTGCAGGCGATATTACTGGAGATATTATCATCTCCAATAGAATCACTGACCTAATTATAATCCTACTTGATAGTTATTTAACGTAATCAAATGGTCGTCTAATCGGTCATAATTTATAAACTAATCCCCGTTTAACGCTAACTATTTGATTAAATCAAACACAACCTCATCTCTTCACTCACCGAATGATTGGTTTGGATATTCAGCAGTTCATTTGCATAATGTTCATGAGAATACTCCTGATTTATAAGTTAAAAAAAATCAGACGACGTAATCATCAGGATCAAACGTCATGTTCACACGTCTTGTCTCGTCTGATTGTACCTCTCTGGAATCAAAGAGAGTTGACAAGACGACCACAGTTCCTTCAGAAGGCGACTCTTCTCCTCAAACTGGGTCATACACAGAAAACACACTCTCTACTCTGCACTAGCACTCAAAGGTGTACACACACCTGTTAAAAATTACAGGCTTTTAAGACTGATGAAATGTTCTCCCGCATATACTTCAAACCTTTTTCCTCCACTAATGCAGGACATATCTTAAACTGAACAACAAAAAACTATAAGAGGGAAGAAATCTAAAAAAAAATAAGAGCTGCTTTGATAAAATGTGCAAAAACGAACACTTTGAAAACCCAGATTTATTCTTAGTTTTAATCTGCCATCAATTATACTGGATCCAATTAATTTGTCATAGAGTTCAGTTGAATGACTTAGCTGAGACCATGTCTTACATGTTCACACCAAACGCGCTTTGAGCGTCAGGCGCAGCGAGATTTGAACTGTTTGTAGCGTTTGAGCGTCTAGCAGAAAACAATGGCTGAAGCTGATGCGGCCTCGACACGCCTCCACATGACCTTTGAACGTAAGCCAGACACGTGAAACACTAAGCGTAAAGCAAAACGTCAAGTGTCTGCATTCAAAGTGAAAAGGAATCGAACTGGACGCGTCAGACGCGTTTGGTGTGAACGCACCATTAAAGTGAGGTTAAACTGGATCAAAATGATCTCATATGAAAAAAAAAATAAAATAAAACGATCAAAATGCATTACTTATTCATACCATGGCTCAACACAACACACAGGCAGTCATTTGTAATTGGAGAAAATATGGGACAATAGTGACATTTCAAAGAACCACTGAAATGCAGCCTGGCAGCACCAAGTTAACAAAAAGAGCTGAAATCATTCACCGATATGAAGAAACTCGAGAACAGATGAAGAAACAAAGTCACTGACATCTATCAGCTTTGACAGTTAAAAAACCATCTCAAGCTCAATTCAAGAGTTTCATCCCTTTAAATATCTGTCAAAAATACACAATAGAGGCATCTGTTATTTTTATTAGTAAAAAATTAGCTGAGATTAGGTATCAATTTAGAAAACCTGGATTAAAGTATCTTTTATAGCATCCCTACTTGGAGTAGCCTCTGCTTAAGATGTGATTTTTAAACACTTCCTTGTCTCTTTTGTCTCTCGACATAAACATGAAGTATCTGTGTGGCGTTCTGATTGTTCCAGAGCCCGACAGGTACGGCGGCTCCAAAAATAAATAAAATTTTTTTCCAAACGAGAAGAGAGACGTTGCCATGGAAATGTGCAGACTGATCTTCGGGTAAGGAAATGCGTCTAATGGATCTCAGCGGGATGTTTCCACAGAAGAGGCAGTCCAGCAAGTAGGTTTTAAGCCCTAATAGGCTGCATGGGGCGCAATCACACCGAATGGCTCTCTGATGCCACAAGATGACACATTATCCACACCTCATGCCTCATTTTCAGCCACGCGCTTCTTTCTTCAAAGCAGTGCTGAGATCGCCGTCAGATGGACGGGAGAGCCTTTAAGATGCTGAGCAGCAAAACACAGGAAGTAAACAATCATGTCACAGAAGGCGGAGAATGAGACACAATCACAGAGCCGTTGGGCAGTAAGGACACCGGATCAAATTCTGCGTTTTTATGACACATTTAAGTGTGGATATTAATTTTTTTTTTTTAGAAATTTGGGTGATATAAATAAATATTAAGAATTTAAGACATTTATCTTAGAATTACATTTTGTATTCTTCTAATTAAAAAAAGTTAATCTTCAAAAAAATAAAAATAAAATTCCAAGTCTTTCTGTCCAAGCAAGTTCAGTCTGAACACAGAAAACAAGATGGTGAAAAATGTCCCCAGAAACCTGAAAATGCCCACATGGGATATTGTAGAAAGTTCTTGCTATTTGTTATTTAGAAATGATTTCTGAGTCTAACAAATATGCAGTGATATGTAATGATGATGACAATCATCATTACATCATTACCATGTATGAACACGATATTCAGATTGCTGATGCCAGAATCAAATCCACAACTTTCTAACTCAAAGAGTTCTTAGAGTTAGAAGATTCACTGCAGCCTACATTGTCCCAATAAAGAATTTTTCTTTTTTTTGCAGTACTGTGACCTGTATCTGATCTTTTTATGACAATCTGAATAACACAGGTCGGATTCTTTTCGAAGGTGATCCGGGCCACTTGGATATCTGATACGCATCCGATTCAAATGTGACCTAACGTCCAGGTGGAATGAATGAGATACTCGATAAATATCACTATTCACAGTCCTGATACGCAAAATAGAAAAACAACAAACATGGGGGACTATAATGAGGATTAAGGTGTAAATATGCTGGCAACAACTCCAATATGTAAGCTAAGCTCCACTGTTAGCCTCCTTGTTTACTTGCACAAACACCTCAGTGTTTTTACACTTTTATAGCGGTTGGCAAATTTTTTGCCCTCTACTGCGCATGCTGGACATTTTCAGGTCATTTGCAGTTCACTCTGAAGATCGCATTCAAGTCGCATATATTTGGATGTGTGAACGCCCCCCAAAAAACTGATTTGACAAAAAAATTGGAATTGGGTCACTTTGGACTGCAGCCTTATTCTACCCTCTGAGCCACAATCGACCCTAAAATGGCAAAGTTTGTCTGATATGAGAAAGATCGGCTTCCTGTCAGATGTGTTTATACATTTATACATTTAAGAACAAATAATACAGGTAAGAGTTTACATGAACTTCCAATGGGGCATAAATATAATTTCTTTTACCTTTCTTTCTGGGTTGTAATGATTTAATTAAACGTTTTTCAGGGTGACAGGAGTTCAATTAATTTTAAAAACAAGAATTCAGAAAATAACTTTGAATACATTGAATACTGTTCTAAGTGGGTCAAAATTAAACATACGGCCTTAACATAACCCAATATTTGAATGATTATTCCTTAGAGAGCTGCAGCTCATCCAGGCATAATCCTGGCTGATATTTTACCGGCCTTTGTGTTCAAAATGGTTCGATTTAAATTGGTTGGTTTCCTGCCACAGATTCGGCTTTTCATCATAACTCATACATTTTAAAAAAGGGGTTGAAAAGGCAATTCCAGAATTTTAATATAGTCCTGCTTTATTCATTACAAACTCAGGGAAGCAGGCAAATGAGATGAACACTACAAATTCTGATTATAGGAGTGAAAAAAGGTAAATGCAATATTATGTATATATATATCCACATCTGGCCAAAATGATGCAAACACAAAATAAAATAAACTCAAATTCAATTATATTTTTAAAAAACATTAAAGTTGCTTGTTGTATTATTGTACTGTAATATAATTCAGTGATACTGAATCTAAATCCGCTTTGTGTTTAGTTAAATACATATTTCCTTTAGGGTTATAGATAAATAAATGCTATACATGTTATCTGAGCATTCATAAAGTCTCCCAGTGACGTCTTGCAGATAAAGCACCTCCTGTGCTGCTTTTGACAAATGAACAGTAGTGGCTGAGCGCGGCGTGTGGATCTCCATAGTGGCTGGCAGCACAGTGATCCATCTTATTCTGCCAGGTGGGTGAAAGCATCTGTTCTCTGCATGGAAGATTTAAAGGAGCAGTATTGTGTCTTTTCCAGGCACATAGTGCCATTTTATAGGAAAATCAAGTAACTGGTAATTTCAGTAGTTTTAATAAGTTTACTTATTGATTATGATATGATATACAATATGAAATTTGACTTCCTAATTAAACACCTTGAAATTGGTGCCTCTGTTTCTTTAAAAGCTCCTTCTCTTTCTGAAACTCCACCTTCAGGAAGTCATCACTACATGGCTCCTCTATTAGCCCTTTAAAAACGTTTTTTACCCGTGTTGCTCTGTTAGAAGCACCTCCTCAGCAACGCTCAGTTCCAGCAGGTGTTTGCTAATTGCTGCTGGCTAGTCTGAAGGAGCTGAGTGAGGTCTGCTCTGTGAGGCTCAATAGCTGGGAAACGGCTCCAAGGAGGAGTTTTGTCTTGAAAGCGTCACAAGGTCCGACCAGGCATGTCATACAACTGAATGGTTGCCATGGTAGATTTTTCAGACATCCATGAAATAATCAAGGCTACACTCCTGGTGTGTTTTTGATTAGGGAATGGCATCATAACATGATGTAAAGCTAAAAAAAAAAGTCAATTTCATAGAATACTGCTCCTTCAGAGAAGTGGGGATGATTTTTATGAAAGTGTGCTAGTTTGTATACACGCAACACATGCACACTTTCTGCAGCCTTTTGTCATACAAAAAGTCATGTCAAGTATAGTGATATTTTGTTTAAAATGGCATAATATCAAAGTTTAGAAAGAATATTGTTACCTCACTAAAATAAAGGCCAAAGTCTTTTTTTTTGTTGCCAAAATCACTTTTGGCAACAAAAAAAAAAAAAAAGAAAAAAGAAGAAGTCATCAAAGATGATTTAGGCAAGAACAAAAACGACAAAAAAACACTTTTTGCAAAAACTGATTTAAGCCATTATTATTTAAGTAATCTAGATATTGACATGCGGTGTATATAACACACCGATGGTTTTAAAGTGTATTGAGACATTAAAGATTTATTGAAGCGCCACCTAACGAGGTGTTACTCACAACTGGAGAAGATGAGCGGGCATGAGTGTTCATCCATTGGGAAGTTGTGCAGCTGCAGCTGGCACTCAGCATTTATAGTTAACCTGAAAAAAACAAACAACAACAGGGAAAATAGAACCTCAGTTCATTAGAAACCTTTCTTGGTAATGGCATAAAGACTTTTTATGCTCTGATTACAAAAACAAATGACAGGAAAAGACAAGCACTGCAAAACAGCTTATGGTAGACATTTTGAAGTGTCAAATGTCTTTTGAAAGTGAACAATTTCACCAAAATAACAAAACAAACAAAACAAATTTGAACAAGTAAACATGGGTACCTGGTGGCCATTTAAGTCCATATTTATCCATTTTGTATTTTACACTGAAAAACTTCCAGGACATGTAAACTTTGGTTAGAGTCATTTGTAACTCCTATCAAATAACCTTGGTTGAAAGACATTTTTTTTCTATCATTCATATTCTCTTAATTTTGGGTGAAACAAGGACACAAAATAAAATACTGGACAATAAAAATTATGGAAAACGATTTATGACAAACTGATAAAAAAAAACAATCATAGGCATGATTTACTTCTAAAACAGACAGGAAGTATCAAACATAATTCTCTAAAAACACAGTTTTTGGAGACACAGTTGCTTTATGTTGCATAAAGTAACATAAAGCTGGCATGGTACTGACCTTCCACTGGTCAGCAGCAAAAAAAATTCTATGTCAATTGTTTTAGAGTCATGTTGATGTGCTGAATCAAAAGTAACATTGGTTTTGTTCAATCAGGCCAACTTTCTGAGCTATGGAGCAATATGAGCATCAACATGCATGACCTGTTCTCACATCTGGATCGATTTCCTGAGGATCAATGAGTGATGAGCAGGAGGAGAGACTCCGGGACAGAAAGGAGACGGAGGATTTTACACAATGCAGGCGTGATGTTCAATTTACATCTACTTACCCTTATCAGGGTTTATTATTCAATTTACACAAATCCAAGTTTGCAACATTTCAATAATACACTCTTTTAGAAAACAATTTTTTTTTCTCCTAAAACGTTTTTTTGGATGTGAAATATTAACAGAAATTAACTGATAATGTCACAAAAATGTAACCACTTTAGTCAGAAGATCAGATTTTTCTAAATCAAGTGAGGCTGCACTTAGTCCAGATTGTCTGGACCTCCTTATGATCATGATAGCAGCCTGCCTCCTCTAACATCAAACTCAACCACAATCAGGCAGGACAGCATGAAAGGAAGTAAGTAGATTCTCAAGCATGAGGCGTGTTTCCCTGATGTGGCTTTCTCCACTTTGTTAGAAAGGATGCAGGATAAAAGCAGCAAATGTAAAGTCTAGGGAAGGACACATAGGAGTGAAGAGAGGAGGGAGGAGTTGTTTAAAATAAGCTTCTTTTTCTACTTCTTTTTCCTGCTTTTCCTTTCGGGGGTCACAACAGCGAATCATCCATCTCCATTTAGTCCCATCCTCTGCATCCTCTACCCTCACACCATCTACCTTTATCTCCTTTTTCACTACATCTGTAAATCTCCTCTCTGGCCTTCCTCTTACCTTCTCCAACCTCAGCATCCTTCTGCTGATGTAATCACAGTCTGTCCTCTGAACATGCCCAAACCATCTCACTCTGGCCTCTCTGACTTTATCTCCAAAACATTGGACATGAGCTGTCCCTCTGATGAACTCGTTCCCCAATCTTAGCTGTTATCTCCATGTCACTCATAAAGAGAACCTGAATGTCCTGAAATCTGCAGCTTCCGCTTAGTTCTGCCTCTTGTCACTGCCACCATCTCTAAGTCAGACAACATCACTGGTCTCACATCTGCAGTTTTATGTAAATTTAGCAACAATAACTTGTCACTTGTCAACCTCACTACTTATCAGTGAAAACATCAGAAAAGCTTCCTGTTATGTTAGTGAAATCCTTCCTTTCAAAGAATAAATGTGTAAAACGTGTTCTCAGATCATCAGGCTGAGGATGGATTCAGTTAGCATCAAAATACGTAAATGGCAATAATTGATCCGCTGGTGTTGTGTCAACGCTGCAGACCTCTCAGGTCTTCTGGTTCTGGTTCTGCACCCACTGAGCCAGAAGCAGCATTCAGCTTCTATGTACCACAAATCTGGAACAAACTTTCAGAAAACAGCAAAACTGACCGAAAGGAGCGCCAACGACACAGCGAAATTTGCAGTACCGCAATCCCACCACACGTTGAACTATCTGAAAAATTCCAACGGTTTCTGAAAGGGGAGCCGTTCCGTTTTCCAGCCTATATCAGGTTATTACGGTGATTTCCCTCCCGCCGCAGCAGAAGGTGAAATTAATCTGAGGGGCAACAATTTTAATAGACGGTAAATTACAAAAATAACTTCATAGATATTGAAAGTTCCAGTTGTTATTAGCAAATATATTTACGGTACTAACAGAACAGCATACAATTAAAATAAGCAAAAATATCCAATAACTACTTATTTTACCTTAAGATAATGTAAATTTTTTTTCAAGTTGTATGAACAAAATTTCTGATCTGATATTGAATTTGATTAAATATCACAATGAATTTTACTCAGAAATATTTAGTATGAACACAGGACATTATCTTCAAGCATTAAAATATTAACATTTTCCCTAAAACACAAGAGTCAGATACACTTCCATCTCAGGATACAAAAACATGCTGCTAAGAACTCTGGGTAATAGTTTCCACTCCTGTTTTTTTTTTTTAAGTGCTAACTTAAAAACTCTAGTTTATTGAACTCTTGGAGGTTTGACAAAATTAATAACAAGTTAACACTACTTACTACTGTAAGTTTATCTTTCACAAAGTCACACATTTAGGTTTAAAATGTAAAACTTGCTAAAGTCATTTGACTTAAAGAGCAGAAATGGTAAACACACAGTGTAGACGGGAAATAAACAAAGTGTAAGCTTTAATTTCTTTTTTCTGGACGATCAGTTCAAAGATGTCGTCTCTGAGCAGAAATTTGAACTTTGTGATCATCAGCCAAGAGAAAGTCCATATAATGCTAACAAGATGGCTAACAGTGAGCTTTCTGGGGAGGAAGTCTTCCCATCTTCACACACCTGCTATTTTATTTACAGAGATAGGGCTCACATCTCACATGTCCAGATGTTACTTGTAGAGAGATAAGATACAATGTTGGAAAAAACAAAACCCTTATCAACCACAAACTATCAAGCAGGTGGAAGTAAACACAAATTCAGGGCTGGAGTAGAAACCACTTTCTCCCCCTCTTGACTTGTCTAGAGTTAGCCATGCGATTGAATCTTTCAATACCAAAGTTTTCAACAGAGACAAAAAACAACCAGGAGCAAATATTTCTTCTTAGAAGTCTTCCTCATTCTGACAGCGGACATTTGTCTTGAGGAAAAGTACGAGGTAAGCAGCCAAGTCAACAACAGAATATTTCCTTATACAGCCCGTCAAATGAAATCCATTAAAGTGTCACCTGATGATATCTGAGGACGGCAGCTCAGATGCTTTCAGTCCTATCTGATGATTTGACATGAAGAACGGCCTGAGCATCAAAACAGACCGGCGTCAAGCTTTCCCCAAAACGACTCAAAGCTTTACCTGCTGCCAAAGGGGCTCTAATCACTCATCAATCCGAATCCGTCCATCCGTCTCCGTTAAAATTGTTATTATAAAATTGTTAAATTATTAAATGTTCAGAAATGCTTTATAAGCACTAAAGTTCAGTTTCAGACTCAAGAGTTTGATTTCACCAATCATTTTCTTTCCGTGTAACACAGCAATATTTGTTTTTTTTCCGGCCGGGTTACCATCATTACCTTAAGGTGTAAAGTATTTTTCCGTCGTTCCATATCCTGAGCAGCTGGTTCGGCATCGTGATCCAATGGGAGTCTGCGGTCTTGGAGTTTCTAAAGATGGTGTCCGGCAGCCAAATGAGTCCAACCATGTTGCTGTTCAAGGTCAGTATTTTCATTGTGCTGTTGTATCTGAGGCGGCTGTCTGTCCACGTCTGGGCAAAGATGATGTCAATTTGGTACTCCTGTCACAAAAAAGAAGAGGAAAGGAGCACATAAAAATATATTCTCCCATTGAAAAACTTCTTAAATGCTTTGTCTTAGTGACACAGAACACAAGCTACCTTCCAATTACAATATTGTGTGTTTGAGAAATATTTCTCTATGCGATCCATCAATCTCAGCTTTGACAGGTCGAAGTGTTTCTCATTTTCCTTGTTGGTTGCTCTGTCAACTCATTCGTTTCTATGCTAAGTGTAGCCTCTCCAGGTCTAGGGATCTTTTCAGTCCCTGTTTGTTTTTTTAGCTTTTGCTGATAGAAATGGAAAAAGGTTGAACAAAAAAGAAAGTAAAATGTGAGAAACACGCCACAATTAATCATTCATGCTAGATTTGTCTCTTAGCCCAGGAGATTGTAAAAGGAGTGCATCAGATGACTGATGATTGATGCGACCCAGAGCCTTGCAAAGGTATTCATAACTCTTCAACTTTGTTTTTTTTTTTTACAACAAACTTCAATGTACTTTTCTGGAATAGTATTTGACAGACCAACACAAAATAGTGGATAAGAAAACTAAGTAATTTGAGAAGCATGGCGTTTGTATCCACATCCCAGAGTTAAAAGTTTCTGCAAATATGATTTCACTATAAGGCCTTTCAGGTAACTCTTTGCTGACTTTGTTCAGCTGGAGACAGAAAATTTTGCATGTTTTCTTTTTTTTCCAAACTCGGTCAGATTGGAGGGAGCAACTCTGTGATTGCACATTTTTTGTGCCAACATATGAATATGTTCGATTCTGAACGACTCTATTGTAGCTCCGGCTTTACGTTCTTTGTCCTGCTAGATAAAATAAATAAATAATAATAATAATAATAATAATAATAATAATAATAATAATAATAATAATAATAATAATAATAATAATAATCTCTGCTCAAGTGTTTTGCACTGTCCATTAAGTTTTCATCCAGGATAATATTTAGTTCCATCAATCTTCATATCGACTTTCACCAACTTCCCCCTCCCCAAGAGGAGTGTCTGCCATCGCCATGCTTCACTCTGATAAGGGTTTCTTTAAGGTAATCTATTTTTTTCTTAAATAAAAAACAGGGTGAAGAAGAGATAAAAATATAGATAGAAACAAGTTATAAACACGGCAGGAATACCACAACTCACTAACTGCTAATGATACCAAAGTTAGCATCTTCTCTGTAGCTTTCAGCCTAAAACAAAACATGTTTTCACACTTTTGGAGGCATTTGATCATTTAAAAAAACCTAAGAAATTATTATTTTTGGTCTTAAGAATATAATCTAATAATGATGAGGAAACATGACTTTGATCATTCTACACTGAGCAGATATTCTTAGCTTGTCATTACATCCCTAGTAAATATACAATTGTGCATTCACCCATATTTTCATAACTTTAAACACAATTTAACTTCATTGGGATTCGACAACATGGATGGGAGTCCTGTAGGTCATGGCATGTTACTGGACTAAGTGAAGCTAAGTGGAGCAGCTGCTAGCCGTGGCAGAAAAACACCTGACGCAGCCTTAGCAACAGTCGAGTCGCTTGGGTCATTTCTGGCAACAATTCACAGAAGGATGTACAGCATAATTAAAATAATGATGTCTTCCTCTCTCCTTCGCGCCCACGCATTTGAAATCAGCTGCCACCGCCTGAAATGTTTTGACCTTATGCTCATTCTGCACAGTGGCAGGAATGGCTCACCAATTAGAATAAAGTCTACATTCACAGAGCCCAGTGTGCGGGTCATGACATTTAATTGTTTCACACCTAGGAGGGAAAAAATGTAAGAATTTTATGGCTGTGAAATAAAAGTGTTGCAGATAAACTCATTTAAAAATAATTTGAGGTGACTGTATCAACTTTGATAAGTAAATCTTATCTAAGACTTTTTTTTTTTTGCCAAGCTGCTTAATTAATTTCACATTGCAAGGTGTTTTCATTATAATGAAGCATTATGATCCTTCACTGCCCTTTATTGTGCTGTTTCTAATCTGTATAGGAGGCATTGCTGTAAATAATTTCGACTGTTCACTTTCAATTATTATGGAGAATATTTCTGTATGTAGAGGTCCTGCTAAACCCAAAGATCCTCCTGTGGAAAACAAAAGGACACATGATTTAAAAAAACGACTGATTTATGCTAACAAACGTGACAGTAAAGAAAAAATGGAAGGATTTGACCCAAAAAATAGAGACATGGATTACCTAAATTGGTCAAAACAAGAAATGTGGGATGTAGAGTTCTACGTTTCCTCCTACAAAATAGCCATAGATTTGTACATTTCACACATCTGAGCTACAAATAATCCGATACTGTAAATCCACAAGCATGTTATTGTTAAACTCATTCTCAGACACACTTCAAAATGGAATACATTTAAACATCTGTCTAGCCTAAATTCAAGCAAGTGTGAGGATGTGTGCAGCGTCCAGCTAGTGTTTGTAAGTCAGCTGGTCACAATGCCAAACAACACCAACAGTGGTTAACACAGCAAGAAAACTATATGTGTATTTTCAGCACTGAGACAATGTATTAGGCATACATTATCTGTTTTCTAAAACAGTAGCAATTTTCTGGTATTGGTTTCGTGTAGCACAATAGTTGGATGTCATTTGGAGCATTGTGTTGTTATTATAACTATTTTGACTACCTTCAAAAAACAAAGCTATTGTTAAATATTAAACACACTTAAAAGATTCACAAATAAAAACATTGTCTAAAGCACAGCAGGCCTCACTTAGTTCAAAGTCAGACTTCATGATTCAATAATAGGAAAGAAAGAATGGGCAAAAAATGGGAGAATCATAAGGAAAACCCCCCGCGAGTAATCAAACAGGACTCAAAATCTTGCCTCACGTCTGGTATAAAACATCCTGATGACCCCCAAGATCACCAAGGTGTTTTATAGCAAGAGCACAACCTGGAGCTGTTTGGAAAAAAACTCTCTAATGAGGCTGGAAAGAACCAATTATGCAAATAGGTGGATCATATACAATATAAAAGACTCATTGACTGTTATTGACAGCGATTGATGACAGTCGCTGTTGCTAAGGGTGACAAAAGTTGTTACAGGTTTGTGGGGTCATTACACTTTAACACAATGTCAAATTTTCTCCCCCTGTATAAATTAAATTACAATTATAAAAAAACTGCTTTTTGTATTTACTGTATTAAATGTGAAAATTTGATTAGTGATTTGAAACAATAAAGTTAACAGTGGAAAACGACGTTATGCTGTCTATGCAGACAGCCAACATCAATCGATTATCCTATTCCAGGTATTTTGTCATGACGTTACAAACAGTAAGCAGGTAAAAAAAGTTGGTAAAATCTGAGTCAATTCCTGTTGTAATGAACTGGATGGTCTAAGTTACTGCTCTCAGTCTGATTTGACCTGCTGAAGATTTTTTATTGTCCTTCCATAAATTTGAACATCTAATTCGATGTACTTACATTTATTTCTCAAACAGCTGACATCAAGGAAGCTTTACCACATTGACTCCTCTCATCCAAATATGTTGGCAAATTTGTTGTAGCATGTAGGAACGTTACGATCAATCACTCACATCAAATTAAGTTAAAATGGCCACCCGCTTCGCAACAATGCTCTCTAATGACAATCACGACTTTTTAAAGAAGCCTTTATTATCATTTTTCAATCTCTTCTAAAGCTCAACAAAACTGATAATCAGACTTTTGTATTCATATGAAAAGTTTGGGTGTTTGCATACAAAGCCCCCTATAGAGACAGTACGTTAAAACCCAGTCTGTTGCTTCCTCTTTCACTGACCCAATTTTCTGTCAATACTCTACTTAAAAAATAACGTATCTAAGGTAAACTATCTATATCTATCATTTCCTCCTATCAGTCTGACTGCTAAGTGGACTCAGTTCGAAGATTTAGGCTAATGGGGACATATATCTGCCACTACAGCTGGAATCATGTGGCCAGATGGGAGTATCAAACAGGAGAGAAAATCTGCTGCTCATAGCTTAATGTCGACTTTGATGTAAGAAGAATTCTTCTGCAACAGTTTTATCCGTTGCTTAAATCGAGCAGAAAATGGATCACAAAAACTGATAGCTGGATGATGCAGTCAAGTTGTGGAGCAGTGTGCCCCCACACCATGAAAGACCGTCCAAACGGAGGACGACGCTGATGGGGGGGAGCAACTGGGAAACTCAGGGTTTATGAGGCTAACGAGCAGACATGGAATCTGCTGACAGACTAGTCCACTAGTACAACTCCTTATAACTCCATTTCAGATTTAAAGAGAAAAAATACTTAAACACACCATCTCACTATACCCTGGGTCTGATCGCGTTTCATCCGCATCACAACCTCAACCTCATGACATAAACAACCTCATGACATAAATGTATATTGTGTGTTTTCCATTCACATAATTCTACAGTATATTAAAGCACAACCAAATAACTTTGTTATCTTCAGTTGATATAAAAATTATTATGTGTCATGTCTGAATTAAAAGAAATTTGACTTTCCAATTTAATGCCTTGAAATTGGGTCTCTGTCTCTTTAAGAAGCTCCTGCTCTGACACTCCACCTTCCATTATGTTGTTTACAAACGTTCTCAGGAGCTTTAGACCGAGAAGTAGGGTGTCTGAAGAGCTCAGATGCTCAGTTCCACCAGGTGTTTGCTAATTGCTGCAAGCTAGTCTGAAGGAGCTGATTAGGGGAGTTGCAGGAGAAGCCTGCTCTGTGACGCAGAAGTTCAGCTGACTGAAGGTCCACGGAGGAGCTTTGAGCAAACCAGCGGTGCTTTGTATGAGCAGACGTTTAACTCCCTAAAATGGTTGCAGCAGATTCAGGGATTTCCTCAAACATGGATGAAAGAAACAAAGCAACAAACAGCCCAGGCATGTTTTAACATGATAAAAAAATAAAAGGCAATTTTACATAAAACCTTCATTCATTCGTTCGCGTTCGCCACTTTTCCATGTTTTCTGTATTTGTGGATAATGTCTCTGGCTGTTATTAGCTTGAGTAACAAACCCTTGGAATTGTTTTTTTAACCATCTAGACTGAACACAGGTTATTGACTATTTCTAATCTGTTCTTGAATTTCCTTTTACATATGTTTCTTTTCCTTTTAGCCCATCTCATCTAGTCAGAAACTGTCTATTTAATTGATTTCCTAGTTTTATGTACTGAGCATCGATCAGTAGTGGTTTGTAAAATTGAACCAAAAACTGGTTAATCATGGTTATATATGGTTATATATACAGTATATACAGTATATATATATATATATATATATATATATATATATATATATATATATATATATATATATATATATATACTGTATATATATATAGAGAGAGAGAGAGAGAGAGAGAGAGAGAGAGAGCGAGAGAGAGAGAGAGAGTATATATAGTGTAGACATTCTAGAAAATGTTAGATTACATTTTCATATAATTTCATATATTTATAATCTAAGAACCCAGACAAGTTGTGCACTAGAGAATCTTTTGTTGGTTTATGTGTAGCTTTTTCAAATTGTTTTGTAGACAATAAATAGAGAAATTACAATTTCACATTCTGAAAAATAGATTTAAAAACATCAAGGGAATTATTTTTTAAAATCAAATTTAATGTAAAATCTACACTATGAAATAGTTTATTTTATTGTTTTTTTCCTGCACCAGGTTCTGTACTGTAAGTGGGGCAGTGAGCTGCCACACTGATTATGCAGGGAGATGTGGGGACACAGTGCATACTGTATATGTGCCATCCTTTGGGAAATCTTGTCATGCTCCTTTGCTGAATCTGAATCTCTCCTTGAGCCCCAAAAGGTTAGAATGTAAGAGAGGATGAGAGGAGGGAAACTTTATGATTCACATGGTGGGGCTGACAGATCGGAGCACTACTGCAAAGGTTGGAAGTGAAGTGCTTAAAAACACATTTCGGTTTTAAAATGATTGAAGACTGAAGCTGGAAGAAAAAATTGTAAAATTGTGGAGGATGAACACACAGCAATCAAATGTTAGGTGAGACCTCATCTGTTTGTAGCCTGTTAACTGTAGCTTTGTGATACGACGATTCACATCTGGAGAGGTCAGAGAAATAAAAACAGAACAAACTTCCTGTTTTAGCTGAGTTAAAACAGGAAGCAAGACAGATCCCCACCCTGTAAGAACTCTAAACCTGCTCAACTCTACTCTGTGCAGCATTCAGCTTCTACGCACAGCAAATCTGGAACAAACTTCCAGAAAACTGCAAAACTGCTGAAACCTTTGATCAATATGTTTTTAACATTGACCAACATATTTGATTTATGTTTGCTTTAAGATTTTGATTATGGCATTTGACAAAACGTTGTGTCTAATGTTTAGACTTTATAATTGGTGTTCAGGTATTAATCTTCCAATCTTTCAATAATACATAATTATCAAGTAATATTTTCAAATTTCCTGTCAAGTTTAAACATTTTTCAGTCAAAAACACAACAGGCTGCTGGATGAATGACTGACCTAGAATCCAGCACCAGGCTTAGCAAGTTTTCTAGGGGAAACCTTTTTAATTGATAACTGTATGATGTTTTTAAGATGTAAAGCGCTTTGAACTGCCTTCTTGCTGAAAAATGCTTCGCAAATAAACTTGACTTTATTGAACGACTCCTTGTAAAATAATTAAGAGAAGACAAGTTGGGAGGGAAAGATCAGAGAATCAGTCAATAGAGTGGCAAGAAGAAAACTGCTGTTGACATGTTCAGATATTTATTTATGAAAAAAAAATTAAACCTTGAATCATTTTCCTTCAACTTCACAATTATTCAAGACCTATTGATGATCTGTAACATCAAATCCCTTTAGAATAAATGTAAGATTGTGGCTGTGGTGTTATCTCTTAACATGAATACACCTTTATCAACCACTCATACAGGTTTTGATATGAAGATGTCCAAACATTTGCCGACACTAACTGCAACAGCTGCCTATGTGAATATACATGTACAGAACGTCGAGTATTGATAGAAAATTATAAGTGAGATTAAAAACCATGTTCTTGCAAAACAAAACAAGAGTCTCTCTGTGTATTGGCCCTATGTTATGAAGTTTTGGTGCTTTAATTATTGTTTACAGTTTTACAGCTAACAGTGGGGACATGATGCTTGCTTCCCTCTGACAGGCAATTTATGAGCTCTACAGAACCAGGAAACATCCTACTCAGCTACTTTACAGACAACTTGGAGAAAGTCCCACTTTGTAGAAGAGTGTTACACTGTGTCTTAATTTTGGATACAAAGAAGTTCCAAATACAGCGAGGAGGGCAGGAAACAAGCAGCAAGCAAGAAGAGATGAACTGAGAGAAATCTCTTAAAGGGAAAGTACCATGTGTGTCCTAGACACATAGTGCCATTTTATAGCACAATAAAGCAACGATGTTACCATTAGTTGCTATAAAAATGTTCAAATATGACTTAAAAGAAATGTAATTTAACGTCTTGTAATTGGGCCTCTGCCTCTTTAAGAACTCCTCCTCTTTCTGAAACTCCCACTTCAAGAAGTCATCACAACATGGCTCCTCTTTAACAACGTTTTCACCATCGTTGCAGTGAGATGCGCTGTTCTACCAGGTGTTTGCAAATTGCTGCTGGCTAGTCTATAGGAGCTAGGTGAGGGAGTCGCCATGGAGGGCTGCTCTGTGAGGAGGAATCTTAAAAACTGCAACTCTGAGGAGGAGCTTCACCTCGAAGGAGGGGCAAGATCCACTCAGGGCATCTGAATGGTTGCCATGGGAGATTAAAATATTTCTAAAGCATGTATGGGGAAAAAAATCAAAGCAAAACTCCAGGTATGTATTTGATAAGCAAATAACATTATAACATGATGTAAAGCTCAAAATAGTAAATTTGACACAATACTTCCCCTTTATAACAAAATATATTCTAAAAACATACCAAAAATAAGGAATAAAGGAAGTGAGGACACAGGAAGAGCAATGAGATCTGAAAAGAAATCTGGGGCAAAGAAGAGAGCCTGACACTGAGTGGATGGATAGATGGATGGACGGACGGCAGTAATTTATTATGAAAAGTTGCTGCACTTGTCTCTTTAACTGTAACCCTCCGAAGCACTTCAGACAGATCAATAACATTTTCTAATAACCATTACAATTCTCGTTTCATTTGGGATTTTTTCTCATACATGAACATAATGAGTCTCTTATTGAAAGCACTTTGAATGTGAAAACCATCTACTTCGACTTGTAGTGAATCTGTGCAGAAAGGAATGAATCACCATCTGTTGGCCCATGGAGTCATGACACCCTGAATTATACGGCGCATTGCAATTAAAAGCAGTGCAAGAATGACAACGAAGATTACTGTAAGTGAATTCATGTGCAACAAAGGAGTTTAAAATAGGGCTCAAACTAAAAGGTCGCTCTATGTAGTACTACTGAATACATTTAAAGTACTCAGGCACTTTAAGTAATCTACAGGCACATTAGTGTTGCTGCAAACACTAATTGGTTATAAACTGAACCACACCGTTCATCATAATTTGTAGATGCAAAGCAGACTAGAACATTGGAAATATTGTAATAATATTAAATATAATAGGATTCATAAGGTAAATGATCTTATGAATCTATTTAGTTACACATATCACCAAGAATCAACCTCTACATTTTTCAAAAATAATAATTACAGCTGGTATAAAACAATATTGCAGTAGTGAAGAAAAAAAGTAACTAACAAAGGAATCCAAAATGGTTTTGAAATATGAAAAGCAAGGCATGTTACTCATATTTTATGGTGCAAAATAAAAGAAAATTCCTGCACAATTTGGTGTGGATCATAAAAATCAGAACATTTTAAGACACAACAGACAATGTCTGACTTATTCTCTCTCATTATTGTGGCATTTAGCAAACAGGAACAATTTTGGTTTGCTCTGATCTAATCCTGTGTGTCAATTGCTGAGCTGTATTGTATTGGGATCATAACTACAATTCGGACTTTTGTGAAACTCTCCAGGAGATTAAGATTATTTTATATTGAAGCTTTCTTTATTTCTACATGCAGTAAAAATTTTGCTGAAATATATTTGAATAAATTACCAAAGTTGGTCCACAGCATCCCATTCTTCCATTAAAACCTCCAGCAAACCACAAGCTACTAGTGAAGTTGGACTTACCATGTTGATCGAAGACACCGGTCCGATGCTGTTCACAAATATATCCACATCTATGACAGTTGGCTTCACTGAAGAAAAAGACAAATAACATATATTTTACTCATCAAATTGCTCGCTGTTGCTCTATCCTCTACCTGCTTCTATAAATTAAAGTGAAGACAAAATAAAGGTCCTGAATTAAAGACACTTTGCTGTTCAGGAGCCTCAGAGTGAAGAGGCCCTCAGGGCGTCATGATCACACATTAGTCTTCATCGCAAACTGCTGCGATGCTGTGATGAAACACCTCCATCAGTGTTCGCTTGAAAGAGACAATTATGCATCGATTATTCCCCAGTGAGTCGAGCCCAGAGCTACACTTTTTTAGTCCTTATCCCATTAAGACCCAACTCTCATTCCAAGTGCTTTCATTTGGCCTTTTTTCTTTAGTTTCCGTCTCCGTGGCAATCAAAGCTGTGCCTTAGTTTTCTTTTGTTTGTTTTATTGTCTTTAAAAGGAGTATTTCAGGGGGAAAAAACAATACACAAAGAATGGATCCTATTGAGGTGACATTTTCCTATCCTAGCTGCGGATTTCAGTTTTCTACAAGGAAAAAAACGCAAGAGCAAAGCAAGTCAAAAGGCTTTTACACAAAAGCGAAAAGGACCAAGTATTGTGGGGTAGAGGTTATTGTGTTTCCCATAAATATTTAGCAAAAACTCTACAGACAACAAAAACAATGCAATGTTAAACTTGAAGCTTTTGTGATATAGACTCTTTAAAGAGAGATGCTGTGATTCCAGATGGTATTAATACACCTTGACCTTTTATGCATTTTATCTCTTCACATCTACAAAACGTCAACACGCTAACTAAAAGTATTGTGTCACAATTAAGCGTAAAGCAACTAATAAATGATTTTCACATTTTTGTTTTCAGCTAAAAATCTGAGGCCTCAAAAGTTTAGAGAATATCAGTGAACAAGCAGCGTCAAGAAGATCAAGAAACACATCAAAACATGTCAGGGTTAAAGTTGCAGAGATGTTTAAGGTTTATGCTGAAGGTTTTAAACATGTTTTGGTGCACTGATCCATCCATTATCTGAAAACGGACAAAAATGTGGCCAGGACAAGATCATCCACCTAAAGTAAGAGTTGGTGTACACAGAGCGTTTTAAGGGAAGCAGGAAAGAGATACATTGTATCTCTGGAGGGACTTGGATCCAGGTCTAGCACAATAAAGAAATATAGCCTCCTAATTTTCATTATTTACCTTCAAAATAAGGTTGATAAAACTTACAGAAAATGGACAAAAACACATGGGGGACAACACCTCAACAACACCTCAACACGCACAGATTTCAGAAAAGCTAACTTCATCTAGCGGAACACAGAGTTTAAGAAGCACAGAGATGGTAGATTCCAATGCCAAAGCTTAGGAAACCAAAGTGGTCATCAGCAGAGTTTGGGTCAAGGGCCAGGAGGTCACAGCAGTCCAGAAGGACTCTCAGGGGAGGTGCCTGATGAGAGAAAGACTGTAACTAGATGAGACAAATGGTCCTTGAATGAATCGAAGAACAGCAGCTGAAAGAGGCCAACCTCAACCTCATTTCTAGGAAAGGATCACAACATGACAGACTCACAGTGAAAGTTGATGGCTGAGGACAATATCGGTTGTGAACACCACAAATCGTTTGTGGAACAGTGGCAAAGGCAAAGCTGTTGTTGAAAGAAAGTCGTAAGAAGTTCAATTTTCAGTACTCTTTAAGATATGTAGATGTGAAAGAAGGTGTTCTGGTCAGACGAGGACACACGGACACGCCAAAATGTGTTCACAAAACGTGTGGGGGTCCGACTGAGTGTGATCGCACTGCGCCCTTCCCCTCCTTGATCTTTCTGTTTCCTGCCCATTGTGGCTCACCAGTGCCCACACTGCAAGTTTGGGGTGCTTGGAGGGAATTCCTCCTCCTCCTCGATAGTGCGGTTAGATAGAGGGCATGAGCCTGCATGACATGTTGGTTGCTTCCCCCGTACTTCACTGCCAACCTCGGGCACGTGGCTACTCTGCTTGGAAGCCTGGTGTCTACAGTGTCTGCAGCCTCTAGGATTTGAGGCAACTTTCCCTTGCTACTCTTGGGCACTGGGTGCTGTGTGGTAGCTATTCTGCTCATCATTGCCCTGGAAAATATAGACAACCAACAATGGGGGATGCCTGAAGTGCCACAACAGGACACAAGAAAAAGAAAGGGTCGTTTACTAAAATAGAAATAGATACAAATCTGGAGAAGTCATTCCACTTTTGTCACATGACTAAAAATGAACAGGAGCCACTTGCTTATTTCACTTGATCAATCTGGCTCACCATTTTCACTCCAGCTTCCCTCGACTTTGTCTTTGGGTAAGATGAACCTCATAAGGGCCCAAACACTCGTGTCAAATCAGATATATGTATACATCTGTAAAGGAAAAAAATATCTCCATCATTTTATATGAACTTTCTTTGTAGTATTTCTCCACCTGCCAGTCTCTGCGACTGCGTTCACCTTCTTTAACAGATGGGACACCAAAGCACGCTTAAGGTGAATCGATGCAGAGAGCTGTTTAGTTGCCATCCACCACTGTTCAGCAGCTGGGGAACAAGCAGACTAGGTCAGAACACACGCCTTTAAGCTCTAACATTAGAATCCTTCTGGGATCTTTTACGATAATTCACGTTTCTACACCATGGCTGAGTGATCTCCTGTTTCATGCTCAACAACAGACACTTCAAACAGACTCCTGGCAGGGAACTCACTGTGTGTAAGCTGTCAGGTAATAATGTCAGCTGCAGAAACAGGATGCGTTTTGCCCTGGAGAGCAGCCACCCAGACAAGCAATTAATTGGAGACAATCAACCCTGATAGCTGGTTCTCAACACAGTGCATCTCCGATCCTCAGCCCATCCCCTCCTCTACTGACCTAAGCTTCACTCCCAGACAGAAACCATTCAAATTCTGGTGGGACCCAGTGAATGGCTTTTGTTTTCACAGTCATGAAGAGATTTATAAAGCTTTTCATGAAGTCATTTAAATTGCTGCTGAAGCTCCACAAAACACTCTAACATGTCCAGGCTGCTCTGCATAATAAGTCAACATAGATAAGTATTAAATGACTTAATCATAGCTGACGTCTTTTGCTCTGTTGAGGATCTTTCTAATTTATTTCCAACTTTCCGTTTACACAAAGCCACTCTTCAGATAAACTGGAAACTTTTTGTTGCAATGCAGCTGCTCATTTACACGTCAACCTCTCATCGGAGTCACACCAGCATTTCTTGCAACACCAGGTGCAGAGTGAAACTTCCTTAACAACCGTAACTGAGGTGTGAAGTAGGTGAAGTACTCCACAGGTGTGAATAGTGATGGTCAGACGACACCGAAACCTCGGCACATTCAAAGAGAAAACAAGAATGAAACCCTGTGTCGGTGCGCGTATCACTTTAAGGAAAACCACGTGACCGATACAGTTCCCATGTCGTTTGGATGTGAACGACATCCAAAAGGACTCATCAAATTGTATTGATGAGGGAAAAACTGTGTTGACACGTTTGTGGGTTTTGTTGGATGGATATTTTACGTTCTTTGCTTTGCGTTTTTCCTAATCAGGACCTGAAAATACCAGCAGCTTCCAGGCAGCTGTCTTGTGCAAACATTGCCTAAAACAGCCAATCTTGGTTTTTATTTCTTGGTATCAGTACTTTCACTGTAGCAACATCTTTTTACTATAAAAGTTTTCCACTATAAATTTTAAATTCAAGACAGCCATGTTGGATTTTGAGAAGCTTCCAACTTTCCTTTTTGAAATGATGACTTCACAAGAAAATCTCTGCTATTCCCCCGACCCCCAAAATGAAACACATAACCAAACTACAACCTTCAATCGACCAGGCAGTGACAATGGATAAGAATCTTCATTTTATACTATTTTAATTCTGACACGGCATAAATTACTAGTACTGATTGCGTGGTAAGTTATATTGGAGTTTGTTCCTACACCACCACTTAGCAGCAGCATCTGACAGTTAATGGTGAGGTGCAATTAACCAGGACTTAATTACAGTACCTGTTTGTGTGTTTGTGTGTTTATCTGCCTCAGTTCACTGAAACCATCTAAGAATATTGTGCTATTCATGTTTACTTTATTTCACATTTTTAAAAGAAGATATTATGACCAAGAGGTACAAGTTGCCAGTGGTCACCAGATATTTGTGATATTTTTTTCTGAACCAGCCCTGACCAGTGACCTTCTTGTCAGAAATTAAAAAAATTAACTCATTTTATGAACGCAGTAGCAGTACCAGGCTACACTTACAACACCACTCTTTGGTGTGGATGTTTTTATTGAATAAAAAAAGACCTGTTTTTGGCATCAGAAATGCTTCTAACATGAGGCCACAGAAGCACAAAAAGCTTAAGAGACTCATTAAAATAAAACTGTTCTCTACTGAGATGTGTTGGTTGTTTCCAGACTTCAGGGGTGGCGACATTTTGCCTCTTTTTAAAATTTTGTTCACTTGCTGCCCGTCCTTTACAGGTTCCCACTGAATGACAAAATTCAGATGTTGAATTGATGAAGGTGCAGAGTGACCAGGAGCTGTCTTCAGCAGATAGTGAGAATGTTGCAAAATTGCTACTTTTTAAATGATCTGTCCTAAATCTGAAAATGTTGGAAGCCATTTTGAAATCTCAAAGTCAAGGGAAGAGTTTACATTTTTGAGAGAGTAAACATCAAGACTGCTGTCTAGCCTCATTCGTCACCCAGGTTGCTAAGATAAAACGGTCAATTTAAAATAACACCTCGTAGTTATTGCATTGTTGTTTTAAATTGATAAAACCTTGTTTGACTGAGTCTGCCTCTCTCTCTCTCTCTCACACACACAACAGGGTGTTGCCTTTGCAAAAATAATCTTGAGCACCTAAAGCTGAAAGCCTTAAAAAGAGAAATTGCAATTAGCTAAAATCACAAATTTGAAGTTTACATGAATCAAATCTCTTGGAAAAACCTCAAGGCAATAAGCAGTGGGAAGCTAGCACTCGGGAAAAACATCCAGAGGTGAGAAAAAGGAGATACTGGAACCAAATCTTCTGTAAGATTAATGTGTCATCATGTTGGAAGCTGACAGTGACGCATTAGCTGTTCTCTCTCCAGGCTGACACCAGAAGAGTTCGGTTCTCTGACGAATGGACAGCTGTAAGTCAGGAGGAAACAAACTGTTCTGTCTGGCACACCGCTATTTGTGATAAACATGGTCATGTGACCATACAGCTGGACGGTTTGCCGTTTCAGGGTGAAATATAATTAGAAACACCCTTGTCAGAACAGATTACCAGGTTAGCTTTACTCAGTGAGACTGAGACAAAAAAAATCAATAGCTAAACTAATGAAGTTTTCGCTCCTATATCTCCCACCAGTTTTTGTTTTCACATCTTGTGAAGACTTAAAATATCCAATTGGACTGAAATTGTGCCAGATTTAAGGAGTAAAACTGGTTATTTTTACCTCCATGCTGCATGTCCCTCTGAGGGTCTAAGCTATCAGGTTCAAACTCATTACCAAGGATCTGGCTCTAAATCTGTTTCAGGTTTTACTCTGAAACAGATTTGAAGGCAAAAGAAGAAGAAACTTTTTGCTCTCATGTTTTTTCTCCATTTCGTATTCTTCTTTATCCACATTTTACTTAAATTTTAACTTTTAATAGTAGCCTAAAAAAGTCACACATTATCTTGGAGATAATTTCAGATTTACCAGAATTGACTGCCTTGGGAAATTTTGCATTTACATTTTAATTTTTCTTTTTTGTTTGTTTTATTTGACTTTAGTCAAATATTGTGATTTTTTTATTTCAGTTTCCCCTGATAATAAGTTTCATTCATCTCAATTTCTAGATAAAAATTTTGAAATACATAATCAATTTAAAAAAGAAGACGTTTTTCTACAAGACTCAATTAACAAATAAAAAAAGAAGAAAAAAATTCAGAACGCTGGGATTAATCAGATTATTTTTCCCCGAATGGTCTTAATGCTACTTTTCTCTGTGGGACAACAGCATCATTCTTTTATTTATTTATTTATTTATTTATTATTTATCTTTATCCACTAAAAGAACAAAGGAGTTTTTGTCATGTTTTTTATTTTTTCCTACCTTCCTACACGACTGCATGAATGTGTCTCTGCTGCTGCCCTTTCCAGTCAACTCATTAATCACATTAGCTCACAGGAACTCCCCGTGACACGGCTTCACGTCAGAGGCTCGCCACCTATTCTTGGTGGCTATCGGAGCGGCCGTGCGATGACTGATGGCACCGAGACCTCAGCTTCTGCCGTCCCGGTCCGGGCTCAGTAGCAAAAGGAACGCCAAAGGGTTCTGAAATATTCAGAAAGCAGAACAGATCGCCCACCTCAGGCGATCATCTGTTAGCCGGTAAGCAGACACAAGAGCCGCTTCAAGACGGCTCCTTAATGACCCGAATCAAATAACTGCAACAAAGCTGCAACAAGGGGGACTTAACATTCAGGTGGTTGTGTGTTTATCCACTTTATGTTGCGTAGTTTGACCTTCGTGAGATCAAAAGACAGGTAAACTCAAAGTGAGACGTATTTTCATCAACTTTTGATGCAGCCAGAATCTGAAAAATTGTCAAGATAAGCTGCTGGTTTGTTTCCAACATTTCAAGAAAATTGTATTTATTTATTTATTTATTTATTCCCTCACCCTCACAACTCTGAGAAATTTTGCCATGTGACAGAGAAGAAAAACCAAATCAATCAGTCATTATGATTCCACTGACAGATGCTGACAGTAACTGGCTTATTTACTAGGTAACAGTGTGAACAAAAGAGCAGCGCGTTGGTTTCCATGCGAGCTCTCTGACTCTTTTATGTCATCTGATTTTGAGTGGTGTGTCATCGCTTTTAGCAGGTCAAGTCATAGCGCTGCACACAACGGAGACAAAGTAAAGTTGGTCAATTATAAGATGTCCTTCTGATCTTCATCTCTGCACATTTCTCAGTGGAAGGCGCCACACTTACTCCCGTAGATTTCACTAACTTGAATCATGATCCCGCTAAAGCTAGCGACCGACTGAGCCACTTCTGTCACTGCCGATACACTGATCCCGATATCTGAGGTTTTGTATCGGCTGATAACTGATCCAATACAGAAAAAACAGCGTTGAATTGACTGAAAACATTTCTGTTTTTTTAAATCCTGACATATTTGATAACTCTGAACCATTACAGCACATTTAAATAAACCAACAGCTGCAAAAGCTTGGTCAAACATGCAAGAATAACTTTAATTAGGAGTGTTAAGGAAATATAACCATTTTTAGTGTTTGAGTTAGCTCTATCGTTTACTTGAAGTCACTGGGGTCGTAAAACCACAGGAGACAAGCAGTCTTATCTGTGTGGGGATCATTTAAAAAACAGGCCCACGTTTGGTCTCAGGAGGGGAGGAATCTCCGGTGGACATCTGGTGGGATAAACTATTGACCTGCAGTTCACCTTAAGACAATTTGGTCTAAAACAATACAGCAAAGTCTCCTGAGGCATTTGTAAGTTGTAAAAGTCAGCAGGATTTTTAGAGTTCTGGTTAACCTCAAATAACATCAAGGAGGTAAAAGTCTCTTTGATGTCTCGGCAGATTGTAAGGGAGGTGCCGTTTTCAGGGGTGCTCGGAGGCGGCTTCTAATTGGTCGAGAGGTGTTGCCCCCTATTTGAATAGAACACACCTACTAGCACAAAACCTCTTGCGCAGGGAGAATAAGGCAGAAATGGCCTATTTTTTAGCTCCTTTTTGGGCTGGCTATTTCTCCGAAGACGTCTTCGATATTTCTTTTTATTATTCTCAGGTAACCAATGTATGTTTCTGTGTTTCTTTAACTTTCTGTCTTGTGTGATACTTTCTTCTGATTGGATTAAATTCTGAACTTCTGTGACGCCATCACGCTGCTTACGTCTCTTCTGTGTCTCGCGAGAGTTATCAGACCGCGGACAAGAAACCGGGACCCAAGAACAAAGGAAGAATCAAAATTGCATAGTTTAAAGTTTTACAATAAGAATCCCCTTTTGATCATCGACAAATTGGAGGCTCGTCCGGTTGCGCGGTCTGGAACCCTCTGTGGGGACGCTGAGGATTCGTTGCGGTGTTTAATTGTGAACGGTGAGTTTATTCATTTTTTGCTTTCGGTTTGTAGTAAGCGCCATCTTGTGTGCGCCATCTTGTGAGTGGCGTTCCAGGTGTTCAGAATTACTTTCTGTGTACAATGCGTACGGAATCTTCAACCGAAATTAAGCATATTTGATTTAATGGTTAATGGTGAAACACACGTTGTGAACGGTGAGCTTTGGCACGCTCCGCAGAGCTGCACCCTCTGCTTTTGTCTGCTAGGTGTTTGTGACCTTGGAAGTTAGCCGTCTCCTAAAAACAAAGATTTGGCATAGTTAGTGTGTTAATGATCAGTCTGAATCGGCTGAGGACTTTGCTAGTCCAAAAAGGAGACTCACCATTTACGGTCAAAATTGGATTCAGTTCTGGGAACTGCGCTCGGACGGATCTGGGATCCGTTGCGGCGAAATTCTAATTCGGATGGGTTAAGGACGGTGGCGCGGCCCTCCTCGTTACCGGCAAACAGTCGGTGTTCGGGTCGATTGAACGGCGCTTTCTCCATTTGAGCTTGACCGGCTCGTAGCAGACTGGAAGTGATGAGTAAATGAAATAGTTAAATAAGTCTGCGGAAGTTTGTTCGCATTGTATAACTAGCCGGCTCTTATTTTTCTATACTATCTGTTTGTTTTCTTTGTTACCTGGTGTAGTCTGTAGTTTTCTCTGTGTGAGTGTGTGCTTTGTGTTTCATTGTCTTTTTATTATGTGTCTTTGTGTGTCATAAGTGCCTGTTCTGTGTTACTTGTTGTGTGTCCGTGTGTAGCTGTGTGTGTGTCAGTGCGTGTGTATCAAGCTGTGTGTGTGTGGGGCCCCGGTCCTGAGCTGTGTGGGGGAGCTGTTGGAGTGACGGCAGACGATTCGCAGCTTCTGTTGGAAAATGCAGGACTGTGACGCTATAAATGTGTACGCGCACTTTCACTGTATGCATGGATTATGGCCGCGCATTTTTATTCTGAAGTTCAGTGAATGTGTAGTTTATGGTGTGACGATCTGAG
This sequence comes from Poecilia picta, assembly GCA_033032245.1. Lineage (NCBI taxonomy): Eukaryota > Metazoa > Chordata > Actinopteri > Cyprinodontiformes > Poeciliidae > Poecilia > Poecilia picta. The sequence continues at coordinate 6,464,089 of CM065356.1, read as the reverse complement.
CGGCCAGTCTCCGGGTATATGGATTTTTGTTCAGTTGATTTTTATTTTTATATTTTTGTTGTTTCGAACCATTTAGATGGTTGCGTGTCTCAGCGCTGTGTGTGTTTGAATTACCCCGGCTGTGACGAACATTTTTACACTTTCTCTGTATGCTTAGGTATGGTAGGAATTAGGCTCCTGCTATATACTGAGGATAATTGGCTGATTGACTCTATTTCATTGCGATTTGCATTTTTGTCTTACTGTTTCTGTGGCTGAACTGTCTGTGCACGCAGTTCTGCCCCAGACGCCAGAGACACAGCACATTGAAGTGCTACACAGTGGTAATGTACTAAGTCTGTCTGCAGACGATCTTATATTGAAATGGTGGAATGAAACAGTGTATGACACGAATGTGCAGTGGGTCTGGGAGGATGTTGAAATGACATTACAGCCGGCACCCCGTTGGAGACTTCAGTTTTTAATTTGGTCATTTAATTAGGATTTTGGTTAGACACACAGACAATATTGAATATAAGGTTTTTTGCGATACACACCTGCATGATATATGAAATTGACATAATAATTCTGGAAATCGTTGTTCCTGTCATAAGGTATTTTTATTCCAACAGGTTCTAATCATTTACTGCTTTAATCGTTTTTCTTTCCTACTTTTCATATAGATAACTTGGGACGTATGGACTAATCCATATTTTTTCTCTTAGGTGATTCTACGCACACGACGATGCATTTTGTGTGGAAATATGTTCATTTCATTTCTGATAATTTTTTTCTTCTCAGGCATGGTGTTATGAAATTGTGTTGAAAACTTTGAACAGGATGGATTTTGGTTTCTAATCTGGGGAAATAGGTTTGGAAGATGGACTCGGTACAAATTGGGGAGTTCTGACTTTAAGTAGAACAAATGTTTTTATTTCATGTGTGACAAACAAATTACAGGTGACCATGAGACTCTTTTAGTTGCTGTGAGATATTCCATATGTTTTTATGTTTTTGGGTTCTACCTGCATTCTGTTTGTTCTATTTATAATGTACTAACTACTGACTAACACACTAACTTAATTGTTTTAATGGTTGGTCTGTGTGACACATGGGTTACTGATTTGGACATGTTGAGAGGAGCACGATTCTTCTATTTTTGGTTTTCCACCTATGATTGTTTTTTAATGAATTTATGTTTTTATTAAATAGATGGGGGAGTAGGCTAAAATAGGCCTTACTTAAATTGGTGAGATTTGGGGGCAGTTGATTGTGAATCTTTTAATCAAAACTTTTGACCTTCATTCCAAAATAGTGGATTATGGATTTAATTATGTAAGGAGATTTTATCTTGCCTTTATGATTCACTAACATATGATGTCTGCTTATAAGTGGACTACAAATTGAGGTAATGAAGCCGGATGACAGTTAAGCATCTGTCATGTTTACACACATTTGGAATATAGCAGATTTCTATGTCACTGCTGATTTTTTGGCACAGGCGAAGTGAATGCTTTCGAGGTGCTATTTTGCATAGATCAAAACAAAGAAAAAACAGTAAGTGAGCTTATTATATCACTTCTATCACATTTGGTTGTGAAATATCTTGTTTTAATTCTATTTTTTTTTCTTTTCTTTACAGAAGGTGGGATGTGAAGCCAGAGGAATGTCAGATGGCTCTGTGGAACCTTGATATCGCACAGGGGTCTGAAAGTTAATTTGACATTTTGCAGTACGGAACGTTGGTATAGCCTTTTGTTTTATTTTTTGTTAACTTGGTTTGTTTTACACTGGCAGTTCTGCTCTTGGAGGTTGAGGTGCCGTGGGGGTAGGTTTCTTGAGGCTGGAACCATGCTGGGAGGTGTGAGATGATGGTGTCGCTTGGCATCTGGCTTCAGGTGTCTGCTGTTGCTTTAAGCCGATGTCTCGGCTCTCCGCTCCGCTGCGATTACAAACTGTGCCTCTGAAATGGACTGTTCAGTGGAAGTGACGACATCTTCAAAGACTGAGGTCGGTGGAGTTTACTGCTATTTCCTGTTATTTGGGTCACGACAGGACCCAGAGATGGATTACACTCTGACTGTTATCTCAAGCGTGCTGGCAGGAGGTCACACTTCATGGATCAAAAGACATTCTGCTGGGAATGGATAAGGAGGAGAGGGGATCCTCCGTGGTTCTGTGACTTTTGCTGTGTCTCTTCCCTCGGGACCACTGCTGTCATTCACAGCTTACCTCAGTTCAAAGACGGGACATGCATACCCTGTACCGTTTCTGAGTCACATGGACTCTGCACAGTTCACGCTATAGCTCGGTGGATGTCCTGTTTGTCTGGTTGCTGGGTGATACTGGATTCTCCACCTGTCGCATGTGACTTTAGTCCTCTGACTCCTCCTTCAACGTGTTTTGGCCTCTGAGATGCAAACCACTGCCAGTTGTCGGTTTGAGTTGGTGAAATTTCATTATTTTTCCAAATTTATCTTGTATTAAGTGCGATGTTTATTTTTAGTTTTTATTTTTTATTTTTTATTTTAGCTGACTTACTTTGCCACAGGGCATACTATATTTACTGGGTTTATTGCCTCACATTCCTCTCGCTTGACATTCTGACCTTTTGGCTATGGTAGGGGTGTGACAACAAACAGGATGTCTCAAAAGATTTATGATTGCAAGACTGGTGTTTGTGACTCTCTGCATTTTTCGAACAAGCATTTTTTGCCTCAGTGATTCACTTCGTTTGTCTCAACTTATTTTATTTTAATTTCAGACTGACGAGCGTGGTGCAGGGGAATAATTCAGATTTCCTATTTTTAGCCATAACTGACTTACATTGGTGCCGCGTTTTACCTACGGCGGTATATGATTTAAATGTCATTTGGTTATTCCTCAGTTGCAGTATTTTAGTGAAATCGGGAGTTCGACTGCATTTGACATTTGCATTTAAACATACTGAAGTGGACTGAGTACACAATGAGCTAACAGCACCACGTTCCTTCTTACTTTCTAAATTTTGACTCAAATATGAATTTGCATCCACCTGGAACATGGGACATGGGTTAGCAGTGACTGATTTCTCTATTTAATTTATATGGCATTTTTATGGTATTCTATGACAGAACATTTGTTCTGTTATAGAATAAAGAGGGAATAAGAAATAATTAACATGCATGATTGGAATCAAATAGTTTATACAAAACAGTGTTTCCTAAAAAGAGGGAAAGGGATCGTGACATAATTACATATCACTTCATATGATTCAAAATAAGTGGTTTAAATAAGGCATCCAGGAAGGTCTAAAAATAAATGTTTACAGAATATAGTTGTATCAAGCTTCTCCCCAGTAAATTGAAAATATATTGATAGAAATAAAAAGGATAATTCATTATTAAATAAGATAAATAAATATTTAAAAAAAGAAAAAACTGAGTCAAATATTGAAAGGGTTGAAATTTGGAGTGTGGAATTTTGATTAATTTGGATGAATCATTTTTATTTAATGACACGGTTAACATATTCTTGCAAGACAAGCTGATCATCCTTTGAGGATTTAAAATGAAAAATTAGGATTAAAATTAAAGTGGTCTAAATTGGATATTTAAAAGGAACAATTATGGAACTGTTTCTAAAGAGAGTTAACTTAAGGAATGAAATTATAATCTGAAATGAAGGCATAAGAATAATAAAATAAAAGTTAAATATAAAATCTCTACATGCCTGATAAATTGAAATAAACTATCTAAATAAAATTTGATAATAAGAATAATATATGATTTGAAATGACAAAATAATTAGGATCGTTTATTGTGGTTTCCTCTTACTACGTTTTCATCTATGACTTGCCAAGGAAGTCATTTTACTTCAAGGATGTTTAACACAGAGACCCAAAATGAAGATATGTTTGAAGATTTGTACAACCAATTGTTCCTAATCAATTTTTTATTTTCACAGCGACTGTAGATTTATTGATGGATTCGAAGCGTTTTATATGCGGGATATTGGGTCTAATTTGATTATTCGTTATACGGATAATTCTGGATAAAATTTAAGAAAAGTTGAAAATTGGCTATAAACTGTGCACAGTCTAAATTCAAATTAGATAAAACGTTTTGCTATGGGTCGATATTTTTATGTGTTGTTCATTAACAAATTAACAGGGTTCTCTTCATACGAGTTTGACACGAGAAGGATGTTTCCGACACCTGCGCATGGAATCCAGAAGGGACAGGTGAACCGGCACATTTATTTCATAATGATGTTTTTGAGAAGTCATAGGTTTGGGACCGGAGTTTGCAGAATACCAGACGTCACCGGACCAGTACCAGGAATCATCGGGGTCCAGTTTAAAGTCATCAGAAGGACGGGGGCTGAACTTCACTTCACCAGACCAGGCTGAGAGATCAAGAGGACGTCTGATGCTGTTCATCTGCAGGGAAAAGAGACGCCGGGTTCCAGTGGAGTCAGTGCGCAGCAGCTGAGGAGCCCCAGTGAGCCTTCGGACGAAGGAGCTTCGACACGCAGTTCCCCAGACCAAGGAGGATCGATGGTTCCAGTAATAAGTGCAGCAGGAATTCCTGCTGAGACCACTTTTGCTTTCTGAGTTTGAGGTCTTCAGAGATCCGAACAGGCATAATAATCCTGTTTTGGTCTCAATTTATTGAGAGAAGAGGAGATTGAAATCTCTCCTTAAACTCACTGTTTAAATTGGCATAATAATCCAATTTTCAGTGAGCAACGGACGCTCAGGTGGGAAACTTGAGCTTTAAATACCTGATCAGGGTATAAAACGGATCAAGTTTCAAGAGGATCACACATCGACCCCACGTTTGCGTTTTTTATATCGTTGATTTTGCGAACTCTTTATGAACCTTCGTTTTTGCGCGTCCATTCGAACTATTTTTTGTGAAACTCATATTTTTGTTTAAGAAGAGGATCACCAAAGAAGAGACACGAACTTTGATAATTCTGTGTAAAAAAAAAAAACATTGAAACCAGTTGTAATTGCTTTTTGTGTGTTCTGATTTTCCCTCCACAGCTTTGAGTCTGTTGGTTGTATATGTTGGAAGGATGAGGATTGTAATGTGGTTTGATTCCCCTGAAATGATTGAGTTATAACATCTTCATATTTAAAAAAGTTAATGGGTATTTGACATTTGGATTGGAAAGCTTATGAATTCTTTAGGTTCTACAGGTGAGTATTAAACTTTCGCTCAGGATCATTCTATCATCTCTAGGTAGAATACAGAGTTAATTTGAGATACAAGTAACTGGTCCGGGTGGCAGTAGCTTACCTAATCCACCTCCCTATTAGTTGTTTTTCCAAGGTGCTGCAGATGGTGGGCTGTAGACCAGTGCTGTCCTGCTTAGACAGGGCTTTTAGTTAAAAATGGGGACTGTTAAAGGAGTATATCAATGTTTGGTCATTCTAAATTTTTTTGATTCCTTGGTTAAAACACTAATCAATTTATTTTGTGAGGTCTGTAAATACTCAGACCTCAAAAGAGGGACTGTTAAGGAAATATAACCATTTTTAGTGTTTGAGTTAGCTCTATCGTTTACTTGAAGTCACTGGGGTCGTAAAACCACAGGAGACAAGCAGTCTTATCTGTGTGGGGATCATTTAAAAAACAGGCCCACGTTTGGTCTCAGGAGGGGAGGAATCTCCGGTGGACATCTGGTGGGATAAACTATTGACCTGCAGTTCACCTTAAGACAATTTGGTCTAAAACAATACAGCTAAGTCTCCTGAGGCATTTGTAAGTTGTAAAAGTCAGCAGGATTTTTAGAGTTCTGGTTAACCTCAAATAACATCAAGGAGGTAAAAGTCTCTTTGATGTCTCGGCAGATTGTAAGGGAGGTGCCGTTTTCAGGGGTGCTCGGAGGCGGCTTCTAATTGGTCGAGAGGTGTTGCCCCCTATTTGAATAGAACACACCTACTAGCACAAAACCTCTTGCGCAGGGAGAATAAGGCAGAAATGGCCTATTTTTTAGCTCCTTTTTGGGCTGGCTATTTCTCCGAAGACGTCTTCGATATTTCTTTTTATTATTCTCAGGTAACCAATGTATGTTTCTGTGTTTCTTTAACTTTCTGTCTTGTGTGATACTTTCTTCTGATTGGATTAAATTCTGAACTTCTGTGACGCCATCACGCTGCTTACGTCTCTTCTGTGTCTCGCGAGAGTTATCAGACCGCGGACAAGAAACCGGGACCCAAGAACAAAGGAAGAATCAAAATTGCATAGTTTAAAGTTTTACAATAAGAATCCCCTTTTGATCATCGACAGGAGTGTAACACAAAATGGAAGATAAATAGTAAAGGAAACTGATAAAAACATGTTTGGCTACTTTGGTTAAACAGATAAAGAAGAAGCTGCAGAAAACCTTCTCTCAAATGGTTCAGAAAGACCAAACAGGAAGTCTAGATAAAATGTAAAAATCAATCATAGAATGTAATCATAGAAAGAGCATAGAATTATACTGAATAGATGTGTGCTTATGGATCAGGCCCATTGTCACATTAAACAATCTAATTGTTTTCAATATCAGGACCGATACAGATATTAATGTCGGATTGGTGAATCTGTAGTTAAAAACCCAGATGGCGATTCATTTTCACCATTGGGGGCCTGTTTTTTAAAACAGGCCCCCAATTCTATGTTTTTCATTTTAAATATTAAAAAAACCTCAATGAGTAATTAAACTCAAGATGAAAAGTCTGACTCAAAAATGGTTTCCAAGGAATATTTTCCATCTTCCCTTTGCCTTTTGGATGCTGATGGTGACCTCGGACAGTGCTCTTTGCTGCAGTGTTTATTTTTTCTTCCTGTTTTAACCATCCTGTGACTTTGTCACACGTAATTTGAAAACTTTTATTTCTTCGTTCTGACTGTAGCTGATTTCTTGTCGTTGTTGTCCTGATGCATGATGGTCGTTTAACAGCTGGAGCTTGGAAATAAATCCAGGATCTCGTTATAACAAGAGAACCTTCACGCTATAGCAAATTGCAAAACTCAATAAAACAAGAAATGTAGGGTTATGACAGGGCGAGTTTTATATCTGGTGATGGTGAGATAGTTTCTTGTTTTAATGATGTAAAAAATGCCCCTCTGATGGATTGCAGCATAAAGAGGCTCTCCTTCTCATAGTGCTGCTTCTAGACAACATCTAAAAACCCCAAGAAGTATTGCTGCTTTTCTGCTGCCACTTTTCTTATTTGAAAGGGAAAATATTTTGGATTTAATGAGAGATAAATCTCTCCTTTTTTTATTTCATTGAACGTTTTCTCTTTTGAATAATATTCCGCTCCTGAATTTATTTCCACGTTCTTGCAGTTAATTGTTTCAGTACTTAAATTCTTGAGTCTTTCCTATTTTGCAAAGTACAGTATTAAAGGAAATGGAGCCGTGTGTCACATAATGATTCTGTCCCTGAGAAACAGAAAGTCATAGATTAGCAATTATTATTTCCTAGACCCTATGATCAATATGAACAGAAAAACATTTAGAAAAATAACTTCAGTTACATTTATTTGATAGTAATTGTTAATGTTGACAATGACTGTGCCACCAGTGATTTCTTAATAGAAATAGAAATCTTTTTTCTCCTTCCATAGAAACATGTTTAAATGGAAGGAAAATATGTTTCCTTCATAGGAGGAAATATGTTTCCTTCCATAGGAAGGAAAATATGTTTCCTTCCATAGTAAACCCAATCCAATTAAACATGAGATTTTTCCTAAATTACCCATAAATTATCAAGTTACTGCAATGAAAGATACATATATTTTATATGTTTTAGAACAATTTACCAGACGACTTGCAAAAAATTTTATTTCACTTACTCTTTTTGCAACTCAAGTATTTTGCGCAAATACAAAAGCACTGCACACGTACAAGGAAGCTCGAATACAACAACAATTACGACTTCGGCGTTCTCAGTTGACGCTGAACGTGTCGTATCAGCAGCATAGAAATCCATTCGTATTCGAGCAACGTGGTGCGAACGGCCCTTGTTGTTCAAATGCGAGCTTTAAAAGTCACATTCATTAAAGCAGAAAGGACGAGTTCAGATGACTTTAGGCCATCTGTCATCAAAAGGCCCACGTAACAACAAATGGCTCTCTGATTTACTTATCTGTGGCCCATGGTCGGGGGAATTAAAAAACAAAGGCTAATTGCCCACGCCGTGTTTCTCATTAGTTCTTTGAAGTCATCCACACAAGTTAATTTTGTCCATTTTGGCCGGGCAATCAGCAATGAATACAAATCTGCGATGCACTAGAGGCTCATAAATTGTGACTGTGTGTGTGTGTGTGTGTGTGTGTTGTGTGTGTGTGTGTGTGTGTGTGTAACATAGTTGCTTCCTAAAGTAGCTCAGTGAAAAGGTCATTGTTCTTTTTTTTTTTATAAATAGTCACTACTGGACAACAACACCTGAACAGTGTGGCTTAGAGATGTGCGGGTGTAAACGTTCCCTCAGGCTTAAAATACCGCCACTTGTTTTCTTTATCTGCTTCATCAATCCCAGGACAAGATCCCACCGATTACTGGGGACGTGTGTGTGTGTGTGTGTGGGAGGGGGGGGGGAGGGGGGGGGGTGCGTGAAGGGGGGGTGGGGGGGGCGTGTGGGTGGGGGGTTGGATACGGGTTGGTACACCCTGGAGATCCAGACCATCGCTGAATTACAAGACAAAGAGAAACAAACCAAAAACATGCATCCGCACACATAATTTGGGCTCGCTAATTAAACTAGCATGCATTTGGACAGGAAGTTGAGGAAATAAATGAATACACACTCCAGATGTGTAAAGAACACAGTGACTGTCCCTGACAAGAATCCAAAGCTGTGGCCTTCAGCTGTGCAGTTAAAGTTGCACTTGGTAACTTTTATTAAGAACAATTTTTTTTTTACACAATTGTTGGAACTGTCTTAGCGTGAGAGATAATCTGTAGAAAGAGTAGAGCTCTTCCGTCTTCTGGTCTGATAAATGCATTTAGGAGAAAACTGCAAAGGGACCTTTGCTCAGCATCTGATGGGAGAAAAAAACAGACAAAAACCAAAATGATCTGATGAGCTGAAGAAGAAACTGACTGGCTTTTAACAACCCAGGAGGTGATTGAGCGGCGAGAGAACCAGATGGGACAAATTGATGCAAGACAGTCCAGCTGGGGAAGAACCTGAACCAAGAATCTGAGGCAAAAATGACACATAAATGAACAAAGATGGAGTAAGAGGACTCAAATGACTGAACTGAGTAAAAAGCTAAAGACTTTCATTAAACCCTTCAAGACCGAACATATTGGCAACGACACAGCTGAATTTGCAGTACCGTAACTTATTATGGCACTGGACGGTAAACTGAGAGCTGCCCATCAACACACAAAGTTTACAGGCCTCACAGTCCAGCCAGGCGTTAAACTGTTGATTAATGCACTGCCCCATGGTTCAACGCATATTGTGGGACTGAGATGCAGCTTCGCTTCTATTCCCACAGAATGTTTTATGTGTTCCAACCTTTACAAACTGAAGAGAATCTATACCAATTTGTTTCTATATAAAAAGACTCTGACAATAACCTTTAAAGCTAAACTATTATACTTCCTTAGCATAGGTCTATAGGCTGCAAAACAACATTTTTTCACAAAATCATTTGTAAATAGTGAGATCTCAGTTTGGTCAGTTCTGCCTATTTGAGCTCCTTTTAGATTGAGCTTTAAGTCTAAACGAGCTCCTAGCGCCGACTGCATCTCCGTGTCTACGTTCACACATGAAAACGACTGCAAACTGACGCGCAGTTATACAACCGTACCTCTTTGAAAAGCAGAAGTGGTGCCGCCTGCACAACCAGCAAAATTGCAGCAGGTGGTTTCCGGATGTCAAGTCAACAACAAGAGACTTGTCTTTTCCATCAGCCATTGTACAGCACATACTATGGTAAAGCCAGCTGATCAAACGTGCTGGAGCTCTTGCTTTGGTTGCTAGGTAACGGGGATAAGGGGGGCTGAGCTTAGGTAGGGGTTGCTAGGTAACATCGCAGGTTTTTGAAATGGCTCCTTTTCTATAGACACCAAAAAAACACATGAACTTATTACCAAAAACGCCTGGATGTTTTTTTTTCTTCTTTGAACAAGATCTTGTTCTTTTTTTCTTTGTTTAGATCCTGTTGTTTGGTTTGGCTTGTTTCTTCTAATGGTGCCGGCTAGTGCGTTTCCAATTCTGGAGAAAACCAGAAAGATTTTGGCTACAGGGAGGATAAGACATCAGAAAACAAAATCCACCAACTTTTTTTTTATAAATTAAAAAGAAGTCAAAATGTCTGCCGACGCTGTTTCCTCGTCATCTTCCTGGACACTTTGACTTCACTACTGCGCAATCACCACCAAGAGATACATCAAAACTCACTTTTACTCAAATAAAAAAAAAACAGAATGTAAAATAAATTTTTGCTGTAGCTGACAGCAAAAATTTATTTTGACTCAGTCTGTCCTTACAGATAATAAGTGTCTTTACAGGCAACATGAACAGACCAAGAGGCGAATACGGTAACTATGGCTACAGTATACTAGTATACTACAGCAACGTAACCTTCTTTACTTTTACCGCTTTGGTAACATCCATCTGTCTGTAATTATTATTATTGTTATTATTAGGTAATGTAGCTTCCTGCTACATTACCTCTGTTTCATTACCTCATTACTCTATTTTTAGGGTCCTAGTCCAAGTATAACATTTTTGAACAAACAGCAAAAAAAAGATATTCAGGTTTAAATCATATCAGAATATGACATGAATCGAATGAAACTGAACAGTAAGTTCAGGCAGTGCTCAACAGATGCATCAATAGTTGCTCATGGCTCCTTTTTTTGCATTAATTAGTGCATCGGTGTGGCATTCCATGACCTCAAGGGACCATGATTCTGTTTCTAAACAAAATACACCTTGTGCTTTAAATAGGACGTTGGAACGCAGAAAAAAAAGTGCACTCTTTGTTTTTCTCAGGCCAGTTTGGATGCTTCATAGTGTCATCACAAAGAGGGCAGCACCGGGTCCAGGATACGTCTGTGTTTCTCTTCCAGCTGCTGGGATTTTTCCCTCTAACACTTTGACTTCTTTTTAGAATCCTCTCACAGCAGCAGTTTTCCCTGCTGCTTAGTCTGCCACACTTTGTCCTTCCACTCATCTTTCTGTTGGTATAATTAGGTACAGCTCTCACAACTTGTTCTGCAACGATCTTTTGTGAAGTCCATGCCTGCCTCAGGCATGAAACTCTCTATTGAAAATATTTTTATTTATTATTATTATTATTTGTCTTATGTGAAATTCAAATTTTCTAATAAGTAGGCATGAAATATTTCAGCAGTAGAATCCATATAATGTAAATGTTCAGTTTTGGGACTGATTTTCAGAACTATAATTAACTTTTTTTCCCCCACCTGAATTTATTTTGATGCGACCAAAAAACGCGGGTCTTACCTCCAATGTCCGGCCTCAGCTTCTTGTCATACTCTTTGAGTAAATTATTGAGGATTTCCGTGGTGTCTGTTTCCTGGGATTTAGGAGCCAGCATTTGGTTCACAGTGACATCCTCGTAGTCCTCCTCATACTGCACTGCTAAAGAACTGCAGAGAGAGGAGGAAAGAAGCTCATGTTTTAACAGGACGAGCGGAGAGCCTGAGTTTAGAGGAACTTAGACATAAAGTTTTAAAGCCTCCCGGCAGCGAGGATATGGAAATCCGTTTCTTTTCTCTTTTTTTTTTTGGAAGAAAACGCAAAAGAAGAAGAAGAAGAAGCGAGGTGCGCCTCTTACCAGGTGAAAAGGACCGACAGAAGTCCGACGCCAGCCAGGGAAGCGCGCCTCATGTTTCTCGGAGGGAGAACAAGTGGACAGAGACGGACGTGTCAGCGGACGGTGCCTGTGCCTGTGCCTGTGCCTGTGCGCACTCCGCGGTCACCGCAGCACTGAGCGGAAACAGGAGCGGGAGGAGGGGGGCTTCATAGTTTCCAATCCAAGCCGATATGTTTCTCGGTGTGAATAATAATAATAATAATAACCCATTCATATCCTTCCGTGGTGGCCGGTTTCCCCCCCACCAGACATAAACTCAGCAGTTTGTCCCCGGTGAGGACCGCAGCGCTCCTCCATCCACAGCGTACGGCGCTGCGCCATTTACGCAGGTGCGCACCGTAGCTGCGTTCTCTAAGAGACGAGAATTCATCAGCTGAGAAAAAAAAAATAAAAATAGAGAATCCTCTGTGGCGAAGTCTGCGTCACCCAGGAGTCGTTACACCTGCACGGAAATACTTTTTGTTGAGCTTTGTGTCTTCTTCTTCCCTCCCGATTAATTACACAGTATGTCAACGATGTGTTTCGACACAGCCTATAAATACACCTGCAGAAGAAAACAAAAGTCTTTACAGATTGAAAAACTGGCCTAAATACACCACGGGAACAAGCAGAGCGCCATTCAAAATCCTCAGCATGATGATGGCACTACCGTGCTTCATTGTTCAGCTTTATTTGCCATATGCACAGTACATGTTCATGTTCCTTTATACAATAAAAAAAGTTTGCTTTTGTCTGCAGGGATTTCATTTAAAAAGCTTTTTTAGTACAAAATGTAAAATAACCGTAAATTCGAGTTTAGATGTAAGTTTTACACAATAAATACCGCGATTAATATAAAATATCGGTATCGAATAAGATATAGAAGTGGATTATTGGTAGCGAATGTCACAATGTAAAAGAAAAATATATATATTTGATAAGGATGAGCAGTAAAATGATGACAGGAAAAATCCATAAAATATAAAATAATTTAGAATTAAGGTAGATTGTTTTCAGGTTCATTTTAGAGAAACCTTTTTTTTTGCACTTTAAGTTAAAACATTTTCTTTTACAGTGGATTTTGACTCCAGCAGAATTTTTTAACGTAAAATCAAGAATCGCACTGCAAAAGGAAAAACAAATCTATAATTTACTACTAACACAACCACAGCTGCCGCCGTTTTACCATAGAATTACCATGGTGATGATGAAGCACCTGTTTCTATATAAATTTAAAACACTGAAACCTTGAATTGAGTGAAACAAAAACTGACACGAATCAAAATCACCTCTTTGTACTTTGAGTATTCCTGGGTTTGCAGATGTGTGTGAGAGATGCTACACACGAGGAGCATCTGCAGCATGAGAGGTCAGAGGGCGCTTTAGCTTTAGCATCTCAGCTGCAGAGCTAACATGTGCAGCTGAGATGCCTGAGCCGCTCTGGTTTTAGGCTCTGGAGCTTCGCTGCTGCTGCCTGACTTCTATCCCCCTCTAGTGGCTAAAGTGAGAACTGCACAGACTTGAAATAAAAAAAAAAAAATCAACTTTTTTCTTGAGTTTCTTGAGTTTCTGAAGTCTGCACATGCGTTGTTGTTTTTTGTTTCATATGGAGGCGCCATTGTAGGGCCTCAGCGTCGCTTTGAAGGACAACTTTGAAAAGCGGTCGAGCTGGGAATGAAACCAGCAATCATTTCCACTTCCCCACTTAGCCACATGATCACCTATTCACAGCCATACATTAGCATAATGCAAAAGATAAAGCCCAACCCGACGGGCCCAGAAGGAATCAGCAAATGGATTTAATGGGCTGCACTCAGAATAAATATGAGCTTAATGAACTTATAGTTGTTGTTGTTTTTTAAGTTTTATGTAAGATGAAATCACCCATGAGCCTAATTTGTGCTGTTACCTGCCCTGCATATTTAGCATGTGCACCTATACACTCTGCATGCTAATCCCACAGTCTGCTGAATAGAAAAGCTTGAATGTGTACTACGCATTCACTCTCTTAAAGAAATAATATGGTAAATAGTATGTGACCCCCACCCCTTAAAGAGTAAAGTTGATCATAATCGCTGCATAACTCCAACCATTTGGACCAAATTCAAATAGGTTAAAGAAGACTTTTAATGTGTTTTCTGGAAAACATTGTGCATTACAACCATGTCCAGACCTTTCCAGATTGTGACATTTACCGCAGCGTTAATGTATATATATATCTATATATACATATATATCTATATATGTGTTTTTATATATATATATATATATATCTCAATGGGTAAGCCGGGAGACCAGGGTTCGAATCCAGGCTGGGGGCTGAAGTTACAACAGTCAATTGAGCTGTCAGTGTATAGCCTACCTCATACCATGAGAGACACTGATAAGCACGACATGCCGGCTCAGACGTCACCCGAAGGGAAGGGAATTTTTTTTATTTTTATATATATATAAAATTCCCTTCTCACCCTCTGCGGGTGGTCTCTTTCATCCTCTGAGCTCGGGTCCTCTACCAGAGGCCTGGGAGCTTGAGGGTTCTGCGCAGTATCTTGGCTGTGCCTAGTACTGCACATTCCTGGACTGAGATGTCTGATGTTGTTCCTGGGATCTGTTTTAGCCACTGCTCCAGTTTGGGGGTGACTGCCCCGAGGGCCCCGATGACCACAGGCACCACTGTGGTCTTCACCTTCCAGTTCTTTTCCAGTTCCTCCCTGAGGCCCTGGTATTTCTCCAGTTTCTCATGCTCCTTTTTCCTGATGTTGTAATCACTTGGTATTGCTACATCCACCACAACGGCTTTCCTCTGTCCTTTATCCACCACCACAATGTCCGGTTGGTTCGCCATTACCATCTTGTCTGTCTGGATCTGGAAGTCCCACAGGATCTTAGCTCGGTCATTCTCCACCACCTTTGGGGGTGTTTCCCACTTCGATCTCGGGGCTTCCAGTCCATATTCTGCACAGATGTTCCTGTACACTATGCCCGCCACCTGGTTATGTCGTTCCATGTACGCTTTCCCTGCCAGCATCTTGCACCCTGCTGTTATGTGCTGGACTGTCTCAGGGGCCTCCTTGCACAACCTACACCTTGGGTCTTGTCTGGTGTGCCTGATATGAGCTTCCATGTTGTAGAGAGACAGGTTATTGGCCGATAGTTGGATGGGATTGAACCCTTTGAGGGATCCTTCTGTATCAGGATTGTGCGACCTTCAGTTAACCATTCAGGGTGAGTCCCATTTTGTAGCAGCTGGTTCATTTGAGCTGCCAGTCGCTCATGGAGGGCAGTGAGTTTCTTTAGCCAGTAGGCATGGATCATGTCAGGTCCTGGTGCTGTCCAGTTTTTCATACCCGAGACTCTTTCTTGGACATCTGCCACAACCGGGGTTACCGGGGCTTGTTCAGGGAGGTTGCTGTGTTCCTCTCGTAGAGAGGTCAGCCACTTTGCATTGCTGTTGTGGGTCGCCTCCCTTTCCCATATGCCTTTCCAGTATTGTTCAGTCTTCAGCCTTGGTGGGTCTGCTCTGTTGTTAATACCCTGCCATTGAGAGTACACTTTAGCTGGTTGGGTGTAGAAGAGCCGGTTAATCCTCCTAGCTTCATTCTCTCTTGTGTATCTCCTCAGGCGGCTGGCCAAGGCTTGGAGCCTTTGTTTGGCAGTTTCGAGTGCTTCAGGTATGGACATCTGGCTGTACTTCTTGTGTACTGATCTTTTCATTGCACCCCTTTGGAGCTCTGACAGTTGGCTCACTTCCCTCCTTGTTATCTTGATCTTAGCCTCTAACCGTCTTTTCCATGGTGGGTATTTGGTCTCATGATTGCTATCCATTCACATCTTCAATTAGACTTTCTGGTGGTGCTTCACTCAGCCGTTGTAATTGGCGTCAGGGTTGTCTGGTGTTCATTACAGCCACGATTCTCTCTCTCAGGTCAGTTGCTGCTCGTTCAGCTCTGATGGTTCGTTCATTACTGGGGCTACATACCCAGTCTCTGGGTGGGTAGTTAACCTGGCCTGGCGTTCTGGCTCCTCCCCTTTGCCATAGCATTTGTGTTGTACCTCGTCAATCAGACAGCAGTTGCCGTTTGCGGATGTTGGAACACTGAGCCACTAGTTGCTTAGCAACTAGTGTTGACTGGGGATGTCGAAGTAACCATTCCTCCCACAATCTTTGCATGTAGCCCCTCTGACTAGGGTTACTTGAGTAGTAGCATTCCAACAGATCCATGTTTTCACCTCTCGCCCATTTCCGTCTTGTTCCAGTAGCCCATTTTTCATCTAGGTGCTCTGGTTCCCCAGCACCTGACGCAGACCTTGTTTAGCCGGGCGACGTCTGAGCCGGCATGTCGTGCTTATCAGTGTCTCTCATGGTATGAGGTTGGCTATATAGCTCCAAGGGTCTTGCCTAAGGACCCACACTGACAGCTCAATTGACTGTTGTAACTTCAGCCCCAGCCTGGATTCGAACCCTGGTCTCTCGGGTGGAAGACTGGCGACTTACCCATTGAGCTATTATATATATATTATATATATATATTATATATATATATATATATATATATTATATATATATTATATATATATATATATATATATATACTGTATATACCCATTGAGCTATTCTATATATATATATATCCTAGCTGTATTTATATATATATATATAATATATATATATATATATTATATTATATATATATATATATACTGTATATATACTGTATATATATATATATATATATATATATTTTTTTTTAATTTTTTTTTTCACACAATATTAGCATCATTCTCTTAAAAACATAGCAAATCAACTCAATCCTCCTTTTCTAACCTTGTTTATCAACTACTAAACATGGGCTATTCCTTTAAAGGGACAGTATTATGTAAAATCTACTGTTTTGAGCTCACAGAGCACCCTTCCCTCTCAACTCCCCCACTCAGCTCCTCCAGACTAGCCAGCAGCAGTTAGCAAACACCTGGAGGAACTGTGCAATATACAGTATGAGCTCATTATAGGAGCTACTGCTCAGGAAAACGCTGGTAAAAATGTTGTTGAAGGGTCAATAGAGGAGCCATGTTGTGATGATGTCCTGGAGGTGGAGTTTCAGAACCAGCAGGAGTTTTTAAAAAGACAGATGCCCAAATTTAAGGCATTAAATTACAAAG
The DNA here is from genome assembly GCA_033032245.1 of Poecilia picta. Lineage (NCBI taxonomy): Eukaryota > Metazoa > Chordata > Actinopteri > Cyprinodontiformes > Poeciliidae > Poecilia > Poecilia picta. The sequence goes on along the minus strand of CM065356.1, from coordinate 6,447,132 downwards.
TCAAATTTCTTTGTTTCATATATGAAGCCTTTTTTAACCACTGACGGTAACGCAGATTCTTAATTGTGCTACTAAATAACACTATGTGGCTGGAAAACAAACACTGGCCCTTTAAATACTCCATTACTTCTAAAACCTGCAGCATCACCTCCACTTTTTGGTAGGTCTCCCAAGATTTGATATTCACTCCCCTCCCTGTGTGTCTCCCTCCGACGCTCCAATCTGTGACTGGTGTCATTTGGTGCCTTCAGCGACGGCTTAATTTGACGTCAACTGTGGCCCCACCGAACGGAAAACAGCAACTTAAACGGAGCTAAATCCTTGACAAGCAGATGTGAGCCAGATGTCACTGCAGCAGAGAGACCCCCTCCACCAAGATGGGTTTAGCAGTCCAACAACTCCAGAGGAGGCGTCGGTGTAATCAAAGGCCAAGCAGAACAAGCACAAAGTTGTTTCTATCAACTAAGATTACTGTCACGTCGAGTTCCGCAAATCCACAAATTTGTAGGCTCACATGCAGTTAAAAGGCATATTTTTGCATATGTTATAGAAGGAAAACATTATCTGTTCTTCAGATAGCGTGAAAGTTCTTGAATCGATTTTGCTTGACAATCGTCTTAAAGTTGCAGTTACACCAATTTCCAGTGCGTCTTACCTATCACACTTTTTCCTTCCACTCAACTTTCTATGAAAACACTTGAGCCAGCAAAGCCCTTTTATAGCTTCAACAATCGTGTTGAACTTTTTCTCATGAGTTGGATTTCATGAGAAAAAGAACATATTTTTATTATTTTTATTAAGTGCAGACAATCTGGATTCACCTGTTTACATACCACTTTTTCTTGGGTGTGGAGTAATTCAGAATGAATGAAACATCAGTTAGCAGCCCTTCATTAAAGCTTAAATGTCAGCAGCCACATTATTGCCTTATTATGACTGAGCACTAAGAGCCAGAAGACAGTGCCAGTGAAGCTTTATTGGAATCAGGTACAGAACGAAGTGCACGTTTTTGACATTAGCACAGGTCTTGACATTTGTCACATGAAAAATGGGATAAAAAAACTAAAGCAATGCATTTATTAAGAAAGATGACTGGCAGATTGATGAAAACCTAATTAAATACAGGTAAAATGTTGACATTTTTAGCATGAGCACAAAAAAAATTGTCATTCACTTCAGCGTTATTTATTGCTTCAGGTATTTGCTGTTAAAGCACAGACAGTTTCTGTTTACTTCAATGTCATAATACAATATTTCTAAAAAAAACTTTGCTAAAGCTGGGATTAGGTCACATAATAAAGTTTGTACATTAAAGCAAATTCAGCTAAAAATAACGTTTGTATTTTCTGAGATATGGGTGGAAAAAACCCATTACATTCCATTATTCTGTTAAAGTGATTTCCCTTTTTAGAAAAAGAAAATATGGGTACAATAAATATAGCTTTTTTTTAATACGCTGGATAAAAGCATCATGGCCACTCGTATGTCAAATGCAGATATGAAATGGTAAGGCTCAGTTTAAAATGAAATTAAGAAAGCATGGCTGTATTTAAATGTCAAAAAATACACAAATATGAAAACAAAACTCCAAATCTAACAATTTAGGTTTTAAAAATCTTAAATTTACTACATTGCCATAAGTACTGGTACATGCCATCAACATGCCAATCACCTCGAAAACTGTTAAACTGCAGCCAATTAGCATTTAATATGAGCCAGCTTGCTATCAAGCTAACAGTTTGTGTTTGTGGGTCACTTGAACGAAGAGTATTTTAAGTAACTTAAAAATAAAAACGTGACACATGATTGGAATAAAATGAAGCAACAGCAGGCTAGGTGTTTTTCCCCATTCTCGTCTTTATGCTAAATAGGGCTAAGCTAAACTAAACAAAGCTAAAGACATCAGGTAGTAGCTGTTTTTTTATTAACATAGTTAAATATTTCTATTTGAAATAGGTAATGTGAATTGGTTTGGTCATGGCGCTTTTTCTTAAATGTCCCAGCACATGTCCGTCTTATTTTCATGCCAAAACAGGATTTTTTTTCTTTTTCTCAAGGCTAATCATCAAGTATGCTAGCTTTTATAAAAGACCAAAGAAACAAACTTATATCTATGAAAAAAACTGAATGTTTTTCTAAGCATAAAACCTTTTTAATTTGCCAGGGTTTAAACTACTTGGCTCATTTTCTTTTTAAGCACTAAAACTAGCAACTAACAATGCTGTTGTGTAAGCGTTACATCGATATAAGTTCAAACTTTACTGGCCTAGTGGTGCTATTCTATATGCAGGGCAAATATACTACTGTCTTAAGCTACTCCCGTACATATATATACACAATTTAACCTCACAATTTAGAAACACACTACTTTCGCTTTAATCGTTTCCCGCTTTCATCTACACTTAAACAAAATCTCAGACTGACTAAACTCAATTGAGGACAAGCCACCATAAATCGAAAAGTAAAAAACATAAAATAAATAAAAAAGAAAACGTGAACAAGTAGAGTACACTAAATGAACTTTCTGAACCAGGTTTCAGAGTAAGGTTGAGTGCAGAGTTCAGTGCATTCATAAGGAGTTATCACACTCTGAAGGCAACACATTCAGCATGGCTATTCGGCTGCTTTTAACAAGAAAGCAAAGTTACATTTGCCTTGGTCCTGTTTCACATTCGTGGACCTCAAGGTTAATATTTACTGTACAAAGACTTTACAAAGATAAAAAGCGGTTTTGAATGATACAGTACAAATTTTTTACTTTGCATAGCATTTGGCCTTGCTGTTCCATTTCAAACTCAAAACTAAACGACAGAATACAAATGCCAAATGCTCAAAATAAAAAAAATAAAGTATAACCAAGTTCTGGGTGAGCAATCATAAGTTAATCTTTTGGGTCGGTAATCATACATGTACTAACTCAAGGCAAACATGGCAGCACTTACCCGAAGCAAAACACATGCATTAACTTGTAAATATCTTAAAAGAACAACAATTATGGTACAAGGACAAAGTGCTTGGCATTATCGTTTGTTGATTAAGTTCTTGTCATCGCTGGCCCTCAGTCTAGAACTCACTCAGCTCCTTTAATCACCGGCTCCCTGTTGAGGTACGTGGCCCAGTACACCAGGTTGAAGGTCCCAAAAAGCACGGGGAACACAATCCTGGACATCTTGTCGATCTTGCTCACGCTGTTGTAAGTCTTTTTGGGGTCCGGGGCCTTGCTTTCAGACGGTTTGAGCTGAATAGTTGTGCTGTTTGAAATGGTGGAGATGGACGCGTCCTTGGTGAGGTTGGCTGTGTAGTTCACACCGGTGGAGCAAGTGTTGTTGGGCTTCATGGACAACGCCAGTGGGTCTTTTTTCTACAGCGAAAGGAACAAACTGTGGTTCTCATAAAACTGTGGTGGTAAATATTGGTAATACAAGTTAAGACGATACATGGAACAAAAGTAAAACCTGTAGGTTTTGCACTTTGGTTTGGACTAAGGGTCTGCTGGACTAGTCTTCCTGACAGTCCGGCAGATTCAATTGGGGACCAAATTGCAGTGTTTTGCATTGAACTGTGTCAAACAAACTACACTCTTTTAAAAAAACTGTTCCCCTCCTCACCTGCAGTGGCGCTGCATCAAGAACTACTGAAGGAAACGACACAAAGACATGAATGCAACTTTCTTCCACACAAAATGTAAACAAAATGGAGTAGCATAATTTTTTGCAGATGTAGGATTTCTATTGTGTCTTAGTAAAAGAAAACAAGCCATTTTGCCCACTAGTGCTAGACGCAAGCATTTGTTTTGGTTGTATTTACCCAGAAGGCCCAGTGCCTTTGTTGTGGAGCGGTTTCTGGTCCACTTTTATCCACATAGGCATTCGAAATGCTCCAGAGTTCACTTCAACCGAACAGAAAGCGATGTTTTTAGGCGGACCAGAGTTGGGTTTTTTGGTCCGCATCTGAGTTCAATTGCATATTTCACACCTCCCCAAATGAACCGGACCTTCTTGTTTGATTAAAGCAAACTAAATGGTGCTGGTGTGAACCTTAAAAAATGAACATTTTCAAGCATTTTCCACAAATGTTTCTCCTGATCACGCTCATCTTCTTATAGCTCAGCAAGTTTTGAACAAACTTTTCAAACGTTAAGCTCTGAAATCCCTATCTTCATATTTCTATACCAAACCCAGCGTACGTACCTTGGGCTGTTGGGCCTCCATTGCTTTTTTCCCATCCCAGGCCAGCTCCTTTTGGTAAAATAATTCACTGTGGCAAATTCAATGAGGGCTGAGAAGACGAAGGCATAGCACACTGCAATGAACCAGTCCATGGCGGTGGCATAGGCCACTTTGGGAAGGGAGTTTCGAGCGCTGATGCTGAGAGTGGTCATGGTGAGGACCGTGGTCACACCTGGCAGTGAGAGAGAAAACTGGGTCAGTCTTAGATATCAGAGTTGCAGTTCTGCTTCTATTACAGCAGATTAAGGCATGGAAAACAGCCGGCTGCGTAGGAGAGTATTATCAACAGATCAAGCAGTAGTAGTAAGAAAAAAAGAACTCTACAGAGAAATATCAGCCTCTAATGATGGAAAGAACAGCTAAATGTCTCTCTGAAGCTGTGGGAATCCTCCTAGCCCCATTTCAGCTAAAATATTTCCACCGTCGCACGGCTCAATGTGTCGTCCAGACTCACCAAAGACGGTCCTTGCTGGTACCGACTCTCGGTTGAGCCAGAAAGAAACCTGGGACAGAATCACAGTCATAAAGCACGGCATGTAGGTCTGGATGACAAAGTAGCCGATCTTCCTCTTCAGGTAAAAGTGAGCCATCATCACCGTGTACTCGCCTGGAGACAACAAAACAGATGGATTGTCATTTCTCCATGTGCTTTTGCTGTTTATTTAAAATAGTACATTCAGGTAGAAGAGCAATATGAGAGCTTCCTCAGCTTAGACAGGAAGCTTGTATTTCAGAACTTTAGAAAATATAATAGAGATATTTGTTAACTCGGCTCGCATTAATTTAATAGTGAGAAAATGGCAAATGCTTGAAAAGTTATATTTAAACTGTATGGACATGTTGTAATGTCAGGTAGAGCTACTACAACCTTTATTTAAAAAAATTAATTCTTTTCTTTGTTTTTTAAGTACTCACCATAGGTTTGACACGATTAATCAGATTAACTCTGATGTTTTGATTTCGGTAATAATTATCAACTAATTTAGCAATCAGTTAATCGTTAACTGGAGTATAAAGACTAAAAAAAAACACTGTTTGCTGAAAGAACATATTCAGAGCAGTAATTAATCCAAAATTGTACATAAACACATCCATTTTGCATTTGAGAAAAAAAACCCATACTTTTTATATGTAACTATGTTCTGCGTAGAAATGGTCGTTTTAATTTCCCATGGTTCAAATATCAGTACAGTGCTAGCAGACAATAAAAACAAACGGAAAAAAAACTCCCTTTTGATATGCAATCATTAATCGGTTAGTCCAAAAAAAATAGTCAACTGATCAGATATAAATTGTATTGACTTGTTAAAGTCAAGCAGAAAACCCTGAGCTTTTCACATGTTGATATGAGATGGATTTTTTCACCTGTAGATTCCTCCTTTGCTACACATGATCAAGCATAAACTATAGAAATGCTACATTATTGCGTAACAGGCAATTCTTATTTAAAAAGAAATTTAATTGGTTGTTTATTTGCATTGGTTAGTGTATTTTCTAAAACTGTTCAATGAAAAATCTGTAGAAAGTGACTATTTTAATCTGATTAATCAATTGTCAGAATAACAGATATAATAACAACAGTTAAATCCATCCATCCATCCATTTTCCTACACCCTTGTCCCTTAATGGGGTTGGGAGGTGCTGGTGCCTATCTCCAGCTGGCGTTCCGGGCGAGAGGCGGGGTACGCCCTGGACAGGTCGCCAGTCTGTCGCAGGGCAACACAGAGACACACACAGGACAAACAACCATGCACTCACACACTCACACCTAGGGGCAATTTAGACAGACCAATTAACCTGACAGTCATGTTTTTGGACTGTGGGAGGAAACCGGAGTACCCGGAGAAAACCCACCATGCACAGGGAGAACATGCAAACTCCATGCAGAAAGGCCGGGGCCGGGAATCGAACCCAGAACCTTCTTGCTGCAAGGCAACAGCTCTACCAACTGCGCCACTGTGCAGCTCAACAGTTAAATGTGGCCCTAATTCGCTGCAAGATCCTCACACGTCTCCCCTTCTTGTCACAACAGGTTTAAGTTTTGTCACTAAAGTTTTGCTTCTGCTTTGTGAAAAACGTAAAATAAAAAAGCCGCGGGCCTGAGTGACGTTTAAATCCAAGAAATAACAGTTTGCTGTTGTAACAAAAAACTACTCTAACATCAATATTTGAAACTTTGATCTGATGGCTGATGAAAACCACAACGCTGTGGTTTGTTTGTTGGTTTGTTTGTTTTAAACTAAGAACATACTCAACCTGTGACATTTCTCTCTCTTCCTCTCATATAGCACCTGTGTGCTGCGCTGCCCGGCCAGCTCAGCCTAATAAACCTCCTCTTTCTGGGTCATCCTACCGGTGAACTCTGGTGACTCAGACTGCGCTCACAGCCTCACACTGCCTCACACTCTCTGCACAGTTTCTGCTTTTCCATTCAAAATGAAGCGCAGAAGATTAAAAAGGGACTTTGAAAAAAAATTGGCAGATTTCATTTCTCATACAAAACCATACATTCAATAACTCCCAGTAGAAATAAAGATGACTAAGACTGGTATTTACTGGTATTACTACTCTTCCCACACTCTGTCTGGGATTTTCTGTTTTTAATCACAATATTATATAGTAATTATTGTGATTTGAGCTGCAACTAACGATTATTATAGTAATTGAGTAATCTAATAATAATTAAAAAAGGCACAATGTGCAGATTTTTCACTTGAACACTTTTGTACATTATTACAAATACATTAAATGACACAAATACAAAAATAACAAAGTTCTACTTTTAATTAAAAAAATATGTGTAAGAAATATCAACACATTTTTCTTAGTACCATTCGCTTACAGTGACAGTGGTGATCCATTTATGACAAGATTTGTGATGTTTTATGAGTGCGACAATGACAAGACCGCTTTATCTTACATTATTATTATTATTATTATTAATATTATTTTATTGATACTATTAATAATAATACATTGTAATGCTGGCTACACTTGCTGCCGTTAACTATCTGCTTTTCGGTCATATTATCTGACATTGACCACAGTTCTCTCCTTTAAATAATTCATGTATTTATTTTTACAGGGAAAGAGAAAGTAGGTTGTTGGGTTGGGGAGAAAATCACTGTATCCTGTTAATCAAGTGAAGATTGCATTTGAATGATTTCCTTGTTTTGTGAAATCCTGTCGAGCTGCCGAGTCTGATAAACTATAGAAAATCCACAGATGACTGCTGCTTTCTCCTGGCAAAATCGGATTTTTCTGTCTCACTAATCCCTTGTCACAATCTGCACTCTCTCTCTCTCTTTCTCTCTCCTTCTCTCTCTCTTTCTATGTGCAAGCACCACGTACGTGTGTGTATGCGTGTGTGTGTGTGTGTGTGTGTGTGTGTGTTTGTGTGTGTGTAACACAGTCCATCCCATTCTGTCAAGCCAGGCCACTCTTGATTGGGGACGTTCATCCCCGCCTCGCCTGACCGTGAACGCCGAATTAGACGTGGCTCGGCGGCTCTGACTGCATGCAGGTGCAAAGTGGAGGGTGAAGGAGAGCGAGCGAGAAGGGGGGACGTGACGGGACGGGAGCAAAGTTTGGACGGTGCGAGCGATGCAAGAAGCGGCATCATGTCGTCGGTGAAAGGAGTTCCCAGGTTGCCTTCACTCTGTGGACTGTTAGCCTGCAGCCCTACTCTGGGGGGGCGCGACCTGGGGGTCACTGCTGTGATCTGACCTGACCCGACTGCCTTCTGGGACTGACAGTGGATGGAAACCTCCCGGGTCTAAACAAACAAACAAACAAACAAACAAACAAACAAACAAACAAAAAAGCAACAAAATGCGGTTGTGGTGGATTGTACTGTTTGGGTTCTGGAGCGCCTGTGGGGAGCTACCATTTATAGCGGAGAACAACGCGGCCATGCTGGTCAACTGGTGAGTACAGATCCATGCCATCTGTTGATTGAGCTGTGATCTGGAAGCAATATCATGCATTTAAAAACAAAAGCAAACAAACATAAAAAAAAAAAATAATAAAAAAAACATTTGTCTATTACAACTTCTGCTCCTGCAGCCGTATTTGCATCCAGTGCGGTTCAACCGGTGAGACCCGAGGGGTCACTTCCACCACGTGTGTGCCCGGCTCACTGCTGAGCTATTCTGGGCCCGCTAAGGAGGGTCTGAACCTCAGATTAGCTCGGCTAATGAAGAGCGTGCAGGCTCTGGGTAACTCGCCTTCCCGTTTTAGATAGCGTTTTGCTACGTGTGCAAAACGGGCCGCACTCTTCAGAACTTGCTCTGCTCCAGGGTTTCCCACCCCAGTGAACGCGCCCGGATTTGTCTCCGATTTAATGCGTGTGATCATAAAATGCTTTTCTTTCACACATCACCCGGCGAAAACAGGGCGTAGCACCTCTGTTGACATCTTTGGGAAGCCCCTCGTCCTCTGCCCTCCTCCTTTGTGACAGAGTAACAACCAAAAACCAAAAGTATTATTCTTTACATAAGGGAATTAAGCAGATGCTGTCTCGTCCAACCCTTCCGTCGCTTCCACAGCAGCCAATCCCTGCGCTGTGATGTCACTCGGTAAAAGCACAACTGATGGGCCTGCATACGGATTAACCCTACAGACCCAGTGGCTAAGACCACGGATAAGTGATTTTTTTTGTCCCCCTCCCCCCATACCCCACCCGCGCTCCTCCTGACAGCCCCAGAGACAGCTGGCTGTGTGTGGGAGGCGCTCAAATCCTGGAGATTCATTCATTGTCTGCCCCCCTTCGCCCCCCCCCCCCCCCCACACACTGCCTCTTATCCAGCTTGATTTGAAAACATTTCCTTTTCCACAGCAACTTTAACGTTGCAGACTGTAATAACGCTGAGCGTAATGATGATGATAAAAACCACATCCAGGTTGGAGCTGCTGTGTTGATTCTTCAAGGTTCTCGCCCACTATTCCACATTTTTGAATAAAGGTGGTGACCCTAATTGACTTAGATTTTATCACATCCAACATGTGGAACAATTGAATCCATTTTAAAAAAAAGTGCATTCTTACATTTGGTTTAAACTTCTGCTTTACGGTAGGAGTGTCAAACTCATTTTCTCGTCACGATCATAAACGGCTCATTCCTGCTTGTATCCATTAGACTATAAAACTCTGAATGTCTTTATGTTGAAGTTTACTCTGGACTCGTTTAAATGTTTCCATTTTGTTTATTTTATATTTAGGTCATTTTAAAATAATTTCTAATTTCACATCTGTGCTATACACTTTATATTACCAATTGCTATGTTTGTATTTGCTAATATTTCACACTTTAGATGTAAAGAGCTTGTCAACAAATAATCTATTTCCTCTTGAGGATCAATACGGTATATTCTGAATGTACTGAAATGGTGGGTTGTGGCAGACTGTATGGATAAAACCCATTAAAGTAACAGGGTTTCCCCTAGAAAACATTCTAAGTCCGGTGATACAGGCAGTAGGGTGTTCAGCGGCCCATCATGCTTTGTGCTAAAAAAAAAGCTTCAAGTTGGCAAGAAATTTTAAAATATGCATCCAACGGTTTCACCACAGAAACTCTTTAACCCATCTTTGCTATCACTGTTACTGGTGAATATAAAAAATAAACAAACAATACTTAGCCTTGTGGGGGAGGTAAGTACAGCCTGGTGGCCCCCAGGCTTATGATACACTAAGGCAGGCACGGAGCTAGGGGGGATGCTGGGGGGTGGCTGCCCCCTGGCCTGGGCCAGATTGGGGCCCTGGTCTGGAGGTGCAGGGGAGGGAGGAATGGCTTCAAGTCGCTTTAATGTCTGTTTATAGACAGAGAAAGTGCGCCTTGTCTGTTCAGAAAGGTGTATGTAATGTTAAAGTGACTGTCCCTCTATAGAGCTTTGGAGTTGACATCACAGGATATGACGTTTTCGTCTATTCAGAACACCGGTGTTTTCATTGTGTTACCGACCGCAGTGAAGTTGTTTTCAAGTTGGATCCTGGATATTCCCACGCTCCGCGGAGTAAGGGACATTCAGCTCAATCCGATTTATAAACACTAATTTCGGCCAGCTGTTCTTTACTTTTCCCTCCTAAAGTGCTCGGAGTTTCACACAGCTGCTGTCAATTTCCGAACACTCCTGTAAATAAATGCTTTGTCTTGTGACCAACTGATACAAAAAAGTGGACATTCATGCTATTACACGAGGCACACTATCCTCTCTTAAAATTTTAGATTATATTCAATAATTTAAATAATTTTAATATTAAATGTTTTCTTCAGTAGCTTCCAAATCGTGTCCCATTAACTCAATCTGTTTGAAATTGTTCTACTAGACTGTATAGATGAGGCACACTCACCTTTATTATATTTTAACAATTTATATATTTTTTAGCTATTTCTGTAGTCAAATTTTTTCATTTTTTTTAAATAGCTTGTAGGTCATGTGACCTATTAACTCAAAATCTGTGTTAAATTATTCTACTAAACTATGTAGATTAGGCATATTTTATTCCATTTTGACCCCTTTTTTATTTTTTAACCAAAATTATATTTTAAAAAAATATTCATAAAATGTATTACCTCAGATGATCATCACTTGTTACCCGTAATGTTCAATTACATAAAATTCTAGGACAGGATCTATTTCATTACATGTTCACTTACCTGAAATATGTTAAATACAACAAATATTTATTAAAGTGTGATCTATTTCATAAAATTTGTCACCTTTGTTGTTTAATTACACATTAAATGTTTAAAGATTTGCTCTTTCATCTGGTTTGTGTCATGATGTGGCGGTGGACACAAATGCAGCAGGCAGTGGACTTACTTTATGTGGATGTAGAAACAAAGCTGATCTAGCAATAACTAAGGAACACAGAGCAAGATAAACTAGAAGATCTAAACAAAGAAATAACCAAACTAGAATGACTAAAGAAAGATACTGACTCAGACATGGAAGAATAACTGAACCTATGGTGATCAAATTAAGAAATAAACATTACTAGAAACCCTGCAGGGAGGATGAAAGAAGAAATAACTAGAAGGATAAAATAGATTTAAACTATAGTCATTAAAGAAGGTTTGACATGGACTCAGACAAACAAGGAAAAGCAATAATATAATTCTAACTACCATGAAGCACTAAACTAAAGTGAATTAAAACATGAAGCTAAATAAAATGAAAAGCAAAACAAACCCAAAAACCCAATGTCCTGACAGATGTTTGATTATATAATTGTTTACTTTAATCACATAAAATATTTATTTAAAAATATAATCTCATTACATGTGTGTTTATTACCTGAAATATTTAAATATCAAATTTTTACTTAAAATGTGATTCATTTCTTCACCTTCAACTTGAAGTGCTTGAATCAAACGATTCATGGATGTTTAATACATTAAATGATTAAATGAGAGAAAACAGTCACTTAAAACTGTATTTAACCCAAATGGTTCCTGATCCTCTTCAGTCTCCAGTCTTGCTGAGCTCAAATCCTGGTTTCTTCCTCCTCAGCCTCTCCAACTTGTTCCTCTTCTGTTGCCTCCACTGTGTTTTCATTATTTACCTATTCTGGGGCGAATAATAAAAACAGTCTCAGTAACTTGTTGATGGTTTTGCTGTATCTCCTCTTTAATTGATGCCCATGTCGGTCCGGTTTAAGTGTCGTTTACCTTCATACGTCGGTTTGCCTTTAAGAGGACATATCAGAACACATCAGTATTAATGCTGTAAATTTGATAACACTAGTAAAATAGTTTACTTCACAGTAATGTAATAACCTCGATGTCCACTGACAAAACTCAGACTTCGCTACATAAACAATATTAGTCCGACCTAAACAAGGTTGACCCACTTAAATGAATTCAACAGAAACTGATCATGAGACACTCGGACAAAATAATAGCAAAATAAATTATGACACAAAACCAACAAAGCAAATTTATTCACTCACCAGAATGGAAATGTCTGGAGGAAACGTGTAGGTATCTGGGGATGTTGGAGAAGGTGAAATCAGGATGTCTCACTGCTGATACCGGGACATTGTTTTCTTCTCGTTAGCTCTGATAGCTTAGCCTCCTTTCCAAGAAGGAAAATAGTGAAACGAAAGTCCGTTTTCCAACTTTTTACCGTTTCAGTCGTGTGATCGGACATTACAGAAAATAACGCAGCAAGTTTGTATCATAGCTAAATTATTTTAAGTAACTTGGATTGAAAAAATCTGCGAGACTGTTGTTTTTATACTGCGAGACTGTTGTCTATGGACACCAAAGATGGCGCTGATACCCCTCCGACTAGAGCAGTGATGTCACACGCGGAAGCTCTATGTAATACAGTATATAGTAGTCAGTCCCAGTGACAGTTTCACTAACGGTTTAGCCAAAGTGCTTCCTGGGTAAAAATGAAACGAGAAAAGCGGCCCAAACCGCACCACACACCGCCCCCCGACCCCAACAGTGTCCAGCAGCGCAGGTGATACACGTTAGGGGCCCGGTAATTGGCCCCGCCCCCCGGCCCTACGCTGACTAGTTCCGCTAGTGCACTGAGGGAAACCCTAAATAATAATAAATAGTCGTCTCTGTATTCAGTGAGTGCTTCTTAAAGTTAAATATTACTGAACATCTTTTTACAGTGATGTAATGTAATGTACAGATAAAAAGAACCTGCATGGATTTGACTGGTAAAATAACATTTAAGCAGAGAACTGCTATCTGATAACAATCTGCATTCTCTCTCAAAACGGCTCTATTTATGCAGCCATCTTGAGTTTAGTGGGGCCACATGAAAGGTTAACATGGGCCAGATTTGGCCCATGTGCCTTGAGTTTGACACATGCTTCACACATGTTTAGGTCTGGACAATAAATCAACAACAAGAGATATATACATCAATATACCAATAGATAACGCATCTGATAGAATGTTCAATAATTTCACTGAACTCCGATACAGAACTGCACAGCATTCTGGGAGATTAAAGGCTTTAGCTCCGAAGTACCCAAGTCTTGAAATTCATTGAATTTGTACACTGTGCCATGATTCAGCTCTTGAACTGGACCGACCAGACATGAGCAGCTCTGTATGATTTTAGCTCACTGTTCCAAAGCAAACAATGAGATGCTTATGGATTTTCTGGAGTAAAAATGTTCCTTTTAACTTCTTAAGGGAAATTTCTATTAGATTGAGGTCAAAGCTTTGATTTGCCCTCATAAGAATATAAACTGTATTCTTTAATCATGCTTCGGCAGATTAAGCTGTGTGCTTAGACCCACTGTCTTACTGCTTGGCCTATTTTCTCCAAAGATTTGTTTCAGTGTCTCAACATTTTGCTGTAGAGTACAGTGGTATAAACCCAGATGTGCTGTTCCTGCAATGGCAGCAGGTTATTGGGGCCAAGAAGCAGCAACGCAAAGTGAAAGGTCAAGGAGATTCTCCTCTCTCTCCAAACATGACACATCCTCTTTGGTTTTTGTGTGCTGGGTCTATTATTTTATACTTTATCTGTAATTCACCAAACAAAAATGTTGAATTTTTGTTTTTCCCCCACATTTTGACATAGTAAAGCTATAAGTATGGAGTAGTATCAGATTGACCAGCAAAGAGAGCCTCATGATTGTCAACTGAAAGGAAAATATATAATTTTAAAAATGTATCACCAATGTAAACCAGAAAAGTATGGGGTGCATTTATATTCATTCTTCAGTCTGATAAATGAATCCGTTATCACCAAGAGACTTGAGAAATCCCTTCATCAGTAAGTGGAGTTCACCTGTGTGCCATTTAATCTCCATGCATGTTCTGTACAGTGACACGGAGACAAAGGAACGCAGCTGACACACCTGGTAGAGTTGTGTTTAAAACAAAACATGCTATAAAACAACATCCCTCACTTTGAACATCTCACAGAATGTCGATCAATCAGTCAGCAGACAGGGAGTGGAACGGCGACCAACCCACCAAAACATGACCATCTACCTAAACTGAGAGAAAGGGCGAGGAGACCATAAATGCTCCCACCTACTTCATCCAACGTGCCGTTCTCGTTAACATAAATGCGTGATGAAAATGTTGTTTGCAGAGCTAGTGTGCGCCCACTGAACTGGGCCCGGGTTTATGCTCTGCAGCCGGAGAGGGTTTACGGTCTGTCTGCTGTACCCCGACTGGTGTAGATCTCCTCCGTTCCCGCCGTCTGGCCGATCAGATGATACTGGTTAAGCCTGGAGCCTTCCTCTGCCACCACCACAGACTTGGCTGCGTCCTCAGTCCACTTGTAGATCACTTCTGAGACAGGGTAGGCATCTAGGAGAGAGGAGACGTTTTTACAGGTTTATGATCAAATATGTAGATTGCACAATGTCAAATCCATACAGAAGTATGGAGCTAGTGAAGATTGTGTTTAGGCTAAGGCTGTCGACGTTAACGCATATGACTGATCTGAAGAGTTTAATGCCTGAACATTACATATACTGTATATATTACGCTATATTACGTTTATAGATAATATTCCTAAATTACGTTTGAAACAAAATGACTTTAATTAAACCTTCCTACATATAAAAAAACCTTGATGTTTGGTTTGAGGCAAGAAAAGATTTTCTTTAACATTTTTAAAACAATGTGCATATTTGAAGTTTATAAAATGAAAAATGCTGTTTAATCGCGATTAATCACAGCGCTGGAGTATGACAAATCTGATTTACATTTTTAATTGGCTTACAGCACTAGTTTAGACCATCAATTATCAAGACGCAAAATATTTAAGTTGCACTTCACAGCCTCCTTCTCCCTGGTAAAGATTTGTTGAAATTCCTGAAATAATTTACAGTCTTTGTTTATGATGGTAAACTTCCACAATTAGAAACAATTGTTTTTAAAAGAGTTACACTAATTGGTTTTGCTTACCATCAAAGTAAAGAAGTAACTGAAGCTTTGTTTATTTCTATTTGACCCTTTTGACTTGATCAGTGTTCCTTGACATTTCTGACTAACAAGCCATAACTTCCCATAGTATAAATTTGACATGAAACACAGCGTCAGAGCAATAACTAAAGAAGTTTTAAAACAACCTGAATTAGGCAAACGAAGCTCAACGGGAGTTCAAGTTTGGTTGGGAAGAAGGCAGTAAGGGAGGCAAAAAAAAAAAATCCTTCAAAGTTCATCTGTTACAAAGAGCGCCATCTAAACCAACCCTTTGATAGGAGGCTGCAAGTCTTCCTCTCTTGGTTCATGAAGATATTTTGCCTCCGTTGAGTTATGAAGAAACCTTTTGGCCTGGAGGCAAAACGTCTTCAAGTAACAAGAGAAGTCATCCAGTTGTCTTTTCTTTTGATTATCTTGTCCTGCTTCTCTTCCAAATGTCCTAAACACCTTGTTGGAGTACACGGCATAATTAACTCTTAAATAAAACATTGAAAACAGGTTGGCATTAGAGATGCACCAATCCGATACTAATATCTGGATTGGTACAGATATTGAAAAACAATTCTAGGTCTGGTGTAGCAATGTTTTATAAGTCACTTTGCACTATATTTAAAATTCCTAGTTGCCCTTTCTGAACAATTTGAAAAATGTTTGTTGCCGTTCTTTTTTTTTTTAAATGTTTGACCAAAGTAGTCATCCTATTGTTTTTGTCAGTTTCTTTATTATTTATTTTACATTTTCTGTCCTACTCCTAATTGCACGGACTGAGCAAATTAAAATTGTTTTTACATGCTTGACCAAACCTGTGAAGCTATGGGTCTATTTATGTGTGCTTTATTGGTGCAGAGTTATCAAATAAATGTTTAATTCAGTACATTTATGTATCTGTTTAGAAAAATAAACGGCTCAAGTCAATTCAGCACCGTTTTTCTGTATCGGCTCAGTATCATCCGATACTAAACCTCAGATATTTGCATTGGTATCGGAAGTGTAAAAAAAGGGAATCGGTGCGTCCCTGGTTGACTTCACGTCTTTCAGTAGAATATTAACTCAACAGTATTAACAAATCAACCTTCTTCAACACTCAATAAATAAAACACTATAATAATATAAAACTAAACAAAACTTGTGGGTTTATCTTATGAGAGGATGCGCTTGTTATGTTGTGGTGGACAGTTTTTACAAGCGGATAAATCTTACTTTAAGCCAAAAACTAAAGATTTAATTCTGGACCTTTCCTTGTGTCAATATTAGCTTCACCTCCTCCTCCACTAATAGACCTTACATAAAAACTGAGCTGAAATCAAATGCCAGAATGTGTTCACTATATATTTACATGCTCCCTAGAAGCATCCTTTGAGGGAAAACAAAGTTTGATGAATGATGTATTACGTGAGTGTCATTATGTAACAGATATGTTTCTCACAATTTTCAAATACTACAGGTGTGCTGTAATATTTAATCCTGTGTTCAGCAGATGAATTAATGCCGATCCATCCTTCTGCCATGACCTGGAGCTTAAAACGCACCAATGTCAAGGATATTTACTCTTAGTTTCACAGATATACTCATAACTGCCATTAAAAAAAATCCACATTTTGTCTAAATAATATTCTTACATCATCTGACTGCAGGGACATTTAGCTGAAATGATCTGCTAAAATACTGAATTAAGAAAAACAGTTTAAGAAAAAAAAAAGAATATTTAAAAAAAATCACTAATGCTGTCCAGTTGCATTACTTACAGAAAACCTTCAAAAACCGAGGAAAACAAAGCAAGAGGCTGTAAACTTTTAGGTTGGAGAGCATCTAATTCAAATAGAACAGTACAAAAGTAAAACGGTCACGTTTTCATTCATTTTCCCTCAACTTCATTCAAGGTAAAAAAAAAACAAAACACTTATTCTCTACTGTTTTACATAATGTGGAACCCAAAACCTTTCCAGGGGCTGAGAAAAACTAAACTGGCACATTTTAAAACAACCTGCACCTTTACCATCTGAATTGGCATTGCTTTGGTGTGGAGTGCTTTAAGTAACGTCCTGAACATTTAATTTACTGTTGTAGCGACAAAAACAAATGTTTATTCCCTCCTCTGAATGAAAGTGCCTTGTTTGTCGTATTGAACTGAACTGTGACGTCTTTAATGTGACGGATTAGAGCAACTGCATGTACAGTAGCATAGTGTGTCAGCGTTGCTGTCGATTTGCTAAGATTGATGAAAAAGAAGCCGTAGCAGGACTTATGAAAACAAATGCAACATGTCTACAGCAGACCTTGACACAATGTTTCTACGTCTCATGTTTATTTTCCCTCCGATTCCCAAATTGCACAAATTGAAGTTACACCAGAAACCTCAAGGATCTTAAGGTGTAGTAAACTTTTTTTGTATTTTTTTTACAAAGTAATTTAAAAAATACTTAATTTCACGCCAAAATTATGGTTAAGAGTCTCTTTAATAAAATATCAGAGAAAGTTCCAAACTTACAGCCATTTTCCACAACTCAATGCTGCATAAGAAAATGCTTTTTAGTGAGACAATTAAGAGGTTGAAACAGTGGATGTGTTACCTAATCACACCCAGAGCTCGTCTTGTTTCCAATCAGCTTTTTTATCTTGACAAACTCCTAGCACCATCAAGAGCAGACGACAGAAACCAGTAATATTAAATATTCAACGCAGTAAACAGATTTTTAAAATTCTCCTTAATTTACTGATTGTTTAGTCTAAGTTTAGCTTTTGGTTTAGTTTTTTTTTAGATAATTGTTATAAATTTATCTCACTGCTTCTACTGAACTAGACGTTAATTCTTGATGTTAAAAAAGGTTAGCTAAAAATCAGTTGTGCAGATATAAAACACCCTGTCCACATTTAAAACACAAGTTTCTGCATCTATGAACTGGACAGGCTGCCAATCTGTCGCAGGGCAATACAGAGAGAGACAGGACACACAACCATGCACACACACATTCACACCTAGGGACAATTTAGAGAGACCAATTAACTTGACAGTCATGTTTTTGAACTGTGGAAGGAAACTGGAGTACCCAGAAAGAACCAACCACTCTAGACTGAGAATTGAACCCAGGACCTTCTTGCTGCAAGGTAACAGCTGTACCAACTGCACCACTGTGCAGCCCACTTCATGTACCTATTTCTACACAATGTTAGAAATAGGACAAAGTTATTAATAGCCACTGAAGGGACGGGATTAGAGCTGCAGGTTGTAGGCCCCTGGATTAAGCAATTACATACTTTGTATTCAACATGAACTACAAATAAGACGCAATCTTCACCTACAAAGCATTTGGACCTGGTGAATGGTAGACCAGATAAAAAGCAACACATGATTTAATTGCCCTAGTTTGTGTTAGGAGATCATCATTAAAATGACACGTTTAGGATAATACATGAAAAGTTTTGTTTCACCACATTTTCTGGACAAGCACAGCAAAGTGCGCCTCAGAACCACAGGGACAGAAAGAGGTCAACATTCATAGATTTGGAGCATGTTCACGAGGAAGCGAGTCTCGTTTCACAGACTGCATCGCTTGCTATTTTTTGCCATGAACTTGAGAACAAAAGAGTCAAAGCGCAGCGTCAGCACAGCGAGGCAGGTGCAGCGGCTCCTTCACAATCAGCCGCGCGCCGTAGCGGCAGAGTGTTTTGCAGCCTATGTTCTAGGAGACATTACGCTGCTCATGAGAGAAATGCTGTTGCAGGGAATGTTTTAATGCAGGACAGACTTCAGCTGCCAGCAGATAGAGGCAGATCACTATTCGAGTTGCGTTTGATGCGTGTTAGATTTATTTTCTTCTTTCTTCTTTTCTTCTTCTTTCTCAGCTACCTTCTTACGCGCAGACTAAGAGGGAATAAATAGCGCCGACTAAAATAAACCACAACAGTAAAATTTGACGTAAACGAATGCATTCTTCACAATATGTGTGGGGCCGACCACTTCCACCCGTCTCAAACTCTGCCTTATAAATCATCAAGTAGTTTGACAGACACAAGTTACAGCAGGAAGAGAACGAGGCTGATAGAGGTAGAGTTCAGTCCATGAAAGGTGATTAACTCAGCGCCAAAGGACAGGTCTACTTTTGCTTTGAAAGCCTTGAGCTCCTGGGTGAGTGCTGTCCATTAGGTCAAAGGATTAGCTGAGGTTAATGGAGTTTGAGGAAACAGGATACACAGCCAAGCAAATTTTACAGCTCACAACCGCAGACTGCCGAGGTATCTGTGCTCAAAGTGGAGCTATCTTGTCCTTTTATGGCCAATACAAGACGTCTTGTGACAAGACATGTTCAATGTATCAGAGTGTACACTTGTCTCAAAGCTGCCAGGTATAAATGTAGTGAATACTGCTGTGAATGCAGCTTAGAGTGTCTTGCAAGTCTTTCTATCTGTCTCTCTCATGAATAAGCCTTAACCCAAGCCACTACATGGTGGGTCTGTGTGAAATGTTTAGGGTCTTTAGAAATGAGAAGCCGCTTCCTTCCAGGATTGCTCTTAGTTCCACCAATCAACCTGCTTCATGATGCTGCCACCACCATGCCACACTGTGTAGCCTTTAGGATGATGTAAAGAGTTTGATTTCAAGCAAACACAAATGCCTTCTTTGAAATGTCTACAAAATCTCACAACTTGCTTACGACGACTTTCTTTCTGCTTCTCTTGTTAGAAACCCCAGATCTGCGAAGCACGGCACTTATAATTGTCCTTTCAGTTGATTTTCTCACCTGATCTGTGGATTTCTATAAGTCTTCCTGGTCATCATCATAGTCCTCTTTGATGCTTTTCTGATTAATGCTCTACCTGCCAGTTTGGGTCAACCACCATGTCTTGTTGGGTTTGTACTTGTGCCGAACTCTTCCAGTTTTTAGTCGACTGCTTGAACATCGTTCTGTGACATTTTCCCTCTGATTTCTTCCTCCAAGCGCCAAAACCTTTTGGATGCTGCTAGTAAACTTTTCAAGCCTTCACAGAACAGCTGAATTTAGTTTGAAGGCAAATTGTTGAAATGGATATTATTTAGGGATGACAAGTACACCAAACCTTTTAGGGTTTACAGTTGGGCACTAGTTTTTGTTGGTCTAACATATAGAATCAAAGTTAAATACCATGTTTTTGTTTTGTGATGAGACAAAATGCCATACAGGTAAATTTGCAAGAGGCTGTGCTCAGAATGAACTTTGACTCCTTGTTTATCCACTGTTGTGATGAAAACGACAAAGCCCTACATAAATGAATGAAAATTATGCCAGTTTCTTCAAGAACGTCATGCATAGACTTGAGATGTCATTAAAAACCCTCTGGATGGAAATGCATTTGGTGAGTTCAGATTGGCTGAAGCGGCACCAAACTACGGTAAAAGTCACCTCAGGGCGACACACAAAAAAGGGTTTAATTCAAATCCAATTACATACAGTGCAGTTCAGTCCATTTACAATCCAATCCACTACACACGGATTGAGCAAATTCAATTTTCTAACTAAGAAGTCTTTTTTACTGTTGCTATCCCATCTTTCCCTGTGAGAACCATAAACCTTCTGGATGAGCTGGAAACAACTGGGACAAAGTGAACTGAATTGATCGTAATCCGTCAGAAATAACAGACTTTACAGACCGACTCTAAAGTCCACCAGGTAAAGCCCTGTGTGCTTAAAGTTAAGACAAAGAGCAAAGGCGGAGTGGTGAGGGGTCTCGCCATTACAGAGAGCGAGTGAAAAGGAGCTGTCAGCTGTCCCGATTATCCCCGCCGCCGCGTGGTGTCAGCTGTGGGGTGGAGGTGAGCAAAGTGGGCGTGGAAGGGGATCAACGTGGTGTGATGCTGTTCCCGTGAGGCCCGGGATCACCCTCCGTACGTCAGAGGCAGGGAACACCTTAGATGATCGTCTTAAGCCTCCCAGGCAGGAACTTCCCAGATTGTTTAGGAGCTTTGTGAGTCGAACTGAGGAGACGTTGCAAAGCGTACAGCTGGAAGTTTAAAGGTTGAGTGTTAGGCTCTTTATACTTCCGTTTTGTGAGCGTGTGTATATTTGGTTTTGCAGATAGAGATTTTTTGGGGGGAATATGGCAAACAGGTCAGGGAGAAAGACAGAGTTAAGTTTAAATTAGTGGTGGAAGTCAATTTTAATCAAAAGAATTATTTAATTTAATGGACTTTATTTGGTAGGGACAACACACATTAACTGACATTTCTGCAAATGCGCCAGAATTTACCAAAAAGACATTTTGGACAATTTGCTCAGTTTATCTTGTTAAAAATAAAAGTCTACACAAACAAGATTAAAATGACGCAATTACGCTAATTTTGTCGATTCCAAAGAAAAAAAAAGTAAATGCAATCATTACAAATAATAAAGACAAAACAAGAACACCACTAGGAACACAAAAAACACATTTATCATAAAAAGTATAAGAAGAAGGAGATGGGCACCAGCACCTCCCAACCCCATTAAGGGACAAGGGTGTAAGAAAATGGATGGATGGATGGAGTATAAGAAGTAATTAAAACTAAATGAATCCATTTAGGTGAGAAAACACAGGTGGTCACATGAAGGAGAAGATACTTATTTAAAATGTTGAATAATAACAAGCACAGGTTCTGTCCTTAAACCTGTAACTTATTACATTTTTAATCCAAACCCATATCTTGACAAAATAAGCAATATTTTTGATTAAAAACACATTTGTTGCTGCTAAATGATTGAGTAGACAAACATATGCGCTTAACAACAAAAATACTGGTTTTACAATTTTTATTTAGGCTTTTTAACCATCAGCATCACGTCTGTGCTGCTGCGACATGTTGTAGCATTGAGATGCTTTTTTAGCTTGTAGGCTAAATTTGGTTTCAATTAAAAAGCAAAAATAAAGAGAGGCTTGGACCATACCTAGAATACATCTAAAATGATTCACAGTCTAGTTTTTTTCAATTAAATATTGTGTTTTTAGAATCGTTTTTGAATTTTTTTTATAGCTTAAGAGATACAGTTATTATGGCCAATGTCTACTTTTAACTTCATCGTTACGGTTAGTTTGAATCTTATCCTTGTGTCAGAAAGGCTCAGTCAAAGTCCAACTCTAAATTCAACTGAGAACTTATGAAAATTTTTCAGAGCGTCTCCAATCTGACTGATTTCGACCTTTTCGAAAAGAAAAATGTGCATGAATTCTTTACATGTGGAAGGCTGGTAGAGTCACACCCTAAAGGACCTGTTGCTGTAATTATAACTCTGAATGCCATTCCTTCAGATTTTATCTGGAGAAAAAAACTGTATAGTTTTTTGTCCACTTCAAATTCCTCAACCATCACTTAAAGTTTGCAGTTCTGATGCAGCAACGTGTGGGGAAAGCATGACGAGTTTTCTGCAGTAAACACAGCTGAGGTGGGACAACGACGGAGGCCGGGCCGGGCCGCGGCGCTGACATGTTGATTAATGGCTTAATCAGGAGGAGTGTGTCAGAGTCTAAATGGTTGTCTCCTGCATCACCACAGCAGCTCCGCACCTGAGGGTTGAGGGCTGTCAAACACTCTGAGCTGCGTCACGTGCAGCGCAGCACTTTCTGCGGTGATAAAGACCCCAAAACCGAAGCAATGTCAAATTAGCTCCTGTTCCACTGTCCTCATGCATCCAGCTAGAGCTTATATTTCTGTTTCCTTTCCTTCATCCTGTAAATAAGCAGTTGCTCATTGTGTGTGTGTGTGTGTGTGTGTGTGTGTGTGTGTGTGTGTGTGTGTGTGTGTGTGTGTGTGTGTGTGTGTGTGTGTGTGTGTGTGTGTGTGTGTGTGTGTGTGTGTGTGTGGCAGGAGGTGTGTTAACTTACAGC
Organism: Poecilia picta; assembly: GCA_033032245.1. Lineage (NCBI taxonomy): Eukaryota > Metazoa > Chordata > Actinopteri > Cyprinodontiformes > Poeciliidae > Poecilia > Poecilia picta. The sequence continues at coordinate 6,424,155 of CM065356.1, read as the reverse complement.
TCCCAAACTTAAGGGGACAGGCATGGGCATCCATGGGGAAATCTTCCAACTGCATGGGGCATTCTGCTGAGATGGTGAGCCTGAAAGAGGAAGCCCAACATCCAGTTTCAGAAACTGCGCAGAGATGTGACATAACTTTCTTTGTTTTTTAAAAAAATAATAACGACCTTGTTTTTCTCTGAAATCTATACAAACACACTGTGTAAAACTATAGAGAAATAATCCTTATTTTTCTACTCAGTAGCAATAAATAACCACCAGAGGAACTTTTGTATAGCTATAAATAACAGGCTGATGCAGCTTTGGATGTGTGGAGTTTCATTTGGTGAGAAAAAGACGCCACCTATCTGCGGAATGAAAATAGATGAGCGCCAAGCCTTGTACAATGCCGCCCTCTGCTGGCTGCGTTGAGAACAGCTGCAGTTTCTGGTGCGCTAAGTATTCATACCCCTCGAACTTTTCCAGATTTTGCCACATTACAACAAACATAAATATATAACAATTCAATTTCACTGTCACCAGCTCATCAGGGCATTATGTGGTCTGACAATCAGTTTTACCTCTGAGTGTATTATCTTACTGTCTTCTAGCTTTTTATGTTGCTTTTTGTAGTAATGGCTTCAATCTGGCTGAGTGACCTTTCAGCTTACAGTGTTTTCGCTCTTGCGTCTCTGGAACTCGTTGTGTTTATACTAACATATGACTCTTGAAAGAGATTAACTTTTAGAAATCTGGAAATTGTACTTAAAAAGGAACCAAACTGATTTCTTTGAATTTTTGTCTAATTTGGCATGAGAAAGCTGTGTGCGTGTGTGTGTGTGTGTGTGTGTGTTTGCCTTGACGTAAACAAACATGGTAACGGATCTTACGTCGGAGAGCTTATAATAAAAACTTATACTCAGGTTTGAACGCAGAACGTGGTGGATGCATATCATAACAAATTCTGCAGAGTTAAATCAACACTCTGCCGAGATTATTTGGTCCTTATCAGAATTGGTGTTAATTGAACTTTTACATAATTATTTCAAAAACAGTTAGAGTAGTCATAACTTTTTCAAGTGTTAAAATTAGTCAATTTCTTGTTGAAATAACTCTGAAAAGAGTTAAATTAACACAAATTCCGATAAGGTCCAAATAGACTCGGCAGAGTGTTGATTTAACTCTGCAGAAAAACGACAGGAGCTCAGCTGATGTTGGATTATATATCAGGTAGAACTATAACCTTTAATCCTGTTTTGCTGAAGTTTAGATAATAGGGATGATTAGAAACTGAATCTTTGAATTAAATGGATTAAGATGAACTTATTGAACTGTGTGGTTTAAAAGACATATGAGACTGGATAGGCAGGACGATGTAACACAAGACTGAAGTGATAGCTGTTATGGGAAACATAAGAAATGAAAATAACTGTAGATCAAGTATTGATCCTTGGGGAACACCACGGGTTGAGCAGAAGAGTAGTTCTAAGCTTTTAAAGTCAAACTACTAATCTGAAGGACTTTTACAGACTTTATAAATATAGGCACCAACCAGCCAGCAGCAGCTTCAGAACTAGTTTGATGTTGTTAAAGGGAAGACAACTGACTAACCTCATGGTTTGATATTTGTAAGATGGGGAACTTGGTTGAAATGTTCCAAATTTAAGTCCCAAATTACTTTTTTTTAATTACTTTGTGACCTTAGGACATAAAGACTTCTAATTTTTCGAAGCACAAACATGGTGCTCTCATAACCTCTAAGGCTGACTGTAAAGTCAAAGTCTGAAGTGAAGATGGAAAGCTGCTGTTTAATTCCGTCTTCACAAAGCTAATAGTGCAGAAATATTATCATGTCACTTTAAATGTGCAAAATTAATATTTCAACTCTCAGAGTGTTGGTCTTGATTAGAATGATTCAGCTATTAGTCATATACGTATACAGAATTGGCCTAAAAAATAACCAATCAGAACAGAACGCACTACTATGGGAGACAGAATTAACAAAAAAAAAAACAAAGGTGCAATTTCTGTTCCAGCACATGGTGTGTAGTGGAAGTTGTTGCACAGCATCAACTGGAACTGTATGTTTCCTTAGAGAGAGATTTTCACGCTAGAGCAGCTACGGTGCTGCAGACGACAGTATTTGTTCTCTGAAGCAGGAAAGAGGAGAGTAATGCATGTTGTACAATGTTTCTGTAATAACCTCGTTCCTCATTTGTTCTCGGTTGCCTCACTGGCAAAAATTTAGTGAAAATATGAAGGGAGGTCAGTCGTCATTTTTGACACACAGCCCATTTCATCTGCTCATGCTTCCCAAAGTCAATTTTGACTTAGTCGGTTTCTGGTTCTGACAGGTGATGACAAAACACTGAAATGCAAGTGGATCTGAGTGACACTTGTGTTAATTATGCTTCTCTTTCTATTATAATTGTAGGTTGGAGCGCAGCGCTACGTATGGCGTTGTTGTGTTTAGGCCTGTCGCAATAACACATTCTGCTGGACGATAAACTGTTCCAGAAGTCATAACAATTAACGACAATATTGTTGTTTCGAGAGCATTTTCAAGTGATATAATGGTAATAATGCAAGCACACATTCTCAAAAATCAACAAACCTTAAATTCTAATAAACATCTAACACTGGAGCTGGAAGATATTTTGAATATCTAAAATAAATGAAGAGAAACAACAAATAAAAGAAGACTTTATAAAATGATGAAGAATATGTAAGCAAAATTGTCCTTCAAAAGACGGGCTATTTGAGATCAAAGCACCAAACTGAACAATTTTTAAATCCAGTTTTTCGTAGAAAGAAAGAAAAGCATAAAAAAAACTTAAATCATGCAAATGTCAATTATTCAGCTCATTTTGTGATGCAATGCAATTCATTGAGTTATTACTTATTGTGACAGGCTTAGTTGTGTTTGTATGAAGCCGTCATAAATCCAACAACACATTCACAGCGTCCGCACCGGTCAAATCGTTTCACCGTTTGTCATAATACAACCACAAATACGTTTTAATCTGATTTTATGTAACTTGGACCAACACAAAATAGCGTGTAACTGTGAAGTGGAAGGAATATGTGCTTTTCTGGGTTTTTGACAAATAAAATCTGAAAAGTGTGGTGTGGACTTGCTTTCACTGCAACCTCTGCAAATCTCGACGAGCTCTGTACGTGTAAAAACTGATATTTCTTGTTCACAAATTTTCTCTACCAAACCTCAAAGGCCTTCAGAGGAAAGTCGTTTTATCGAGACTATTTACTAATAGCTTGACTTCTGAATTGGTTGTTTATGATACTGTTTATCATTTATAGTATATAACTAACTTTTTTTTTAAACTGTCCATATTGTTGAAATTGTAAGTTTTACTATTTTCTCTACAATGAAAGAATCAAAACATTTTAATAAATTTGAAAATATGATTAAATGCAGTAATTATGTGTATTTGGGGGATGCAAATCCCACTTCTTCTATATGTGTGGTGTCCTTGGTCTCTTTTTCAAGAGCAGTATTTGTATTTATGAGGCTATAATTGCTATGAGTAACTTTAAAACAAGGTAATTAATATTTCGTCGTCATTTTTATTGTTATCGCAGTAGTACCAAAAAATATTGTGATAAAGTTTTCAGTCTGCTTGCCCACATCCTGAAGGAAAATTAGTTGCGTTGGACTTTAGTTTGCAGTATTTGAGTAAAGAGGAACAAAGAAAAATGAAGATCTTATGTGTATTTTTAAAACCATGCTTTGTTTTCCTCTCTAATTCATGGCTAAGTGCTAGTTTGTTCTGATCTGCTAAATAAATATAAGGATTATTTTCCAAATGACTGTACTCCTGACAGCTCCTGAGTTTCCACAGCAACATAAGGAAGAAGAAAAAAAGAATATATCTGTGTTAAAAAGGTAACTATGGTGGCGTTACAGAGAGTGAAGAGGGTCAAAGCAAACATTTAAAATTCGCCTGACCCCTCAGTTCAGAGTACGGGGACAAACACGATGCTGTGTCGGCAAAAACAAGTGTGTGGGCTGTTTTCAGTGCAGCGGAGCTCCAAAATAAACCAAAAAAATTCTCAATGCAAAGAAGCAGCAGGTTGAGGTTTTAGTCATACCTCTGATGCTAATTGGATTACACAACATGTTTCACTCGGCTCTAACCAATCAGTAGCTGCATTTCCATTACAAACGTGTTGATTTTCTGCTAATGTCGAAACAAAACATAATTTCATGTTTGTGGCATTGCCGTTAAATAAGAAATGCTATTAAAGTCACACGTGAGTAAGTTTGTCCACATGGTATTGTCATTAAAAATCATGCCGTTCCATCAACCTCCATCTGCTTCCTGTCGTCTTCTTCTTCTTCGTCTTCTTCAGTGGCAACATCCGGCTGTTGATCGTCTCGTTTGATGTGGAAAAACAGCCTCCATTGCAGTTTCACAAAATAAACCAATTTCAATGTGGCCACAAAACCGCTTCATACTAGAGGCAAAACTTTTTATCGAAAAACAAGATTTGTCTAAAATTGCCGTGTTTCCATTAAGTAAATTTAATTTCAAAATGTGAAATTGTGCGACTGCGTGTTGAATGAAAACGCAGCCAGTGTTGTGAAGCGCACAGCCTGATTGAAAAAGAAACAGTAGCTGCCTTTCCATTGGCCATGTAGTTGGGCAATTTGAATTTTCAAAAATAAATTTGCTTGGTGGAAACAAATCAATTTAGAAAAAAACTTCAATATGTTTTAGCGCTGGGATGAGATTTATCTCATAAAACTGCAATGCAAACATTTTCTTCCCATCACACAAATTACATGATCAAAAAACAGATGTTCCACTGGCGCAAACCATGAAGAAGACAACAGGAAGTGGCAGGAGAATGATGGCACACTGTGGTTTTTAATGCTTTATCGACTGAACAAACTAATTTCTGTGGGATTTTAGTTGCGGGTCTTATTCAGTGGAATCACTGCATTTGCACAATTGTGTTTTTTCCCGTGTTATCCGAATATCGACAAACTTCTGAGCACATTTGCAGTTGAAATGCAGCCGCTGATGCGGTGGCAGGACAGCGGCCTGAGAGCCCACCTCATGGTGTAGAGGAGCGTCCCGTCGTCTTTCAGCCTCAGCAGCTTGTTGGGCGTGGTCATGTTGTGCGCAATGGACTTTTTCCCGTTGAGGAAGAACGTGTCGGGGGTCCAGATGTTGCTGGCCAGCAGGTTATTCAGGGCCAGCATCTCCATCGGGCCTTTGAAGCAAAGCCTTTCGTCTTTCCAACTTTGACGGAAGAAAACGTCAATGGTGTATTCCTGCAGAGAGAAGCTTCAGCTGCATCAAACTAGAACTTTATGTGGACATAAATAATGCAGTCTCGCCTCTGATTGAGTAGATTTGTACGAAAGCTGAGAGCAGACATTTTTTGCGATGTTTTTCTGGAGAAAGCAAATTACTGTTGAGAAAACAAAGATTCTTTTCTCAAGATCACGAGACGATTGGTGTGTGTGAGTGTGTGTGTATGTGTGTGTGTTAAACCTGTCTCTAATGTCAGGTTCTCCTTGATCTGACATTGTCAGCTTGAGTTTGTTCTCGGCAAGGTCTAAAGGACACTGAGAAATTGATCATCAGCATTCAGGAACACTCCATCGTCTCCTTATCTTGCAAAAACAGCCATTGTTACTTTGTGATACAGACACAAATATCTCATTAAATCAAGAGCTAATCCGACTGTGCTCAGCTTTTGTACATTTGAGGCATAATTTCCAGATAATAAACTTTTTAATAAGAATTACTGTGTAAAAGATTCATAAAAAGAACTAATCTTGGGGGAAAATATTGCGTACCATTTCTGTGTCAGAGACCGGACCGAAGCTTGTGACAAAGATGTTGGTTTTGATCTCTGTCACCTTCTCTGTTGGAAAACACAGAAAATTATTAAACTGAAATCTTAAGTATACAAATAATTATTATCTAATTATTAAAGTGATGGTCAGTAGATTAATCCTACTGAGGTAAATCTGTACATTTCAACTAATCCACAGGTGTCTTAAGTTCTGGTGTTCCCCTAGAATCTATCTGGGGAACATTTTTTTGTGTGTGTGTAGTACTATGTGTTCTCCAAACACTGCATATCCAGAGAGAATTATTTTTGAAACTTTTTAAAGTTCATAAATTCATACATTAAAAAAATTTGAAGTGCTAATTTCTACAAAAATATGCTCCCTTGAGGAGTGACATTTCATTTCACCATTAAGGAGATGACATGCAGTCCTTAAGTCAAGTAAGATCAATTAACTAAGAGAAAATTTACTCAATTTTTAATTTGTATTGTTGTCAGCTGTTCAAAATGTAACAAACACATTAACTCTACGTCAAAAATATGCTTCTTACAACTCTGAAGCATGGCGACCCTAACATCAAGGCTCAGGAATGAAGACAGCTGAGTTTTCCTCTATCATTAAACATCAGGAAGTATTGTGTTTTTTATTTTTTTGTTTATTTGTTTTTTCTGCAGCTTGTTAGGAAATCCAGCCAGAAGTCCTACTGGGACTGCAAAAAAGCAACAGGATCACTGATGTTAGCTTCTTGTTAAGCACAGAATCAATTAAGAAAAGAAACCCAAAAAAATATAGGAATTTAAAATGCATTCAAAGGTTTGATTTTTTTTCCAATTGACCAAATTTGGTGACAGTATTGTCATAAATAATAAATTAATAAGTAATTCCAAAATAGAAGCCAGAGCAAGGGTGCTAATCTTAAATATACGTATGGTGCATTCATAAGTAGCCTGACTGCAAGTATAAAAACTGTATTATGCTTAGTACATAACTCAAGGTCCGAGGGTCGAATTTGGCCCACCATAACTTTTTATGTGGCCCTTCAGGTTCTAGGGCCACATAAAAAGGACTTTCAAGATAAGTTGTGCTCTTAAATATTATTTTATCAATCAAATCCAAGCATTTTTATCTTCATACAGCCCAATTACTTGATTGTGAAAAGATTTCTTTCATTTCAAAAATCAAATGCAGAGACAGCTGTTTTAATAATACTTTTCGTTTGTTACAAAGTAATTTTATCAATACACTCTGCCACATCCAGTCTTTCCAGGAAATCCATAATCATGACATGGCCCAAAATGAAAATGAGTTTGACTTCCATACAAGTGATTTAATTTTGCTTTCATTTTTTGAGGTTTTGTATGGACTGTCGTTTGAAAGTAATTTACGTTGCCAGTCATTTATGTTTTGGGTCATATTTTTAAAATTTCTTAATCAGATTTGACTGATTTTACGTATTTTTGTTTTTCTTTCCTTTAAGATTTTTTTTGCCTTGTTTTGGGGTTGGGGATAAGAACAATATTCAGCATTTAAATCAACTACATTAAAAAATGAAAACAACCTATGTGTAGCAGTATATGACGTCCCATATCCTGAGACATTAGCCCTCGTTCCAGCTGTCTGGGGCTCAGTTCCCAACCCTGAGGCCTTTGAAGCATGTCTCTCCCCTTTTCCTGTCGTATTTACTGCAAATAAAAGTCACTAGTAGCAGAAAATCCTCTACAAATCAAATTTAGTTTGACTGAAGCATGCTGACTTTGGTGACACCTAGTGGTTGCAATAAAAAAGACACTAAAAGACTTCCTAAAATAATGGCCCAAGCCATTTAAATTTTGCCAAAAGATGATTTAGGCAAAAAATTAAAAAAAGACTTAGGTTGTTATATTAGGAAGGTGATTATATTGAAAACAGACTTTTCCAATTTTCTTCAAGGCCTGAAAATGCCAGTTCTTTTTATTCCCATTAAGGCTACAATGCATAATAGAAAAATGTCAAATTTTTCAGCAGATATTTTTTTATAAAGCTTTATCTTAAAACTAACAGAAATGTAGGGATTACGCCAATTAAGCTGAGTTTTACTAAAATAAAACTGAAAAGTGCATCACAATGGTTAAAAAAAGGTTAAAGTTCTTTTATGTTTTATGTATTTAATGAATAGACTGAAAGAAAGCGAATCTCTCATTCTTTGACCACACTACTCACCGATCAGAGCAGATCCACATTTTATCTGTAACTATACTGCTTCATTACCAGTGCAATTAAAACAGAAATATCTTTTTTTTTGTTTGTTAGTTAGTTATGATGTTAAATCTCACTGAGAGAAGGTCTGATCAGATCAGCTTTGCCTCATGTCACAGAAACATTTCTTCTTCTGCAGAGATCAAGCTGTGGTTTCATAAACACCTCTTCTCCCTTCAGTAATATTCAAGCGCTCCTAATCACAGTTGTGTACAAAGACTTGTAATGGCTTATTGATCCACCAGACTCACCTCCCAGACCGGGCCGGAGTCTGTTGTCGTAACCATCCAGCAGTCCGTCCAGGATGCGGGTGAAGATGGTGATGTTGTCATTTATCTCCGCCTGTTTGGGAGTTCCGGCTAAATCCTGGGAGAGACTGGATGAAAGACAACTTTTTGTTGTTTTTTTTTTTAGCTGGGGGGTGTTTATGGTAACTCACTGCACCTCTGCAATATGTAAACACGCCAGAACTCGGTTCCTCACCTCAGACGGCTGGTGATGCTCACAAGCAAGACACAGAAGCTTAGACGTCTCATTGCAACGCTGAAGCACATCCCATCGCCCATTCCTGAAAACACACGCATACACACACACACACACACACACACACAAACAGCGGTGGCTCTAGCATGAATGGTGCAACATTAAGGATTCACAAAATCAAGTAAAACATCAAACTGTGCTTTATAATTCAGAATTCAGTGAAGAATAATTGAGGTGAAATTAGGACTGTCTCTATGTTTATGGACATTTTTGAAGAAGAAACATGTGGATGAAGTTTAGATTTCCTAAAAAAAACAAAAAAACAAAAAACAGAACTAGCCCTTTAATTTGACACCAAATTACAAAATGAGACACCATCTTCAGCAGCAGCGTTCACACTGAACACACTACAAAAGGATTGTCAACTACAAAATACGTCAGCACTGAAAAACCTGCATTTAAATAATGACCTAAGTCTTTTTTTTAAATGATTTTAGTAAAAAAAAATGTATATAATTATTTTTTATTTTTTATGAGACAATGTGATTTTGGTATAAAAAAATGACAAAGACCATTATTGTAGGATCTCATACTTGACTAGATTTGTTGTACACTGTGGCCTCCCCACAGTCCATGCGGCTCTGGGCAGAGAGCCACACTGACATTGCCCCCATTCATACTTTAAGCTACAGTGACTGGGAATTTCACCAGCAGCACTTCAGTACGTGCTTCATCTCTAAATAAACTACATTAGATTTGATATCTTTGCAAAAATAAAAATTAAAAAATTGTTATGCCCAATTTTAATAAGGTAAATTAATCTACACATATGATTATGCTGATTTCAGATTTTTTATTCCTTTTTTAGTATGTATAATTGTGTAAAGCATGAAAAAAAAAGCCAGCATGCACTGAAATCTCTAGATCAGGTGTGTGCAGGTAGCCAAACAGAGTCGTTCTCCTCTCTGCGCAAGAAGACAACATTCCCCCAAAAAAATAAAAGAAAAAAGAAGAAGAAAATTAAAGCACACATTCAAAAATGCTAAATTCTTTCTTACATCAGAGCACCCCCCCCCCCCCCCCGGCTCCCCCCCCCCCCCGCCACCTCACGCAGCCCACCCGCTCATAGGTTCCTCTCACAATACCCTCAACCCGACTGTCTACACGTCCTGCGCCACACCTGGATCTCGGTGAACCCCGAATCAACTCATCATCATCACATCCATCATCTCTCCTCACCGCCCCCCCCCCCCCCCCCCCCCCCCAACACACACACACATCCACGACACATCCAACTAACCGACGACGAAAATCCGTCACGATCTCTGGAGAAAGCTCCCCTCTCATCTGAAAGCCTAACCGACGCAGCAGCGTCTCCTCCTCCGATGCCCACACACACACACACACACACACAACCACCAACACACACAACACACACACACACACACACACACACACACACACACACACCACACACACCACACACACACACACACACACACACCACACAACAACACACGTCCCGCTACATCTCCCTCTCTGCTGGCGCACGCCGCGCGCCGCGCGCCGCGCCGCGCCGCTCCCGCCGCATGTGCCGCAGTTCGCCGAATCTCACCACGACAGAGGATCAAACTTCTGCTGCCCTCAGACTCATTTACACCCCCACCCGCTCCTGTACAGCAAAGACTGCTGCTTTCAATGTCAGCTACAGCTCTCCCCGGAACGATTATTAAAAAAAATGAAGAAGAAGGAAAAAGAAAGTAGGCGGCAGAAACGAATAAGGATTCCTCCCACCCCCCCCCCCCACTTCCTTCTCCTCCTCCTCTTCCTCTACAGCTGTGTGGACTGACCATCCTTTAGTTGGTCTCCGAGGTGCCGCACGGCGAGCTTTGCACTAAATCCAACAGTGTGTTCAGCGGGAGAGGAGTAAGATCCGGAATCCACTGCGCACTGAGCAGAACTGGGCGAGAGAGCAGGAACAGCAGGAGGATGTGTGAGGAGAGGGAGAGGAGGAGGAGGGATGGATGGAGAGAGGGCGAGAGGAAGAGAGAGGAGTCAAGAGAGACATGAAGAAAAGATTCAGACCATCTTTCTACAACCCAGTTAAATGTGTTCTCTATTAGTTTTACAAACATGACTACGACGGCGTATTAGGGGCACAAAAAAAATCTAAAAAAATTTCTAGAAAAAAAAGGAAATTTTGGAAAGTCACAAATGTGCTAGAGAAAACTCAGAAATTTGAAATTCATTTCCGAAAATTTCTAGTAAAAAAAATAATGTGTACATTTCTGGATAGGCAAAGTCACAAATTTTCTAGAAAAAACTCATTTGAAATTATCTAAAATAAATTCTTTTTAAAAAAAAGCCTCGAAAATCGATAAATTTCAGAAAATTTCCCCCAAAATTGAACATTTTTCAAATTTTATGGCAGAAATTTCCTCTTTCTTTTTTTAATCTACAATGGCTCTAGTGCGCAAACGTGGTATTCATACATTCATTCATATGACACTAGTAGCCAGGGAAGCAAAAAAAGTAGGTGTGCACTGTATGCCATGCAAAGGGGCGCTGCACTAAAGGGGGCGCCAAACATGGAGTGTGGGGGGGGTTGGACTATTTCTAGTCAGCATTTTTTGTATGTATGTATAAATTGTGTGATTAAACTTTAGTGACTTGATATTGGGACCTGGTCCAGTGTTATTTATGCTATTTCATGATCAAGGTGTCCAATGAGTCAGCAATGAGTGTGAGGATGTTGTCAAACCACATCAACTCCATGTGATACCAATGCACTCTTTATTCTGAAGTACAAGTTTCATTTTGTTGTTTATTGGTTCTGACGCATCTAGCATTGGTGCAAATGTCATGAGAATTTGTCCTGTAGCATCTAGCCAAGTGAAACTATTCCTTATATAGGCGTTTGTTTTTTCTCAAATCCACATTTCGTTGCAAAGTAAGTTCTTAAAAAAGAAGATAAATATTGTGGACATTTTCATAGGAATTAAACAAAACTCTTGCTATAAAGTAGTTTATTAAGCTCCACTAAAACAAGCTGGTGAAATAAACTCAAACAATGCCGGCCCTGATTTCTTAAAGGCTACTGTCACACTCTTTCCTCTGTTTATTCATGACCTAAGTAGGACACGCAGCTGAAAACTGCTGCTTTTGTTGTCGGTGGTCTCGCTTGCAGGAGACGAAAATATGCACATCTACTTCAGCGCTCTCTGCTTTTCTCCCAAAAACGTGGATCGAATCCCATCCACGCGGGTCAGGTGGAAAGACGTCAGAGTGCCACAGAAAGACAGGAAAGTCGTGCCGATGTTTGACGGTGTGTGCTAAAAGTGGACAAATCTTGAAACGAAGCGCTCTGGAACAAGTCCGAGACAGTGACAGTCAGCAATGCAACAACAACAGCAAAATAAATAAATAAATAATAATAATGCTTGCTCTTCTGTTTTCACAGGAACGCTGTGGATGGGAATAAAAAGCTGTACGCCATTTATGATACGAGGTAAGGGAACTCCTCGCTCTGAAGGGAAGCAACGATAGGAGGCGTTTTTGCAAATGTTTTGACATTTTTTGACAAAAACTTGTGCTGATCTCTTGCACAAATCAGAGAAATGGTTTCTGAGGGTCCAGTACATTCCAGCTCCTTGCTGCATTATTGAACCTCCTTCTCTCTCTTTCTCTCTCTCTCTCTCTTCCTCTCTCAACAACAAACACATTAGCAAGTCAACAATAAAAGCTTGAAAACATTCTCAGGAAATCCTCACCAGTAACTGTAAGCACTAGGCTGTTCATTTTCTTTTGGTTGTGTTCCACTGGACCTAGAAGAATTTCGTTCCACTACAAATTAATACAGGTTGGAGAAGACAGTATACCGTAAAGCTGCAGAATGTAACTTTTAGAAATTATGGTTTTAACATGTTAATTAAAATATGAGATAGATAATCTGTGAAAAGAGTGATCTCCTCTACCTCCTCCCTGAGCTGCTATGCCCTCCTAAGATACAGACGCTCCCGACCAAAAGCAACCAATCAGAGCCAGGAGGAGGGTTTTACTGCTGTCAGTCGACCTCATGTACTCACTGGGGAAACAACTTATCGTTACACGAAAACAGTTTATCGATGGCTGTGCTATACTTTCAATACATAGTGACCGTTTCAAAAAATATTTGCATTAGTAGAAATTGTTTTCTACCAATGCAAGTTAGTAGAAATTTGCATTAGTACATTCCTACTAATGCAAATTAATAGAAATTTGCTTTGGTAGATTTGGTGCTCTACTAAATATGATCTGGTGCCCATCAGGTGCCCACATCCTTGTAAATCCGGCCCTTGGTGCCCAGCCAAAATTTTTCTCTGACTCCAGCTCTCTGTGGGGATGAAGTGGTTAGGATGATTTCCAAAGGTACTTTTTTTCCCCCCACCCACACATTAAACTTTGCATAAGTTCTGAAAGAGTTGATGTGCTTTCACTTTTCTGCAGTGTCCCCTATGGTTTGTCCAAACTGCACAAGAACTTCTACTGGCTTTCAACAGCGGGTTCTGTTCTTTCTGTTCTATAAATGCAGATTTGTGGAGTGCATAACTCATAGTTGTCTTGTGTAAAGGTGGTAAAGATATGCATCAACAAAAATAATTAAATAAATAAAAATTATTGCAGATGCAGTTGAAGCAAAGTGTGATTCTACAAATTTTGAACTCAGAAAGTCAATATGCAAATGCACAGCACAATATTTTATTTGTAAAACATTTTGAATGTACATCATTTTTCTTTCATCATCACTCATAGTCCCAATGAAATACACTGCAGTGTGTGGCTGTAATAGGACAAAATATTACAAGGTGCAAATTACATTTGCAAATAAATTAAATCAGTGATTCTTGAGAATAGGGACAAAATGGGTTTTAATTTTCCCAAATTTTCTTTTTATTATTTCTCAACCTTATATATGCAAATGTGACAAATAATGTTTTGGAAATGTAAAGATGATAAGGTTCAGGCTTCCAGTTGCAACAAATATTTTTAAATTACATTTTTAATCGACCTGACCCAGAACTTTGTCATCACCATCTGACAAAGATAAATATAAAATTATTTTTAAAATACCCTATAAGTGATATTTTTACTCATTTTTACAGACAAATGCTTCTCAAGAAACAAAAAAAATATTTTAAACAAAAAACAACAAAAAGTCCATCTGACGGAGTTGACAGTTCATGATGGAGTTGACGCAGAACTGAAGGTGGTGACAAACTAGTGAGTAAAAAGAAATACTTGATACATGTGAAGTAATGCAATTCATGTAAAATACATTAAAATGAATTAATTGCACATTTAAGTGAGATTTGACAGCAATTTCACTGAAAGAGTCACAAAAACTTTGACGGAGTTGACAAAAAGCCAAACTACCTCAATTTATATTATGTTATTCTGAAGGAGGTCATATTGTAGCTCATCAGGTCCATGAAATCTTTACAGTACACCAAAATTAAGTTTTTATTTCACAAAATTTCATCAAAGTTTTGTAAATTGTCAGTTATTTAGTCGACACCTCATGGTTGTGATGAGCAACTTAGGAAAAAAAAAGAAGAAAAAACTAAAGAGTAACATAAGCTAACCAGAGCTAACTTAGCCTTCTTAGCAAAGGAAGAGAAATGAAGTGGTCATGGGTCCTCAGACGTTCTGGTGCCCCCCAATAATGCCTGATAATTATTTTTTTTACTTTCTTTTTATGTCTGCCGGTGTTAAAAAAAACTGTAGGATAAATTTCAATGGAGTTGGAAAATATATAAAAATGATTTTTAATTCAATTTATTGATACTTTTATAATTATTTATATGAATACTTATACTTAATTGTCATAATATATTATTTTAGTATTTCTTTAATTGTTTTAAATTATTATAATGTATTGAGTTCTGCTCCAGGACAAGGGATTTTAAAGACACCATCCACCTACTATAATGTTTAAAATAAAAAAATATTCAGCAAACACCAGGAAAATATACATACATAGATATACATGACCCAGGTTAGTTTAGTCAGATATTTGAAAAAATTATATTTTGTATATATTTTATTCAAATTTTGTACTTTATCCAAAGGACCTGTTTTGTCCCTATTCTCAAGAATCACTGAAATTTAGATACACGTGGAGTCGCCTTAAAAGCAGGACTCCAGCTTTTACCGACTGTTGTTCTGAGCCGGTACATTATAAACTGCTTCACCAGCTCTGGTCCACACCGTAAAGAAACTGCGGCTGCAGATTTCTCAAGTCACGTGCTCTAATAATTAGATATGGCGCTTACATCATTTTCTCAACTCTGGAAACTCCTTTCAGCAGCCTTTGCTTTTCCCTTTTGGCTTCGCCCCGTGGTTTTTACCGAGAGCGACGGTAATTAAAGCATTTTTCAGTGAACACCCGACAAAACTCCCCGTAGTTCGAGCTAAAAGTGCTTGGAAGCTGCCTCCACCCAGTATGATGCTGGGAGTGCGGCGCGGCCACCGTGGGGCGGCTGTGTGCGGCTCCGCCGTCGTCTCACACAGGGATGGACCGTCTCAGTTACCGCGCCTGTGTCTGCTGAAGGCTGGCAACACAGACTGACACAGAGGCAGAAGTGATGGGGTTCAACTCCCACCTTAGATAGAGCTTCACTCGCACCTTCATTTGGCCATTAAAAATAGCCACACACTGAGAGAGTCCATAAGGAATGTTGGGCAGCCGGGGCAGGGGGCTGCTGGACGCTGTTTCACTGCCGCTGGTCGTGGCTGTGATGTGCTGCGCCCAGAGGTGAGTCTCTGTGGGGGGTCCAACCGGACACCCGAGTTTTCTCCTCCAGGACTGACAACCTTTGTTTTGTCGTTTTCCAGCGTCAACGAGCCGGGAAACATGTCGTTTGTCAAAGAAACTGTGGACAAACTGTTGAAAGGATATGATATTCGTCTCCGGCCAGACTTTGGAGGTATGACTCAGGCTATTTATTGCTATTTTTATATTTAATATAAATGTTTCTCCAACTGTTTTTTTAATTTTAGGGCCAGTAAACCAAATTTTCCTTTATTTTATTGTAATTTGTTTATTTTCATTTTAGGTCAACCGGTTGCTGTTGGCATGAGCATCGATGTGGCTAGCATAGACATGGTATCAGAAGTTAATATGGTAAGTTTATACCTGAGCTGTTTGTGCTAAACTTTTATCACATTCTGCGAGATGGGTTGAGTTGCTTGGTTTGTGAAAATCTTAGAACTGAGTTTTAAATAGGCAGTATTATGTAAAATTGACTTTTTTGAGCTTTACATCATGTTATCATATTATCCCTTCATCAAAAACATACTTTCATGCACGTTTGAGAAATCCTTTCATCTTCCCATGGCAACCATTTAGCTTTGCAAATTGCTTTGGAAGTACTGAGTGCCACCTTGGAGGACGAAGCTCCTCCTCTGAGGTGCATGTTAGAAGCTTCTACCTCACAGAGCAGCACTCTGCCTCGGAGCCCCGGCTCAGCTCCTTCAGACTAGCCAGCAGCAATTAGCAACCGCCTGGTGGAACTGTATATCTGCTGAACTCATTATAGCTACTTCTCAGTGCAATGGTGGTTAAAAAAAGAAATGAAGATGGTCAGTGAAATGTCTCAGGTAGGCTCTGATTTCAAAGTCTAAAGTAAACAAACAAATTGTCTCCCATATCATTACACCGCCACCACTGATGTAAGCCTAAGAGGAGTCCATGTCTTCCTGTTGATTATGCCATGTTTAGGCAATGTTGAACAATTTGTGACTTGTCCAGGTTTGGTCAGGCTGTGTGATCTGTTGATTCTGTGGTCTGTTCTTATTTGGAGCGCAACAATATGAACATCTAGAATTATGATTATTGTAGCTAAATTCCTCCTCATTGTTAATAATATGTTTTTGTTAAAAGAATCAATCGTATTTTCATATGCTCTTGAGGACAAAGAAGTTCTGTCTTTGTTTATTTACTGGCTCCTGTTCCCACATAGTAGACGTTTGACAAACTAACACAAAGTACATTGTTTTGTCCGGCCGAGTTTAAAAGCAGAGCCTTGACTGCCAGGCTGACAGTCCAAGAAAAGTTAGAAACAACTTAAATAAACAAACTTGGAGATTAAAATCACTTAGAATTAGCTGTCGGCATGAAATGGAGGCTAAGGATTTAAATTGTCTTCTTGCATGTGGTGAGTCAAAACAAAATCTTCAAGAAACCTCTCATCATTTGTCAGACTGACAATAAACCAGGTGCATTTAACACTTGGTGCAATTTAGTAGTTCAATATTCCAGTTTTAATGAACATTAGAAAATTCTCATTCGTTATTCAGTCATTATTGTTATTAGTCCAGTTAACCAGTATGATTTTGATGGACATTTTCTTTTAAAATTGTAGATTTCAGCATTAGAAATGTTATGTTGGTAATCAGTAGAACAGGTGATTGCTGGTAGCAGTGGGATGCTGCTGCAGCCCATCAGCTTCAAGGTCACAGTGTTGTGTTCAGAGATGAGATTTCTGTACACCTTAGTTGTAACAAGTATTTTTTTTTTAGCTGCTGTTCACTTTCTGCCATCTCAAACCAGTCAGCTATTCTTCTCTGACCTCTGACACCAATGAGGCATTCTCATTCACATAGATGCTGCTGAAGAATTTCTCTTTTTCAGAGCATTTTCTGTAAACCTAAGAAACGGAAGAACCCTTTAGATCAGCAGTTTTTGAGACACTCGGGCTGATTATAATACGCCGCGTCCGAAACGACTCGAACCTCCTGTTTTCCTCCAAGTTTGAGTCACCTTTAATCTTCATCGGTGTTCAGTTGAATTCTGTCCTGCTGCAATCATAACCCCAACTGCTAACCCCTTTATAACAAGAGCATTACAAGAGTTTATGAATAATTTAGCAACAATTTACAAGCACCAACTGCATGTCATGTCAGTACATGCTAAAACTCGTGCACCACCCGCTGTAAGTGCCAAAGAAACTCACCAAGTCAAAGTAGTTGGCACCGCTAAACCTCCTCCACCTCCACTATATGATCGTCTGGTCTGTTTATTCGCTGTAAACATGCGTTACACTGGATTTGCATGTCATTCGAATGACTATGGTTCTGACTGGTCACATAACCAGTTGAGGTGGAATCAGCAAATGGTAAACATCACAAACAGCAAACATGCATTAAATGAAAACCAAGGAAAACCTCAAAGAGGAATATAGATAATCAATAGTTTATGTCCTGAAACCCATCGTTATCCTCGTTGCCATTTGCTTCACATTAGCGTCCGTCAACGTTTCTGGACCGAGAGACGTATTCTGACTCAAACATTGAAAGATGAATCCCTTTTCTCTGGCTGAGAGAGAGTACAGTTTTGCAGGTTTTTGTTTTTTTTAATTATAACTATTCAATGATTTGAACATCAGAGGAATTTTATGACAACTTCTATTTGGTGCTGCTCTGTAATCTGGTAGAGTTTGTTTTAACGCTTATTTTTAATTATTTTTTTCAGTGTTTTATTAGAGTTTACCAGAATTATGTATACACATTTATTATATTGGTGCATTGCAGGTTAAATGTAGTAAACAGTGCATGATGACTTGTGTGGGAAGAAAAATATACTAAAGAACTTAGTACAATGAGAATTTAAAGATACAAAAAATAAAAATTATGTTGGGGTGCCTATTTTCTTACTTATTGTTTTTATTTACTAAGAACTCATTTTTCACCCCTCTACATGAGCAGTATTGACTATTGGCACATGTAACCTTTCAAATTCAAAAATACTTTATTGGATCCCAAAGAAATATAAATATAATCATTAATTATGTACTTTACGTTTGATTTGATTTTCAAAAAAAAAAAAAAATCATTGATTTCTACCAACAAATTAGTTTTAACAGTAATTAATGTTTCATAATGAAAAGGACAGGTAAACGTTATGCTGCTAACTTGCAATAGAAACTGTAATAGAATCGACTCTTCATAGATGATTTGTGATTCACACCCTACATGAAACCAAATGCGATTCAGACCAGAAACGACTTAACAGTCCAGCAAAATGACGGATTCCTGATTCATCGTAGGCATATGTTGAAAATGATACGCGGATTTGAATTCATATCAATCGTGGACTCGTTTATTTTGAATTTTTTTTTAATCACCTATCAAAAAAAAGAGAGCTTAATGGAATAAAAGCAAAGGCCACCCCCACTTTTATCTTGACTCTTGCTGTCCGCTGGGCCATGTGAAATGATGCCGTCTCGTCTGTGGTGATCGGATCAGACTGTCTGTGCTAATGGCTCCGGGCGTGCAGATGGGGACCCAGGAAGTGCATCTACCCCTCCAGCCTGAGGAATCGTCTCATCTAGAATATAACACCCCCCTACACCCCACTGCATATCCTCAAATGGCACTTGAGCATGTGTTAAAAGCGATCCAGCCCTGTTAGCGATAATGGAGTTGCGTCTTATGACTCGTGAGCCAGCTAAAAATAGCCTCAGCATCTTGATGGGCTATACATTATCAAACACACAGGATCACTGACGGCATTGCTTTGACTCCACCTCAAAACATAAGCTTTTATTTTTAATGCCTGCAGCTACTGTATGTATAATTTTACTATAAGTTTTGTTTCTAAAGTCTGTCTGTCAGAAAGGACTGACTGACAGATCCACCCATCTGCACGTGTGCGGTTAGCAGTAATCACTCAAGCGTTGTCAACTTAGTTACTTTGTTTAGAAACTTTTCAGACAAAAGAATCGGCCAAAATCAGAATCGGTAGATCAACAGGCCTGTTACAGTAGCAAATTTTGCCCGACGATAAATTGTCCCAATAGTTATTGCGATAAACGATAATATTGTTGTTTTGAAACCATTTTCAAGTGATATAATGTCAATGGCAAAATAATACAAGAACATGTTCTCACAGATCAGTAAACCTTAGATTCTAATGAACATTTAACATTTAACTGGATGACATTTCAAATGTATGAAGTTACCAAACAACATAAACAACAGATGAAATCAATTATAAAATCTCTTCAAATAAATTGGCTAAGTGAAACCAAAGCACCAGACTGAAGATTTTTAGCATCCAGTTTTTGGTAGAAAAAGAGAGAGAGAGAAGAAAATGATAAATTATGGAAATGGAACTTATTGAGCTCATTTTAATTTATGCTATTAATTTGATTTATTGCTTATTCCAACAGACCCAAAGTCCAGGTTTTTAAAGGGGCGGTATTATGTAAGCTAAACATTTTTGAGCTTTACTTTGCGTTATAATGTTATTTCCTCATCACAATCACATCTGGAGTGTCGCCTTGATTTTTTTCATGTGTGTTTGACAGCTCCTTTCATATCCCATGGCAACCATTCAGCTGTTAAAATATTGTTAAAGGGTAAATAGAGAATTGATGTTGACGAACTCCTGAAGGTGAAGCTTCAGAAAGAGCAGGAGCTTCTTTAAGAGACACACGCCCAATTTCAGGTTGTTGAATTAAAAACTAAAATTTCTTTAAAGTAATATTATATACATGTACAGCACTTTTATAACAACTCTTAACATGGTAAGACTTTATTGGGCTATAAAATGGCACTGTATGCCTGGAAGACACATAATACCTCCCTCTTAAGGATTGTGAGTAGCCAGAAACACGAGTACTGCTTCAGAACATCTGACTTTTGATTATGTCCCTTGCTGTCTGATGCAGTCTTTCTGCAGAAGAGTGAACTTCACTGTATCCTGATCAAACGCAGAAAAGCCGTAGTCCAATTTAAATATAGCTTATGCTGCAGAGTTAGAACAGCAGCAGATTCAAGACAGACAAAAAAAGAAGTCTCCTATACAAGACATTCCATGATAAGTCATTGGCAAGAAACAAGCAACTAGTTGCATGTTTCTATACCATGAATAGCAATTTACCTGTTTTCTATTAAGGTACCAAAAAAACCCACTTCTAATCTGCAATAATTGCTACTTATATCTATTCCTACTTCATATTTACTTTACATAATTGGCAAATAAAGGACAAAAGAAATGGTACAGATGCAACTATTTTAGATCTTACCCACAGTGCAGAAGTGCCCCCTGTCCATGAAGCTCCTAATCCAGTAAAGCTCCCAGAGGAGTTTTTTTATACACACTGCCTCAGTATGAGTCAGCTGAAAGACAAATCCATCATGCGCTAAAAACTCCTCATCCATTTTGACACTTTAACATAAAGTGACTTTCTGCCTAAGGAAGCGTTACCCTTAAAAATTACAGATGTTCTCCAGGATTTTAATGGAAGGGGTTCAGTTAATAAGTCAGACACACAAAGTGGTAAAAAGCTGCAGGCTCCAACTACTCAAAGTAAGGAGAACTCGGCTAGAAACCCTGGTGTAGTTCTCTGTGTGCAACATGCAGAGCTTCACACTCCGTTACACAATGCTAAAATGTGAGCCAGTAGGAACAGTAACCCCCTTAACTCCACTCTGTCTTGGTGCTTAAAGCTGCAGGATGTAACTTCTACAAAAATATATTTTTTCCCATATTTGTTAAAACTGAAACTATGTCATGACGGTGTAATATGAGGACAGATAATCTGTGAAAAGATCAAACTCCTCCCCGAGCTGCGCTATTACTATCTGAATAAACGCACCACTCCCAGTAAAAAACAACCAATCAGAGCCAGGAGGAACAGGGTCTTAGGGCTGTCCATCAATGCTAATGGTGAATAAACAACTTACCATTCCAGGAAAACAGTTTTTACTCTGTCGTCTTTTGTCATATTTACCACAGATAACTAGCCACACATGAGCTTTTATGGCTGAGTAGCCATGAATGTTAACTAGCCTTAGCTAGCCTTAGCATTTGTAGTGGTTGCTACACATGAAGAAAGGAAGGAAGATAGAAATAAAGTAAGGAATAAAGGGAGGGGAGAAGGAAGGAAGGAAAAAAAACAAAGCTACTAGTTATGAAAGAATTTTGATTCTAACATTTGTTTTTCAATGAATATTCATAACATAAAATTTTACACCCAAGAAAGATTCACATAAACACAGAGTTAAAAACTAATTGTCCATCAACCACAGAATGCACAATGTTGTTCAAACGCAACTGAGAGAGAAACTCTCAGTCTGGTTATTCATCATTGAAAGAAACAGAAACTCAGGTTTTAACCATCAAAGTAGACATTTTGAAGTTATTTTCCACTTAGTAACTTCATTTTTTTTTACAGCCTTCACCAAATATGAAAGCCATTTGAGACCAATAAACTCCACATTTAAAAAAAAACACATTCCAACAAAATAGACAGTGGCGCAATAGTGGCGCCACAGTGGCGCAGGTTATTAACCATTGGAAAAGAAAAAAACAGAAAATCAGCCTTTGCTCTATATTTAACCATGACTTGTCAACTTTTTTCACCCTTCCTCAGGGGTGAAAGTAAGGGGGAACGGTACCGCAGGGTACTGTGAACCCTTAAAAGATTTAGAGGGGGCACACAGTACCTGCAAGAGAGGGGAGTGGCTGTTTGATGTGAAAAACAGTGGGTTCACTGTGCAGCCGCGAGTGCTCCCATTAATTAGCCGTGACTGATTCGTTTTTCAAGAAAAATCTAAAACGGACTTAATCAGTTAATAAATAACTTTTTTTCCCCTATTTTATATTGTTTCTGAACTGTTCGTGCTTTGCTAGAGCAGGGGCGCAACACGTCTATCGCGGAAGGCATTAGTACAAACTGAACGCCGCCAGGGCGCTGAGAGTGCAACGTCCTCCTCTGACTCCTTATCAAAACATTCGTAACTTTATTAAAGAACAACAAAAAAAATCAACAAAACGTCCTCAAATTAATGATCCAACAACAATAATAATCTCAGTAGGCTAATTATTGTTTCAACAAGGTGTTGCACCACCTCTTTACCTCGATCCAATCACCTGGCAAGAGCTTCTTCAAAATACGAAGCAACCACAGATCCACCTGCTTCAGTCGTGCTTCAACCCACCTCCTCCCCGTTTCCACTACCAGCCTCCCAGACGCTGGTCCCCTCAAGACTCCTCTCTCCAAGCTCCGCTCCACCACCAGTGACTGGGCCCAGGAGAAGACCTACCTGAGCTTCGTTCAAGCCGGTCATTCGAGCTTGCTGCGATTCTCAGCATGCACGTCTTCCGCCGGTGTCCGAGCGCCAAATTCTTGGTCCAATAAAATTGTCTAACTGCTGTTTCTCTCTCTGTGTGAGTCTCTGCAGATTGAAATGGCTTCTACCGCGATATCCATCCATCCATCCATCCATTTTCTTGACACCCTTGTCCCTTAGTGGGGTCGGGAGGGTTGCTGGTGCCTAACTCCAGCTAACGTTCCGGGCGAGAGGCGGGGTTTACCCTGGACAGGTCGCCAGTCTGTCGCAGGTTCTACCGCGATAATTGTGTGAAATTAAATTAATTGTCTAATATAAAAAAATAGTTTGGTGCTGTTGGACTCAGAGTCTGACAGGCTTTTCCTTTATCAAACAATTTTGTTTTTTACCTCTTATTTAGTGGAAATATTGATGTTGATGAGACTTTCTCCAAAATAATAACCTTTTTCAACCTTTATAGCTCCACTGTTGAAAATTAGGAGCCAACATTCACAAATGACATTGAAATAAAATCCAGTCCAACATCTGGTTTGAGGTGATTCCTCTGGAACATATTGAAGGAAAAATATCCCAACTACAGAAGATGAGCTTTAACCTAACAGAGCTCTGTGGTTCCTCCTATCAGTATGAGAGTCAGGATGAGGAGGCGCCATGTTAGGAAGAGAAGTGGAAGCTGCAGGATCTTCAGAACAAACAGGTCATGATGCTAGGCTACTGATTATCCCTCTGTCTGGACACAGAATCAATAGAACCAGTTTAAAAGCTAAAATGAATGTTTATATGCCAGACATGGAAAACTTGGATGCATTTCATGCCATGATGTTCAGGATTTAGGTCTCATGGTAACATTACAGCCAGTGGGCTGAGGGAAATAAAACTTTATTTTGTAGCAATTCAAGCTACACAGCTTTTGTAATAATTTTTTTGTCATAGTACCCCCAAGAATTTAAAAATACTTTCATTCCTGCCCTTTCTACTAATATAAATGGAAAATGTGCTTGTACTATTAAAAAATTACAATTTCTACTTGGTAGCTTTGTTTATTGAATAGCCTGCTCCAAATAAAGAAAGAGGTAGCATGCTGCTGACCTTGATCTACTCCATGAGACCCTGCAAAGACCCAGTTCTATCAGATGTTTAACTTGTTTTTATTCAGCGTAATGAGGCTTAGTAAAATTATCCACCTTTACACCAGGCTGAAAAAGCTAGATTCACTATAAATAGTTAAAACTTGGACCTCATGTGTCCACAATCAGGTAACAGAAAGAAATGTAATGGATGCAGATATAGAAATCATCAAATGCACAAAAAACCATTGTCTTGCACTTGAATCCTACAGGGAAGATCTGACTGTCTTGTGAAGTGATGACAGACACTCCTTACACAGGGCAGGAGCACTGAGTGCTATTCTTGTACTCCCAGCAGATACGGCGGTGTTAAGTCGACATAAACAGTGTTTGACTGGCACGCAGGAACCATGTCTGAGCGTGAGATAGTGAACTCTCCAAACTGAAGATGACGGGCTCACCCTCCCACTGGGTCTCATTTAGTCTCTGTTGCTGAAAACAAATGTTTTTCAGTGTCCCCTGTGGCCTGCATAACAAACAGCAGGCTAAACCAAAGTCCGTCTGCATGCATTTCTACGCTCAGCATTTAGAATGTCTGTGTTTGTAGGCAATTTTTAGATGGCATGAAAGTTTGTGTTAATGTTGATTTGCAAAGCGAATGTGATGCTGAAGTATGTGGCAAGTCTTAGGAGTTTTGTTATCAATACTGGTGCTTTATTTGTTGAACACTTAGCTCACAATGCAAAGGAATACATATTTTAAAGAAACTACACTCGCATTAGTTTAGGTTTTATCCATCCATCTATTTTCTGTAGTCCCTTGTCCCTTAATGGGGTCGAGAGGGTTGCTGGTGCCTATCTCCAGCTAACAGTTTAGGTTTTACGTTTCTCCATTATTCTTTAGGACACAATCAAACCAGTCTTGTTTAGTCTGCTTTAACCAAACTCTGGTTCGTTTGTTTTGAAAGTTCAATTTTTTGGGGAGAAATGTGAAAAAAGATAACTCTGGTCTGGATAAAAACCATGGTCACTCTTTGGTTGAAGTGAATTCTAGTGCAGTTTGAATGTATATGTGAACATCAAGCTGAAATTTGGGATAAGAAAAAAGTACAAGCAGAAAGGAAGAGCCTGCTCCGACAGCAGTGAGTGGACTATAGCAGAGGGCATTCTGGTAAAATACAACTATCAGAAACGCGTGGTTCAGCCATTTCCCCCGCTAATGACAGCAGGTTTGTGGTCTTTTGCCAAATCTGCTAAAATCTGTCGCTATTCCATTTTTGATTACATTACATGAAGAAGGAAGTTGCGCTCATGTCTTCTTCAGAGGTTTTTGTGTCATTTCCTTCAGTGGTTCATGTTGCAGTGTCACCACAGGTGAGGAGGGGAACAGTTTTTTTCAAAGGTTTTGCCGTTTGGAAGCAAACCACACTGAGAATGAAGCAAATATTGTAATTATGGTACTGAACTGAACTGAGTCCGTCAGACTATCAGGTGTGGAAACACCCTTAATCTTCTTTATGATTTGGCCACATTCATGTTAAGGCTTGAACCTCATGGATTTCTCTGGTGTTTTTTTGTCCCATTTGAATGTTACAGATTATCAAACAAACATTAACATCAGACAAAGATAATATGAGTAAATACAAAAATGCTTATTTTTGCTAAGAACAACAACATTTCTAAACTAACCTGGTCCACTGTGAAAATGTAACAGCCCCCTACATCTAAGAATCTTTGATAGCAACAACTCAAATCCACAGTAATAAAGTCCTGGTGTTCACCTCTGTTCCCTGTTCTCTCCCTTTGTGGTTAAAGGCTCTTACTGTGGTTCCCAGACGTCCCAAAGCCTTAGAAATCACTTCGCAACGCTTTCCCGATATCAATGTTTATGTTTCTTATCTTGTCTTGAGTTCTGCATGTGTTTTTTTGGCATGTTTTAGCTGACTTCCTGTTGTCAAACAAGTTCTGTTCAAGTTTCTTAATTCTAGAGGTAAACAGGTAACCTGTAAAATTAAACTCAAAATAGTGTGGTTCTTGTAGATAATTCCAGTTAAAAGATGAAAATCTAATTTGTAAACTGCATTTTGTATTTACTCAAAATATGTTTGATGTTAAATGTTTGTTAATCAGAAGCAGTAAATTTGAAGTAATAAACAAAAGCGGCAGACATCAACAGGGCGTAAGTGTGTTTTCATTGCTCTGTGTTTACAAGGGCTGCCTCTCTGAGCAGAAGGTTTGTTGCTCTTTGGACTCTTGAAATCTGATTACAGATCAGTTTTAATACAGTTGTTGTCTTTCACAGTCATTAGTTTGGGAATTTCCTGTTTCATTTAATGAAATCCATTTATAGTCATCATTCTCAAATGTTGCTTGAGTTAGTAGTAGAGATTAAATAAATTATGACACTCAAATCTAATTTCTCACCCACTAAGATGTTTCTATTATAGGAGTTCAGCACCTAAATGGGTGCTACTACTTATACTAATAATTATAATACAGAATAAGTTAATAAGGATATTCTAAAATAAGGGAACATCGATGTTCGTCCCTGCAGTCACTGATAATACACCATTATTAACAGTGGGGCCGTTGCCTCTTTTGACCCAGCTAAAAGGCCTAATTTTAGTGTTTAGCTGTCCTACTTGTGTGGCTGCAAGAAGTGCATTGTTGGGCGTCCCACTGCAGATGTCCATCTCAGGTTCTCTTGCTCCATGTTTTGCCAAGCTTCATCACGGGTCCATTTCTGCTTTTTACAAAATGCTGAGTAGACTTTTGTAATATATTTGGAAAATATAAAACTGGAAAGTTTGGTATAAAAAATTCCATTGATGCATTTCAGATGATGGTTTCCCATAATTAACCCCAACATAGAGGAGTTTTAATAATAGCCACCTCCAGTTAGACGCTGTCTGAAGTTTCTTCTTTATACAGCATTTTATGCCAAAATTGGTTGAGTTTGTCAGGGCAGAACAAAAGCACAGGAAGCAGAAACAACTGGGAACTAACCCCGCTCTCGCTCCTCGCTGGAGGAACCAGCAAGGAGAGCAGAAGAAGTGTTTAAATTCTGCAAGGCTGAATGCTGGAACAAAAGACAGGGGCTGATGAGCTAACAGGATGCAGGTGTGAGGAGAGCCAGCAGAAATCAAACCAAGAAGAGAGAGATAGGCAGCAGGGGGCGAGCTAATGAGGTAACTAAGAAAAAGAGTCTAGGAGACACAAGGAAGAAATAAACATGATAAACCGATCACTAGGAATAATAATGACCTAATCAAAACCCCAAAACCACTGCTATAAAATAAAATAAACTTGACTCATCTAGGGATTGAATCATTCAGCCCACAAAATACCTGCAAACACAGATTATCAAGTGTTTTTCTAAGTTTTCCCAGGATTGTTGTGATATTTTGTAGTTTAATCTAAACCATTCCACTGTAGCTCTGGCAGTGTGTTTAACTAATTCTCAGCCTTGTACAGGTTTTCTTCCATTATTTCTCTGTTTGACACCATCCACTTTCCTTTCAACTGATGAAAAGCATCATAAAGCCTGCCAAATGCTGCCATGCTCTACGGTGGGATGGTGTCTTCAGGGTGTCTTGTCTGATCTGACCAGTGTACCTTGTAGTGTCTGCATACGACGACAGCGCTTACCCTAAAATTTATTTAGGGATTTCAGAATAGACAAGACTGAACAGAGATTAAGGGAATTTGTGGAGAATAATTTCAAAACACACCCAGGTTAATGAAGTTACAAAATTCCAACTTTTGTACCTTGTGTATTAGGGGTGTAAAAAGTGTTTTCCCCCTTCCTGATTTATTTTATTAATTTTTTTTGCATATCACATATCACATTTAAGTGTTAACTATCACACAAGTAAGCTAAGAGTGCATTTTTAAATGAAACCGGTATCAAGGTAGGAAAAAAAATGCAACCCTACATGGCTCCCTGTGAGAAAAAAGTGAATTTTCGGTGGTGACTAACCCACCGAGACCTGGAATGTATCGGACCAGATCAGTGAAGAGAAATGTTGGAGGTTCTGCTTCGGAGAAGCTAAGGTATCGCTATAGGAGAGCTGCTGAAGTGGGATCTGAAGATCTTGAGCTGTTTAAAATAGTCACAACCCAGACGTGGAAGGAGTGTGTTGGTAGAACTTCTTTGCCGTAGCATAAGAGCTGTTGTGCAACACTGATTCATCAACCCACATATGCAGAACGGTATCCTGCCTTTACAGAAGCCGTGAGGGAGTCAGGAGGGGGGAGAGAGTATCTCTAAACAAGGAGGAAAAACAACCGAATGACCCCATCAGCATGAAATGGGTTTTGAGAAAATACGGTGGATCCACTGCGCAGCCATAATCTAGTCTGACAGATGAAGAGGCCTGCTGTGTGGTTTAATAAAACAAATGAATCCCGGACAGTAAACAGGGACAAGCTTTCAACACACTGGAAGAGACACTTATTGTACACAGGCTGAATTATTTATAGGACTATATCTGGATCATATTACATTATCAGATCACAGAGTGTAATTCATTCAACTCAAAACGAGCTGGAAGTTTGTCAGTCCTCCCTGGAGAGAACCCGCTTTTTACGTCCGGGTCGTTTCGTCCCGACACACTGCTTCGGTGTGAGATTTTTGCCCGCTTTTGCAACACTTCATCCTGTAAATGTGCCACTTCAGCGAGCATTTTCGTGTTTTTATTTATTTTCCAAGACCTGCTTATTTATTTAGAGAGCATTAGTCAGCAGAACAAAACCAAGAGAGCTTGTAAAGAGCTCCATTAATAGCTAGGAGAAGCTCTTGTGTTTGATGGATCAACTTATGGGAGGTTGCTGCAAATGAAAGCTGAATGAATGATTCATGCCTCTGCAGGTACGGCTGGTAGTAAATTATAATAGCTACCAATATAAAAAGAAAAACATTATTGATCAACTTCAAACTGAATTGATTGAAGCTGATCAATCAGTTGATCATCAGTTTCCCCCAGAAAACTTGTTAAGCCTGGCGGTCGTCCACACTCCTAATAGAGAAATGTCTGTTTTTGAGGTAAAAATGTTTAAAGGTGACAACAAATTTGGAAATATGCCTAGGTAATTATGTGTTATTGGAAGACATTTTTAATAGCACCTAAACACCAACTGTAAAGTTTTAAAAAAACACGCAAAAACATAAAAAATATACAATTAAAATAAATATACATTTTTTGCACTTTAGTTGTTTCATCCTAATTAGTGACCAAAATTTGTTAATCCTTTATCTGTCATTTGTCAGTTTATTTGCTGAAGCTGTTGGCATGTAGACCAATAAAGACAGGGAGTGGCTATGGAGTTAGTGGTCTATAAAAAGGTGTAATAAATAAATGATTCTTAGCCTGGTGGGGCAATTAAAGCCTGGAGACCCGCAAGGCTTAATATACACTGAGAGAAACTCTGATTTCTTATTGTGTTCATTCTGAAAATATGATTGCTCCTGGTAGATTGTACTTATTCCCATAAATATCACTTTTGTTTCCTGTGAAAAAATACTGCAAACATGATATGCTGAATTTTTGCAATTCATCTCCAAATTTCAGAGTTTTTTTCTAGCCAATTTTCTCCTCTTTTTTTGTCTACAATGGCCCTTATACGCCATCGTGCTGTCTTAAGGTACATGACTGCATTCCTTTATTTTCCACAGGACTACACGCTGACCATGTACTTCCAGCAGTATTGGAGGGATAAGAGGCTGGCCTACGTGGGGATTCCTCTCAACCTGACGCTGGACAACAGAGTAGCAGACCAGCTCTGGGTCCCAGACACATACTTCCTCAACGATAAGAAATCCTTTGTGCACGGGGTCACGGTTAAGAACCGAATGATTCGACTCCACCCGGATGGAACCGTCCTCTACGGACTCAGGTGAGAACTGTTAGATCTTTCTGTGAGAACGCACGTCTAATATTATTTAAAGTTAGCAGTTTTGACATATTTGTTCAGGATAGAATTAGTGACAAAGCTTCTCAGTCCACTACTCCTAAGTATGTTGTTAAAGGTTAATAGAAACACTGTTTTGATCATGTGCTGAAGACAGAGCTTTGGAATGACCAGGTTTAAAGAGACAGAGGCCTAATTTTAAGGCATTAATTTTCTATGTCCAGTTTGACATTGCGCTTTTATAATAGCTTAACACAGTGGTTCCCAAACTTTTTCTCCTGCGCCCCCCCCCAGTGGTCTCCAAACATTTTATGGACCAATAACCCTATGGATTATTTTCATAGGGTTTGTAACCCTATGGATTACAAACGGCTGTCTAGTTGAACAACGTGTGGGAGGGAGTCGGAGGGGGAAGAGAGGATTCTTAGAGACTCCCTGTCCCTGGGGGGTCGACTTTTTGGGGGGCAAAATGAATGTACGTAGCTGAACATAGACAACAACATTGGTAGCCTGCAGGCTACTTGTTAAGCTTAAGGTGCTGTATTGATATTAGCTAGTCATCTTTTAGCTAACTTTACCTACATCCAGCAACTTTACTCAACTCAGTCGGTTAGTTTGGGGGAAAACTGTGAAAAGTTCTTTGCGTTTTGTTGCCATGATTCTAACACACCTGCGTAGCTCTGCACAGCAGCAGCAGGTCTCCTTCGCTGCCTCACAGGTGTAAACCCAGCGCGAGTGTCATAGTGCTCATGTTGTGTTTAAAGGTTGCTCGGAAAAACAGGTTACCGCATGTTAACAACGGATTAAACAGTTTTAACTGCTGATAAAAGTGATAGATATGGGAAGTGTGGAAGCCCCTACTGTATCAAATTGACATCGGAATAACAGAGAGCTGGCCATTCTAAGGTAAAACCAGTGCATACACCGTTCATGTTTTGCACCACACAGTTTGGGAACCTCTGACTTAGGGTGACATAGTTTCTTGATTGCCCTATAAAATGGCACTGTGTGCCTTCAAAATACATAACACTTCCCTGTTAAAATGATATCAATTAAGAAATATTTCCATTGCTACATATTTTTCTCTACATCTGGACATTAAATTGATATCATTAATTAACAGAATTTTTGGTTCTTTGAAGGTTTAATTCTTGGAAAATCAAGATTTTTTCGCCAATATGCTTTTTGTGTTTCCATAGTTCTGAGTAATGTCAGCACATGTAAGGCCTGTCACTTTGTTTGATGACCGTGTTTTCCTAATTTAGGCTGAATTTTAAGTATGAGAAAGTATGAGAATAAAGTCATAATATTAGTAGAATAAAATTGTACATTTATGACAACTCCAACACAAAGAGAGTTATGCAAATTAAACTTTGGTATGAGATTTACAGATAAGGAAATATTTAACTCCTATAATGGAATAATGGAATAATGGAAGCATTATTGTCATTAAAAGCAACTTTTTTTTCTCTTAATTTTAAAACATTCTAGTAAAATTGTGTCTTCATTCTTTCAATATTATGACTATATCCATTATAGTCCGGTCCTTCTACTCTATTGTTTAACTCACAGAAGGAATGACTGAAATAAAAGCCACTTTTGAAAATATTTTCTATAATTTGTAATTATTTATTTATTTATTTTAGAAAAGAAAGCAAGAAAAAACTATTAAAATCATCTTGAATGAAATTTTTTTATTTTTAAGCCATATGTTCCAGCTGTACTGTTCTGACTTAGTTTGGTGCGAACCCAGAACATGTCAGGCCGCGCCCCACTCCATTCTAATTTTTCTGTGACTCGAGGTCGGATTTTCCAAATCTCTTCTGCACTTTTCTGTTTTTGTGTCAGAATCACGACGACGGCGGCCTGCATGATGGACCTGCGGCGATACCCGCTGGACGAACAGAACTGCACACTGGAAATCGAAAGTTGTACGTCTCAAGCCTCTTTTGCTTAGTAGAAGAAACAGGGGCAGATGGCCTCACTTTCCCATCACTTAATACTATAAAGAGCGCAGGGAGTCTCATAAAGAAGACTCTTACACTCATCGTCTCGCGGAGGGGACGAAAACTGCACAGGCAGCTAAATTGCTCTGAATTTATGAACTTGTCATATATGGGTGATATTACTGGCCGCAGCTTCTCTAGCTAAACTTTGTCCATGCAGACTGGTTTTAGCTTTAGCAAGCCCTGCTATCTGAAGCCGCCATCTGAGCGGCGATTAAAGTTTTGACAGCTGTAGATCACATACAGCCATTTTCATCTCACGTCAATCAAGAAATCACTGGACTAACCAGGGAACAGATTCACTTTGTCAATCCACCTCATGAGAATCACACCCTGATCCCGGTTTTCTCTCACAGATGGGTACACCACAGATGACATAGAGTTCTACTGGAAAGGGGGAGACACGGCCGTTACCGGGGTGACCCGGATCGAGCTTCCTCAGTTCTCTATAGTCGACTACAAGCTTGTCTCCAGGAACGTGGTCTTCTCCACTGGTAGGTGGAAGGGAGTCGGGACAATGGTGGTCAAAGGTCGCAAATCAGATCTTACATTGAGTCTCTGCCAGAGGGGAGTAGAGAATCCAAAAATTGTCCTCGACTAAGAGTAGTACTTCAACAAGTTTCTACTCAAGAAAAGGAAAAAGGAAAAAAATTTTACTCAAGTAAGAGTAGCACTGCTTCGTAATAAAGTTGCTGAAGTAAAAGAAAAAGTACAGCATAGTAATACTCCTAAAGCTAAATGTAAGTAGTTAGTACCCAACTCTGGCATCTGTGTATAGCTTGAAGGATTAGAGACAGCATACAGATAATGGAGTATAATATAATCACACTGCTTTTACCTTAAGCAATAAATTATTTTCTCTTTCTCTTATTAGAAGGAAGGGAGAGCTTGTTCTGCACAGTTAATTAGAATGTATTATGTACAGAGGGCTATAAAATCGTGCTAGCTCTGTTATGTTTACAGATGCATCTCAATAAATTGAAATATCCTCAAAAAGTTTATTTAGCAACACAATGAAACTTTATTGTGCGATATAGATTCATTACACATGGAGCGACTTATTTCAAGTGTTTATTTCTGTTCATTTTGGTGGTCGTGGCTTACAGAACATTAGGTTTTCACCCAAAATCTGTGTTTAATAAATCTATATTGTATATGTTTTCCTGTTTGAGCTGATTTACTCGTATGAATAAACTCTTTTTAATGATGTTCTTACCCGTGTAAAACACCACCCAGCTTTCAAACGCTTCTTATTTGGTCAAATCTCCTTTTTTTAAATCAGAGTATTCTGAAACTTTGACACCAATCCTCAAATCAAACCAAAATGACTGGCGAATCAAAGTCAGCTGCTTCCTCTTCCGCCTTGTCTTGCAGGTGCTTACCCTCGCTTGTCACTGAGCTTCAAACTAAAGCGAAACATCGGATACTTCATCCTACAGACGTACATGCCCTCCATCCTCATCACCATCCTGTCCTGGGTGTCCTTCTGGATCAATTATGACGCCTCGGCTGCCAGAGTGGCTTTAGGTATGATGTGATCCGAGCAGGAAATGTTAACATACTGGTGTTTGTTGAAGAAGAAAATAGACCAATTAAATATACAGTAAGTAGAGAGAGGAATGCCAGGCAAAAGCACTCGCATACATTGAAGTTTTTGCACTGTCATGTTGTAAATGCAAGCTGAATTTTATTGGAATTTTATTGCTGGCCCAACACAATATAGATCATCACTGTAAAATTGAAAAATATACAGACAATATTCAATGGTTTTACATATTATATGTGAAACCCATGTCATAACATTCATCGTTCATTTGCATTTGTACCGAGGAGGATTAGGGTCACTAAAACACAACAAAAAACATTTTGTCTCCACATTCTGACTTTTTTTTCAGAAGATAAAAGCCAGAATTCAGAGTAAAAAAACTTACAGTTCTGAAATTAAAGTCAGAATCCTTTTTTTTGAAACAGTTGTTCGTTCCCATTAGCCTGTCTGAGGCTGCATTCTTGTCGTGTAATAAGATACTCATGTAGATCTACTGATCTACTGACACTGGGAGTAATGGTCCTTTCAGATGGGAACATCCTTACAGAAAGAGTCTTTATAACAGTTAGAAAGTTAGAAATGTACCGAAAGCTCAAAGTCATCCAGTTACGGAGGGAAAATTCATGCTCAGCTGTTTCTTTTTGAAACAAAGTTCCAGAATCGGTGTCAGCTCTGCTTTCTGAAAACACAGTACTCCTCCTAACTCGATTGCCTTAATGGAAACCCTCATTCAGCTTCGCTGCGCTCTAAGTGCTCCCCGCGTTAGGAAGAGCACATTATGGCAAGCAATCATTAAATCTCATCTATGCGTACAAAGTGATGAGACGGTGTGGAGTATTTCAGGAGGTTCTGTGGACAGCCGGGTTTGGAAGCTCCTGCTCAGACTTGTAGCTCTGTCGAAAAGCAGACTCCTGCCGTTCGTCTCCTTCAGTGCCATCTCCTGTGCTGCGCTCTGAGGCGGTGCAGGATCAATGAAAGTTAATCACTGAGCCGTCTCAGTTCAGTCACAGTGTGGGTGATGATTCACAAATTCCTTCTTTTCTCCTGCTGGTGGGAACTTCCTGGATAGTTCTCTGGCGTCATATACATTACATCCACTCATCATCATTATCACATTAGGTTTGGGCTTTTAATGATGTACCGTATTTTCCGCACTATAAATGCGCATCGGATTATAAGGCGCACCTTCAGTGAATGGCCTATTTTAAAACTTTTTTCATATATAAGGCGCACCGCATTATAAGGTGCGTAGAATAGACGCTACAGTTTGGGTTGCCACCCGTCCCTATTGAACTGATACGGTACACGATTTGTTCTGTACTCTACAAATGTGGACGTGTAATAATAAAGAAGTGATCCCCGAGTACTTTATATACTAGTCTGCCCCAGTCATTGTTTCACTCACAGTTACAAGCTGTAAAAAAATATATCAAATATTAGGGGGGTTTCTTTTTTTAAGAAATTGACTTATTCTATAAAGTTGGATGGTTAAAAAGTGAGGCTTTGTGTTGGCGCAGTCAAAAGCATTTGACGGAACGGGAGGCGCAGTGACCAGTGGTAACAGCCTCCAGGCTGACATCTTTCTTTGTGTTGGGGTTCCCCTGCTAACCGGAATGTGATTCCCTCCAGGGATCACCACTGTGCTGACCATGACGACCATCAACACCCACTTGAGGGAAACCCTCCCCAAGATCCCCTATGTGAAAGCCATCGACATGTACCTGATGGGCTGCTTCGTGTTTGTTTTCCTGGCGTTGCTGGAGTACGCCTTCGTCAACTACATCTTCTTCGGACGCGGTCCGCAGATGCAGAAGAAACTGGCTCTGAAGGCGCTGAAGGCAAATAATGAGCGTGGCAGGTTTGACCGACCCAAGGTGAGAAATACCTAATTGATGACAAAGTGGAAATTCCCAATATCATGTGACTTGTGTTGTTGGTTTTTTGTACTTTGCATGGAATCCAATATTGGCAGCAACAGCAAAATAAAAATGCATTTGATTGTACTTTGTTCTGCTTCAGCCTGGAGTATTTAAGCTTAATAAAGTTACTGCAACTTGCAGTTAGATTTTATTTGTCATTTTTCCAAAAACAAATAGACTAAAACAAAAAAATTAAACGGTAATGATTTGATTCATTTACAATTTTAACTTACTGCAGTCTCTGCTGTGGGAGAGTCCTGACTGCGTTGTTTTTTTCGTTTTTGTTTTTATGGAGGCAGAGCTTTAGCAGCAAATGATTTAAGCTGCTGATTCAAGCTTTGTCATCACTGTTGATTGGTATTTACTGCTGCAGGCAGTCAGCCTCCATCTTCACAAGTCAGCATGGAAGCAATAACCTTACCTGAAGGTTTGGACTTTCAGTGTCACCTAGAGCCAAAGAGACAATGGAGGCTGCACACACTTGGTTATAACAAAAGGGCAGTTTATTATACGGTTCTGGTCAGAGGTTTATATCCATTGACAACAAATCATGGATATGGCAATAAATTCATTTCAGGTCTTTCTATTTTCCTCCAGTGTGAAACACCAAACTCAGTCGTGTTTCAGTGATTGAGTTTTGTCTCATATCCTCAGGGTCAAAATTATGCATTCATGCTTAAGATCTACATACACCTTCACTATTATCTACTTAACTAAGTGTTGCAAGCTTTTTACCCTGTGCTTGGTCTAATGGGGGTCGCACTGACCCCGCGTGAGCTCCTACGAGGTTTTGTGTGTGTGTGTGGGTGGTTTTGAAAACTACTTTCAACCAAATATTATGATGGCTTACATTTCATCCTGTATGTATAATTTAGTGAAAATTCACAACTTTTAAATCCGATTCTTGTTTCATGAAAGTAGTTTGTTAAAATGAATCCACCAGATTGAATAGGACTCTTGTCTGTGATGAATCTATGTACATTTCTGTCTGTAAGTACATTATTCATGAAAAGAAGAATTTTAAGGAATGAGCTTTTAAACATTAGACTAACAGTGACTCTAGTTCAATCATCCCAGTGAGAATCTTCTATTGGGTGACCTTTCTGACTCCTCTAAAGCTGAAATACTATAAGAACCTTCAGCGGCTACCTGATCTAAACTCAAAGGACATAATTTCTGTTTCTTTCTTCTGGCTAGTCCATTCTGGAAGGAGTCAACTGGAAGACCTCGTCATCTCTTAAACAGTCCAATCAAGTTCAGAGCCGCCGTCACTCGCATCAGGTGAGCGTCCGCCCCAGCCAGCTGGATTTTAAAAACCATCATTTAAAAACATGTTTTAGTTGCAATTTAAAGCTGCATTATGTCACTTTACCTGCCTTTCTTTCTGTACAAACTAGAAACAGCCAATCAGAGCCAGGGGGCGGGTCTTGGTGCTGTCAGTCACAATCTAGCTTTCTCCTGCGCTACCGCTTCTCTCTGTCTGCAGAGCCTGTTGTGAATGCTAAGTCTAGTTAGCATAGCCACCGATGATGGTGGATGAATGCTTTTTTTTGTAACAGCAAGTTGTTTCTGAGCCATTAGCTCATTTAGCACTGTGTACCTGAGTTGATTGACAGCGCTAAGATCCTCCTGGCTCTTCTTTTTGTTTGGGAGCGGTGCGTTTCTTCAGATTTCCTCCACCAGGGCAGAGGTGGAAGAAATCGATCTTTCCACAGATTATCTGTCTCATCTTACACTGTCACTGTCATATTTTAACAAATGTGTAAAAAAAACACTAAAAATATTCAGCTTTCAGCCATTTTTTTAGTGTTGTCAATCATTAAAGCTATTTTTTACTGTGTGATTATTCTTCATTGAATTGAATAAATTGATGTACTTGTTCACCTTTTTACCCTCCAAATTGGCCCATGTCACTAAAGTGAATCAGTTATCACACATTACTAAATACATTTGTATAAACTTAAGTCATACCAGATTGGACTGGAAAGAGTATCAGTTTACCTTGTCTTATATAATGTCACCTTCCTCAAATAATGACCCAAGTCATTTTGTGCCAACAGTTATTTTTGTCAACAACAAAAAAAATACAAAAAAATATTTATTTCTTTCCAAAAGATGTTTTGAGCAAAACAAAAACACCTTTGGCCATTATTAGAGGAAAGTGACAGTAGAGAATTTGTTACGTTATAACATTGTGCCCTTTGTATTTATCTCAGCTTTCTGTGATTTATCTCTTCCTGTGCGGAAAGCTGCAGTCGCCATGACAGTAGTAACAGGGGCATCTAGTGCGACCTTGATCTGATTTGTGTGAAGTGATTTAACTTTGCAACAGAGGTCCTGTCTCTCCAAAGGCCGCTCTGCGTTTTATCCCATCTGTGATGTCATCAAGGCCTTTTTTTTTTTTTTTCTTTTTTTTTTTTTGTTAAACCCGGCTGCCGTCTGCGTTTTCTCCCAGGTCGACTCCCGCGGGAACGTTCTGCTGACGTCCTTGGAGATCCACAACGAGGTGGGAAGCAACGAGGTCACCACCACCCTGAGCGAGACGCACAACTCCACCTCCATGACGTTCGACAACTCGGGGGTCCAGTACAGGAAGCCCAGCGCACCCAACGAGGCGGGCCGCCACAGTCTGGACAGGAACGCGCAGTTCAAAAAAACCCGCCTGCGGAGACGATCGTCGCAGCTGAAAATCAAAATCCCCGACCTCACCGACGTCAACGCAATCGACAGGTGGTCGCGGATTATATTCCCCTCCGCCTTCTCCCTATTCAACATCATCTATTGGCTTTATTACGTCCACTAACACACTGTGGTTTTGCTTTGTTGTTCTTTTGTTTTTGTTTTTTTTAAACCCATCTTTGTCTCGTTCCGCTTCTGGAATCGGAGAGAACATTTCGATACAACACACCTAACGTGGTAAAAATCCCGAACATTTCTAGACATAGCGAGTGCAGACTTTGGCCGAGAGAGCCGTCACTCAGACTGTGCGACGTCATGTGGGTTTTTACTGGGAGGACAAAAGACTTTGAACAGCTGAGAGACGAAACATCTTTGCACCACTGGAGATCTGTTGCTAGGACACCGGTGCTTTTAACGTGATCACATTATCGCGGGTGATATTATTTGTCTACAAGTCTTCACTTTGGCTAATGTGGATGCTCAGATTTCTGCATTCAAACTAAAATCTGTCTTAATCGTTGGATGTTTTGGAGAAATATTCTGGTTTTTAGCTCAGTTCAAGTGAAATCACTGATGAGTCTTACAGTGCCTTGCAAAAGGATTCAAACCCCTTGAATGTTTCCACGTTTTATCACATTTTAACCACAGATTCGAATGTATCAACATTTATTTTATGTGATAGACCAACATGTGCAATTGGCAACATTTTAGGCGTGAGATAAACAATTTTGAAAATCTACATTATTCCATTGTTGCTCTGGCTGAATGTTTTAGATCAAAGTCCTACTGGATGGTGAACCGCTTTTCCAATTTCAAATTTGCTGTAGCTTTAACCCTCGTGCGTGCGAGGACTGAGGCAAACGGAGAGGACTGTGGCAAATGATACAAATTTTATGTGTGTGGGGTCGGTTGGACCCCATTTCTAAACACAAGGGTTAAACAGATATT
Organism: Poecilia picta; assembly: GCA_033032245.1. NCBI lineage: Eukaryota > Metazoa > Chordata > Actinopteri > Cyprinodontiformes > Poeciliidae > Poecilia > Poecilia picta. The sequence continues at coordinate 6,385,439 of CM065356.1, read as the reverse complement.
CTTTTTTTTCAGGATTGGCATCCAGATAGTCTCGTGTTCAGTGTTCCTTGGTGTTCATGACGCTGTTTGTTCTCTAACAAACTTCTTCACAGAACAGCTAGATTCATACTGAAATTGAATTACACATACATGGTTTCTGTTTACTAACCAAGACTGCCAAATTTCATTTGGGGCATTAGTGTGTCGATCTATCACATAAAGTCCCAATAAAAACAAACAAAGTTTGAGTTTGGCATGTGATAAAAGGTGAGAGGTTCAGGGAAGTTTGAACACTTCTGCAAGGAAAGGAGAGCCAGCAGCTTGATGGGTAAAAGGTGTTGAGAACCGGCGACAATGTTGCCAAAGATCCAAACGTCTGGCATTGCTTTGCTTTGGAGTTGATGCCACTAAGTGGTTCTCTTGCTCTTTTGGTCACTGGAACCTCTGCAAACTTTCTGAAATGCAGTGTACCAGGGTAAAAGCATAGTCATTGTTACATGTTACTTTACCTTAAAATTTCTACTGTTGTTACTGCAAGAAAGGGCGAACACAGCCACCACAATACTGAAACCTACTTTTCTTATTTTCAGCCCGTCAGACAAAGAAAGCTTGGAAATTTGTTTACATAAAAAAGAATAACTGATGTTGGTGGATTATCTGTGTGTTTGTAAAAAAAACCCCAAAAAAACAACCTAAGGTTTAATTTGGCCTGTCTTACCTGAAACAATTGATGTCATTGTGTCTTTGATGCTAACTTACATTATCTGACATGTTTATACAACACCTGGCACAATAAAGCCTATACTTTTGCTTTGTGTAACATACAAAAAACAGCTGGAAAGGTGAGGTATTCATTATCGAAATAATACCAAGCAAACAACAACCAAAACTAAAATGTTTAGCTAAAGGCAACTGGTATAATTTCCAACATTAATCTTTTTTTTTTTTTTCACCAAGATTTTTTTCTGACAATCCAGTTAAGTAAAGCAGGGCTTTGTTATAACTTCGACAAAAAGCATAGGCCATAATTCACTTAGATGGATAATAAATTAAATGAGCATTGTCTTACTAGCACCTTAAAGGTCCATCAACTTCAGTGTGGCCTGTTAATGACCAACTCCCTGCGGTGAAGTACCTTGTTTTATAGCCACAGGCTCCGCCCACAAGACGAGAAAACAAAACGATTACATCTATCTCAACTAAACTCTTTTCAAAGTTTAAACAAATGCGAAAATAAATAAGCAATAATAGTAATGAAAAATGAAACCTGCAACAAAAACGCAATGCTCAAGTTGATAGAAAACAATGTACAACATCTTGATGTTGCTGTTACGTCATCACGTAACTCCCTCCCGGGGCCCTTTAATCCGGAAATAGCTTTGTTTGAAAATCTGAACCTGGAAAATGTTTGAGACTGGTAATTACAACCTAAGAAGGATATGACAACTATGCTGAAAATTGTAGTTTTTTTTTAATATTGGTTGTTAATATTGGCTCAGTTGTATTAATCTGGCGGTGCTGATACATTACATAATGACTAATACCTGCCGATGTCGGTGCCGATGTATCGTTCAAATCCCAACTAATAATGGAAGTAAATAAAGACGAATTTACTCCTTTCCCAAGTCAAACAGAAAAAATCCTTACAATAAAACCTTTGTCTTTTGTACTGTTAACAACTCTGGACAAACAGCTGACAAAACATCAGGCTTTGATTAGACTATGAAAGAGTTTTGATTAAGTGCTGAGCTGTGACTGGTCTGTCTTTTTATATCTGGGCTGAGCTTCTTGTTTTAATGTGAAGCTACATAAACAGTCATCTGACTGTAAAAAAAAATCTTTTTTTGCCAGATTTTGGGTTCATATGGGAAAAAAAACTTTAAATGGTTTCCCGGTTTTGTCATCATGCTTTCTGTACCAATCTATTCTTGATATTTTTGTGAAACTATTATTCACGGCAAACTTCACACTGGACTTTTCTTTCTTTTTGTCTCATTACATGGCGTTAGAGCAGTAACCGGGTTGTCGTTTAAAAACTTACCACCAAGCCGTTTTCCTTGAAGTCTGGATGTACATACTGTCACAGAACATTTTCTCTCAGCTCAACTTAACTCACATTGGCTATGTTGTCATCATTGTTTTGCTCAGTGATTTCCAGCCTTGCCTTGTTTCGTTTTTGTTAGTCCTCGCGAAATATCAAAATTTCCTGTTTGTGATTGAAAAATATAAAAGTCGAACAAACAGTTTGAGATGATTTTTATTCTTTTCCTGAAGGCCCAGCCGGGAAGTGAACTCCCCCACCGCCGACCCAAATCCTCTCCCTGCAAAGTGAGGAAGGTCCCAGAAAGTTTTTACAATAACTGAAAAAAGGGGGTAAAAAAGAAGAGAAAAAGAAAAGCTGCTGGCAGACACAGCTTGCTACGTCCCATCTGCACTGCTTGGCTGAGCGGCTTGCAGCGCGTAGGAGTGACACCACCTGTCAGAAGTCCACCGAGCTCTGCGACACGCGGGAGCTCCTGCCTTATGGAACACTAGTCTCTATTAGAAATCAAAAAAAAAAGCAGAAGAAGAAAACACTCATGTGAGTTTGGAGAGGTTTCTAATTATTTAACAAATGGCTCCTTTTGAAAAAGAATGATGACACAGATAGTTCTTCACCCTAGTCCCAATACTCGCACCACGTTTTACGCCACTCTACAAAAAGTGTACTCTGCCGAAGTGAACATCAGGTGTTCGAAAGAGTAGCAATTTTCATAAGTGTGACCAAGTTCTCCTTGTACACTGTTTTGGTAGTAGCACAACAAAGTGTCTAACCTCAACGTTCTGGGTCCAGAGTTTTGAAATAAACCGTGTGGACCGGCAACCAGTTCTGTGACGGTGAAAGAACACAGCCTGCCGCGTAAACGTAGGCGTGCAGTATGTTCAGAAGAGACAACTTCCCTGGGAAATAAAATAAACTGAGGATGCAGTACGCTCTACCAAAAAAACAGAAGAGAAAAACACCCAACAACCCTGCTTTTAGTATTTGACTGTATAATTAGCGTTTTTAAGGGAAGCTGTCAGATGGGTGGGTGAGAAAATGTCAGGCACACAAAAAGACAAAATAAATGGCCTGATAATTAACATTCAAACCAGCGCTCCCTTTAAACGGGGATCCAGAAGTGTTAGACTATGTGAGACTGCAATGAATGAAATGAAAATATATATGCAGGTACATTTAACCACTAGGATCAGACAAGAGAAACCAAAGAACCTTAACTCCTTGTCTTCATATCTTCTAATGGCGCCCAGGATGTGTGTGCAATAAAAAAAATACAAATGGGAGATTTGATTGAGTTTCTTTGGAAAGCTGAGAAGAAGATAATTAGGCCGTGGCAATAATACATTTCTTGGTGTAATGAGACAGAGCTGGAATATCTGCACGCTCGCCCACAATAATGAATCGAAATGAGCGATATTAAACCTGGAGGCGGATGCAACAACACGAGCTTCCAAGAGTGAACCCCCCGCAGCGACTTGGACCAATAATCCAAACAGTGATATTACCAGCAGCCTCCTTTTGCTTGTTTTTAGTGGAGCCTTTTAGCAATAATGCTTGAGAGGAACCAAAGGCAGCTACTCAAAATACCGAGGCGGAAACGCTCCTAAGTAGGATCGAATTACTGTCGGTCTCCACACCGATTCAACAAACAAAAGAAACTTTTTCAGCTACCTGAAAACGCCACATTTAGTTTTATGATGCTCTGTTTTTGTTTAGGTACTTTTTTTTTTTAATTTACACAGATGTTTCTACAAATTATGTCGGCAACTATTAGTTTAGAGAGCAGGTCACTGAGTCTGATATTTTTCTGATCCTTCCAGAAAATTTCATCAATCTCTTCAAATCTCTTGACAAATCCTCTCATTCATAATAACTCCCTCATCTTTTCTGGCACTCTTTCACTTTCAGGTGGTGCATAGTCAAAGTTCAGCAGGTAAAGTTGCCCTGAGATTAGTCAAAAGAGGACACAAGTCAAAAAGACAGCGACAAAACCCCAGTTTTATGTTTTTTCCATTTTATAGCACAATCAGCTGTGCTACCTTCAATTGTTATTAAAAGGCTGTACATTTCAAATATAACTTAAAGATAATCTATAATTGAACACCTTGAAATTGGGCCTCTGTCTCTTTAAGAAGCTCCTACTCTTTCTGAAACTCTTCCTTCAGGACGTCATCACAGCATGTCTCCTCTGTTCACCCTCTAGCAACGTTTTCACCAGCGTTTCATTGAGAACTAGCTCCTGAGCTCAGCAGATGCTCGCTTCCGACAGGTGTTTGCTAATTGCTGCTGGCTAGTCTGAAGGGGCTGAGTGGGCAGAGGGCTCGGAAACTGCAACTTTGACTGAGTCAGGAGGAACTTTGCCCTCGATGGCGGGGCTAGGTCAACCCAGACGTTTTGCACTGCTGAATATGTTGCCATAGGAGATTAAAAGATTTCTCAAACAAGCATGAAAGAATCAAAGCAACACTGTTTTTGATGAGGGAATTACATTATAATAAAGGCACACAAAAAAACAACAACCAAAAAAAAAATCCTCAATTTTGGCATAACATCCCCCCTGGCAGATAAAAGTCCATGTTTATTTAGTAGAAGAGTTCTGAGTTTGTGTTGGCAGCTGACCTCAGCAGGCTGTTGGAGTATTGCTTCTGAGCTGCTGTTTGTCCAGATGGCCCTGCTGCACCAACCCGGAACCAAACAGGAAAGAAAAACTAATGTCACTTGTGTGAAATAAGTGGTGAAATAAGTGGTTAAAATAATAATTTTAAAAAGCTGCACATAAAACCTAAATGCTTTTCCATCTAAGAAAATTTGAAGTATCATTCAGTAACTACATTTTAAATAGATAGATAGAAGTAATTATGGAATATTTTTCTTTTTTTTTAATAAATAACGGGCAATGGGACTGAATGATTCAGCTTCCTTTTTCACTCTCATTTTAGTGTTTCTGAAGAGTTTATGCAGAAAACATTGGCTCCGGTTGGAAGCGTGTGTCCTTCTGAACGTACCTCTAGAATCACTTAATGTGCCCAGCGTGGCGCTGAAAACCTTTTTTGACCCAAATGCCCCATTAATGACCTTAATGGCCCAATTAGTGGGATTGTTCTGCCTACAGGTTGAAAGCATGTTGCTTTCAGAACCTTTTGGATCAGAGGTGGTCTTCAAGAAACCAGGGAAGTTCAGCTGCCTCCACTTAAGCACTTAAATTATTGTTTTTTTTTACTTACTTTCACTGTAATGGTCACACTTCAGAAATCCTCTGCCATCTCTTGAATCGGTTAACTTTTTTTATTTGTCTCAGAACTTTGCACCGAAGTAGAGATACATTTTAATCATGAAATTTAATGCTTTTTGTTTTACAGCATCCTTTAAAAAGTAAAAATGATTCACCAACTGCAGCAACATTTCGATTTTAGCAGTAGAAATAGGGGAGTCAGTTCTGAAAGCACAGGAATGAGGTTTAAAACGGTGAAAACAAAATTTTAAAGATTCGTCAATTTATTGTCATTCAGTTCCAGGACAACCAGTGCCGGTGCGCCATCAGGGTGAGTGTTTGCCCCACTGATCTTCAGCTCCCTAAGTTTTCAAATAACATGTCAGTCATTGTCCCGATCCAAGATGGCAGTTGGAGGATGGATGACATTGCAGTTTGTAATGATGATTTTTTTTTTTCATGCCATTTCCATGTTGTTTCATGTTTTTCCCTAGAGCAAATTACGGCACTCCGTACTCCTTGTGGCAATAATTTACTATATATTTTTTTAATTGCATTTGTTGTTGAGTATTCATTGCTAATAAAATCTAGCAAACACAATCTAAAAACGAATTCAGATTCTAGACTAACAAAAAGTCACAACAAAATAAATCTAAACCAAAAACTAAACTAAACTGGTCATTAAACACTTTTTTTGCCTTTCAGATTTAAGCTGATAGAGCAAAGCTTAGCTTGGAGCATCGGCTTTCTTTTATCCTCTCATATCATCTGAAAAATGAAAGTGAAATGGTGTGGAATTGTAAAGAATGTGTGCGTTGCACTTCTGCGGCTTCGCAGGGTTAATTTTTGTGGGCATTTAGATCATTAAGCTTAAATATCACTGGTTTTCAGGCGGATTTAGTTGAGCACGCGTTCAGCTGAAAAGACCTTGGTAAGCAGTCACTGCGCTCCAAAAACACTCCATGATTAGTGCAAGGTCAGTAACTATCACAGACTGTGGACAAGATGCTTCTTTTTGTTCTTTTTTTAATATATATAATTCTATTCACACTTCTTATAGATAACATGAAGCTACATCAGAAAAAAAACAACTGATTGCTGTTGTCATGTTTGACCTTCCTGTGATTTCTGGTGTTTGTGCATCAGTGCTCCAAACGCAGCCTTCCGCTCCTCGTCTAGTGACCAAGTGTGTTTTCCCTCTATGTTTATGTCGTGTTCGCTGGCAGGAGGTGAAATGGATGTTATTAGTCAAGTGTGTGAAATGAAACAAATTAGGCAGCCAGGGAGCTCACCCACATAGCTCACCGAGTTCAATTATCTTCTGTTTTGTGTACAGTGGGAGCCGCTGCAGCTCAAGGTAATGGAGATTAAAGTGGCCTTTAAGTGTACATTTTTATTTATACATATTTATTCCCGCACATTTTGTTCTGTTAAATGTTTTTATGTGTGCAGGGGACAGAAAGCACAAAAATGTTTATATTCATTCAACCTTTTCACATTTTTTCACCTTGAAAGCACAAATAACATGAGATTGTGATTTACTTAAATTGTAGAGGTTTGTAGAAATGACTAAATGTAGATCAAACGTTTTACTGCGTACCAATCAGAGGTGAGTAGAGTACCAATAAGTAGTAAAACTACTTCAACATATTTTTACGGAACTCAAAGTCACAAGTAGCCGGCCAAGAAATTTTGTGGAAGAAATGCGCTGAATGAATATCAAGTACTCAAGTAAGCATTAAAAAGTAGTTGGTAAAAAGCCGACTTAAGTACCGAGTAATTGATCAAAAAATAAAAGTGACATCATGAGATGGTAAAATTACATGACAACGTTGATATTATAGGGACCAAAATGAAAATAATTAATATAAGTAGCATAATAACAGAATTTTTTTTAAAAAGCAGGCTAAAGAAACTTTTTTTTTTTACAAATTGATATCTTTCAAGTGAAACTTTTTAGACTTTAACCAAAAACTGCACAAACACAAAAAGTTGGTGTCTGTGTTTGATGAATTTTTGTCTAAAACAAGCTTGATTTTCATTCAGCGTTACTCAGCGAGTAGAGGACTCAGAAATTTTACTCAAGTAATTGATGTAATACTTCATAATAACAATCCTCAAGTAAAAATATAAAGTACAGAATAGTAAAAGAAAAAATTACCCCTAAAAGTAAATGTAACTAGTTAGTAGCCAACTCTGCATGGTCAACCAGTCTGACCGCAACGTTGAGGTTACTGTGTTTTATGCAATAGCTCAGAACTTTTACACAAAGTGTAAAAATGTAGTTCTAATCTCCGTCTTTTCTGCGCGCCCTGATCAGAGCAGTGTCCCTTACGCCACGGTGTCACATCAGTGGTTTATTCAGCAGTCTGTGTTGTGGCGTCCTGACCTTACGCGCCCGGTGGCTGTCAGCACGGCAGGAGTCAGCCAGCCGAGCAAAGTCATGGTGGCGCAACACCCGTAACGATAACGACATGTGTAACGACGAAGCCGTACATCACAGTCACATTTCTACAACTTGTTTCCTCTTTAAGGCTCATTACCTCCCTCCTGGCAGGACGCCTGGAAAACCCTTAAATTAAAGAGATAACTATGCATTTGCTGAGGTCACCTGATTTTTTTTTTTCTGAGGCTGTACACGTTGCTGTCCTGCTCTGACTGATTGGGCCTTTAAAATACAAGACACACATAGATTCTTGTTTGTTTTCTACGTGGAAACGTCAGACATTAGCGGACGGACGGTTAGTTTATGCGATGACATAGAGGCCGGGTTACGATAATCTTTTTAAGACACAGCGATCCGCCAAGAACGAGATTTGAATGATGCTCAGTTACAAAATATGAAGAGTCCAAAGACTCTGTTTGTTTTTGTGTTTCATGAAGACGTCTATAAAAACGAGACGCCCAGTTGAGATTATTAAAGTACTTTGAAAATTCTACTTTTTTGAGCTTTAAATCACGTTGTAAAATTATTCCCTCATCAGCAACACACCTGGAACGTTGCCTTGATCTTTTCAGGCATTTTTGAGAATCCTTTCAACTCCCATGGCAACCATTCAGCTGTGCAGAAAGCCTGGGTGGACTGAGCTCTGCCTTTGAGATGCAGCTCCTCCACGCTGCAGTTTCCAACCTGAAGAGCTTCTGCCTCACAGAGCAGCCCTCTCTCAGCTCCTTCAGACTAGCCAGCAGCAATTAGCAATCAGCTTAGCTTGTTATAGAATGAAACACTGGTAAAAACGTTGTTAGGGTACAAAGAGGAGCCATGTTGCGATGACTTCCTGAAGGTGCAGTTAAGGACTGTTTTGCTCTGTTCTAAACTTGTTTCATTTTAGGTTATCTAGAATTACCAAAATTATTACTGTGTGTTAAATATCACAATACGTACTCATCTTCTATGCACCACAAATCTGGAATAAACGTCCAGAAAACCGCAAAACAGAGTTTCTTCAAATCAAGTCCAATAACCTGTTTAGAGTTGGCTTTGATTAATAACAACTGGAACGCTGATCCACATATCAATCCATATACTGTATGTTTGACAAAAGGTAATGTTTAATGCCGTTTTATAATTCTAATGTTTTTGCACAGCACATTTGCTGAAATGTGCTTCATGAATAAACTTGACATTACTTGTCTTTAAGAGTTTGTACACATATTTATTGAAGTTGCCCTCGATTCTTTAGGTGGAATTAGTTCTACTAAATACTATAGAATAATTGTTCTTTTCCAGACTCGCATTCCAAAAACCTCAAGGGTTCAGAAAGTCTCTGAAGTTGAAATGTGACTACAGAGAAGCAAAATTTGTATTAAAACGGCATAATCAAAGTCATCCTAACCCAGCGCCCTCTTCATATCTAGATAAAAACTTTCATCTAATTTCTATTTTTATCAGAATCTCTTTTTATTTATTTATTTTTTATAACCAGAGCCAGCCGATTAGTCAGTGGTAGAGAACAGATCTTGTGTGCAAGAAGCAGCTGAAGGGGCAGCTTTGAAAACAAAGAGCTGATGGGCCAAAAAACAAGAAGATACAGAGAGGAGGAGAGGCTGCCAGCTTCAGCAGCAACATCAATACGCTGCTGTATCTCCACAACAGCACATCACTGCTACTGTAGATCTAAAATGTAGGAACTGTAACACACTGACGCACACACACACACACACACACACACACACGCACACACACACACACACACACACACACACACACACACACACACACACGCACACACGCGCACACACACACACACACACACACACAGGCACACGCACACACCTACACACACACACACACACACACACACACACACAATTCGAATTAAGCAAACTGTTAAATCATAACAGACATGTCAGGGTTTACTCCATCTTTTTTAGTTGTTAAAAATAATAATGAAAAAAGAACATTTTTATTGTTAAAAGTACAAGATGTCCAGAAAATCCCTCCGGTGAGTGTGTAGAGGCTACTGCATCAGACACTCTGCTCTCACTTTGACGCAGCACCAGACTTTTTTTTTTTCTTACACCGAGAGGTGTGAAAGAGCTGCACTCTGCTGAGAGGAAGCAGAACCACGTCTGTCCTTTTGCTCCGCACAATCGGTCAGAACGCGCAGAAACGTGCAACACAGCAGTGGAAACATATCCTACATTCAATAACTTACTTACTGTTTTTCTACATGAATCAAAAACTGAAATGGAGTCTGGCTTTGTTTTCTTTCCCCTTTTTTAAGAGCTCCTTCACATCAAATGAAGGGAAATGAGGCGAAGAGTGAACAGAAAGCAGGAAAAGCAGTTCAAAGTGCTTTACGTCATAAAAACACAATGCAGTGAAACAAGCCATTTTATTTATTTCAAACTGTTTTTTTAAATAAAACATCTAATCAGGAGGACAAGAGAAAACACGTGCATACATAACCAAGAAAAAAATAATGAGCTTCCCGCTTCCTTTCTGTTTGAAAAGGAGAAGAAGCCAACGCTTATTTAATCCGATGTCTTATCTCAGTTTGATGAAATATAACACCTACAGGCTCAATGATTATCAGAAATTTGTAACTAAAACCATGCTATGGTCTTCAATATGCTGTGTTAAAGAACCGAGACAAAAACTATTGAATGAACAAAATTATTACAAAGCCCGTAATAATAATAACAATAATGGCAATAGTGAAAATTGTAAATAACAACTGGATGTACAGCATCAGAATAATTCACTCCTTTCCAAAGTACGCCATATAAATTAAAGTATTTAAGAAATATTTCATCAAAATCATCCAACAAAAATGTTGATCACCAGCTTCATTTTGTCTGTTGACAAATTTTTGCATTCCACTAATGTAAAAAAAATAAAATAAAATAAATTGCAGTTGACAAAGACGGAGGTATGCTGTCGAAACATGTTAGGTGTGTCAGAAGAAGAGACACAGGAAATAAATCATGAAAAAAATCGAGAACCTCGAAGTTTGGAGTTGTAATAAAACGTGAAAAGGTCAAAGGTCGCAAATACTTTTGCAAATTTTTTTCCAGGGTTAAACTCAGTCATTTACTGGCTTCAACAGCAGCCGGCAGCTCCTCCATCTTCCCACATGTGACATGTAAATGTGTGACTGATATGTGAGACTGTTCATGGCACACTATGGCGTTAATTCAACGCCTCGTATTCCACATTTATTCTTTGCTTTGTCATCAAGTCCTTACATTTTACACACAAAACATTAGCAACTGCTTTTATTCAGAGCGGCTGGTCATTAATTATTTTTGGGCAGGAAAAGTCAAACTAAAGAGCATTAAAACACTTCTGTGTGTTTTTATTACCACTGTCCCATAATTAGACTGTAATCACAGCTTCATTCATTCATTCAGGTTGTCGATTCTCTTCACCTTCTGTCATCACTCTCTCTGCCTCAGAATGAACTACAAATCTTAGCTATGTGGCCCTCCAGACTCCAAATTATATCAATAAGTCCCTGCAGATTTTCGCAAATCTGCAAAGTTTCCACAAAATCGGCAGATCCCCACTTTTATTTTCTTCCTAATTTTACTGCAATGGAGAGAATTTATAGGTGCAGCCGAGGTGTTGAGGGGATCCGTTTTGGTGGCCATAGGATCACATCTCTGCTTTTTGCGGATGATGTGGTCAGCTGGCTTCATCAAGTCATGATCTGCAGCTCTCGCTGGAGCGGTTCGTAGCCGAGTGTGAAGTGGCCGGGATGAGGATCAGTGCCTCCAAATCCGAGGCCATGGTCTTGAGCCAGAAAAGGGTAGTTGAGGTGACTTGGGCATCTGGTCAGGATGCCTCCTGGACGCCTCCCTGGTCAGGTGTTCCGGGCACCTCCCACCGGGAAGAAGGGAAGACCCAGGACACGCTGGAGGGACTATGTCTCTTGGCTGGCCTGGGAACGCCTTGGGGTTCCTGGAGGAGCTGGAAGACGTGGCTGGGGAGAGAGAAGTCTAGACCTCCCTTCTGAAGCTGCTGCCCCCGCGACCCAACCCCAGAATGGGGATGGATGGATGGATGGATGGATGGATGGATGGATTTTTCTTTCACAAAATTAGCCAAAAACATTGGGTTTAAGTGACTGCTGCCTCAGCCTTACTTGAAATTTTAGCCCGTGTTTGATATGGCGATTTAAATAAAGTCACACTAGCGCAAAAGACACAAACATTCCTTACAAATATTTCTAAATTAGTGCAACTGTCATGATCAGTGTTTGTGTGTTTATTTTGAGTTTTCTCTGTTATCCTGTTTCCTGTGAGTCCCGTCTCTGCGTCTTCCCAGTTGATTGTCTCCCAGCTGTGTCTCGTTCTCTTGATTACCTAGTGTGTATTTAGTCTCCCCTGTTGTCTCTGTTCCTCGTTGGATTCTCGTCAAAGTGTTGTTGTCAAACGTATGTCGTTGTCGTCTTTGTAGTCAGTCAGCCCACACAGTAGAACTGTTAAGTCCGGTGCGGGCATTAGCTCTTCGTTTCAGTCTTCTGTATAAACAGTTGCTACCGGTGTTAGCTGTGTGCTTGTTTCCTGCCATGCTGCCTGTTTGGACTGTGAGCTTCATTAAAATTCATAATTTTCATCCCATACCTGGGTCTCAGCGTCTCCTCACCACCAACAACCACACCGCTCATGACAGCAACAAAGTCTGATTTTGGTTGCAAAAATACACAAAAATAATCATGAAATCCTGGATGAACTAATCAGTGTGATTAAATCTATTTAATTTTAAGAAACAATTATTGAATGCTAATTATTGATATGTTACAGTTTAATGGTTTTATCAACACATTCTGGCACAACCAGTCCTTCAAGAACATTCAGATTTTTGATGTGACCCAAAATGAAAATTGAGTTTGACACGTCTGGTTTAAATGATAAATGTCACATGTGCTTCAGGTTAAGCTCATGATTACCAACTCAGTTAGAAAGGTTATATGAAAAAAAAGAAACTCGTCTTGCAAACTCATCTATAGGTCTCCCGACCTCCAGGGCTTTGTGGCGAGTCCTTTTGGTCTCTCGGCTGACATCCAGGTTTTCGTTGCATGTCCCATCGGCTTCCGGAGCCTCGTCATGGGTTCCATCGGCCTAAAGGTTCCTGCTCTGCCGCCGGCAGGTACTTGCTCCACGGACAGTGTTTAATTTCTTACATCAGATTATTTCACATAACATTTCATATTATAAATGAAATATTCCACCAATGGAACTAATAGTTGTTTTAATCAATATTAAGGAATTATTTACTTAAACAAGTTTCTATATCTTCCTCAAAAACTTCTTATTAATCAGTTTTGTCTTATTTTAAGTGTGCTAAGATATGTTCACTAGAAACTGGACAAAAAGAATACTTGGTAAAATTTTGCCTTCAAATGATAAAAAATAAACTTTACTAATTCAAAAGGGAAATTAAATGTTGTTATAACTCATATAGATTTGATTAATGATAACATTATCCAAACTATGAATTTCAATAATTAAATTCAAACTAATTAAACTCAATTTTGTAGAAAATAATCCTAAATAATAACTAATTAAAATGGATTTTAAACACAGAAATAGTCTAATTATGGTAAGGCTGAACAGTATTACAATATCATGAAATAAGCATCTTATCAGTCTGCATCAATACTTTTTTTATTAGTTTTTCTGTTTTAAATATTTGGAATTTTATCCATAGTTTTCACACCACAATGTTTTTTTTTTATTTTTTTTATTTCTAAACAATTATGAGGAATGAAGGCAAAACCAGAAATTGCTGCTGCGCAAGTGACTCAACAGGCGGTTGCTAGGTAACCAAAGAGTTAGTGAGTTGCTATGTAACTAAACAGTGAGAAAGTTAGTTGGTTCCACCATTCTTGCTTAGCTAGCTGTGAGAGGTTGAACCATAGACATAATAAAAGAATAGATGCCTCATTGACCGCTCTTGCCTGCTGTTGCAAACGTGACGTAGGGCCGCCATCTTGTAGTGGTCGCCAGCTCCACTCAACGTGGTACGTTTGAGGCACAATAAAGTGTAAGCGCATTTAATTAATTATATCTATTTTTACGCTTTTTTTAACTAGAAACCTAATTCAAACAGCTATCATAGCTACATTTACGAGGATTTTTTTTAAAAAGTATTTTTAAATTGAATTGATACATGGGTCATCCATCCATCCATCCATCCATTTTCTTCTGCTTATCCGGAATCGGGTGTGGGGGCAGCAGCTTCAGAAGGGAGGCCCAGACTTCCCTCTCCCCAGCCACTTCTTCCAGCTCCTCCGGGGGAACCCCAAGGCGTTCCCAGGCCAGCCGAGAGACATAGTCCCTCCAGCATGTCCTGGGTCTTCCTCGGGGCCTCCTCCCGGTGGGACGTGCCCGGAACACCTCACCAGGGAGGAGTCCAGGAGACATCCAGACAAGATGCCCGAGCCACCTCAACTGGCTCCTCTCGACGTGGAGGAGCAGCGGCTCTACTTTGAGTCCCTCCCGGATGACCGAGCTTCTCACCCTATCTCTAAGGGAGAGCCCGGCCACCCTGCGGAGGAAACCCATTTCAGCCGCTTTATCCGTGATCTCATTCTTTCGGTCATGACCCAAAGCTCATGACCATAGATGAGGGTGGGAACGTAGATCGACCGGTAAATCGAGAGCTTGGCCTTTTGACTCAGCTCTCTCTTCACCACGACGGACCGGTACACCGCTACGCAACCTCGCTACCCTTTTCTCGGGAGCTCCTCCACAGCACGACGACGGAAGGCACTCTACCCTTTCGGTCAAGACCATGGCCTCGGATTTGGAGGCACTGAGCCTCATCCCGGTCGCTTCACACTTGGCCGCGAACCGTTTCAGCGAGAGCCGCGGATCACGATCTGATGAAGCCATCTGGACCACATCATCCGCAAAAAGCAGAGATGCAATCCTAAGGCCACCAAAACGGATCCCCTCAACACCTCGGCTGCGCCTAGAAATTCTGTCCATGAAAGTAATGAACAGAATCGGTGACAAAGGGCAGCCTTGGCGGAGTCCAACTCTCACCGGAAACGAGCCCGACTTACTGCCGGCAATGCGGACCAGACTCTGACACCGTCATACAGGGACCTGACAGCCCGTATCAAAGGGCCCGGTACCCCATACTCCCGGAGAACCCCACACAAAGCCCCCCGAGGGTCACGGTCGAACGCCTTCTCCAAGTCCTCAAAACACATGTAGACTGGTTGGGCAAACTCCCATGCACCCTCCAGGACCCTGCTGAGGGTGTAGAGCTGGTCCAGTGTTCCACGACCAGGACGAAAACCACACCGCTCTTCCTGAATCCGAGGTTCGACTATCCAATGGACCCTCCTCTCCAGGACCCCTGAATAGACCTTACCAGGGAGGCTTAAGAGTGTGACCCTTCTGTAATTGGAGCACACCCTCCGGTCCCCCTTTTTAAATAGGGGGACCACTACCCCGGTCTGCCAATCCAAAGGAACTGCCCCCGACGTCCATGCGATGTTGCAGAGTTGCGTGAGCCAACACCACCCTACAACATCCAGAGCCTTGAGGAACTCCGGCGGATCTCATCCCCCGGGCCCTGCCACCGAGTAGTTTTTTGACCACCTCGGCGACCTCGTCCCCAGAGATTGGAGAGCCCAACCCAGAGTCCACAGGCTCAGCTTCCTCAACAGAAGGCATGTTGGTGCAATTGAGGAGGTCTTCGAAGTACTCCGCCCACCAACCCACAACATCCCGAGTCGAGGTCAGCAGCACACCATCCCCACTATAAACAGTGTTGGTGCTGCACTGCTTCCTCCTCCTGAGACGCCGGATGGCGGACCAGAATCGCCTCGAAGCCATATGGAAGTCTTTCTCCATGGCCTCTCCAAACTCCTCCCACGCCCGAGTTTTTGCCTCAGCGACCACCTGAGCCGCATGCCGCTTCGCCCGCCGGTACCCATCAGCTGCTTCTGGAGTCCCACAGGCCAAAAAGACCCCATAGGACTCCTTCTTCAGCTTGACAGCATCCCTCACCGAAGGTGTCCACCAACGGGTTCTGGGGTTGCCGCCACAACAGGCACCAACGACCTTGCGGCCACAGCTCCGATAAGCTGCCTCGGCGATGGAGGCACGGAACATGGTCCACTCAGACTCAATGTCTCCTACCTCCCCCGGAACGTGTTCGAAGTTCTGCCGGAGGTGGGAGTTGAAGCTCCGTCTCACAGGGGACTCCGCCAGCCATTCCCAGCAGACCCTCACTACACGTTTGGGCCTGCCAGATCTGACTGGCTTCCTCCCCCACCACCGGAGCCAACTCACCACCAGGTAGTGGTCAGTGGACAGCTCCGCCCCTCTCTTCACCCGAGTGTCCAAGACATACGGCCGCAGATCCGATGAAACGTCGACAAAATCGATCATCGAACTGCGGCCTAGGGTGTCCTGGTGCCAAGTGCACGTATGGACACCCTTATGCTTGAACATGGTGTTCGTGATGGACAAACCATGACGAGCACAGAAGTCCAACAACAGAACACCACTCGATTTCAGATCGGGGGGGCCGTTCCTCCCAACCACACCCCTCCAGGTCTCACTGTCATTGCCCACGTGAGCGTTGAAGTCCCCCAGCAGAACAAGGGAGTCCCCAGGAGGGGCACTCTCCAGTACCCCCTCTAAGGACTCCAAGAAGGGTGGGTAATCTGAACTGTTGTTCGGCCCGTAAGCACAGACAACAGTCAGAACCCGTCCCCCCACCCGTAGGCGGAGGGAGGCTACCCTCTCGTTCACCGGGGTAAACCCCAACGTCAGGCGCCAAGATGGGGGGCAACAAGTATGCCCACTCCTGCCCGGCGCTTCTCGCCGTGGGCAACTCCAGAGTGGAAGTAAGTCCAGCCCCTCTCAAGGAGACTGGTTCCAGAACCAGAGCCATGTGTCGAGGTGAGGCCGACTATTTCTAGCCGAAACCTCTCAGCCTCGCACACTAGTTCCGGTTCCTTCCCCACCAGAGAGGTGACGTTCCACTCCCAAGAGCCAGTTTCTGCAGCCGAGGATCAGACCGCCAGGGTCCCCTCCCTTGGCCGCCGCCCGTAACACACAGCACCCGACCCCTTTGGCCCCTCCAACAGGTGGTGAGCCCATTGGAAGGGGAATCCACGTCTCCTCTTCGGGCTGAGCCCGGCCGGGCTCCGTGGTTAAAAGCCCGGCCACCAGGCGCTCGCCATCTGTGCCTCCACATCCAGGCCTGGCTCCAGGTGGGACCCCGGTGACCCGCGTCCGGGCGAGGGAACGCCAAATTCAAAGTTTGTGTCCATCATATAGGGTCACAAACTTTAATTATTTAAGTGTTAAAGTAATATTTAATATTTAAATATGCATGGGTCAGCATATTTAAATATTAGTGGGGACTACTGATGTTAGGGTTATCGGTCAGTAGTCATTCAGGCCTTTACCAAGTATGGAGCTGTGGAGCTTTTGGTTACAGAGACAATAGTGGTGGTCTTTAAGCGGGAGAGGACAATAACAGTGAGGTGTTGAAGAAGTCTCAGACAGTCCCTCAGAACCATCCCTTGACGGGGCCTGCAGCCTGACAGGGGTTGATTTCCTGGAAGGACTTCCTCATATCTGCTGTGGTCACACAGAGAAGCATGTCACAAGGAGGTGGTATTAGTCTAGGTACTGAGGGGGTGTTGGGATGCCAAAGCGGTAATAGGACTCAAGTGCATCTGGTAGTGAGGGGTTAGGGTTAGGCTAACGCTAACCCTAAGTTTGACAATTTTCACTCTCGAGGTAATGCTGATGAGTTGCCTGTCCTGAACGCAGCATCCCTAGCTTTCGTAGCGATGTTGAGCTTTCACCTCAACATTCAGCCAGGGTTTCTGGTTCGGGTAACGGGTTATTGTCCTGGTGGTGGAGACATCGTCAGCACACTTGGAGATGAAGCAAAGAACAGAGGAGGTGTATTCGTCCAGGTCCATCTCTCCCTCATAAGGAGCCACCTCTCTGAAGACCTGCCAATATGTGGACTGAAAACAGTCCTGGAGCGCTCAGGCTGCATCCCTGGGCCACACAGTGACTGTCTTCTTCCTTGGCCTAATCTGTGTCATCAGCGGACGATATGTTGGCACCAGCAGGATAGAGATGCGGTCGGAGAAGCCAAGATGGGGGCGAGGAAGAGCTCTGTACGCACCGTGAATGTTAGTGTACACACAATACAGAGTGTAAGAAGGATGACATGCTGATAAAAACTGAGCAGAGTGTCAGTCAGTTTCACATGGTTAAAGTCCCCTGCAACCACGTAAAACACCTCCGGGTGCTTCATCTGCAGTGAGCTAATGGTTTCATACAGCTCCTTTGATGCTTCGTTGCCATTAGCACCCGGCGGAATGTAAACAATGGTGACGAACATTGTAGTAAACTCCCGAGGCAGATAGTATGGCTGACAGCTTTTAACCAGGCCACAGTTTGTACACCAACCTTCATTCACTTACATACATTGTCCTCCTCTCCGTGTTTTTCCTGACCGGTAGTCACGGTCTGCTTGGAATAACAGAAGACGGTTGATCTGGAAGGCTAAAGTCTGGCATGTTGCTGTTATGCCAGATTTCTGTTAGGCAAAGAATGGCACGGTTTTTCATCTCTGCAGAAACTCTTAACCTCAGATCTAACAAATCCACTTTCTTACCCGGTGAGCGGACTTTGGCCAGAAAGAGAGTCAGAATTGGTGGCTTCCTAGGCATCAGCTGGATAAACACGCCCACCCGTTTCCCCTTCTTCTGTTTTCGGGTACAATGTTTCCTTTTGACAGTTGGTCCTCGAACCCTGCTGTCCAGTCCATTGTCCTCAAGAGCCGCTGTCTCCCAAGTGTGGATTTCAGCCTTGGTGATGTATTACCAATTGAACTGTCTCCAATGGCCATCAGCTAAGCAGAGCTGCATTCAGCCTAAAATTGTTTTTATTCAAGCTTCAGCAGTTTTCTAGTTGTTCTGCTGAGGTAGTGACATCAATTTGTAACGTCACGGAATTGATGTCACAAAGAGAATTGATGTCACTCTTATGGAGCAAGACTGACATCACAAAGCTGCACCTCATAACCATTGCAGAAGTCAAGTACAAGGATTATCACCAATTTTCACGAACAAAAGGACCGACAATGGGTGAGACCAGTAAGCCATCGATTTCTTATTCCCTGAATGAGGAAACACGACAGCGCTTAGCTAGAGAGACAGAGAAACTCGAAGGCATGCTGAAAGAACTCAGCAAGGTGACTATTGAGAGGCAGGCTCTGATTAAAACAAATGAAGAGCTGAAGCTTAAAAAGGAACAGGCTGCATTTGAAAAAGAGAAGCTGATCCAGGAGAAAGATGAAGAATTAAATAAACTGTCCAATATAAACAAAATTTTAAATGAGGACAATACCACCCTGGAGCAGAGAAACACTGCTCTGGAGAAGGAAAACACTGCTCTGGAGCAGAGAAACACCGCTCTGGAGCAGAGAAACACCACCCTGGAGCAGACAAACACTGCCCAGGAGAAAATTGACAATACTCTGGAGGAGGTAAACGCCACCCTGAAGCAGATAAATGACACCCTGGAGGAGAGAAACGACACCCTGGTACAGGAAAACACCACCCTGGAGGAGAAAAAGACCTCTCTGGGGCATACAAACCACCTGAGGCAGCATATAAACACCATCATGGAGGACAGTATCACCGAAGTGGAGCAGAAATACAAGGCCCTGGAGAAGGAAAAGATCACCTTGGAACAGAGAAATACCGCCCAGGAGCAGACAAACGTCCCCCAGGAGCAAAAAGGCAACGCTCTGCGAAAGGTAAAAATCAACCTGGTGCGGACAAACAAAGCTCTGGAGCAGAGCCTCACCGAAGTGGAGCAAGAAAACACGGCCCTAGAGCAGAAAAACATTACCCTGGTCAGAGAAATATCAACCTGGAGCATGAAATCGCTATCCTGGGGCAGAGAAACGCCGTCCTGGAGAAGAGATACACTGCCCTGAAAGACAGAAACCCCTCCCTGGAGCAGAGAAATGTCCCCCTGGAGCAGAGAAACACTGTCCTGGAGGAGATAAACACTACCTGGAGAAGAAAAAGACCGAACTGGTGCAAATTTACAACAAACGGGAAAAGGATTATGACAATCTGCTGTGGAAAACCGAAAAGCAGCTAGAGGACCACAACATCTTCAGACATCAAAACAATATCTTGGAAGAGGAAAATGACGCCCTGAAGGTGAATCGCATCGTTCTCCAGCAGAGAAGCCTCGCCATGGAGCAGCAAAACACTGCCTTGCAGCAGCAAAACACTGCCTTGGAGGGTATAAGGACTGAACTGCAGCTTGAGATGGAACAGCTGAACAATAGGCTGAGGGATAGAGAGGAGCAGCAGAACCAGCAACCATCTGAAGAAGAAACCCACGAAGACAACCAGTCGATTACAGACCAGCCACAGGAGCAGCTGTCTGTATTCAGACGTGTGGTCGGAGGTCTCACCAATACACTGGTGAAAATGTATAAAGAAGACACACTGAGGTATTGGGTTCAGCTTTGGTATTTCTAAATAACGACGTGTCATGAGAGCCCAAGCTTCATGCTAGATTGTTGGTGGCAGAAAAGCTTGAGGACAGCAGGACTACTGGTGTCAGCGAGCTTGACACTTGGGGGCTGATGGTGGAAGAGCTAATCACTTGAAAGATTTTCACAAGATTTAAATATTGTGAGGTATCTAGGTGTAAGGTTTGATGAAAAACTTTCGTTTAAGATGCATATACAGAAGATTATTGATAAATGTAAAAAAAGGTATTAATATATTGAGATGGGGCTGCACAGTGGCACAGTTGTTAGAGCTGTACCTTGCAGCAAGAAGGCTCTGGGTTCAACTCTCAGCCCCGGTCTCACTACATGGAGTTTGCATGTTCTCCCTTTGCATGCATGGGTTTTCTCCGGGTACTCCGGTTTCCTCCCACAGCCCCAAGTGTATGACTGCCAGGTTAATTGGTCTGTCTATGTGTGGATGAATGTGAGTTCTGTGTTGCCCTGCGACAGACTGGCGACCTGTCCAGGGTGAACCCTGCCTCTCGCCTGGAATGTTAGCTGGAGAGGCACCAGCAACCCTCCCGACCCCACCAAGGGACAAGGGTGTCAAGAAAATGGATGGATGGAAAAAGTAGATAAGTTGGCTAAAGAAGCAGAAATTGAATTTGACGTCCCACTAAGTAAAGCAGAAATAAAAGTAATTATTAAAGATAAAATCAACAATATATAAGCGCTGTGGGTCACGGCATAAAGTAAGACAATGTCTTGCTTACGGTAAGCAGTGTTTAAATAAAGAATCATTTTGCAAAACAATGCTTTATGAAGAGGAAAGAAGAAAGAAAGGAATTGTGTAAACTTAGTAGATGAAACTGACTTAAGTGACACATTTTTTATTGGTGTTGTGAACTGTGAAAATTAGTCATTAAAAGCACAGTGTTGACAGAGGGCGTGTTCACACTGCAGCCTGAAGTGACCCAATTCTGATTTTTTTGACGTAATGCGACCTGCATCCGATCTTTTCATGGCAGTGTGAACAGCACAGGTCGGATTCTTTTTCGAATGTGAACCATATTCAACACGTATTCTATTCAAATGCGACCTAACGTTCAGGCCGCATTCATCCGAAGTGAATGTCATTGATACTGGACAAATGTCACTATTCTGCGTCCTGATACGCACAAGGAGGAAGAAAAACAACCATGACGGATTATATGAGGATTAGGTTGTTAATATGCTGGCTCCTGGGTGTTCTGTGGTGGTGCAGGGGTTAAGCACAACCCACATATGGAGGCCTTAGTCCTCAATGCAGCTGCTGCAGGTTCGATTCCCAGCCTTGGCAACCTTTGCTGCATGTCTTCTGCCTTTTCTTACTGTCCTGTCAATTAACTATCAAGTAAAGGCCACTAGAGCCAATATGTATATATATATATATATCCATCCATCCATTTTCTTGACACCCTTGTCCCTTGGTGGGGTCGGGAGGGTTGCTGGTGCCTATCTCCAGCTAACGTTCCGGGCAGGAGGCGGGGTCACCCTGGACAGGTCGCCAGTCTGTCACAGGGCAACACAGAGACACACAGGACAAACAACCATGCACATCTAGGGACAATTTGGAGAGACCAATTAACCTAACAGTCATGTTTTTGGACTGTGGGAGGAAACCGGAGTACCCGGAGAAAACCCACGCATGCACAGGGAGAACATGCAAACTCCATGCAGAAAGGCCGGGGCCGGGAATCGAACCCAGAACCTTCTTGCTGCAAGGCTACAGCTCTACCAACAGCTCTACTAACTGCGCCACTGTGCAGCCCATATGTGTATATACAGTATATATATATATATATATATAGAGAGAGAGAGCATATATATGCTGGCTCTGGCCAAGCAACAACTTCATGAACAACATATGTAAGCTAAGCTCCACCGTTAGCCTCCATGTTTACTTCTGCAAACACTGAGCACTTATTCTTTTTATGGCGGTTGGCAGAACACAGAACGCTGACGCTATTGTGCCCTCTACTGTGCACCTACGGCGGAAAAAGATTATTAAAGCTAATATAACTGCACCACCTGCGGTGCAATTATATTAGCTTGCTGCTCCAGGTGTTCATAATTTATTTAATAAATTATTTAGTAATATCAATGCATATTTATATAAATATACAAACACAAATAAATAATGATTAATAATGACACAGATTAATAATGATTAATACTGAATAATATATATTAGATACATGTGTGTGTATATATATATATTATATATATATATTATATATATAAATATATATATATATATATTATCTGTCAGCTGTATTCCAGCCAACGAGTTCTAGCTTCAGAGTGATTCAACAGCTGAGATTGAGTCCAAAATCCGATGTGAGATTCATCCGTGCTGTGCAGTGAATCCGAATCTCTCTTAAAATATCTCCCTCTTCTTCCTCACATCGTGTCTTTATGAAACCTTCAAAACAAAAATGGAAGATTTGGAAGGAATGTTACTTTTGACAGAGTGAAAGAATTACACATAAATATTAATCTTTACCACCTGTGTAAACTTTGCTGATGAATGTTTAATATAAGTTTTGCTGTTTTGGTTGAGCAAAGTAGGAGGGACGACCTTTGCAAAATGGCCGCCATATTTCCTGCGCTGGCACAGTCAATGCGAGGTCTACTCTTATATTATGTCTATGGTTCTGACATGCTGCTCAGGCCTCTCTTTTAACTGAGTCCTGTGGTTACCCTGTCACATGATTTCGCTCTGAAGCACCTTGACAGAAAACTGTCAACCCTAGAGAAATTTTGAAAACATTTTACGGGAGCAGAGAAATGAGCAATTTTTCTAGGCATGAGGGCAATTTCAAAATTGTTCTGGGGGTCAAAAATCCACAAATTTTCTCACTCTAAAAAAGTGTCAGATGGTGTCAGTTACACTCTGGATTGGCAGTTGGAAATTTTGCTCGTTTTTAACTTTTTACGTCGCCATTTTTACTCAAACCCAAATAAAAATAATAGGCCGGATGCCGAGATCAACCCACACGTTTTGATACCTTTTTTATGGGCGGGCATGCAGCGATACGAAAGATTAATAAATCAGTGATTCTTGAGAATAGGGACCAAACAGGTCCTATGGATAAAGCACAAAATTTTAATAAAATATACACAAAATATACTTTTTTCAAATATCTGACTAAACTAACCTGGGTCATGTGAGCACAACAATGTATATTTTCCAGGTATTTGCTGAATAGTTTTTTTTTTTTTATTTTAAACATTGTAGTCAGTGGAAGATGTCTTTAAAATTCCTTGTCCTGGAGCAGAACTCAATAATAGTTTAAAACAATTAAAGGAATAAGATAATATAATAAGATAATATATTATGACTGTTTAGTATAAGTATTCATATACATAATTATAAAAGTATTAATAAATTGAATTAAAAATCATTTTTTATATATTTTCCAATTCCATTGAAATTTGTCCCTAGTTTTTGTCAACAGCGTCAGACACAAAGAATGTAAAAAAAATCCTGCATTATTGGGGGGCACCAGACCTTCTGAGGACCCCATGACCTCTTCCTCTCTCTTCCTTTGCTAAGAGGGCTAGTTAGCTCTGGTTAATATATGTTATTCTTTAGTTTTTTCTTCTTTTTATTCCTAAGTTGCTCGTCACAACCATGATGTGTCAAATCTATAACTGACAATTTACAAAACTGATGAAATTTGTGAAATAAATGCTTAATTTTAGTATAATGTAAAGATTTCATGGACCTGCTGAGCTATAATATGGCCTTTTTCACAATAATATCATATAAATTGAGGTAGTTTGGCATTTCTCCGTCACATGGACTTTTTGTTGATTTTTGTTTTAAATAATATTTCTTTGGTTTCTTGAGAAGCATTTGTCTGTAAAAATGTTTCTAATAGGGTAATTAAAAAAATGTTTTATATTTATTTTGTCAGATGGTGATGGCAAAGGTCTGGGTCAGGTCAATTAAAAATTTATTTTTTAAAAAAATGTTACAACTGGGAACCTGCACTTTAGCATCTGTCATATTTGCATGCATAAGGTTGAGAAATAATTTTTTAAAAATTGGGAAAAATTTTGTCTCTTTTCTCTTTTTTGTCCCTTTTCTCAAGAATCTTTGAAAGAGACATTCTATTAGGTTGGCCCAGTTAGGTTAGCATAACCGACTCACTGCTCACTTTCTCAATGTTTTCTTTATATTAAAACTTTTTCCTCACCAGTTAAATCTGAAACCCAGGAACCTTATAATCTATGGCTGTCATAAGGATAAATTAACCACTAAACATTGCGTCCCTTTTTCAGATTCTTTGCCTGATTGTAGTATTTTCCTGACCACCGATATTCCTGACTCAATGGACAGCAATGCCGCGTGTGTGACGCACGATAAATCACATAATGTCCAGTTCATCATTGCTGCTGGCGCTCTGTCCTTCTCTCGCATTTCCAGCTACTTAACAGTGGGTGTCAGGTTACATTGTGTTGCATTAAATGTTGTCGGAAAAAAGAGTTTCATGCGCTTTATGTCCGATATGCCATAACTATTTATTGAATTCACCCCATGTCACCCCAGTAGATCCGCCCCTGCTTGGCGTTTAGTAATTAAAGGTGCTTCACCTTTCAGCCGAATGGGCAAATAGTTCATGCCAAACTTCTCAGGGCGAATTTCCCCTGAGCTCCAAACGGGCTGTATGTTTCTGCACACTCGGCCAAACTGCCTCCATTGTGTAGGGAGATTCATCAAATCAATTATTGACTTAATTACTTTGATTTATCGGAGGCCTCTCTGCCCGTTTGGCATCAGGGCATATTATGTATTCAAGGAGCAGTCGGCTAAATCTTTTCATGACTGGATGATGAACACGGAGCGGCGATCACCTGAGATGGAAAAGCAGAGGCTCTGTGGAGTCATTACGTGGCACGTGCACAAACCCCGGATGATCCACAGGAGTATGGAGTGAAAATTATGGAGTGACAATAGTCTCAAAATCACTCCATAGAGGAGCGCTAGTTAAAACAAAACAAACCAAAAAAAGACAAGAACATTACTGTTAATACATCAGACTCTTTTAAAGATTTGTCTGTGGATCTTTTAATGAGGTCGAAGGAAAGCGAAGGAATTTCAAACTCTGAAAAACGGGGGTTGTTTTACTGTGCTGCATGACTTAATGCACTGTAGCAGCAAAAATACAAGCAACAGAATGAGCAGTGGTGCTGTTCATTATTTAAATAACAGATATTTCAGAAGAGTGTGTCAGCAAGTAAAGAGGATACATGGAAAAAGTCCGCTTAGGTTATTTAAGCCATCTCAAAAAGCTCATTCAGTTTATGTATGTGGAATGACATTCAAATCAATCTAATCTTTCAGACGCATTCAACGTCAGTTACATATATCCTAATATGATTGTCCGTACTCACCATTGCTGTAAATGTAGTTTATCATTAAAATTGGTTAATAGATTTTTCTATCCAAACAATCCCAGCCAACTACATGAAGTCAGAGGTTTGGCAGCAATCCCCTACATGCATGTGGTGACCCTGGGGAGGAAAATCTCCATCTAAAGCTGCAGCAGTCATTTTTGTTTTAAAAGTTTTGACATATTTGTTAAAACTGTCGCAATTTCACGACAGTATGAGACAGATAATGTGTAAAAAAGTTGAGCTCCCCCTATAGAACACCACCAGAGCCAGGAGGAGGAGGGTTTTAGCGATGCTAATCATCGCTTGTGTTCGCGCTGCTAAATGTGCTAGTGGTGGAGGAACAACTTAGAGTTACAGGAAAACCATCTGTCCGCTGTCATTGTGGTCATGTAGTGGATCTCGTAGATATCCATAGAAACATCTTGAAACTTGCTTGCAGGTGAATTAGTCAGAGTTTGAGCGCTCCAGAGGACGCTACGGTTCTTCCCTCCAGCCGAAGAAAGAGTGTGATGAAGAGCCTGGTGTTCACTTAAATAACACCTACTTAAAAGAAACTCTGAGACGTTTTTACGGTGTGTGTCTGTGTGCTTTTTTATTAGCGGAAGTGAGGAGCAACAGCAGTGTGTGCAAAGCACGCAGAGTCTGGCTGGCGTTTAATGAGAAAACTAATTGAATGAAGGTTTCTCCCGTGAGTTCATGAAGTGTACACTGGTCTGGTTAATTAAAGGAAAGCATATCGCCATTCCGATGGAGATGAGTTTAGAATGATTATCTCCCCGAGCTTCCTAATAATAAGATTCTCACAGAACGTGGGCCAGTGGGACCCAAACCACAACGTTTAGGCGGGAGTAGCGCTCAGGTTTTGTTGAACGGGAGAAAAATTGGCCCGATTTAAATTGGCTTTAATTTGCTACAGAGACGACGTAGCCAAAAGGTCATTGGGGTGAATGAGCGAATACTTGCACTGTGAATGTTCGACTGTAATTCTGGCTTTGCTTGGAGAATAATGTAACGGATCAACGTTCTAACATCCACTTGATTCTCTTTTTCAACACTGTCGGATGATTTTATTAACTCAAAAGCAATCCAAGTAGTTTGAACTAGTTCAACTATCGTTCAAAAGGAAAGTTCATGTTTCCTTTTTACAGAAAGTTTCTGTTTATGTCTTACAAAGAATGGAAATAGATGGGAAGCCCATGTTGTACCTGCTTTGCTTTTGCAATTTGCGCTTAAGTTTGTCATGCATTTGTATCCCAACGACAAACATTCGGATATCTCACTAACGAGATTAACATAGATGGAAAATACTTACAAAGTCTCCATATCACAGCAGAAAGACTTTCAGTCAACTGGTCCATTATTACGAGAGAACGCAAAAAAAAACAGTTGCCCCATATTTTGTGCGGAACTCCGTACAAAATATTGACCATACATGGATGGGAGAAAATCATGTGCACCCAATTCTAGCTTTTAACAATAACTGAACATTACTATATACAGTATGTTCGTGTGGCTCAGTACAGCATACAAATATACTGAAATGTCTGTCGATTGCTGTTGATTAAACTCGCACTAAGGAGCAGACCAGGGTTAACCGTGGATTACTGTACTCTTTTAGATGAATGAGTGTGGATCCAATGCAATGTGTGCCACAACGTTACTGAAATGCAAATGTAGAAAACCCAGAGTACAGAATAGCTCAAGCAGCGAAAAAAAGGCAACAATCAGCCACTGAAATGTGCTGCATGAGCAGAGTCACAATCCATTCAAAAACGGGTGGGGGAAGTACAAGAAAGCACATCAAAACAAAACAAGCTGGTTGGGACTAATAACAGGTCTGCAGAACTGAAAGCATGGCGAAAAAGGAAAAACGTAACAGTTCAAACTCATCCCTCTGGTGTTGCACTGAATCTAAAACAAATCTTTGGTTATGAGAATTTTCAGTGTTAATGGAAAACAAACCTGGAATCGAAGCACTCTGTAAGGACACGAGGCAGGTCTTAACCAATTATTTTCCGAGCCGTAGCATCTGCAAACTGATAACTTTTGTCATAAAGGCACCGAGCTACTGTTCATCAAACCTTAGAGTTATTGGCAGCTTCAACAAAGTCACCAGCTTTATTGGTGACTCGCCTGGACAGGAACACACTTTACTATTGCTTATCTATGTAAAAATAGATTACGAAAAGCATCCATCTTGTGTATTCTTTGTAAGAAGGGTGGAGGACGGTGTTTTTCAGTCGGTTAGACAGATGCTTTTCGCATTTTCGCTCGCGCATCCATCAGAGTCGACCTACTTAATCAGAACATAGCAATTCAGATGCTGACATGTTACTGACATGCAACCAGTCAAAATGAAGGACCTTTGTTGAGTCATGGCAGCACATTTGCTTTGATTTATGAAATCGAGGGCTACGCAATCCATCCTGGCGTGTTTTTCCTTAATTGTGTTGCATGAAGACTGCAGGGAAAAAAAAGTTTGAAGAGTGTAAAGGTGAACACATCTTAGCATATCAGGAGTGATAGGTTGACTTTCTGGCAAAACTCAGAACTGAAAAACTGTGTTTTCATCACCCAGGAAACATTGGGCTGACGAGAGTAACCTGTAACCTGCATGAACAAATGAAACAAAAAAATGAATGCTGGTTCTGATAGAAAGAGGTCAGAACAGACATATCACTTTTTATTGTCGACCGCCACAAAGACGACAATGATGGTAATGTTATGATTGGTGTGTAATCCTGCATAATGTGTGTCTGTACTGACTTTATAACCGGTTCCTTGATCACCATGAATGTTGAACTTACCTGGCACTAGCTTGCGCAAACTGCTTAGCAGGTATGAAGTGCAAAGGGGCAGCGAGGTTTCTATCGAAGTTGAACCAGCCCACCACCGTGGGGTGGAGTCCCACTTTGTCTCAGTGTTACGCTAAGCCAAGTAGTCATAGAGAATGACAGACATTTCATAATTTTTTTTCTCCTTTTCTCAGCTGCTGTAGCTGTGAGAATGTGGGATGGTTTCAGTTTGGCTGCATTTCATCATGTCATTACAGGCTAAAATTCACAGGATGGAAAACCTTTAGGTCTCTCAGGAAGAGCTATTGCGCAAATTCAGCAAATAAAACATTTTGTTTGCTTGACCTTCCTGACATGGAGGTGGTATAAACTTTCAGTTTCCTATACATTCCAGTCCAGACATGTTTATCAAAGGGGTATATAATGATCTAGTCTGTAGTTAGAGAGAATAAAAATTATTTTTTTTCTTACAAGTTTACCCATTTTTGCTGTAGTTTAAAGATTGCACATGTGGTAGAGTTCCTCACTGGAGTATCATGCCCTCTTCTGGAAGGATGCATGATGTCTGCGTCTGTTGACCTCTTTTCTTCTTGGAGAAAAGCACACGGTACTAATTAACACATGGTCGTATATGAAATGTTTCTGCATATGGATGTTTAATTTCCAAGCTTCCGAGCTTCTGCCTCACAGAGACCCATCCTCCGCCAGTCCCTCACTCGGCTCCTTCAGACTAGCCAGCAGCAATTAGCAAACACCTGGTAGAACTGAGCATCAGCTGAGCTCATTTTTTGAGCTCAGTGCAACACCAGTAAAATTGTTTTTAAAGGGTTAGAGGAGCCATGTTGCAATGACTTCCTAAAGGCGGAGTTTCAGAAAAAGCGGGAGCATCTTAAGAGACTAAGGCCTAAATTCAAGGTTTGAAAATTACAAGGTTAAATTTATTTGAAGTCATGTTTGATATATACATAATTTTTATAGCAACTGAAGATAATAATTTGTTGTGCTAGGATATTGCACTACATGCCTACTACTATTGCACTACTTTAAGAAAAAGGGGGAAAAAGAGAGAGAGAGACACAACTTGCACCTATAACTCCAGTGGTTCTGCAGTGACTCACAGCACTAAAATACAAATACCCATTTAATACCACTGCAATGCCCAGATAAAATTGTTTCTGTCCTGTTTAAGCTGAAGCAGACAAATTGTACAAAATTTGTCTCACCTTAGAATAATTTTATTTTCCTTGTGGAAAAAAAAAATCATATCCCTTTAGGTTTTTTTCCTGCAGTTTCTTTCAGTGCAGCAGCTGGGCGTTTGGAGGCCTTACTCAGCCGGTTCTCTTAGCACCAATCTCTCTACTCATTCTTCATGTGGAAATTGAATTGTTCTCAACACCAAGACGCCGCAGTGTACAATCAGCCATTATTTTTCAGCTCAACAGCTGGACGGTACTGTAGCAAATTACTGGAGACCGCCCTGCAATAAGGCCTTTGATTTATCACCTCCAGTGAACCTGCTGGCTGAGAGGCCAGTCAGCCTCAGGAGGTGCTAATATTTCAGCACTTTCAGAGGCCTGTCCTTTGGGTTTATAGAGGGTGAGATGGGTGACTAGTTCCTTTTGGGGTGTTTTCCCATAACGTAGTAGTTCATGGTATCTGTCAGTGAGGTTTTTAACACCTGGTAGGAAACAAATTGTGTCTTTTTACATCTCCGTGGAGGAATGTTGGCCCATTTTCTTTATTTTGTTGAGCATGAATTGCAGGTCTTCGGTCATGTCACAGTATTTCAGTCTAATTTAAGCCCAGACTTTAACTAACCCACTCCAGAACCTTCACTTTGTTTATTTTTAGCTATTCAGAGGTGGACTTTTTGGTTTTCTGTAGATCATTGTCCTCCTCCATCGTATAAGTGTGTTTGAGTTTAATGCCACAAACCTATGGCTAGACAATAGACTTCAGGATTTTTCTGATTTTTTGGTACACAACGGCGCTGTGTTGACCTCAGAAAGTTGGAGGAAAGATCAGAAAAAAGAAATATGCAAAAATGAAATAAATTTCATCTCCAAATTTTTTTTATTTTAAAATTTTCATCGGAATTTTGTTGTTTTTCAGTCATGTTCACAAAAATAGAAGTTAAAATAATTTATTCAAATGTTATATCTTGTTATATCTGATTCTTATTTTCTGATTGTCAAATTCATAAGAACTGCTTTGTTCCTCCAGCAATAGAAAAGTTTCTGACAAGAAAAATACCAAAGGACCGTCCAGTAGCCCGGCTCTGGAGAAAAATAGCACTAAGAACCATGGGAATTAAATTGAATTTGATGTAGATGTAGAAAATATTGCATATTTTCTTATAATAAGAAGAGGGGATCGTAAAAAAAATAGGCATTTTCTGGTTCAACTCATATCACATTATCTGATAATAATTTTTTTTTTATGGCAATCTAAAATCACAAGGTATAAGGTAGCATCTAAGTTAAATGAATGTATTAATTATTGAATTAAAACATTCTGAAAGTTGTTTCTTTACATATTTTGTAGCTTTGTCTGTGGGCTTGCAAAGAGGATTCCTACTCAGAGGTTAATGCTGCTCTGCAAGGAGAAGTTTAGGGAAAATATAATCTAAAACATTTAAGCGTGACAAAAAAAGCAAAGCAGAAGAAATCAATAATGGGGAATTACTTTCTCCCAGCATTGTGGGTAGAAGCAGCGGCTTAGTGCTATTCTTACTTTCCATTTCTACGCCCATGTGCTCTTCATTTCTTGCATTAAAAACA
This sequence comes from Poecilia picta, assembly GCA_033032245.1. Lineage (NCBI taxonomy): Eukaryota > Metazoa > Chordata > Actinopteri > Cyprinodontiformes > Poeciliidae > Poecilia > Poecilia picta. The sequence goes on along the minus strand of CM065356.1, from coordinate 6,354,208 downwards.
CGTTTATGTTTGTGAGCCTCTTTTATAGCATGTCAACTAGTATCTTCTTTTTTTTTTTACAGTGAACATTGCATCTTCCTTACATGTAAAAGAGTTGTCTGTTTAGAGACCTGAATCTAGCAAAGTTGGTTTTTCCAGAGGTGGCACTTTTTAAATGTTGTACTTTAAGGCTGAATGTGTACCAACAGTGTATCAAAAGCTTTTCCTGATTAAAGATTTCTCTGAATACAGTTTGTAGCAATGTTTCCTTTCTCCGCCAGCCTGACTGGAGCTTCATGGTTGCATACTTCGAGAGGAAACGTGGCAAGAAAACATCCAGACACTGTGGTGGCCATCCTGGGGAAAGAAACACGATGTCCTCTGGAAAAGGAACAATACATCTTTGAATGTAGCTAAGCTGTGAAAATCTTCTTAGAACAAGAAACAGTTTTTCTTGGAAATGGAGACATTAATGGCTATATTTAGTTCAATAAGTACATGGGCCACAGTCAATAAAAAACAATATAAAAATATAATATAAGACTAACAGCCAGCTGCATGCAGGGTACCAATACATTTACATTTTAATGAAATGCTGATAACTATTTATTTTTCTTTTATTATTCATTGGGGTAATTTGTTTTTGCAAAATATCTACAGTAAGGAGCAACATATCTTTCCCAGGATCACAGTGCCATTTTATTGTATAATCAAGAAACTTGCCTTCAGTTTTTGTAAAATAGATACATACATCAAATATGACTTAAAAGAAATTTGACTTTGTAATTTAACGTTTGAAAATGGGCCTCTTTCTCTTTCTCTTTCTGTAACTTACTTGAGTCGTTGCAGAACCAATGGAGTTACAGGTGCAAGTCTTTTGCGGTATCTCTCTTTCCATTTTAAAATAAATTTGACCTTGTAATTTTAAAACATCTTGAAATTGGACTTGTGTCTCTTTAAGAAGCTCCTGCTCTTTTGGAAACTCCGCCTTCAAGAAGTCATCGCACGTCTCAATTAACCCTTTAACAATGTTTTTTTTTTTTACCAGTGTTGAACTGAGAAGTAGCTCCTATAATGAGCTCAGTTGATGCTCAGTTCCACCTGCTGTTTGCTAATTGCTGCTGGCTAGTCTGAAGGAGCTGAGTGGGGGAGCCGCATGTGAGGCAGAAGCTTGGCTCTCAGACTACAGCTTTGTGAAAAAGGCGGTGCCAGGTGAGCCTAAACGCTTCTGCACCCAAAATGGCTACTAGGGAAGATTAAAGGATTTCTCAAACATGCATGAAAGAATAAAGCAACACTCTAGGCGTGTTTTTGATGAGTGAATAACATAACATGACGTGAAGCTCAAAGAAGTCGATTTCACATGATACTATCCCTTTTTTCTTTTCTTTTTTGCATTTTTTGCAGTACATTTAAAAACCCATACATTTGATTTTATTATTATTATTATATTATTATTATTATTATTATTATTATTATTATTATTATTATTGGTAGCAGTAGTATAGCAAATTCCACAAACTTGTATATACAAATGGGCTTTTTAGCATTTTTTTTTTATTAGATAAAATTTTTCCCAACCGAAGCGATTTACACAAAAAAATAACTTTATTACACATTTGACAGGAACAATCCAGTTTTATCAGTCTTCCTGTTGGCTGTGTAAACTAAATTATACCGCGTGGCAAAAAGGAAAAAAAAAGGCTGGGTCGAGGAGGGGCCACCGGGTCAGATTTCCACAAGAGTGCGACCCCCTAACCCACTCATAACATTCCCATTATCCCAAACTGTGCGCAGTCGCTGATCTGTAAGCAAACCGTCAGCTCTCGCGGCCTTTGCCTGTGACCCATCCATGTGTCTTGCAGATCCGTGCTGTAGCTACGGAAAGTCCAAGCCCTCCCTACTCTCCGAGCATCCTTCGGAACAGGCAGAGGGGGGGAAAAAAGAGAAGAAGAAGCCAAACACGCAAAAGTTTTACTGTCGCCAAAGCAGGAGTCGACATGGATAAAAAGGAGAGGTTTTCGTGACCGAAGCAAACAACTTGGGTTAACTTTTTTTGTCCTTCGCTGAAAGAATGATAACATAGTCTCCGGTTTTTGGTGGTGTTTTTTGTGTGTGAAGACGCGAAAACGGTAACAGTGGAAAAGTTTGAGGCAGCGTCAGACTATGGCGCGAGACGGCGAAGACACCGGGATGGCCAAGGCTTCAAAAGCCAAAAGTAATCGAAAGAAAAAGTCAAAGGAGAACAAAACCAGGACTGTTCACGCCAACATCCATTATGACAACGCCAAGAGAGAGGAAAACCCCAACAGACACTATGCTAGCAACAAAATCAAGACTACCAAGTACACCGTGCTGTCATTCCTCCCCAAGAACCTCTTCGAGCAGTTCCATCGTTTTGCTAATGTTTACTTCGTCTTTATCGCTTTGCTCAATTTTGTCCCGGTTGTCAACGCCTTCCAACCCGAACTTGGTGTGACTCCGGTGGTTTTCATCCTGTCCGTCACTGCCATTAAGGACCTGTGGGAGGACTACAGGAGACACAGGTCGGATAAAGAAATCAATCACCTGGACTGCCTGGTCTATAGCAGGTAAGCCCGGCCTGGAGTCCAGCTGGCAGCAGGCAGCGGTATCCAGCTGGCTCCTTAACCTGGACACTTGCTTCATTTTTTTCCCCTCTTTATTTCAGTCGTACAAGCTGTTCTGATCTAATGCATCTGGTCCCCTAACATCAACTGATGACGGAAACTTAGGGAAGAAAAAACCCCAAACCAAACGATAGTCTTTAAGATTCTTGCTAACTAGTCATGCCCAATCAGCTTCTTTTCCTGCTTCCTCACTGTAAAAACACCAAATAATACAAAGTAATTTTAGTCTAGTTTCTAGTGGAAATATCTTAATACTATTGAATTAAAGCAAAACTAACCTGAGTATCTTTTCAGTTGGATAAAATAGCTTGTTGTAAATAAATCCTTCATATTGATGAAAAGGTTCTAGTTCCATTGGAAGATAAATTTACTTAAGACAATGAAACAATCTGCCAGTGGAACTAGTATTTTATCAATATCAATAACTTATTTACTTTAAACAAGCTTCTATGTATTGCTGATAAGTTACTTTTACGTAAATACTTTATTGTGTGTTTACTACCAAAGCGGTCTGGTGTACTTCAGTAGGATTGTAAGTGATTTACCAAATTAAAGTAGAGCATAGTGGTGAAGAGGAAGGAAACTGGTAGGTGGGTTTTCCAAAATAAATGCGTGGAGTAAACACAAGCTCAGTCAGATTTAAAACTTGTGAACATCAGATTTCAAGTTCCATCCATCCATTTTCTGTACACTCTTGTCCCTTAATGGGGTCCGGAGGGTTCCGGGCGAGAGGCGGGGAGTCCAGGACAGGTGCACACACACATTCACACCTAGGGACAATTTGGAGATGCCAATTAACCTGACAGTCATGTTTTTGGACTGTGGGAGGAAACTGGAGTACCCTTAGAAAACCCACACATGCACAGGGAGAACATGCAAACTCCATGCAGAAAAACCGGGGCCGGGAATTGAACCCAGAACCTTCTTGCTGCAAGGCAACAGCTCTACCAACTGTGCAGCCCCAATTGTGAAATTGTTTCGTTTTTTTTGCTAGTGAATATATTCTTGTAATTAGAAATTCTGTCCCTGATACACCAATCTCACAGAAGGGATGATAAAAGCCACTTTTTATTTTAAAAGAAAATTGGACATGGCATAAAAACATTCTGACATTGTATTTTGACGCCCAGCTCTGGTGTGTGCCATGTCGTTTTTGGATGATTGATCTCTGTTTATTCAGAGTTTATCCCTGACCTGTCTGATGCTGTTGCTCAATTATTTTCTATAACAAATCTCCGAAGCCTTCAAAGAAAAACCAAATTTACTCTGAGATTAAATTACAAACTGGTTAGCTGATAAGTCTAGGTTTGAGATTTCTGTTTTTAAAAATGTTGAAAATCACGTATTACGCTCATTCTACCTAACAAGTTTGCGCCATCTTGTGCTGGTCTATCCATCACAATATTTTTATCAAATACATTGATGTTTGTGGGTTTTAATGTAATCAGCTGGGGAAAAAAAAAAAAAATCAGTACTTTCCATATCATGATATAACGCAGGCTGACCTTCATGCACGTCACCTGAATCGTCACTTCCAGATCCGACTCTTCCGGCCTCAGGGCTAAAGCTCAGACATAATAAAGTCCTCCCCAGATGTCCGTCAAAGAAATGTAAAAGATTGTTTCTGCTGATACTGCAGCATTTGCTTTTGGTTCCGACTCTATTAAGTCTGAATGTCTTTCCAACCTGACGGCCCGTTTCTGACCAGTTTCCTGAGTATGTGTGCCCAGACTGTACTTCCCTAATGAAAAGCAGCACTGTCGTCCTCCCCCTACAGTGCATAATTCACAGCCATCAAAAGCGCCTCAGTGCTTGACGGCTCCAAAGTGTTCACACACAGATTTGACCCACGTTGTTGTCAAGTTTGAAGATAATTGGATTGACTTTTGTGGCGACAGGAGTGTTATGCTAAACATCCTGCAACAACCCTATGGAGTTGCTGACCCAACTGAACTGATACAGAACCCTGCACACCTCTGCTCATGCATAAACATGAAGGACTACCAATCAGCTTTCATATATTGGATATTCTGTAATGCAGCTAAATTCCTTTTAATTAGAGGGTTAATCTAATGCAGTTGGACATTAATTTTTTTAAGGAACCTGAATATTAGCTTTAAAGTTTTGACCGTATTGTTTTGTGACTGCTTAACATGTCGGCGATGGCTCAATCGGCCGGTGGTCATAATGGGCTGTGACTGAAAAACATGGAGGGTCCCTGTTCACTACAAGCTTCAACAATGAAAATATCCAGGGTTTTTTAATTAGGTGTGTGTAAACGAAATCAGAAGAAAGGGATATTCTTTTTCTGCTGGGTTTAAAAACTACTAGCTCTAAGAAGGAGCCAAACATTTACAGACCAACTAAAGGGAGTTTTAATATTTTGATACATAAAAAGTTGAAACCAGAAGTTTTACATACACTGATTGAAAAGACTCGTATTTTCACACGTTTTCCAAAGATTTCTTCTTGTAGCTTTCTTCAAATTCAGAACTTTATGTACATTTGGTCAGTATCAGGGATAATTGTCCTTTATATCACTTTGAAACTCAATTGGAGCTGGTGGAACTAAGTTGGGTTTATAGCCCATCTCACTTTTGTATCTGTCCACAACTTCTCCATAGCAATCTACCAAAAAGTTAAAACATTGACTTTGTTGTTGTTTTAAGTGACTTTATAACCTGTGGCTGCTTGCTGAGGATCATCGTCCCTTTGGAATAATCATTTTAGCAACGTGTTTAATTTCTGGCTTTCCACCTTATTGTCTTTCCTCATGAGCATTATGTTTCTATTTTATGAAGTGCACCAGTTCCTCCTGCTGCAAAATAATGGTGGCGGCTCCATCACAAAGTGATGCTGCCACCACCATACTTCACAGTTAGGATGGTACAAGCATCCCATTTTTTCCTCCAAATGTAATGATGGTCATTATAACCAAGCTATTACACTTACAAGCTATTACAGGATATGTCTCCAAAAATGAAAGTCTTTGTCCCAGTGTGCATTTGCAAACTGCAGTCTGGCCTTTTATGTTTCTTTTGGAGTGGCTACTTCTTCCTCACTGAGCGGCCTTTCAGCCCACGTCAGTCCACAGTTTGACCGTGGATAATCACACTCTCACCAGCTTCAGATTCATTCACTTCTAGGACAAAGAACCCGTCTAATTTCTGAGCGGTATAATTGCTGAACATTCCCATCAGGTCTATACGTGCATATAATTGTTCAAACAAAAGAATGCCGGGCCTTCATGCATCGTTAGATTGTTCGCAAGGATGAACTGGACGTGTGAAGGAAATTAAACTCCATATCTATTCAAATTTTACAGTGTTATAAAAATAGCTTGTTGTCATTTTTTGGCAGGTAAACATGATCTATAAGACATGGAGAAAATTTAGTCAAATGAAAAACATCCAGTACTAAAACTCACACACCTGAGTGTATCCTGTTCCGGCAGCGAGGTCAAAAGCTACGTGGAGATGTACTGGAAAGAGTTGCGAGTCGGAGACTTTATCCGACTGCGATGTAACGAGATTCTCCCCGCCGACATCCTGCTGCTGACCTCCAGCGACCCGGATCACCTGTGCCACATCGAGACCGCCACACTGGACGGAGAGACCAACCTGAAGCAGAGGCACATCGTCCGCAGCTTCTTTGACCTGGTGAGACCGAAACGAATGTTGCTCTCAGCCTCGTTTCATCATGTGGTTGGTGCTGCGTTTTGCTGTGTCGTATGATGATTCCTTTTGTTTTCAAGTTTAGTTTCAGGTTTTATAACAAATGTTATCACAAATTGCCGGAATAAGCAATCCCTGTTCAATCCTGTCAGTGAGCAGTGGAATAAAGTGTAATAGAAAATCTTTACAATGTACAAAAGGCGGTTGTGATGGAAACTCAGGTGAAGAATCTCAGTTATGGCAAAAAAATAAATAAAATGGTTTTCTGCGGTTGACATTCCTGAGATTCTTTTGAAAACCCACCTGACAAATAAAATGGAGATCATTTTCAGCTTTTAAGAACAATCAGAATGTTATAAAAGGGCAAAAATATTAACCAAATAAATACAGGTTAAGGCAAATAAAGTATATGGCTTGATCAAATGTTTTCTTTATTTTGGGTACCCTTCCATAAGTTTCACACAAGTGTGGAGGCAGAATTAACCAACTCCCTCTGTGAGGAACTTCAAAAAAAGGAAGATTCAGCTAAAGAGTTGTTAGTCTCTTTATTCTCCTGTGCAGGCTACAGATTCCTACAGAGATATATTATTTGTAAAAACCTTAACAAAGGCTAATAACTTTCTCAGATCTTTTTTTGAACAGAGGCATTTTGCTGCCCACACCACCACACTTGGTGGTGTCGAACTCAACTGCAAGAACAAAATCAGACAAAAGTTCGATTTTTACAGTCTTATATGAAGCCAATGTACCTATTATATGAATATAATGCATAAATTACATCTTTCCCCTCAGAATAGTTAGCTTTTTCACATACATCTTTTTAACTCTATAATTTGTAATGGCTGTTCCAGAAAATTTGTTTACCTTCACTAATTTGTCTGCTTAGGTTTAGGTTTGGAAGACCCATTTGTGTCCAACCTTCAACTCTCTGGCAGAAGTCTTGAGATATTGCATCAATATTTCCACATAATGTTTTTTTCTCATAATATCTTGTATTTTTTTTCCCCTGCAAAAAGATAATGCTTTCTGTCTTGGGTCATCTGAAAGTACAAGTTTGAATAGAGCAAATATTACACACATCTTAGCATCCATGACCAAAGTGAAGTGGGGGCTCCATATGTTTTATCACTGGGTGTTTTTGTCTTCACAGGACTGTAATTTTGACCCGTTAAAGTTCAGCAGCATAATTGAATGTGAAAAGCCCAACAATGACCTGAACCGATTTCGAGGCTACATGTGAGTATAATTTTTTTTTTATCTTAATTTTTAGAACTTTTGATTTTCAATTGCTCTTGTACACATTACATCTTGTAAGATGTAATTTGTCTTTGAGGAAGAAGGTTGGAGACCTAACAAACTGGCACCAAACCCAGGGATTTAAAAGGTTACCATAATATTCTTTCTGTTTGGAATAACCAGTATTGTTATCCCAAAGTATGTGGGTGTGTGGCAGAACTTTACTTCAAATAACAGTCCCAAGTTTATGTTAGCAATCCAAGCAACTGTGTATGGAAGTAGCTGAAAATTCCACATTCAACACAATCAAATGTTTTACTTGTGACGACAGACCAACATTACATGAATGTAACCTTCAACATTTTGAGCACTCAGAGTCCCTCAGTGGGGGTTTCTTGTCTGGGGGGTTTATCCTCTTATCTCCTTCAATATTTTTTTACAGTTTTTGCAACAGAAGAACAACTTTTATAAGCTAAGGAACATCCAAAAGTTGTTCTGCTTTTGAACAACTTTCACATACCTCAGATGAAGGCTTTGCAATATTAATTTATTCAACTTGTTGCGCATTGTGCCACATGCGATGTCTAATCTGATGATTTTTACATCATGTTACAATTTTATCCCCTCACCAAAAACATACCTGGAATGTTGGATGTTTAAGAATTCCTTTAATCTCAATTGCAACCATTCAGCTGTTCAAAACGCCCGGGTGGTCTTAGAGCCACCTTTGAGGACAAAGCGCCTCCGGATAGTTGTAGGTTAGCTTCCTAGCTTCCCCTGCAATCCCTCCATTCGGCTCCTTCAGACTAGCCAGCAGCAATTAGCAAACATCTGCTGAGCTCATGATACAAGCTATTTGTCAGTGCAACGCTGGTAAAATATTGTTAAAGAGTTAGAGGAGCCATGTTGTGGTCATGTCCTGAAGGTGGAGATTCAAAAAGAATAGGAGTTTTTAAAGAGATAGAGACCCAATTTCAAGGTGTTAAATTATGAAGTATATATTAGGGATGTGCCGATCAAGTTTTTTTTCTCCCGATACCGATCACCCCTCAGGGCCGATCGCCGATTCCGATACCGATCACATAATTATTATTTATTTTTTTTTTATCATAAAGACTACTGATACATTATGTAGAAAAAGGAACCATGAATTCACCTAAATTTAGACAAAAACTTGTTTTTAATAACTTTTCCAAGAAGAAAACTAAACAAAACAAGCATTGTGCAAATTAAACTGCTATCAATAATACTATCTTTAACAGACTGATAACATATGAAGGTTGTGAAGAGGCTAAATAATGCAAAGAGCCAAAATAAAACCTCTCCACATTGACAAAAAATTCAAGTATAAAACTTAACATTCAAAGGCAAAAACAGGATCCGTTACAATAAACAATCCAGTTACTGAATGAAAACTTCCTGTTAGCATAGCGGCTAGCTGGTTACTGCTAGTTCTCATTGGCTGTTTCTGACTGAGCGGAGTAATTATGCAGAGCAGGAAGGAGATAGATTATTTTTTAGAGATTATCTGTCTCATGTTAGGACAGAGAAAGTTTTAATATGTATGTAAAATGTATTTTTTAGGTTAGATGCTGCAGCTTTAAACAGGTTCGGTGTGAGAGTCACTACCAGGTGGAGCAGAAGCGGCTCCGTCTGTCAAATATTACTAATTATTAAATATTACTACCTGTAGCGGAGCAGCGGTTCAACAGCAGAACCAGCGTCTTACATCGCAGCTCCAAGACTTAAATTATTTTCCAGGTTATTTGTTTAGCTTTCTGACCGTCATGCTAATCCGGGAGTGTTTGTAGCTGTGAGCTGCTTTACCTGCTGTCTGATCCTCCATGTCTTTTTACTGCACTGAGCCTCGATGTAGCCAAACTCCGTCATTGTTTTATGTCGTATTAGCTTCGTTGTGTTGATGTATTTTGACCTGCTTCTATTTTCCGCCGCAACACGCAAACGTCCTCATTCACTCAGTGCGATACAGTTACACATCGCTTAGGATTTGTTGCTGCGCGTTTGCGCAGTGAAGGAAAGACGAGACCAGATGGACAGACAGGCTGGGAAATGAGATGCAGGTGGTCTGTATTGGTAACAGAGGCAATGATCGGCCGATCCCGATCATCACCGATTTCGCGGAAATCGGCCGATTATGATCGGTGACCGATCGATCGGCACACCTCTAGTATATATATAGTGATATACTGTATGTATATATATCACCATCCATTTCATCTCTTTTCAGTGTTTCTCTGTTTGGCTTGTCATTTCAGTGGATTTCTATACATTTCTTAAATTATGAGTTATGGCTTCTTTTTGCAGATTTGTTAACCAGTCTTCTGTACTGTTTTTTGGTTGTTTGTTTGTTTTTTTATATGTACAACCTTGTTGGTGGTCCCACTCTGCTGTTAAATTTGCTGCATCATTATCCATACAGTGCATGGTCACATCTGAAAGAATGACTTATCTGCTTAAAAAAAACACTCAAAGCACATTGTGATTTATTTGTGTCATACATTCAATTTTAGTTTTTTTTTTTCTGGCACTATGTTCTAACATTTTTTTCAGTGTCTGAATGTCAAGTCTTTGACTTGTTTGCTTTTATTGAATTGTTATATTTTCTATGTAAATGATTTTAGATGATGGTTTGTAGACATGTCAAGAGTTTCAAAGTTAAACTTGGGTTGTGCTCAAAACGGAAACAGAATATACAAAGGATACAGTCACCCTTGTTTGGATGCGAGTTGTGCGCAAACCTTGAGGTTTGTGTAATTTGCACAAACCTCAAGGTATGTTACAAAAAATACATGCCTTGATTATGAGCAGCTGTGTGTCCTCAAGCTTCTTGAAGGGTCAAGTTCAAGTTGTGTATCCAGTTTCAGTATTTGTACTGGACATGATTAGGGTTGTTCTCCTAAGGAATGCTTGCTACAATAAAAGTAAATTGAGATTTTTCATTTGTCTTTGCTTGGATCATAACTGGTTTGGATGTCCAGCTGTAATTCAGTCAGTATAGATCATTTACTAAATTATGCTGTTGTGTGTATATATATACTGTATATATATATATATATTATATATATATATATACTGTATATACAGGGTTTCCCCCAGTGTATTATAGGCATGGCGGGCCGCCATGCCTAGGTACCCCTGCCGCCAGGCCTAGCGTTTCAGCTGTTTGGGATTCCCCTCGGTTAATTCCCCTCAGAAAGCAGCGCTTTCTGATTGGCTTGCTTTCTGTTTGGAAACTTTCCCAGTTTCCAAACATATTTCTGCCCGTTTCATTATTGCACTTCACCTCAGTGTACGTTTTTACGTGAGAATGACTTGACCGGGGTCAAACCAGTGGCTCACTTGTGATTCCAATCTGTTGAGTACAGCTTTGATTCCGAATGCGTAAATCTTAAAACTACTATCCCAAGAGTTGTTGATTGAAAGTTGACCGATAACTGTCATCAAACTTTCATCAGCCACCTAGATGTTAGTTGCCCCTCCACATGTTTACATGTTTGCTGTAAAAACAGATGTTGTTTACGGGTGCCCTCCCTCAAAAGAGCCCGTTGGCTCTGATTGGTCTGCTTTAGTTTAGTTTGACCCCATCAGGTCAGGTCAGCTCTGTTGAAATCCAAACATGAAATTATGTCTTTGTTCCCTTTCTTAGGTGAGTGGTGCACATTTGTTGTGAAAACACCCCTTTTTTTTTGAAGGACAATTTTGTTTACAAAGACTTTGTAATTCATCTTTTGTCGCTTCTGTTGTTCATTAGAATTTAAAGTTTAATCTTTCAGAATGTGCATTTTTACCGTCATATTACTTGAAAATGGACTCAAAATAACAATACTATGGTATCTGGGACAATTTATCATCCAGTAAAGTTTTGTCAGTGTAACAGGCCTTCCTGGATCCCTGCCACTTCTCATGATGTCACCACATTAACACACTGGATTTGCCGAGCTCCACTGCGACTTGTCTTCAAACTATGACACGTATTCTTTGCTTAGAAGCACACCAGATGCTGCAGGTATTCAGTTGCCAGGCTACAGTGGAGCTCAAGGCTCACCGGTGCTTTATTACATTACGGTCAGTGACACCCGGTCTAATCTGGCTTCCCTTTCAGGGAGAGAGAGCGAGCTCAGAGGGGGTTATCTCCTTTTCTAGCAGTGCTAGCTGTGAGCTCCATTAAGCTGTGTGTGTGAGCTGACTGCTTAGGGATCGGGGAAACTCGTATTAATCTATAGACCAGTGGTGATGTCGGTCGGCTTAGTGTCAGAGGTCAGCGCATGACCTGTGTTGTTGGTAAGCATTCTGATAGTAGCATCACAGTTTCAATGTTTCAAATTCCTAAGAGCTACAGGAAACTTTATGAAACTTTTGTTAAAAAATTGATTGTTTTTTCACTTTTAATAAGATAAACATGCAAAGCTTTTTATATAAGCTATCGATCTACAATGATTTAGAGATCCATTTTCTATTAAAATATTTTAAATATTTCATACTTTATTTTGGCAAGTAAAAAAATCACTGTATAATTTAGAATTTTTTGTTAGATTCGGCAACACATGAATGAATACAAATGCAGACAACACTCAGAAATTTAATATGTTGTTTTTGGCTAAGAGAAAATCAGTTAAATACCTGAAATTTTGTGATTGAAATGGGACATGAAGAAGTTAAAGGGGTGTGGATACTTCTGTGAGCCTTTGTCTTCATTCAGGCTTAAAGCAGACGAGCTGAAGGTGACAATTGAGGGAAAGCAGCAAGATGTGAAAAGCCTCATTGAGTCCAAGCGTGAGAGGTTTCATTTAGGATCAGTGGGAATCTTGGCTTAAATCAGCAACTACTGTAATGGTTCACAGCACCTTGGCAGAATAAATGTATGTAGCCTTTTATCAGGGTTCTTGAAGGGTCTTAAAAAAACTCTAAAATTTGAAAATCAACATTTAAAGTCTTAAAAATCTTAAATGCCCAGATTTTCATCCACGGTCTGAAATGAAGTTTTAAGTCTTAATATTTAATTTTGAGCATTCCTGATCAGAAGTTGAGTTATGTGTCGCGTTGGTCTTAAAAAGCCTTTACAATGTTTTAAATTGTGCTTGGTTAAACCTACAAGAATCCCCGTTTATTCAGGATGGAATCAAATCTATAATTACTTTGTCACCTGAACGATGATGATTTTTTTCTTTCATCCGAGTCATTTCTTACACTGAATTTTCTAGAATCCACCAAAACGGCAAAAGAGAAGCACTTCACAAAGGGAACCTCCTCCTGCGAGGCTGCACCATCCGCAACACGGAGGAAGCCGTGGGCATCGTCATCTATGCAGGTCAGTCTGACCCAGCTCTGCCGCCGGACCGCGTCATGCTCCCCTTAAGACCTGCGACCAACACGCCTCGCTTCTGTCTGTGCAGGTCACGAGACCAAAGCCATGCTCAACAACAACGGGCCGCGTTACAAACGCAGCAAGCTGGAGAGACAGATGAATGTGGACGTGTTCTGGTGTGTCGTCATCCTGCTGGTGATGTGCCTGTTTGTTGCTGTTGGTATGCAGAACTTTGTTTCATATGCACAAGTTGAAACATTTTTGCCCTGTTAGAGGCCAGTTGCATTCTTTTGCTTCTTTTTTGTTATATTTAAATGTTTTTAGCTCAACAAACAAATGTTTATAAATAAAAAACAAAACCCGAGGAAAGATAAAAGTGGACTTCAAATGATCATTTAGTTGTTAAAAAGAAACTCAATGCTTTTCATTTTTGAGAACTTTCAACCACACACTCATTTTTTTTAATCATAATGAAAAAAATTTGCTTCGACTTATTGTCCCTGTCACCTTGTTTGCACTTAAAGTCACAAACTGCTGGCTGGACATTATGTGTCAGGATTGTCCAGTAAGGAGCAAAATTAATATTTCCATTAACTCTGCAATATGTAACTTTTATGAAATTTTAAAAAATATTTTTTACATATTTGTGAGAATTGTTGCTATGGGGTAGGTAATCTGTGAAAAGATGGAGCTCCTCTACCTCCTCCCAGAGCCATTTTTGCCATCTCACCAAAAACAACCAATCAGAACCAGGAGGAGGGCCTTGGCGCTGTCAATCAACCTCATGTACTCACTGCTCAACATGCTAGTGGTGGAGAAACAACTTACCGTTAAAGGAGAACTGTTCATCCTCAGCCACCTATGGCTATGCTAACTAGCCTTAGCATTCACTGCAAGCTCTGCTATTAGGAAGAAGCTGCAGCTAGCAGAGAAAGCGAGACAGGGTTATTGACAGCACTAACATGCCTCCTGGCTCTGATTGGTTGTTTCTACTTAGCGCTGGGAGAAACCAGAGGAGCTCTTTTTTTTCCCTCAGTTTCCCAGTATACATATACGGAACACTGCAGCTTTAATTACTGGAAGTCTTTCAGGTCCTGATGCTTCCAACTAGTTCCAGGCCATCACACTACCACCACCATGTTGAACTGTGAGAACAACAGTTTGTGGAAATTAATTTCTTAATGTTGTTAAATAACGTTATTATCAGACTGTTGTAACTGATAATAATAAAAAGCTTTGAGTCAACGGAATATAAGATTTAAAATAAGATTAATTAAAACCATTATTATGTGATTGGTTTCTATTTTGTGAGGGCTTTTTTATTCTTACCATATGCAAGAATAAAGTATTTGTATACACGTTTATTCATATACAAGTGAAATTGGAATCCATACAAACTTGGCTTATTTAAGCTTACCGTGTATTTGTACTGTTATTGAGAACATAACCAATAAATGATTGGTTCCTATGAGGAATTCAAAGAAAAAAATCATTAAAAAAAGGAATCTGAGAGAGAGCAAATATTCCAACACTCCTAAATCATTCTCATTTTTTGCTTTTGTATGTATGTATATATGTGTGTGTATGTGTATAAATAAATTTTATGTTATTGGATTTTTATGCTCTCCGTCTTTCTGCTGACCTTTGCTGTTGCTGTTCCAGGTCATGGGCTGTGGCTGTTACAGTACGGAGATAAGAGACCCGTGTTTGACGTTCTTAGTCCAGAAGGGACAGACTTATCACTTGTGATGTCAGTCATTTATCTCTTCCTCACCATGATCATCATCTTTCAGGTACAAAACTGGGAGAGATGGGGGGCGGGGGGGACAAAAAAACCTAAATGAAACCCAGATAACATGTGCAGGGACAAACCGTATCAGTATTTCTAAAAGATTCTCTTCCACTGCATGCAGGCAGTGCTGTAAATCAAATTGTTAGCTGAAATTATTGCAACCTATGAGCATATGACCTCTAAATCTTTATCTCCACTTAGAAATAAAAACAAACCCTCAGCATGCAGTGAGGATGTATGCGCTTCATGCCTCACACAGCCTCTCTGCTGTGCAGGATCAAGTTGGGGAGGGAAAAGTTGTCACGGAGATCTATTGATCTGTTTGCTTGTGACCTGAATCATTGGTGAACGTGTCACGCCGCTCCATGTCATAAGCAGTGGATCGGTTTTGATCTGCGGGGTTTCTGTAGAAAACGGTGAATGAATGTCTGCATGGTCGGTGATGTGTTTTAGGTGAGTAAACAGTGGCTGAATTTGCCATGCGGGGGAAGAGCGGCGGGGGGAAAGCGTGCAAACTTCACTGCCTTCCCAGATGTTATGACTCAGTCTTCTCAGCAAAAGTGTTAATGGAAATGTCCCATCATGGCTCACGCCAACCTTTTTCTGAAACAGTTGAGCAAATGCGGAGCACACTTTTTAAACAGTCTTTCTCCCAGACCATGTGGTACTCTTCTGTTTGTGTATAAAACTGCACAAAGCTTTTTTTATGTTTTTAAACTTTCTGACCTCTTTTTTTTTAAGAAAAGTTGATTAAAATAAACTAATTTAAAAGTCTGATATCAACTATGTGTTAATTTAATGCTGATATGTTAAAAAAAATTTAATATTTCTATTGAAGTATCATCTGTAAAACTTAACAAGATGCTCAGCATTCTGCATTTTAATATTTTGGTTTTTCATGGTTAAGTTTCCATAAAGTATTACTTCATTCTTCTAGTATTACAAATTTATTTTGTAATATTATTTTATTCTCCTAATTAAAATATTTAAATTGTAGCTTGGCCCGAATATTCCATTATAGAACTGACCTGAATATAAAGTAAAAAAAATAAAAAAATCACAGTTCTTATGTGACGTCACACTTTCGTAAACCTTGCAGCTGACAACCATCTTGGTAGGTATCCGTAGCTAGCTGTCATGACAGTTGCTATGGAGTTATGTCAACAGTAAATGATCCACATTCTCTGTCTCATACAGATCAATACTGGAAGCAGTAAAAATTTTGTTTATGTCTTTCTCTTTCACATTGGTCAAGTCTCGAAGCCACGGTTCATCTGTTATATGCTGCGCTTGCCTACCAAGATGGCGCTTCAGTGGCACGGATCACTTCCTGTTCAGATTTGTAGGAACTGCACATAGAAGCAGTAAAACTTTGCTTGTCAAACAAGATGGTGGCCCTTGGTGTTCTGACGACATTCTGCACTACAGAAACCCAAGGAGTGCATTAGTGGGGGAATACTGATGGTAAAAGTCAAATGTTAAGCTCTGAGAATGGTTCAGACTGTCTAGTCATTTGTGCATTGTGTGCTCTGAATCCTCTCTGTAACTTTCCTTTCCTCTCCCAGATGCTGATACCCGTCTCGCTCTTCGTGTCGATTGAAATTGTGAAGATCTGCCAAGTGTACTTCATCCATCAGGACATAAATCTGTACGACGAGGAGACGGACTCCCAGCTGCAGTGCAGGGCGCTTAATATCACCGAGGATCTGGGCCAGATGCAATACATCTTCTCCGACAAGACAGGCACGCTGACGGAAAACAAGATGGTGTTCCGGCGCTGCACTGTGGCCGGAGTGGAGTACTCGCACGACGCCAACGGTGAGTTCAACTGGCCGACGCGCAGCGCTGGTTTCCCCTTTAAGGCCTTCCTAACGGCTGGGTGTCTTGGCGCGACGCAGCTAGAAGAATCGCCATGTATCAGGAAATCGATTCTGAGGAGGAGGAGTTCATGTCCCACGGAGGCACCCTGCCCAGACGGGACAGCGTCACCAGCCATCAGAGCGGACGCGTCGTGCTGCGCTCCCACAGCACCAAGTCCCACCGCAGGACGGGCAGCAGGGCCGAGGCCAAGCGGGCCAGCATCCTGTCCAAGCACACGGCCTTCAGCAGCCCCATGGTCAGCTCTTCGCTCCGTCCAGCGCCATCCTCGTGTGATCCAGTCCCCACTAATGCGTCCCTTCTCTGTCCTGTAGGAGAAGGATGTCACCCCCGACCCTCAGCTCCTATACAGAGTCAATGAATGCAGCAGTCAGCTGGACTTTATGCGCTTCCATCGCCAGTCCATGTCCCACCTGCCCTCCGGCCTCTCGGATTTCATCGATTTCTTCATCGCTCTTGCGATCTGTAACACCGTGGTGGTGACCTCGCCCAATCAGCCCAGGCAAAAGGTAAGGCGCAGCGGCTCCCACAGGCCTTCAGTTTGCTTTTGTGAATTTTGTATGCGTCCTATAGTTCTCAACAAAAAGAAATAATTATTTTTATCAGTGGCCCTAATCCTCTTCTGCACCTTTCCTGTGATGTATTAAATAAACACAGAATTGAAGATGAGTAACTTCCCTGAATAAAGAACAAACATGTTTCAACCAAAAATACACTTGCAGCTTTTGTTAGTTTCATAAGTTTTTTTTTTTTAAAAAAAAAAACAAACAAAACAAACTGATTTGTAAAATCTTTGTTTTGCCTGATTTTATTTTTTATTGCTACCTATATGAATTACTATCATTTTCATCCTTAAAATAGCAAAATTTCCACCTAACTTTATGTTTCAATTTGATGATTGGTAATTTGATCATTTACTCTGTACTTGAGTAAACATTTTACCAAAAACTTTTTACTTTAACTTGAGTCATTTCTTGGATGGCTACTTTTTACGTTAACTGGAATAAAATATGTCAAGTAGTTACACTCTTAATTGAGTACAATGTTTAGGTATTCTTGTTAATTGAATGTGCATAGCCTGTAGTTTAATTTTTTAAGTTGCAATTCAATGATTTTTTTTCAGAAAATCGTTAATATTTGTGGCGTAATAATCAAGTTTTTCATCTTTTAGGTAGTCAAAGGAGTTTAAAAGTTCTCAGTCATCCTTCTAAAGCTTCCACTTTCACTAGTTACGCTTTTCCTAAAACTTTCGAAAATAAAGCAAAAATGTCTGTGTGCACGTACCTTTCACTGCCATTCTTTGATGTGCTGGGTCCAAACACAACCGTGTATCCGAGTTTTGTTTTGCTCCTGCGTGAGCCTGGGTGTGGTTGTCCTGTTCTGTTTTGATATCCTCCCCACCCATCACACAGCTGCTCCCCCTCCACCTACCGTCCTGTCCCCTCATGCCTCCCACCTCCCCACCCAGAGGGATGGAGCCGTTGCGATTAAACTGCACAAAATGACACATTATTCATGTGAGTTTGTCCTTCAAGGTTATCGCTTTAGATGAAAAAAAAATACAAGCCTTGCACAAAACAAAATCAGCAGCTTTGATGCAGCCTCCCTCCAGCTTTCGTTTCCGCTCATCTTTATTGTTGTTATTTGTGGTTCCCCGTGCCGGTGCCATTGTTCACATTTTATTAAGATGCCCTTGTAGCTAACCCACCACATTGAAGGATTTATACTTGTGTTTTTTGTGAGAGCTGTGAGTCCTGCAGTCAGGAGACCACGGAGTGAGTCACCCTCTGTGTTGTCGTACAGCACCACCCCGGCATGAAGGACTGGGTAAAAGATTTTTGCCAGGAGAGGCATTTTCATCGGTGCAGGAGGGCATAGTGATGGATTTATGCTAATTAAAAAGAAAGGAGGGTAAAAATTGCTCTCAAAAAGTCCAAAATTTAACCCACATATAAAATACCTTTAATCAATTTTCTAAAAGTTAAGTAAATTTCTCAATCACATTGGTGCTGTTTAATATAATTTAAGTAATGCACTGATTGAGAATGCATTGATACTCAATTTGTTTGACTAAGTACTTCCTGGACCTGTCATGATAACTCAGAATTGTCCCAGACGTGATTGCAATAAAGAATAATAATGTTTCAATATAATTTTCAAGTTAAAGAATGATAATGAAGTGGTAATGCAAATACACCATCTCAAAGATCAATAAATCTTTATTTCTAATGAGCATTTAACTCTGGAAGTGGAAGACATTTTAAATATCCAAAACCCTAAACTTTTTCTTTTCTTGTAAAGAAGACAAAACATGACTGCTTGGAAATATGTTTATTCAAAAAAACATAGACCCTTTGATGCTAATTTATTGAATAACTAGATATAAAAGTGTAACAACATACATTTTTGTTATGAATCTGTTATTTAGATTATTCAACCATCAGATTACTAATTTAGCTTTGAGAAGCCTCTTGTCGATGATGAAACTTCTTTGAAAAACATACTTTAGAAATGTTAGCTGTGGACGTCAGTGCTGCTGCGACATGTTTTGCATTTTAGACTTGAATAGCTTTAGTGTTGCCTTCTAGCACAACTTGAACACAACAATATTCTCTTCCAGTGTCACATCGGATCATTTCTAGGAACAAAAATTAATCCCCATGGGCCTAGAGAAATAACTTTTCATCAGTTGCTGTTTGTGGGTGTCGCTTGTTCATCAGAATTATAGATGTACAAGAAACATGTGAATACAAAGGTTCCTGCCAGTGATTTTTGTATGTAAAAAAAAAAACAACTAATTAAAATAATTTTAGCGCAACTTTTTATTTTGAAATGGGTTCTATTATCTTTTGTAACTCTGAATTACTTTCATACTACCTCAACGGCAAAAATCAAGTTCTATTCTTGCAGTAACAACTTCCACACTTGAGGGGCATTGTGGTTAACATGACCTTTTTCCCACAAGCAAACAAATCATTCCAAGTGCTGCACGGTTTGTTTATTTGCTGGAAAAAGACCCGGTTTCCGACAATCTGAACTGGATGAACTGTTACATATGCACTCCTTCTGAGTGCCCAAACTGGTGAGTGACTTATGTTTCAGCATTACAAACATCTCTATTGATTTGTTGGGTTCTTTTACTTTATCGCAGGCCATTTCTTGTTGCCTTTTGTTTGATCTCCTGACAAACTGTGTGGCATGGTGTTCAAATTTAGGTGGTAAAATGCTGAAACAGAACCAGCAATGCTACTCCACAGGGCAGCAGTTGTTTCCAACTGCTGCCTACTACTTACTGTTTACTAGCAATTGCGTACTTTCAGGATGAGTGTACCAACCTGATGACCCAGGCTGTTTTCCTTCAACAAGCCTTCCTCTGCTTAGACTCCTGCCTTTCCCAAAATTAGCTCAATGTTTGCTCTCCTCGCTGATCCTCATAGTCGAGTCACATGGGGGAAAACTGCTTACGATTGACTGCCAGGAAGTTCTCAGTTTTTTTCTATGCATGTGTGAGAATATAAAAGTGGAAAGTATTTGCGTGTTGTCAGAAACCAGCTGTTTGAGATCGTACTGTTTTGTTAAATGTTGCAGCTGCAGCTTGGTTTTATTTTAAAAACCTTGAAATATTCTCCCTTTTATTTCACTTTTTTTTTTGGTACATTTACATGAAACACTTTTGATGTGGCCAGGTTTTGGCTCAAACTGCGTATCACTGAAGATCATCATGTTGCCTCTGTGAAAAGTTTTGGTGTATTTCATCAACACCTAGCAAGTCCAGGTTATCATGACTTGGTTAGTACTTGTAGGTTGCAGGTCCTTTATTGTAAGCAATGTAGTTACTATCTGCTTTAAATGAAAGGGAGTTGTTTTATTTTATGCTCTGAAATTTTGAAAACGCTACACTAGGCTGTTTTTTGGACTGTGTGTTGCAAAAGTATTGATGTATAAACCTTTTGCCCTCTTTTGTCATGTTGGATCCACAAATTTATTAGAACTTTTCCAGAGTTTCCCTCAGGAAACCTGCTGGTAAAGGCGTTACAGCAGGCCACCGTGATTTTGTTTAAAGAAATGTTAAAAGTTACAAAGATGCAGAGGTGCAAAAGTAGGCATCATAATAATGTGGAAATAATGGTGTGAGGTCAACAGGCACGTGCAAGGACCGCACAATTAATGCACACCCCTTTGCTTAATGCATCTTTAAAGTTTAAAGTAATTTTATTTATATATCACATTTTCAGCAACAAAGCAATACAAAGTGCTTTACAGGAATTAAAAGGAAATACAACACTTTACTGTCACTGGTGTATTAAAAGTTCTATTTGAATTAAACCATGCTCAGCCTGGTAGGGATTCACTGGGGGAAACTTGATTTTATTGGGATTTTATTTTTATAAAGGTCATTCAAACAAATAAAATGACTGACTGGTCTGATCAAAGTGACTTTGATTGGGACATTTCTATACATAAACCTGTTTTGATCTAAACATTTGAGTTTTGCCTCTATGCTCAGCAGTGTTGTTCTATCCTCTTAACTGGTTTCTATCCAGGATTGTCTTCTATTTACCGGTAATTGAGTTATTAAGCATTTGCCAGTGTTATTATTGGAGTAGCTATTTGGTGAAAAATCATACACATGTACATGATTCCTCTTTGCGCCAGATAATGTTCCTGAAAAAAATACCCCTGGATATTCTAGATACAAAAACTAGAGAGTGGAAACGTACAAGTTGAAGAGAAACATCAACATTGCTGTTTGTTGGCATGTTTCTTGCGATGTGCTGAAACTTCTGACCAATTACACAGCGCTTCGAGCTCTTTGGAAATAGTTTGACCCGGACCTGGTGTCGAGTTTGGCAGGCACTGAAATGGCGCAATTTAAATCATGTGCCTACATAAATGAAAGCCGATTTTGGCACTTCAGGGCCTTACTGTTCTCAACTATAACACTGTAAAGGTAAGATAATACAGATAATGGATGAATGGATTCACACACACCTTGCAGTTAAACAATTTAATTTTCATATGTTGGATTGAACAGTATTCCGATGTCCAAAGGTTTGGGATATTGTTCTGCAGACTAACCCTGCTTCAACTTGTCCAAAACATTCTCCCTGCCAATTGATGTTTGTGGTTGTAAAGGGATGAAGTAAAGTTGAAAGGGATATGAATATGCAACCCTAGTACCGTAGAAGTGTCTTTATCCTCCAATCTTTGTTTTCAAGGTCCGAACAAGATTTGAACTGAAGTCTCCGGTGAAGACAATCGAAGACTTCATCAAGCGCTTCACCCCCAGCCGCCTGACCTCGGGCTCCAACAGCAGCAGCTCTTCTAGTCTGAACCGCTCTTTCAACAGGGTATGCTCCAGCCTCCTCTCCTCTACCTCGGCAGAGAGCACGCTGACCAAGCTGACCGAGGAGCATCTTTCTGGCACCCTGGAGCAAGCCTTCAGCGCCTTTTCAACCCGCTACGACGAAAAGCCACCCGACAACCCCGAGGAAGGAGAGCTGCGCTACGAGGCGGAGTCTCCCGACGAGGCCGCGTTGGTCTACGCCGCCAGGGCGTACAAGTGCTCCCTGGTTGGACGCCTCCCCGACCAGGTGACGGTGGAGCTGCCTCACCTGGGGAAGCTGACGTTTGAGCTGCTGCACACACTGGGCTTTGACTCCACCAGGAAGCGCATGTCGGTGGTGGTGAGGCACCCGCTCACCGATCAAATCACAGTCTATACCAAAGGAGCGGACTCCGTCATCATGAACCTCATTAAACCTCCCGACACAGGTAGGGAACTAAGCGTTCAGTCATTTCAAGCTGTTGTCTGGGTTTGTGTAGTTTGAAGAGAAAGATGGTGGCAGAGGAGGACTTAACATTTTATTGCAATATTTTGTGGTACCATTGTGGTAACGATGAGAACTATTTATTACTTTTTAGGTGACTGTATAGCTGCAACTGCATGACACAACAATTATAGCCTCATTAACATAAAATACTGTCCATAAAAATCTTCATTAGTAATGCACTTCTTTAGGACATCAGTCACATAAAAAAGTGAGATTTGTATCACTAAATTGCACACAGTAAATATATTTAATCATGTTTTCAAAGTTATTGAAAATTGAGAGAAACAGCAACTATAACAATGTAGACCATTTTAATAAAACATGATTCATTTACAGCAACAATAAATCAAATATATAAGAAATATATAACAATAAATGATAAGCACTATGATAAATGCCCACCTGTAGCTGGTGGTAGTCTGTGCTTTTGAGGTGAATTTCCATTCTGGTTTGGAGTTGTTGAGCTGGAAGGAGACACTCCTGATCTTAAATTGTTTTGCATCCTGTTCTTGTTGTGGTAAACTCTACATCACAACAAACTTTAGGATGCCACTTGTTTGGGCAGCATAATATGCCAATTGGTGGAGCAAAGATGATACGAAAGTACGATACAAACTTGCATTTGACATGCTAATGCTGTATTTATCCAGTCGGACAGTCTTATAGCAGAAGAGGCTCACACTGGACACAGACAACTGGCAATGTTTATCAGTAATATTGCCGTCACAAGATTTTCTAATGCCATGAAATCCCACTGCTTGTGCACTTATGAAAACCTCTGATGCCTTCCAAAACACAAAGCCTGTGTTATGGCTTTGCACTCGTTCTTTTGCAAATAAAACGGGCTACGTAACTGCAAATGCAAGCCACACTTGGTATTTTTGTTTGTAAACCAGTATAATTTGTGCTACATTACTTTATCTTGTTGCATAAATAGTAATAAAATTCATTGACATTTGAGGTGTTAATCTGACCAAATGAGACAAGGTTCAAGGATGTCTAAGGATAATTTCACACATGATAATCTGATAGACTCAGTTTGATTTGGGACCAAAATTTCAACATTTGTTACATTTTCAGCTTGTGCTTGTGTTCACCAGCTGAAAATGATCCAAACCAATTGGCAAAAACTTTTCCCCTATTCTCCTGTTGCGGTGCTTCACAAAGCACAGCTGAAGGAAATGACACGGGAACTTCTGAAAAAGACACCAAGTGCAACTTCCTTTTCACAAAGTGCAGACAAAAATGAAGTGGCGTCTGATTGCTGTAGGATTTGTCTTCTGTTTCTGATGAGACAGCAAGCCATTTCTCCCACTAGCGCAAGACTTTCACATTTGTTTTGGTTGTATTTACCCAGAATGCCCCATGCTACAGTCTCTTTCCTGCTTTTGGTGTGGTCTCCGGTCCATTTAGTGATGTTCCAATACGTATGTGGATGCCAGCGTTCACTTCAACCAAACAGAGACCTAGGTTTGTAGGTTTGTAGGCAGAGCAGAGTTTGCTTTTTTTCAGTGCACATCAGAGCTCAATTGCGCATTCACACCTTCCCAAACAAACCAGACTTTGTAGGCAAACAATCTAGAGTTTGATTAAAGTGAGCTAAATGGGCTGGTGTGCATGTACCCTAAATGTTTTCACCGTCCACCTAATACTCACTATTAGCATGTCAGCCCACATAACCACTCATTGTTGACTGCTCAGTTCTACATGTATTAGTTTCTCTCTCTACCAACAGTCATATTTTCTGGAGAGCAAATCTGCCTGAGTCTTTCAGCTACAGCGCATTTGTTGGATTCTTTCTTTCTTTCATAACTAATGTAATATTTCCTCGCTTCCATCCACCGAGCTTTCCTCAGAATCCCCGCCTCACGCTTTGAAAACCTCTCCCTTATAAGATCCACCTCTTACCTAAACTCTGCTCCTTTCCATGTCAACAAACAAGATCGCAGGTTATGTAAGAACTCACTTTGAGCTTAAAGACTGCTTTCTGCTACCTTCCCCAAATAAACTTCCTTTTTTTCATGTTCCTTGTTGCATAATCAAGGCGCTCCTTTGTATTCTAATGGTAAAGGCACAACAGGTTGTTAGTATTCCAGGCACACAAAGAAACACTTAATTATGCTTTCTACTAAATCTGTATAAACGGTAAGTATTCTTGGAAAGATTCAGTCCACATTAAATTCTGACGTTTGCATCTGAAGTCCTGCTTCCTACACCACAAACTCATAGCCGATTAATGACACACATAGTTATTTATCATCATGTGGAGATTCAGCAGATAAGCCGAGCTTGAAAAAAAACCCAAAACGGCTTATTGTGTTTTATTTTTGGAAACAGATCAGAGAGAATGGCAAAACTGTTGGAGGCATATTCTTTAGTCTTACTTGGGTTTGGTCACATCCCTCCACAAGATGGAAGGGATGTATTTTGCTTAGAGTAAGCAAAATACAAAATAGACTTTTTTAATGTGACAACAGAGCACACATAAGCTGCATTCATGTCAGAGCATTTTTCTCTCCACATAAATATAATTCCCCCCAGAAACATTTTTTAAGAAATCATTTTTTGTCTTATCCGTTAGATGATCTGCTGTATCGTGTTATAGGAAGGTATGAAGTTTCATTGGGAGTTTTAGGAAGGGAACGTCTTCCTTACACTGCAAACATCTTACCCATGTCCATGTAATGAGTCCCCAGATAGTAAGTCTTTTACTATTGAGGTAAAAGACTTACCTCAATAGTCCTTTCAGAACCCACAAATCATATTTCCTTCAACTTCATCTTGTCATGGCAACATAAACCTTTTCATAACTCTACGTAGCTAAGCTTAGGAAAGATGTTCAAGGCTAGCATTAACCTTTCCCCTTAGACACTTTGTAGAATATAATGAAGAGAGGCGATAAACTAAAGTGACATTGGTTATAAACTCTATATCCACTTGCTTTAAATGGGACTTATTATTCAAAATCATCTTTTTTGTAGTCCACAAATACTTTTTGTTCTGAACCTGGAGTCTGTACGAGTGCAGAAAAATTTAATTTAGTCTCTCTCGGTTCTTTGTAAACATTCTTATTTTCTATTTGGTTAACTTTTTTTCAATCCGTTCAGTTTTCTCTCTTCCTATCACATTTCTTTGGGGGGGTTGGTATGTCTCAGTATTTACCATGACAAATACTGAGATGTAAACAAAGTAATGACAGTTGGTTAACAAATTTTGTGAATTGGCCTTTTATTTTTCTTGCAGTGACTTTGTAGTTCAAGGAGGCTGAATAAGTCAAAATGTTTGGTTGCTGTGTGTGTTAACCCACACAATTTGTCGCACCCAGGCGTCAGAACCTCTGCTGAGTACCAGTTAATATTGGATCGCTTTAATAACATCGACTGTCTTTGGCACTTGCTCATATAAAATACCTCGTGCCTCATGTCTTGCTCATACTTACCTGTATAATAGTCAGAGAAAATATTTTGAGAGAGAGAGACTGTGTTGCAGTTTAATCCCGCTTCTTGTCTGTGTTACACTTGTTAACTCATTTGGGGATTCCCTCCATGCTGCAAGGCCAGGCACATTAACATAAAACTAAGGAACAAAACAAGAGTTTTGGTGATTAAAGTTTAATGCAATTAAACTTGAGTTTAAAGTGAGAGAATACCATTGACTCTCCTGAGCATAAAGCGGTCTTGTTCAATTCTGAAAACTGCAGTGAAAGTAGGAGTAGTGTGCTCCGTATTATGGCTGCAAAATATGAATATCACAAGACAATAATAAGTTACTTTTATCCAGAGAGCTACAACAATTTGGTGTTAGTTGAATTCTATTGTCTGCTATCTTGGCTCAACTCTTGACTAATGTTTGTACACTTTGGCATTTTTCTTTCATTTTTTTGGGGGGGCTTTTAGTGTGTTTTCTTCATCCTAATTTAATACGAAGCAACCTGTGCACCGCTTTTCCTTGGCCTCCTGTTAGTGAATGCCTATTATGTTGTTTTTACATTTTGCGCCTGTTCATTAGTAGCAGGAAGTTCCAGCTTCACAGAAAAATGAGTCCCCAGATATGTTATCCTGCTGTCCTGAGTGTAGATGGACACTCCTGTTTCACATGTTTTTAGACTGGCATCCCCACATTCTCTCAGATAAGGCTGGATTACAAAGTAATTACTCAACTCAGCTTCCATTATGAGATGAATGCAACTCTTTGGAATGAACGCTATGTGGTTTACATTTTAGGGGCATTTATGCAGTTTTCTCTGTGAAATCCTCCATAGTGGTGAGATTTTGGCTTCATTCTCCCTTCTTTAACAGATTTAATGGTTAATAGGTTGGGTTGATGCAGGTTGGGCTTCACCATAACACTGATCTGTATAGTGATAGCTTTGACGAGGCTGTTATTTAGTGTTAGTCAAATAACATCGTACATGAAGGCACTGAATGTGGTCTGAAGTTCCTTGCGCCTTTAGAAATTACAGCGCGACTTGCGACGAAACTCCAGTTTCACCACTGTTGCATGGTCTTGTGTAAGAAACTCCATCCTCTTCATCCATCCATCCATTTTCTTTACACACTTGTCCCTAGTGGGGTCGGGAGGGGTCCTGGTGCCCATCTCCAGCTTACATTCCTGGCGAGAGGCAGTGTCACCCTGGACAGGTCGCCAGTCTGTCGCAGGGCAACACAGAGACAGACAGGACAAACAACCATGCACACACACACTCACACCTAGGGGCAATTTGGAGAGGCCAATTTACCTGACAGTTATTTTTTTGGACAGTGGGAGAATAGTGGAGTACCCGGAGAAAACCCACGCATGCACAGGGAGAACATGCAAACTCCATGCAGAAAGTCTGGGGCTGGGAATCGAACACAGAACCTTCTTGCTGCAAGGCAACAGCTCTACCAACTGCGCCACTGTGCAGCATTCAAAGAAACTCATTAATTTTAATTTGCTTGATTTATCGTTTTTTCTTTTCTTTCTCTTTTGAGTGTGTGTGTGTGTGTGCATGGTTGTTTGTCCTGAATGTCTCTGTCTTGCCCTGCAACATGTCCAGGGTGACCCTGCCTGTTGCCTGGAAAATTTTTTAGTGGTGTATTGATAATGGCTCAAACATTAATGAGCCGTAGCTTTGTACAGGACACTTTACACTGGAATTGGAAGATATTTTAAACATCTAAAATAAAACGACAACCAAAAGCAATAAAGAAAACAGAATTAAAAACCACACACAACTATAAATAAGATGGATTATGAAATTGTCCATCAGAAAATAGATGGAAATTATCGAGCTCATCTTTATTTGTCCTGCGATTACTCACTTATTGCAACATTTTTGTTGTTTGTGCAATATTTTGAAACCCATCGTTTCTCCTTCCACTTCACGGCTGTGGTGCTTGTCGTGATCTGTCTGCGTTTAGTCGCCATCACACGCACTGATGCACTGGGGTCGTACTGTGACAAAATGCCATCGTCCTGTAGATGGTCACCTAAAGGACCAGAAGTTTTTGTCGAGCCGATCCAGCAGAAAGGGAAACTCTTCCCTGGCGTATGAAGCCTGAGGCCATCGCCAGGATGCAGCTCATTTGTTCCTTTAGGTAAAAATAATTTGCTGCGGCAGTTTGTGCGCAGCCAATCTGGGCTGTTATTAGTGAGATTGTATGGCTGGCAGTCAGAGTGCTGGCTGGTGCATCTGTGTCAGGAGAGCCATAACGCCAATCTGTTGGTACGCCGTTCCCTCTGGCCAAGATGGGGCGCCGCAGAGTCACGTCGGCGATGCTCCGTTACCAAACATAAGACCCAACATCCTCAGGAAACTGCACATGCTTGTATTAAACCAATTATGTAACGCGGCTGAAATAGGATGGTTTTATTTTTGAGAGACGAAGAACTTCTGCCACTAAACTGTGTCTGCTTGATGAGACTGTGACGTTTTTGTGAAAAACATTGAGATGCATGGTTACTGTAGGTGTGAGCACAGATGGTGCTCATGTTTCTGTTAACATCTCTGCTAAATTTTCCCCTCAGAGAAAAGAGTATTTGATCTTTTCAAACCAATTCTTTCTGTTGTCTTTTTATTTTATTTTATTTTTTTTTAAAAGGCAACGCCAAAGGAAAACGTCAGAAAAAGATTTTCTGCCGGACGCAGAACTACCTGAACCTGTACGCCGCAGACGGCCTTCGCACACTCTGCATTGCCACAAAGGTAAGCGATAGGGTTGTGGGTCTCGCTGGATTCTGGGCAGGCTGCATTCGTAGTCCGGCCAGATGACTGCGCGGGCCAGCCCTTCCAAACGGGACATGCTTCATGACTCAGCTGCAATCTGTGCCTCGTTCCCAGGCTGCTAATTTATGCTTTCACAGGCTGGGCTCCGTGTATTCCTTGCTTTTGCACAGCCTGTCACCAAAGCCGAGTGATGAAACACCTTGTCAAGGTTTCACATTACTGCTGCGCAGGAATCACAGCAGTAATGTTCCGTTTTCCCACAAGAAACAGAAAAGCGGTGATTCTTTCGCTGTGTGTGTGTTTGAGTGCAACCTTCTGGTGTGCTTTGTTTTGTGTGTGTGTGTCAGACTTTGAGTAAAGAGGAATACGCCCGCTGGCTGCAGCGCCACCTGGAGGCTGAGACGGCCATCCAGGGAAGAGAGGAGCTGCTCTCTGATTCGGCGTTGAGGCTGGAGACAAACCTCCACCTTTTAGGTGTGTTGGGTCACTTTTCAGTTTCCGAACGACTTCCTTCATTTTTAGACCAGAAAAAACACATCACTCTTCTGGAGAAGTTTGGTTGGAGGAGTTTGGTTTTGGTATTTTCTAGATGTGGATAAGTTTGGAAAAAGAAACCCTTTTTGTGTCAAATGTTGTGTCCCTTCCATCTTTTCTTTTCTTTGTGTTCTTTGCGTTATGTCCTACCTTCTATCCCTCCTTTGTTCCCGTCTTCCTCCTTTCCTTTTATTGCTTCCTTTTCATGCTCCTCCATCGTTTCTTCCTTGTGGGCTTCCCTCTGTGCTTCCTTTCTTTTATGTAATCTTCCTTGTGTTCTTTTCTCTGTTTTTCTCTTCCTCCTTTTCTTCCTGTCTCATGTCTTTATTTTTTCTTTTCCTACTTCCTGGTTTTCTTTGACTCATGTCCTTTCACACTCCTTAAGTTTATCCTTAATTTCCTGGATCTTTTATGTTTGTCTTCTTTCCTTCCTGTTCCTTTGTAACCTTTATTCCTAGGATCCTTCTTTCTTTCTTCTCTGTCCTTTCTTCTGTGTTTTTCATTCCTTCCTTGTCCCTTTTTCATTTTTTATCATAAATCCTTTCTTTTTTCCGTGTGCCCTGTATTCTTTCCAGTCCTTTCTTCCTTGTCATTCTTGTCCTTATGTTTTTTCACCCTTAATTTCTTTTTTCCGTTCATTCTTTTCCTTCTTTCCTTTTTTTCTTCCTCTTCTTTCTTGTTTCCTTCATTTCTTTCCCCGTTGTTCACACTTTCTTTGTCTCTTTCTCTTTTTCCCTCTTTCTTGTCTTTGTTCCTGTCTGTCTGTCTAATAACATAAATGACAGAGAATTGTGGGAAGTTGAATCTGGAAAAGTGTGAAACGTGTAGATGAGAAACGTGTCTGTATAATACTGGCGGTTGTGCAGCATTGTTGCAGACGCTAACATTAGAGATGTGCCGATCAGGTTTTTTCCTGCCGATACCAATACCGATCACCCATGAGGGTCAATCACCGATACCGATCACATAATTTTTTTTTTTTATTTGTTTTTTATCATAAACACTACCGGTTACATTATGTGGAAAAAGGAACCATGAATTCACCTTAAGTTAGACAAAAACTTGTTTTTAATAACTTTTTCCAAGAAGAAAATTAAACAAAACAGGCATTGAGCAAATTGTACTGCTATCAGTAATACTATCTTTAACAGACTGATATAAATGCTCTGAAGAGGCTAAATAATGCAAAGAGCCAAAATAAAACCTCTCAACATTGCTAAAAAATTCAAGTATAAAACTTAACATTCAAAGGCAAATACAGGTTCCATTACAATAAACAATCCAGAGATACTGAATGAAAACTTCCTGTTAGCATGGCGGCTAGCTGATTACTGCTAGTTCTGATTGGCTGTTTCTGACTGAGCGGAGTAATTATGTAGAGCAGGGAGGAGATCGATTATGTTTTTAGAGATTATCTGTCTCATATTAGGACAGCAAACGTTTTAATACGTATGTAAAATGTATTTTTTTAAGTTAGATGCTGCGGCTTTATGCAGAGGTTCGGTGTGAGAGTCACTACCAGGTGGAGCAGAAGCGGCTCCGTCTGTCAAATATTACTACCTGTAGCGGAGCAGTGGTTCAACAGCGAGAGCAGAACCAGCGTCTTACATCGCAGCTCGAAGACTTAAATAATTTTGCGGGTTATTTGTTTAGCTTTCTGACCGTCATGCTAATCCGGGTGAGTGTTTGTAGCTGTGCGCTGCTTTACCTGCTGTCTGATCCTCCATATGTCTTTTTTACTGCAGTGAGCCTCAATGTAGCCAAACTCCGTCAAGTATGTAATTGTTTTTATTGTGTTGATGCATTTTGACCTGCTTCAATTTTCTGCCGCAACACGCAAACTTCCCCATTCACTCAGGCTGCGAAATGAGATGCAGGTGATCGGTATCGGCAACAAGAGCCAAAGATCGGCGATCACTGATCATACACTTTTTCACTAAAATCGCCCCGATTATGATCGTGACCGATCGATCAGCACACCTCTAGCTGACATGCATCCGTCCACAGGAGCGACTGGCATTGAGGATCGACTGCAGGACGGCGTCCCAGAAACAATAGCTACGCTGCGGAAAGCCGGCCTGCAGATCTGGGTCTTGACGGGTGACAAACAGGAAACGGCAGTCAACATTGCCTACGCCTGCAAGCTGCTGGACCCGGAAGAGGAGATTATAACGCTGAACGCCGACTCCCAGGTGGGCCGCAGCACCCAAAGGCTCATCTTGTTTACCTAATCAATACCGCATGCTGAATAATCAATGTTAATCATGTACAAACCAAACATTAACGTAGGCTTCAGCCAATTCAAAGAGTCAAGGCCTACTGTGGTTTTACACAGCTACAGTTTCAAGACTGCCAAAATCCTCCATCATACCGTTGCTATGGTGTCGAAGCCTTTTCATGAGAAGCCAGAGGAAGTGAGTTTCCTGCTGCTGACTGAAGCAACAAAGACACTTATATTTTCCTTCACTTCTAGGAAAGGCCTACACTAATCAAACCAGGACTAAAACAGTTAATCGACTTAATTTTGATGAATCATTGTTGAAATAATCAACCTATTTAGTAATTGATTAATCATTAACTGGAGTATGCAGAGTCAAAAATTTAATTTTCAGAAAAAAAAGAACACAGTCGGAGCAGTAATAGAGACAAAACATGGATACATTTTCCATTCAAGACTCAAACTTTTTTGTCAGTAAATATTTTACCCAGAACACCTCAGGTTGAATTTCTGGTTCAAATTCTGTAAATAAAATCCATCATACACCCTTTTGCTGTGTAATTACATATTGGTTAATCACCAGATCGGCTCTACGCTGTATTGATGTTAAGTTGTGAAGAAATGACTATGATTTTCACATGTTGATGTTAGTCATTTTCTTAGTTTGTTTGTTTTTTTTGCTGCAGATGCATCATTTGCTACAAATGATCAAGTATTCTCTAAAGGAATGCAGTTGCTGCATTTTAGATAACAAAATGCTTTTATTTAAAAATAGAACTGAATTATTTGCAACTTTTAATGTATTTCTAATATTGTTCAGAGTGAGGCTTAAATGAAAAATCTGCAGAATGCACCAATTTATCAGATTAATCATTCAAATAATTGTCTAAAGATTAATTGATTACTAAAATATTCAGACATAGCATTATGACCGCCTTCCATATTGTGTGTGGGTCCTGCAGTTGCTGCTAAAGCAGCGCTGAGCTGTCAAATGATGGACTCCACTAGACCTGTGAAGTTGTTCTCTGCCAGCTTGCCTTCTTCTCTTAACGCATCCTGGTTCCAGGGGTTTTCCAGAAAAGATGATGTGATTCGTTGGAGTCCGTTGCTGCTAAGGCATGTGGTTTCCAGATGCAAAGCTGCTCAGGTGGTTTAGACATCGGCGTGTTGGCGCTGACCTCTACCTGACCCCGTATTTCTGTCTAATCCAGGAGGACTGCGCTGTGTTGCTGGAGGAAAGTTTACGTCGCATCGAGTCCAAATTCCTCTGCAACTCCAAACATCCGTCATCCACCAAGATGTTCCCGTGTAACATAGCGCACTTCGAGATTTACTCATCATCCTCCTCCCAAACCGCTAACTTCATAGTGCACCGGCTGGGCTTGGTAATTGACGGGCGGACCTTGGCCTACGCCCTGGACAAGAGCCTGGAGGATAAGTTCCTGGCGGTCGCTCGGAGCTGCCGCTCGGTGCTGTGCTGCCGGTCCACGCCGCTGCAGAAGAGCATGGTGGTCAAACTGGTGCGGAACAAGCTGAAAGTCATGACTCTGGCCATAGGTGAGCACCGAGTAAATGATGGAGTGTAATAAAAGTTTAGATTGCAGTGTTGCCAGGTTTTGCTTGAATCCGACGGCCCAGCAGTTTTCCTGAAACTTAAAAATTGCTCCAAGTAAAACAGAAGCAAAATGTTTACAGTCTTACTGGGGTGTATTAAACACGGTTACTAAGAATTCAGAAGTCCAAATATTTTTTCATTCTTTCTCTAAATTTTCAGGTTGTATTTTTCGTCCTATGTTCTAAAAGTTTGAGTGACTGGAGAGATGCATCTTTCTGTCCATCCAGCCGTCAAACTAGAAATATAAGGTATATGGTAGAAACAATAGAAATTGGGTCTACGATAGAGATCTATAGTCTATCGGCTAACCGCGGTAAAGCTTGTTGATAACATAATCATCTGGCATCAAAACAGAGAAACCAGGAAGCAATGTGGCTGAAAGCACAAAGGAAGGGCTCAGTAAAAAGGCAGGTGCAAAAACGTCAATTATCTGGGCCAGGTTCAGGTTTAGCCTCCGGCAGTCTCGGCGTGAAGTTCAGGAGGAGTGCAGCAAATGTCACGGTCCGACAGTGGGGTGACACGGTGACGGTCTGACGGTCTTTCTGAAACCACACCAAAAAAAACCTTGTAAAAACACACAGTGCAACCAATCCAGACCGTACTGAGATTAGAGAGCCACTTCCAATGCCTTTGTTTGAAATCTAGTAACTTGAAACCTAACCCTAGTCTGATGACGCAACTTGCTGAAAGTTTATTTAGAACCCAAAAAAAGTTTTTCTGTAACTTCTCCTGAAAGTACCGTCATAATAAATTGAATCATTATTGCAGTTTTAATGTTTGTAAATGTTACGTCCACTAGGCTCGTTTGATGGGGTAACATTAAAGGAGACCACACAAGGATTTAACGACTTAATGAAAGTAGAATTTATTAAATTATATTAAAGAAATAAACCTGAAAAAAAGGAATGCCTGAAATGAGAAACCAAAGTAGATTAATGGAGAACCTGTAGTTGACCAGAAATAAGCAAATGCAAAACAAACCTAACAAATGTCAACCATAAGATACAAACCAAACCAAACGGGGTTCTGAGGAGGGAGAGGGGAAAGCCTCCAGACTGCTGCATGCATGGCAGTTTGAAAGCTGCAGAGCACCAATCAGGGCAACACATATCACCTGCAGAGACCCGTCTTCAGAACCCTACAAGAAAAAAAGGGCAGAGACCCACTGAAGCCATAACAGTAAAGGAATGCAATATATAGTTGGCTCTAATATTTCATATGCGCTTGCATTTCAAATTCAGCTTGCTAATAAAGACATTGCCCATTCAGATGAATTATTCTCTGCCTTTTATGCCTTTGCTTAAGAATAAACCTTAAGGACAGTTATGCTGTTTTCACCATCGCAATATTTGAAAATAATATCACAAATGAACTTTGTCCTAATGCAGCTCTAATCGGAACGGTCATGACCTTTTTGTAATTGGATTGCTTCAGGCTTGTAATTTTTTTATTTTTTGCTTTAATCATCATCAGCTGTGATTATACCTGCTGTGGTATCTGGGTCATTAAAAATAATGACCAACATTATTGAAATCTAGCAGTGTTCCTCCGGTGCGGGTACGGCTTAAAGTCGGGGCAGGAAATGATTCTTTTGAATTTAATGTTTTCTTCCATCTAAAATCCACACTGAGCAGCTTGTTGTTTTGGACATTTGGATGGAAGTGACGTAACTGGCTGCGCTGACATGCAGGAGGGATCAGAATCCTGCGTTGTACCACATGTGGGGAAAGTTTTGGTTTCATAAACACAAACCCTCCTGGGAGACTAGCTGTAGCCAAACAATCCAAAAACACTTTGGTGTCTGTCTGGCTGGGTTTCATCATCAGATTGTTTTTGTTTTTATTACCATTCGTTTAGAAAGTTAAATTGTTGGTGCATTTTGTTACGTCAAGCTTCGATCGTCCAATTCAATAAATCATACCAAAAACGGCGACAGATTAGTTAATCTGTTTGCTATTGACAAAGAAGATTTGACGGGTTGGGTGGATGCTCTGAATTAATGTCGTATAACTGAATGGAGCCGGTTTCTGTGGGACTAATCTGCAAAAACATAAAATTTTACTAAGTAATTTTAGACTAGTTTCTGGTGCAAATACACTTGAAATAAGTAACGTACAAGTAGCTTTTCAGCACAATATAGATGCTTATTTTAAGTCAATTATTTCTAAAATTGATGGAAAAGTACTTGTTCTATTGGAAGATTATCTAACTTTTAACTTTTAACTTCTTTTAACTTTTAACAAGAAGTTAAAAGCACCAACTACACAATGGTGCTTTTAACTTCTCTGCCCACCATCGCTGCTCCCACTCCCACACCTGAAGGAACAAAAACAAATCGTTTTTCTCACGGTAAAACAAAATCAAGACGTGCTTGTTAGTTCACCTCTAGCTACACAGAGACAGGAGAGAAACTATTATTCAGCACCAGACTGCAAAAACAACAAAAAAAACTGCACCATCATAAATCTAATCTATCCTTCTCTGTACGCTTGACCATCTGAGCATCATCTTATTTGATGATGCAACTTTTTACCACCTCCAGGCTGTCTGCTTCTCCCTTCTGACCAATTATATTTTCTGCATCTTTCCCACTCTGAGGGACTGTTTTGTGTCTGTCTCCCCAACTCATTAATCACAGGTGACGGAGCTAATGATGTCAGCATGATCCAGGTAGCGGACGTCGGCGTGGGGATATCCGGACAGGAGGGCATGCAGGTAAGGGCGAAATAAGTCCACGGCAGATGGAGAAAGCAGCAGCATATGGGAGATCTTGTCAGAGGTGTGGAGGTAGGAAGAAAAGCAGGTTTTTTTGTTTGTTTGGTTTTTTTTTTGCGTGTAGTTAAGGACGGGGCTATAAATAGAATTGCTTTTGCTGTGCCGAGTCAGGAGACTGAGTCCTGCATACTGCAGAGAAGCAGCACAGCTTGCGAGTGCCTCTGTGTCGGATTGAAATCTAAGGTCTCTGAGCATCTTTGCAGTTGGCAGTGAGGGATTTAAAACAAAGGTCGCGTCCTTCCTCTTGTGGACTCATTCAGTGTAGCGTCCAGTTTCAGAATGATTGACTCTCACTTAGAGTTAAGATCAGGCCTAAAAAATCCAACCCGACCCCGTACCCAACCCAACTCCACCACTTAACTATAATCATAGACCTGAGCCCAAAGTAAAGCGGACATATTGTTTAATCACAATTTTACTGCTTTTTGCAGGCTGTCATACAAGTTAGCAGTGTATCGTCTCCCATCTTCCAGCTCCATTTTATTGCTAGTTGTAACAATATGTGAGTCGAGTTCAAATCATCTAGGATGTGTGATTGATGGGAGCAGAGCAGGCATGTTTATGCATTGGGCTGCGCTTGTTACAGTCTGACTACACCATGCTTACTGTATTTAATTCGTCTACAGGTTGATTAACACATTCTTTCTCGTTTGGTTTTCTCTCTGCTGCATGTATAGCAGGTTTATTAAACGAGTCCAGCCATCCAGTAAGTAGTTGGGGCTCGACCCGGCCTGAATTTAGGTTGGGTTCAGACCCGGGCCTTAAATCTAAACTCTCTTCTCACTGCAGCAGCAGAGGTTCCCAATGAACCTCCTGCAGAGCCTTCAGCCACATGCTGCTGCACAGCACATCCACTCGCTCCTCTGTATCCTGACATTAGCTGAACTGGACTTTTATTGAATTAGGCCAGTCACTTTAAAAGGTCTGAATATTTATGCAACCACTCTTTTTATGCTTTAGATTTTTAATTGTCATTATTTTTGCAGAAATTAATTGGTCTAGAAATTAGACCAAACAGCTATATGTTAGCCATGACTGATTTCTAAAAGGAAATTAAATGGGTAAACATCCAAGTGGATGAATATTTTTAACAGGTGCTGTACTTATTCTGTAACTTCTGACGTACGTCGGCTGCGCTTAGGGAAATCACAACATTCATGCCTCATTTGTCTCATTTTTAATGCATGTCTAATACAGTAAACTCTGGATGTTCCAGCTCGTTTTGAGATGCTTGACCGCATTTCCTGCATTAAGACCATCATGCATTTACTTTATTGAAGCATAACCCAAACCAAACAATGTTTCTGCTGTTATTTCTGCTGTTGACGGATAATCTCAACGGTTGAAGGGCTAGCGGCGTCGTCTGGGAGGGTTTTAGATGCCGATTGAGGAGACTGGCACTTCCCTACTGCTGCAGCAGGGGAATCCCAATAAGCACACAACCTGGTTAAGTGTTATTGCTTTGGAGAGATTACACCCATTAGAGATTGATTAAAAAGAAGCGGCTGAGTGGAGTAGGTCCAGACGTGTCGATGATCAGAGAGTCAATCTGGGCCGCCCGCCTTTGGTGTCTTGCAGGCGGTGATGGCGAGCGACTTTGCTCTTCCTCGTTTCCGGTATCTGCAGAAGCTCCTGCTGGTGCACGGACACTGGTGCTACTCTCGGCTGGCGAACATGATCCTGTACTACTTCTACAAGAACGCCGTAAGCAACTTTCTCTGCTGTGTTTTGTTGTTTGTTTTGTTTTTTTATTTTTTTTTTTGAACGAGGATCAAAGTTTCTGACATCAGTCTGTCCCGTTGTCGTTTCCCCGCAGATGCTTGTAGCCCTCTTGTTCTGGTATCAGTTCTACTGTGGCTTCTCGGGTTCAGCGACAATCGACCAGTGGTATCTCATCTTCTTCAACCTGATGTTTTCCGCCTTCCCTCAACTTATCACTGGTACTCTGGACAAAGACGTGTCGGAAGAGACACTCCAGCAACTACCTCAGCTCTATATGAGCGGCCAGAACTCTGAGGTCCGCTCTGACGTTACACCACACCAGATCTGAGTCACTCACAGCTAGGGCTGTATAAAAAAAATCGATTCGGCGATATATATCGATATTTTCCGTGCTCGGAAAGTATCGATTTTTTTAAACTATAGGGATCCATAGCCTTATAGCGCTTATTAACGTCTAGTTTGTTGCGGCGTAGCAGCAAGACTCCGCCTCCCTCAGTTTCACTTTCAACTTGAGCTTAAAGGGCACATTATAAACTACACACCAGTTTTTAAATTTGTTAATAGGCCAAGTATAACCGGAGTTATGCTAAAATTAGTAAACCATATTTTTCCGAATGTCAGAGAAATGTCAAAAGCGCCGCCATTCCCCGGCTTTTCCATTATGTGAGAGGGAATGAGCTTCCAAACGTACAAAACTAAACGAAACATTAGATTCCTGTGTTTTTGGAAATGTAAAATCTTCGATAAATAATGATGGGCTGTATTTTGTTGCTGAGAAACGAAGGAAAGTTGCGCAAGTAACCGTGAAAGAGAAGCGGAAAGGAGGAGCGGAAAGGAGCAGCTGCAAAAGAAGTGAGACCGCGAAATTAATGCTAATTTCTACTGGTAGCTTCACTTCCTAATTAGTTTTTAGCTTAGCGGTTTCTGTTCTGTATATTAAGGATTACCTGAAGAATGAACATGAGTTGATAACCTCCGAAGCGGCGCGCAGCAGCAGCGACGCTGTGTTTGGAGAAAGAAGAGGAAAAACCACCAGCCGGAATCCGCGGCCCAGTGAAGGTTTCCATGACAACAATGGCTGGTCGATCATTCTTATCAGCAACAGACAGAGTATCAGAGACTGAGAGAACGATGAGATCCTGGCGTCTGAGAGGAGCTACTCAGAGATGCAAGCAGGAGAATAGCGGCGCTGCGTAGCTGCAAGGAGATGATCACTACGGGGTGAGGCGGAGCCACTACTTTAGCAGTTAGTAGTAAACAGCTTACAGCCACGGCTAACTCCTGGAGCCAAGGTAGAAAAGCCTTTTCCCCATAGTCGTAAAGACTGCATTTGTGGCTGCATTTTTACTCCAAAATGCAGCCACAGTGTCCAAAAGAAAAAAAACATAAGTTCAATCATTTGCATATTGAGAGTCTACAGAGGCTGATAATCTCCCCACTCTGCTCCTGGATTACCGTTTAAACTTTTGAGTTTTATGTCAAATCCATATGAATTCAATGACAGAAACTAATTCTCTCACTGCATCTTTTATTCAGTTTGTCCAGCTGCAGACTGTTAGACTGTCCAATCAGAGTTAGGCATTGTGTAGTTGGTGCTTTTAATCAGTTTTCAGTTAACTAAATTCAAGGCTATGGAACACAAAATGTCACTAAAACCACTGTCCTTCTAAAATCTTTCAGAAAATCGCAAGAATCGTATTGAATCGTATCGCTCAACAAATATCGTGATACATATCGTATTGTGACCAGAATATCGTATATCGTATCGTATCGTGAAATTATTGTATCACTACACCCCTACTCACAGCTTCATAAGAGATTTTTACCCCGAATTTTTCTGAAAGTTTCTTGTAGATTTTAGTATTTCTAGACAATTTCCAGTGTCTGATTTTTTTTCCTTAAAATTTAACATCCAAATACAAATAGTTCACAGCATTAAACATAATTTTCTATCCTCCCTTAACTATTTGTATTGCGTCAGAAGCGACATCCCAATGTGTGTGAGAAGCGTCACTAGTCAATTTGCAACTGCTGTGTTTCCAATAAATGAAACGCAATTAAAATCATGTGATAAGTCATTAAAAGTCATGGCATTGACAGATGTAAAGACTTCCATGAGATATGTTTATAATTCAGCCATAACTATAGCGCTAATAATCTATCAGTCATCTGAGGAAACATGGTTTTCTCAGATGACTGATAGATTATTGCCTAGAGTGTTGCCTAGCGATGTAGACCCTTACCTTAACTCTGAGATGTTTTTTTTTTTTTTTTTTTACCACAAATTTATACTTTGTGAATAACGACAGGGAGGCTGGGTACGCCACTCAGAAGGCCAACAACTGATCTTTTGAAAATAACCAAGCTATAAACCAGACGTCATTTTATGTTTCAGTTCAGTCATTTGACTAGTAATTTCATATCCCATTCACAGTTTTTTTTTTATTAAATTGTTTGGTTTCATTTCTGTCCCCATGTTTGAACTTTAAGATTTTAAACGTTATCTCTCACTGTTGGCCAATCTGGACAGCCTGGATTAGCAAAGATCGATTGTTTATCCTTTTAGTGCTGCAGCTAATGGATTTCTTTTTTAATTAAATTGATAAATCTATACAAGAACATTGGACATTTTCCTAAAGCAGAAGGCTACAGCAAAGATGTAACTTCTGAGAGAGGAGCCGACTGTGAATGCTGGGATTTATCTTGCAGGAATATAAGCCATACATGTTCTGGATGAACATGGTCGATGCCTTGTACCAGAGTCTGGTGTGCTTCTTCATCCCTTACTTTGTAAGTTTGGGCTTCGTTTCCATCAGCTCGCGTCTCTGTGATTTTGTTTGTTGTTTTTACTCAGTCATGGTTTCCTCTGTCCACACCCTGATCCTCCCGCTAACCTCCCCTCAGGCCTACGCTGACTCAGACGTGGATCTGTTTACGTGGGGAACTCCCATCACTACCATAGCTCTGTTCACCATGCTGATGCATTTAGGGATCGAGACCAAAACCTGGGTAAGAGAAATGCCTTCATCTCCGGTGACCGTCCGTTTTCCGAGTCTTTTCAGCTGTTTGTTCTTAGTCACTTAGTCACATCCTTACTAGCGTCCAGGTTTTATGTGAAAACGGATGTGAAACCAGAAATTAAATCAAAAAAGTCCAAGGTTTCATAATTGCTCCTGATCCAGAGTCCTGCCTTTTCATTTCACTCTCTTTCTGCTTTACCTTTAGCTTAATTCTCTTGGATTCATGTCAAACTGTCAGATTACAAGCCCCCCTTTAAAGGTATTTTAGGTGACGGCAGACAGAGCTCTTTTCACTTCCCCCGTACAATAGCTGTGAGCCTGTAATTAATGGCCGTTTTTGTACTGGAGTCCAATTTAATGGCCCATTGTAATTACATACTGTCAGATCAGCCAGTGTGTTCGCTGAAGCCGTGTGTGTGTGCGTGCGTGTGTGTGTGTGTCTTTCTACCTCCCACCATGTGCTGCATGGTGACGCGCACCTACTGGATTTATGTACAGAAAGCCTCAAACATTCAGTGTTCTTTAGCAGCCATTTTGAATCTGTAAATGAGAAACAATCAGATTAAATTATTGAGACAAGAGAGCATTTTTTAATTTTGAAAAAGAAAAGACATCAACATTTACTTCTTTGTGTAATTTCTGTTGCTAAACAGAGACAAAAGTGACATGGTGTTGTGTAAGCAAGAGTAGAAACTCTGAATGCAAATGTAATTTTAAATAAGTTTGTATTCTGAAAAATTATACTGGGAAGCATGTTTCCTCATTAAAATATTTCCCACCAAAAAAAGTCATTTTTACCATAACATACTCCCTATTCCATGTCAGGTAAAGAATGAAAAATGACGAACCTAAAAATCAATTGGCATCTCTTTGTTTGTGTGAAAACTGAAACAAGAAACCTGTTCATCTAAGACAAACAACCCCAGATACTAGCTAATGTATTCATGAACTAATTTACAGTTTCAGTCACTTTGTCCAGTTTCAGTAAAATGTATTTGTTCTGTAGATACTGAGTGTTTCTTAGCTTTTTTTTAAACCATTGTGTGGCTCACACACACCCTATTGACAATCATACATACTCAATCAGATCACTGATGATGTCTGGTCTTAAAATCAATCTTTTAATTTGTTCTACCGTTTTTTTCTAAGGAGTTGTTCCACCTTTTAATTCTAAATAAAGCTTTTAAAGTATGAATTGATTTTTGTCCTGATGCCTCTCCTCCGCTGACTTGGATTCTGATGAGACGGTGTGATTTTTTTTTTTTT
Source organism: Poecilia picta (assembly GCA_033032245.1). Taxonomy (NCBI): domain Eukaryota; kingdom Metazoa; phylum Chordata; class Actinopteri; order Cyprinodontiformes; family Poeciliidae; genus Poecilia; species Poecilia picta. The sequence goes on along the minus strand of CM065356.1, from coordinate 6,312,483 downwards.
TTTTTAATTTTTTTTTTTAATTGAGGTGTATTGATCCCCATTAGATGAGTAATTGTTTCTTCTCCTTTCTCTCTCCCTTCCCTGCAGACCTGGTTGAACTGGCTGTCGATAGCCTTCAGTATAGCTTTATTCTTCACCGCTGCTCTGTTCTACAACGCCTCCTGTCCCACCTGCTTCTCCCCCTCCAACTCCTACTGGACCTTCCAGCGGCTGCTCCAAGACCCGGTCTTCTACCTGCTGTGCGTCATCACGCCCATTGTGGCGCTTCTTCCTCGGTACGCTCTGGCTTCTGTTTCGCAGGCATCTGAAAGCACAAGTAGTCTGAAATATTTATGATGCGTGCCGTGAAAACTATTTCTGCTACTGACACCAGATGGTTTCGTTTATCCCGGCGTTCATCACAGGAGCAGAGCCGAAGTATGTCCTGACGTCTTGACTTGATTTTCTTTTCCAGATATTTCTACAGGGCGTGTCAAGGCACTCTGTTTCCAACCCCGGCGCAGGCCGGGAGGCAGCTAGATAAGCTCCCTTCCGACACTCGCAGGAACGTCCTCGGTCTGAGCAGGTCCAAGATGAGGTCACTGCTGGGTGCCGGACCCAACTTCCTGTCGCTCAGCAAGCCCAAAGTTAGCCAGACGACCACGCCCGGCTCCAGTCAGGACAAACAGAGCCCTGTGAAGGAAACTCATAAAGAGAAGGGCCAAAAAATCCCGTTGGTGCTTCGCCGCCCGCACGGTCCGTCACACGCCACACACAGCCCTCGGCTCCCCGGCAAGCCAAAACCTCATTCCACCAAACACTTGGATGAGACCTTACCACCGCCGGGTCCGAGTTCGCCCGGCCGGTCAGCTTCCGTGCCGCTGGTCACACAGATGGTCAGCATCCACCTGAACCTGCCCCCCGACGGAGCCTCGCAGTGCGTTTCGTACACACAGAGCTCAGAGGGAGGACTCTGCTCCGGCCGCGTTGCCGAGCCGACACACAGGACCGTCCCGGCGGCTGAACGGGCGCCGCGCACGTCCTTATGATGTCTCACCGTACAACTCCTGGCAAAAGCTTAGGGAACCTCTGGCCTGGTGGGAGGAGGCAGTCGGTCTGTTTCACTTTGTAAATGATACACCCTAAATGATTTCATTGAATTATTCTCATCGGTTGGTGTGAAAACTTCAAAAACTTGCAAGTTGTGTTTAATAGCACTTTTTTTTCTAGATGAAGTAGAGAAAAAAAAAGGATGAAACTCCTCAATTTTTGCATGAACCAAAACAAAACCTCACTTCAAAATAAATATATTTATCAACTAAGTTCCAGTATTATATAGAATAAGCAGATCAGCTCCATGGATACTTGAAGCATCGATAGTCTGTGATCCAGACTGTGCTTCAGTTATATTTTTATAGCAAAATTCCCATCTCAAATATTTAGTTAGTTTTTCTTTTTAACACATTAAAATATTTTTTTTCTCATATCTCTTATTCTCATATATATGCATGAGCTGACATTAGCCGTTTATTGTTGATAATTTTTATTAGTATTTTTAGGAAGAGAGTCGATGCCATGCTGCGGATTTGAGAAAAACCATCAAAAAAGATTTTAATATTTTAAGACAATAACTTAGTTGTCATCTTTAGCATCTTACGTTAGCATTGCTAAAATCAGTCTCCTTGTGTTTTAGAATCTAAATTCTTTAAATTTTTTAAAAGTAAAAGCTGCTAACATTTCTAAATTCCAAGCTGTCATAAATAATTTTTTTTCTTCTTTATTCTTCCTGACATCAAAATGCCGAACATCCGTTTTATGACGTCATTAAATAATAGCTTTGCTTCATATCCGTACTTTTTATTTTTTTGCTCCTAACGACTGACTGTCCGTCCTCACAGAGCAGAACATCCATATATTTTGGCAGGAGTTGTATGTTACTCATTCTCAATTTTGCACAATATTTTTTTTTTTATCGATTTTATTGTATTCTTTTTAAACTATTATTTCTTTGAAACATATGCAGAAAGGTACTTTATTTTGTTTTTTTCTTGTGCATTTAATGTAATTTTGTTTTAAAGATTTGGGAGAGGAAAAAACTGTAAAATCAAAAACAAATTCAGCTTTATTCTTGGGAAAGTTGTGACTTCTCATACGTGCATCTCGTTGTTGATCAGGTTCCGTTGTGCAGCGACAGAACCAAGACGTTCCGCTGTCAGCTCATCCTGTGGGGGCATTAAAACCTGGAACACACACCGCAGTGGCCTTGAATCCTCGCTGCAATGACTTCCAAAAACAGAAGTTTTAAGACAAATTTCCTGCTTTTAAATGGTTTAACCCAGATAGTGGCCACACCGCTGAACCAGTTTGTCCATTTTGAAAGCAAAGCATCTTTATAGTTGGCATGTTGCACAGTAAATTACACTGAAATGTGATTCTTTATTTTCCTCCTCTGCACATTCATGATATAATTTTTCTCTTGTGAGAGTTCACAACAGATCTTTCATTCCAGTCTGTGTACATAGATTTTGCCAGGTGTTCTTCTGTTTGACTGTATGTGTATATATTTCTTGGAGCTGGGAGGTTTTAATTTAAAGAGTAAAAAGTCTGAAAGTGTTTTCATGTTACATTACAGGAGAATCATTTTCTGTTTTTTTGTTTTTTGTTATGTTTTTAATCCAACCTTTTTAATTTCAGGACACACATTAAGTAGAGAAATAATCATTCCTTAACTTTTTTTCTGTTTTTCGAAAGACCAAATTTCATCCCATTTTCAGTGTGCTGGTGTCCCATTAGAGTTTAGTAAGTACAACGCAAACAACTGGGTGGCATGTCGATGGCTTTGAATTGTTGTTATTTTGACCCGATGACGCCTAGGTACCGCCGTTTGCTCCAGTTCCACAGCGGTGACCTTAGGTGTTTAATTGACCTTGCCATCCTCGTTGCTTCGTGTGGTGGACAGATAAATGCAGCTCCTCATCAAACAAGTGGCTATAAAGAAACGGTCTTCCTTCATGCTGTTAAAAGCCCAGAGAAGCAGGAAGTCCTGATTTACCAATTAGATGTTGCTCGACACTCTAATAAACAATGTCATGGAACCAACCACACAACACCAGCATGAAAGGGAGGTGGATGAGACCATACGGCGATTGTGTGTTTCAGATGACTCACCAGATATATACATATTTATATATATGTTTTTTTATTTTACCTCCTGGCTGATTTCAATTAAAATTAAAGTTTTTTGGGGTGGGGTTTTAATGGAGCGTTTAACGTTCTCCTCAAAAGCTCAGGAATTATTCAACTCCCATAGTTGTCTGTTTTAGTCTGGAGTTTGTATTGAAAAGCCAATTTTTTATTTTTTGTTCTTACTAAAAAAAAACTTTTAACTTCCTTAAAGTTCATGTTTTGTCCTGGATACAAAAGCAAGAGTTTATGTTGGCGTTTCAGTGAAAATGTCTACACTATAGCTGTTCCAAGCCAGTAATTTGAATGCAAGACCGAGGCGCTGTCACTGCCACAAGTAGCCATGTTGTCCAATGTCATTTGTTTTACTGACTTTACAAATGTTGAGCTTTAAATCTGGTTCAATAAGTTTGTTAGATAAAGTTGAGCTATTGAAGTGCCAGCAGTAACATGAAAAATTCAGAAGATATTAAAATGAGCAAGTCTCTCATTTTGCATGCAATTTGAGTGTTATAAGTGTTATGAGTGTTATATAACGAGAAATCTTATTTAAATGAGACACTTTCTACGAAATTAATTTCCTAGCTTAGATGAGAGCCGACTGGTAGCTAGCAAGGAAATTGTCTTTTAAAGCTAAATTGTTTTTTTTTTTTTTTTTTTATTTTGTTGTTAAAAATCCATGCAACTATCTGGTTACTAATTTCAGTGTGAAGTAAACTCTGCTAAGTGAACACTTTAGCACGTTTAGCAAGCTTTGTAAGGGGTAAAAGGTTAGTTCTAAACCCGTGTTTATAGCAATACAGATTTAGAGCATGTTAACCTATAAACACAGGTTAGCATCCAGTCTTTAGTGCTAAGCTAGCTGTTTTCTATCTGCTAACTGGTACTCAGCAGGCAAACAGAACGAAGTTCAAGCTAGCAATCACTTTCTTTTGCAAAATGGATATTTTCAAGGGATAGCCAGGTCTTCAAAAACAGATTTCAACCACCAACACGGTGTTATGAGATTTGAAGCTGTATTTACTTTTGTTCTGCCCAACAAAAGTTTGCATTTACTGGTTAATGCAAACCAGTAAAACCTCCAAAGAGTCACTGCATTTCACCCAAAAATTGTCTGGTATTTAACAGCTCGAAAATCACAACATTTAGTTGTTTTGCTTTGTTTTTTACCAGATGGGCTATATTAATTATTGGGATTTTGAGCCTCTGGGAGGCAGCTTTTCTTCCCAGTCTACGCTAAGCTAAATTGACCTTTGTGGTTCTCTACTTTATTGTTAAAGCAAGTGTGCAGATATAAAACTATTCGCTTGAAGCACAGAGCCAATTTGATGCTCTTTGCATGTTCTTATTTGCTAAGGGCCTCATGAAAACTTATGTCACATGCTGGTTTTTAAATAGCCAGGTGTGTTTCGCTGTAAACCAAATCCCCAGTGCTGAATTGTCTTTAAAGTCGGGTCTTTCAACATTTATATTTGCACTTTAAAGCATTTCATCAGACCTGTCATTGAGAATTTCTGTTGCATATGTTTATTCACTGAATATAGCAATGCAATATGCAAAAAGACATGGGAGGTATTATTTTGTTCAACTAAAACTATCTTCTTTTAAGTCTGTAGAAACTAATGGAAAACTGGCCAAACTAAACTTTTTACTGGGAAGCTTTGCATTTAATTTTAACTGTGTTCAATAAATTTTTTTTAAAGCAAACCTAATACCAAAAGTGATTTATATCTATCTTGTTTTTCTTAGTAATAGTAAGTGCCTTGACACTGGATAAGAAATTGCTGGATATGTTTGAGTAAATATGATTGAGCTTTTTATTTTTGGGGTTTTGTACAGATATTTATGAGGATGTGTGGCATCTTTGCCCCCGACTCCCCCGTCCCTCTTGTTTTCATTGCTTTTGCACACAAATTCCTTCTCTGGCATGTTTAGTTTGAGACTCATCAGTCTGTTTGCTGTGTTTCTTCTGTTCTGTTCGTCCTGTATCCTCCGTGTGCCTGATAGACGTTCTGCTGCATTCCATCGTGCTGATTTCCTCTTAATACAACATTGAGCTTTTGGACAACAGATATCCATGAGTATATGTGGTAATTGAGGGTTTTTTTGGGGGGAAATGGGGGGGGATCATTGACTTTTTGTCCTTTGTATTAATACCCAGTTCTGGTAAGTAAAATGTTGGTGAGGAATCCTGAATCGCTTCAGTTCAGTAAAGAAGGTGGAAAACTACACAAGGTTCAGTTCCACAGTTTTATGTCAAGTTCATGTTGTGTTTAGTTGTTCCAAATGTTCTGTATATTCCTGCTTGTGATCAAAATAAAACTGCAAGAGTAAAGTAAAATTTTTACGACATTTTTATTAGTGTAAATTTCTTTCCATAGCAAAATGTAACCCTTCCACCAGGCTGCACACTTAATTCAGCGTGTTTCTGTGATGATAATAAACCTGTCAAAAATACATACTGAAGTCATTTCTTGTCAAAAGTGAGTTTGGAAAAAAAAATTTAAAAAAAACTTAGCAAAAAGGAAAAAAAAGCAACTTGGGCCATTATTTTAAGAAGGTAATGATATTTAAGAACAGTTTTGGATTATGGATTATACAAATATAGCAGTGGAAAGTAATGGTGTTAAATTATACAATAATGTAAAAAATCCTGTCTTAGTGTAGCTGCGTCACAACAAATTCAATCATTTTCTTTTCTCATTGATCAATTCTACTTTTAACAAGCCTGAAAATCAATCTGTAATCTAAAAGACGAGTCTATCGTCCAATGAAAAACCAGTCAACTTCTAATATACTTTATTAATGGGCAGTATCATGTATATTCTGTTTTATAACGGAACTATGTTACCTTCAGTTGTTACAAAATTGGGCCTCTGTCTCTAAAAATTCCTGCTCGACCATAATCTATACCTTCAAGAAGTCATCACTGCATCTTCCCTTTAACCTTTTAATGGTTTTTTTTGGGGGTTTTTTTACTGGGAAGTAGCTCGTTTAATGAGCTCAGCAGATTTTTTTTTTTTTTTGCAACAAAACAAGGACAAAACAGCCAAACTAGAGCTTGCAGAACTTATTCCGCTCCTTTCAAGACAGTTTGAAGTTACATTTAGGGATTTTGAGGCTTAAAGGTCTATCGAGTTTCATACTTTAGTGGCAAACAGTTATGTAGCGGCATAGACCAGCAGTTTATCAGCTGAAGAGGAGCTTTAGACGAGTGTAAGTGTTGAATTTGTCTCTTTTTCTCCTGTTCAACCAACAGAGGCTTAAAACGGACTGAGTGGGAAAGAGAAACAGTCGCAGTGCTCTCTGTATTCCTGCTTGCTGTTTTTCCGTTTGCTGTTTTTCTGCTGCATTACTATGTTAATGAAGAGAGCTGCCTTCCATGTCTCCTATTGGCCAATAGAGCTTTGGAGCCAACGCCACTGCGTCAGACGTTATGGGGCGTTTAGGTGCAGTCGCTCGGTGCCATCTTTGCAGGCCACAGACCAAAACAAACTTTATCCTGGTGGTTTTATCGTGTTACCGACCCAGTGAAGTGAACCTCCGAGTCCTTGAGAAAGGAGCTGGAGAACGGCTGGCCGAAATTAATGCTCATAAATCGGACCAACCTTGAGCTAAATGCCGCTTGCTTGGCGGATATTGAAATGTCCAATATCCAACTCGAATCTAACTTCTTATTTTTAAAGATTATATCTTTAAAAATAAGAATAAACAGGCAAACCCAGTACCCAATGGGATCGATTCCAGCATTGCAAAGACAAACATTTCCTTGAACAGTCCTTTAGAACCTCATAGAACTCACAGTATTTTCTCCAGACGTAGATGTTACAAAAGCCATGAAGTCAGTCAACAAAACAGCACATTTCTGTGTGTTACTTAGAACAGCTGCACATGGACATTTGTGTGAACACTGACTAATGAAAATATTTCACTATCACATTGGGCTGAGTTAGGTGTTTGCTAATTTGCTGCTGGCTAGTTTAAAGGAGCTGAGAGGGGATTTGTGATCTGTGATCTGTGTGGGAGAAGGTTGGAAGCTGCACCTCGAAGGCTTTGCTGGGTTCATACAGATATTTTTGCACAACTGAATGGTTGCCATGGAAATTAAAGGCTTTCCCTAATGTGCAAGAAAAAATAAAAGTACATAAAAATACATTATGTAATGCTCAAAAAAGTTAATTTAATAAATATGAATGAATGAATGAATGAATGGGAGCTGTTGTGTTCCCATTCTTTAATGGCGACTGGCAGTCCCTACAAAAGAACAGGTTCCACGACTGGGAACATTTTTATTAGGGTTTATTATTACAGCGTTCTTCTTGCCTCGATCAGGTCATCCTGAATAATTATTCCTTTAAAACTGAAACTACTGATGTGGCACCAGAAATATTGAGCCATTCAAAGTTACAACAGACTTTTGTGTGTAACATTAACATTTCTTTCAAAATTTATCTTTCCACATAATTAAGCCAAATTAGTACAAATTAATTTCCTTAGCTGTGATTTTGCAAACTGAACAGGAGACTGTATTTTACAGAAGAAGAACATTTCACAGAAACATGTATCTATTGTTCGCAGCAGTCTGGTTTCTAACAAGACCAGAGCTAGAATTATTGTCAACTTTCTTCCACTACTGATCTCCATCTCCTTCACAGCCCGATTGCGAACTAAATTAATATTTTTTTTTCTCCTTATCTTTTTCTATTTTTTCACACACTTTTTTGTGTTCACTCCTAAGCCTGCAGGATATAAAACTCCCAGCAGGGTCATCTACCCTCTCCCCCCCTCCCCCAGATCCCGCTCACCATTGCAGGATAACCAAACACGTGCAGTAAAAGTGATTTCATTCGTTGTCACGTTATGAGAAAACATATAAAAGATTGATAGTGATAATTAAAGAGGCTCCGCTGCTGAACGGAGGCATTCCTCACGCTCTCCTGTCATTGTCTCTAATTACTTTTCAGACGATCTGCTGTGCTTGTCGACCACCTTCATTTGAATCTTATCAGAGAAAGAGCGTCACCAAGTCAGGCCAGATGCATTGTTTCATCATCAAGCTCATATCAGAGGATTGTTTTAAATTTGGAGGGGTTCGCCACAACAGTGGCTGTGTCCAAATGATCAATCAATTTATTTTTTTTTTTTTCAGAGCAAGGACCATCTGTGTTGCTGTTGGTGGAGAGAGCCTCCATTCTGCTCCTTTCACAAAGCGTCGCTGTGCTTTTTGCAGCCATATCTTCCCACTGGTGCAGGAAGTCCAGCCAGCAGAAACAGCAGGGGGGATGAGGTTTCAGCTGATACCACAAAGAAACACAAACACCCAGTAATGATCCGGGCTCAACCTGTCAGCTGGGGGGGAGGGGGGGGGGGGAGAAATGATGGGCAACTCCACCTCACATCTCGCTCAGATGTTAGTTTGACTTTAAATCTTGACCCAATTTAAATCGTGGGCGTCTGGGCCTGAGGCAGAGGCCTGTCAGTGTCTGTTGTATTTCATTTCCTCTCTGCTTAAACCGCTACTCTGTGCTGAAGCAGAAACAATTTCCGTCATCTGACAAGTAACAAGTTTACTCCACTTTATTCACGAAAAACGTTTTTTTTTAATTCACCAAAACCTGATCTGTAATCTGGAACGTTTCCTACCTTTAGTTCCGCAGTTAGCCGCCTTATCACAACTGCGTCATGCGTCGGGGGCAAAAGGTCATATATAAGTACAAGCTTTACTATGCTTCTTGTGGAAGTGAGTTTGATGTTTTTGTTTATTTTAAACAAGTGCAAGGCCATATTTACTGGCACCACATGTAGAAATGTGGTGCCAGTAAACCATTTTAGTAATTGTTATTTATTTAACAATTAAAATAAATAAATAAATTTGACCAAACGGGCACTTGGGGGCAAAGAGCAAATGGGGCACCCCAAGGACCACCCGCCCCCGCCCCCCTCTGCACGTGCCTGCTTGTTTATATTTTTAATAGTGTGACTCTGTAAAGTCAAAATATGTCTGGTGGTCCAGCTCTGATTTAAATATCTTGCTAAATTGCGGGTTTGAATATTGCAATACTTTCCTATAATAAAATAGACCTGCAGAAAGAAATTACTAATAAAATATTTTACATATGCATAGTTGTATGCTCGATATAGAGATTTTCTTTGGTTTGATTGTATATGTCACTATTTTGTAATTCATCGTTTATTAAACTCTGAAAGATGTGTGGCTTTGTTAATACTCTGTCCTAGAATGCGGTTAGATGTGCACCTGCTCCTTTTGTGGTCTCTGCACGGCCCTGTGTGTGTGTGTGTGTATACATACACATTATTATTATTGATATTATTATTATTATTATTATTATTATTATTATTATTATTATTATTATTATTATTATATTATTATTTTTACACGCAAAAACGTGAAGAAAGTTACAACTTTTCCGGAACCGGTTGTTTGAGCTTCCACGGTGTCCGTAGATCTCCAGATATAAGCGCGCTGAACAAGCGCGTGCTTGCTACGCGCGTGCTTTCTCAGTGCTCATAACGAGCACGCGCATACTTCACACAGCTTGCAGAGCTGAGCTGGTCACAGACGAACCCAGAACCCCGTACTGAAGTAAAGCGTGTGTGTGTGTGTGTGTGTGTGTGTGTGTGTGTGTGTGTGTGTGTGTGTGTGTGTGTGTGTGTGTGTGGTGGGAGGGGGGGGGGGGGGGCGAGTGTTTGCGTGTGTCTGCAGCGACATCTAGTTTTCACAATGAAAACTGCAGCCACGGTTTTATGTGCAGACTCAACATAGTATTAACAATAATACAATATTAATAATGGTTAATAATGTAGTAACAGCACAGTTATATGAGATTAATCTCATTTTACTTCCACTTTATTCTTGCATTATTGAATTTATTAGCGTAATATTATTTCTTTCCTTAGTGTGGACCTAATATTGTACTAACAAAACAAAAAAACCCTCCATGTTTTAGATTGGTCTTATACAGGCATGTGTTTAGAACATATTGCCACTTCAGCTTCATAACACTCAAATTTATGCTTTTTTAAAATGAACTCTTCTTTACAGTAAAATTAGGAATGCATCTGAACTTTGCAGCAGCTCCTTATAAACTACCTCTGGTCTTGCTTTGGCTTCCCTGGTGTCAGGTCATGTGTCAGCATGTTTTCAGAAGTGTGAAGTGTAAAACTCGATATCTGATCTGAGCATTGATAGAATAATAAATGTGACTGTTCCACACTGCATAGCGTGGGGGTTGGACCATGTACAATAATAATGATAAAAAGCTTTACGTCAGAGTTGGGCAGCAGCCGTTTCTCACTACCTGCTGCGTGACCAGTGTGATTTATTGTTTCTGGATATGACTTAGAGCCCAGAGGGAGGAAGGAAAGCTCTGCCAAGTGTTTAAATCTCTGTCAGTAAGTGAAGAAAGATTGATTGTCTGTGGATTCAAAGACCCTGCTCTACTTCTAGCCCCTATTTTATTTCTTTTCTGTGACATTTAGTGGGTCATTGTAAATTTGGATTCACAAAACAAACAAGGTAACTGTACAGAAAGCAGTCAGGGCTCTGAATCCTCTGTAAATAAATCACTTTAAATGGACAAAAATGTTATTTGTTTTTCAAATGCTCAAACAATTGTACAGTGAACATTTTCCTTTTTACACTAAACTAAGCACATAGAAATAAAATAAACCAAGTAGTCTGGCTTTTATAGACAAAAGATCTTAAGTGTTGTCAGGTCCAAGGTTTGTACTTCTTATTTTGTCATTTGTTTTTCTACTTTCTTGATCAGAAAACATGCTTTTTATATTCACACAAGCGACTTTTTAAAAATAATTTAATGGATGTCATTGTGTCCTAATTGTTCCTTCTCTCCCTCCTTTAAATAAATCAAAGGTACCACTTTAAACTCTCCGCACAAGGCCATTTAAAATCCTCCATTGGGCCCCATTCCTGTTTCTACCTGCGGTGTTCTGTGATTTTTCGTCACTCCTCCCAGTCGTGTATGTTTAATTGTGCCGCGCGAAGGTGAGAGGAACGAGCGTACATGACGTTTGACAGCCTCGCACTGCATGCCGGGATACAGCTCGTTCTTGTTTACAAGATGACAGTGAAAACCGCTACACTCTGACTTAAACACGGAACACACGTCCCCTTTGTGACGCTGGCGCAGCCGAGCCGTGAACACGCGTGTTAAAAAAACACAAGTACTTTTCTCGAGACAGAGCCGCTGAAACGCGAGCGCGCGGGGCTGTCAGTCTGTCACACGAGAGATTTTTTTTTTTTTTTTTTTTTTTTTTTTGCACCGTCACTGTCATACTCTGAACTATCTGTCAAATCACAGGTTGGTGTGCTACGTCGGAGATATTCAATAGTGATAAGAGAAGTTCGGCAGGTGGCTCTTGATTAGAGAAGAAACTAAAGTCATGTGTTGTTTCCTTCGTTTAGGTTTGCGTCGCTGGAATAGAAGTGCCTGTAATAGAAACGAAGCTGTACTTCCTTTTAAAGTGTGGTGAGAAACTTCACTTGTCTTTTGCTCTTCTTTTAGTTGCTGTAATTTTCAACTCTGCCCGTCTTTTGAATTTAGCCAGGCTGCTGGTCAGCAGGTCTAAAGGTTAAGAGCTCATTTATAACCAGGATTTTACACCTTTATATAGCATGTGGAACCTGTTATGGCCCCTTGATTGTTTCTGTGTCAATTCAGACCTATGTAACTTAATAACTAAGGGATTTTTTTCCCCTTTTAGAGAAAATACATGTAATCATTTTGCTGCACATCACAGTAATATTCACACATTTAGTTCTAATGTGGTAAACATTTTGTTTGCTGTTCTCATTCTTTTAGAATCACCCTCAGCTTCAATACCTTCCCGAGTTTCTTCTAATGGGTTTGGCTTCTTCCTTCTGACCCAGTCTTTTTTCTTTTAATGATTTTGGAATTGGTTGAGGGTTTGCAGGCATTAGTTTGTGCCTTATTCTCTATTTCAATTGGCTTAGATCTGGACTTTAAGGGAACCGTTGCGATACATTCTTCCATGGTTCTGCTGCTGTCTTTGGTTCTGTTGATAACCCAGTTTTGCTTCAAGCTTCAGCTGTTGGACTGATATGCTGTGATTTGGTTTCATTGTGTTGTGCATTATGGCCAATCATTTCTACTTAGGTCTCGTCTGCCCAAGGGACATTGAGATGGAGCTCTTGTTTTTATGTATGCTTGCGTGGTTTTTTTGTTTTTTTTTGTTTTTGTTTTTTAGTTTCTCCTGGCAATGCGCAGTGTGACATCAGGGTAAATTTGTTGAGATGTCCACTGGTGAGAAGCTTGGCTACTTTCTTAAATATTTTCCACATTTGGGATAAATATTCTCACTGAAGAATTACCTCATCTAGTTTGGAAGTGTCCTCATGCGCTGCCCAACAGAAAGACAAAAAGGACCGCCTCAGCTTTGATGACGACATTCGCTGTTGCGTCATTTTGATTGGCTACTGCAATGTCACAAGATTTATTTCCAGCCAGGGGAAATAAACTTTTCACCTAGATGTTGTATTGAGATGCTGGGAAGAGAAAAAAAATCCACTGATGGAACAACCTCAATGGTCACCCCGATCGCTCAGGTAGTCAGCTGACCTCCTCATTCTTTGGGCGCACAACGTTGGTGAACCTGAACCTGACCGACTGCAGCTACTCCAGATAATAGCACCGTCATCACAGGCTGATACAGTAGAAACTATGCATGATGGGAGCATCTCTTCATCTGCCTTTCTTCCTATAGCCAGAGGCACCCATCACTCTGGAACAGAGTCCAGATCTATGTGGCAGATCTGGACCTTCTTCCATTGAGCCAGACTCCAGCCACATTTGCTCCTTGAAGGCGATGGTTCTTCACTTTCTTCCCAGTTTTTAGCAGTGAACAGACTCAAATTTTAATCATTTCTCCAATCTTCTTAGATATTTGCTCTGCTTGATGAAGACCATCGATTTAAACCTTTTCCCATAAACACAGCATGTGTCTTGCGACATGGTTGTTTCAGAAACAAGAAGCTACTTATTGCATCAGTTGGGGTTGTATAACGTTTTGCCAGCTGACAGATAATCACCCATGCAGTAATGGGCCAATAGGAAGCTCCTGTACCTGTTTGCTAAGTTAAATCCAGGTGGATGTTTTTCGGAGCCAGGCAGTGTAAAAACCAAATAAAGTCACTGCTGATGTTTTTCCTTGACATTGTGTTAAACACACATAGGTCTACATTATCCCACATTTAATTAGTGGGACCTGACTGATGCGTTCTTGTCCTCTCTAAAACACTGTCAGGGGAAAACATTTCTCTGCACCTGTAGGCAACATTTAGGATATTAATATGCATCATTAAAGGGTTATGACTTTTCTTACTCTGCTGTAAATATGGCTTGTAGGGCTGCTGCTGCTCTACAGATTAGCAAATAAAATCTTCAGGTTTCAATGGAGGAAAAAGTAGTCACCAAAGCATGGTCAATAAATACTGTTGGCACATGTGGGGGTGGGGGGATGGGTATATTTTTAAATATGTGCATCAAATAATAGGAAATTATACTTTTGCTCGTCATTCTTTCAGCTGATTGTCCTCCGGCCTGAGGTGTCTGAATCCAGCCGAATGTAAGTCTCCTCTGACTTGAATCAACAATTTTTTGGTTTGTTTTTAATAGACATGTTTTCATGTTATTCATATATCGCTGAATAAACAAGACATTGGTATTTCACTTTATTTAATCAGGAAATATTAACTTCCTCCTACTCTTTCTCTTACAAGAAAGTAAGATATACAGTACAATGGTTTTAGAGAAATACAGATGTGAAACCACACAAATTTTTCTTAAATTTTATTAAGGTGATGCTCTGACCCCTATGTGGTAAGCTGCAGGCTGGCTGCCTATGCAAATACATATTTTAAGACCATAAAACAATACCATGTTTATTCATGGTTTACTGTGAGAACGTTATGGTGACCCCTGCCTATTACAAAACCTGTGTTTTGTGTATTTAAATTATAGGTCTGTCACTGTAAGACATTTTGCTTGATAATAAATTCTCCCAGACGTTATTGTGATAAACTCTAATATTGTTGTTTTTCAGAGCATTTTCAAGAAATATGATGGTTATGGCATAATAATGCAACAACACACTTTCAAATCTCATTAAACTTTAAATTCTAATGAACATTTAACACTGGAACTGGAAGACATTTTAAATATCCATAATAAATAAACAAAACAACAGAAGCAACAAATGAAATGTATTATGAAGTCTCTGTGAATCAAATTGTCCAAAACACCAGACTGATGGGTTTATTTTGATGCGTTTGAGATCAGCGTTTGTATTCAGGTCCCCAAGATAAAATCTAGCCAGACCTACAGTAGAACAGTTTAGATCATATTCATGTGTTAGAATAGCCTAGTCAAAGTCCAGACCTAATTCAGTTGAAAGTTGTGGTAGAACTTGATAACTGATGGTCAGTCTTACAAAGTTTGAGCTATTTTGCAAAGAAGAATTGGTAAAAATTACAGTCGGAATGCAAATGCAAGTATTTCTTAAGGTCATCTTTAAAAAGAAATGTAAAAAATCCAAAATCTTTTATTTTTTTCTTCATCTTCACAGTCATTTTATGGTGTTCTGTTACATACAACTCAAATAAAACACACTGAGGTTTGTGGTGGTAAAATGACAAAATGTAGCACATTCAAGGAGGATAATCACGTTTGAAACGCGTGCATCACTTATATTGTAAATAATTATTCCTTGTCTCCACAGGAACAGAGCGACTGCAAAGCGGTTAATTGAACGCTACTTTCAACAGTTGACTGAGGGCTGTGGAAATAGCAGCTGTACCAATGAGTTTTGTGCCTCTTGTTCGAGTTGTCAACCTCTGGGCAACAACGCGGCAGCTGCTAAAGCACTGGAACTGTTCAAGGTCAACGCCAAACTCTGTGACTATTACCCCTCTGTCGAGTCCAGGCCTGACGAAAACTCTCGGTTGGGGCGTGAGATGAGCACCGAGGAATTCTCAGGTACTTTCAAAATGGACTATGGATTGTCACAGATGTGGGGTTTAAGTCGCTTTTAACAGTTTGGTTTCCTATTGTAGATGTTCACTACCTCACAGAGCACACCGTGTGTAGGATACTGAGTGTCTGCGAGGAAGAAGGGAACTACTCTGCTCTCGTCCGCGTCATTGGCAGGATATTCTCCAATGCGGACGCTCTCATGAAGAGTTTCCGGAAGGAAGAGCCAAGTGCCGCTGCCAAAACCCTCAATTCTCTTAAATCGAAAGACGAAGAGAAACAGAGCGATCAGTCGTCAGAGAAGACGCTCTCCTCCTCTGCCTCCTCGTCCGATGAAACTCCAAACGGAATCCCCAATTCCTTAGAGCCTTCGGTAGACATCGACGCAGTTCGAAGGGTCTACGACAAACTCCTGTCCATCGACCAGGTGGAGTCTGCCCTGGTCAACGCTCTCATTTACCTCACTCCAAATGTGGAACTTGACCTGGAATATCTTGATGTGTATGAAGCAAACCCAGATTATCTGAATATCTTCATCATAGTGATGGAGAACAGCAACCTTCACAGCCCGGAGTACCTGGAGGTGGCGTTACCTCTGTTCTGCAAGGCGATGAGCAAGCTGCCGCTCATCGCCCTCGCTCGCCTGTCCAAGCTGTGGTCGACATTCGGCCTTCCGCACGTCCGCCGTATGATGGAGACCTTCCAGCAGCTCATCACCTTCACAGTCGTTAGTAATGAATATGGCGCGGAAAACCTGATAAACGACGACGAGACGGTGGTGGCTGCCACCAAGTGCTTGAGGGTCGTCTTCTACGCAAGCATCCTCGGCGGGGAGGTGGACGTCGAGCATAATGAGGAGGACGACGAAGACGCCGAGTCGGACGAACTGACGCTGCACGAGCTGCTGGGCGAAGACCGGCTCTACAAGAAGGGCCCGCGGGTTGACCCTCTGGAGAAGGAGCTGAGCGTCCGTCCCGTAGACAGCGTCAAGCCCCTCATCCCGTTTGAGGATTTTGTTAATGAATCGGTGAACGAAGTGATTGAAATGGACAAAGATTTTACCTTCTTCAAAGTCAATGCGGAAACAAAGTTTTCCTTCCAGAGCTGCCCCTTCATCCTCGGCGTCATCACCAAGAGCCAGGGGCTGTATTACGACAACAGGATCCGCATGTACAGCGAGAGGCGCCTCACCGCCCTCTACAGCATGGTGCAGGGCCAGCAGCCAAACCCCTATCTGAAGCTCAAAGTACGCCGAGACCACATCATTGACGACGCCCTCGTCAGAGTGAGTCTCGGGCCGTCGGAGGTGTCGGTTTGCATTGGATGTAACGTGGTTGGCGCGGACCCAGTGTGTGAACACATGGTAACTGTATTTCTTGCAGCTGGAAATGATCTCCATGGAGAACCCGTCAGACCTGAAGAAGCAGCTGTATGTTGAGTTCGAGGGCGAACAAGGCGTAGACGAAGGAGGAGTGTCGAAAGAATTCTTCCAATTGGTGTTGGAGGAAATCTTCAATCTCGACATAGGTTAGACTTGAAACAATGTTTTTTATTAAAAAACTCAATGCATGCGTTTTGCATCTGTTGAGTTTTGTTCATGTTGTAGAAATCATCAAATACTTACATTCACTTGCTTGTAAATGACTTTCGTAACAGGGATGTTCACCTACGACAATGACACCAAGCTTTTCTGGTTTAACTCGTCCTCGTTGGAGAACGAAGCGCAGTACACGCTTATTGGGATCGTTCTGGGGCTCGCCATTTACAACAACTGCATCCTGGACGTTCATTTCCCCATGGTCGTCTACAGGAAGCTGATGGGCAAGAAAGGGACCTTCCTGGATCTGTCAGACTCACATCCAGTACACTAACTTTTTTCTATATGTTGCTACATGTTCATGTGGATGTGTTAACATTTTACCGACAGGGTTCCTGAAGCTTCCCTTTCTTCCTTGAGTCCAATATTTATTCTTGCTTTATGTTGTGTCCTTCCATTCTTACTGTCTTTCCTTTTCTTTGTTCCCTACGTCTATTCTTTCCTTATGTTATCCTATCCTTCCTTGTTGCTCTCTTTTATCTCCTTCTTAGCTCCTTCTTAACTTTTTCTTTCTATTCTATCTCTATTCACTCCGTGTGTCATTCCTTCCTCCCTACCTTCTCTTCGTCCTTGTATCCTACTTCTAGTTTTTCCTTTCGTCCACCTTTCCTTCTTTCCTTGATTCCTTACTTAATTCATTGTTTCCATCCTTCCTTCTTTCTTTCTTTTCTTTCTTTCCTACTTTCTTCCTTCCAGTTTCTGTTTTTCCAGGTTCGATATTTAAAGCCTGATTATTTATGTAAGAATATCCGGGAAAGCTAATGTGAAAGGCTTGGAAGTCTGGAATTTGAGTCTGAAAATTTCAGGATTTTTCAGATTAAAAAATGTGAATTACTCCTCTAAAGAGAAAATGCAGTTTTTTTCTAGTTTCAGATCTACAATAGCCCTTCAGATCTCATGTTTCTGCTGTGGCAGGTTCTCTACCAAAGTCTGAAGGAAGTGCTGGAGTATAGCGGCAGCCTGGAGGAGGACATGATGCTCACCTTCCAGATATCGCACACAGATCTTTTTGGAAACCCCATACTATATGACCTGAAGGAGAAGGGGGACCAGATCCCCATTACCAAGGAGAACAGACAGGTGAACTGTTTTCCAATTTCTCCGTGGTTGTGGCCAACACTTCTTTTACATTTTCTATATATAAGCCTCAATTTAGAAGACCACATGATGTAAATTCCTAATTTTATGCTCGTTGTTTTCATCATTTTCAACTGGGGCATCATTTCCGTAGAGTCTGAAAAGATTTCAGTGTGACTTCCACTTAGATTATATTATCAGACCAGACTTTAAAGAAATAAATCCTACACATTCCCCAACATAGGCGGTCAGTTTTGTGGTTATTCCCAGATCTAAATCTTGACTTAAAGTATCTTCTATTCCAAAGTCACTGGTTTTACGTCTAGTTACAGAGATATAGAACATGCTGGTTCCTCCTTTGACTTAGGTGTGTTTCACAATTACAAAAACAGGAATAAGAGCTCAATGAAATAACCCACAAGCTCAGCTGAACATCCTGGACAGCAACCAGGGCAACAACCCCACAGCGACTTGTCATTTCAAGAAAGAAAACAACAAAACAACAATGAACGATGAATGTTTGAACTTTTAAAAATATTGTTCTTTCTCTGTGTGTGTGTGTGTGTGTGTGTGTACTTGATACATAGGAATTTGTTCATCTGTACGCAGACTACATCCTGAACAAAAGTGTGGAGAGCCAATTCAAAGCCTTTAAAAAAGGCTTCCTGATGGTCACAAACGAGTCGCCGCTCAAATACTTGTTCAGACCGGAGGAAGTCGAGCTTCTGATCTGTGGGAGCAGGGTGAGAAAAAAAATCAGCAATCTCCATTTTTAATTTAGCAATGAATTGAACCTAAATAGAAAACAAAATAACAAATTTTGTGACTAGTTTTATACAATTTAGAAAATCTAATGCCTAGAATTTAAATAAAAACTTAGTGAGTGTTTTTTATATATATAATTAAGTTTGGAAGCAAATGTTAAGTGCTTTTAATTTGACATCATGAAGCAAAAGTATTCACAACTCCTTTTCCACATTTTGCTACATTAGCAGTTTTTCAGTGCTTTAAATTTCCACAAAGTAATGGCACTGAAAGTCCAAGAAGTACTTTTAGATCTTTTTTTATATCTAAAAGGTTGGAAACTAGCTTCTTTTTTTTTTTACATAGTTGTTCAAAAATATCCACATCCCATAGAAGAACAGTTACCCACGCACACTTTTGCAAAAGTTTTTTTTCTTTACTTTAAACCCGGAAAGTTTAAATAAAATAGCATTTCTATAAAAATAACAAATATTTAACCAAAGTGATCATTATAAATCAGCTTTTTTCAAAATGTCATGTAACATTTGTGGCTCTAAAAGCCTTTCACGTAGCTGCGCCAAGAGTGTGCCTGGAGTGTGAACTTTTATCGAGTTGGTTTTTAGGTGACAAAAGTTTGTGGTTATGTTACAACAAAACATGGAAAATGGATGTGAACTTTTGTAAGTCGCTGTAAAAATTACTACTGTGGTTTTACCCTCAGCTCCTGCTCCTGGGAAGGTCATAAACTGTATTATGGAAGAGTGAAGTTATTGATTAACTTTCCAAACAAGTCTTTGTATTCTAAGTATTTAGCTATAAGGGAGAATCCTCTTATAAAACTGCATCCTTTAATCTCATAGTTTAAGAAAAGATTAAAAAGTATTAAGACCTGATAATATAAGTTCTCTCTTTTTTCCTTAGAAACTTGACTTTGAAGCACTTGAAAAGACAACAGAATATGACGGAGGTTACACTAAGGACAGTCAAATTATCAAGTAAGTCCATTCAAAGTCTTTAACGTTTGTCTCAGCTGTAAATATTCTCGTGGTTTTATTGGAGACACTAAAAAAACAAGGAATTATGAAAACTTGATTTTTTAAAAATCATTTTGTACTAATGGGAGCTGTTGAGTAAGAACATAAAAATGTTTTCTGATAACCCTCAGTTATTATTTCCTGAACTGACAGTCTGATGCTCCACCGTCCAACCGTCAATTGCCGTTGTCCTCCTGAGTGTCATACTAAGACCATGCGAGGTTTCATTTTCTCAACAAAACAAGATTATTTTCTAATTTTGGGGAGGAACCACATTAAAGATGTTCTTATTGTGGACAGTTTCTGTTTTTTTTATAAGAGTGCAAGATGTTTATTAACCTCCAGTGTTAGTCAGGAATATTCCTCTCAAGAACAATTGGATTAATGTTACAGCTGGTAAATTTACGGTATGTTATAAAGTGAATCTGATTCATATGCAGTATGGAATTTGATTTGAGTACTTAGAAGATCTGGATAAGTATGGAGAAATATTTGTATTTCCAGACTTTATACCATGTGTCACCAAAATACTGAAACCTTCTACTTCTTCTTTCATTATGTCCTTTGTTTCTTCTGTCCACTCTAGTGTCCTCCTTTCCTTCGAGTTTCTAATTCCTCCAGGTTCCATATTAAAGTGGAAATATATGCCATAAGGCCATAGTGAAGTTTAGTATTTTAAAACAATTCTGGAATATCTTTTTGTTTTACATGCAGAATACAAAGAGATCCTGAATTAATGTTCATTTTTGGCTGCAGAGACTTCTGGGAAACCATCCACTCTTTTGGAGAGGAGCAGAAACGACTTTTTCTCCAGTTCACCACGGGAACAGACAGAGCTCCGGTTGGAGGTCTCGGTAAATTAAAGATGATCATCGCGAAGAATGGCTCTGATTCAGACAGGTACAACTGGTCCAGGCAACTTCCCGTTGAATTTCAACACACTTGTCTCAAATAAATGTTTTTTATTTTTATTTTTTGTGGTTTATTGCAGACTACCAACATCCCACACCTGCTTCAACGCCCTGCTGCTCCCTGAATACTCCTCCAAGGACAAACTAAAAGAGAGACTCCTCAAGGCCATCACTTACGCCAAAGGTTTTGGAATGCTGTAATGGATTTCCAAAGAGAGTTTTCTGTCTGTGGGAAAGAAACAAAAAAAGGGAATACCACCAAAAACAACAACAAACAAAATGCTGCAATAATAATTCTGTGCCTAATGAGTCTCTCACAGACAAACTCCACTATTGGCCTTCCACGCTTAGCCCTCACATGCTTTGTAACCTTGTCACTTGTAGGCATTAGAAATCCCAAATAAGTTCAGCCTTCTCCCATCCCCTCATGTTCTGGTTCTGAAAAAGGCGAAAACCCGTTTGTGAAACTGTGAAAGTGTGCTTACGTGTAGCACGTAAAGTATATTTATGAAGTGAGTTTGACTTCTGATGCCTCTGACGTTTTTGGGAATGTAGCGGTATTTAGTCCTCACTGGGCCTGACGGTGCTCCTCGGCTGCGATTGTCAGTTCAGTAGACTGAGGTGAAGAAGCCTTTTATATTACCTGCTCACTGACCTTCTGTTCATTTTATGATTGAAACCTTTGTGCCGTGCCTCCTGTAGCGGATATGGACTAAATTTTGTTTGCTGTGATCCTGATGTGATGGTGTTGGCTAAGTGTTTTAAAGGGGCAGTGTTATGTAAAATTGACATTTTGTTTTCACATTACATCATGTAATTCCCTCATCAAAAACACACCTGGAGTGTTGCTTTTTCTTTAACGCTTGTTTGAGTAATCTTTGAATCTCCCATGGCAACCATTATGGGTGCATAAACACATTTTCCACACCTTTCAGCTCCTCCACACTAGTGGCAATAGCAATTAGTAAACTACATCTCATTGTGATGCTCCTATGGACAGCTGTAAGTGGCTTTATGGAGAAATGTGATGTCTTCCTGAAGGCTGAGTTTCAAAAAGAACAGGAGCTTTTTTGGCTCTAGTGGCCTTTATTTGAAAGTAGTTTGACAGGAAAGAGGGTTATGAGAGTGGGCGAAGACATGCGGCAAATGACATCAGGCCGGGAATCAAGCCTGCGACCACCGCCATGAGGACCAAGGCCTCGATACAAGGGTTGTGCTTTGCCCCTGCGCCACCACAGCACCCTCAAGAATAGGAGCTTCTTAAAGAGACAGAAGCCAAATATAAAGAATTGCAAAGTCAAATTTCTTTCAATTCATGTTGAATATATACAGCATTTTTATAACAACTGACAGTAACATAGTTACTCATAAAATGGCACCATGTGCCTGGAAAGTACATAATGCCACCCCTTTAAGATTACTTAGCGATTGGTTTAGTGTGTCAAATCTTTTAAAAAGTGTCTCTTGGCTTGTTTCCTATGAATTACTGATTTGGACACTTGTCCGTGCAAATGCCAAATGTGCAAGACCTGTTTAAGAAAACAGCCACAATAAGTGTTTGATTTGGCCAAGTATCTCAGGTATGTAAAGAATTTGCAGAAAATGTGAAAACCCCTTCTGTAAACTCTCCAATATGCAAGGTAAATAAAGTTGAAAAATTGTAGTTTTGTTGTAAATTCCTGTATTCACATGATATAAAAATAACTGGCATTTGATCACTAGCTTAAGTCACAGATTTCTTTTCTGTATGGTGAAAAATCAGAAAAGAAATCATTACGCTAATGCTGATATCTCAGCAGTGTCACGTTACTCTGTAGATTCACATCCTGGAGTCTTGAACTGGCTACAACTGATAACAGCTCAACCTACTTTCTGATTAATGTAGGTATTAACTATTTGACCACATGGGGCACTCAAAGCATCTTCAGCTGGTTAGTTCATTATTAAAATTGGTCAAAATAAATAAAACAGAATGGCCACTTTAACTCTATTGAGTAAATGGTGCGCTGTAACAAAATGGTACACAGTTCAAAAAGTGACATTCAAAGTTACAAAATGTGGTAGGACTTCATGTTTCCTAAAATTCATTTCATTTTCTAATGTTTATGCCCATGCAGTATGTTTTTTGATAAACCAACAAATTTGGCTGGATAGGAACCTGTGTGATATTACTTGCGTGGATGGCTTAAAGCTACCTAGAAACACCAACATTAAAATCAATTTATCAGGTTAAGTAATAGATGCTGTATGAGGAGTTATAGTGTTCAGCAGTTCCAGCTTGTTGTTAATTGAAAAATTATTTTCGATTGCTAGCATTTAAAGAGGCTGGAATTGTAAATTAAGGCAGGAATTGTTAATACAGTGATAGTCATAAGCAGCTAGTTACAATCCATCCGAAATTAGTTGGATATGATCTGTTTTCAAGGTAAGTTTGACACTTTTATTCACACATAGACAAAGAAGTTATTTAATATGAACATTTTATTTGCATATAACATTCATATTTATAAGAGTATGTTGACAGTTACATATAAACAATACTGGCTTTTTAAAATGTTGACGTTTTTATACAATAAACAGTTCAGCTTAAGAAGAGCAATACATTTACCTGAATAATCTGAATTCTTATCAGGGGAAAAAAGTAATCCTAAGGCTATGAAAAGCCAATTTTTGGCATAAACAAGTGCTTCCGCTCAACACACTCAAATTGTTTCAAGAAGACAAAAATAGCGGTCAGTCAGAAAGCACAAAATTAGACTCTTCTTTCACTGTACACAGTTTGACACATAATGTGATGATAATAAACACAATGTATAAATAGTTAAAAATGTGGGCATTTATATGAAATAAAAGAATCACTTTCAAAGTTCTCCAGTAAAGTTTTTTTTTTTTCACTGGACCTTTTTGTCTTTGTCAGCCACCACTTCAGTGAGGTCCTCCGGTTTTATGGATTTCACTTTTCCCTCCATTTGAGTGACCCTCTGCTTCAGTCGTGCCTGGGTGGAAGTAAACTCTGCCATTAGCTGAGCAAACTTGGTCTGCATCACATCCAGGTTGCCCTGCAGTTTCACGATCTTCTCGTCCAGATCTTTGGGGTCCGCGCCCGCATTCGCCACTGCCTCGTCGATTAGGTTGTCTTTCATCAGGATAGCTTTGCCCTTTTCTTCCAGAGCTTTCTTGGCATCTGGATACTCAGTGAGCGCCTCCATCAAGTCGTCTTTGGACAAGGCGAAGAGATCAGAATAACCCACACTTCGGATGTTGGCCGTTCGTCGGTTACCAGCTTTACTCCCCTTGATGCCTAAGATACTGATTTCTCCAAAGTATGCCCCGTCGCTGAGCACCACAAACTGAGTGACTCCGTCATCAGCCACCACTGCCAGCTTTCCTTCCTTTATGATGTACATCTCCCTGCCAATATCCCCTTTCTTACAGATGTAATCTCCAGGACTGAACACCTGCGGCTGCAGCTTGAGCACCAACTCGATCAACAAACCAGCTTCGCAGTCCTGGAAAATTCGCACTTTCTTTAGCGTATCCAAATGGACGTTGATGGCGATCTCTGCCTTAAGCTTGTCCGGGAGAGTTTTCAAAACTTCTTTCTCGTCGCAGGTCTTCTTTTCAGTCCAAAGATAGTCAAACCATTTGATCACTCTGGCCTCTAAGTCTCTGGTGACTTTTCGAAACTGCATGTACTGCTTTATGGAGTCAATCTTAGCCTGAAACTCGGCACGAGAGGCATTCATGTTGGAGATCATGGCACCAACGTTACCGACGATACTAGCAAAGATTAGCACACCGGTGAGAAAGTCCATAATGACAAAGAGGAATTCAACGTCTTTTACTGGTGCTGGGGTTTCTCCGATGGTGGTGAGGGTGAGTGTCGACCAGTATAGGGAGTAGATGTACTTTCGTGCCAAGCGACCGTGCTCTGGGTGACTGATGTTGGGATAGACCCACGTGTCAGATCCAAAGCCGATGCTTTTCGAAATGGAAAAGAAAACACAAGCATTCCAGTGGATGATGATGAGGATGTAAAGCACGAGATTGCTGATACGAAACATGTTCGGGAAGCTGGTTCTCGTCTCAGTGCGCTCAAAGAACTCAAAGAGCCTCTGGATTTTGCAAAGACGGTTGAAACGAAACTCTGGGTTGTCAAATCCATACTGCAGAAAGAGCAGGTCTGTGGGTATCATTGAAATCATGTCGTATTTGAACTGAGATGTCGTTCTGTATTTAGCTCTCAGTTTTTTGCCATCTTTTACCAAGAGTCCTTGTTCAAGGTAACCTAAGAGAAGCAAAGCACAAAATAAGAGACCAGCCCACAACATACAGTGAAAATTAAGTTGCATAAGAAAAAAACATATTTCTTTCATTAAACATTTCCAGAATTCGGACCTGTTCTTGATCTGACAAATGTGTCCATGTAGTAGATGATGTCTGAGGTATAGTCCAAGACTATCCAGAGTTTTGTATACGAAGATTGGAGCTCATTAAAGGAGGCTCTAAAAAAAGAGAGAGACTCAAAAATCAGCAAAGAACTTTTGTATTCAGAAAAATGATAGTAGTACTAACAAGACTTTACCTTGTTACAATCATGATCAGGTTATAAAACACTGGGCCTGCAATGACACTCAGCCATCTGTAGTACTGGTCCGCAGATGGATCCATAATCCAGATTTCTTTCCTGAAAACAAGTTGGCAATATGAATAACATTACAGAGAAAACAGATTTCTTTTTTCCTTCTGAAATTCAAATTACAAGCCAGACTAGCATCGGCCTACAATCTCTAACGCAATACTCACGGAGGTTCCTCCTTCTTCTTATCGTCTTTTTTATCATCTTTCTTCTCGTCTTTCTTTTCATCTTTCTTCTCGTCTTTCTTTTCATCTTTCTTCTCGTCTTTCTTTTCATCCTTTTTCTCGTCCTTATTTTCTTCTTTCTTGTCTCCGTCCTTATTGTCTTTTTTTTCCTCTTCCTTTTTCTCGTCTTTCTTAATCTCATCTTTTTTGTCCTCTTTTTTGCTAGAGATCACAAGCTCAGTCTTAACAGTGTTGAAAAGAGACTTAGAGTGGGGAGGGATGTGAAAGGTGCACCGATCTACATAGGGAGCAACTTCAGAAAGACTAACTTAGAATTGAGGTTTTTGTTGTAAGGTCCAATGTAGGTCATATTTCCCGCCAGCAGATGGCGCAGCATGCTTAGTGTTCTAATGGAAGTAAATTTGTGTCTAATTTGCAAACCCACATCCACTTGCAACAGAAAAAGTTAAGAAGTCGAGGGGAAGGTGTCATTATCACCATAATTAGCATCAGTATTTATCTTTATGATGCTTGTAAAAGGAACAGGAAGAAGGGAAATACACTTTCTATGGTTTTTGTTCTTGCTACTGGCTAACTGCATTAACTACAAGAGGGGAGGCTACAAATACAATAGATGTGTATCTATATGAAAACTTGGGTACACTTACTCATCTGTGTTGTTGCAGTTATTTATGTTGTAAGTAGCAAGAGGCCACTTACTGGAAAGACTTAGAAAAAGAAAAACAGAAAGAAATGTCTTAAGATATCTTACCAAGATATATTTCTACTAAATACTAAAATACCTAAAAGTGAAAGTAATTTTTTTAAAACAAACTTAAGATCTTTACAGTTAGTCAACAAACTAATGTACAATATTATTTTTTGTTTTCAATTGTTTTGTTTGTTTTTTTTGGAGGGGGAGGGGTTGCTGTTGTTTTTTTAACCATATCAGTGCTAAATTTTATTTTCTTGTATATTTGACAATGTAAAAAGTACCGAAGAGGCATAGGGCCAATGAAAATTTAAATGTTAGAATTATTTTTTTCAGTAATGAAAATAATAGACTGCCTTTACTTAGTCTTTATCTTCAGAATAAATGCATAACACATATTGACACATATCCTAGAATAGGTTTTTTATTTATTAATTTATTTTTGCTCTTTACCTCTTGTCCACACCCAAACTGAATGTTGGGCTGAGACAAAAAATATCCTAAAAAAACTGTTTTCAAAGAGGAAAACTTTGTGTCATGGACTGGATATATAGAGGTTTGCACATTCCCACCAGTGACTCCAATTTTCCTGACTACTTCCATAGTTATCAGCTTGGCAAGCAGCAAATCACACCATGTTTTTCAAACTTGCAGTTACAGAAAAAAACTCAACTCGAGTGTGACCGAACTCACACTTTGAGACAAAAATAAAGCAGTTTATGGTATTCAGGACCTTCTTGTTTTTAATCATTTGTTTGTATAATGTCACTGTTAGAACCACATGCTAGAACACCATAGATTTAACACACATCTTTGGTTCTAAGAAATGGTCTGGGTCAAAACTAGAGTTGCCAATTGTTTCATATTTGCCGGGATGTTCGGCATTTTAAGCCAAATTGAAGCGGTGCCTTATTTAACCGCAGCCTGCAATCTGTATTTACAAACACTAGATGGCGCTCCTCTCCTTTCTTAATAGATCTAGATTAGAAAATGCAGCGCCACGCGGCTGTTCTTGGTCTGCTAACGCTTCTGATCCCAAGCTAAATCGAAAAATGTGTTTAACATACTCATATAGAGGAAAAATACAAAGAAAAGGAGACTCTTCAACTTTTTCCACGTCCAAAAGTCTAACGTTTATTAGACAAACAACTAATGACACTGACAGAACTCAAATAAAATCACAAACCAGCAATATTGACCTCACACGACAGACATCCACACACCACGACAAAATATTACGAGGACGCATTTTTGCCACGGAGTTTCGAAGTTCCGGGTCCCACACTGAAAAAGGGAGTGCGTGTTTTCCCTTCTGCTGTATTCAAATTAGGGGACTGTCCTTAGCTAGGTTCTAGTTAACAAAGCAGTGTTATTTTCTTTTGAATGAAGACAGATTCTTTTTATGACCATGTCCCAAACTCTACCCTGTTTTCACAAGACCCAATTGTTTTACACCAGCTGTTAAATCGTATCAAAATAGTGAAAAGGTTAAACACATACACAAAGAAACTAGCAGTGTTCTAAATTAAAGAGAACTACACTTTAAGTTATTTTAATTTAACTTAGTGTATAATGTTTCAATAGAAATATACTAGATAAAAGATTACTCTGATTGAATCATGGGTATAATCTGAAGTGAATTTCCTCATTTTGAAACAGCATTAATTTTACCCAATCATTGAACCTATAGTTAAATTTTTGCAACTAGCTTATTTTAAATATATTTTCTTAACACAAGCTTAATCATAGCAGAGTGTAAACCAAATTTGTAGAATCCAATATTGAGCATATGATTGAAAACTGTGGCTCTCCTGGTCGATTATCTCACTACGTGATTTTGTTTAACGTTGCGCCTTTTCAAAAGACACTATACTGTAAAGGGACGCCGTCTAGTGACTACAAAACAACAGCATACTTACTTTTTCTTTCTTTGTGCGTCGCTCTCCCCACTGGTTGCATCCTTAAGGGCCGGGCCTCTGATGCGCTCCAGGAAGGAGTCATTCCTCTCCTCTATGGGGTTCTCTCTGTGGGATACCCAGTCCCGCAGCATGAGGAAGAGGCAAGACAGCCTAAAAGGTCAGTGGGAGGTGAAACGTACAAAGTGACATCACTCTACGCTGGGGATGGATTATTCTTCATGTTGGCTTAGAAGAAAAGCAAGTTGTGATGGAGGTAACTAATATAATGACAAATGTATCAAAATAAAAGTGCTTAATATTGATTCCATACTTGTACATGTGGGTAAAGTAATGTGTAGGAACTCCAGATGGCTGTTAGAAGTAAATGTACCTGACTAAATAAACTTGCACCTACTCCCAATGTCAATTGACATCTTTTTATTGGTTTTTTTCGTTTTCTCCGGTCTTTGTCCTTATTCACCCCAAATTTGAACTTAGCTTGCAGGTTCTGTTTAAATTTGGGTCAAGCAAAGTAATGCATTGAAGGTAAGGATAGGCTGACATGTCTACATCCTCACTTTCGCTTATCACTGTCTATCTGTACTTCTGTGCTTACAGTAGCCATGTCTCCATTGGCCATACGATTGCGCAATTTAACATTTTGAAAATAAATTCACTTAATGGAAACACGGCAATAAAACAGCAATACAAAATTTTGGCGCTGGGATGAGGTGGTCTTTTGGCCCAAATAAAATTGGTTTATTTTGCAAAACTGCAATGGAAATACTTTTTTTTTTGGATCTGGTTGTTCATCACTGGTTGTCCTTACATTCATCACAAAGAAGAAGATGACAGGAAGTAGTTAGAGGATGGTGGTACGACATGTTTTTTAATGACTTATTGCATGAACAAACTTATTCACGTCAGATTTAATGTAAATACCTCAATTGTGAACTTGCTACTTTTTGACCTTAGCGGAGTATTGACTATAGTTTGGGCACATTTGTAATTGAAACGCAGCTACTCTTGTCTTTACATTTTTTTCTGCTGGAAGAGACAAACTAGGCTTTGCATCTTTACTTCCTGTTACCAGCTCATAAGGCACAAATGAGTCCAAATCATTTCAACCTGCCCTTTTGGTGCAAACATCCATGTGGAGATCAAACAAAGCAAACTCCACTTGCCAAGGAAAATTCTCAGAAGACTTATTAGATTACGGTGTATCTCTGAAATGACCAGGAAGTATGGTCTTCATCTCTGTTTTCTTGTCATGCATTCAATTGATCAGGAACCAATAAAATGATGATCTGGACCCAAAGAACTGAGCCGGCAGATCCAACACAATGAGTCTCGGGTGTTATAAATCTAAATCTAGACAGTCAAATAAGTTTTTTGTCTTAGTCTACGCCTACTTATTAGTATTCATAATGTATAAGTGCATAGATGTTCACCTGGCCAATGCCCCACCACCTCTGTGTGGGCTTCTACGACACCCTGAGGACAAGGCTCTCGCGGAGGCGTCATCACGAAGAGAGTGGGCCCTAGGAGACAGCAGATAAGGTAAGAGACACTCATTTGATCTTGGAATCTAAAAAATATTACAACACTCCAAGGATATATTAGTATTAGAACGCAGAGTGAATTTATTCCCTAACTCGGCTTTCACACCTGCTGTCCCCATTTTCCATGGCAGTGAGTTCATCGTCGGATGTGATGGTGGACGGTCGACGTCTTGCTGAAAAGGAGCTTTCACTGCACACTTTTGCCATCTTGTTGTAGCTGCCTGTGTGGAACAAACAAACACACGCGCGCGCGCACACACACACACACACACACACACACACACGGTCAGATGGACTGAAACATTGTTGTGAATTAATTAATCAATGGAAGGTGTAAATGTGTTGACTGGGTCCCGACATCTGTGTGAGAGTGCCAACTAAAAATACTTCTTGTTCCCTGAACACTAAACAAGATCAGTGTCGTCTTTTGATGAACCCACCCAGCCGGCTTTTAAAATAAGCTATGGCTTACAGGTAGAAAGAATGGAGTGGCTGTGTTTAGTGGTGTATACAGCAGGTTAAGTCTATTAGAACGCAGCTTAGAGAGCAAGTACAACAGTAAGTGGCTGAGAGCCCCAGCAGGCTGCAGAAACGCCCGATCTGGAGCAGAAAAAGGTTCTATTTTATACATGTTGCACAGAGATTCACACCAGAGTCTTAAAATGCACAGTTTTCATGATCCTGTTCCGTTTTAATGAAGACGTTTTGTCTTGTCTATGTCCAGGTAATGACTCGCTGATC
This sequence comes from Poecilia picta, assembly GCA_033032245.1. NCBI lineage: Eukaryota > Metazoa > Chordata > Actinopteri > Cyprinodontiformes > Poeciliidae > Poecilia > Poecilia picta. Next base: position 6,282,213 of record CM065356.1, on the reverse strand, counting down.
TCTGGGTAAAACCAGTGGTTGTAACACGTGCACTCATGTAGATTACTGCTTATACCGAGGAGTTAAGCTACCCCCACTAAATTCAATCACACTGAGAGCATTGCCAAAAAGCTAAGTGTTTGAAGGGTGACGGTGGGTGAAATCAGCGGCGTCTGCGCCGTAAATATGAGCAGCATCACTGTCGTGCGGCTACGCAGCAACTTTGTTGACTAGCTTGTTTACGTTTATGCACCGCATCAAGAGAGCAAAGGTCACTCGGCGTCACTTTGCTGTGATTTGAATATATTTTGAGTCAAAGGGTCAAAATCTGTCTCTCGAACTCAGTGGCGTCAACAGTGTTGTCATGTCCTGCATTGTGATGCAAATTTATGGATTTATTTAACCGAATTTGAAGAATGAGAAAATACTCAAAAAAGCTTTACTGTACACAGATTTATAATAATAATGATAATGGTAATACTGGTCTAGCGCTTTTCTAAGTTCTCAGGGACACGTTGTAGAGGAACAATATAAAATCAAACAATGTAAAATAGCAGAAGAACTCACAAAGAGGATATATGGATTAAAAGCTATTTTAAATAGATGGTTTTGGCTTTTTTTTATTTCAGTACATGATATGCAAATCTAAAGCAAGCAACACTACTTTACTATTCTGCAGCCTTACCAGGATTCAACATTTTCTTTTATATATATATAAGCCTTTAATATTCCATCTTACAACTAAATAGTCACAGTGAACCTATAACTCACTTGTTTGATGTTTCCTCACGCTGACATTCTCAAACTGGCCCCAGCAACCACAATCCTTTCATTCCTCTGATATAGTTCCATCTTCCCAAATAAAAATGGGATTTTTCTTTTGTTTTCTTCTTTTTTTTTTTTTTTTTTTTACTATGTCTTTGCTGGTGTTTTGCTTGATCCAAGCGAGGTATCCCAGTAGAGTAGTCACCGGTGAGCAGTCATCACAAAAATAACTGAAGGCTGTCCATAATTAGATCCAGGAGCTCTGCAGCCTTAGGTCGGTGCAGACTGAGCTGCGGCTCCCAGGAACAGACAAAGGAGGAGGAGTCCTGCACCGTCGCTGCACCTGCCATGACCACCTCTGACAACAGGTTGGCAAAAAAAAAAAAAAAAGCCATCCGGTTGCAAATGTTTGCATGGTTAGATCATATCTAGCAGCTAGATTTGAATCTGTCTTTGTGGGTGTTTGAATCAGCAGGACTACAGGAAGCTTAAAAATGTAATCATAAGAAAATTAATGCAGTTATTTTCAAATAAATAAAAAAATTACTTTATTTCCCCAAAGGGAAATACAATTTTGCTGTAACTGTGGGACAGAAAGATCTCCTGTAATACAGAGAATTTAAAGAAGCCTCAAACTGAAGGCTCTATGTTTTTCTGTGACAGTCTCATTATGTGAAATTCTTGTTTCACATAATCTCCAGAGGTTCCACAGTGGTCCCTCGGACAGAAGCAGACGTCTTCACCAGATCGTTGAGCAGCTGTAATGTGTCTATTTCAGTTTTGCAATAACATCCTCCAACAATATTTACCATTTTTTCTTATGACCCTCATTTATTTGGTAATATTCAGTCCCTCACTAAAATATTTATATCCCTCAAACCTGTTCACATTTCAAGTCTTGACTTTGACTGGACCACTCTTTAAAGACATGAATGTACTGTGATGGTGGCTCTCCACCAATGGTTCACTGTGACGGTTTGCAACATTGTTTTATTTGGATCAGTTCAATTCAAATTCAAATCTGAAACCGGAGGATTTCCAAGTATGTAATATATACGCTGTAAAGATTATGACATATATGACTAAAATTTAGGGGGCCTTAATTTTTTCCACACCTTTTCAGCTCTTCCTACAAACTGGATTTGACATCAGGGTTTTGTGAAGACCACTCCACAAATGTGTATTGTTAAGAGAATAAAATCAAAAACTAATGGCTCGTTATATTCTTTTGTGCTCCCGGATTCAATGATTCCAAGCCACACAGAGATGACAGTCAACACTCCACATCTAACATTTCAAGTATAACATGACATCAACAACACAGACACTTCATACAGACTAAAATAGACATTCATTTACCTGAAACAATTGGAAAAGAAGAAGAAAAGCAGAGAGCTGCAAAAGCAATTCTGATTTGTTACTCCTGTGTACAAACTTTTATAGTAAAGGCGTGATTTTCTCTTTAATATATTCAAAAAGGCGTATCTCCGCTTGTCCAACTGGAAGCTGTCTCACACTTTTTTTTAAGTTGTATCCTCCCTCGACACCTGTCAAATTCTAAGAGAGCAATTTTCCCTTTCTAAACAAAGAAAGTTTCTCATCAACTGTCCTGAACTCCTGCTGTTTTATGGCTTTCTGAGCAGAGAAAAACAGAGATAGGCATTTTACAGGTAATTGTGAAATCTGGACTCTCTCCCGTCTTCTCCCTCAGATACCTCAAAGAGAAACTTAAAATCCTGTAGGAATTTGAAGCAAATGTTTCAGAATGAATTAGTCACTACTAAAATTATTAACTCTAAAACTATGATTATACATACTATTTTCAATCAGCGCATGCTGTTAATAACTAAGAAAAATGTTGTACAAATTAGATGATAGTGGTTTTAGATATTCTATGTTGTATTCTTCACACACCATCCCAGATGCTTAGAAGACTTTTGATGATCTTCTGTGAACAGAGTGAACTTCTTAGTAACACATTATTTGAAGTGGGGTGAATAAGACTGACATGACACTGTCATAAACATAAATAAGCCTTCATGAATATTTATGACTGTTGTCTTAAAGTATCAGTCGGTAAATTATGACACTTTTAAAACAAAGTTGACATTATTCAAAATGTCTTTGTTATGACAACTTGACATTAACCAAGAAATCATTACTGATATAAATTTGTTTTAAAAGTATCACTTTAAAAATTAGGTAACTTTATTTTATTAAAGCTAAAGTTTAAACAGAGTTTAAACCTCAGGGTTTTAGTTAAAACTCTGAGGTTTTAACTCAGAGTTATGACACTTTTATTAAAAGTGTCAAAATTTACAGAATGACACTTTATACAACAGTCATAAATATTCTTGAAGGCTTACCCATGTTCATGACAGGGGTTATGTAATGTTTATGAAAGTGTCATGACAGTGTTATTCACCCCTCTTCAAATAGAGTGCTACCAACTTCTCTCTCCCACGCTCATCCAAGTGTTACTGCCTTCCTGCAGATGCTAATTTTATGGCCTCCTGTCCTCTCATAACCAATATTCCTCACTCAGAGCTCCCTTTTAATATCTATCTATCTTTCCTTCCTGTAAATTGAAAACTTACCCATCAATAAATTATTAACACAAACCTATTCTAAATTAAGAATTTTGTTCAAAATTACCATGCTCAATATACCTTTTTCACATGTCGTAAGATTAACTGTATTAAACACTAAAAATATACATTTTTCCTCAACAGTATGTTAACGTATGATGAGGTATTTCATGTGAAGTGTAGCGATATTTACGGTACTTCTAAAAGAAAACATCACGGGTCTCGTTATAGCACCGTCGTGCCGTCCAACCGCCTGCTGCTCGTCGGCCCAGGCATAAGGTCAAAGAGAAATCCCTTGGCAATAGACGGCGCTGCCAAGATAATCCCAGATTAGACTTGAGTACCTATTTCAGCCAGCTAATGCCCCCTCGCTTAAAGCAATAGAACATTTTGCCTTTTGTGTTAATATTACATTGAGTGTGCCGTGGGACACACGCTGTATGTTCTCTGTGATCGGCACTTTGATGTTTTCAGCTGAGAAACTCCATTAGAGATCGTCTCATTTATTTTGATTTGATCAAAAGCACATGAATTTGAAAAGTTTTTGTATCTGTGTTTATCACAAGCTGAATGAAATGAGGACTGTGATATTGTTTAGATTAATCACTACTTAAAGTAGGTTTAAGATAACTTGCTTATTGTGGTCTATTTTACTTCAGTCAGGGAGTGAATTGGCCAGTAGCCCTCAGGTACAGTGATCTTATGAGAGCATCTTGGCGTTCCTGCTAAAAGTCAGACAGTCCTCACGGCATCTTAAATCTTAGCTTTCTAAAGTACAGTTGCTCCTCCCTCGTTACTTACACATGAATTTGTAACGAAAGTGCATGTTATGGAGTTTTTCTGTTGTCTTTTGGTGCTGAGGACTTTTTTTTCTGCTTTAGCTTCATTTTTGGTTTTTTAGTTTCTCTTGTAAGTTAAACTTTGCTATGAAACACCAAATATGTGTGGAAGGAAGGTTAGATCAGCTCATCCGGAAGGCCAGCTCTGTCCTAATATGACCCCAGAATTTAATGCAGGTGTTAGGAAACAGAAGGACCACTGGGTAACATCACACTGATGAACAGTATGTCCCAGTCCATGCTTGAAGTTGTTTGTATGGAGCTCCTTCAGTGACAAAAACTGCTGCATTCTAAGTGCACAAATGAGCATTACCACTGAACCTTCCTCCTAGCAGCCATTACACTATGACCATCACTACTCCAGACAAACTCAATAAGTCTCTGTTTGCAGTTTTTCTTATAGTCTGTTGTTGCCTTTATATGCACAAATGTACATCCACTTTTATACATTTATTAAATGATCCTACTCATGTGCACATTCCTTTGAGTTTGAGAATACTATTTTTAATAAGTGTATTTTATGTTATGCTATAAAGTTGTCCTTATTGTACATTATGCTAATCTTACTTCCTATTTATATTTTCATCCTTTCTGAATCTGCATTTCATCAACTTGCCTGTCAGTTGGTGCTCATGAATTTACCCACAAAAGGTTATTTCTAGTCTAAAGTAACACAACACAGCGTAACACAACACAGCATAACACAACACAGCGTAACGTAACGCAGCGTAACGTAACACGGAGCAAAGCAGCGCAACATCTTCATTGTCATTGTACTTTTTATTAGTGTACACAAGCACAACAAGATTAGGGCACAGTTCTTTCCTTTGTTCAATTATGTGAAACAATAAATGAGTAAATAAACACGCTATACACAATCTAGCATGACATCACATAGTGTCAAAAAGCGAGTTTCAGGGTTACAGTCCTGTTGTAAAAAGTGTCCCTCACTCGGTTTGTTCTTGTTCTATTCTAGAATATAGGAAAGCAGATTATTTAAAGTCAGATGTTTAGCTAATGAGGTCTTTTGTGAGGCAACTAGGTCTTATGAAAAATAAAGACAGTGGATTCACTGTAGATGTTTGCACCGCTTTCTCAAACTAAACACGAGGAAACCGCAGGTTCTGCATCCTTCCAGTGTGCAAAGCTCTTGCGAAGACAAAAATTAACCACAAAGTACTCTGATTAAGTTTGCCCATAATTAAATAAGTATTACTCATGTGCTTGAATATAATCTAATCAAGACAAATCAAATTAGATCCGACCAAATCAAACTTCTTGTCATTTTGTTGTGGTCTAAAATGAAACACAATAGGGCTTCACTGGGATCTCTGACGTAATTGAAACAAGACAAAATTGTGCAATAATGTTGTGTAAAATAAAGTACAGTTTCCTTACAAGGAACAATCTTAGCTTGTCTTGTTTCATTGGCTGTTTGACTTCTTCATCCCTACGAAAGACTCGAAGATTTTGGATGCCAGTTCTAATAAATATTTAGGGTTTATTCTTTTCTGTGGGTCTTTTTGTTCTTGTTGGTGAGATTAGTTTTTGATGAAAACTGATGGAGAACCACCATGTTGTTATGTAGTTGTTGGACTTTGTGTCTTATGGTATTGAACTTGTTCAGAATAGAAACATTTTGTCCTCTGCATTTCAAAGTGCATTACACCATAGATAGAACATCATATGAAACAAGCAGCAAATATTACATTTTGTCAAATGCCATCAAAATAATCAAAAATGTTGACCAATATGTTCCAGTTTCAGTAGATGAAGTTAGCTCTCTAGTCTCTTATTTATGCCTGCTCTCATATTTTTGATCTCCATCTGATAGCCTGTCATGCTAACAAGATGTGTGGAAATTACAACATTCTAATTCCCTACTTAACAATATTCCATTTATTCAGGTTGTTGAAAACATTACTATTTTAGTCAAGGTTTCCCTCAGTGTGTTATAAGCCTGGCAGGCCACCAGGCTTTACTTATTGCAGTAACACTTTATTTGAAGGGGGGTGAATAAGACTGACATGACACTGTCAAATACATGAGATAACTCCTGTCATGAACATGAATAAGCCTTCATGAATATTTATGACTGTTGTCATAAAGCATCATTTGGTAAATTATGACACTTTTAATGCAAAGTTGGCATTATTCAAAATGTCTTTGTTATGACAACTTGACATTAACCAAGAAGTCATTACTGTTTAAACTCTACCTTTAATAACATAAAGATACCTAATTTTTAAAGTGCAATCAGTAATACTTTTATAACAAATTTATATCAGTAATGATGCCATAACAAAAACATTTTGAATAATGTCAACTTTGTATTAAAAGTGTCATAATTTACCAGTCTTATTCACCCCCCCTTCAAATAGAGTGTTATCATTATTGCTAATAAAATTAACTGTACCAAATTAGAGTAATTTATTTTCTTAAGTAGTTTCAGAGAAATGTGTTTTTTTTTCAGTGTAGAGGGGATTTGATTGCGGCTGTTGATCTGAAAGGACCGACAGGCACCAAGACAAAGCTCCCTGAGGCGGCCGGCCAAAAGGAAGCCTAATTCAGGCAGCAAGTAAACAACAGAGACAGCAGCTTTTGCTTACATGAAAATTAACCCAATAACATAACTAATCTGCTCGCACGGTTTTCATTGCATTGTTTAAATTCATTTATTCGTTCGGCTTTATCCTGCTCGGTGCGGCTCGCCAGCTTGTCACACGGCCAACCCAGAGGATCAAGGGTCATCAAATTACCGCATTCACACACAGGTGTTTTCAAATCACTGATTATATGATAAGCATGCAAGAAAGAAAGAAAAGCACTCACACAGGCATGAGGGGAACATGCAAACTAAACAGACCAGATGGAAACCAGAGACTTTCTGACTGCAAGGAGGCGATCTCCGTGTTTAAAAATGATTAAAAACAAGCTGAAAGCGAAGTAAACGTTAGCGTCTTAGCAAGACAGGCCTCACAATACGGAGCTTTGCAAAGATTTTGATGGCTGTCAAGTGTTTTTACAACTTCCTGGCTTTACACACTTGAAATAGGAGTATTTGGCTAGACTTCAGGAATTTACTCACTCTTATTTGTTTTAACCAAGGAACAGAAATAAAAGAAAAGGTGAAAATAAACTCACATGCAAACATTTTATGGAGTCATTTGAGAAACATTTGATCTTTAAATAGTGATTAATCATAATTATCAATGTTATTAATTGTAGACATGTATTTCTCACAATTTCAAGAACACTGAGAATTATTTTTACCCTACATGAAGTGAAACATTTTTTGAATTAGATTTAAACTAACAAAAAAAGGTACTGAGATTAAACATATATAAGCATGAAATAAAGTTTTAAAAAAAGAGTTAATTTTACATAATACTGGCCCTTTAAAAAAATTCACAGAGGTCATACTTGTGTCAGATCTACATAACAAATTTTGGGGGGGACATTTTTAAGATGCTACAGGCGCCTCTGATGACTACGAAACGCTCTCAGATTGAACTCTACAGCTGAAGAATCCTCAGCGCTGCCGAGAGTCATCTGGTGATGTGGACATCACTCATCAGGTGCTAGAGATTGAAGTGCATCTGCTCTGTTCTGGCAGAGGAAATGACTTATCCTCTGCCAAGCACTCTGACATGGTTACTATAGCAACCAAAAGGACATGTTTTTCTTCTTTTGTCAAAGAAGCTCTGCTCCCTCAACATGATCGTTTCTTTCTGTTTTGTGATTGTTTTACACTCTTCGGCCGTTTGTTCTTCTCTCTCCTACAATTGTTACATGACATTTTTTAATGTTCTTTTTTCAATAAGTTATGATTATGGACAGCAGAAGCTCTTAAGCCACTAAAAACAAAAAATATACAACAAATCAATAAATTTAAAAGTGAAAGGTTTGATGCAGGTATATGCCTTTTGCACTGAAACTTAAGATAATGTATCTTTAGATAAAACCATAGGTCGCTGTTATCATCCATATAATAATTTCACTTCAAAAACACAGAATCTTACTTAAATGGATTTATATGAACATTAAATTACACTCATGTGGTAGTAAACTAACCAATAGTTTCATATGTACACTGCAAAAACACAAAGCCTTGTCAAGTATTTTTAGTATAAATATTTTTGTGCACTTGGAATAAGACAAAACTAACTTACAAAAATCTTTCCAGCAGGAAGCTTATTTTAAATAAATAATTCCTTAATATTGATTTTAAAAAGTTAGTACTTTTTACAGTACTAGTAACAACATAGTACTTCTTTTTTTTTTTGCAGTGTTAAGCAGAACTGTGGGACCAATTAAACATTTTCCAGAGACGCTACCTTTTGGTCACACTGAACATCAGAAACGATTAGACGCACTTGAAGCTCTACCTTATATAATATGATATAATCATAACATAAGAGCTTTGCTGCAAAACCTGCCTATCGCAGCTTTCTTAAACATGACAATGCGTACAGGACAAGTTCACGTCTCAGCCCATGTCAGACATCTCTGGGATTCAGCAGAACCGGAGCTATGTAAAATAGCTCAAACTCTGCAGTGACTTATAGTATTTGGCGCATCCAGGCCAACTTGGACTAAACCCAAAGGAAGTAGTACGGCAGTTTGCTGTGGGGGGTGAAATGGGATATTTTGCTTCCGGGAGGCTAAGAGTAGCTTCATACCTTCGCCTTGTCATTTCAAATCCTTACTACTTTCCTTTCATACTTGTAAACAAACCAGCTCATCTTTGTTGGTGTATCCCACGGTGTCTGAGTTTATTTGCCATTGTAGTGAAGAGTCTTTATGAGTCATGGAAAACAAGAACCGCAAAAAAGCTAAATGAATGTCATGTTTATTTCAGTCACAGATTATTTGCTGGGAACTTTTTTTGTAGCCACACTCTGTTTGCATCTATTTTGGATCTGAACATGTTTTGGGCCAGTTGGCAGATTATGACCCCTGTTTGACCCAAGATAAATATAAGTGACCACTGGAGATGAAGTCATTTAAAAAAAATAATAATAATAATAAAAGCAACTCTAGACCACAGTCATTCTGAGGATCAATTTTATCACGTTTTTTTTTTTTTAAACTGTTTCAAAGGTGAGTAAAAGATAAAGTTTATAAGCCACAAGGTTGGCGTTACTCCGCTACAGCTAACACCTTTAAACACACTACTTCCTTGAATGAAATTAAGGAAGCAATTTGTTTTCTTGAAATGGCAAACATCCAGAAGTCTGTGTGTGAAATGTTTTTATTAACTTCACAATAAAAGCTAGAAGAAGCTGATTAGAGGAACAAGTCCTGGACCAACATGTGTTGAAAGGCCTCTCAGCGAGGAAGAAGAAGAAGGTGTTGTGATCTGTGTTTTTCTGTGTAGTTATTTTGAGATTAGTCCTGTTTCCCTGTGAGTCTCTGTCCTGTCCTCCCTGTTGATTGATCCCAGCTGTTTCTAGTTTCATGATTACCCTCCACATGTATTTAAGTCCACCCCTTGTCTTTGTCTCTTGTTGGGTCCCTGTCATCTGTTTCTGTCCCCTGTGCTGCCAGTGATTTTTGGATTTTGAGTTGTTCTCCTGGTTCTTTATTAATGTTCATTTTCATCATGACTACCTGGGCTCATCGGAGTCTCCCTCACCACTCACCACCTCACATCATGACAGAAGGGATGAAATGACCTGCATTTAAGTTGGCGTCCTTTCCCCAAAGCTACATAGTCTACAGTCTTTCTTCAAACTTTAGAAAGGATCTTACGGGGCAATAGCCCAGGGGACCAAGTATTGGGGGGCACCAAAGATTTACAATGTTTTCATAAGGAATGCAAATTTTACATTGTACTTTATATAAAAAAACTCAGACCCATATATAATGTGTTGTTTAAATATCGTTACATTTTTATTAATTGTACCATCCTAAAATATTTAAAAATTCTGAACTTCCTGTATGACTTTTTTGGACCAACATGGAGCCATCTCACTTTGGATGTTTTAAACCTGCTGATGTGTAGGCCTGCCTATCAATGTACTGTAATTAGAATATTTATTTATTTTTCTTATGTAGGGCACCAAAACTAGAAAGGGCCGGGTTTCTTTCTAAATCCGGCCCTTTCTGCAGTGTCTGATTTGTAGTGCAAAGAATAATTATCTTTGAAAAAGAAATTAAGTAAAAACCCTATACCTGACAAATATATTGTATCAAGTCCCTCTCTCCTTAAATTAGACAGCTAGCTTTTAAAATTTTGAGTCTTTGTCAATGTATATTTCCTTACAGTGTACACAAAATTGGAAAGAGGTTCTCTCCTCAATGCAATTATATTAAATAACAAAAGAACAATAATTAATAAATACACTATCCACGAAATAACATGACACTTAATAGTGTCAAATACCGGGCAAAACGGGCAAATCTGTGAAGCGAACACATCGGTACGGTTCTGCTGTTGTGACTTCATGTTGCAGCTGAAACGTGTCTGCCCCCTATAGGAGGCTCTCAGAATTACACCATCCTGTCACACGAAGTAGTTTCACATCTTCAAGCCTTTAGTCTGTATTCAAAACAGTGGAGGTAAATATAAAGAGTTATGTGCGACATGCTGTGTAGATAGCCACATTGTAAAACATATTTTATCCAAAGATGTTTTCATCTTTGCTGACACAGTTGTGTCAGCTTTTGTGAGCCGTGTGATGCCCACAGACCTTGTCTAGGTAAAACTGACAGTGCAGCTTCAGGGGTGATTAATGGCCCCTTAAGATAACCGGTCCATGTTTGATACTGTGGGGTAAAACATTTACTCCGAGGCATTCACATGACATGTAAAACATCCCATGTGTCTGCTGGGTACCAAACACTGAAAAACCACATTAAGCTTAGTGCCTTCTATTTACAAATGAAACTCGGTGAGTCTCTGAGAGAAAGACAGAGGGTGATAAATCAGATCTGAGACAAAACATTGAGTGGAGGCAGAATGTGGACGCTCCTGTTTCTTATGCCGAGATTCTTTCCCATGTTTATGTGAACAATGTTGAGCAGAAAATGTCTGTGGCAGTTTTCACTCTGAACTTCGCCCCTGGCAGGGAACTCCTGCACCCAACGAGCCACAACTATGGACTGCGGCCACTGAAAAGTCAACAACCGTGGCACCAAAACATTTTAAGGGAAATATGTTGACTGGTTGATGTTTGCATTGACATGGAAAAATATCTGCTTCCCTTTGCTTTTTAAAAACAAATATTTCAGTCTCATTTAAATGCTTCAGATCATCAAACAAAATTTTAAATCACTTTTTTTTATTTGCTCTCAGAAAATAACATTTTCATTTGTTAATTGTTTTTGTTTTTTATTCTGTCAGGTTATCTTTGCCGGATAGTAAAATTTATTTTATGATGTGGAACAAAGAAACTTAACAGATTAATTTAAGCTGATCTAATTCGCTTTTTTGTATTTGATCACACACAAATCAGACCAGAATGACCTCTGTGACTTCATTTGTCACCATGTCTCAAACGTTTCCATGATGGGACAGGAAAGGAAAAGTTGAAGGCGGACCAAACATGTCTGCACTGGAGTATTTGTTTGCATTTGGCAGAGCTTCCGATGGATAGTTTATGTACAATAGATGTCAATAATATTGATTATCTCATTACACATCAACCTGCAGAGGCAACACTCATCTTTACGATCCGACTGATTCACGTATGTGTAAGAAATGATCAATAGTCATAAAACATTTGATGCTGTTTGAGTTGAGGGTGCGGTTCAACATGGACACCTTTGTGTCTGGAGCTAAAGACAAAAAAAACTGGTGGTGATGAAATTAGAGCTATTTAAGACATTCTTAAAAACCACATTAAGTGGATCATTTAACATAGTGGAGTTAAGTGAAAACCACAAAATAGCCCATTTGGAAAAACAAACAAGCGTAACTGTGGCAACACTTGCAGGAATGTCACAAAATGCGACTACCAATAACAGAGGAGTAATGTTAGTGTTTTTTTTGTTTTTTTTTTAAGGAAAAGTTGAAATTTACTAATAAACTAGACTCGCTTGGAAACAAAAAGATGTAAGCTGATTTATGAATCCTAAAGCTATCGAGCGTTTCATGAACCGATGTGGTGAACAGCTTGGCGTTGTCAGTAAAGCGAATAGTTATGTCTGGTTGAGTAAGAAAAGAGTTGGTCGTCTAACCAGTGCAAAAACATGACAATATGATTTATCAGTAAGCACTACTGGTCACAGGCTTTCATTTCAAAAACTCCAACATAAGTAAGCCTTAAATTCAACATTAACATGCCTTTAGATTTAAAACCTTTGTTGTCAGATCTAAACAGTAAAGACGCATTTAGAAACTCACGAGCAAGACTGTAGACATAAAGGAAACAATTGTTGGACAGATTTGGAACGTTGAACTCATTGAAATATGATGCATCTTGGTCAGTAAAAGCTTTATAGATACAACAAGAGGAATTTTGACTCTATCTTTATTCTCATTTGTAGTCACGCTACCCGCAGCCTTACTTTTGCAAATGTATCAGTGAAATATATACGGCTTGAAGTAAATAATGCCACGAGTAGCATTAGAAGTAAATAATATACACTGGAGGTATGAAATTCAGTAAAGTGCTATTTGAATGCTGTAGCAATGACTCAATAACACCACATTGTACAGACTCTTTGTCTGCACCAATGGAAATTCAAACACCTTGTTACTGAGGTGGTTGAATTTTGAAATGAGAGAGGTGGAAGTGAAACCCACAACCTTTGGATTGGAAGATAGCTGCACTTCCTCCTGAGTCACATTTATCTGAAAACAAGGAGATAGTGATGTCATGTCGAGTATCTCTTTTGAAACAGTAGCAAATGGAATCGTTTTAAAACGCCCTTCATCCCAATACACTGTAGAATACTGCACACATCATAAACAACACACTTTATAGAGACAGCAGCTACTATTTTGATGAATGCACTTAATTTCTTAAGATAACATGAGATGATTTTATTAGTCTCCCATAGGAGAAATTTGTCTTGTGTTAAAAAAATAAATTTAAAATATGCTCGTTTTAAAACTTAACATGTCTTGATTGAAATAGCCTAATTATAGTTTTCAGATTAATAACTTCTTCTGCCCTATTGACCTTTATGTTACATTTAGTTACAGCAGATTGTTTGCTAAGATTTTTTGAACTGCCCTTTTCTGTGTGGGAAACAATCAGGAGAAGTTCCAGCTTTCACAGTGATCTATGAAAAGCCATAAAACAGCAGGAGTTCAGGCCAGTGGAGGAGAAGCTCTGCTTCCACTTTGTTTAGATAGAGGTGACAACTAGTGTTTGATCTTGAAAACAAATTGCAGGGAGTTTCTAACTTTAAAGAGGGTCAGAGACACCTCCTGGTTGGATGAGCAAAGATACACCTTATTCGAATAAATTAAAGACAAGAGTACGCCTTTACTATAAAACTTTGAACACAGGAGTAACAAATCAGATTTGCTCTTGCAATTCTCCAAAGATGTTTTTGCACGTCTTTGAATTTCTTCCTTCTTCTTTCTTCTTTCTTTTCTTTCTTTCTTTCTTTCTTTCTTTCTTTCTTTCTTCTTTCTTTCTTTCTTTCTTTCTTTTCTTTCTTTCTTTCTTTCTTTCTTTCTTCCTTTCTTTCTTTTTGCTTCTTTTCCATTTGTCTCAGGTAACTGAATGTATGTCTGTTGTTCTGCAGTTTCTGATGTAATTTCATATGGTGTCTTCTATTGGATTAAACTGAAATTCTGTGACGTCTACACTCATTGTTGTTTTTTGTGTGGCTTCACTTCGGCCCGCCGGGAGAACCTGGGATCCTTGAGAAGAAGACAGAGCCAGAGATTTTTTTTAAATATATTATGACCTAAAATCTTCTTCAACAATTGTCTTCACATTTAGATTCAAGAGTCTAAATGTGATAGATATTAGATAGATATAAACATAGCAAGGTAGGAAATCAGCTCAAGAAATTTTCCTAGTCTGGCCAATGGTGCATTGACATACAGCTTTGGGAAAAAAAATTAAGAGACCACTGCAAAATTATCAGTTTCTCTGCTTTTAAAATGAACATTGTTCTTTTATTCTATGAACTACTGACAACATGTCTCCAAAATTCTAAGCAAAACTAGTATTTATTTGGGGAAAATGAGAAATGGTCAAAATAACAAAAAAAGATGCAGAGCTTTCAGACCTCAAATAATGCAAAGAAAACAAGTTCACATTCATTTAGAGACAACAACACTAATGTTTTAACTCAGGATGAGTTCAGAAATCAACATTTGGTGGAATAACCATGAGGTTTTCAATGGGGTTCAGTGCAGTGGTCTCTTCACGAGCATAGAGCCCTGGAGGACTCCTTAATTTATTAACTCTGGAATTGGAGGAAAAAGTTTAAAGTCACGAAATAAAAAAGCCTTAAACCATGCTAATAACATGTTCAGTCCTTTTTCACTCATTGTGACAGGTTATTAGCATGATGCCCTGTATCAGCTTCATATTCAAAGTAGAAAATATTGAAGCTTTGTAAGTATAGTGGAACATTGCATCATTTTCATCATACGACTCTTAACATTCGGTATCAGCGCTACTGGTCATAAGCGCCTTGTTTTTTCTTTTTGAGATTTTAAAGTAATTACATTTTCTTTAAACTACTACTTTAAACTACTTATGTAGTTCCCAAAAAACTACATAAGTGGTTTTGGGAACTACATAAGTGGTTTTAGTTTCATTTATGGTTAATGTATTAAGAGTTTGTTTTATAGACCTTTCATGCAATTATATCTTCCATCTTACAGGTACAGTTAGAAAAGCATTTTTCCCAGATGCTTTTCACTACACAAAAATTAAAATTAGTTACGGTGAGAGGCGCGGCTAAAATAAGAGAGGGGTTCTGAAGCCAAAGGAAATGATCTGTAATTATAGCAGAACCTCAAGGGTATGTCAGTGCATTAACAGTATTGCTATTAATATTGAGAAGAGGTGTGGCAGTAGACGACATGAAATGACCAACCTTTGACACTCTTTACCACACAAGTGAAACCTTATCTTGGTGTTATGTTACAAATGCTCTTTGACATTGTGGTTTGTTTGGCCACCCAGAATGAGCTAAGCTGGATTTGCACTGGGCTCCCGTTTGCAGATTTTCTTGCTGCTTTTTCTGAGAGTTAACGGTGACAACAGAAGTGAAACACACACCTCAAGCTACACTGCAGCTTTCTGAGAAGCAAGGGTCAGCTATTAAAGTTTACACCAACCGAAGTAACAGGACTCAATAAGCTCTCGATGAACTCATGTTATCTTCAGTTTAAGCTCATTTAACGCTCTTGAGCATTAAGTGTTAAACATAAACATCTAAATTCGTACTTCAGATTTCCTGCTTGTTTACCAAAGCAGATGCCTTGATCATTTGGCTTTGGGCTTCACTATTTCAGTGTTCACTGCTTTTCTAATGTTATCATTTTGTTTGGACCAAAGAAAGATCTACATCTGGGAGAGGTAAACAACTGATAAAAAAATAATTACGTGGAGGAATCCATTACCTTGCAAAAAGTATTGATATCCATTGATAATGTTCTCTTTTTGTCATCTCACAATTACAGATATCTAGGTTTTATTTAAATTTTGCATGTTAAAACCAGCAGACAGCAAGGGCTTAATTCTGATATGTAATAAAACAGGATACATAGTTTTCTTTTTTTATTTCTCAAAGAAGCTAAGGCATGACCACAGAATGATGCCGTCACCACCGTGACTCACAATGGTGTTCTCAGGATTATGTGCCATGTTAATTTTCTTTCTATTCTAATCTAGAGAAATCATATAAACTTGAATAATTTGTCTTAAACTCGGATTTCAATTGATTACACTGCAAAAAGTCCCCCTTCAAAAACAAGAAAAAGTACAAAAATAGGGTATAATTTTCTTAAAATAAGAAACATTATCTGCCAACAGAACAAGAAAATTGATCTTATCAAGATTTTCTAAAACAAGAAAAAATATCTAACCAAGATGAACCTACAAATATCTTAAAATTAGTGTATTTTTACTTAAAACAACCCAATTTTACTTACACAAGTAAGATATATTATCTTATTTTAAGATACACAGAGTATCTTAAAATACACAGTAAAGTATACAGTTTGTATACACAGTGAACTTGAATGTATTAAAGTTTCAAACACAAATAAAACATGTTTAATATTAGATGTTGGACAACACTACGTGTGCCAAAGATTTAACAAGATACAAACCATAAAGTTCTGACAAATAATCATAACTGTCCACTTTCGTTAGTTTTTTACAAACATCTCGGCAACTGGATTCTGAATTCGGGGCTTTTCAGCAAACTTCGACTTTACCAGTAACTCAGACATCCTAGAACAACTAGACTAGAGAGCATATTCCCTCCTTATGTCAGGGTTTTTGGCGGGTAGATTTTATTTCAGTAAGTATAACATTTTAACAACAAAGTAGCTAAACGAGTACAAAAAAAAACCGACAACAAAACAGTGCCGTAAATGAGTAGAATGAATTTGATACAGGAAAAAAAACGGACTAGTAGCTTTAATTAAAAACAAATTGCTTAGATACATATGAATTTTGCAAGTCTCTTAAGCCGCTGCTCTGAAGTAAAGCATCTAAAACGTATATTTTTTAAAAGCGCCGTTCACTACAATGGCTCCGGAGGGAGGGAGATGTGTTGCTGCCTGTAGTAACCGGTGACGCGGCGTGAAGCGGAAGAACAGGAAGAGGAGGAGGAGGAGGTAGAGGAGAAGGAGGGAGGAGGCAGAAGAAGAGGCCACCGTCCTGTTAGAGTGGTTAGCTGCTGTTCAGTGGAGCCGCAGTTTTTCCTCTCACGGCTATGATTGACAGAGGCAGCAGAGCTTTACACGGGCATGTCCGCACACTCGCTCCGTTGTTATCGTAACAACAGAGAGACCTGCAGCATGGCGAATCCAGAGAGAGCCCAGAGCTGCCGCTGCTCTCACACAAGAAGAAGAACAGCGTGTGTCGGACTCTTCAGGATGTTATTTATTGCTTTTGTTCACGCCGCGCGGGCGGATAAACAAGGTTTGTAACTTAGCTGACTGTGTCCGCGTTAGCAAGCGCTAACTTCCGTAGGTATTTTCAGTGAAGTGCGGGTAAAGGTTAGCTTTACCTCCGCGGGCCAACTTTACCACGGCTAGCCCGCTTACACTGCATTCTGGTTTTCCTTCATTGCCATGAACAAGGTTTCATAGTAGACTGTAGCGTTTATTAGCACGGTTCAGAATGAAAGAACTACCGACATGTTGGTGTGTAAGTGGCCTTTTAAACGCTCCTATGGGCGACGCTAGCTTCCTTCGTTCTCCGCTTGCTGTCATACCTTCCATATAAGGCTAAGTTAAGCTAACTACATTTTAGAGAAGTCTGAAAAGGTACAGAGCTGCCTCTCGGCTACCACGACTAACACTAATTTTAGCTTAAACCTGTCACTGTATGACCTGAAAGCACTAGAATGAAGATATGTCAGAGTGGTGAAATAATCCTGGTATGGCAGGAAGGTGACTTCCTCATACCGAGTCATGTCTGAGGTGAGACAGTCGAGAGTTTTATTTTGTAAACGTGGCTTCTCGGTTTGATTCTTGACCCTCTCCCGGGTTCAGTTTGGGACGGACGGCTCGGCCCACAGGCTAAATGACAGCCCGGTTGTTATTTACCCAGCCGGGTTGCGGCTCGCTGCGGTCACGGCATGTCAGGTCAGAGACAGGCGGACAGGTGACATCCACTGTCAACATCAGCTGTGGAAACTTTGAAACGTGCCCTGTTACTGTTTACACTGCTTCCACAATCCAGAGAAACCTCTCCCAACTTCTCGATATTGGACTGTTTGAACTTTTTCATGCCTTTTATGCTACACTAAAAGCTTTAAATCCACGGTTTTAAACTGTGGCACAAGTACAGCTGGTTGTTGCACTTTGGGAGCCTTTAGAAACGCTGCAATTTGCAATGCAAATGAATTAGCCATGATGTCAGCTATCAAGTGGCAAAAAGAGGATTTAAGCAGGTTGATCTTCGCTTCATTTGAAAAGTGCAGTGGAGAAAAAAATATTACAGCGGCTCTCTAAGTAAACTTTTGATCTGGAAGTAAGGTCCTACCTAATGTAGTCTTTTGCGGCAGCTCAAAAGGTTTGATCACATTTATTTAACTAGATGCATCTTCAGAACTGTACAGAAATGGTTTTTGTGGCCATTTTGGATGTTGAGTTGTGGTTTGGTGAGGAACCTCCAACATTCCCACTCAGGAATTCCCGCTAAAAGAATCAACCGTTAGCTGGACACACTCCACACGCTGTTGTGTCAAGTCTTTCAAAATGGTGATACTTGACCAACAAAACAATAAAACTGGTTTGAAGAAGAAAAACTATCTTTACATGTTTACTGACACCTTCTGTCTGAAGAGGTGAGGTGTGATTTTTTTTTTTTATTAAAAAAAATATATATATATGTACATACACAAAGACTTCTTTAATCTGAGATGCTAATAAATGCACTTCACCAAATGTTGTCAAACTTTGGTCGGTTTTTAATTCATTATTAATATTTAGTAAATGGGCTACTTTCATAAAAGCGTTTATCTTTGCACTCCTGTGAGTTTGTTGACCACTAGTGGGTTTAAACTCTAAGCCACATCGTGTTTCCACACGGATCGCAGGCTGGCATCAGGTTCTCACGGTATGATGACCTTAATTAAAAACACCACAGTTTCACAATGTTGAAACAAACATTTCGACAGAAATTGTTATACTTAGGGTTAATGCATTTCTAATTTTTTTAAATACATTTGTCAGTTGGGTTTGACACACGGATGAAGCCAAATGTAGAATAAAGAGACCCTTTTTAAAAACATTTTTTGCTGCTTTTTTAAATTTAAATACCTGGTTTTACCTCAGTAAAGCTAAGTTAAACTAACGCCCAAATCATTCACACACACACACACACTGTTTGTATAGTACAGTTACTAAGAAATGCGACGAAAAATCTTGATCAGTGGATGAAACCGTCTAAACTGTAAATTTTGAAAGTGTTGACTATTAAAAAGTTACAAAACCATGATGTACCATAATCGGATTAAAAGTTTTTTTTTTTTTTTTTTGTAAATTGACTCTTTAGAGGAAGGAAATGTTTCCACATGCAAGTCAGACGGTGGACACAGTAAAGACACCTGACCAGCAGAGTTTGGAACTTAGGCTTAATTTGCAGGAGTCCCATCGCAGTTGAAATAAAAGATGTCCGCCTCTCTAAAGCCTTGTTGATAGGAGCGCCATTGTAAAGGATTTACTGCCTTTTTCACAACCCGACACCTTATAACACCAGAAATAGACGCGTGGCGCAGCACGTTGTTCGAAACCTGTGGCTGAGGCCAAACGTTCCCCCACTGTGAGCAGATATGGAGCGTGAATCCTTAAAGAGAGCTTTAAATGACCTTTACAAGTAATTATAACTAGCTGTTCAGGGAGGTAGACGGTCTGAGTGGGAAACGTTCTCGTTTGTCAATAAGGAAATGCGAGTGGTTTCACAAAGCTATTTTTACCTGACATCTAATTCTGCTTTTCTCTAGAATTGTGGCCCAGCTGTTTAAAAGTTGTCTTCTTCTATTTATATGTTCGGTTCTTTGCATTGCAAATAAGCTTTTTAAAAAAAATAAAAATATATATATATATATATATATATATATATGAACTATTGCAGCACAATCAAATGACTCCATATTTTGTGCTTTTTTTTAAAATGAGTTTTTTTTTAATGTAACGTTTAATTTAATCTGCTTTGTTAGTTGGTAAATGTACTGAGATGAAAAGCTTCTCTTCTTTTCTATGATGGTGGATAAATAAAGCTAATCAGGTGTTTTTTTTCCTTATGTTTTTTACAGCATTCATTCAGTCAGACACAATTCTAGAGGTTCTACATTTTGGTGAGGGAAGCCTTTTACAGGTAAGGCCTTTTGTTAACGGAGGATTATCAACCTGATTCCTGATTCAAAAACACTAAGTTAGCATGCAATGCAACTGGCAGAGTTTCTGACTAAATGATCATGTTTTTTGATAATTACTTCCTGTGTGATTTTTGTCTTGCAGGCAGAGTCTGACATTGATTTTAGTTTATATCATCAACAGAGGTATGACATGTTTCTCTTTTTGCTTTCTAAAGATGCGTTTAAGCTTTTAAACAAGAACTGAATATACAGGTTTGACATTTTTTGAGCTTTCAAAAAATGTCAAACTGTTTTGAAACGTTTGTCAGAATATTACAAAGAAGCTCAAATATTTGCATGGATCTCCTGCAGATCTGGATTAACTGTGCTTTAGCAAGTTGGACATCAAAGAATTCATTTTTCTAGCCGTTGAGAACCTTCTGGTATCATTCTGGTTAGATACTTGACCACTCTGAAGTTGGTTCCCTTTCTAAAAATGTCAGGAGGAGTCGTTTTAAATGCTGAAAATTGTACTGATGTATCGGTTGCAAAACCAGTTTTGTTGTCTTTGTCCTGTTGGGAAACCTACTTGTCTTTTAAAGTCTACCTTTTGTTTTGAGGTTAAGTTGATGAATTGGCTGCTTCAGCAGTATTTCATGCTGCTGATGCATTGTCACTGTAGATCTGACAGCAAAATACCCCCACAGCATGATGCTGTCACCACCTTACCTGACACTTGGAATGGTGTAGCTTTTAAAAACATTGTCAACTATGTAGGCAGCCAAGCAGGAAGGAGTCAGTCTTCTCTGAGGCTCAGTCTTTCACACTACGGGTGAAATTGGTTTTCCATTCATTTAACATTTGAACTGTATTGATTAAAATGTGACAGAATTAGCAAAAAGGCTATTTTTCATCAGTTTCTCATGGATAATAAGTAATTTATCTTGCTAAATACAAAATTCCCTGACAAAATGTTTTTCAATAAATACAGTCGGTACAAACAGAAAAAAGGAAGCTGCAACTCAATTATTATAAACAAGTATTTTAAGTTCATGTCTGATTCCTGCACTGCTTTTAATCATTCTACCATTTTTCCTTTTTTAACAACAATTAAATTAGTTTGAAATAGATAAAGCAATTTAAGACTCTGGAAGAGGATGGGCTGCTTACCTTGCATGGAAACATGTAGACGATGCTTAAAAGGCGACAGAAAATCGACCAATTAAAACGAGCTCCGAGTGGAACAGGAAAGAGTGGTCAGATATCCAGACAGATGGATGCCACAGGTTTTTGAAGCTAAAAAGAGAGACAGAGAGGAGCAGCTGGCTATAGGAGACTCATCCAAATATTAGTGCATGCATATGTTTGTGTGAATTATGGAAAATTCACCCTAAGATTAAGTGTCAATAAACATCAAACGGTTCTTGTTTTAAAATGGATTATAATTGAATGTGTGGATTTGATGTTCATTCCACTGGGTAGGGAGAGAACAGTCGAACTGACATGTACTTACAGTAGTGACGCACCGATCCCTTATTCATATCAGGGTTTCCCCCAATGTATTATAAGCATGGCGGGCCGCCATGCTTTGCTAGCCCTGCCGCCAGGCTTAGCGTTTCAGCTGTTTGGGATTCCCCTCGGTAATTCCCCCTTGAAAGCAAAGCAGGTGCAGAGTTCACGCTTTCCGATTGGCTGCCGGTCCGCCTGGTCAACAGAATTGTTGGACTCTGTACGGATCGCACACGCGCAACCCCCCAACACCCGACCGCCAGGCTAAGCAGCTTTTCTGGGGGAAACCCTGCGTATCTATCTGTCTCAATATTTTACAGAATTTTATATCGGCTGTGTATGACAGTGTGTTCGATCCATAAGGGCAGATCTATTCAGTCTAGTTCTACGCTTTATTCTGTTGATGTTACAGCTAAAGTCTCTATTTGCACTTACAGAACCAATGAAAGGTTTGTCTCAGTTTATTTTCACATCTTACCAATGTAGTCAGCTGTTTTTGATAGTTTCTTTATTATTTATTTCCCATTGGCTGTTCTACTCCTAATGACACTGACGGAACAAATCAAAGTTTTTTTAACATGTTTGACCAAGCTTGTGAAACTATTGATGTATTTAAGTTCTGTACTCGTATAATTCAGTACATTTATGTCTGTTTAAAGTTTTGAACCTATTCAGCACTATTTTTCTGTACCGGTTCGTACCTGGTGATACTAAACCTGATATCTGTGTCAGTAATTGAAGTGAAAAAGTGCATCCCCATTTACAGGCACAATCTCATATAAATATGTGCGACGGTGTGGGGCAACCGACAAGTCAAAATTGCTACATATAGTGAAGCCGCAAGCTTTCAGTCACCCGTCTGGCCAAAGCGCAGCGAGCTCTCCTCTCTTCTCAGAACGGGTCCAGCAGGGCAGAGCTGTGTTGTCAGCGTGATCCGACCTGCAGGATCTCTCCACTGCACTCAGTGTGCGTACACAAACATGGCAGACGGTGGACGGCTTTGGGGAAGTTTGCTTTCTAGTCCCTGTCGTAACATTCCTCACTCGTGTGCTGTTTGAACTGCAGTGAGTCTCGTTGCAGTTGGACGTTGCACTGATTTTTAGATTTAGATTTTAGTTTTCTTGCAGTGTGCCTCTTCTGGATGTGATTTGTTATGATGGGTGTATGTGTGTCCAACAGATAGAGCGGTGCTCGAACTTGAAAACAGCTCTCCATCATGGCTGGCAGGAAGCTTGTAAAACTTAGCTGACTTGTGGCGTCATGTTTCTGTTTTTGTGGTCTGCAGCCTTTGCAGTTACATGTATACGGCATGCATCACATACACATACACGTGTGTTTGCTCCATGTGCAGGGATGGTTTACTGTGTGCAGATATGTTAAAGTCGTTCTCTCGTGCAGTCATAGCGCGAGTCCTGACAGGTGTGTCAAAGGAGTGTTTTGAATTTTTAAATTTTTTTTTAAAGGTTCGCACTTCCTCTTTTACTTCCCTGTGTTGAGCTCAGGAATCAGTTTGTGTACAGCAGCATTTTCTGTTCCTCTGGAATGAATGTACTTCACATTCAATATGAATGTTTCCTTTTATGCATATTTTTTTTCGCACAAGGCTTATCAACCATACCTTAAACATTTTCATACTGCTTGAACTTTTGTACATTTTGTTCCATTTCAAGCAGGAACTTCAGTGTCCTTCAAATAGAAGGAAGTTAAATTTATATATATATATATATATATATATATATATATATATTGGTTATCAAGAGATGGCTCAGACTTCAGAACAATTTTTGTTTTTACTGTAAAGATTTTTTTTAATTTTCATGAATGCCTGTTTTGCAAATATTGTACTTTATATATAATTCCTGCATTCAAATTACATTGGATTGCATTAATATTTATTTATTTATTTTTTTATGATTCTAAACAATATTCAAGTATTTGAAAATGATAAAGGGAACAACTTTGGTGTTACTGGCTAGAGGATGTAATAAACTTGTATCTGTTCAAACCTGCTGATTCATAGCACTACCATATTTGCATTAGCAACAGAATCTTGTTTCTTTGGTCACCAAAACTGGCTCCAGCCCAGGGGCCCAAATCCTTGTAAATCCGGCCAATCTGGTCAGGGCGTATGAATACTTTTGCAAGGCAGTGCAGCTCGTAGAGGAAGAACCTCTGCCCTCTCAGCTCTGAAGCGCTGAGAAAAATATAGCCACTGAAAGCTATTTTTCTTTTCTCTTTTTTTCTTTACTCCAAAAATCTTGTCAGCAGTCGTTATATTAGCGGCACAAAGCGGGGACAAGCTCTAGGTGACGGTTCATCCCGCAGGAACATTGAATCTTGGCACATTCTGTCTCCCCGGGGATGTAAACCCATCCCACCTTGGAATATCCTGGCCATTGGAGCGCTGCGCTCCGGCTTTTGTCTGCTCTTGTGAGCAGAGGCTCGGTAGTAAAAGAAGGTGAAACGGATCTCCAGCAAATTGTCCAACTGCAGGGTGGTGTTAGTGCAATTATGCAAGCTATATAAACCGAGCATGTTCTTTTTGTTAGAACAATGTGAGACGGTATAATTAGGGGAGCACAGTTAGATTAAATATCTGCCTCGGATGGGGAATCTTAGTCACAGATGAATTAGTCATATATGTGGCAAGATGATGTTCAGCCCCTGTAAATGAGCCGATGCTCAGCTGACTGCCACGTCTGCCGTCTCTGAACTTCCTTTTGCATGAGATTTACATAAAGGCTCATGTTTCACGTTTCTGTTGTGTACTCCTCCCCTCCCGCGGGGGAGCCGCCTCTGTCTATTGTTTAGGTTCACCTGTTGCTTGACAAGTTGTGTGAGTTTTACAGCCGCAAAGCAATTCTATCTAGAGAAGCGCCACAACTTGAAAGTGACACTGAAAGCTCCTTCTTTCGTGCCCATCCCTCTTCTTTTCGTTTTTGTTGTTTCCAAGTTTCGTGAAGACTTTGGACATAGAAATGGCTTGCTGCGGATGGGAAGGGAGCTGTTATTTTATTTACGTCCTAATAAAAGTGAAAATCAGGAGTTTGTGGGTCATCTAGTCTCTAACTTTTGAGCTGAACCCAAAGCATGGATATTGCTGTTGCTTCCCTGCTCTTGCTGCTGTCACACCTTCCCGTCTCTTGCAGCACGTCCCCGCACCGAGGGAACTGCCGACCTATACGATTTGAACCTCCAATGCTAGACTTTCATGAACAGTGAGTATTTTTTTTATCTCTCTGAAATATTAAACCTGGTAGTTTAATAGGAAGCAAAGTTTTGCTTCCTGTTTGTCAGGCTTGTTTTCATTCATGCAGGGTGTCTGTGCGTCCTTTAAATTCATGCATCTAAAATTAAGGTATTAAAATGTCTTTAAATGTATTGAAAAGTTTGAAGTTGGGCTTAAATACTATCGGCAGGTCTTACATTTTACCTGGCTGAAACATTTAATCCCGCATATGTAGGCCTGTCGCGATAACAGATTTTGCTGGTCGATTAATTGCCTAAAGATTTATCGGCGATAAGCGATAACATCGCCTCAAGACATTTTGTTATTTTGTTGACGGGGGTTGCGAACAGAAATTCGCAACACATTAATTAAAATTATCGCGATAAGTTTTTTTATCGCACGATTAATTAATCAATTTATCATTTATCGCGACAGGCCTACGCATATGTAAGTTTTGTTTCTCTTGGGACTTGTCTGTCTGGCAAAAGTAGCTGCCAATATACCCTTGCTAGCTAGCTAGTTAGCTTTTTTTCCCCCTATCATGCATATGTGCAATTTTATCACCATTTGGCTGGACATCGTTTGTTTTTGCCACTGGCTCACTTCTGTTGATGAACCATACAAGGCTAGGCGCATTCTGTGCAAAAAACAAAACATTCAAGCTCGGCACTAAGGAGGGTAAAGACTTCAGAGAGCCGTAGGTGGCGTGAGAAAGATAAACCTGCTGGATGTCAGTGCTGTACTGCATGTCTATGCTTGGTTACAATACAGCAGCATCTCTCAACCATCTTTTATATTTATAATTTTTTCTTCTTTAGATTTAATTCAAGGTGATATTAAAAACATTTTAAAGGCTTAAATTTAAATCAATAGTTCTCTAACATTTCCAGTGAAATAATGTTGGCTTTGCTGTTGAGATGATCTAAACCCCTTTTATCTTGTTGATCTCTGGATGGCCCAGAAGAAAACAACAAGTCAACTCCACAGCCAATGCATAGCTTCAACTACTCACTAGGTCACCTACCTGTGTGATTGTGGAGTCGGACTGATGTACACATCAGTGTTTTTTTAAATATTTATTTCATTGTTGAGAATCCAAGGAACTTGTTTGGAAAAGCTGAGGTTTGTTTTCATTCATACAGTCCACTTATCAGGTCTGAAAGTTTTCATCAAGGCCCAAGAGCAACGGATGGAAAAATCCTCGACGTTTGTCCATTTGACCTCCCATAATGATGCTCTGGGCTTGGTCGGATTTCTGCTGAAGCTGAAAATGTCCTTGTCTGATTTCTGTGGGAGGGAAAGTGATTAAAACACCACAAGAGCTGCACTTGATTTTCATACCATGCCATTTTCATATCAGCCGCTGGCTGCATGACGGGTTGTAAATCAAAAGAGTCTATGGTGTGCTGTGAATTGTGTTTTAACAATTTGGAGACATTAACTCAGTGGTGTTGGATCTTCTCTCCACAGGATGGTTGTGTCTCTTATTTTACTTTAAGCAGTGAACACAAAAGACCTCTTAAAGTTCAAACATACAGACACTATTTTAGAGTTTCGTTTTTCACAGTTATTCACTTTTTTGTTTTGTTTTTTTTTTTTTTACAAAAGAAGCAATGAGAAAAAAAGACATTAGCACAATTGGGCGACTTTTGGGCTGAACTAAAATAAAAAATTATAAAAGTAAATAAAATCAAAATCTCAGTTGGAGTACCATGGTAGAGAATTTCCACACCTTGTGGACAGAAATAATCTGAGTTGTAAAAGTTGTGACTTTATATAAAAAGACCAAAACTTTATTTTCTGTTTTCTAGCGCTTATTCAGGCGCACTAGTTTCTGACAAATGATAATCGTTTTGTCTTTGCATTAACAAGTTAGTGAGACCCTATTTTAATTCACTCCTCTCTCTAACAACATTCCCAGTGCTTACTTATGTGAAGAGAACTGGTTAAAATCAGCACTGATAGGTTTAAACTTTGTAGAAACCAGGGATGTGAAATCTGCCATCAGGTTTCAGTTCTTTTCCATCTGAGCTTTGTTTTTCTCCAGTGGTGATTTTGAAAACCTGCACTTACACAAACTTTCTCGTCTTCCTTCGCAGGCCGGTTGGAATGCCAAAAATGGAGAAAGTTTATTTACATAATCCTAGCTCAGAAGAAATTAGTTTGATATCAATATCAGCAACAACAGCACATTTCCATGCCTCCTTTTTTCAGAATAGGGTAAGTAGTCACCACTTTTTTAATTGATTTTTTTTTTTTTTTTTTACTGTTGTGAATCTGATAAATTAAATGAGTTATCTGCTAAAGGAAGGAAAATCATCTCTGTTCATCTTCTGTCATGTTGTCTAATGATCACACTGTTGATGCCTGTAGGTCAAAAGCTGTGTTGCACCCAACTTAATGAAGCGTTAAATTTCTGTGAATTGTTTTGTTTTCCCTGCTATGTTTGCTGTAAACTAGTGAAAATAATGTGTGTAGACAGAAAAATGTGAGAAATGCTGATATAGGTCACATGTGCTCATCTATGGGAATTGTAGTCCTTAAGAACCGTTTGTAGCCCCTGGACTGATTATGTGCAGCCTGCATCTCCGATTCAGAATAATTCAAATTGGCTTCGATGCACCCAGATCTGCTTTCAACCTGGCTATTTGCTTTTCAACAAAAAAATCATATTTTTATTGCTCAGAATTGACAATAAATGTTTGGTTTTTTTTACGGTCGAGATCTTTAAAAATTCCACAAAGTGGAACCTTTTCTTTAATGAGGCAAATTTGCAAAACTGTTTAACATTCCCCCCCCACCCCCAACAAAAAAAATGACTGTTTTACTCATTTAGCTAAAGTATTTAAACTTTATTCATTGTTTAGCAGATTAAAAAAAAGTCTCAGAAGATTAAAATCAGAAATCTGGGGGGAAAATATATTTTTTTTCTTTCCCTGTTTTTTTGTTTGTTTGTTTTCCCCTTTATGTAGGTTTTTGTTGAGGCAAAAACTTGGACACCTATGTCCTGAGCTTTAAATGAAGGCAGGGTGACAAGCTGTTTAACACACAATGAGTGATTGAATAAAGGGAGGAAGAAAAAAGCAGAAGCGAGTGACTCATGATTCAAGCTTTAAAGCTTAGCTCATAGCGATACTCTGAATCATTGAAGTTCTAAAGCAATTTGTCCTTTTATTGTGTCACTGTTATGAAACGAGAGGAGACATCTTTTCTCTGGCTTTGTCAACAGATCAGTGCGAATTGGTTCAATAGGAACTAGAAATCCAGAAACATGAAGTCCACACTCCAACAGCAGGTCAATGTTTACAACATTTTCAATCCCTTCACTGCAGGAAAATAATCACAATTCAGATTCCTTGTTGGTAAAACGTTGCGTATCTGCTGATGCTGCAGCAGCAGAACAATGACTTCACGTCTTATTTTTGTCTTTATTGCTTTGCCTTTTTTTATTGGCAGCATCAGCAACAACACACTTCCACACTGAGATAACACTGAGATATAAAATATACTAAAGTGGCATTTGTGGAAATCTGTAGTAGGAAGGAAAACTTTTACATTTCTGGAAGCTTGTTCTCAATGAAGGGAAACAACTGACTTTGTTGTCTTCTCTTTGAGTCTTTGTTTTCTTTTTATCTTCAGTGACTTCTTCCCTGTAATTGTTTTATTTGTTGCAGTTTAGTCGCCAATAAAACTGGAAGACATGTGTGGCTGGAACGGGATGTTTTTGAGGGTTTCGAGAGAGAAAGAGAGAAGCTGGTTCAGTTTTCAGTGGTTTGCTGCTTGCCTCCCATGTAGTTTTTTTCTTAAAATACTGACATGCCAAGCAGAGCGTTTCATCTAAAATACTCTCTGGCTCTCTAGCAGTCTGTGGCGGCTCAGAAACGCTCGCATGCTGGCCGTTTCCTTCCTGCTGCTCTCTCTTTTTTTTTTTTGGCGGGGGTAGGGGGGATAAGCAGAGGTTGTTAAGACATAAGTTGATGAAGACACAGATTAATAGAACATGCAGATTTTTATTGCATGATGATCTAAAACGGTTTATTTCACCTCCGCACCATTTATTTTGATCCAGATGAGAGCTTGTAACCTCCAGTCCTATCAGATTACACACTTTACCACAGTGTCCAGCAGTGGAGAAGTGAGAAAATTATCATAAATTAAAAGTTTGTCAAAGCAGATACTTAACATCATACATTATTTATATCATTTCATCAAACAAAGTTAGTTAAAACAGCTCTTGAATTAAGTATTTTCTTCTTCCTTGGTCACAAAGTAGAGGTTGTGTTAAACAGCAAGGGTTTCACAGTTCAGGTTTTACATTGCTGACTTAAGCGTTTCAGGTGAAAGTTGTGGATGTCTAGTTGTCCAGATCAGGGCTCTGCAACCTTAACGAGCCAAAGAAACGTACCTGCCCCGAGTCCAGCAGAATAAAAGTCATTTAGAGCCACAAATGTCAAAGGAAGTTTTGGAGAAGAGAACGAGAAAACTTTCGTCTTTGATAAACATTTCTCCCAGGAAACCACATTTTTGTTTCTATTTTTAGACTTTAAAACAAATTCAAACTTGAAAAGCTTTGGAGAAAAAAGAGGGTGGATACATTTTCGTGGAAGTTGTTGATATAGCTGTGTTTTTCTTAAAAAAAAAACTAAACTTAGTTTTCAACTGAATGACAGAAATCTAATGAATATACCTGAGATTTTAGTGGCGTTCTGTTATAGAAGTTCAATGCAATTATTCCAATAAAAAAAAACTATTAGAACATGCATCTGTAGAAACATTAGTAGGTTATTTATCATTTTTAGTTAAAAATACAGGCCAGGGGCTCCAGACCCCCCTGCTATAAATGTTAGTTTGTGAATCATAGAAGTATAATTGCAGGTTTATAATCTTTACTACAGTGTTTAGTAAAACTAATGACTATTAAATAGTTTTTTTAAATTATTAAAATAATAATAAGTATGGTGTCGACATTGCGCTAGTCTGGTTTTATATTTGCATATCATTCTCACATCTGTGCGCCTTGGATCACATGATCTGGTTGCGTGTGTTGCATCAGACTGCAAATGATGATCGGTGGATCTGATGTGCCTGATTTGCTTATTCTCTAAAACTAACAAAATAAGATTCTATTTAGTTACCATTCAGCTGCTTTTTCTTGTTAATGTTAGATACTAGGAGCATTGTTTTTTGTTTTTAAGAAATGTGTACACTTTCAAATAATCTGCACTGTTAATAAAATGAACTTCTTAAATTAGGCTAATTTTAAAAAAATTTTCATGTTTTTTTGTTTTTAATATTTGCAAGATGCTAAATTGAGGAAAAAGGGTAAAAACAAACAAAAAACCCCACTGCTGTCTGCACACTCCAGAACCAGAGATGTCTCCTTTAAGATGGATTTGGTGCACCGTATCTAAACATCATCAAACCTAGGAATAATGTTGTTGTAAGAGCAGACTTTGTAAATGGATCATTTTACTATAAATGCATCTTTTCTGGGAAATCTGCAGCAGAAACCCACAATCACCAGCTGAAACCACGGCCACCACCAGCACGCTAAAGTTAGCATGTAGCTGTAAAGCTTTTACAGCTTTTTTTTGACCGGTGAATATTGTGTTGCCTGAGGTTATGATTTTGTGTGTAATTATTTCATCTGATGCATAAAGGATGATTTTTTCCTTGTTTGTTTTTTTACATATATCCTCCCGTTCTTCTGTTTTTCCTGCAGATAATTCCACCAGGAGGGAACACATCTTTTGATGTTGTGTTTCTTGGTCGAGTTGTTGGAAATGTAGAAAACACTTTATTTATTAATACATCACATCATGGAGTGTTTACATACCAGGTACAAACAGAGCAGCCTCTCGCTAAGGTTAGTTTTTACTATTCCACTAATTTTGCCTCTCCGTCTCCTTCAGGTTTTCGGGGTCGGCGTCCCGAACCCCTACAGGCTGCGGCCCTTCATCGGGGCCCGGGTCCCTGTGAACAGCAGCTTTTCCCCTCTAATAAACATTCACAACCCATATAGTGAACCACTGCAGGTAATTTAAAGAGACTCCTTCAAACGCTTTGAGTTTTTTCACATTGTGTCACTTTACACCCACAAATCTCTAAGTGATCTTTTGACCTATAAACCAAAGTTATTTTGATTTCTTACATAAAATAACTCTATAAGCGATTTGATGTTTAAGTCGTTTTATATTCATACCTAAATCAATCTAGTTTCTCCCAGGAAACCACACCAAATGTGCCCAAGTCCAGTCAACCAAATGATTGCTCGTTATCAGGCCTCTGCAGAGCTAAAAGTTGCTGAGTCATTTGATTGAGCTGAGTTGGAGAAGGGCGGCACCTAAATGATGGACTGGACTTCGGCTGCCCTGATATAGTCCAGTGGTGTCCAAAGTCGGTCCTGCAGGGCCGGCATCTTGCATGTTTTAGGTCTCTCCCTGGTTTAACACACCTGGATCAAATGATGGCTCATTAGAAGCCTAAAAAGAACATTGACATTTCGATTGGTCCTTTTAAAATAAAATAAAAACACTGCTGAATTTCCCTGTTGTAGACCATTAATGCTAAGAGAATGACGGTGCGGCATGTTTTTTTAATGACTTAATATGTGGTCAAACTTTTTCAAGTTTCATTTTTATTGCATTTCTTAATTAATGGAAGCACTGAAATTACAAATTGTTTTTGGTTTTTTTCTACATTACTGGAATGTCGACAAAGTTTTGCGTACATTTGTAATGGAAACCCAGCTAATGCATTTTCATTTGTAAAGAGTAATGGAAATCATCTGCACTTTTTGTCTAACGACACAAATACACACAATGTGCTTTTCTTTGGGTAAAAATTCCAATAAAATAACTTAAGGTTTTGTACTTGTGGCGTGACAAAATGTGCAAAGTTCTAAAGGTCCAAATTCTTCCTCACATTGTGAATCTGCACCCACTTTCTGGATCAGTTTGTGACGTTGCTGTGCTTTATTCAGGTGGTGGAGATGTACTCCAGCGGAGGAGATCTGCACTTAGAGCTTCCCACTGGCCAACAAGGAGGCACCGGAAAGCTTTGGGTGAGTCCCTCTTCTGGATGCAACTTTTTAATTTTTTTTTATCAACTTTTTATCTCATCGGCGCCAACCTCCTCCGCCTTCCAGGAGATTCCTCCTTTCGAGACGAAGGGGGTGATGAGAGCCAGCTTCTCTTCGAGAGACGCGGACAACCACACAGCTTTCATCAGGATCAAAACCAACGCTCCAAATGAGGACCAGTTCATCATCCTCCCGGTTGAGGTGGAGGTCACGTCAGGTCTGCTTCTAAATCTTTTTAATCCAGAAGTCATTCATCCCCCTCCTGCATCACCGTAACTCTAATTTTAATCACTATTCGCAGCTCCTGGTATTTACTCCTCCACAGAAATGCTTGACTTTGGTACGCTTCGATCACAAGGTACGTAGAGTTACAGGAAAACGCTCTTTGCAATTGTCTTAAGTAGGGATGCACCGATCTACATTTTTCACTTCCGATACCGATATCTGAGGTTAACATCGGCTGACGGTGATCCGATACAGAAAAACAGCTGAACTGGCTCAAAAGGTTTCTTCTGTTTTTAAACCGCAGACATAAATGTAGTGAATTATACATTTATTTAATAACTCTGCACCAGTACAGCACATTTAAATGCACCAACTGCTTCACAAGCTTGTCGAAACATGTAAAAACAAATTTAATTTGTTCAGTCACTGCAGTTAGGAGTAGAAAAGCCAGCATAACATAAATACCTTGGTCAAACATGCAAAAAATAAACGGCAACAAACCTTTCAAATGGTTCTGAATATGATGTAAATTAAATAATAAAGCATGACGTCGCTCAAAGCACAGAGCATAGAATTGGACCGAATAGATTCGCCCTGATAGATCAGGCACATCATTACTGATACGCGATCTAGAATTTTTTTCAACATCAGTACCAATGCCGATATTAATGTCATGATTGGTGTATCTCTACTTGTTACACAATCCCCATCTGATTGTCTGCTTTCTTTCCCAAACTGTCTCTCATTTTACAGATCGTCCAAAACTCCTGAACCTCCATCTTTTAAATTCAGGAACAAAAGACGTTCCAATCACAGTGGGTATTCCCGTCGCTCCCATAAAATCCCTCCCCTTGAAGACTTGCAGTAAGTGACAGGTTTTTTTGTTGTCGTTTCTTCTTCTCCTCAGAGTGTTCGCACAACACCATCAAACGAAGCCGTCACCGTAGATTTTAAAGCGGTGACGCTCAAAGCCGGAGAGAGCAGATATACTAAAGTTGCAACCATTAGTTTCGATGGTGAGTGGGCGTTTTTGTTTGCTTTCAAAGGCGGAAATGAGCTCGTTTTTGAAAAGCTACTGGGGCGAAAGGAAATGAAATTGCACGCATGACCGATTGTGTGAGGGCTCATGATTTCTCTCACCGTCTGCTTGCACCAGTTTCACTGACCACTTCAGGAAGTAGAGCATGATGTCAGTTTCCTGAAAAGTGATCAAAAATGCATCTGGGTGTGGTTCCTTGTGTTTAAAATGTTTTTTTTTTCTCATATTCACTTCAAAAAATGCAATATTTATGAAGGCACCATTTTGAAAATAGTATTTCCAGAGAGTTTTTGGTCCTTTTGGACAATTTCATTCAGACTCTGGCTGAGTTAGATTATTTATTTATTTATTTGCTGTTACACAACTTCCTCTTCTGGGTATCTTCTCACAGCAGGCTTATCCACTCTGTTTATCTTTTTTATTGCAGCCTCAAAAGCAAGAAGACCATATCAGTTTTCTGGTAAAATAACAGTTAAAGCAAAAGAAAAGACTTATTCCAAGCTTGAAATCCCATACCAGGCAGACGTTCTAGAAGGGTGAGTTATTTCTTTAAGAAACATAGTGAACTTTTTTTTTTTTAGTAGACCTTATTTCCCTTTTTTCCTGTTTGTTTTTCCCCTAGCTACCTGGGCTTTGACCACACGGCCACATTATTCCACATCAGAGACAGCCCTGTCGACCCAGTGGACAGAGCTATTTTCCTCACAAACGCCTTCAGCTTCGCGATCCGGATACACAACGTGTCTCTGCCCGACGAGGCAAAAATCATGTTTAAAGTGAGTGCAGGCCGAGCTGCGGTTCGCCAGGAGCCGAGGAACAAACTGTCATGAGTTTCTCTTCTCTGTCGCAGGTGCAAAACTTCAGCACGCCCATCCTCATCCCGCCACACGAGTCCCGCTACATCTTCTCCCTGCTGTTCCGGGCAGTCCGACCATCCATTCACATAGACAGCAACATTTTGCTGATCACAAATGCGTCCAAGTTTCACCTGCCTGTCCGGGCTTACACAGGCTTCTTAGAGGTAAGAAGACGACGTAGAATCAGAGAGTAGCAGAGTTTCTACATTTATTGAATGAAGTAACCCTAGCCCGGTGGATCCCCGACTGGGAGCTTATCGCTGCATGTGACTGGCAACCAATCAGAAAGCTCGGATTCTCCGCCTGCTTTCTGAGGGGAAATTACTGAGGGGAATCCCAAACAGCTGAAACAGCCCAACGCTAAGCCTGGCGGTGGGGCTAGCAAAGCATGGCGGCCGCCATGCTTATAATACTCTGGCGGAAACCCTGATATTATATTGTTTTGATCTCCGCTGTTTGTATCACATAAGGATTTTACCAGCGAGCATATAATACTTCTCACAGTGTGACACTTTTATACAAAATGTTGTGAAGTAAATGTGAAATTGTGAATTTTAATTTCTTTTTCTTTATTCTTCAACAGCCCCTCATCCTGCCCCCCAGCGTGAAGGAGAACGTCCTGGACTTTGGCGTGCGCAGCGCCACTGACACCAGCAGCATCATATTTGTGGTTGTCAACAGCAACCCCATTGAGGTGAGCAGACCTGCTGACGTAACGATTGCGACATTTTGCAGGTGTTTTTCCCACCTATGTCCCCCTCCCTCCCTGGGCACACACTTTGGTTTTTGTGCTGAAGTTTGCTGTCCAACGTCCCGTTGTGTAAGACGTGTCTACATAAGCCTTTTAGGTATTCCCGCTTGTGCTTTTCTATACTCTGAGCCCAGTGCAGTCCATGTCGCAACACAAGCGTTTGTGCCAACATCCCCACTTCTGCAGTACTCAGTGATAAGTTTCAAGGAACATGGAGTACAGTCACGCATTGTTCTGTGAAACAAATGACTGGGTCCCTCGTCCAAAATCAGACGGTTCTGTGAATTCTTGTTCCGCAGCTGGAGATAAAGTCCTGGCTGGTCACAGGAGACAGCCTCTTCATGGAGCTGCTGAAGACCGAGAAGGGTAACACGACAGCTGCCCTGAGTCGCCTGCAGGAGCTGCAAAACGCCTCAGCCTCGCATCACAAAACGGTGAGCTCCCCAACCCACCTCAAAAGTTTCCCCAATGATAAATCTATAAGCTTCTGGAAGCTTTTCATGCCTTCACAGTGTTTTCTTTGGAATCAATTTGGTTTGACCTCTTCTGTTTGCTTTTTGAGATAAGGCGTTATTGATCCGTCGGAGACTAAAAACAATACAAGCCAATGCAAATTATAGGATCTTGCAACATCAGTTTGACATTGTGACGTATTGCAACCACAAGCATGAGTGTGTGATGGAGCAACACTAAGCAGTGCAGCAATTGGGAAGTGGAAAGATGATGTCACGTGGTTTAAAAATCTGTTTGCAAAAAAAAAAAAAATTTGAAAAGTGGTGTGTGCTTGTGTGCTTCAGCAGTACACAGCAGTGTTTAAGGCTTACCACAGTTTTACAAACTGGATTTACGCCTTAATTTTGACTTGGCCATTCTAACACATGGTTATGTCGTGACACAAATCACTCAGTTGTAGCACTGATTGTATGTCATGGTGGTATATTGGGGCCATTTTAGATAGGGAACAAAGAAGCAGGTTCTTATCAAAAACCTTTTTGAGATTAATCTCAGAAATTTTCTAGGAAAAACTCAAATTTCTGTGCTCCGAAAGTCAAACATATGTGGGGAAAAAATTGGAAAATTTTAGATTAATCTCAGAAATCATAAACAGAAAACTTAAAAATGTCTAATTTTTTGAAAAGTTAAAAATTTGCTAGAAAAAACTCACAAATGTTGAAATAAATCTCAGGTATTTTCTAAAAAAAAATAAAAAAATAAACATTGAAGCTTCAAAAAAAATTGAAATTTTTGAGTTTCAAAAGTCAAACACTTTCCACTTTTGAATATTTCCAGGATTTTTCTAGGAAATCTTTTGACTATTTGTTGAAAATTTACTCCTCGTTTTCCATCTACAATGGCCCTAACATTCTGTTTCAGTCATGTTTGCATTTTATTTTTAACGTGTTTTACCTCATGTGTGAAGTTTTAAGTCTATTCAGGATTCAAGATATAATTTCTGTATCAGCCGATATTAAACCTCAGATATCTGTATCGGTATGGAAAGTGAACAAAGTGGATCAGTGCATCCCCACTCTTTATGCGCCGACTCCTAACTCCGTCCAGTCCTTCTGAAGCTCCCCCAAAATTTTTTAGAGGATTTTGCTTTACAATCCTCTCCAGGGTCCTCCAGGTTCATCTTTTCCTGCCATCCTTTTACCTTCCACTCAGCTTTCCAATTTTTGGAACCTTTTCATAATTCTCCCAATTTTGTAGACACAAAATTAGGGTTTTTTTGTTGTCTGTGAACCACAATCATCAAATTTACAAGATATGCAGAGGAAAAATTAACTTGTTCTAATTTTTTGAGTTGTACTTTTCATGATTGCAATGTCACACAATTTGAAATATTTCAGAGTATAAAAACTGCATGAAAACAGTGTAAAAAAAACAAAACAACTAAATGAGCTGAAACACAAATACACATTGGCTGACATGTTGCAGAGCTGCTGTGGTGAGGCTGTTGTGACTGAGAGACAGCACTTTGTTATCTGATAGCGGTGTTGGTCTGCTTCCTTTTGAGATGAACAGCATGTGGCTAGAGAAGTTCACTTCCACTGAAACTGCTTACTGTAAGCTCTGCAGTTTCTGCGATGCAAGAATTTGACAACTCAAAGCGTTGCTTTACTGGAATAGATTTTTTTTCCTCTTAATGATTTGAATGTAACATTATTTAAGCTGACGGTTTCTACAGCTCTGTTTACAACATCAGCTTCTGTTCTTGTATTCAGATGCCAGTGAGGAAGAGGATTGAAAATGAATGTGAAATTAAAAGATATCAAAATATTTCACCTCTAATAACTCTTGGTAAAAGTCCAGATGTGTATTACTGCTTAAGTTCCATTATTTTATTTTATTTTATTTTTTGATGCAACAAATTGAGAAAAGTCTGAAGTTACATTTATTTTTAATCTCCTGCATCAGTAAAACTACAGATAAGCTTTTAGCTGAGAAATAGTTTAGCCTTCCCAGTAACTGTGGTGTTACTGGGATGTGGTCCAGTAGGGATTTTTAACCAAAAGGTACAAGTTGTTCCTGTGGAAGATGAGAAAATAAACGCTTTCAGACCAATAAATTGAATTAAAAAAAAAAAAGTTACATGTTTTCTAAAAGTAGCCATGGTTGCGTTCTAGTGGAAAACTACTTCTGAGAAATGCTTCAGAGTGTTATTAGTCTACAGTATTACTATGCACTAATGGAGGGTGATGATATCTTTTCACATTACATACACGTTTATGTGTGAACCATGCATCATTTCTGTCCATTTCACAATTTTGCACTACTTTTTTGTTGATTTAGCGTGTCAAATTTGAGTAAGATATAATGGAGAGATTGTGGTTTAAGGTGACCAAACGATCAGAGGAGCCAATACTTTTGCAAGGCACTGTTGCTAATCCAATTAAAAACGATGAACGTTTCTCTGTCGTGACTCGTAAAAAAAGATTAAGATCACTAAACATCTGTCTTTACTGCTGACTAAAGTGATATATATATATTTTCTTAGATAACATTTTTTGTTTTGTCATAAAAAGGAAACATTACACTGTAAAATGTCATATTCCTACCTCAATTTCCCAGAAAGAAATAATCTCTTCTTGTGTCTTCAGGTGATTCTAGCATCTGGCTATTATGCAGCTTTCAGAGTGACGTTAGTCGCCAAAGCGCTGGAGGGCGTGTACGACGGAGCCATTCACATCACAACAGATTATGAGGTTCGTTTGTGTTTTTATTTGAGCTTTTTAAGGAGAAAATGGCAGCTCGAGTCATCTCTCATGTTCACTTTCTTCTTCTTTTTTTATGGTTTCAGATATTGACCATCCCAGTCAAAGCTCTGATCGCAGTGGGGACATTAAACAGCTCACCCAGGCACATCGTGTTGCAACCTTCATTTCCAGTGAGTAACAGCCAGGATTTCACACAAGTTTGACTCTGGGGACACACAAGACGTGTACGACTGAAACGATTAATCGTGATTAATTGAAATATCGTCAACTAATTTAGTAACTGATTAATCGATAACTGGCGTCTAGGCTACAGAAAAAGGCCCTTTGTGATGTGATTTTCAGTCATGTCGTGCTCGAACTTATTCACAAAAATTGTGGATGCCTTTTTAAAAAAATCAAACATCCTGTTTGATTTAAGAAATCGGTCTGCAATGATTAATCGGATGAATTGTGATGAAATTGATTCTGAAATGACCGACAAATCAACAAATTAACTAAAATATTCTGACTCCAAACAATAGCAACATTCTTGGAGCAGCAAGTAAACTAAAACCGCACAAAAAAATATACATGCAATTTGCCATTAAGATTAAAATAAAACCTTCTTTGTCTGTAAATACAATCACATTTTGCTATGAATTGGTCTAAAGAATACAATCAGGTCAGTCTTACACTGTACTGATGAGTCGAGGAGAAAACTGAGATTTTCACATGTTGTAATTGTTTTATAGCTGCAGATTTATCATTTGCTAATACTAATTAAACATTCACTTAAGGAGTGCTGTTATCACATTTTAAGCAATTAAATGTTTTTTTCTTTTATAAAAAAGGACTGAATTGTTTACTTGCATACTGTTAATGCACTTCTACTATTGTGTTCAAAAGACTTAAGTTGTTAAATAAAAAATTTGCAGAATGTGACAATTTTAAATCCGATTTATCAATTATTTGTCAGAAAAATCGATCAAATAATCGATTACTAAAATCATTTTTTCAGCCCTACAGTGTTTTTTTTTCTGTGTGATGCGAGTCCCATATCTCCCGTTGTTTCCTCAGGGAAAAGTCGTTCACCAAAGCTTCAACATCCAGAGCTCCTTCACACAAAAAGTCCGGCTGCAGCAGATCCAGTCGTTGACGGAGGACATCAGGTTCTATTACAAGCGCCTGCGCAACAACAAAGATGAGCTGGAGCCGAGAAGAAAATCCAAGGTAGAAAATCCTCCTCGGGGTTTGAAATTGATTCTTTTGTTGTTGTTGTTGCTGTTGTGGGCGTAAACTTATTTTTATTTATTTATTTATTTTTTTTCCCATGTTTTCCAGGTGGCAAATATTTATTTTGACGCCAGCTTGCAGTGTGGTGATCACTGTTATGTGGGCCTGCCATTTGTGCTTAAATGTAAGTTTGGTGTAGATCGGCTTTCTGTCTCCATGGGGAAACGGGATCATGTTGGCATCACTCATGCTGCACAGTGATTTCAAAAAGAAAGTGTCACTTTTTATTTTCTTGTTTGTAGTAGCTACTGCTGTTAGTGATTTATAGCAAAGCGCCTGTAGATCTGGCAAAAATGCACTTAACCCGATATAAGATGACGAATTGTTGACAAATTATTACATCTGTCCTCTCAGACCTTTCCTGAACTCTTAATTTATGTTAGGTTTTACACATTCAGTATATCTTTTTATTGAGTTTTCTCTTCATTTTGCAAATGTTAACATTTTATCCAAGTGTAACTCTGTTTCTCTTCTTTCTTTTTTCTTTTTTTTTTTATCTCGCAGCTGAATCCAAGCCTCACGGTCTGGTGTTGCAGGAAGATATCTGGGATGCCGACGTAGACCTTCATCAGAAACTCCTCAAACGATGGAAGGAGATCAAAGAGCGCTCAGGACACAAGTAAGCATCTTTTCAGTCCCTCTGGGATGTTGCAAAGTTTGTCGGTGATTGTTGCGACTTAAAATCGTTGATTTTGCGACCCTGGGATTTTTTTTTGTTTTTGGTTTAGTTGCAATTAAAGTTGCAAATTTTATATTAAGCTTCATTTCTGCCAAAACATTGTTTTTGAAAATAAGTTGAAAATGCTGCTCATATCTTTTAACACAAAAGCGGATTTTAGCATGGTTAATGTATAAAATGAAAATAACATTTTCATTAATTTTATCTTAAAATTAATGAAAATAATTTTTAATTTTTTTTATCTAAAATTAAGATCTTGAAATCTCTTAAATTAATAAAAAAAATTAATCAGCCTTAATTATGTTAATCACAGGTCTTAAATTTTGTCATCACAGAACTATTTACTGTCATTCTATGTAGGTTTGTCTCTAGCTGAAGGTTTCTGTCAGCTGAAGGTTTGAGTCATGCACAGACGTCTTCGCTCACTGGTTCTGTGACTCAGGACTGGTTAAGTTACTGGAAACGAGCTGCTAACGCTCGCTTCCAGCTAAATTTATTATGGTGACAGGCCTAACTGAAACAACATGTTTACACTATTCAGCCATCACGAAATGTTAACCAGACATAACTCCATCCTGAAGGTTCAGTTTTCTGAAATGAAACGATGCGGGGTAAAAGAATAGCCCCAGAAAACTGTGAAGCATTTCCTGTTTGTGAAACATGCTGTTTGCTAAGTTTGAGTCTTACTATTCCTGCTGGAAAACTCAAATGTTCTCCCTTTTCTTTCCCCCTGGAGAATCGAAGCCATCTTCGAAGTCAACACGACCTCCAGAAGAACATCGAAGCTAAAGTCACGGCCCATTTGACCTGGCCTTCTCTTGTCAACTCCTCACAGAGAATCATGTTCCCCCTGACCAGCACAAACAGCTCCTCAGTGAGTTAAAGCCGTCCGTTTCATGACACACACGCAGGATTATCTCTTAGCGTATTCGAACCGGAGGAAACTGATGTTTCTGTTACAATGCAGGACGAGGAGGTGATCTTGCAGAACCCTGCCGACGTCCCCGTCTACGTCCAAGTTCTCCCGCTGGCGCTTCTTCCCAACCCCTCTGTGTTTTCTGGAAAGCTGGCCGACAGGTGATGAATCCTGTCAACTCTACAGGATCTATTCTCTGGTCATTTTGCCAACTCATTGTCTCATTGTGCTCTAAACGTTCAGGTTGCCACTGGGAAATTTGTCCAGCATCAACATTGATACAAGCACATTCGAGTTCCAGGTTCACAGAAACCAAGTGAGCGCTGCATTATTGACTGGCTTCCCTCCTGCTAATCGTAGTGCTGCTGAGGCAGCATGTGGAAGCTGTCAGCAGCTAACAGCCTCTTGTTTGTGTGGCAGACGTCCCTAATAAAGAGCAGCTCGGGGTTTGTCGAAGGCTCAACCAGACCCTTTGTCTACAATCTCATGCTGCTGCCCGGGGAAGTGAAGTCATTCAGCGTGAGGTTCACGCCCGTCAGAAACCACAGCGTCTCCTCCCTTCTTATAGTCAGGTAACTATATCTGCTAATGTCCAGAGAGCTGTGGCCTCACTAAATACAGTGGCATGTTTATCCTCTGGGTGTTTTGGGAATGTGTTCAGGAACAACCTGACGGTGATCGACACGATCGTGCTCCACGGACGCGGCACGACGGAGAGCCTGAAGGTGGCGGGGAAGCCTCCGGGGCAGGGCAGCTCGCTGAGGTTCAAGATGACGGAGGCGCTGCTGAAAGACTGCACAGAAAGTACGTCCAGATCT
The DNA here is from genome assembly GCA_033032245.1 of Poecilia picta. Classification (NCBI taxonomy): domain Eukaryota; kingdom Metazoa; phylum Chordata; class Actinopteri; order Cyprinodontiformes; family Poeciliidae; genus Poecilia; species Poecilia picta. Next base: position 6,240,488 of record CM065356.1, on the reverse strand, counting down.
CTGGGAGTAGAACTGAGAGAGAGTTACAAGGAATCCGACACTGTGGAACAATCAACCCTTAAGATCAGCCATAAACCTGAAATGTTTAATCGAGCAGAAAGGGCAGAGTTTTTCATATTGGAATTATTTATTTCCTTTTTGCTGCAAATGCATCATTTGCTTCCAACAATCAATTGTTCTCTAAATTTATTGCATTTTAAGCAATAAAACTCATTTGTATATTTCAATGTATTTCTACAATTGTATGTGAAAGGCTTTAGTGATAGTGAACACATTTTATAGTTTTTTTTAAAACCAATTGTCAGAAAAATAGAATAATCGATTACAAAAATAATGATTAAAGAAAACAAATATTAGGAGTCAGGCTGCAAAAATATCTGTGGAATATTAATGATTACAGGCAATATGACAAGTACTTCTTTTTTCCAATTTTGTGAAAAGTACCCAAAGGAAAGTCCTTTTGAATGAAAACGAGCTTATGCTTTTCATGAATGTTTAAACAAGGAATTTAAAAACAGGACTGCTCATTGTTGTTCATCCACAGTGACTTGCAAAAGTATTCAAAGCATTGCCACAGCATGATTCTGCCATCACCATCAACATTAGAAATACATAAGAACATACATAAGAGCATCCCACTAGCTTCACAGTGTGGGATGCTGCATTCAGGGTGTTTGGTTACTCATGGGTGGAATCTGACAATATGTGGAAAAGTTCAAGTAGTTGTGTGAGTAGTTTTGCAGTAACTCGATATAAATGTTGTCATAGCGAAAGGGCAGGTGAACCAGGAGCGTCAGCAGACATGCGTCTCTTTTTCATGCACGTTTGATCAAATACAAAGAATGAAAGCAGATAACGATGCACTAAAGACACAATCTCACACTCACAGGTCATTAATGTCTTATCTGTGGTGATAAAGTAGGGCTGTAACTAAACATTGTTTTAGTAATCTACTATTCTGACGGTTAATCAATTAATCAGGTTAAAAACATTCATTCAGCCTTTCTTACTCAATATTTGAAATACATTGACAGATGCAATTAAACCTTTCAATTCCTTCATTACATGAGAAAATAAACTTTTTATAACTTGAAATGCAATGTAGTAACATTTCTTTAGTGAACGTTTGATCACTTGTACTGATACATCTGCAGCTAAAAATACTTCATCCACATGTCAAAAACTTTTCTGCTTGACTTAACAAAAAAGATATAGGGGCGATTTGTTTTATTTTTAAATAACCAATAAATAATTGGATAGCAAAAGGTGATTAATGGGAGATTTTTTTATTAACAGAATTTAAACCAGGTAAAGCTGAAACTATTCCACTTGAGGAGTTTCGGGGAAACATAATTTACAGACAAAGAAAATTTTTCATCGTAAATACAAAACTCATATGTGTTTTGGTTTACTTACTGCTCTGAGTGTGTTGTTCTTTCAGCACATAGACTTTTATTGGAGTCTGTATATTACCGTATTTTCCGCACTATAAGACGCACCGGATTATAAGGCGCACCTTCAATGAATGGCCTATTTTAAAACTTTTTTCATATATAAGGCACACAGCAGTATAAGGCACATAGAATAAACGCCACCGTTATGTTGCCACCCGTCCGGTATTGAACGGGACATGATTTGTTCCGTTCACTACAAATATGGATGTCTAATAATAAAAAATTGGTCCCTGAGTACTATATATAGCAGTCTGCACTAGTCATTGTTTCACTCACGGTTTTGGTGTTGCGATATTGTGCCCAACTGCTTTCTGGTGACACAGACCAACCGACACGCTGCCGCCGCAGCCTCTGTCTCTCTTCCACTGACCCCCACGGCTTTAAATGTATAGGTGCTGGTCCCTTGGTAACTCTAGCCGAAGCTCCCCGGATAAATGTCTAAAGCTACTTTGTTGACATAAAGAATGTCAACAAAACAGTCCGATTCTGGTCGGCGAGGAGAACCTGGAGAGCGACTGGAATGGGGCGTCTGGGCCGGACGATGGTCACCCTTCTCCGTTCGCACACAGCATGTTTATGGAGAACGTGATGCTAGATGACCTGCAGACGACCTGATTATTAGGTGGGTAGGTAGATACATAGACATTGTCTATGGGTAGATCGGTCAGTCAAACTTTATTAACAAACCAGTTTTTTGACAACATCCCAGCATGCACTGCGCACTTCTTCTACGGGGAAAATGAAGTCGGCAGCTGCTTACCGTAGTTGCTAGACCTGTCGTGGCTCAATATAGGTCCATATATTAGGCGCGCCGGGTTATAAGGCGCACTGTCGGCTTTTGAGGAAATTTAGGGTTTTTAGGTGCGCCTTATAGTGCGGAAAATACGGTATACTAAAAATCAATTACTAAATGAGTTGACGATTATTTTAATAATTTATTGCAATTCATCCCGATGTTTGTTTCATCTCTATTATAAAGTGGGACCAAATTGATCTAAAACCAATTAAGCCCAAAGTCGGACTTTTATATCAACTTTAAATATGTGGTTTGAATTTAAAAGGGCAACAAAGCTGTTAAAAGCTGCGGCTGTACTGCCAGATCTTTGCCTCGGAGATGCATATATAACCGAACACAGTGACCCTGGAGAGCTTGAGGCGCTTTCATCCTTGTCCAGGCTTTTCCTCCCCTCACATAAGGAGCCACGTCTCCATGAAGACACGGCTCAGTTGTCTCTGCCGTACGGCTAGTTTGGCAGGTTTGAACAAAGGGAAAGCACCTGACTGGGCCTGCCTCGTTTTTAACCAATCAGAGCAAACTGGGTTGGTCGAAAAACAAACACCAACTTTTGAGTCAGAAAGTGAGGAAGGGCAAGCGTGTGATGGAAAAACACTGTTTCTTTAGCTCTAAAGACATTAGCCATGGCTCTTTACCAAACAAACAGCTTTTTCTTGTTTTGTTTTGTTTTTATTAACCTTCGATCCGTCCCGTGTTCCAGAAATAAAAGTTAAGGAACCGAACTTTACTCTCAAGAGAACCTTCAGAGTGGAGAACACTGGACTGCTTCCGATCATCATCAAATCGGCAGAAATCAATGGCCAAGCTTGCGAAGGATATGGATTCAAAGTTCTCAACTGCCAGGAGTTTGCACTCAAGCCGAATGCTTCAAAAGACATCGTCATACTGTGAGTGATCAAAACTGTTTGTCTTACTCTTTCACTGGCAAAAATGACAAAATAACCTGCTTGTTTTTTTAAGTTATTAATATTTTACTTTACATGATACTCATCCAGCCAGGTTGTGGTCTGTTTCAGATTACATTATATTGGTGAGGCTTTATTCAGACTAATGAAATGTAATTATATTTTTAACAATCATTTTGACTAATCTAGGTGGGTAAACAGTTGTAATGAATACAATGGGTGTTTTGTTAAAGGCTCTGCTTCTGGTATGCTTATCATGTCCTGCACGCCTCGTTTCCAGGAATTAGTTTCCAAATTAAAGGGCCTTATGTACTACACACATAATTTAAAAACTGTTATTACAAGCTTACTGACTTCACCCGTTAGGACACATGTATCAAATGCAAGATGCAGGGGCCACATCTGGCCCGCAGTATCTTTTTTCATGTGCCAATCTAAACTCCAGACATCAAATCAATCAACCCCACCAGTTTATGATTCTACATTGTGGAAATTCATGGAAAATCAACAATCCCCCGCATTTTTTCACGCTAATACTCAACTCTGACTTTATTGCAAATTTTCAACAAAAAAATGAAAACACCCCATTTAAGTGACTGCTAACTCCCGCCTGTGGTCGGTGGTATTTCTTAATTTTATTTCACTACATTACGTTCGATTTGGCGATTCACAAAGTCGCAGTTAATCAATTGATCGCATGCTAAGTTAGCTCAATAATTTCCATATTTTTAAAGGGCAGTTTTGTTAACAGAGTCTTCATAATCTATCTGATTAATGTTTGTGTGTGCTTTCTGTTTCCATTTTATTGTTTTTGCTTGTTGTGCTTTATTTTGGATATTTAAAATATCTGTATTCTATACAAAATTTAAGTTTATTGTCTTTGAGAGGTTAAAAGTACATTATCATACCTTTTTATTAAGATATTATTTAAAATGCTCTCAAAACAACATCGTTTATCGCAATAATTATTTGGAAAATTTATCTTACAGCAAAATTGATGGCGACAAGCCTAGTGAAATTTAACCTCATAAATAAGGGCAAACTGCATATTTCCTTGCAAATATTTCTAAATTAGCTGAACAAAATCAGAGATTTTGATTGTGAAGAAATCACAACAACAATCCTGGAGGGACAATGTGAAATCATTTTCGATATTTGGTTTTAAGAAATGGCTCTCTATTAAAAACTTAACAGCTCTTTAATCAGTTTTATCAGTCCATTCTGGCACAACCGGCCCTTTAAGAGCACTCATGATCCTGGTGAGGCTCAAAATGAAAATGAGTTTGACAGCCAACCAAAACAGTGCATCTAAGCAGTTGCATTATACCATTTGTTGATGTTGCCATGGAGACTTCATTTCATTCTGAAAGCGAACAAATGTCGATACTTCTGAACAGCCAGGAGTGAGCGACATACGGCTCAGTGAAAGGATGCAGACGGGTGAGTTTTGGTTCCGTTTCTGCTTCAGGTTTACACCCGACTTCACCTCGTCCCGAGTGATCCGGGAGCTGAAACTGGTGACGCAGGGTGGCTCGGAGTTCGTGTTCGTCCTGAACGCCTCGCTGCCCTACCACATGCTGGCCGCCTGCGCCGAAACCCTGCCCCGACCCAGCTGGGAGCTCGAGCTCTACATCATAGTGTCTGTCGTCATGAGGTGGGAGCGGCTCGGTCAGATGAGCTTTACTGTTGGCCTTCGCAGACGGCTCATGCGTCTCTTTCCTTCGCAGCGCCATGTTTCTGTTGGTGATAGTCACCGCCTACCTGGAGGCGCAGAGCATCTGGGAGCCTTTCAAGAGGCGCGTCTCGGTGGAGTCCAACTCCAGCATGGAGACGGGGCGGCCGTTTAACCTCAGGGAAATTGTCCAAATTCACAGAGATTTAAAGTAAGTGACAAGAGAAGGAAAAAAACAACCCCGTCTTCGATTCACTATTTTATATTCTATCAATAAATGAAAGAATCTCACAGATCCAAATCGTGTTCTTGCAATAGCCAATCTTAGCTGCAGGATTTCAGGCACCCAAGCAAGAGAAGAGAATATCTCCAGTCAAGACTGGATGATTTAGATGCATATTTCTGTGGGTCAGGCGGTGCAGTTTGGCTCCCAAAGCGAAACGGGTGTGTCCCCATGTCTACAAAGAACACTGATTATAGACTCATCACTGTCCACACCCTCTCAGATGTGGACAGTGATGTCCTACAACACTCAGATATACTGGCCTGTTATTGCTAGAGGCATTAAATTCACTACTCTTCACTTTGAGGCCATAAGATGTACAATATGTTAAATGCAGTAAAAAATGTGATCTCTACAACCATGTGTTATGGTCGGTGTAGATAGAGGAGAAAAAAGAAAAAGTGAATTTCTGCCAAAAAACTCAAATTTCCTAGAAACAACCAATGAAATTTCTGAATTTGAAAATCGACAATTTGCTAGAAAAAACTCTGAATTTTGAGATTAGTCTCAGAACGTGTATAGAACGTTTAGGACATTTCTTAGTTTCACAAGTTGGAAATTTGAGATAATTTCTCACACTTTGTTTTGTCCAGCAAATTTTTCACTTTTGAAAACCCAGAAGTTTCATTCTTTATTCTAGAACATTTCAGAGATCTCAAAATTTCTGTTTTGTGATGGAAATTCGCCATTTCTTTTATTTATTCATCTATTTTTTCATTTTAAATCTACAGTGACCCTAATATTCTGTAATTTAGACTTTAAACAATGTCATAAGTTCAATCACAGTTTGTGTTTTAAGGCCTCTTGAGCGTAGGGAAAACCTCCAGTGGACTCTGGGTTGTGGTTTAGTGTTGGTGTCTAACCACTGTGACCATATCTGGTTCTGCTGCCTATCGGCAGCCATTGAGCTGATTTGTATACATTATCACAAAGTAAAGCTTTGCTTGGTCAAATTAAGCTTCTTATCTGTATTAATTTGCATTCTGGTCGGTGTGTCATGCAGAAGCTTGTTTCAACTTCGGACCGTTTTCATGTTCAGTTTTTAAAAAACTAAAATGTAACCTCATAATTTGGAAGCAATTCTTACTTTAAAACTTTTACATAGCTTCGCAGAAGTATTTACATCCCTTAAAACTAATGGATGTTATTTTTCAATAACCAATTAAAAACTGGACTTTGACAGAATTTGAACCAGGTGAATCTTAAACTTGTGGACTTTAGGGTAGAACAGATTTACAGACAAAGAAGGATTTATTTTATCTAAAATGCTTTGTTTTGACTTGATTACCTCTTTGAGAGTGTTGTTTTAGAGTCTTTACTACTTTACTAAGTTATTGATAATTACGATTAATCGTGATTAATAGTTTCAGCTCCACACCTAATCTGGTTTCTCTGTTCCCGTCTGGTTTAGTGACTACAGCGACTCGACCCAGAACTCCAGGGGGTTTTACCCATCCAGCAACGGCTCAGCCAGGGTCGGAGGTCGACAGAGCAGCGGCCGGAACTTACTGGACCCCGACAGCCAAGACAAGAGGCCCAGGATGCCCTACAGCCGCCCGTCTGTGCCAGCGGCTCCATCTCAGCTGCCCAAAGCGAGCTCAGCCTCCGGCCAGGACGGCCCACCGGCCCCCTGCCAGCTGGTCAACCGGAAGGCTCGCAACGTCAAACAGCTGGACCTCCAGGGTCAAAGTTCGCCCGGGGCGTCGTTGCAGGAGGACCCAGAATACTCCAGCCTCATAGGAGCCATGGACAATGACCTCGATCGCCCAGAGTCGCTGGCCACCGAGGCCCTACAGGACCAGAGCTCTCGATCCATTCAAAGCAAAGGTACCGTCTTCTAGATACGGCTCGATGTCAGCCGGCGCGGCTCCGCTGGCGTTTAACAAACCGTGGTTGTTTTGTCTCCAGTGTTAGAATCCAAAGGGAAGCAGCGTTCAAAAACAAAAGCGCCGAGAAAGAAGGAAGAAAAGGAGAAAAAGCCCAGATTAAAGACTCAGGGAGACGAGCTGAAAGACAACCTGGCAGACAACGACGACAGCTCCTCCACCACCACAGAGACCTCAAACCCAGACGTGGAGACGAACCTCAAAGAGGTTCGTCGGAAAAACACAAACTCTTACCAAGGCCTTTTTTTTGTCTAGTTTCTTCTGTAAATATCTTGGTAGACAGAAAACTGACAATAACTTTTTTGCAAGATATATGAGCTTGTTTTAAGTAAATAATCCTTCAATGTTGATTTTAAGAAGAACTAGTTTCACTGGCAGATTATTTTTATTATATTTTTGTATGTTTTCCAGTGAAATAATATGCCAGTGAAATTAGCATTACTGACTGTTGGTACACTGGAAAAAAGACAAAAATAAAATATTTGAACTAGAAATTAGTGGGTAATATTTTGGAGTGCTACAATCCAGTATCAATCCCACTTAAATGCATAATTTCTGACAGGAACCAGTGAAAAAGAAAGGGAGGACAACAACTCCTGGGAAGACAAAAGAGGAAACTTCAAATTTATCAAACAAACCCAAAGAAAGAAAACAAGAAGCTGCAAAGAAAGAGACCCAAACAGAGAAGTCCAGGTTTGATTTTTTTTTTTATTTTTTTTTACTAAAATGAGTTTGCACTCGTTGGTTTATGTTTGACAAATTTTATCGCTGCAGTTCTCTGGAGCTGCCATACGTAACGCCGCTGGAAAACAAGCAGCGCAGGAACTTCACGTCCAAAGCTCTTCACCCCCTCATCTCAAAGACGAGACCGGCGCAGAAACAAAGAAGTGCGTTCCGAGCGTTCGGGTTCTGCTCCCGGTTTCCGTTGGGATTATTTTGGTGATGTGTTTTTGTTTCTTTGACAGTAGACGGGAAGCCGGACGACGGGCGGCCTCTGCTTTTAGCCAAGCTGTCGTCGAGCTCCTCCGTCCCGGAGCTGGGCCACAGCAGCAGCTCAGAGGGAGAGAAGGACTACGCTCCTCCAGAGTGGGACATCCCTCTTCCTATCAACAGCATGCGTGAGGGCACACTGGAAACTCTCCTGATCGTTCCTGGTGTCGGTTCAAGCTCCAAATCACTCACCACCTTTCTTTTTTCCCCACGTTCAGCAGCAGACAGCCTCCAGCAGATCTCCCTGCAGACATTAAACGCAGATCCTTTCCTGAAGCGGTCGGCCACCGCAGGGACCTGCTCCCCTCCGCCCACCTCGCCCACCTTACTGTCCCGAGGCACCTACAGCAGCGTGCTGAACAGCACCAGGTCCGTGGCCGGCTGCATTTCCACTACCAATAAGTCTTTGTCCATATTCCGCTAAAGTGGGGGGAAAAAAAACATAATATCGTAATTACGGCGTTTCCAATAAATAAGGAATGCAATTAAAATAGCACATGAATACGCTTGTTCACAAGAAAGTGATTACAAACCATGGTGGCGACGGATGTAAACATTTACATGAGATATATTGATAATTTATCCTTGATGCCGGGGCCCATCATCCATCAGAGGAGATGTTGGTGTCTGATTCAGGCAATGAAGCGACAAACCTCATACTACAAGAGACATTTTCAGAAAATTATAGTGGATGATATTATAGAAGAGCTATGGATTTAACACATTCAAAAGGCACAACTTTTTCTGAGAAAGCTGCACATTACATGAAAAAAAATATCTTCCTCTTCCTCCCTGTTGCCTTGTTTGTTGTTTCTGCCAGTAGTAACATCATTTTGTAGATCATGTGACTCTTATGTGAAAAAGGTGTTTTCATTGCAGTTTTACAAAATGCGTATTTTCCGCAAAAAAAAACATCATCTTTACACAGAATGTTAACAAAAAACGTTTTGTTTTTTTTTTGTGCCATGTTTCCATTAGGCATGTTTGTGTCCACAATTTCAATTTGCTCAATTTTATGGTTAATGGAAACACAGCTACTAACATCATCTAAACATCACACAGAAACTGCATTTAATCATACTTTAGAATTAGCTAATCATTATTGATGCATTCATAGAAGAAACATTGGAGAAAATAGCAAAAACTAACATTTCCCACAATATCAAAGGTTTTATTTTTCATTTACCGTCAATAACTGAAACGTATCGAGATCGCAACAAATCAGAACTCTTATTATTAGAAATTTTACGATAAATGAAAGCTCCTTGAGTGGCCCAGTCAAAGGCCAGACCTAAATCAACAGTCAAGAATTGGTGGCAAGACGTAAAACTTTATGTTCAGGGATGTTCTCCATAAAATCTGACTGAGCTTAAACTGTAAAGAAGAAAAAAAATTCACTGTAGATGTAAAAATAAAGTTTGTGTCAAAATGTCTCCAGAAAACTTAAGTGACCCAAACAAACAAACAAACAGAGCTACGCTGAGAAAAGAGTCAGAAACAAAGTCCAGCTTTACATGGCACACAAAGCGGCCTTCTGCAGAAAGACAATCCCACACCGAAGCCTCACTAACCACTTCCTGTATTAGCAGACTTGTATTTCTGTGTTGCCACATCCTGATGCTCCTTTTATATCGGTTTAGCTTCTGAAGAAGCCATTTCATCCACTCTGCCCTGTGCGGTTTCCACGCTCATCATCTCCTCGGCTGCAGTCCCTTTTACTTTGCTTTCTCTTCAATAGCTGGTAGTGAGAGGGAGAGCTGAGCGTATTGACTTGGTTCACCGACCGCAAACGGTGGCTGATAACTTTGGTCGTTTCCCAGAGTTTTCTCTCTGTGCCTGGCTGTTTTTGTGTTTTCCACATTCTGCCTTTTTATTCGACGCCATCTGCAAACACGGTGGTTACTTAGAAAACGTTTGATTCGTTCAGACAATCACATTTTCTGCACAATTAGATGTGAATAAAGTGGGATGAAACATGTCGATGTGCATGAACAAATGAACTGCTTCATAACGTTTTAATGGGCAGACACATATTTTTATATCAGGAAATTATTTCATTACCATTTTCTGATGTATCCAGGTGTTTGGGGTATAAAAATTTACACTTTTTTATGATCGTAATAAATTCTGAAAAATTTTTAAAATATTGTAAGCAATGAATCTACCTTGTTTTTATATGTTTTGCATTTCAAAATGTAAAAACAAATACCACAAATCAGTATCAATTCAATTTAGCACAAATTGACTAACTTGAGACATTTGTTAACAAAAGAAATTCAATTGAACCCTGTCATTGTTATTCGCCATGAATGAGGTGACAGTGGATTGGTTAATCTGTCCTTTAACTGGAAGAAACTTCCAGCAGAACCAGAACCTGACTCGGTACAAGGATCAATCTTCTTCTACCCTTAGAAAATCTGCACTGAAATACCCTGAATTCATAAATAATACACAATAAATTAAAATAATCTACTTTTGAGGGTAAAACAAAGCTTAAGCGCTGTTTCAATAGCGATTATCTATAAATTTAATGACTGAAAATAAAAGAAAATTTGAGTGCAACTATTCCTCTTTTGTACCCTAACTGGACAACGAATCCCCCCAGGATACGGATATTTCACGTCTATATATGTAAGCTGTTTAAATGTCATTCGTATTTTTTTGAAAATATATATATATTAAATCACTCAACATTTTACAAAAGCAAGTCCTCTCGCATCAGTATGTATATGAAAAACAACAACCCATACCTCACAATGTACGTCTTTGTCCATGCGGTCCGCCATTTTGAACTTTATATACCTGCATTAGTTTATTTTTAAACTAGCGATGCGAAGTGCAGGTGTTTGACGGCTCTCTTGTCTACGACATGTGAATTTTCTGTATCCCACAGGATGCGAAACCCATTAACGCTAGTTTTCATCAATAATGTAGCTATTAATTGTTTTCCACGAGTCGGGACGATTTCTCCCTAACGTTGTACAAACTGGTTTATGAATGAGCTGGATTAGTTTGAAAATGCTTCTAAAGATTTGCCTTTGTTTTGTTTTCCCAGTGAGGTGAACCAGAAAAAGGCCCCAGGAAATAAGCCGTCTCCAGGCGCGCCACTTCCAGGCAAGAACGGCAACCCCACCTTCGCCGCTGTAACCGCAGGTTACGACAAAAGCCCAGGTGAGTTTGCAGCGACCGTGGTACCGCAGCCCCAATAGCAGCTGCGTTTCCGTTTCAAACACGCACAGAACTTTTTCCGTATTCTGCAGATGTAAAGGAAAAAACACAATTTGCAATTGCGGTGTTACCTTTAAATAAGAAATTAAATTAAAATTACACATGGATAAGTGTGTTCACACGGTATTTGGAAGCGGCTATGGATATATATATATTATATATATATATATATGCAGAGTTTTTGGGAAATTACAGTCTGAGTTTTTACAGAAGAGGAATGACAACTTTTGATGAATTGTGTGCTGCTGTATAGTATAGTATAGCTGCTGTCAGTGTGATGCTGAACATTTTTTTGTTTTAATAAAAACATATTTTCTTAATTTGATTGTTTCCATTAAATGAATCTATTTTCGTAATTCCAATTTGCGCAATATAAAGGTCAAAGAAAACGCAACCATATAATTGTGCAAATTGTAATTTTGAAAATAAATTTACTCCGATTTTGAAAAACTAACGTTTTTTGATTTGTTTTTGCACTAGAATGTTGTGTTCTTTTTCTGGCTGTATCGAAATTTGTGTTTTTCACAAAATATACAAATTTTGCAAGTGTTTTTGTGGCAAACCACTTGAAACGTCTTTTTGGTCTTCTCTACTCCTTGCAGAAAAGACGATAAAGATGACAGGGAGCTGTCGGACGATGATGGCTTGATTTTTAATGTCAATCTTATTTACGCATGACTTTATTCGCGATTTTTATGTAATGGTAAATGGACTGAACTTGTATAGCGCTTTATCCAATCATTTTTGACCGCTCAAAGCGCTTTACACTAGAGCCACATTCACCCATTTGCACTCACAAACCCTCACACATTTATACACTGATACGCAGCTCGGTAGGCAATTTGGGGTTAGGTGCCTTGCCCAGGGGCACATCGACATGTGGCAGGAGGAAGCTAGAATCGAACCTGCAACTTTCCGATCACAAGACGACTACTCTATCCACAGAGCCACAGTAGCCACAACACTGCAACACAGTAATGGAAACACTGCATTTACGGAATCGTGTTGTTTGGTGGAATATCGGCAAAGTTCTCTGCACGTTTGTAACTAAAGCCAGCCAGTGATGGCGTTGCCTCAGCAGTAAGGTTGGATGCTCTCTGCAGGCGGCTCCGGCCCGGGAAAAGGAGACCACCAATCCAAGACTCTGTCCAACATGATGTCAGTGGAAAGTGACAGCTCAGACAGGTACAGGAAAAAAAGACATGCATTCAGTCTGAAGCATCTGCGTGCCATTCCTAATTGTCTTCTCTCTCCCCCCCCCGTCCTCCTAAAGCTCTGGATTATGGAGTCCGATCGACACGGTCGGCAGTCCAAACTACAAATCTGACAATACTTTCTCTGCTTTCGGACCCAACAGCTCCTTCAACCTGACACAGGGTACTTCACCTGATCTCACCTGATCCTGAGCATCTTGCATAACATGGTTAGACAGCCAAAGTCACGCCGTGTGTTCTCGTGCATCTGCTTTAGTTTTCAGTGGGATGAATCTCCCAAAGCCTTCGGAGCCTCAGCCGAGCTGGCCTGAGTTCACCCCGGCCATCTGGGACGTGCCCAGCAGCGACCCCCTGCACTCCTGGCCCAGCAGCTCCGGCTCACACCACCGTCCCGACGGCCGTAAGCTCCCCGCCCACAGTGTGTTCGGTCACCGCCGTGTCTCGCTTTGTTCAGAGACTCCATTGTTTTGTCTTTTTGGTTGTTTTTTTATTTTTGCTACAGTCCTTCCTGGGAAACACTTGCAGCCCGTGGTCTGCCACCACGCCCTTCAGCAACTCCATCTGGTCAACGGGCGCAGATTCCACGCTGCACCCGTACTCCCCGCCGACCGGTCCGGCCGCTCTTACCACTCTGGTGAGCGGCGCCGCCCCGTCGCCGTCGCAGTCGCCGACGACTCCCTCGGAGATGAGCAGGACCTTCAACCCCTGGAGCGGGTGGCTTCCCACCCTGGCCAGGCGCAGCTCCGAGCCCTGGCCCAGCTCCTCTAATACCGGCAACTAAGCAGCACCTGGCGAAAGTTACCTGTACGCTAAACGAGTCTTTTACTGTCAGAGAAGCCCCGCCCCTTTCTCCAGACATCAACGTTACGGGGAAACATGGATTAGCGCCACGTTTATTTCTCTGCAGCTTATTTTATTCCTGAGGGCAGTGATGCTAATTTTTTATTTGGGTTTATTTTAACAGGATATTCCTGAACTAAGCACACTGTAAAAACACAATTCACTTTTCACCCTTGTTCTGGTTTCTAGTGCAAATATATTGGTATACTTGAAATAAGAAAAAAAAACTTAAGTAACTTTTCAGCAAGATAAAGGAGTTTGTGTTGAGCCAATAATTCCTTAATATTGAAGAAAAAGTACTAGTGCTTTTTCCTTCATCTTGGTGAGAAGTTGCTTGTAAGTAAATTTTTTTCTTATTTCACATGTACTGAGATATTTACACTAAAAACTAGATCAAAATTACTTGGTGGTAATTTGTGTTTTTGCAGTGCGCGGATGGCATAGAAAGGCTATTAATGCTGCATTCCTTCTCAGACACATAGCAGAGCCGCTAAAAGTTTAGTATTAAATAACTTATTTGAAGCCACATTTCAGTTCAGTTCTTATTGGTTTCTTATTAAAAAATTTGTTTCAGATGCCAAAATTTACAGTCATTCACATCAGGATCATTGCACTTTGCTTTTTATTCGGCAGAAGGGATCTTTAAAAAAAAATCTAAAATTGGGTTTGTATTGGATATTTATACCCATTTTTTTGTATACCCATCCCATAAAAGAATTAGGAACATTTATGTTGTCCATTTTTAAAGTGGAATTATTTGGTCTAACGATCAAGTAAAACTAAATTCCTCAGTTTGGGGTTTGAACTGTACTCTTGTCGCCTTCGTTTGTCTGCAAATTTAATTAAAGAATTTCAGCAGAAAATCTGGGTTTTACTCTTGATTTTTTTTTGTAGTGTCTCAAGACATTTGTTGTGAATTGGCACTAAATAAATAAACTAAATTGAATTGTTTGTACAAGTTCTGACAGAAAATATGTGGTAACAAAGAATTTGTTCATAATGTGGTAATCTGCTTCAAATATCACAAGTATAGTTTCTGAAACCGTTTAAATGTTTTGCCAATTACAAATCTGACAAATTATCATCACAAATGATCACATAACGAATATATTGAATGAATTAAAACTTTTTTTTTAAAGCTGACATTAGACCAAATTTGCTTCACCTTCGTCAGAGTTTAGTGATTACAGGAACACAAAGAAAAGCCTTTAAGAATGTCTTTGAGAAACTTGATTGCAGAAAACGTCCAAGCAAGATGGAACCAGAAAGTGGTCTTAATAACTTAAGTGAAAGAAAAAAGGAATCATGATTTTTAAATGTTTTTCATGAAAAAACATTTTTTGTCTGGCATTTTTGCTCTCCAGAAAATCCATAGAATAATGTGCTCAGGTAAGACTTGAATCTTCACTTCTCCTACCTGTCCACAGTTTTTTACCCAGTATGAATAATGCCTTTGAGGACAACTATTTTTTTGTATCAGCCACCGTAAATAAATAACTGCTGGATAAAATAACTACTGTTATTTTATTAAAGTTTACATATTTCAGCATGAAGGGAATATGTGAAACCAAAGTCAAATTCTTTGTTTATGAACAGAAGCAAATGATTTATCCTCTCAAACAAATGAAGCAAAAGTTGCATTTCATTTTCCATCATTACTTTTATTAGCATTTTAATGCATTTAATTTATTATAAATTCTTCAATATGTTTTTGTAGAATGTGGTAAGAAGTGATGATGTATTAAATTCCTGAAGACGTCCCATTTCTCTCCGAGACATTTTAAGTACTTGAAGCACCCACTCTGATTATGAGGAAACATCTTTAGCTTTTCTTGTCTGGATGTTTATTTTTGCTTATGAAATACTGTCTGGAATCTGGACCTGGTGCTGCAAGGGTGCAGCTGGTGGTTCTCTTTAGATCGTGTGCTGTTCCTCTTCCTCAAAAAGATGAAGACAGCATGATGCAACAATTCATGCTATGGTTGAAGCGCTACCGGGTATCTGCTGCCCTCTGCTGGACTACTAAGGAAAAACTACACCTTGGAATCTCACTTGTTTTGTTAAAGAAGCTGAATTTTTTTTTACATTTTAAAATCTAAAACATTTTTTTTACATGTGATTTAAATTCCTATGTTATATTTAAAATACAATTTTAAAAATTCAAGTGTACAGCACCAAAACCTTTAAAATGAAATGGCCTTAACAAGTGATTCCAAGAATAACACACCTAAAAATATATATTTTTAGGGTAATATTTGCACTGAAATATATCTTGTTTTACTAGAAAGAGGAAAAGCAAAGTTTTGTCTTTCATGAGTCATGACCCATGTTTGTTTAGATTTTCAGTGTATATTCGTATATGAAATGGTCCATGCAAAATGTCCAGCAATTATTTACAAATCTACAAATATTACAGAAAACTAGCATTCACTGTGGTAATTATTTGGCCTTCATGTGCAGGACCTTTATTGTTGCGTTGAGCCATGAATGTCTCTACCAATCCAAAGTCGAATGTGACGCCATCTGATTAATGATTAAAGTTTGGTCCAAACTCTGACCCAGACACTAATGGTATACAGCGGGGGGAAACAAAACAAGAAAAATCTTTTTTATCCTTGTAAAGTTTGTCCCTCATTTGAATTCATTGTCAGAAGAAAAATAAACCTCACAGCCGAACAGGTTACTTCCTCCACGGTTGTTTGAGAGACTCCATTAGGAGCCGACCAAACTTCTTTGTGTCGCATTTAGACATTACCCTCACGGCGTGGCTCTTCTTCAGAGACTTTGTGCGATCCAGCACCAACATGCCGCGGCTCATGGAGCCCTGCAGCTCCACGCGCACCGGGCACTCGATGCTCTCCAGCACCGTGCTGCCGTCCACGCAGGCCGCCATCGCGTAGGAGTCATACGAGACGAAGCCAGGCCCGAAGTACACGTCTCTCTTGTTCTTCATGGCTTCTTTGGAGTAGGCCCAACACTTTGATGTCACCGCCTTCATGAAGCGGGCCGCCGGGAAGTCTTGGTTGACCAGCTCTTCAAACAACTCCTGCGAAACGATGGGATGTAACGATGGGATGTGGGATGGGTCATACGACTGCGCTTTAGGGCCATTGTAGATTGAAAAAAGAGGAGTATATTTCTGCCAGAAAAAAACTAAGGAATTTTTAGATTAAAGTCAGAAATGTTCTAGAAAGATGAGGACATTTCTGAATTCCTCATGCCGAAAATTTGAGCGTCGCTCCTTCTCCCTGATGTTCCTTCCCTGGGGGTCGGTGGGGGGGCGCCGATATATGTTTTCGCATCCACCTGAATAATGTGTAGTTGTGCCACTGCTTAGACTCAAACTGTTCTGAGATTAATCTATAAAAAAGCCATTTCTTGGGTGGAAATGTACTCCTTTTTAAATCTACCTGGCCATAATATGCCATCGTAACATCGTCATCCAGTGTAGTTTTCATTTACGATACCTCGCAAAAGTATTCGTGCCCCTTGAACTTTTCTTATTTTTGTCATGGAAACACCTGTTTTACAAAGCACTCTTTGATCAGCCTACCCAAGTCAGGGCATTTCTGCCGCAGTATTCCCACGTAGCGAGGTAAGTAGGGCAGATGAACTCTTCTAGAACAACGTAAGCCGACTCTGGATCTGTTGCAAAGTTGAACTCAGCACAGACAGTCACGTTCCCCTTTCCTGCAGTAACATAAATGAGCGTTTTGAGGCCAGTCATTTCACACATGGCAGCATTTGAACTCCTGCTTCCCTACCCTCCATGTTGCCTCCCATGATGAAGAGCTCACTGAGCTTTTGGGGAAAACGTGGATCCAGTCTGACGGCCAGCGCCAGGTTGGTGAGGGGGCCCAGGGCCACCAAGGAGACCTGGTAGACCAGGTAGGAGGTTTTGGAAAACCAGAGTCGCCCACACACACATAAAAATACTGGGACTTCTTACCTGATTCTCATATTTAGATGCCAGTCTAATCATGGCATCGACAGCGTGCTCCTGTTGAATTTTCTCCTTCCACTGAGGATCTTTGTCCTGCAGCACATCCCCAAGTCCGTCACCTCCAAAGTGGTCACTGAATGGGCTACTGACTCCAACAAGAGGACCAGCACTGCCTTGAAACACTGGAATCTGCAGGAGCGAGGACAGAAAATGTAAAGCCATGAATAAGGACTGTAAACCTTTATTCTAAAACATTGGAGTGTAATTCTTCTTCAGGTTCTGCTGCAGCAGACGCACCCCCTGGCGCTCGCAGACAGAGAGAACCCGCAAAACGTTCTGACACACGTTCTCCACCGCGGTGTTCCCAAACACGCAGGTCACGGCCAGGACCTCCAGGTTGGGCGCCGCCAAGGCCATCATTATGGCCTGAGCATCGTCAATGCCGCAGTCTGTGTCGATGATCACCAACTTGTTTGCCATGGTTTGCCTTGTTGTGATCCTGGACACGCCAAGCATACCAAGAGCTGGATCAGTGGGGGGGGGGGGGGGGGGGGGGTTGGCTCTAGTGGCCTTTATTTGAAAGGCCACTAGAGCCTTTCAAGAGAGGGGGAAGACATGCAGCAAATGTCACCAGGCCGGGAATCGAACCTGTGACCACCACCACGAGAACAAGGCCTCCATACGTGGGTCATGCTTTGCCCTGCACAGCACCCCCAAATCAGTGTTATTTTTCAAAGTTTATCTTAAAGGTGTAAAAATAAAGCAAACGTTCATGGAAAGGAAAGAAATCTAAGTTTTATGTAATCATTGTCAAATTAATTCTCTTAAGAGCCTGTCTAAACACTTACATAAACATCAACAGTTACCCTGGGCATCAAGACGCTAGGGGCATCATAAAATAATTTATGGACACACATCTTTTTTGTCAAATGTGTTCTACTGACAAAGGTACCAGTACTTTAAAAAGCAATCTGTCATGGGATGCACTATGCCAAGATCATTTATGGCGCATTCAGACCAGCCATGTTTAATCCGCTTTAATAAAACTCTAGTTTGTTTGCTAAGAAAGTCCTGTTTATTTGGTAAGGTGTCATTACGTAATGAAGTCCTTTTGGTCACAAAGCTAATGTTTGATCCCAGTGCTGCACATTTTTTCTGCACAGGCTCACTAAGATGTTACACCTACCAATTTATTAATTTCCCAATAAAATCCTTTACAGATGAAAAAAAAACATGATACACATTGATACATATATGAGGAATTACGTTTCCTTCCATCTTTTTGTCTCTAGATGTGAACAAGCTGATAGACACACACTTTGGACGCACATTTTTAAGAATTTTGTTCAAAATAAGTTGGAATCTCCATCCATTTTCTTTACACCCTTGTCCCTCAGGGAGGGTTGCTGCTGCCTCTCCAGCTAACGTTCCGGGGGAGAGGCGGGGTTCACCTTGGACAGGTCGCCAGTCTGTTGCCGGGCAACACAGAGACACACAGGACAAACAACCATGTACACACACACCTATGGACAATTTGGAGAGGCCAATCAACCTGACAATCATATTTTTGGATTGTGGGAGGAAGCCGGAGTACCCGGAGAAAACCCATGCATGCACAGGGAGAACATGCAAACTCCATGCAGAAAGACTTGGGCCGGGAGTTGAACCCAGAACCTTCTTGCTGCAAGGCAACAGCTCTACCAACTGCGTCACTGTGCTGCCCTAAATTGGAATGTATGCATTGTTTTTCCTTTCAATAAATACACATTTCATTTTACGGTTTGTTAAATTAGAGGAATAAAATGTTAAACTTCTTTGCCTGTTGTTTTTCCTCTAGTGTCCCAGAATTCAGGGTTCATCATGTACAAAGTGGAAACCACACAGAGAACAATCAGTCGCCATTCAACTTCAGACATATCTACGGTTTTATTCAGACAATTAAATGCATAGAACGACAGATCAGCATCACACCCAAACCATCAAGAAGTCCAAACCACAAAACAGACATTACCTAAGAAGAGTAGAAGAATGAACAAAAAATGCAAAAGTAAAAGAAAAAGCAAAGGCGCCTTTGGGAATTGCTCGTGCGCCTGCAAACAAAGCAATTTGATTTTCTTCTGTGAAGTGGAGCTTTTTATTAAGAGGTGTAGTCCTGGTTTTAATATATGCATTGAAGGTGTGTCCTCTCCGTCTAAACCTCTAAGCAGTTTCAAATTACCTACGTGGGATGGTCTAAATGATTTTGTCACCTTCTTTGAGACCTATTCAAAAGCAAAGATGAAGAGAGAGAGAGAGCAAAGGTCCAGAGTGAGTAAAAGTCAGAGAGAGCAAAGGTCGTTCTCAAGCAGGATTTTCTCATGTCGGTTACAATGGCTATCTCTCCTGTTCCTCCCTTTCTAAACATCTGAGCAAAGACCCTAGTTGTCAAAAAGAGATTTATTCTTCACCTAGACTTTGTTTTGTTTTTCTCCAGGTTTTAAGCGTCTTCCTTACCCCTAGAAAATCACCAAAGAATTTGACTGTGAACAGAAAGAACTTGTCTTTTCCATCCTGTTTTTTATCTGAACTGTCTAGCATCTCTTTCCTTTTCTGAGCAATTCATCAAAAAACATATTCCTGCATTAAACCTAAAGTAATATATAGGCAATCTGGAACCCAATGTTCTTATTTTAAAACCCTGATGATTTTATATAATATTGTACATATGGTTAAGTTTAAAAACTAGCATATTTTAATTTTATTTTCCTAACAAGGTTGTATGTTAACAAAAATGGGTAGGAAGTCCAGCTGCATAATTCTAAACAGAAGCCAATCTCTGACAGCTCCCACAAACTATCATTTGCTGTGCCGTAGCTTGAAAAGGAAAACTTACCCTTTTGCCAATTTAAAGTTGTATGAGGACGTATAATATGTTCTACTCTATACTTTTACTGTTTAAAAAGTATTGCCAGTAAACACTTGACTTACTTCTGTGTATGATTTAAACACCCACTTGAGTTCTTTCTTGTGATTGGTTTAAAAATATGGAACCGTTGCAAGACGAACTGACGGCGGGGGGTGAGATTCGACGACAGTGATGTACAAATACTACTTATTTTAAATACAGCGCTATGAAAAATGTATATTTTTCAAACTAAAAATCCTTTTAATGTTAACTACATGTGCGTGTATTATTTTAATTCCATTTATTATTGTCTTTATTTTGAAATATTTGTTTGGCTCCCCCGAAATTTTGTGTCCGGAATGGTACAGTCCTGTGAGCCTGCTGGGGAGGAAGATGCTGGTCAGCAGGGCGAAGTAACGGGATTTTCAGCGTTAATTGTTTGCGGTAGCGGAGTTATTGCTCGGTAAATGTTAATGTGAAATGGCGAGCAGTTAGCTGACCTCCGGGGTCCATAGAAACAGCCGAGAGAACAAAACAAAACAAAAAAAAACACTACGCCGACTAGAGGTTTTGTTTATGGCAGCTAACTCCAGAATCGCAGGGATGTAGCTGCGGCTTCACAGGTGACACGATGTTTAGTTAATGTTTAATAGCCGCACAGCCAGCACCGCTCGGGCTAGCCGGGCTCTTTCTCTGCTTTCCTAATACGCGACGCCTCGCCTTGGGTAAAAGGTAACAAAGCATTGTTAAATTATTTTTCACTATATTGCTTTGCTGTGGGTTAGACAACCCAGTCGAATCTCTGTTTTCATGTGTTGAAAGTAACCTCCGCGCGAGGAGTCCGTCGCTTCACCTCCATCTTTCCTCCAGCTCTGCTCTTTTAATCCCCAGAGAAGACGCCCCTCGTTCTCGGCCGCCTCCGTCCTCCATCCCCGCACACGCAGCGCCCCGATGCCTAACGCCTCAGAAGGTCAAGGAGCGAATCTCCCCCGGCCCGCGGAGCGGTCGGGGCTGCAGAGGCCCGCGGATGGAGACGAGGAGGAGGAGGAGGGGGAGGAGGACCGCGGGCTGCTCAGCTCTCTCGCCCGGGACGCCGCGCGGCTGAGGCGGGCCTCGAGCGCTGAGCTTCACCTGCAGTGGACCTGCCCGGTCACACACTCCGGGAAAAGTTCTACACGGTCTGCTCCGACTACGCTTTGCTCAACCAGGCGGCCTCCGTGTACTGCTGTCCGCCGAAGGTGACCAGGAACAAGCCGGAGGACGGGGCCCCGCTCGGGAAGCCCAAAGCCTCCTCGGACTTAAGCAGGGGTCATTCTGTGGGGGGTCATTCTGTGGGGGGTCGTCCTGTGGGGTCGGACGGGGACTGCGACGTGGATGACTCGTCCTCCGGCCACGCTAAGCCTCTTCTGGCTTGGGAGATTGACACAGCGGACTTTAATACTGTTTTCACTAGGAAAATAAGAACCAGTAAGCTTACCATACTTCCATATCAACTACATACTTATTGGACAGTGTTGAGCATCCCTATTTTTTTTTTCAGGCAATGGGAAGAAATGCAGCTCTAAGAAGATGAGGGCTTCAGACAGACCCAGCAGGAATCTGCAGGATGTCCCTGTCCATGCATCACTGGAGGAGATCAAACAGAGGAAAGTGCTGGACCTCAGAAGATGGTAACGTTCAACTCTGTTACTTTGTCTTCTTAGCAAAAAAAAAAAACAACAACTTGCAGTTCCCTTTACGTTCTTTAAAATGTATCATATTGTGTCAATTTATAGGAGAAATATGATGTAAAATCGACTTTTTTTGAGCTCCACATCATTGTAATGTTATTCCCTCATCCAAAACATAGCTGGAGTGTTTTCTTGATTCTTTCAAGCATGTGTGAGAAATCCTTTAATTTCCATGACGACATTCAAGTCGTGAAAAACCTCTTGGTGGGCCTTTGAGACACAGCTCCTCCTCCGAGCTGCAGTTTCCTCACTCAGATCCTTCAGACTAGCCAGCAGAGACAAGTTGTGATGAACTTCCTGAAGGTGGAGTTTCAGAAAGAGCAGGAGTTTTTAAAGCGACAGAGGCCTAATTTGAAGGCATTAACATTTCTTTAAAATCATATTTGATATATGCAGCATTTTATAACAACTGCAGTTAACCCGGTTACTTGATTGTGCATTGAAATGGCACCATGTGCCTGGAAAACACACAAAACTTTCTCTTTAAAGCCTCAAAAAATGTTATATTTTGGTGGAATTTAATGCGACCAACAAAAATTAGTGCATAATTGTGACGAGGAGGAAATCTGATCCAGGATTCTCAAAAGTCGTTTGCAAATAAAACATCTGAAAAAATATTGTATTTATTCAGCTACTCTGACACATCCCAATAAAAGTCTTTTTTTGGGATCATCTCCACCAGCCTAGAAACTGAAACCTTTTGCCTGTTTTACTGATCATGATGCCGCCGCCATGTATAACAATGTGATAGTATTTTCTTGGTGACATTTACTGTTGATATGTGTCTCAGAAATGTATATTTGTGCCTGGGGTGATTACTTGGCCATACTGTAAATGGATCCATTTCAGACAGGCTGATGGTTTACTGTAAATTTGAACTTATTTATCAACCAGTGTGTTTTTCTGCCTCCTTGTTTATTGACTGAGGGTTCAGTCGACAGTGAATGCCTTAGAGGTCCAATCCAAACATCGATGTAATGCAGAATGAACATAGTCTCTTCAAGTCCCAACATATAAGCATATAAAACTATAAAGCAACATGGGTTTTGCAGCTACTACTCTGTCGAGCTTTAATTGTAACGGGTTTGAACAGACTGGTGGCCGATTTCATTTTGCAGGAGACAAAAAAAAAAGCTTCATTTGCATAATTTCCTAGAAACCTTAAAGCACATTTACAAGAATTATTAGTGCTGACAGGGGTCAAGAGATGTGAGCCACAGGTCAGTATTTGAGGCCTTCCACCTGCTTTGTGTGAGACGACGTTTGTCCGTGACGTTAACCCTTTACATCTCTGTTCCTGCAGGTACTGCATCAGCCGGCCGCAGTACAAGACGTCTTGTGGCATCTCCTCTCTGGTGTCCTGTTGGAACTTCCTGTACAGCACTCTGGGTGCAGGAAGGTGAGCGGCTGGAGTCGCTCTGGTCTCATTTAGCATGAGACTCCTGAACCCCACCCATACACTCATTATCTAATTCAGTTAGCTTTGCATTAAGAAGACCCAAATTATGTCACATCTAGACTCAGGAAGCCTTGAATCTATGCAAGATGGAAATGAAGACTCTGCATCATCAAGGTGCAGAGTCTTCTGCACTTGAAGACTCTGGACTCAGGACTATTTTTAGTCCTGAGTTCAAACAATAAGAAAACAACATCGACATGTTGTATTTAAATGCTCCTGCATGAGCCTAGATCTTTATTCTGTTGAACTAATGTGGAGGACTTGATGGCAGGAGCAAGAAGAACTCCTGCTTTCATGTCCAAACTACTTTGGACTTGGTTTGTAAGTCTAAACTACTTACAAACTACTAGTAACCAAATCCAGCCAAGTCCCGGTGAAGTACAGAGATCTCCTGTTGGCAGTGATGGTTGACTCTAAACAATAAATTATCGGTGCCATTTTTTGTTTCATGACATTGCCATTGAGTGAACTGTAAGAAATATTGAACAGTATCAATCAAAAGTAAAGTGATTTCCATTGTATATGAAAAAAACAATAGGTGATTCCATTCAAATAGTCACTTTTTAGGACATTTCACTTATTTTTTGTTGGTCCTGGTCAGTACGTAGATGTTGGGTGAAGGCCAAGTTTCCTTGATCTTGAGAAATCTGCCCCTCACAAGCTGTCTGATTGTGTAAAGTACATGGAGTTGTACTTGCTGAATATGTACTCGCTGATGAAAGTTTCATGTGCGTAAACAGACATCTCCGTTTAACTTCCTGTCCGTTATTTGCTTGGCTAGTCTTTCACCCATCTCCCAGGAGGAGGCGCTGCACATTCTGGGCTTCCAGCCGCCTTTCGAAGACATCAAGTTTGGTCCCTTCACTGGCAACGCCACGCTGATGCGGTACACAAATGGTTTCCCTCTTAGTTTTTAGCTAAAGAAAAACACTTATTACACCTTTTTAAACGGTCCGGTCCCTTTTCCCCCCCAACCCGTCCTTACAGATGGTTCAGGCAGCTCAACGACAATTTCCGAGTGCGAGGTTGCTCCTACATTTTGTACAAACCTCACGGTAAACACAAGACAGCAGGAGAAACGGGTGAGTCTCCCGTCTGCGGACGCCTGCTGGAGGAGTGATGTCGGAGGAGTAACGGTTGCTCTCTGCTCCGTAGCTGAAGGCGCGCTGATGAAGCTGACCCAAGGCTTGAAGGATGAGTCCATGGCTTACATTTACCACTGTCAGAACCACTACTTCTGCCCAGTGGGCTTCGAGGCTACGCCACTGAAAGCAGCAAAGGCCTACAGGTTGGTCCTGTGACTCTTCATCTCGTAGAATAATGCCATCACTTACAGCTTCTCTGGGTCCAAGATCCACCCACAGACCTTTGGTCAGCATCGTCATAAGAGACTGACTGCTTGTCTCCTGTGTGAAGGGGTCCTCTGCCCACAAATGAAATGGAACACTGGATCTTAATTGGCGAGCCCAGTAGAAAACATCCAGCCATCCACTGTAAAAAGTAGGTTTCTCTTCGGTTCAGTGGGGAAATGTAATCGTCTCTCCTGCTGAGCTGCTGATCAGGAGCTTCTCTGTGCAGATGGATGGACATCGTGACCGACCTCAACACACAGAATCCAGACTACCTGGACATCCGCCACACAGAGAGGGGACTGCAGCGCCGCAAGACCAAAAAGGTTCCTGTTCTAAAGCTTGGTACATTTTATTCATCAGGGTTCCTACAGTGGCTGGACAAGTCGGGATATTACGAATGGTTTTAGTAATTATTCGTAATATCAGATCTTAGTATTTGCATGAAGGAAGACATTCTTCCTTCATGTCTTCTTTCCTGCCTGTTCTACTTCCTTCATATCCAACTTGCTTCTTTCTTCCTTCCTAACTAATTTCCTTCCCCCATTCCTTCATTACTTCCTTTGTCTGTCTTTCCCTCCTTCTTTCCCTTTTCTCTTTATTTGCTGCTATGTTTCTTTCCTTCCCCATCTTTCCTTCGACTTTGTTTCTATCCTTCTTTTCTTTCCTTCTATTCTACTTTCCTTTCTTGCTTCCTTCCTCATGTCTCGTCCTCCTTACTTCCTTATTTCCTGGTTTACTTTCTTCCTATCCTACTTCCTTCCTTTCTTCTTTTTGACCACTGTTTTTTTTGTTTTGTTTTGTTTTGTTTTTGTACTATTCATTTCTGTTGAGCTCCCAGTCTTTGAGCATAGAAGGCCTCCTTTTCAGTCACTATAATCTTTGGTTCTTCCTACACTAAAATGAATTTGCCTATTTTAAATCAAGCTTTTAAAATAGGCAATAATTTAAAAAAAAAAAGCTACGATGTAGTAGCCCTGCTGCGTTCCACACTAAAGTGGTGCCTCTCTGAACGACGTGTGTGACAGGTGGGCGGTAACCTGCACTGCATCATGGCCTTCCAGAGGGTGAACTGGCAGAAGCTCGGCCCCTGGGCTCTAAACCTGGAGAATCTGCGCCACGACTTCCAGCAGCCGGCCTTGGACCGGGCCCAGGGCAGCGCGGCCGACGACTCGGAGGAGAGGACGCCGTCCAAGCGTCTGGCCCAGCTGGGACGTTCGCAGAGCATGGGGAGTCAGAAGGACACCTGCAGCTGGAAACGGCTGTCCAACACCACAGAGTACAGACAGAGGAGCTCCCCCGAGAGCGACCTGGAAGAGGACATCACAGACTGAGACGCTTCCTGTGGACATGCAGGGGCGGGACGTCATGACAACTGACGATAAAACACAGAGCAGATGATTCTAAAGGATAGGCCCCCTAAAAAACCTGGCAAAGTGTTGGTTCAACTCATGGTTTTAACAGTTTTTATTTGTAGTTTTTTAGGAAATATTTAAATAACGTTTAAAGGTCTTTGTTGGTGTTGGGCATTCCGTTGACCTCAGCACAGCTAGAAACCTTTTTCCTCTTTTGTGTCCCCACAAATGCGAACAATCCCCCTGAGCTGGGACTTTATATTTCTCTTTTCAGGAGTAGCAAATGCTACAGCAGCTTCAAAATATAGGTTTCCATCATTTCATCTTAGCACTGCCAAAGGATTTCCTTGTTTTCCACAAGAAATCTAGCAAAGAGAGGTGAACCAAGACTTCTCTAGCCACTGGAATCAGATGAATTCCAGTCCCAATAGAAGCCTAACCTGTCGGAAAATCGCATCCAAACTTTTTTTGATCAGCTCTAGAACTTGCACTGACATCAACACTCTTTGGCTTGAAAGTTATCACTGAATGAAGAAGACTCAATCTTAACTGTTTTTAATATTAGTTTCTGGTCTATAAATCTGGAATAGAGATACTTTTGCAACAGTCATAAAAAAATAATGGCAAATTATGAGGAGGAAAGAATTTACTGCAACAGCGTATCAGGGCTGTTGTAGATGGAGAGAGAAAAGAAGAACATTTCTGCCCAAAAAACTCAGGAATTTTTAGATCAATGTCAGAAATGTAGAAAGACAAGGTAATTTTTGAATTCCAAATATCGAACATTTGAGAAAGAAACCCCCAAATTTTGAGATTAATCTCCGTACATGTATAGAAAAAAAACAAGGAAAACTGAGTTTGAAAAGCCAAACATTTTCTCCTTTTTGAAACTTAAAATTTCCAAGTTTTTTCTAGAAAATTTCAGAGATCTCAAAATTTCAGGATTTTTTCTAGGAAATTTTAAACTTGAATTTAAAAAAATATATTTTTATTTTTTAGAAAATTTCTGAGATTAATCTGAAAATGTCTTCGGGCAGATCTTTTCTATTTTTTTCTATCTACAAAGGCCTTAATGCGTTGTACTGATGTGTAGGAAGCACAGGATGAATGTTTGGTAAAGTTTCATTAGCAAACACCGAGTTGCATCAACACATTTGAAGGTTTAAAAACTTATTTTAAACATGAAAACTAGTTTATTTTAGTTCAATCACCCCTGAATGTAGGCAAAATGCCACATATGCTGCTCTTAACCATCATCTCTTTATCGTGGACACATTGGTGCGAACACGGTTACAGTTCTTTCTCTTCACCTTAATCTGGCCGCAGTGGTACTGTGGGCTTCATTTCGAGCTAATTCTGCCTAGAAAACGCACAACAGCATTACCCACAATCCCGTTTGGTTTATTGTACAGGTACTGCCAGTGGAAACGTTTCCCGCCTGGTTCACAGTGGTTTAGTTCAGTGGAAATGACGTCCAGTCAAAGTGTTGTGAAAACGGCTGATGTTCTCCTGTGATTTGTGAAATCCTCAGTAACAGATGTGTGGATCATTGTTTTTTTATTATTATTTTTAAAAAGCTGTACATACATGTCACATCTCTTTAAAAATGTGACCCTCATGTTTTCATTTCTGTGAACTTGGTTTGGTTTGCAGCTTTGTGATACCATCGGTGTTTCAGCTAACACGGATGTGATTAAGCAAGCCTGTTGACGTGGGATTCTTGTAGTTATTTATTTTACAATAAAATCAGTTGTTTTTTTTTAAAATGACAACATGTCTCATTTCTCTCTACAAGCGAAAGTATCCATACATTGCTACAACAGCACACCTGTCTATGTTATATTGAGATTTTCTGTTGGGCCAACGCAAAACAGTGCAGGCTTGAAAAGTGGAAAGTAAACAGGAAGACGTCTCAACCAGTTTTGTGCGTAAACTGAGGTTCTGCCATCAAAATAAACAAAATGCAAGAGCAAGCTTTGACCAAATATATTTTCTGAATTATTTATAATCTTAATGGGTTTAAATTTAAATAAAATGTTTGTTTCTGCTAAAGGAGAAGGTCTTCTCTCAATATTTATCTTTGGTGATGAACTCCCAAGTCTTTCAAGTCGGAAGGCCTCTTTTCCAACACCCTAATCTGTTCCTCCCCTCCACAGACTGTCATATTTTGGAGCCTTATTAAGTTTTAATTAACTAGTTTTAATTAACATTAAAACTAGCATCTTGAAAACCGCAAGACCAATGAAGATCCTCAAGCGTTCGTTCATTGGATCCAGAAGGTCGACATGTCGACCCAGTGGCTGAGGTTTGTTTGGTTTTCATTGCTTACGAACAAGTCACTATAAAATCAGATTCCATGTTTGACTAGCTGGGCTAACCTGAATCTGACAGGTCAATAATTTTGTCCTAAACTATACATGAATGCATTTAATCTACAACCTTCACTGTTTTCTGTCAGCTGACCCCACTGCCTTGCTAAAGTGCACAGCTCCCCTGAAACTTCATTATTCAACCACAATCTTGAATTTATTATTGTTTTAGGGGGTTTATCTGACAAACCAACACAAAATTATAGTTCTCTTTAAAACTGTGTTTTCCACATAGGACAAACATATAAAGGTTGGTCCAACTCCTTCAGATAACTGTATTTTATTTATCATTTAATTTATTAGTTATTTTTTTTAAACAATTATGCCCTGTTCAGGTTTTATCCTCACGTTGAGATGGATTGGTAATCCGGCTCTGCATCGTGTCAAACTCGTGGCCCAGGGTCAAATCTGGCCCTCCATCGCTTTTTATGTGGCCCTCTAGACTCTAAAGGGATGCAGAAATAGAACCGTCAAATTAACAGTGTGCATAAATATTATTTTATCAATCAGATCACAGCAGTTTTTATCTGCCAAAATACATCAATCAGTCCCTCCACTTTTTTGAAAATTATTGTGGAAATTCACATAAAGTCAACAAATCTCTGTATTTTTTTTCCTTAATACATAATTTTTCACAAAAATGGATCCAAGGTACTTTTTATTTCCACTTGCAGTCCTTTGAGTAACAAGTAATATAAAGTTGCATTTCCCCATCATACATAAGTGCAAATATTTCTAAAATTAGTACCACAAACACTTTGATTTTTATTGTAAAAACTCCCAAAAATCATCGCAAAATTGTGAATATAAATAATATATTAAATATTTCATTTTACGAATTTACATTTAAAAATTTGTTAACGGGTTTTAGCAATAAGTTCTGGCACCACTGGCCCTTTTAAAAACATTCATGATCTCAATTTGGCCCAAAATCAAATTGAGTTTGACATCATTTGCTCTACATCATTTGATAGGATGAAAATACAAATGATAATATCCAAAACGACCAATCGTTTTATTTATGCAGAGAGACTGTCAGCCATGCAACCAAATGTGAACCACTGTTCCACCAAATATAATTTATTGAAGTTAATCTGACATGATGAAGGACAGCTTTAAGTTTTTACAGGTTTTGCAGGAGGATCATAAATGTTCTTTATGCGTTGCTGTCGGCCGGATCCGATGAAGACGTGCTGCTTCCTTTCAGCTGCCGCCTCAACGCCGCGATGTGAGCCGGACCGATGCGGCAACAGCCACCTGGAGCGCACAGAGACGGACCTCAGAGGAGACGCTGTGAAACGGCACGGGGGAAAACGACGGACCTCACCTAACAGAGCAGCTCCCTGCTTCAGCCAGGCGCCGCTCAGCTCAGGCGTCCATCCTACCGTCCGCTCTGACCTCTGCCATCTTCGTGCGAAAAGGAAACCCAAGACGGGTTTGGTGAGAGCGGAAGCGTGGAGCGACAGAAAAGCAGAACCGCCACCACCAGCAGCAGACTCTCTCACCCCTGCTCGGTGTCCCAGTCCTCCCCGCTGTTTGGGTAGACCACCCAGCTCACGCCGGGGCCCAGGGCCGCCCTGGCCGAGTCCAGCAGCGGCTCCACCACAGCCGGACGGCAGCAGTTGACTCCCACGGCGAGCAGCTGGGGCGACCTGCAGGCCAGCCGAACGGCGTCCGCGAACGGGCTGCCGTCTGAAATGTGCTTCTCGTCCTGGAGACGTTTTGGTGAGGAAAAAAAACCAAAACATGGAGGCGTTTATGGGGGGCATTTAAAGTTACATCAAGTCAAGTTTATTTGTGTGGCACATTTCAGCAGCAAGGCAGTTCCAAGTCTTGCTATAAAAATACAATGCAGTTATGAAACAAACAGTGAGCATTACATTTTACCACCGTTGCAGTGATACAGAAGAGGATTAGGTCAGCAAAAAAAATAAAAATCATGACTTTTAGCTCATAATTCTGACTTTATTCTGACGTTTGTTTTTCTCAGAATCAGAATTGTTCAAATTATTTAAGTTCCACCAGGAATTCTGACATCAAATACGAAATTCTGAGTAAAAAACTCAGAAGTTGTTTTTGTTTTTTTTTGTAGTGGCCTCTACCCTTTTTCATACAGTAACTATGAATCAAATGCAGCACTTAATTAGGTTGAATCAGTTTTGCAGTTTTCTGGAAGTTTGGTCCAGGTTTGTGGAGCATGGAAGCTGAATGCTGCTTCTCCATGTTTTGGTTTTGGTTGCAGAGCAGAACCAGAAACAGAAGAACCGAGAGGTCTGGAAGGGTGATACAACAACAACAGATCTTTAAAGTTCAATAATTTATAAACTACCAGCAGTATTTTAAAGTCTATTCTCTGAGCTACAGAAAGTGTAAAGACTTTAGAACTGGGGTGATTTGTTTCAGCTAACTGGTTTTAGTCAGAACACCAGCAGCAGCATTCTGGATCAGCTACAAGTAGATTTTTTTTTCTTTTTAATCACACCTGTGAAGACACTGTAGCAGTAATTGATGCGACTCCAGATAAAAACATGGCTGAGTTTGTCTTCATCTTGCCGAGACATTAGTCCTCTAATCCTGGAAATGTTCTCCAGGCCGACTTCGTAACAGTCTTTATGCGCCTCTGAAGGTCTAGGTCTTAGTCTTAAGACTACGTCTTAAGACTAAAGTGTAGTCTTATCACTACACCCAACAGGTCACCGGTTTCTAACTGTAACACCTGAAGCGGTGAAAGTGAACGGACTGCGGTCGCCAGCGGTTACCTTACAGGAGAACGACAGCCAGGCGTTACAGTCCGGGAACTCCCTCAGCAGCTCCACCACGGCCTGGGTCTCTTTGATGCTCGGGATGGTCTCAAAAGCAACGAGGTCGGCCCCCGCTGCCGCTAAGCACTCCACCTGTGCCTTGTGCCACAGTTTGAGCTCCTGAACGGAGAACAGGTTAACTGATCGTACATAAATATCAGCGTTCTATGATATGCTGGGTTGACGTTGTGACGTTCCGACAACACAAATACTGCTCTGTAAGAACATTTGAAATGGGATTCCCCAAGAAGCTGCTTATTAAGAGAAGAATGATTTATTTCATTAAGCAACATTTCCGATAATACTTTTTTGTTAGTTTAAAAAACAAAACACTATTTGGAACTTATTGAGCTGATGATGAATTAAAATTCTCAACGTGTAAAAACAAAAACAAAAAATCACAATGAATGATAATTTATATGATAAATGCCCACTCTTACAATAGATGGAGCTAAATATAAAGTAAAATTTAAAAATGCTAAAAACTAAATTTCTTTCTAGCAGGAAAAACGACCCAAAACACACAGTCAGAGAAGTTTCATGGAGCATATACTGTATATTAATGGAATAGTCAAAGTTCAGAACTAAATGTTGATCTGGTTTTTGTAAGAAATATCAGGTAAAAATCTTTAACCCCCGCAAAAGAAAACAAAAAAAAAACGTGCAACTGTAATTGACATGAAAATAGTTTCTACAAACATATGATTCAAGGGGACAAATACAAAAACACACCACACTTTTCAGATTTTCATTTGCAAAAATGTTTCAAAACGTTCCACTTCATTAATAAGTCGATCACATAAAACGTCATTAAGCTTCATAGAGGAAGTAATGCTTAGTAGTATGTTTTTTTGGTGGTTTCTTTTTTTTTAATCTTACATCCCGTGACATGTACAGGAACTTGGTCGGAATGCGGCCGGGCGCCACTCACTTCCACGCTCATCCCCTGTGCGTACGCCCCGCTGTACTCCGATCCATCATGGAGGAAGGCTCCGTACGGCCCAACGGAGCCGGCCACCAGCAGACGTCTGTCACCTGGAGGAAAAATACCCACACAGCGTCAAAGCGTACAAATAAACATGGCTCGCGTTGAATTTTTTTCCGAACAGGGTGTGGGTTGTTACCAGAGGGGAAAGTCTCCACCGTCTCTTTGGCCAGATGAACTCCGGACATCAGCAGCTCTCTGGCCTCATCACAGCTCACGCCCAGGTGGCTGATGAATCCCTGGACGCTCGCCTGGTACGTTGCAGTCGTGATGACATCAGCGCCGCTGAGGAGAAACCTGTTGGCGTTTGGTAGCTTTAATTAAGAAATGTGACCACTCAGCTGGAGTTTAGTAATTTGTCATGAGATTAAGAGGATGGATTATTTAATCTAATTTAACATATCAAACACTGAAGTGTGTTCTTTAAAGGGGCAGTGTCATGTAAAATCTACCTTTTTGAGCTTTCTATCATGTTATAATGTTATTCCCTCATCAAAGATATACAAGGAGTGTTGCCTTCATTCTTTCATGCATGTTTGAGAAATGCTTTAATCTCCACATCAACCGTAAGCCGTGGAAAAGGCCTGGGAGGACCTAGCCCCGCCTTCGAGGATGAAGCTCCTCCTCAGGCAGCTGCAGTTTCCAAGCATCCCCCTCACAGAGCTGCTCTTTCCCCCCAACACCGACACTCTGCTCCTTCAGACTAGCCGGCAGCAATCAGCAAACACCTGGTGGAACTACACATCTGCTAGCATCATTATACAAGCTACTGCTCAGAGAAACACCAGTAAAAATGTTGCTAAAGGGTTAACAGAGGAGCCATGTTGTGATGACTTCCTGAGTAACAGGAGCCCAATTTAAATGTGTTAAATTACAAAGTAAAATTTCTCTTCAGTCATTTTTGATACATGTAGCATTCTTCTAACAACTGAAGTTAATATAATATATGATTGTACCATGAAATGGCACTATGTGCCTGGAAATTGTGTAATACTGCCCCTTTAAAACTCCTCCTTGGGCTGCCACCTTATCGTGGTGGAGGGGTTTGTGTGTCCCAATGATCCTGGGAGCTATGCTGTCTGGGGCTTTATGCCCCTGGTAGAGTCACCCAAGGCAGACAGGTCCTAGGTGAAGAACCAGACAGAGCACAGCCTGAAGACCCCTTTATGATGGACACAAACTTTGAATTTGGCGTTCCCTCGCCCGGACGCGGGTCACCGGGGTCCCACTCTGGAGCCAGGCCTGGATGTGGGGCACGATGGCGAGCGCCTGGTGGCCGGGCTTTTAACCACGGAGCCCGGCCGGGCTCAGCCCAAAGAGGAGACGTGGATTCCCCTTCCAATGGGCTCACCACCTGTCGGAGGGGCCAAAGGGGTCGGGTGCTGTGTGTTACGGGCGGCGGTCGAGGGAGGGGACCCTGGCGGCCTGATCCTCGGCTGCAGAAGCTGGCTCTTGGGACGTGGAACGTCACCTCTCTGGTGGGGAAGGAGCCGGAGCTAGTGTGCGAGGCTGAGAGGTTTCGGCTAGAAATAGTCGGCCTCACCTCGACGCATGGCTCTGGTTCCGGAACCAGTCTCCTTGAGAGGGGCTGGACGTACTTCCACTCTGGAGTTGCCCACGGCGAGAGGCGCCGGGCAGGAGTGGGCATACTTGTTGCCCCTCATCTTGGCGCCTGCACGTTGGGGTTTACCCCGGTGAACGAGAGGGTAGCCACCCTCCACCTACGGGTGGGGGGACGGGTTCTGACTGTTGTCTGTGCTTACGGGCCGAACAACAGTTCAGATTACCCACCCTTCTTGGAGTCCTTAGAGGGGGTACTGGAGAGTGCCCCTCCTGGGGACTCCCTTGTTCTGCTGGGGGACTTCAACGCTCACGTGGGCAATGACAGTGAGACCTGGAGGGGCGTGGTTGGGAGGACCTGGCCCCCTGATCTGAACTCGAGTGGTGTTCTGTTGTTGGACTTCTGTGCTCGTCACGGTCTGTCCATCACGAACACCATGTTCAAGCATAAGGGTGTCTATACGTGCACTTGGCACCAGGACACCCTAGGCCGCAGTTCGATGATCGATTTTGTCGTCGTTTCATCGGATCTACGGCCGTATGTCTTGGACCCTCGGGTGAAGAGAGGGGCGGAGCTGTCCACTGACCACTACCTGGTGGTGAGTTGGCTCCAGTGGTGGGGGAGGAAACCGGTCAGACCTGGCAGGCCCAAACGTGTAGTGAGTGTCTGCTGGGAACGTCTGGCGGAGTCCCCTGTGAGACGGAGCTTCAACTCCCACCTCCGGCAGAACTTCGAACACGTTCCGGGGGCGGTGGGGGACATTGAGTCTGAGTGGACCATGTTCCGTGCCTCCATCGCTGAGGCGGCTTATCGGAGCTGTGGCCGCAAGGTCGTTGGTGCCTGTCCCGGCGGCAACCCCCGAACCCGTTGGTGGACACCTTCGGTGAGGGATGCTGTCAAGCTGAAGAAGGAGTCCTACGGGGTCTTTTTGGCCTGTGGGACTCCAGAAGCAGCTGATGGGTACCGGCGGGCGAAGCGGCATGCGGCTCGGGTGGTCGCTGAGGCCAAAACTCGGGCGTGGGAGGAGTTTGGAGAGGCCATGGGGAAAGACTTCCGTACGGCTTCGAGGCGATTCTGGTCCGCCATCCGGCGTCTCAGGAGGGGGAAGCAGTGCAGCACCAACACTGTTTATAGTGGGGATGGTGAGCTGCTGACCTCGACTCGGGACGTTGTGGGTCGGTAGGCGGAATACTTCGAAGACCTCCTCAATTGCACCAACATGCCTTCTGTTGAGGAAGCTGAGCCTGTGGACTCTGGGTTGGGCTCTCCAATCTCTGGGGACGAGGTCGCCGAGGTGGTCAAAAAACTACTCGGTGGCAGGGCCCCGGGGGTGGATGAGATCCGCCCGGAGTTCCTTAAGGCTCTGGATGTTGTAGGGTTGTGTTGGCTCACGCGACTCTGCAATATCGCATGGACATCGGGGGCAGTTCCTCTGGATTGGCAGACCGGGGTGGTGGTCCCGCTATTTAAAAAGGGGGAACGGAGGGTGTGCTCTAATTACAGAAGGGTCACACTCTTGAGCCTCCCTGGAAAGGTCTATTCAGGGGTCCTGGAGAGGAGGGTCCGTCGGATAGTCGAACCTCGGATTCAGGAAGAGCAGTGTGGTTTTCGTTCTGGTCGTGGAACACTGGACCAGCTCTACACCCTCAGCAGGGTCCTGGAGGGTGCATGGGAGTTCACCCAACCAGTCTACATGTGTTTTGTGGACTTGTGGGGGGTTCTCCAGGAGTATGGGGTACCCGGCCCTTTGATACGGGCTGTCAGGTCCCTGTATGACCGGTGTCAGAGTCTGGTCCGCATTGCAGTAAGTCGGGCTCGTTTCCGGTGAGAGTTGGACTCCGCCAAGGCTGCCCTTTGTCACCGATTCTGTTCACTACTTTCATGGACAGAATTTCTAGGCGCAGCCGAGGTGTTGAGGGGATCCGTTTTGATGGCCTTAGGATCGCATCTCTGCTTTTTGCGGATGATGTGGTCCTGATGGCTTCATCAGATCGTGATCTGCAGCTCTCGCTGAAACGGTTCGCGGCCGAGTGTGAAGCGGCCGGGATGAGGCTCAGTGCCTCCAAATCCGAGGCCATGGTCTTGAGCCGGAAAAGGGTAGAGTGCCTTCTCTGGGTCAGGGGGGTCGTCCTGCCTCAAGTGGAGGAGTTTAAGTATCTGGGGATCTTGTTCACGAATGAGGGAAGAAGGGAGCGGGAGATCGACAGGCGGATTGGGGCGGCGTCTGCCGTGAAGCGGCGCTGTACCGGTCCGTCGTGGTGAAGAGAGAGCTGAGTCAAAAGGCGAAGCTCTCGATTTACCGGTCGATCTACGTTCCCACCCTCATCTATGGTCATGAACTTTGGGTCATGACCGAAAGAACGAGATCACGGATACAAGCGGCCGAAATGGGTTTCCTCCGCAGGGTGGCCGGGCTCTCCCTTAGAGATAGGGTGAGAAGCTCGGTCATCCGGGAGGGACTCAAAGTAGAGGCCGCTGCTCCTCCACGTCGAGAGGAGCCAGTAGAGGTGGCTCGGGCATCTGGTCAGGATGCCTCCTGGACGCCTCCCTGGTGAGGTGTTCCGGCACGTCCCACCGGGAGGAGGCCCCGAGGAAGACCCAGGACACGCTGGAGGGACTATGTCTCTCGGCTGGCCTGGGAACGCCTTGGGGTTCCCCCGGAGGAGCTGGAAGACGTGGCTGGGGAGAGGGAAGTCTGGGCCTCCCTTCTGAAGCTGCTGCCCCCGTGACCCGATCGCGGATAAGCGGAAGAAAATGGATGGATGGATGGATGGATGGATGCCCCTTTAAATAATTACATTGATTCAGAACTCCTGTATTCTCTAGTGGAGAAGGAAAAGCAGTGACATCTAATTTACAATTAGTTAATTAATTTGACCCGTTAGGCACTCACTGCAGTTCTCCAGTTTTCCATGAACCTACCTGTAATGAGTCTCCTTTATTGCCTGGGGGTTCGTGTGCAAAAGCCTGGAGCTCCACAAAGGATCCCCCTACAGGAAAAAAACAAAAAAAGAAGTTTCAATTCAGCTTTCAAAAATCCAGCTGTTTGGCTGACACACCCTCATTTACAACATCCAAAGTTATATCTTGTGATACATTTCAAATATAATTTTAGTGTTAAAACAATGATTGAATATTGTGCTAATTATTTATCACAGCCCAATTTCAAATTCGGTTTCTATGACAGCATCTGTTTCTACACAAAATTAGGCATTATTAATTATATGTTGATTGAATTTTAAAGGCTACTGTTATCATTGTTTTTCCTGCTGCTGTTGAAGAAAAGCTCCCCCACAGTATGATACTGCCTAAAAGATGACTCTTGTTCAGATTTTATTAGTAAAAATAATAAACTTTACTCTTACAAATAAAACATATGAAAGTTTGTATTTTAAATGAAAAACAGAAAAGTTCAAAAGCTAGAGCAAGGTATTCTACGCACCAGTAGGTAAACAGTAAGCAATTAGAATATCTTGGGCATAAAAAATATTGATCAAAATCCAAAAAGGCGCCATCTGGTGGATGCAACACATTAGGGCAACCCTACAGCTGACGAATGAAGGGCCAAATCATATCCTGATAACAATACTTAGAAATATTAAGCTGATTTTAAATAACTACACAAAAGACCGTAGATGAATGGAAGAGAGTTGCACAAATAAAACGTTGCAAATGTTTGACCAGCTACAGAAAGATGTCTCAGAAACATAATTAATTAATTAATTAATCTTCAAGTTCACAAATTAATTCATGCATTTATGAATTGAAACAACGTAGACGTTTAAAGTTCTCGTGAAATCGGTGTCAACACCGTAATGTTCAGAACTGCCCACTGGTTGAACTTGGACTCAAGAAAAGCAGGTCTCTATTTATTTGGTTTCTGGTTCACCTGAAGTTTAGCTCCACGCGCCTCCAGTTCAGTTGCAAGTCCACCATCCAAGATCAGGGGACCGTCACTCAGTATCATCCGTTTTATGCACGCAGATGAAGCCATGGTAGACACTATAACTGCGAGGGGATTGCACAAAACATTTTGTTCAAATAAGACATTATTCTATAAGAAACATGAGAGCGAAATTAGTGGGAGAAGAGGAGGTTTAAAGTTCTTACTGTGTTGTTTTTCCGGGTGAACGGTCAACTGATGCGTTCATGATAATCGTAATATTTTTTAAAATGACAGGAACCGACCATATTTAAATTCACCACTAGATGGCGTGTGAGACAATAATTTCAACGAGTCAGCGCGATACAGTAGAAATTTAGTGCACAGATTAAAATGCCTAGAAAAAAAAAGACAAACTGGTTAAGGTTTGGAATATATGATAATAATTAGGGGGTTCTTACTATAACTAACGGTTTCGGACCACTGAATGGACAAAAACCAAATAAGTTGGTTTTAAAGAAAAGGCATTCGTAACGATGTACCATGAATGCATCTCGAGTTTGAACTGCAGTTACTATAGCAACGAAGCATAGCCTGTAATAGCTAACGTTTGTCAAAACCGACAGTCTGCCGTATCGAGCCATATAGAATAAATTACCGTCTTCAAATGGTGAGTTAACACATTTAACTTTTGAAACACTAACGTTAAAACTCTACGTGAACCAGTGCTTTGCTTAGAACGTGAACGAACTAGATAGTCATTTGTTTGCTAACTTTAGCTTAGCAACATGAGCATAGCAAGGGCTAGCAGACTCCCAATGTGAAGCTCACGTTCAGTATTAGCAGTTAAAGCTGCCCAAATAATTAATACCTGCACGTTTCTTTAAAACTAAATCCTTCCGATATATGAAGATTTCTATAGTATTGACCATTAAATGTTTCAACTGTTAGCTAAAGCTTCGGCTAAACTAGTCTTAATGCTTATAAAATGTTTATTTGTTACATTTATGTTAAATTATAGTTTAGATATTGATGTAAAATCTTCAAAGCACGTCTTGAAATGGTCGATTAATTGTGGATATCTTGAATTTCACTATCGGTGGTAACGCACAACACTTTTAGGAAACCCCTGCTGACACAGCACTCAATAAAAACACAAAAAGTGGTTTTCTTTTCCATCAGTCAAAATAGATATGGTGAATATGAAGTAATTTCCAGGGTAATGATACATGGTGGACATAGTACAAAAAAAAGAAAAAAAAAAGAGGTTTATGACGAAGTTCAGACTGCTGCTACCTGAGAATGTTGGAACTTTATTATTGAAGAATATTTTTCTTTTCAGGAAAGACAGATAATGCAATTCAATTTGAAAATACTTTATCTATCCAGAAAGGAAATTCTGTTGTAACTCATCTCATACAAGTACCTTCAGAGAGTTTCCACTAGCAGTCAGTCTTGCAATGAATGTGAAGAAGCCTCTGACTGAAGACTGTTGCTGTATGACAGTCTCTGCTGACTGTCATGGCATGCTAAGAGCTTTATAATATTTATTATGTAAGCTTTTGCAATGCTAATCAGCTGCTCCCAGTTGTAAAAAATAATAAATTTTTGCCTCAGTTACATATCATAACATCTCTTCAAAAGTTATAAAAATAAAAGTAAGAGCAAAAAATCTTTCCAACTGCACAGGATTCAAAACCAGATGAAATAATTATCCAAACATGCAATGTCTCAGCCAAAGACAACAAACAGAAAAAGTCAGAAATAACATAACAGAGCAGCTAAAGCATGCTGCTTTTGTCAGTGGTGCAATTCTAGAATAATACGACTTGGTGCAAAGTATTTCTTTTGCTATTTTTTGTAGTTCATAGGGACTATACAATGCAGGTCATATATATTTGCGTTAATACCAATTCATTGGAGCACTCTAGTAGCTGGACATTCCACTACTCTTCTCTTTGTTAGCTTATTAGCTAGCTAACAAGGCTGACTAATTAATAGTTAGGTTTTTTATTTAACTTTATGAACTATTACATGGCTAACAAAGAGATTGCCAGATGCCAAACAGCTCACACATCTAAGGCAAAAGTCCTAAGTGAGCAGCGCCTACTGCTGAGACAAGGAGGTTCAAGGTCAATGTAGTTATAGACCGTCATTGTTTGGTTGTTTTTAGGTCAGATTTAGATTTTCAGAATTACTAATTCCGATCACAATAAACAATTCCAGGTTTTGACTCTAGACAGTCAGAAAACTTTCCCCCCACAGTTTCAAACAAGCCCAACTTAATTATTATGGGAAATCCACCTCCTGTGATCCAATCCAGGGATTATAATTCTTGATGCAAGTTGTGACACGAAACGTGGATTTATCGTTTAATCTGCTGTAGAAAGTGACTACGGATATTTTTATCATAATTGAAAAAGCTCAGATTTGTTTCTTTGTCACATCAGTAAGTTTTTACCTGAGGGCAATGCAAACACGTCGTCAGCGCTACCATTATGCATTGGAGCTAGTTCTGGTCATTCAAGGCTAATAAAAACCAGGTGTTGACTTTGTTGCGTTACCTAACTCAAATAGGTCTTTCATAATCAAGACACATGCATGAAGTAGAATAAACAATAGTGTATGAATGTAGATTTTTGTTCACCCCATGTCCTTGTGTCGTTTTTAACACAAGGACCTCTTTACAGGAGGTCCGGTATGCTTTTCTCACAGAGTGGTATGATCCCACTTCCTCCCTGCTGCGGCGCTTCCAACTGTTCTTCTACCCTAAAGACAACTCTGTAGAAATGGTACCACTTCATGTTCTTTTTAAATTTCCCACATTTTTTTGTAAATGTCTCCAGAAAAAAAAGAAAATGAAAAAAAATCTAACATGTTTTTTTTTGTTTGTTTTTTTTTCAGTTTGACCTAAAGTGTCAAAGGATGTTTTTGAGAAGGACCAAATATGATGATCTCCATCTGGAGGACCTGTTTTTGCAGAATCGGGTGACCGTGTTCTCACGGCAGCTGAAACTGATAGATTACGGAGATCAGTTCACAGCAAACAAAATCGGCAGCAAAATAGAAAAGTACGCTTGGTTAGGCCGTGCAATAAATCTCTCTTATCCGCTTTAGTAACTGTACACACTGTACCTCACAGCAATCAACCCCATTGTATGCAGGGTAATGACCTTACAATAATCCATGACATGTAATTTGTTAACTAAACAATAAATGCATCTTTATATGGAACCCTGCCTTTAGTATCAAAGATTGATGCAAGCGATTTTTTTTTAACTTTTATACTTCTGACATGACTTTAAGAGCAAACTTTAATACATTTATCTTTAGGAAAACTCTTTCATATTTTGTCACCTTATATCCACAAACTGTTGAATAGGATTCTTCTCAACTGGCTTTGGTCACCTAGAAATTGACATTTTTGCACATTTTCTTTTCAAAACAAGCTCAGTAGTGTTGCAGTGAATTTTATTTAGTGGAATCAGGGCGAAGGGGTTGATTAAAAAAAGCTTGCCACACTTTTCATAATTTTATTTGTAAACTGTGTATCATTTACCTCAGACCTCACATGCACACTGCTTCTCATTCCTGGCTTTAACGTCAAAGGAATATATTGTGGAACTTAAACCACAAACTATGCTGTATTAAGGAAAGTTTTTTAAAAATACAATAAGCCTCAATTATTGTCAAATGGAAGTTTTCAACAACCATCCGTTTAAAGTGATGGGGGCTGTCAGAGTTGCTTGTCTCCTCCAATAAAGTAACATTAGCAGAAAGCTCATAAGTTGGGGGAGTCATGCTAAATCCGCTGGATTAATACAAAAGTTTGACTAATTGTAGAAATCATCTGAGTTTAGACATTTGTTGATATCTAAAACAAAACAATCTACTGCTATGTTTTTGGTGTCTGGGTTCATGAGAAAATGGCCCCTAAATAAGACAGCTGTTCAGGTTTCTGCATCAAATCAAAAGTTATGAAGAATTTTAGTATGTCATTAGCTAAAAATAAGGATGATGACTTCTTGGAGGAAACAGCCAAAAAATCATGCTGAGACCTGAGATGAACTTCCAGATTAATGGAAGAATAATATAATAGGAACATGGATGATGGCTGTATGCCTCACAGCTAAGAATTTGAATATATTTCAATCAATTTAAATCTGTCTGAGTCTGAATATGAATTTGTTTGTGAATGTGTGAAGTGCCATTTCACGACTTGAGCAGAGAATCATTGCTACATAAATAAATTAAACCTAATTATCGCCTGACGCTGAAAAATCTCACATCATACGTTTCTGTCTTTCTTTGTTCCAGAACTTTTGCTCTGGTGAAACCAGATGTGCTTAACAAGATAGGCGATATCTTTGAGCTGATTTACTCCGCCAAACTGATTGTGACCCAAGCAAAAATGACCAAGGTTACATGGTAAGGTCACCCTGCCACAGAGTGTTTAATGAGACTACTGCTACTTCTCCTTGTACTCTTCAAATTTGTGACATGGTCTCGTGCAAAAGGGAGACACTGGCTATTAGCTGGCTGTTTTTTCACTAAACAGAAGAATGACTTTCTTCAGCGCAGCGGACATATTACATGCCACAGGGCAAAAGAGCTACATCTGTTTATTGGTGGTGTAATCATTACCAAATTAATTGTAGCCTCAAGGCAATAAGGATAGCCTTTAATAGCTCACTTCTACTTAGAGGACACTGATTGAAACGCCCTTCATGTATCCTTTTACCTTTTAAGATGTTTTTCAAAGTGAAATATTAGTACTATACTCTACTGTGACCTTTTTGTATTGCTACTCTAAAATTAGAAATAAAAGTGGCAACAAGTATTAAGAGCCACTGAAAAAGTTCTATTTTTTTACTTTAATTTAAAATGCTTTATGAACTGCATTTGAAATATTTTTGTTATTAATT
The DNA here is from genome assembly GCA_033032245.1 of Poecilia picta. Taxonomy (NCBI): domain Eukaryota; kingdom Metazoa; phylum Chordata; class Actinopteri; order Cyprinodontiformes; family Poeciliidae; genus Poecilia; species Poecilia picta. Next base: position 6,197,976 of record CM065356.1, on the reverse strand, counting down.
CTTTATAGTAAAATAAAAAGTGACATTCCAGCATTCGCGAGCGGTGTGTCATACTAAAAAAGTTGATTTACTAATATTGTAACTATTAGCAAATCTTCTCATTTTAGTGAATAGTATGGTTAGCACTTTTATAACTATAGCTTGTATTACTGCTATTATCATGATTATTATTATTACTCTCTACAGTGTTGCTGCGTATCTCTCAGAGAATGTAGATCTGTAACTCAGAATTCAAAGTCCTGCCAATCTGCCATGTTCCGTCATAGAGACTGAAGGCTCCAAAGCATCAAACTGAAACTTTGCCCTTTAAACACTTCACTGATGCTCAACTTTTGAGTTTTCCTTTCACAGTAAGGACATCTACATCGGTGAGGTATTTTAGCTGCTGTCCATACAGAGTTTAGTCCAAAGTTTAACTGCTCATTGGTAATCAATTTGAACAAAATAGTAATAGATTTGAAAAAGATTAACACTAGTCAGCACCTGACCTTAAACTGTAGTTGCTGCTTTCGAACATTTCTATAACCAGATGCAGCTGGTGCTAAACTGCTCCCAGTATGTTCTTCCCCTCTAAGGATCAGACTGCCTGCTGATGTTTAAAACACCTCAAAACGTTCCTGATTGTGGGGATTGATGGTTTTTACTATTTCCTGCATTTTCTCAATAAATACAAAAACACAGTTAACGCACACAGTGATACAAATCACATTTCTTTATGGGACTAGACCTAAAAGAAATACATTACAGCATTACAAATGAGAATGCTATTCAAGAGCAGTATTTGTTTGTGGGGCCACAATTGCTGTTATTGTTTTTATGATAGCATCACAAAAATATAACTGTCAAGTTTTGGACTTGATATTAGGGAAATCTTTATCCGTCCGCTGATGTTGTCGGACCAGGGAGACGGGGTGAAGAAAAGTACCATAAGAGAGGTAATGGCAGGGGGAGAAAGACAAACAACTTTGATAAGGGTGACTACAGTTAAGGGTGGGGGCTGGGGGGGGTAGGCGAGTTACTCTAATATTTACGGGAAAATACTACTACGGGAGCACACCGGGACAGACAAGTAAAATACAGTAGTTTTCTGTCCAAAACAGGAGTTTTGTTTTTCAACCAACCCTTATATCTGTTTCTATACAACTTTAGTTTTTCAGTCATTTGGACTTTACCACTGAGAGCATTTGAAAACTGTGATCTAAATTTTTTGATATACTGGTTTCTTCCTTTCTAAGCAGACTTTCTGCCCATGTCGGTACCGGATTCACCTCACTGTGAATAAGGAAAACCTCTTAGCATCTTGGAAGTCCTTTTGATTTGGTTTTGTGGTTGATCCACATATTATTTTTTTTTTACCAAAACATTTTCTTTTATCTCTGGAAATCAAGACCCATCTGAATCCTGAACGTTGTGGTTAGTGGATGTTCCTGTGCTGTTTACTGAAGCATATGTTTGCTTGAACAGATGAGCTTGGCATTTGAACCCAAAGGTTAATCAGACTTGTGGAAATCCACAGTTCTCTTCCTGATAACTGATTTTTATGGATTTTTCCATACTGCTAAGGAAAAAAGGGAGCAGGATGTTTGAGATCTTGACTTAATATCCATCCACAGGTTCTATTTAACTCAAATCCTGTGAAATTTTCAAACATTAAATTGAAGGTTACCCTTTAATTCAGAGCTTACCTAAACTGCCAACAGTAAACTGATATTACCAAAGTAAAAAAAAAAAAACTAAAGGCGTGTAAGATAATGACCTTGTTAATATAGTCCTGCTTCACTTGCTGTCTAGAAGTATTTCCCAAAAGATAAGAGACTAAAGCCTAGAATTATCACTGACCGCTCTTAATGACTCTAATCTGGTACACTGAGTTCACTTTAAAAGTCCAAGATCACTTGGTCACAGATTAACTTTGGTTTATGGTTTTGTTACATTGCAGGAGCCAAGCGGCAGACTTTTATGTGGAACATCAGTCAAAGCCTTTCTTCAAGTGAGTGCCTATGTAAATGATTTGCAGGTTCTGGGCACAAGACCATTGCCAGAAGTGATGATAATGATCCAAATGACATTGTGGTGACATTCGAAACACTGCAACATGTTCCACTTTTCTATTTAAATCATCGGCGCTAAATTCAATGTTGCTCCGTTTTGCAGCAACTTGATCCAGTTTATAACCTCGGGCCCCGTGGTTGCTTTGGAGCTGACTGGTGACCAGGCCATGTCCATCTGGAGGACGCTCCTGGGACCAGCGGACTCCATTGCGGCACGACAGGAAGCGCCGGAGAGTCTCCGCGCCAAGTTCGGTACCGACACCATCCAAAACGTTTGCCACGGCTCCGAGTCACTCGCCGCCGCCGCAAGAGTGAGAAAAGTTTCACCTAAAGTCACCCTTTGCCTGGGCCTTTGTCGCCCGCTATGTCCGTTCCCAGAAATAATGGTGAACCTGAGACGATGTGTTTGTGTTTTTGTCAGGAGATCGAATTCTTTTTCCCTTCCACGGTAGGCCACGGTCCTGGCAACACAGCAGTCTGCGAAGACAGCACGTGTTGCATCATCAAGCCTCACGCCTTAGCAGAAGGTCAGGTTATCACATATAAAAGCTGTGTTAAAAAAATCCTCATATAACTGAAGTACGCCCCTTCTTTTTTACAACTCTTGGAATTTGCTGCTTTGCTCGAGGTTGTCGTCCTCTTGGATGACCCAACCTCGGCCAAGCTTCAGCCGTCATTGACATCGACCTTTACACACCTTATTACACTGTAGAGTTCATTTTGTCCAGGCCCTTCTTAAGTATTTAAGGAGTCTTGGGTATTTCTCTGTCTAATATTACAGACAGTAACATATTACCGGCTAGCTTAGGCTTAGAGAAGTGACTGTTGACTTTTACTGCTGGCTTCAAATGCACCATTAAGAGCCCAAACCTACAGCATTCATGCCAACAATAATTGCACGTTTCTTCTGACTGGCACTGTATGTTTTTACCTTGTGTTTTGCGGATATGTAACGCAGCTGTCCATTAGTACATACAACTCCCTGCAGCTATTGCTGTTAAAAGTTTTTGAGCCATGCAAAGACAATACTTGGATACCAAAAACGACCCTGGATTTATCCTAATCCTGGGCCTGATCCCTGGTTCATGGAACATGCCACCGGGGCTCTGACCTGTGAAATGGGAAATTCTCCGGACAGAGCCCAAGTAAGCACACAAAAGCTGTTGACCAAGAAAAGACCCGTAGCGTTTCTTTTCTTTCTCCTACCCCAACTATGTTTATTTATTACATAGTTCCATAAAAAAAAAAATCTTCCTCCTGAGGTTTACCTTCAGTGCTTTCTGTTCTTCTCCTTCTGTCTTCCCTTTTTTATTTTTACTCATATAGAAACTTTTGTTTCAGTCTGACATTATTTAACTGCGTCTTTTTTTGGTTAGAAGATCAAGGTATATATTGCATCTTCAAATAGTTCTGCATGTTATTTATTGACCAAAGACAATAAAAAGATATATACTAGTAGTCTTGATAATCCATTAGAGGTCAAGACCAGCACTTCATGATGGAGCTACAATGTTAGCTGGACTCTAGTCCTCTGCTCTCCAACATGACTTTTGGCCACACCTAGATGGAATAGAGCCGCCATTAATGTAACCTGTGCAGACACATATGTGCTGCGCCTGTTCAAATGTTTGCCGTGAGAGAAGGCGGTGAAAGGACATGCATACGCCAGAGTACGCTTTGTTTGTGAGACCTCATTGAGCAAAAGTTAAAGCGTGCAATCAACTCCCTGATAAATTATCTCTGTGATTAATGGTGTTAATCCTTCATGCTGCCTTTGAAAAAGGTTAATATCCCTTAAACATTTGCCATTCTGTTCCATTGCAACCACTATCAAGATTTTATGAGTTAGACCAACGCAGGTGAAGCAGGGTACTGTTGTGAATCGGAGGGGAAATGATGCAAAAACAGAGTTGGGTTAAAAAAACAAACAACATCCCAAGCTTTGAAAATTTAACATAACTCTGTTCATCATACGAAAGGGGAAAGTTTACGGCACACCTGTAAACCTGCCCAGACTGGACAAGGAGAGCATTAATCAGAGAAACATCCAAGAAGGGCAAGCTTTAGGGTTAGACTTAACCTCAACCCCGTGCTAAATCTGGAGGAGCTCCAGCGATCTGCAGTGATCTACTGCTCAGAAGGAGAAATCTGCTGACAACAAATTCCTATCAAAATGGACTACAAACATGGCCTTTGTGGAAAAGTTGTAAGAAGAAAGACACTGTTAGAAAAAACAAAAGGAGCCCAATTTGCAGTTTTTCAGTTTATTGTAATTGTCTGATTTATTGATGTCTGACTTTATTGTTATTTTATTGTTTCTCTTTTGCTGCTCTTGTATTTCTAGTTCAGTGACCCTGAGTGACTTGTAAGATTCCTTCAAATATAGCCCATTATTTATTATCAAACTCAACACACGTGATGCTAAAGACTTGAGACAGTGCAGTGACTCTCAACAGCTAGATCAAAGCATGTTCACGTGTTAAAATGGCTCAAAGTCCAAGCACGGATCCAAATATGAATCTAGGGCGAGACTTGAAAGGTGCTATTTTGCACAGATTTTTATTTTTTTCCATTTTTTTTTAAAGACTGAACAACATTTTATTTGGTTGTTTCTAAAGCAGCTTGAGTTTGAAATGTCACAATCTCACCAGGGTGTAACCTTAAACTTTCTCTTCCCTCTCTGTGGTTTGGCAGCGCAGGAGGTGTTTGCATGGAAGCAGGTGTGCTCTCTCTGACTTAAACAACTATTCCATCTGTTCACGACGGCCGGAAAGCAGAGTCCTTCATCTATTTCATTCTTCCAAATGGGAAAATGGCTCGAACTCATTAGCTTAGCTTTCGTCTTTTAAATTTAATTAGCCGTCTCACGTGGGTTTTTGTGTGTTTACAAATGAGAGTTCATTCAAAAGCACTTTTACTGTTTAGAATTGGACTCCAAAGGATTTACTGTCAGAGCTGTGATATATTTGGTCTGAGCTAAGAATAGTAAACCAGGCTGAACAATTTGCTCTGCTGAGAACAAATAGTACCTAAATACTTGCTGTGATTTTTCCCCCAGGGATCAACTACAAGTTCCTTATTTACGTGGCAGCTACGCCTTCAGAACTTGACCTATCCCGGTTATCCATGAAGGAAGTTGTGACTGAAAACGCACCCAGACATGACCGGAATAGAGAAGCTTCTGTTGCCAGGCACCCGGAATGGGATCTCCTAGCAACAGCAGCAGCTGCTTCGGGGAGCCGCGCTGATCCTGTGCTGGCTGCTGCCTGGGGAGGGCAAAAAGGACTCAGGGGGGGGCGGAGGGGGGAGGGCGGTTTATTACCTAACGCACATATCTCGGCTGTGACGGAACCAGACGGAAATTTATCGATGCTCGCTGCAGCACCTGGTCCACAATGAAAGTCACGTCTGCACGCCGCAGCTTTCAGAGTTAATGGGAACTGTCTTGTGGGATGAGTACGCCAGCTACTTTTTATCAGGATGTCAGACTGAGATTATGAGAGCAGCGCCTTCTTTCAAATAAAAGTCCTAGACAGTCTGACCTTCAATGTTACTGATGTGCCTTCGCCGCCGCAGCATTTTTACACTAATGTACTGCCACGGTGACTCGACGCACACAGCTCAGAATCTCTCTTGTCGGAGAGGTTGACTAGACAGAAATGATGGTTTGGTCTGCGTGTACAGTGGGAAGCTCTCATCTAAAAGAGAAACTGAGGTCACTGCGTTGCCTGTCAGAGGTTTACGTACACCCATCATCTGATGTTATTGATTTTTATAGTCCACACATGTTTAAAATTTAAATACCCTTCCCACTCATATTTTCGTGTGCAAAACAACCAGCCTGACCATTTTCTGGCTGGATATTTCACCTGCCTTTTCTATTGGTAATAGTGGAGTTAATCGAAATTGGGTGGTTTTATGCAGAGCATATGGCTCTTGAGCAGACATTTTCAGCAGGTTTGAGGTCGGAGGAAGTCCAGAAGCTTAGCCGGCTTGTTCCATTTCAAAATAGGGTCGATGTGTGTTTGGGATCATTAGAACTGAGTCTGTCACAACAACCGATGAATCAAATCATCACACAATAAATTAAACTGATGATCATTTTCATTTGGATAGCAGTCATTAAAGTGATGGTCTGCTTTAGTATTGTTGAAAAGCCAGGATTTTGAAAAAGTACAAAGTAGTTAGTTTGCACTACCTGCTGCTTTTGCCTGTTTTCCCTGTCTACAGTCATTTATTATTTTTTTCAAATTCAATTTTGATTACCAAGACTTCATAATCCATTTTAATTATTGTGGTTTTGGTTGTTTTGGATTATTTTTGGATTGTTAAGTAGTTTGAGTTCCAGTGATCTTTAGAAATTAAAGTTATTTTATTTTATTATTTTGCAGATATATATGACATTATTATTATTACTGGATAGAGTAATATTGCAATCGAGTAATAGTTGTAAAGCTTCTGGCTTGTTTATCATTGTCATAGCAACTCCATGGCTGTCGGCTACAAATTTCCTGGAAGGGTGACCTCAGGTGAGAACCGTGTAATAGTTAAAAAACAACTCAAAATGACAATATTTTCATTTATCGCAATAATTTCTTAGACAATTTATCATCCAGCACAATTGGTTATTGTGACAGGCCTAGTTAAATCTAATGTCTGAGTTTCAACTCTTTTGGTAGAAATTTTCTTCATTATATGACCTGCTTTTGTGCAATGTGTCAGCACCACTGTTAGCTGAACAACTCCTCAGCATGATGCAGCCACCACCCTGCTTGATAGTTGATGCAATGGCCTAAACTCCTTCAAACATGCCTCTCACCATTGCGGTCGAGTAACTTAATCTTTGTTTTATTCCATTTTAAGTAGCAGCTAATGTTAGTTCTGATCAAATATTTTTAATTTAGCCCTTCAGTAAAGTTGAATATTGTCTTCCCACCCTGAAAAAAAAGTCAAATTAAGTAAAGTTCTGATCATTATTAATTGTGCCCAGATTTTTCTCCATATTACTCTCTTTTAAGATGTATCATCAGGATGCATTTGAACTCAAACGAGCATGTATAAATTGGTGTAAGCTTGTTGAATGTCTGTGGTGTGTTCGCAGGTCTGGCTGGGAAGATCCTGAACTCCATACGTGAAGCTCGTTTTAAAATCGCCGCTCTCCAATTGGTAACTGTTTGACACACATTGTTCACACCCTCCGATTTAATGTCCTTGGATTTAAAATTGTTTTCATTAAAAAATTGAGACAAACATTTGTCAAAAGATGATAAAACAATGTAAAAAGGAGCATCAATTTTGGTTTTCAAAAAAAATAACTGGTAATACAGCAGTCAAACCGTTCCAATAATTGCTTAGCTTCTTTATGTTTCCCCTGGTGTTTGGACGATTTATCTGTGGTTATGAGCTTGTAATGTGAGAAGAAACGTGTTGATAAAATGAAAAGATTAATTTATACTTACATCTTACATCTGTCAATAATGTTGCACGTAACTGTAAATAAAGGAGGAATCTGGTTGAAATCCTGCTGAAGGCTGCAAAACAACATGAGCAAGAAGACAAACCTAAACGTACACCAGAGTTTATGGACCTTTCTGTTGTATCAAAGCGTGTGTATGTCTTCAGAAAGGCTCAGTCGAAGTCCAGACTTAATTTCAGACAAAAATTGTGAATAACATCTACCTGTTTTACATGCCCTAATATTTGTGATGATATATTAGTTGTTTTTTTTTAAGCTTGTTTAAAAGCTGCTGACACCCTTTAGAAGGAAGCGTTTCCATCTGATTAATACACGTTCTTTGTTTTCTTAATTCTGTGTTCTTCTGTTCAGTCTTCATAATCTTGTTGGCATTTTGCATGTTTTTCTTTTGTTTTATTTTACTTTATTTTTTTAACCTTGTTTTTATATATTTACAGTTTAACATTGACTATGGGAACGCAGAAGAATTCTACGAGATCTACAAAGGCGTCGTCACGGAGTATCCTGTAAGTGTAAACACGACGGTGTTGTGCCATCATGACTATCATGTATCGCTGCTACATTTGGTTACACAAAAACAAAGACTCAGCGTGAGAAGATCTAGGGAATTGATTAAAAAAAAGTGTCACAGGAGTTGAGCTGTAGCTATTATCTGTGTGTTTCCTGAGTCTGTTACATTTTTGAATGAATGTTTCAGGGTATGGTGGCCGAGCTGAGCTCCGGACCCTGCATTGTGTTAGAGATCCAAGGGGCAGATATACCCAAGTCTTTCAGAGAATTATGTGGACCTTCCGACCCTGTGAGTACCTCTACTGTTCTTATTGAGTCTTACCAGCAGCAGCAGCCAACCTAATATGAAGAACAGCAAGAGGGAGTTTGGAAATGTATTTTTAGATTCATTTTTGAATCACTATGAATTTATCAGCCTTATGTTTGGTGAAGTTTTACACAGTTGTTCAGAAATGCAATTCTTACCGGAACCCAAACAGTCTTTTTAATCAAACTTCTATTCTTAAATCTACAGTTAGATGATGTAGCTCTGATCTTTGTCACTTTTTAATTGAAAAGCCCAGATATGATGTTCAATTTCAAATCAAGGTGGTGTAGCTTGTTTTGATTTTATGGCTTTATGCCGTATAGACGAAACAGTTTATAGCTCAAGCTAACACACAGTCCTGAAACCAACGGGCGAAGTGTGTGTGGGCGTGTTTGCCGTCGATTACAGCAAGGACAACACTTGATGTGAAATCCAATGAAGAGGCTGTGCTTGGTCAGCATGAGTGCTGCACAACATACCTGGAGACTTTCTCCTCCAAATGCAGCTGCAACCGATGAGTCAGCTCTGAATCATGTTAATAATTTCAAAGGGTCAGCTTGTTTTCTCTCCGACGCAGATATTTTCAGGGTTTTTTTCCTCCGTTTCATCATCCATAGGTCCTCCCTCGAAACACTTAGAGTTGCTCTTTCCATCAAAGCCACAAAAGAGGAACAAGCTTCTGATAATTAGCTAGAGGAATTTATCATCACGTGTCTGTTAGGCTTCTCTTTTTTTGTTCACTAAGTAACTACAGTCATATTTTCCTTTTGGAACATTAAGACAGAAACTGGAACATCCCCCTGATTGTCTTTTTAATCCCTTAAATATTCAAAAAGCAGCAGCAGTAAAAACCAGTTATCCGGTTTAAACCTGGAGAACAAGAGATGTAAGAGGAAGTTTTCCAAGTACCACTGTTCTGTCAAGTCACTTCAAAACCACACGACAGCCAAAGTTTGAAACAAAGTTTTCCAAGTAAAGTTATCTACTTTTCTACTTTTACCCTGTAAAGTTATCAACTTTACTTACTTGGGTAAGTAAAGTTGCTCAGTTATCAACTTTACTTACTTGGGTAAGTAAAGTAACTTTACTTACTTGGGTAAGTAAAGTTGATAACTTTACTTTAAGTCACTTTTCTAAGAGGTGTACATTTTTTTAAATTCCTACAAACTCCAACCCAATAATTCCAACATGGCTGCCATGTGTTTAGTTTGGAGTACCTGTGTTTTCTCAGACGCTCCTGCGGTACTGATAAGTTGGGCTTGATCTTATTTCTAGAACCAACTTCTAATTGCAGAACAGGGGAGGCCTTAACTTTTACGATGACATTTATAGAATGAATTGTGTTGGCAATAAAGTGACGATAAAAACTATTTTAAAATCGGTCAGCCTTTCTTGTCAGAGACTCGCAAAAGACAATTCTGCTCTAAAAATAACACTGTTATCGTAAAAAATACCGCAACTGAGCTGCTAAAATGTACAAATATGAACATATTTTAAGCACTAAAAGTTACAATTATTGTCATTTTGTCAGCTGGAGTTGGGCAATATGGGATTATAATTTTCTCTTGAGATTCATTGCAGTAATGATGCAGTGATAAAGTAAAATAGAATTTCAAACTTAGCTTTAGATCGTATACAATGTTCAGCCAACAACTCAGTGGGCTGCAGAATGCAGCTGGTTTGCTTAATATTTGCTTTGTAAAGAGTTCAAAGAGTTCAGCCCACCTACCATCAGTACCACTTGCACCAAAGTCAGAAAAAATCAGTGCAATAAAATAGAGCAGGACAAAGGTGATGGTATAGTTTTAGTGACAGGGTTTAATCATTTTGACAACAAGCATGTTTAGAGAAGTCTGTGTTTGTTCTTCTTGGTAAATATGAGACTTTAGCTTCTAAACAGTCTGGAATCCTAAAAAGATGTCACTGTGAAGGCAACATATGGGTTTTGGTGACAACAGCTTTGTTAGTTTCTCTCATCCCGACAGTAAGCTGAAACATGGACTCATCTGATCACACGTTGGTGTCCTGCATTGTTCTGTCCATCTGTGACACGCTCAAAGAGCTCAGTGGCAAACTGTCAACAGCTGATAAATTGCTTGATTTTTGTATAACCCAGCATCAGGTTACTGTTCTGGTTGTAGCACTTCACAGTGTTAAGAGGCAGGTACTTCTGGGTCCGGTTACAAATGTGCACAAAACCCTGTCGACATTCTGCTGACGGCGAATAAACATAACTTCGCAATTGCTGTGTTTCCATTAAACAAGAAACCCAATTAAAATGTGAATAAGTTTATTTAGTCATTTAAGAAGCATGCCGCGCTATCATCCTCCAACTACGTTCTGTCACCTTCCTGTTTTCCGACATTAGTAGATCACATGACTCGCGTGATGCAAAAAAAGAAAAATGTTCCCATTGAAGTTTTGCCAAATACACCAATTTCGATGCAGCTGAAAAACCATCTCATGCTAGAGCAAAAAACCTTTACCAAAAAATGTTAGGTTTTTCAAAATTGTTGTGTTTCCATTAAGCAAATAGATTTTCGTAATTACAATTTGTGCAATTTTATGGTCAATGGAAACACTTTGTGTTTTCATAATACTTTGCAGTACAACAAAAAGACTAGAATGTTGTATAAAGCCATGCATGGTCTTAACCCCCAAAAAATTCCCATATTTTACTTATTAATTTTATCACAATATTTTGTGGCGCTATTGTGATAAAGATAAAGATTACAATAAAACTACTTGTTACCTATTTTTTAGGCAAATGGCAAAACATTTACAACTCCACAAACATAAATACTGTTCTTGAAAAACTTGTCAATTTTAAACAGGCTCCTGTAGGTCGACATTTCACTTAAAAAACGTGATTTGTATCAGTAAACTCCACACAGGAACTGCATGTAATCATTTTGTCAAACAGTGGAGAAAATGGCAAAAATAATTCCAGTTTAGTTTTTTCATTTACCATTGATCAGGGAAATTTGTCATGACAACGATAAATCAAAATTCTTATCAGGACAAGAAATTGTTCATTATAAACAATAAACAATACAATAAAAGCCCCACCCTTGCAGAATATATATATATATATATATATATATATATATATATATATATTTTTTTTTAAATAGTGACAGTGAAGTTGGCGGAATAAAGGTAAAATTGACAATCAAGGTTGTTGCAGTCCTGTCTCCCTCTGGGAAGTTAACATAAAGCACGTCTGAAAACATACTCTTACTTCTTAAACTATTTCTTTACTTTATTTTTGACACTGCTTAAGAGGTCGCCTCGTTCATCTGCTGCCGTTCCGTTCCGCGCCTCTCGCCCCGCTCGGGACTCTTTGACGGTCAGCACTTTGATTGCTTCAGACTTCCCACACCAAGAGGGAGGTCAAACTGTTTCATCACCGTGTGACCTCGGGCTCCCGCAGCAGCATTTCCTCAGCGCTCACCCAAACATTAGCACTCCCTGTCTTCACCTGTTTTAGATTGCGCTGCCTCAGTTTGTGGCGTCTGAGTGGCTCCCAAAGTACGAAATCTTTCCTTGTTGACTGGAGCATAAAGACATTCCAGACGTTATTACGGAATTAAGAGATTAGGCTGAACTTTCTCCGTAACTAACTCTGCGACTGGACTGGAGGAGGTCAAAGCGTCTTTTACCAGTAGGAGGCTAAGGTTATTTGTGCTGAGAATAAGCTATGGATTTGTTCTGGCTGACTAATCTATAAACGGCACAGGTCTGATGGGAATCACCATGACTGTACAGCTGGCTGCTGAGGTCAAATCAATTGACTCTAATGTTTCCTTATTGGAGAGAACGTAAACAATCCCAGTGCAAAATGAGTTGCACACAGATTCACACCTAAACCTTCCTGCTGCCTTGCTCCGCAGCCGGCCGGTCAGTCACGGGGTCATGCTCTTGTCTGGTGACGGGGCCCTGATGTGAGAGCGAGGGGACATGGTTCTGCCCTGTTAACCAGTTCTGAAGTGCATTCCACAGAGATTGATTTTCCTAAAAGTAAATGTTTCCCCTTTTAATCGGTAACTGAGGAAGCCATGTCTGCTGCATGTTACATATATTTTGTTTCATAATGGCGACAAACGCATGGCGTAAAAGGCTCTCTTTGTGCTGGAGGCTATATTTTTTTTCTATTGATTTTCTTTCCCATAACAGGTAAGATGACACCAGGTGCTGCTGCTGTGATAAATTTAGAGTTGCTGTTAAATAATAAATACTCTGATACCCCTAAATAAAACTCCAAGCTGCAGAGGGAGTCCATCTGTGATGGAGTTTAGATTTCCTAAATGAAAAAGCAGGCTGGGCCAGAATTATTTGCTCGATAGTTGCTATTAAAAACGTGCCTTCTGAAGCGTTTTGAATAAGTCTGGAAAGCATCCAGCACAGAGAAAACCAAACGAGAAAGCACTACATAAAGTTGTATTAATCTATTTATGATGCTCTAAATAGAGGAGCAGGTAGTTTAACCTGTTAAGGAAATAAAGACAGTAAGTAGGCAGTAGAAGCAATCAGACTGTAACTAGCGCGGTGCAATGCTCGCACACGCAGCAGATTGGTCCCTGTCAGTCGCACATCCCAGGTGATTTACACCTGACTCACCCTGCAGTCTCAACAAGCAACACAATGGAGCCAAGCAAAGGCTAAAAAACAGGAGAAGTTTCACTGCTGAACACAGGAAAATGTTGGGTTTAGTTTGTACAGCAGAATATTAGGCTCATATTGAGAAAAAAATTTTATAAAATTCATAAAATTATGAGAATAAAGTCATAATATTACTTACTTTTTGTAATACAACTTTATTCTGATATTATTTAGATTTTATTCTCGTGATTTATTATTATTTTTATTTATTTTTCATTTTTCTAGCGCGGTCATAACATAGGGCTCAGACCTATAAATAAAGGTAATCAGTTGGGTTGGGATCTAAACTCTAACTTAATGTTATAATAAATACATAAATATGGTGATTCAAACCCAGGCTTAATTAGCAGATAAAGGCATATTTTCAATACTTACTCACCGGGTGAGTCTTCTGACTGAAATTGGTAAGCACTGTGTGTGTGTATGCATGCGTGTGAACTCCGTGGACACCCTTTCCCTGACCTCTGCAGGGTGGGAAGGACATCTGGGCAGTCATGTGACATCTAAGTCCTTACTGTCCACACATGGTAGCAGTTACAGGAACCCCGGTCTGTTATGCTGAAGCGAACCTCATCGCTTTAATACAGTTACAGGAAGCGGCGCCTCGTCCTCGTACCACTAAGCAGATTCGTCCTCCTGTTCCTTTGAAGCGCGACATGGACAGGTCTGCAGCAGGCAGCTCGTCACCAATCAATAGAGGTTCAAAGGCTGATGTCATTCTTTGTTTTCACCTTACTGCTTTTGAAATATCCTCATCAATACTGACTTTCAAATGAACTATTAACAGCAGAAAAAGATCGAACGACAACAGTTAAGAGTTATTGTTAATCTTTGTTTTTGCTGGTTTTATGAAAACTAGCTGATATGTGATATGGAAAGTTTAAAACACTGCTGTCCCTGTTAGCAACTGTACATAATACAAATGTTGGCATTCAAACAGAAAAGAATTACATTTTCTATTAAAGAGGCAGCATTATGTGATTTCCAGGCACATCGTGCCATTTTGTAGCATAATCAAGTAACTTCAGTTATTCTAAAAATGTTTTATATATCAAATACGGCTTAAAAGAAATTTGACTTTGTAATTTAACGCTTTGAAATTGGGTCTCTGTCTCTTTAAAAACTGGTGTTTCTGAAACATCACAACATCACATGGGTCATCACAACATGGCTCCTCTGTTATGTCAAGGCAACACTCCAGGTTTGTTTTTGATGAGGGAATAAGATTATAACATGATATGAAGCTCAAAAAAAGTTGATTTTACATAACACTCACCCTTCAGCGTGATGAAATGAGATGGACTTGAAGCCCTTCTTAAAGCTGTACGCTCTGTTGTTTAATAGGCTGGGATTTATTTAAGTTGTGTGTCAAACTCGAGGCCCAGGGCCAAATTCGGTCTGCCATAACATTTGATGTGGCCCTCCAGACTCTATTGAACAAACAATCTGCAACCACAGGCTTCTCCTTCTCATTGTATTCAACCATGTGCTGTTTTTTTTTTTTACATAGTTTTCTCACAAATAGCATCTTTTTACAAACCCCTTGTGTTTCTATAAACGTCTAATTGTCTTAATGCAGTTTAAAACAGAAATAAAATCATCGTTCTTTTGAAATCACTGCAGGTATTCATCAAAAATGAGAAGTTAACTGTTTTTCAAAAATAATGCAGTATTTGCAGCTCTAAACAAAAAAAGCAGAGAAACTACAATTCTTGGGAATGACAGAAAACTGCTAGAGTTGATGCTAGCAGGGTGGGGACGACCTCAAAAGACCTGCTCACAAGAGGAGTAAATTGTATTAACAAAAATCCATATTTTTTAATTAATGTATTAATGTCCCTATGAACACAGTGGCAAATAGTCCTAGTTTATTTTAGTTTTTGCTAAAAAAAAAAAAAAGAAAAAGGAAAAGTGATGTCATCGAGTTAAAATCCATGAAAAGTTGGTATCTGGTGCAGTACCACTTATGGCCTCTTGGTGTTTCGACTACAGCCTTTTGATCTGAATGTAGCAAGTATTAGACAAATGCTGATCTTTACTAAAATGGCACAATACTTCTTTGCCCGTTGCTGCACTTTAAAGGCACAAAATGGTGAGAAATACATGCTTGCTAGCTTGTATGTTTAATAGCAGTTAGCCTGTCACAGAGCCAGGACATGAAGGACATGGCAACCTTGTGGTTCACTGGTTCAGTTTGAGCTGGAGAGAAATTGACGCTATGTTAATTAATTAATTCAAGTTGAAAATAAAACATAAGAGAGATACTGGAACAATGAAGAACAACAACAAAGCTAAAAGCTACAGGTGGTCTGTAGTTGAGCTATACCTCCTGAAGTCCTTGAAGCTCCAACCTTATCTTTGTTTTTCTCCAAGGTTGAATTTCAGAGAATTGTCTTTCCTTGACAGAGTTATGGAGGTTACAGGAGTAGAGTCAGTCCAACCCTTAACATGGAAAATTTCACATCCCCTCAGGCTTCTGGGGCATTTCCAAACCGTCTTACTACTGGTTATCCAAGATTATTGTCAAAGATTATTAACAAAGGTTATTAACAAAGGTTATTGTCCAAGATTTCCATGGACGGGGAGTCAACAGTGTTCTTAGTAAATGAATTATTCACAAGCTGCCCCTCCCTCTTACGGCAGACGCCGTGGGGAGGGTTGTATTTCCTGGAGACGCACACGGCAACGGAGCCCAGCTTTGACCTTGGGAGTGTCTGACGTTGAAAGGAAACAGTCATTTAGACTCAAAAGAAGAAGAAGGGAGAGGAAACGAGCTGTGCAACTGTAGAGCAGATTTGTGATATACTGATATCTGGGAAATGCTTTTAAGTTTATTAAAGAAACAATAGAGTTCAATGGTTTGTAATGTTCTCCTTTCGTTCAGTCCAGTGCTGTCGCTCGTTAATGTGAGCGTGACATAAAACTAAAAAGAAAATATCCCTTTTAAGTCTCTCTCCCCATGGAAGCTTTTCTTGCGTGTCAGTGTTTGTTTTTTCTTTTGTTTTTTTACTTCTCCCCCAGGATCACATGATCAGCTGCTGAGTAATCACAGTTTTATTAACGCAGCAAGAGGACAGGATGTTCAGTTTCCAACCTCAGCTGTATCATCCACGCAGGAGTTTGACGTCTGGACGCCGGAGCGCGTGTCATCAGCTGCTGCTGCTGCTGAAAGTCTCAGCTGAATGACAATGGGACGGTGTGTCCTTGTGTTAATCAGGAAAGATATAACAATCAGGCTGTTTTCATTCAACAGGAAATCGCACGGCTCCTCCGTCCCAACACGCTGCGCGGCCTTTATGGCAGAGACAAAGTGAAGAACGCAGTGCACTGCACAGACCTGCCAGAGGACAGTGTTCTGGAGGTGGGTCTCACACACACACACACGCACACACACACACACACACACACACACACACACACACACACATTTAAGCTTTTTAGTTTTCCTACATTTTCTCATGTTACAAAAAACAACATAATAGTGAAATAAAAGGTGAAACAATGCATTTTCAGATTTTTTTTTTGTTGTTGCACAAATGTAAATCTGCTGTTGTATGATACCCCATAATAAAATCTATTCCAACCACCTGCCTTCTAGACGTTGCCTGATTTACAAGTCATGAATGAAAAGAATGCACAAAACTAAAAAGTGTAGGAACCCTAAACACATACCCAGAGGTACACACAGTGTGCTTTAGATTAGAGGTGCCAAAATTTTCTTAAAACTGATCTCATTTCCCTCCACAAAGCTCTGAAAATCATCCACTGTCCCCTTTTGCTCTCCCTTGAGGGTCCTGACCACTAATATGGCTTATAATAACATTCAGTTTCTGTTTGGGATCAAAAAAGTATCTTTGAATTGAATTTGAATCTGCACATGCTCTGTTAACAACAGTCACCTGCTGTTGCCAACTTAGCAACTTTGTCTCTATTAGGCCTTCTGCAATAAGCAACAAATCCATTAACCACATGATAGATTATAACAAGATGAATCATTTCCATTTAGCACTTTCTTCTTTATTGAAGAATGTGTTTTTACATTATGAGGCCATTGCCAGTATTTTACCTGGTCTCAAAGCAACATTATTGTTTATCGCAATAACTTCTGGAACATTTTATCCAGCAAAATTTGTCTTGTTATTGTGGCAGGCCTAGTTGCTATATTTAGCTTATTTTTAGGCAATTGAGAAAAAGAATCAGAATCAGTGACCAGCTGGAAAACTGCAGTCAGTGCATCCCTGGTTTACAGCAAAGCATCATGTTTCGTATGAGTGGATTGATTAATAGTGAAACGCAAAAGCACTCCACACTTTTCAGATTCCATTTTTTAAAAGAATTGTTCCCAATTATGAACTACCAATAAAGCACATGGAAGTGTGTAGCCATAGCATGACTAACAGAAGAAGAAGAGGAAACAAATGGAGGAGTGTGTGTGTACTGTTGCTAGACTCCTTACGCGACTCCCACACGTTTCCATCAGCACGACTGTTCTCACCCCACCAATGAGTCTCGTCATTGTCTTAGGGCCCCGTGCATAAGCAGCCACCTTGCATTCGTCCGAGAACAAAGCCCCCTCAACTCTGTGAAGCCGCGTCTTTAGACAAGTCCCATGACTCCGCTCTGTGGGCCGGGGCAACCTCAGATCACGCTGGTTTTGAGGAGAACAAGAGTGGCAGAGGAATTTGAAACAAAACCATTGTTTCGCAGGCGGTGGGTCTGACCAATCGGACGTCATTGTTCGGGAGAACTCCTGATCTGTAACCCAGGACAAACGCTTCCTTGTTAAACATTAGCCTGTGGCCAACTGGGCTGCCATTTTCCCAAGACTGGAAACAGAGCGAAAGGACCAAGAAAGGGCCTGTGCAGAAGAGGGAGGCTGAGTGTTACTGCTTGTAATGTCAGACACCTGGGTTCGATCATGAATTAGATGAATAATGAATTAATTTAGATAACACTGTGATACATTTCCTTTAAAGCTTTTTCCACAAGTGAAATAATCCATCAGTTATTAACTAGAGTTAATAATTCTTAAGTTTTCAGCAAAACTTAAGAATTATTAACTCAAAGCAAGCTCCTATATCTTGGTAAAAAAGTTACTTGTAAGTTGGTTTTGTCTTATTTCAAGTGTACTAAGATGTTTGCACTAGAAACATTTAGCAGTGTGCTAACCGGTACGTCTCATGAAATCAACCAAACTCTGTTGATTTATTTTGCCACCAAAATAATTTTCTGCTATTTTGGTTTGAAACATTATGTAATGAGGACAAAATCTAAGAAAAAGCTTCTAAGTGCCTTTAATGACATCACGAGGCATAAGGAAACTGATCCGAGTGCTTATAAGTTCCTCTATTTATGTTTTTCCTTTTTTCACTTCAATTTTTAATTCTCCAATTCAAAGCTATGCACTTACTAGCTTGTGAAGGAACCCTGCAAGAAAACGTATAAATAAACCAAAACATAGATGCACACTGCTTCCATGTTTTTTATTGATACATTTCTTTGAGCATCAGGATTGATGGGAATGAAACTCAAGAGATTTTCAGAATCTGTGTAGAAATCAGCTAAAAGTCCTTTGTGTCGTAACGCCAGCGGATCAGCTTTGCCTCTCGTGATGTCATCAGTGCAAAGCAGAACAAGCTGTTTTCTTCTGTGCTTTTTAAGAACTCTGTTTAATTTTTTTTTCACACTTGTTGGTGAAAATAAGAGTAATTTGACATATCTTCTCCAGGTGCAATATTTCTTCAAGATTTTGGATTGATGAAACCTGAGAAGGAAACAGGATGAAAGCTGAGAAGGAAACGCGCGTCATTCACCAAACACCACAAGGACTTCACTGTTGTTTCAATTTTCCGTTTATTGTTTCAGCCTTATGCAGATTAAATAAAGTGACAAGATCAGACTCCTGACGTGTGTTTTTGATCTCAAACATTGAATTAAGTATTGTTTTTTTTTCACACCCACTATAACATCTTTATTACACATGATACTGCATTGCCTCTGATTTTCTCAAACTTTTTAGACCAGTGACTTTGGTATTGGATTCATAAACATCACACGTTGAAAAAAGGAAAAGAAAAGGAAAAAAAAAATGTACAACTGCATAAATATAAAATTCTTCCATTATGAAAATGGCTAAAAACATTCAATAGTAAGTTACATCACGGAACGTGACGTCTCCAGCAAAGCAGATTTCAAAAGCACTGAGTTGCCACGGTTTCCATGGAGGTGACTGTCTTCTTAGGCTGGACCCACAAAGCTTTTACACTATGAATTAAGAATGAATTGATGTTAAGAGTATCAAACAGAACTGTCGTCTAACAAAACCTAATTGTGAAGCGGAGGAGAAAAATAAAAAAAGGAAAAAAAGTGAGCAAACATTCTAAGGAGAACTTGAATAAGGAAATGCATAAAAACAGAAAAGATGGAGCGCAGTCATCTTTACTCAACACATGGGTCTTAAAGGTTCAGAGTACCATGCTAGTATTTCAGTTAGTCTGAGCACATTGACAAACACTCCACACACTCACATAAACTACAGACGCCTGCACGGACACGAGCAAGCGAGCGAGCGCATGCGCACCTGCGCGCGCGCTCGCCTTGGACCACTAAAGCAGACATAAGACAGGAGATCACCACGGGGCTAGCCTACAAACTCTGGATACATCAAAAATATATAGAAAACCACGTGAGGATGAAACACCATGGGGGGACAGAGACACAACTCGCTACACATCAGTAGTGAAACTGCAGTTTTACAGTAATCGATGAACATCCCATGGCTCGAGGATTATTTATTTTTTTTCTCTATTTTCTTTTTGTTTTTTTTTGTTTGTTTTTTTACCCTCCCCCCATTTACAGTAGAATAAATATTTGCTATTGCTACCTCTTTTTTTTTTTTTTTTTTTACTTTTTTGCGTATTTTACATTCTAACTCTGGACAGAAAACACGGGAAAAGCTAGTGTAAAGCACACAGATTAAGTGTAGGTCCTGTAAATAATGAATGTTCAAAGACTAGTGGTGGTTGTTTTTTGTTTTTAAATCTGAACTCTTGAATATCTTTCTACGTTGTTTTTTGTGTGCGCTCATCGTGCTGGGGGTCACGAGTTGGAGTTCACGGTGAACTTAACGTCAAAGCGTCCCTGATAGCGGTCTTTCTCGTTGTAGTCGATGTTGTCTCCGTAAACTTTGCACTCGATGCGGAGCTCCTGATCAAAGGTGAGGTTGGTGAACTGAATGGCCACCAGAGGCTGCAGGTAATCGGGATGCAGGCGCTTGCCGTAGTAGGGGTAGTACTGGAGGGGGAAACCGGCGAGCCCCTTCAGCCCGAAATAGTTGATAGGTCCGATCTTGCCTTCGTCTTCCTCCCTCTGTGGGCAAGGCGAGAATCAGTGAGTTGGTACTAACCAAACCAATGGTAATTCTTGAACAGAAGTAATGAAATACACAAACTTACCTTGTTCTTGCAGTGAATGGGGATAAAGTTTTCAAAGGTTTTGCCTTTCAGAGCATCTGGAAGGGAGTTGTTGTTGGTAGGAGGCTAAAGACAGAGAGCAGAATTCCACACTGACGTTTTTGTCATAAAAGTTACTCTAAAAATTCAGCCTAGGGCCGGACAACATAGCTGAAAAACACATCAGGAACAGATAAGCATTTTGTATTAGTCAATATCAATAATTGTTGATTAGTGTTTATTTTTAAATATCTGAAATACTCCCAAACTGATGGTGTAACTTTATTCTGTTTTAACTACAGATTTCACTTTTTTAAATATATTTTCAGGCAGTTATGAGGCGAAACTTTAAACTACTGCTCAACAAGTTGTTGCTAGGTAACAAGAGAGTGAGTTAGTTAGTGCAGCGTTTCCCAACCCTGGTCCTCAGGCTCACTGACCTGCATGTTTTAGATGTTCCCCTGCTTCAGCACACGATTTCAATTGATGGCTGATTATCAGGGTTTTACTGAATTGCAATCATCTGAATGGGGTGAACATTTAAAACATGAAGGTCAGTGAGCCTTGAGGACCAGGGTTGGGAAACAATGAGTTAGTGGACACCACCAACCTTGCTTAGCTACGAGAGGTTGAACAGCTAAAGCCTTTCCTCTGCCTACATCCCCCAAAATGCTGTGCGGTTCTGGCTCAGAGTTCCAGAACCAATCTTGACCATTCGATCAGACTTATTATCTATTGACATTGAGCTCGTGTCTATGGTGATAAGTATTGCTACAGAAGTGTTCAATTCTATCACCAGTCATATAATGCAACATGAAACATGCCAGCTACAGCGCTGACTGCACTCATAGGAACATCTGAGATGTAATGTGTGCGTGCGTGTGTGTGTGCGTGTGTGTGTGTGTGTGTGTGTGTGTGTGAAACCTGTAACTTTCATGTTTCATGTTGCTGGGCTTCCCCTTTAGGTGAAGCATGTTTCTGTGAACCGCCTGAATCAAAATCATAACTGCGCTGCATGGAAAACTCACCAACTTCCCATAGTCGTGTCAAACAATGGCCCAGGTGATCTTACACTTTATTCAGCACTTGCTTCCCATCAGTTTTACATCTAGGTTTTAAATACAAGGAGCTACACTTATAAACAAATACAAATGAATCATGTGTATGATAATGCTTCAAAATGTTATTTTGAGCAGGTTTACATACATTTATGCTCAGGAAACACACCTAAAAGCCTGGACAATGAATCAATAATAATATTCATCGCCACTGACACGTAATCAATGTCAATAGGTAAAACATCTGATAGAGTAAATCATTTCACTGCAGAGCCGCACAGCATTCTGGGGGATGTAGGCTGAGGAAAGCCACTAAACCTATCACAACCAGCCAAGGAAGGTTGGTGGCATCGCTCTGTGGTTACCTAGCAACAACCTGTTAAGTAAGCAGCATTTGCAGGTTTTGCCACCGTGCCTCAAACTGCATGGAGTGAAAACTGGATAAAACTAGAAAGGTCAAGCCACTGGTTTGTCAGTATTTAAGATATTAAAAACATAAACCAAATCAACACTTATCGATAACGACTGATACAATACGCTCACATCGTGATACTTTTTTCAGCCGTATCGTCCATTATCTAGCAGAACACTGTTGGCTAACTAAAATAATCAAATTAGTGTTCATAAAGCTTTATATATAAGGCATGGATTTCATATCATGACACAGGAAACCGCTCTTGTGCTTTACTGGCTAACTGGGATGACATTCAGGGTCAGCTTTTGTTTCCCCGCCTGTTTCTGTGCACTGCTGCCCAGCTGACTGAAAAACCTTCAGTGCCTTCTAAGAAAAACAAATCTTGGTGTTTGGAAATATTTTAGGTTATAAAATTGCTCCTGAAGCAAAGATCAAACTCATCTGCAGATCTACAATCAAAGCCAGGAGAAGGGTCTTAGCGCTGTCAAACACCCTTGTGTACACGCTGCTCCTACTTTCCTTTTTCTCCTTTCTCTCTGCTACACTACTGCTAGTTCCCCACAATGGAGCCTTTGATGAATGCTAAGGCTAGTTAGCATAGCCACCGATAACTGGAGATAAATGGTTTTGCCTGGAATGGTAAGTTGTTCATCCACCGTTAGCACATTAAGCAGCACATCAATCAGAAGATGACACCTAATCAGTGAATAGAAACTGAAATTCCTGATTGGTTTTCTGTTAGAGATTTTGGAGTAAATACTGTGATAACTATTGTGGCCCTATCCGCTTCCAATAGAGGAAACCTCCCTCAGCACAAAGCTCGTTTAAGGGGGATATAAACCAGCAACAAATGTTAAAGGACAGCTGAAGCTGAGAGAGAAACTCAAGAGTTGCTGCGGTTTGGTTTTAATCTTTCAAAGGAAAAACGATTGAACCAGCAGCTCCATGCATGGGACACACACCTTTGGTCTGAAGTTGACGATCCTGTTGAGCTTGACGATCAGGCATGGCTTTCCTTGTTTGAAGCCAAAAGTTTCATCCTTATCCCCGGAGCAGTTTCCAAGATGGCTTCTATCGAAACGGCAACTTTTCCTCACTCCATTATTGTCCTCGAGTTTCCCACGATCCGTGTATGTGCTAGGGAATTCTGCAAATAGTGATTCAAAACACAAACACACACATAAAAAAAAAAAAACATGTTAATTCCAGAATTCAATGCGTTTGATGTGAGAAAATGACCAAAAATTAAACCACAACCAAAAACTGCCAAATCTCCATAGCTAATTGTCACATGGCAGCCAGTAATCAAATGTGACGATCGCTTGATACTTGCCATTGCAATCTTCGTATTTACTACTATCTGTCTGTTTGTCGTTGTCGTATTTCTCGAGAAACGCCTTCATGCTGGTGATGTACTTCTCGTACGTGGACGGATCGTCTATCTTGAAAGTGATTTCAGATTTGTCGGAGCGGGGCGTGTGTGACAGACCTGAGGAACATCAAAATGTTTGAGTAAGAAGAAGGAAATCAGTGAAAATTATAACCAATATGTAAAAAAAAAAATAAATAAATAAACCATAACAAAGCAAATCCACTGCAGAATGATTAGTGGAGAAGGAAAACAAAAGCCGTATCAAGGTTCTGCTCTTTATATTAAGACAATACAGGGTCTTGGGGATTTTCCTCGGATGGTCTCCGGCAGCTGGTGGGAGTGGTAATTTTCCACAGACCTCGCGCACAAAAGCTCCCAAGTGAAGGCGTGGCACCGGGCAGAGTGAGATGGGCTCCAACGGCAATCAGACATAACTTTCATTAACCTTTCCTCTTTTTTTCTGTTTTTCTTTTCTTTCTTTTTTTTAAACCACTGGATGGATTTATGCGTCGCCATATACTTAGGCAAGAGGCCGGGCGAGAGAGAAGTGTCAGAATCTCACTTGTGAAAAGTTCACCAGTCCCTGCCCCCACCCATCCACTCTCACGTGTGGCTCTCTCTCTCTCTCTCTCTCTCTCTCACTCTCTCTCTCTCTCTCACAATGGAAACTTTTAGCCCCAGAGTGGGAGGCGGGTTGAGCTCAAGAAAAAAAAAAAAGAAGAGTCTCTCTGCTTCCTTTTTCGTTCCTCTAGTGGAAACTTGCTCCAGCTCACCGTCAGGACTACACTTTCTGCCAGGCTTCTGCTGATCTGGTCGATTGTCGGCCGGCCGGTGGTTGGAGAGCGGCAGGGAAACGGAGCCGGCCGTCTACAATGGCTGCTAAAAATACCGCAGAGGCTAAAGCATGTGCTGCGCAAACAAGTGCTGGCGCAACATGATGGGGTGGAGGAGGTGTGGGGTGTGGGGTGGGGGGGGAGGCTTGGCACCTATGAAAACAACTTAGAAAAAAGAAGAACGGTCTCTAAGCTTGCAGGAGATTTCTAAATGCTCCTAATGCAACGGCAGCGTTAGAATTTTAAACACCTCCACTCCCCTCCTCCCGTCTCCATGCAGATGGTTACAAGCTCATTCAGGGATGAGAAACGACATTATTTTCCTCTAAACAATGTTCAACAAGCTCTCCGTGTAAAAAGCAGGCTGCTGTGAGTCATAATCCCAAATCGTTTCAGTTCCCCCGCAGCCTGAGGGGGGGTAACCATTGACTGGCTGGGAGAGAGTGAAGGACAAAATGGCTGAGCCTGTTCGAGGTCAGAAAGACTCCGGATAGAGTAGCTGCTCAGAAGCAAACCTAAACCGTTTGTCTTTCTCCCTCGGCCGTCCGACCGGGCCGGCGTTCAGCGGATCGCTCAGGAGGAAGTGGGGTCAAAGGGGAAAGTTCCTGGTTTTACCTGGGGGAGCCACTCTGTCCTGGTGGGTGGGTTTGAACTCGTGTATCGTCAGCAGCAGAGCCTGAATGGTCCCGATGAAGATCGCGGCCAAGCATCCGTAGAAAATCACGTAGAACAGGAAGATTTTTACTAGAAAGAGAATCAGATGGAAAGAGGGCCGATGGTTAGAGACGCACCAGTCAGGTCAGATGCTGACAAAGCTTCCATTTTTTTCTAATTGGAAACAACAATTTCCCCGTTAGAGGTCTGTGACTGCCTTATCTTTGTACTCTGATGCACTTCTTGGAGCTGAATTAAAGCAGATGAAGTTAAACCTGAAGTGTGTATCAATTCCTTCATATTCTGTTGGAATCAGAGCTACTTACCTTTTGAGATATTTTTGTTTTAGGTTTTTTAGTCCTTAGAGAGAAATAAAAGGGAATCTGTATTGACTCATCAACCTGTATTAACTGCACCATGTCAGGAAAACATGCAATTCTGATTTAAATAAATACTCTTTTATTTTTCTCACCACCATTACTGAATCTATAAAAAAGAGCAGTAAAAGTTATTACAGCTGGCCACTTAATATACTTTTGGCATATAAAATAATGAAAAGATGGCTTTAAAAAGTGCAATAGGCATCCAAACATCGGCATCACGCATTGCAATAGGCATCAGACATTGTCATGATAAGCAATACACCAATTAATCGCACGATAAATTCAAATGAGTGCGATAATTCTCATTTGGACAACAGTCATTAAAGAGACGCTCTCATTTAATATCGTTGAAAAGCCGCCATTTTGAGAAATGCTGCAAATATATGACACTCAGGACGAAATAGTTGGTTGACACTACCTGCCTCTTTTGCCTGTTTTCCCTGTCTTGAACTGAATGATTACTATCTTTTGAAATGCAATTTTGGCTAACGAGACTTCATAATCCCTTATATTTTATTTTTAAACTGTTTTCCAGTTGTGTTGTAAAATGTTTTTAGAAATTTGAGATTTTATCTTTGAGAGGGTGTACTTTCATTAGTAATCCATTGTAATTATTATTACATGAGTTAAGAATGGTCCAAAAATGACAATATTATCGCAATTTCTGGGACAAAATTGTGATCTTGTAAAAATCGGTTATCGTGACAGGGCCTAGTTGTTATGACAATAATACTGTAATTCTGATGTGATACAATGTGCAAGTGCAGTCAGCAGCTACTTCATTAATCCGGACAGTAGCTCTTAAAGCTCTTTGTTGTTTTATGGACTTAGAGAAGCATTTAACAACTGAAGCTCCTCAGGCTTATTTATTTTGTCCTTTAAATAAGCTCAACCTAGCGTGAAGTTTGAGAAATAATACACATTTAATTAGCTAAAACTAAAACTTTAATTAGCTGGTGGTGAAAGAAGTCTCCCCACACATCCAGCCCGATTCAAACTTTACTGCAATTATGTAACGGCTGCAGAGCCACAATTCCAGTGCGATCAGCACACCCCCCCCCCTCACTCCGTTTATCCCCCCAACCCCCCAAATGTGTCGCTTCCAACAGGTTTCTGGATAACACACACTGTCCTCATCTCAATAAACAAAGAGCTCCTTTATTTATGTTCCTGTAGTGGACTGAATCTTATTAGTTTTCCTTGTTGGCAGAGTTTCATTAAGGTTCTTTGAGGGGGGGGGGGGGGACGGCATACATTACTGTTAGAGTGTGCACCCGCAGTTGGCTGCTTGGAAGGAGTCTTTTGGTTCAATCACCCCTGTAACACTTCAGTTTATGGTACCTAAAACTGTCAGGTCTCGACAGAACCGCTGATCAAACGTTGTTGTGTCTTTAGAGCAATGCTTAGAAAAGGTCAGCTTGTTGTGTTGCCTCAACTTGACCTTGTCAAGATGTGAAAAAAACAAAACAAAAAGCAAACGCC
Organism: Poecilia picta; assembly: GCA_033032245.1. Taxonomy (NCBI): domain Eukaryota; kingdom Metazoa; phylum Chordata; class Actinopteri; order Cyprinodontiformes; family Poeciliidae; genus Poecilia; species Poecilia picta. Next base: position 6,171,322 of record CM065356.1, on the reverse strand, counting down.
ACCACGTTCTACACCGTTAAACTCTCTCTGCCAGAGTTCATGTTGTTGTCTCTTCCTCCCTTGCGCCTTCTGAAACTCTTCCCTCCACTTCCAGGTTCTCGTCCACATCAACCGGTTTGGCGAGTCAACGGGCCTCCACCTCTTGAACAATAATCTCTTGCAAACAGACAGCAGGGGAATGAGCGGGCTCACTGGGCCCTACCCCGCTCCAACTCTCTGGTTGGCTCTGATATTCTTCCCACACGTGTTTGATCGCAACAGACCGACATGTTTTTGGGCGACACGATCTCATGAGAAGCTGCTCTAGAGTTGGGAACGGGTCAAAAAAAAAAAAAAAGTAAAAAAAAAAACCGAGGTAAAGGATACAAAATGCCTCTAGAGACAGTTGAACTTGTCGTTGGCGCGGTGACGCACCTGTCAGGAAGTAACTGCAGACATGCTGACATGTCACGCACATGGAGGAAGACAGTTTTTTCTCTCTCCAACACTGTGCCACTCACTGGCTGTTGTGAAAAGGTGAAGGGAATTTACAAAATCAAATGTTTCTCTCCTCACATGTTAGCTTGTCAGGCAAGCCAGCCAAGCAGACCTTCCCAAGTCAACTTTGGTTTGCTTTGTAAAATAAAACATCAATTTGGAGTCATCCAAACATGAATATGTTATAAAATGAGTGAGGCCACCAATAGCGCCTAGCCTAACTAATTGATAGTGATTTCCAGTTGTCTTAAGAGGTCTGACACCATTGAAAATCAGTTTTTACCTTTAAGGACTAAGGATCATTAAAGAAAAAAACATGATGTGCTGTAGGCTTGTGATAGAGGCAATAGCTTAGAATCCAACAAGAAAATAAAGTAAACACAACAGCATCAATGTATCTACATCAAGGAAGCTGCAGGTACATTGATGTATCAACATGAGATGCATTAATGTATCTAATCTTATAGTGGAAGTTGTTGGGATTTTGCAGCATTGGGAGGTCATGAATGAGAGCCGATCCTGGAGTTTCTCAGATTCCAACTATATTTCTGTTCTTGTACCCATGAGTTCAACAAATGAAGGAACCGGTTTTGAACAGCTGTCTATTCATTAATTCTATTAATTAAATTTTGCCTCAGTAACATAATTAAATAAAACAGCTCTGGGCAAAGTCACCCTCTTCACCAAGTCGTACCCCACTTTGGAGCAAATTTGTCTGCCTTCTTCCATTTTAGGCCTGTAAGCAACTCCTTCTGTTCCCATGAACTTAAACCATTCTCTTTCTTTCAGTAACTTCAAAACTTATAGACATTATAAAATGTTCTAATTTTATGTATATTTAAATTTCAGCATACAATACTTTTTTATATTCTATGCAATTTGCATTTATGATGGTTCTGATCCGGTGTTAGGACCCCTGCTCAGACTAATATAACTCTAAGCAACCTGCTGCTGGTGAGTAATGTTTATTGGAATCACATAATCAAATTTCCGTTCAAGCTAAGTTCATTTGGACAGTAGCTTTAAATCATCGATGGTCAAAGAAGGTACAAAACGTTCCAGAGACGGATGCAAATCAAGATCCAACTGTGAAATTAAACATCCAGTGTAAAACACCAATAATAGACAAAATAAATAAATAAAACTCCAAAATTGTTCTTATGGCTTTTGGTTTACGTGATTCCAGAGAAGTGAGTTTCAAAACCACCTTAAACAAACCGGGAAATGTAACAGTCTCAGAAGCGGAGTGTGTGAAGAGGGGAGTCTGGTTGACAGGCAGTTTGAATGGACAGCCCCTCCCCCAGCGGCCTGCTGTCCTGTGGAGGGACCGTCCCCGCTGCTCTCTCTCCATATTTGTTGAAGCTCAGAAAAGTATCCAGACTACCGAAACCCCCGCAGCTTCAGACAAACATGTGTAAGCAGGGACAAAATAACGGGCCTCTTTTTTTCCACAGCTTCTTGTAGTTCACGCGCTGAAAACACAAACAAACTCTTATCCGGAAATAAGTGAGGGCAGTTGAAAAGGCAGGCCGTAGTTCCTCTCGGCTTCCGAAGGACGCCGCAGACAAACTTGTTGCTTTCAGTGGACACTTTTAGCAAATGAGGCGTCACTCCCCCCCCCCCCCCCCCCCCCCCCCCCCCCCCCCCCACACACACACACACACACACAACAAACACAGGAACGAGCTCTCGCTAAGTCTAACCGCGGGCTTGGTAACATTAGCTCTGTAGTGACACGTGCTGATTGAAAAGTAGCTCCCAGCAGTTCGCCATTGGCCAGCACGCGCCAGCTGTGACGAGCAGTTGTACACGGAACGTCCACAACCCCGTAACCCCCCCTGACCCCCCCCCCCACCACACCACCACCACCTCAAAGAATGAGACTTGTTTACCTCCTGCTTTCATTAAGCTTGGAGTAACGAGCGCATTAAACTTCCGGAAAGCGTGTCAACTAGCGTCTCACGTCTTTGAAAAAGGGGGAATAAATAAATAAATAAGTAAATGGCTGGGAGAGACGGGCAGACAGAGGGGCGGCCCATGAGACATGTGAGTCGTGATCGGCTCTCTAGCCGCGCGGCACGGTGTTCCCAAACCGTGAGGCTGGCGGCCCGAGCAGGATCAAAAATAAATAAATAAAACTAGGTGATCGTTTCTAATTGGTAAAAGGGTTTAGCAGCAGTAATTAGGACTGTGTAACGACACCCGGTTATCCTATCAAATCATCCCCCCAGATCTGCCCGCATTAGTCAAGCTTCCACATCCGTCTTAAAGTATTGAAAACAGCGGCTAAAACGATTATCAAGAGTTGGATGCAATAATCCGGGCTATGAGAGGAAGGTGGGGCCTAGCAAAATTAGCCATCCGCTTTATAACTGCAGAAATGTCCTCTGTTTCCGCTTACTTCTCCTTGGTGGGGAAAAAACCCATTAAAAGCGTGGAGGAAATCACAAACATTTAAGCCAAACTCGTTTAGTGGACGGTCCTGGCCCACAACCATCTGTCCTTCAAGATGACCTTTTTCTAAAGGGCAATAATTGACTGGCACGACATGGGCTACGCCTACGGTAATCATTGTCTATTACAATGTATTATCAGTTAACACTATCTGAATCCAGATCAATAATTAAGCCGTCATCGCAGAGATGTCATTCAGTTTAAGCGAGAGTTGATTGGTTTTATCGAGCTTATTAATCAGCTTATATTTTTCACTACTCTTGATCCGGGACAAAACTCTTCGGTTTCGTGTTTGGTGGCTGGAGTTGCAGTTGAGCTTGTAACGGATTTAGCGAGACAAACTTCACCCCACAGTCTGCACTGAAACCCGAAGTCACGACTCGGCGTGTCGGAGCCTCTGTGCTCTAACAGGTGCTGACTGACTGCGGAGTGAGGAAATGAGGGGAAGAAGAAGAAAAAAATGGTTTCCATTCTCCCTTAGAGTAACGTCAGGGTTTATCATCCTTCAGACGGGCGACTGACGAGAACTGGTTCAGTTCAATGAAGGGAGGAGGAAGAAAAAAAAAAAAGAAAATGGAGTACTTACACCAACTGCCCCCTGTTCGTCCTAGAAACTCTCTCTTCTCTGAATTCCACAGAAAATTCCTCCATCCGCCGTCGCTCTCCTTTTTCCCAGCCATGTTACCTCCACAGAAATATTTCCTCCCCCTCCGGTTTCCGTTCCGTAAAGGTTTGACCGGAGTTTCAAAAAAGCTGCGACTGTTAACTGTCCTTCACAGGAAACACGAAAGGACAGTTTCGTACCCGACTCCTCCAATTGTACCACTCACAATTTATCTCGCGGGGAGCAGCTCCGCCCGCAAACTCCTGTAATAAGTTACCACGGAGGAGGGAGGGCTCAGCTCAGCAAATCACAACCCTCCGCTGCGTTTTGCGTAAGAGGCGAACCAAGGGGGGGGGGGGGGGGGGGGGTCGCTCCAGACAGGAGACGCTTATCAACGTACAGAGGTGTGTGGGGGGTGGGGGACTGAGGTGCTACACAGAAAGTACCCATTGGTTGTTGCAGTGGTTTAAAACGATACCTGGACCGTTTGCAACCGGCCTGTTCCCCCCCCCCTCCCCTCCCCAATAAGCCTCGGCGACATCAAAGGTAGCGCTGCACGTTCAAAGATGAAAAACTGTGACTATGTAGGTGTTAACAAGCAGGGCCGAAACTTGTACTCATGTAGCAGTAATGTTATATTGTATGACAATAATTCTACTCAAGTAAAGAGTAAAGGAGCTGTAAAACTTTCCTTAGAAGTACAAAAAGCTACGCAAATACTCCGTTAAAAAACAGAATGGAACATGCAGTACTTAAACTTTTATGTAACAACTAGCTTACTACAAATAGTCCTGCTCTATCTCGAGTTTTATTGAATGAAACTACTTCAAAGCAGCAAAATTGTGCAGTTAAGCCCTTTTTCTTTTTTGGCACAAGCTACATGCATAAATGGAATAATGCACTTCTGAACTTACTGGATTTCGTTCTAATTCTTAACAGAGCCCATTTGCATCAAATTTTAATGAGTCGTTTAAATAAAAAAACATCTCTGTGGATTTCACAGTCTGGATAAACTCCAGACTGTGAAATTCCAGATTTCAGAGTCTGGAATTTATCGTAGTCTTTAACTTTTCAAAGACGAAAAAGACTAACTAAAACTTATACTGCTGTTATAACTTAAAAGGGCGGCTATGTTTCAGTCGCCTATGTACACAGAGGTTGTATGGACGGATGTTATTGTTTACATCCGCAAAATTTACATCCGGAAACGTCGCGCATGCGCACAATACCAGAGGACAAAAAACAATTTTGTACTTGCGTATCCATAGTCACGCTACCGCAGTAGAGCAATTACGTTAAAAAAATGAAACCTGTAGATGTAGGTGTTATTAATTTAGTGAGGTGCGCCACAGAAATAGAAAATAACACAGAAATCCCGATGAAGAACAACTCAAAACCACTCATATTCGTTTTTTTTTCTTGCTCTGTGTCGGCTTTATGCTACAGACCAGTTGCCATAACAACTGACTAACAGCTCCATTAGCCGACATAGCATCCTAATATATGTTTCCTGATACACTTCTTTTTCAACTGGACCGAAACAAACATAATTTCTACATGACCGTTTGACTAAGCTAGCAAAACTGATATACTTCCTCTCTCTTTTTTTAATGGAAATATTTTACTGACCTGTGAAATGTTGGATGACCTTGTTTTGACAATTAATAGCAAAACACTGCGTCTCATTTTCTTTTACATATCACTATACATTTAAGATTTACCATGTTAAATTAACAAATGATGGTAGTCATCGTCTGCTAGCACTTTTTTGCCTTCTCTGTCGCTGCCCTCCAACAGTGAGCTCGTGGGCGGGATCTATGCGCGTGACGTTACGTTGCAACGTACTCCGGCCCAAATGGCGCATTCTGGCTTTTCAGTGAAAAAAACTAGTTCACTTACAATAAGCATACTTCCAGTTAGAAGTTAGCCTGTTTTTAAGCAACTGTATTAAATATTAACCAAATTAAAACAGGTTCTAAATGTGCCAATAACAACATGAAGCAGACTAGCATGGAAGCGCTTAAATATGAGCTCAATGTTAGACATAGACAACTAAAAAAAAACTTTATAATGGTATCATTTTTAATATTTTTCCAGCTTGTAGGACAATGCTAACTAACGTCTGACTTTAAAACGAGACACATGCTGTTGATGGCATTGACGCAATAACATAATCAAAGCTATTTTAAGTAATCATTTCAGTTTTTTGCATATTCTTTAATTTTGTGGAGGTTTCAGTAGAAAATGTGTTTATTAATAAAGTCATGCTAGTTAGATACTAGGAAGTTTTTACAGACATTTCATTCAAGCCATATTGCTCCTAAAACAACTTTGCCAACATGTAAAAATCTGATTGGTATGTTCAAAAATGTAATATATCTAAACTAAACAACAGTAGAAACCTATTAAAAATGTTGCATTTGTTTTAAAGTTATGACAATTACCCATGACTTCTATTCATAACATGTTGTAAAAGGTGAACTTACTACTGGTCTGACTGAATTAGACTTTTTTTTTCTTTTTTTTGTTAAGAAACTGATTAGTTGCTTAGATACACACAAAAGACCTGAAGGCAAATAAGGAAAATTTAGATTTTTAATATAGTTTTTAACATGTTTCCGTGGAAATAATTGGGGAAAACAACTTGTTGCTTTAGTGAAGAATTGAAGTTTCTGTTAAAATCAACACAGTAGCTCAGAATCACTTGACCATGAGTCAGAAAATGAGGACACTGTCCTGGGAAACCAGATAGTTACTCCATGATTACTCATGCAAGAAGACCTTACCATCATTGACTCACTATTATTCAACTACATTTCACAACAGTATTAAATCAAACTGAATGGAAGGCCTATGATTATATGAAGTATCATATGGCTCAGTAGTTCACCCATTACCTTTTTTATTTGAAGAGTACAAGACAATAGATTAAAAGTAACACCACAAATAAAATATGTTCCTGCACAAACAGGATTTGTTTATATTTTTACTCTATCTGACCTACTGACTTAAGGTCAGCAGATCAATACACAGAACTCTTTTCCCCATAAAGTTTAAGGTCATATTCCTATAACTTTGCAATATTTTGCAAAAATATTCATGTCCCTTGAGATTTTTCCTATGTTTTCCTAGTACAACCACCAACCTTAATGTATTTTACTTGGATTTCATATGACTGACTGAAAAAAAAATACAACAAAAAAGTGGTCAATGATTGTGAAGTGGAAGAGAAATGATGACACTATCTTTCCAAATAATGTATTGCAAATGCCTTACCACACTGTTCGATCCATCACCTGAAAAGTAAAATTGTATCTCCCATGGCATTACTTAGAGAAGAAGCTAATGCAGTTCCTGGGAACTCTGGAGGAGCTGCAGAGACCCACAGCTCAGGTGGGATAATTTAATAACTAATAGCTATGTTCTCTGCAAATTTGACCTGTATGGAAGAGTGACAGGAGGGAAAAAAGATAACAGGGAATGAATACTATAAAAGGACACTATTAAATATTTCAAAACTGAATCAGAATTATTTATGACCATGTTATTTAAATAATCTATAATTCAGTTTGGAAAGGAGAACTGCGTCATACACTTTTTTGTTTTTCAAAAGTAAACAATGTAACATGCTCCTTTTGTGGGGCTACTATTGATTCTCGAGTGATAACATGGAAGCTCTCTGTTTACATAGATGAAGGTTTTGTCAAGACTACAAGGAGGTGAGGCATTCTGGGGCAGGTTGTGAAGGAATCTGGTATGCAGTCTGTGAGCTGGACTTGAGCTAGTCAACAATAGCACCTCTATGCAGCTGGCGTCCTGCGCTGGATCCTCAACAGCTCAGTGGATAGGAACAGATGAAAAAAAAGAAATCTGGTACTCCATTTGAAAATATCTCATGGTGTAAGAGGAAGCTAAGAACCACCTGGAAAACCCATGTCAGAAAATACATTTAAATCAATTATTAATTTAATTATGTTTATAACAATAATTGATTAATGATATGTTATATTTAGCAATAAAATATAACATATCATGTGAATCAGGTGAAATAATAACCTAAGTAATTTTGGGGGGTGGGGCACCACCTCTTTCTTTCCAAAAAATATTTTAGGCAAAAAAAACCCCAAAAGACTTATACCATAATGGTGATGACAGGTTTATATGATAATTTGAATTATTTTACACTAAATCCAATGTATCTGTTATAAGCCGCCTTTATTTACAAAAAAAATGCTGCAAGCTAAGCGTGCAAAACACACATTGAAACACACACGAGAGCAACAGTGATTAGAGCTACATGTAGCATGTAGCATGTCCTTTTACAGGGTGAAAATCAAAGTAGCTGGAGCTGTTCACGAGAAAACACAGCAGCAAGATCAGAAACTACAAACACTGGCATGAGTTGAAACAACCAAAGCACACATACTGTGACTTTTGAGTACAAGTCTGCCTGTCTGTCTCTGAGCTGCAGATATAATGGAGGTGTTCCCCTAGTGTTTTATTCACTCTGTGAAACCATTTGCATGCTGGCATTTGGTTGCCTAACTTCTCCCCGATCACCTGGCTCAATGCAAATGTTGGGTCTCCAGCCATGAAGCAGCGAGAGCTATTGATACCACAATGCATTGCGCTAACCTACTTTCAGTTTCGGCAGGAAGAGGAGAAGTTTCACTGTGACACCAGCAGACTGGTCACGGATGATGTCAAGTTACAGCCCAAGTTTTAAACATTTTTAGTTCACAAAAAGGAGGAATACCAACTATTTTGGTGGAAAATGGTGGTGGCAGCATCCTGCCTTTTTCAGCAGTTACAAGAGAAGATGCTCACAGTTGGTGGCAAGATGGATGGGGTAGAGCTGGGGCGCCGGGTTACTATGCAGCATGGCAACGACCTTAAAAATAAGCCCCTCTGCCCCAACCACAGGCCAGAAACGGAAAAATAATGTGGTCAGCAAGATAGAAAAGAAAATATGTCCCCAAATTTTGGAAATTCTCTGTTTTTCTTTAAATAAGGCAACAAATAAAGCTTTTTTTTTTAAAGAATTTATAGATTTCATTAAAAAAAAGTTTATTATCAACCAGGTAAAAGTAAAACAAAAAAATTCAAATGAGAAAAAGTCAAAGTCTGAACTTTGACTTTGACCCAGTCAAAGTCGAGACTAAAAGCATTTTGAAAAATTTAGCTGAGACTTAAAAACTGATGTTTTCACAGTTCTAGCTCCTGATTAATCTAACCACACTCGGAGCTACTTTGAAAAGAGGAAGCAAAACTCCTGCAGAATGAAAATAAATGCACTCCACACATTTCAGATTATTATTTGTTGGGGAGGGGGAGGAATTTAAACCATGTACTAAATACCTTCCATTTCACAAAAAACCTCTACTTTGTGTTTGTCCATCATATAAAATTTTAAAAAATATGCATTATTATTCATGGTTGCTTCGTGACAAAAACGTGTAAACAACCGCAGAGGGGCGACCATGTTGCTGTAAACCATGATCTGTAAATGTTGACATCATTATTACTCAGTGTGACAGATGATTATTAGCTATCAAGCACTGGAGTAGTGGGAAGCAGCTAAAAGGCCGGGTCAACTTCCACGTGACCGTGCGGGTTTGCTGCGTGTTACAGGAGATCTCTGTCTGTGACCAAAGCAGAACGGTGAGCACGGGGCTTGTTTGCTGCTGAGCTTTGGGATGCAGATTGTGCCCTGCAGGCGAGGGTTGTCTGAATTACACACCAGCATCAATAAAGTTGCACGTCACGTTATTTTCCATGCGGTGACCACAGCGGGGGGATGATCCCTTTTCCATTGGAGTTTTTAAAGTTCCGCTCACTCCAAATGGCAACAAGAGTTTACGGCGCAGCGTTGTGCATCAATGTGGCAGTTCTTTATTTTTCTGCAAAACAACAAAATACCCCTTTTCAAGGAAGTTTTACTGCACTGGAGTGCTCTGTCCTACTCTATGGACCAAGCAAGATAATTACTGTCAGTTTTTAACATGAATATGGGAATTCACCTCAAAACTAGATGAGTGGTGAGAGAAAATGTTAAACATGAACAACAACAAGAATAAAAAAAGAGAGGCGGGGGGAGGGATTACTGGAAGAAGGATAATGTGACTTTAATTAACTAAATGTGTTTGTAACTCTGGGAAAGCATGGAGGAGCTGAGGGAAAATAACCGTTGATCTGCAGTGAATACACAGGGGAGATCAGGGAATCTAACCAAGTATGAGGAAACACCGTAAAAATGACCCCGAAATTAGTAGAAACCAAAAGAAAAATCTAAATAAGCAGAAATACAAGAGAAACTAAAACCCGCAAAGGCTAGTTAAACTTATTGTAAAGTCTTTAGCATCATGATGTTACTGTTGCACCAACTGAACACTACACCAGTGGCAGTGTATAAATAGGTGGGACTGGTGGACTTTTCTGAGTAGCAGTGGTGTGCTTATGTTCATTAACGCTCAGCTTTAATCGTCAGAATGATTAGAAGAAACCACACTAGCTGGCGTCCATTGCTACATAGACTGGGCTATGATATGATTGACTTGTACGTACTTGTGAAAATGGCTCTTGGTTCAGTTCACAAAGATCTTCCACTGATAGTGACTTGGACTTGTATATGTAATAGTTCAACTTGTCAAAACACGTCTCTTGACAATAAACGTTAAAAGACAGAAAGTTGTTAAGCAGCAGGCAGTTGGCTCAGCTTCCCACAGAGACGGCTAACAGAGCATTCATATGGATGAGTCATTATTTGACAGCTATGTAATTCTGAAGAGTTTATTGGAACATAAATTTGTAATGTTAAATTTTTGCATCTTTTCTGCTGTTAATGAAATGACAAAACTGAGATCAAAGTTATGCTTTACTATTATTCCATGATTATTTTTTTCCTTTGTTCTTCAGGGTTAGAATAACTTTTTTCCCTGTGTGTATCTGTTGTGATGCTTGTCATTTCACCTTTCCTCTGTGCCACGCCTTTGCAATTTTCAATGTTCCTCTCTCAACTTTTATGGCAGTGAAATGATGCCGTTTACTGTACAATGTTTTGTAACCACAGAGATTCAACGTAATTTTCCATAGTCTACTGTTGGAAAAGATGTGAAAAATGTGGCTCCAACAGATAATATGGACCAACAGGAAGTTTCTTAAATATTTTCACCAACTGGCCAAAACTGGAAGCAGCACCAAAATAAAAAATGGAGCACCATACAATGTTTTCAGATAATAATGCATGGCTAAATAAAGTAGAGAGTATTGATTCAGAATCAATGACAGTACTTGACTACAATAATTTTAAAAACTGTTACGCAATTGTTTATGAGTGAGATGAAAGTAGAAGGAGATAAAATGCAAATGTGTTGGGAAAAAATGGAAGTATTGATTGGTGAAGGGGTGAAGTGGTATGAACTCCTTTGTTCATACCACTTAAAGGAGTTAAAGGAGATATGTAAATATCTCCTTTTAACTAACTTTTGGTTAGTTACCAGTATTATTGTAAAAATGGTGTTTTTTGTCATTCAAGTAATCTCCTGCAGTTTTGGATCCCATTCCTGTTTGTCCTGTAGCACATGTTCTCTACCTCAGACAACAGGCTGGCCTTGAAATTCATTATCTCAGGTGTTTTGAAACTTCACATTTAAGTTAAGATAGATTTTTATTGATTTCCCTTTGTTGCATGGATTTTTATTTTCAGTGACCTGAGCAGAATGGTTCAGGATTTTGGAAATGGTGTTCTGCTTAGAAGGTTATCAGTAGTTAGTATCAGACCTGCAGCAAATAACTCTCTATGTTCTATCTTGCTATCTTTATTTTGTATTAATTCAGATAATTTGGTCTTGCGCGCTTCTACCACTTCCTGCCACCTTCTTTGTCTTGTAACAATAAATGATTATTTACAATGAATAAAAATCAAGAAACACAAGTAACTATGTTAAGTCAGTTGTTATAAAATGAAGTGTTATGGCTTCTTAATATAACATCTTGAAATCTTGAACATCTTGAAAGTCTCTTTAAAAACTCCTGCTCTTTCTGAAACGCAGCCTACAGGAAGTCATCACATCATGACTCCTCTATTAACCCTTTAACAGCATTTTACTAGCATTGCACCGAGAAGTAACTCCTACAATGCGATCAGTTCCACCAGCTGTTTGCAAATTGCTCCTGGCTAGTTTGAAGGAGCCGAGGAGGGAAATGAGCTCTGTGAGCTGGAAACTTGGAAGCTTCAGTTCTGAGGAGGAGCTGCGTCTTGAAGGCGGAGCTTGGCCCACCCAGGCATTTTGCACAGCTGAATGGTTGCCACGGAAGATCAAAGGATTTCTCAAACATGCATGAAAGAATGAAGGCAACACTCCGGGTGTGTTTTTGTTGAATGAATAATATTATAACATGATGTAAAGCTCAAAAAACTCAATTTTGCATAATACTGCTCCTTTAAACCTTTAAACTAAAGTGAAATCGAAACAAAAACTAAACCAAACTAAACCATGACAGAAAATGCCTCCTTTAAAGAAAAGGAGCATCCATCAATAAGTTCCCTCCTACACAGAGGGAGCAGATCAGTCACCCCTCCTCTTAACGGTGTAAACAAACACAAAACACACTCCTTTCTGGTCACAAACGTCCTTCGCCAGCATGGAGGATCCTACCAGAATAGACATGAGGTGTTTGGTTAGATCAAAAACTCAGGGTTCTAACATGCAATAAAGTCAGACGATGTGTCAAGGACTTCCTTCTACCATCTTACCTATATTTTCTGCACTATAAGGCACACCGGTTATAAGGCGCACCTTGAATGAATGGCCTTAAAACGTTTTTCATATATAAGGAGCACCGCATTATGAGGCACATAGAATAGACGCCGCAGGAGAGGCTGGAGTTACATTGTGCCTCCACTGGACGGAGCTACACTAAAGTGAATATCAACAAAACAGTCCAACTCGGGTCAGCGAGAAGAGCCTTCTGAGACTGGGCTGGGCGTGGCCGGACTATTGTCACCCTTCTCCGTTTGCGCACAGCACGTTCATGGAGAACGTGGTGCTAAATGACCTGTAGACGATGTGATTCTAGACAGTCAGTAGGTAGATCAGTCAAACTTTAATAGATTACAAACCAATGTTCTGACAACTATCCTAGCATGCACCGCATGCTTCTTCTTCTACAGGCGAAAATGAAGTCTGTGGCTTACCGTAGTTGCTAGACCTGTTGTGGCTCAATATTGGTCCATATATAAGGCGCACCGGATTATAAGGCGCACTGTCGACTTTTGAGGAAATTGAAGGTGTTTAGATGTGCCTTATAGTGTGGAAAATACGGTACATTTTTGTTAACATTACTCAAAACTCTACCAGTGTGTTAAAGTGAGCTGCTCCTCAGATCAGAGGACCGGTGTGATCCAATCCATCACTGAGTAAAGGGCACTGAAAGAAGGGGGCCAAGAGGCCAATGGCCTCTCATGTCTTTCACATGGTGCAGTTTTATGTCAATAGAAGCTGGAGAAGCTTCAAGTTCATCCTGAAAAGTGTAAACATAACGCGGTAATTTACATAATCACCAATAATTTTATTATTGATGAGACAAACATATATTTACTTATCATTTAGTTGCATAAAATACAAAAACAATCAAAGGTTTTCCATTTTCAACCCACTTCTACACTTTAAGAAAGGCCATTTTGTGAATAAAAATGTGGAACTATTATCATTTAACTTCTATTAAAAGCTTACCAGATTCTCAGACACCTATTAAAACTTCACACAAATTTTAAATTCAACTAGGAAAACATTTAACATCGAGAGAACTTGATCGAGCTTCTCGTTCACTCAATCAGGCTAAACATCCTGCTAGTTTTGTTTTGTTGGTCTCTTTCTGAATCGCACAACATAGCTTAGCTTAGCTTAACTTAGCCTCCAGTGAAAGAGTCATCAGGAGTGCTGATTAACCAATCATTATCAGAGCTGGGATAACATAAAGAGCATGTAATGTTGTTAACACATCAAAATTTAACACATGAACCAATATCAAGAACTATGACTAGTTTTAATTTAATTTTAGGTTATGTAAAGCTTACTAAATTTACAATGTGATTATAACGGGTCATACTTTAACAGATATTGACAGACATTGATACAGGTTCCTTTTAAATACTTTTTTTTTAAAATGTAGCTTGGCATATGAGTATGAACTTATTAATCTTAAATTTGAGAACAAATACTGTCAAATAGTGAAAGAAATGAAGATTCACTTTTCTTTTTTTCCCCAACAGAGAATATACAAAGCATCAACAGTGAACAACAAAGAGATTTAATTTGAATTTCAAATACCTCTCAGACGGTGGACTGATTATGTGCTATGATTTGATTCAAATAACACAAGAAGCTGTAAAGCATGAGCAGAATCAAACTCTTTACATTTGTGATCACGCTGATGCGGCAGATCAACACATAGATGTCAGATCTGATTATGGCCATGCCACATCATTAGTCATGCAAAAGCATTTTAAGTTGTTAAGGTGTGCCTGTATCACTAAAACCAGAATATTGAAAATTATATTTAAGAGAAATATTATGGTAAGGAAATGGCAAACACATATCCACGTTGCTGCTTTGTGCTTATGTCGCTGCTGCGTTGTGAACAGTGTATATCTGTAACTTTGGCACAGCGAGCAGCTGCTGAGTCCTCTGCGGTTTGAACACTTAACGCGTTGCCATGCTAGTCATGCAGTTTAAGCAACAATTGAAGGCCTGTGGTTGAATACAGGTTGCAATGCGGCTGCAACCTGCCAAACACACCACTCATCCCAAGTACAAATATTAATAGTTTGTGCTCTGGTTTTGTTGAAAGAAATAATCTAAGTCTAAAGTAAGATGGCTGAACAGAAACTGAACTCAGATGCCCAAAGGCAAATAAGGGAAACAGAAAACAGTGAAAAATACTTTCTCCATGCAGGACAGTGATAGTAAATGTAATCTAGAATCTGATTTGTGTTGGGATTAGATAAGTAGTTGTGAAGAGAAAGTTGGTACAGTTTTGTGGAGACAAACAAATACAATAACCTCTCTGTTGAGACTTTCACAGCTGACAACTCTTACTACTGAGGAATGTTTTCTGTAGAGCAGCTGAAACGCTACTGTTTTAAAATTATGATGGCCAAAGAGATGCTGAGTTTATTAGTCAGGAGAAAAACCTTTTCTCTACACATGATAAACCCGAAAAGGCAGAACTGCTCCATGTTACGTGTTAAACCATCAATATGATGACGTAGCATTTCAGCAAACTGTTCAACTTTATTAAATACTGCGATGTACAATCTTAGTGGTTTTATTTTTATTATTATTATTTTTTTCTAAAATTTGGAACTTTACACCATCCCACGGCTGGATATTAGGGCCATACTAAGAAAAAATAAATCATAGTATTAAAGAATAAAGTAAAGAAAATAAGAAAATAAAGTCATGATAATATGAGAATAAAGGCATATTGTCTGAATAAAGTTGTAATATGACTTTGCTCTCGTAAACTTTATGCTACAAATTTAATCTTGTATTCTTTCAACTTTATCCTATTATAACTTTATCCTCGCAATATTGTGACTTTAATCTCAGACCAGTCTACTCTCATAATATTATGACTTTATTCTCATTATTTTAATGCAATTATTTTTATTTTCTCAGCGTGTTCCTAATGCTCCGGTCGTACCATCCCGATCTTTTGTCCTCGCAAAAAGTTCAGTGACTTTAAATTTTCCTCCGTCTTAAGTAAAATCCACCGAGCTCACTCCAGTGGCCCCGACTCACTGTAAATGAGTTTTAGCCTCCTGCAGTCGCTTGACTACACTGTCTGTCAGAGGAGATAAGAGTTGCTGTGTGCGCTTTCCAAGCATAGCTAATACATGCCCTCAGCTTGTGAGCTACACTGTCAAATTGTGACACACGACAACAGCCCAAATAAAGACATTTAAATGAGAAAGGGTTAGCTTGGTGTTGGTGTGACGCTTATTAAAAAATGAAATATTTAAATGCCTCCCTGCAGTAGTCCCTTTTTGCAATCTCTTGTAATGGAGGGAGACACTGATACAGGCCTAAAATAAATGAGGCCTGGTAACGTTCTGGGCAATCAGTCCTGCAACGCAACCGTCACCACGGACACAACCAAGGCTCAGACGCTTCTCCCCCCCGGAGCAACCGCTACGCGTTGTTCTAATGAAGCTACCGCCTGAAGCAGGGTGATTTGTTTTCTCCATGTCATTATGGTGGCCTTTTGACTGCCCCCTTAATTTTATCAGTGCAGCACTATTAAACCACAGAGCTCCTGGGGAAAAACGCGAGGGAGACTCCTGACATCCTCTCAGTTGCAGCTATCTCCAGCATGCCGGACGAAGCTTTGTTTTTAGTAGTGGTGGGACAAAAAATTTCATTGAGTTGATTACAGGATCTGTAATTAATGAATCACAGTTAATAGCATTTTAATTGATAGACAAAAAAGTTACATTTTCCATTCAAAACTTCTTTTTTCTTTTTTTGTGCTAATTGATTGAATAAATAGACATCTGAGCTCAGCAACAGCAAAAACAGGGGTTAGTTTAAAAAGCCTTAAGATAAATACCAGGCTGTGTAAGAAACTACAATGTCTTTGTTAAGATTGTTGGGTGTTTGAGTGCTGGGGGGTCTTCATGTTTGTGTTCTTCTACTATTGCTCAAAAGGTATTGCCATACCTGTTTTTTTTCTTTGTATTTTCGTCTCTTTAGTTCTTGTGCTCTGCTCTTTGTGCCTTTGGTTTTTATTTCCTTGGGTTAGCTTTGTTCTTTTCCCCTTGATTTGTTATTTCTTTCTTAGTCCTAGTTCAGTCTCTCTCTGTGTTTATTAATCACCTTCCCTCATCTTGCAAATCTGTTCCTTTCCACAGCTGTTCACAATCACCTGATTTCCTCACCTGCATGCAGCGTCATTCTCTATTCCTTCCTCCATGTGCATGCAGCTCTCTGGTCTCATTGTTCTGCTTTATTTGAAGGTGGGGAAAGAGAGAGAGGACAAGCAGCAAAAGCTGGGATTTGAACCTGTGACAGCCACGTCAAAGACTAAGGCTTCCTTCTGCTTAACCCTTGTGCCACCACAGCACCTCTGTATTTTGGATGTTTATAAAGTTAATCATGTTAATCCCAAATCCCCATCTGCATCGTAGTCCTGCCTCTACCCAACCTTACGCAACAGTCTTAATTTTTCTGCTGAAAAATTGATGGGATAAATTTAAAAAACTGCTTGAAGATGAAGCTTTTTTTCCCCTTTAAGCACTGAGTTTATATTTAGATGTGTATCTGCTGTTTGTGAGAACTGCTCTACATCTGTGTCACATGAAGCCGACCTACTTTTGGCACCTGTGTGCAGGTATTGCAGGACGACTGGACTGCATTCCACAAAAGTTCCTCTAAATGTTGCGGCTTTGCCTCAGGAACAGTCTGTTTAATGTCACCCCCACATGCGACATTAAATAGACTGTGGGGTGACACTCAGTTACTTTTAAACCAAAGTAGTAGTTTGACAGGAAGGAGGGTAATGAGGGAGGGAGCGGACATGTGGAGGATGTCACCAGGTGCAACCACCAAGTCCTCAGTATGTGGGTTGTACTTTGCCCCTGCACCACCACAGCATCCCTGCTTCCTTATAGCTAAGCATTTTCTGATAGTTACAGGACTCACAGATAACCGTAGAGCTTATTTAATCACCTTGCAGCTGATCATTGACTGAGTTTTCAGCATTTTGATCATTTGCTTGGAGTTTGTTCGGAGTTTTAATGTCAAAGCATTTGAGATCAGTGTACCTCAGCTGCCTATCCTTTTCTCGATATATATTTTTTTGTTGTCAGTGAAATATTTCATCAAAGAATGTCATTGTTCTGAATTATATGCGAAAGGATCTATTTTACTCAGGTTTCATGAGAGGAATGTACAATAACCAGTATGTAAAACATTTGCTGGAGGCCTTAAATCCAGGCCTTAAATAGGGTCAAACAGTCTGTTTGACATCATTATTGTTTACAGAGTGGATGACCTCACTGACCTCACTGACCTAACTCTATGCTGCTATATCTTTATACTATTACAATAATAACAGAATTACAGTAAATCAGCATGCTTTTAATAACTTTTGGGTCTACTAGTACCATGGTTGTCGTCGCTGTTTCTGTAACAGGTTTGCATTACGCCATACTCTTTTTATTTGTACCTGACTGAGTTATAAGATCTTTGTAAGATGTTCCAAAACTGGAATATAGTTCTAAAACCTGTAACCTTAATTTGACCTGTTCCATAATTTAACTGCTCGCTGTATTCCCTTGGTCTTCATAATGCTCTTTGTTCCCTAAAGTTCTCCAACAGCCATCTAAAGTCTTTATTATAATAATAGCTGGATTAATACTGAGATTAAATTACACATCTTGGTGTTGGTGGATAATATTTTCTAATTTAGTGATTTCTAAAGGCAGAAATTTGGTGATTTCTAAAGGCAGTTGGTTGCACTGGATTGCACTTTACTGAAGTGCAATTTTTTTTTTATTTTTGTTTTAAATATGCCTCATTTACTTCCACTTTACAATAACACACAACTCAATGTTGGTTTATTACATGAAACTGCAATAAAATGCATTCACATTTGGGGTTGAAACACAACAAGATATGGAAATGTTTGAGGAACATCTTCAGAAAGCCTGACAGCCGTGTTGACAGATAACAAAAAAAAATCTCTGGAAGCTAATTCTAAGTACATGAGGCCTTTGAACACGACTGTATTTAAACACGTACTTGTCCACATATTTAAGGGGGGGAATTAAGTGACCTGGCTGCCTGTGTGTACAGGAGGGATCTTATCTGACTCATTTGAACATCAAATGTTGTGGCGGAGCACAAAGGTGTTGAAGTTTATGGTGCGCTTACAAGTCGAGTGGATGACTGTAATCTTTGTCTAAGTGCATTTGGAGATGTTACAGAAATAATTCCTGAGGGGGTCCATCCAGTATTAGCTTGGTATTTTAAGTTGGACGCTTCCTATTATACATTTATTTTAAGGCGTTGTATCGAAGTAAAAGTATTTCCTACTTCCTTTATTTTTTTCACCTGATGTCGTGTGAAAGTGTCTTGAGAGGTGCAAGATGTTCGGTGAGGCCCCTCTGAGTGTTAACATGAAGCCAGCAGTATCTCGGCTCTGGGTTTTACGTGACGAAAAGCAGATGTGCCCTGTAGTTTCAAAATATTTACCTTCAGCAAAGATGGGTATTCACTTATGCACAGCTGGGACAAAGAGCTCAAAACCTTCTCGTCATTCACCTGACAGTCGGCAGGCTGCAAGCGAACATCTGAACTAGACTTCCTCCTGCTTGTTTTTGTGTACTTTGAAAGTCACGCTGTGTTTTCATTTGCCAGATCAGCCGCATTTTTGATAGGGTTGGATCTCAGCAAGCCGATCAGGACACCGCGGAGGCGGCTTCCAGTTACAGGCCTGGCTTCCTCTGCAGCGTGATCTCTGGCTCGCAGGAGCTAGGATGTCAGAGTCAGATCAAAGTGCTTTTTTCTTTTAATAGAGCCCTAAATTCTCAAATGGTGACCAGAACTGTTCTAAATTGAGGAATTTTAAATAGACAGCGGCAGCATCTAAAAATACCTCCCCCGTATCTGCTCCATTTTGACGTTTGTGGAACTCCTCTTGCAGTGACTCACAGACACCATTCTTTAAGCAGTGCTACCGTTTATTTTTAGCTACTTTGAGGATGATCTCTCACACGAGATCAGATTCTCAGGCGCGCGGCGATCAAATAGGTTCCTGTCGTCATCAGTCAACATGGAAACATGATTAGGAGAAGGGAACATCGTGTTTGAAGCATTAACGGTCGGTCATCTGCTGCTGCAGCTTAACTCTTCGAGTGTTTCCAAAGTGGGATGATAAAATAAGCAAATTACAATAGAGATGTTACTGTCAAAAAGGCAAATACTACTACTATATAGTATAACAGTGCTAACCTTACTGTTACTAAGCTAATATATTGTGCTTAAGGACAACCAACACAATTTAACATGATGGTTAAAAGCGTAATTAAATGAAACTAACGTAATTGAATCTATTTATATTCATCATCCAAAAGACTTCTTCAGTTGAAGAAATGAAGAAGATGGGGCAAA
Source organism: Poecilia picta (assembly GCA_033032245.1). NCBI lineage: Eukaryota > Metazoa > Chordata > Actinopteri > Cyprinodontiformes > Poeciliidae > Poecilia > Poecilia picta. Next base: position 6,151,612 of record CM065356.1, on the reverse strand, counting down.
ATGTCTTCACGAATCAAGAGAAGTCCTGTTCCCTTCTATTCAACCATTTAGGATTGTCATGTTCCGGATGACAGAGAATCTACAAAAGCTATATTTTAAAGGGGCAGTATTATGTCACATAGTAGCACAACTATGCAACTATGTTACTCTTCAGTTGTTAAAATACCATATCAAATTTGACTTCAAAGAAATTTGACTTCATAATTGAAATTGAGCCTATGTCTCTTTAAGAAACCCTTCTCTTTCTGTAACTCCGCCTTCAGGAAGTCATCACAACGTCTCTGTCCAACACACAGGTATTTTGCCAGCTGAATTGTTGCCATGGAGATTAAAGGATTTCTCAGATGTGACTGAAAAAAATAATTGAAACACTCCAGGTATGTTGTCATTCTTATTCTTGTAATAAAATTCTAGAATTATTTCCATTTTAAGAGGGAAGCTTCATTACTTCTCTGACCCAATAAACACCAGCTAACTAGATAAGCTAATGTTTGTTAACTACTTCTGTAGCTAGCATAGCTAAATCTTATTTCCACGTAAGAGCAATTTCTCAGGCAAAGATAACTTTTGAATAAAACAGAAAAGTTAGACTGTATTTTTAAGCTGAGGTGATTTAGCATTTTTATTTTTAACTGAACTCTTCAGATACGTTACCTCTGTTCATGTAGCCAGCCTACATGTTTAAGTTGAATGTCTCTTTATTACCCAATATCTCTCTGTGTGTAAGGACGTAATATAGAGCATTTTTAAAACTGTAACAAAAAAGTAATACCCACAATCTGCACAGAGTTGCACTTTTAGAGTGTCACATGCAGAGCTCAGTGAAAAAGACCAGAAGGAAGAAAATGAACTCATCAAAAAATGACAAACTACCATGTTATCCTCTCTTGGTTTTGTATTGTGGGTTCTGCGGTCCCCCGCTTTTGTCTTCTCGTACTGTTTTTTTGGATTGTCCTTTTGTTTTTGTAGTTTGTGTTGCTTTCTGCTCTTAAGACGAAAGAATCATGAATTGGACAGGACTGTCACCTGGATACTCTCCTAAAAGACAATTACAAAACCTGTTGTTTATGTTGTGATAACTTTTTAATGCCGTTGTTTTTTCTTTTTTTGCTGGGCTCACCATGTTAAAACTTCACTGCTGCTTCTTATTTACAGCATTGCTAGCTATAAGTTTATACATATATTTTTTCCCTGTTACAACTAAAAAATCCAATGTATTTAAATTACATTTTGTGGAAGTAGAGAAGAAGGGGCGAGCAGGAAGTCTTCATGCCTTTTTATCTTACTGTAATATTTGAAAGCTGTGCTCACATTAGCTTACTAGCTAATATGAAAGAGCTCACATATTAAAACAGCCTTTCTTCTGAATAGGGGCTACTTTCAAGTTCACTTTGTGATGCTAACGCACAAGCAAAGCATGAATAGACACTTCTGGTATTAATGAACAATTCACACTGCTTGTTGGCTGATGTGTTTCCTTTTATATGCGTCTGTCTCTCTGCCTCCCACAGGCCTTTCAATCCTGGTTGGTCATGACTTGTTTGACACTCTTCTGTGCCTTTCTAATAACTTTCAAAATTGCAATCTGCTGGTTTTCCTAAGAAACTTTATTAACTTCTTTGAATGATTAATTGAGAGTACTGTTTGGTAACCAGGTTCAATTGGAAACTATGTATGATTGAATTTATAAATTCTTTTGTAAAGTACCTTGAGATGACATTTATTGTGAATTGGTGTTATTTAAATAGACTGGATTGAATTTAATTGAATATCCAAGCTTAAAATTATTAGATGCCAATAAACAACACCTACACGCTAACCACTATTTTCAGTTTTAACTGTGTGCTGGTTTCATTTAACCTGTAGCTAGATGGATGGATGGTCTCTGAACTGGTAACCAATAACATAAAGCCCGATTACAGTTACTACCCTTCATGCTCACTCGGCGATAAATCAAAAGAAAAGCTAGCTGACAAAGCTACATCGGGAACTTGTCATTAACACACCAGTACATGCTTTTAATCCGACTCAATTCTTTTTTTTTAAAGTACCCAATTTTTGGTACAGTGGGTCTTGACTGGTTTGGAGTAAATGGTAATGCTTTATAAACCGTCAGCTGGAAGCTTTACCTTCTGCTGGAGGAAGTCTTGCATGATCTCCATTGAAAAACAAAAAAAACAAGCTTGCTTCTCGCCTTAGTATTGGGCATGCTATAGCATGTCTTTGTTATATTCCTTTTGTCGTTGGGGAGCTGTTTTGCCACTTGTTGGCTATGCTCCAACAATTGATTTTGATTTGATTTGATAATAATTTATTTCAGACAAACATTTCACTGACAAGTGCAAAAAAACACAATACCTTACTATGAAGTACATAGTCAATTACATGGAAACACACCACTTATTTAGTGATTATGAGTCTGAAAAGGAGCATGATGAAGTATAATTTTTACAATCATACCCTTTTCTATTCCTAATTCATCGTATTGTCTTCTCAGAGCTAGTGAGAGTTCCTTGAAGACTTTAGAAAGGTCAGTCTGGCCTCAAAACTGGTCAGCTTTTGGTCAATAGTGACAAGGATATCAACACAGCAATTGCCAATACTTATCAATGTAACTCTGGAGGCTGTCCAGGGTTTTTTCGCCGAGTTTTCTTGGAAGGAACAAAAAGGGCGTAGGTGAATATTTGGATTTAATTCAATGTATGGTTGATTTTACTTTTTGGCAGGTTTAACCTGAGTTGGATCATTTGTTCATTAGTGCTCCACCATGATTACTCATGACCAACTCTCACGAGATTCGAAGACACTGTGACCTCCCCAAAAAAACGAACACTGCACATCACCCTGAGCAGTAGAACGAGGTAGTGGCAGAATGATGTTATGGGGATTCTGTTCTACAGCGTGGTCAGGGAAGCTGGTCAGAGTTGATGGGAGCAATTATTGCTTGGGAATCAGTTGGACATCTCTCCACAAAGGAAGTGATGGTTGATTAGTGCAACTGGATCTAACTCTTTTCTTACCACATGTTCTTCTGACTAAAGGACGGCTTTGGTGTTGCATGCACAGAAACAGCTGTAATTCTCATACATTTGCTCTTATGATTTTGATTTATTTTTTTTTTGTATAAAGGGGGCTTACATGCAAACACAAAAGTGTGGTTAAAACTAAACCAACATTTAGACATTTCAGCATTGCCTGATGGGAAATCCAAAAGTAAAAAAAAGTATAATTACATGTTGATTGTGATATAATGGAACACATTTTGGTAATGATGGTTTAAATTATGGACTGAGCTGTTGCTTTCAACCCTAACTGCAGCTGATCTAATTTCAGTACATCTTGTCAATATTACTGCTTCTTGATTTCCACAAAACTGTCCCCTAAAACGCCTGCAGTGTTAAAATATTCACTCGGTAAAAGCCAGCCACATGAGGATCGAGGTGGTTACCACGTGAGCATATTTTTCCATTCAGGCAAAAGCCTCTCGTAAATATCTGAATTACATCTAAACAGAAAAAGTATGTGATTTAAGGTAAACCCTTGTCTGCAGAAAGACTCAGTGTATGTTCTGCGTCGCAGTCCACCTTAAAAAGTTAAGTCAGGACAACGTTTGGAATTGTCCCGCGACCAGCAAATTACACATCCCTCCTGGATACGAAACATCTGGACAACAAAAGGGCTCAGAGGAGCTTAAAGTGAGACAGCTGTGAGACAGTACAGCAGACAGACTCTGGTCGTCGACATGAATCCTGCTCTGCTGGCGTCTGTCTTGTCTTTGCTGGCCACAGTGGCAGCTCAGCCATATGACCACTATGACATGGGCTGGGTGAATGGCTACCGCCAGGGTTTCAACTTCCAGTGTCCCCATGGAGAGCTCCTGGTTGCCATCAGGAGCTACTTCAGTGAGAAGGAAGGCTCGGACCGACTGTGGTCTTTTGAGTGCCAGCCTGTACCCGAGAATCTGGGTGAGCCAAGCGACTGCTGGTGGGACGACATCAACCGAGCTGGATTGGAGTGGTGGGTATTGGCTTTCTTTGACTCCTCAGCTGGATAGATTTTTAGGTGCCACACATTGATAATATGATGCTTGAAATTCAAATATATGGATCTCCAGGGTATCAATCAGATATACAGAAGAGCTGTGTTGGACATATCATATAAAACAATGATCATTACTCATTTTATAGCTGTTCACTCACTTTTTAAATGTATAGTTTGGAGTGAGGCTAAGTAAAATATATTTAATAAGTAACAAATCATATTTCAAATGGCCAAACCTAAAGTTGATGATGATTGGTGGCACAAATCCTGGGTTGGGACATGAAGTAAGTGACTTTGTCTTTCTTTTGAGTTGAAGAAAAAAATTATATTCAAAAATACTTTATTGATCCTAAGGAAAAATTAAATGTTTCTTTGTTGAAATTAAATGAAAGCTTAACTAAATGAAAAACTTATGTGGAGGAATCTCACTTTTGATTCTGGTTAAGCAATTCAAACTTACATAAAAATTAACCTCCTTTTCACTCATCTTGGGATCTAAAATGTTAATTTTCTTTGGAAACAAACTTTACAAAGATGACTCATTTTATTTTTTGAACAGGGCTTCAGCTGAGGCAGATACCTCCAAGTCCTCTTTACTACTACTACTACTAATAATAATACATTTTACTTAAAACACACCTTTCATTTACAGAAATCTCAAAGTGCTACTATTAATAAAACAATTAATGTAAAACTGCAACAAACAGGGACCAGAAAATAGAGTTTTGAACATTACTATGCTGTTGGCTGCAAAGTTCATATGAAATAAAGTGTCCTGCTGTGCCCACCCAATACGTCTGCACTGTGCATACAATTAACCTCCCAGTCAAAGGGTGGCGCCAAACACATAGCAAATAACTTTTCAGCATCAATAACTAGCTAGAGCTTCTCCTTGGTAAAAAAAAAAAAAACTACTTTAGACTTAAAAATTGTAAATTACTCATAGTCCACCTACTGCAAAACAAAATGTTTCGCCCAGATTATCCTCTTCTGAGGTTGATACAATTTTATTGATTTTTACAATGCCCTATTTTTAAATAGCTGTGACTTTTGGCTCTTAATACATAAAATGCAGCATATTGTGGTGTGTGCTTCCCTTGTAAGGTTAGTACTATCAGCCCATGTCTTCTTGGCATGAGTATGAGAGGAGTTGTTTTAAGAAGATATAATATGTTTGTCTTGGGCCCAGGTTGACTTGTTGTTAGCTTTAGCCTCTGGTAACAAGTGCAAGAACATTTTTTAACTGGCCACAATGTCTCAGCTGAACCTCAGTTTAAAAAAACCCTCAATTTTTCCTTTAATAATTTAATATCTATTAAATAAAAATATAAAACGATCACAATAACCGGTTGTTACACATTCGAGAATTGTTTTCGGCCATTAAGAAGGATTATTTCTAATTTCAAATATATTTTTGAGCTGAACTGTAAGTATATATTGAGAAAATTTGAATTAATTTGCATTTATTTTACTTTGCATGCATGCTTTTTAAACAAAGTATGCAATTTTCAAATGTATTGTTGACAACAACAAATAAGATTAATGTTTAGAATTAAATTTTTCTTCACAAGTGGTAATTTGTCACTTGGACAAATTTTAAGCAGACCCAACCACTTTTCAATAATTAAGAAAGGACAAAGGATGTTATTGAACATAAATTTGTCAGAGTCAGCCATCAGGTTACTTCACCTCTGTAGTCAGTTATGAAAATGATGCATTTAACATTAATTGTACATTTATTAATAACTTTTCAGCAACATTTTCATTTGTCTCAAACTGAAATTAAGTACAGATTTCACACGAGTTCCTTTTTTATTGCCATCATAAAATGCTGGATTCTGTTCACCGTTTTCTCTGTCAGAGAAGCAAAGCAGGCCCTGCAGACCCGGTATGAATCATCATCTTTCTCCGATCCGTTTCCTGGGAACACAGTCGTGTCCAAAAAACTCTAACATCTCCGTCCAGAGTCCTTTGTCAGAGGCCCATTTAGAAATCCTTGCACCGGATTTATAGGCTGTACGGTTTTAGACTTTTCCTGAAATTTTTTGCAACACGGCACTCATAAAAATCAAATGGTGTTAACAGACTTGTTCGCGCATAATCCAGACCAAGGCTAGCCAGTTAGTGGGTTTAAAAAAAAAAAAAAAAAAGATAGATGATAGAAACTTTATTAATCCCTTTGGGATTTTACCTAAGGGAAGTTTTCATTTAATCCAGCTGCATATCAAATACTTAAAAAAAAATTTAAACAAAGAAGCTGCTGTTGGATTTAAATGTGCATTTTTAGATGCTGAAGCCTAAAATAAACACCTTTCTCTAATCGTCAGTTTCACTGAAAGCTTTTCTAATTAAGGGATTTAAATGACCCTCTGGAAAAAAAACACCATTGAAAGGAGGAATTGTAGTCTGATGACAGCGTGCTTCGGTCAAAAAAACCTAAACCATTCTATATCGGCTTCTGATGACAGGTGTGGTTTGGAGAAAAACGCACAATTTAAATTCTAAACTTTTTCCTTTGGGTTAAGCTAAGTGAACTCAATGCTCCACTTGGACTACAGCGTGAAAGTTGTTTTTTATTGCTACCACACCCACCTCTCTTTATCATAGCGGGCTGATTGAATTCAACATTGTAGAACATTGCCCTGCAGGAAATTACCCCGTCTGACTGAAAGCTGTGTTCGTCTTTGCCGTGATAAGTTCCTACATACGCAGCATTTCCTGTTGTCTGGTTCTGGTACATCTAAGATGTCCTCCAGATACTGTATAGGGCCAAAGCAAAAATGAAGAAAGAAACAAAACAAACTGTAACTCATGACTTGTGTCTTTGCAGGACATCCACGTGTACCAGGAATGGCCTGGTGGCGGGCGTTCAGAGCAAGTACTTTGAATCCACCCTCGACCGCGAATGGCAGTTCTACTGCTGCTACTACAAACGCCGCTGTCCGTACTCCTGCATGTACGTTCCTCACACAGTATGCTGGGCAGGTCGAGGAAGCGCTCTGTCGCTTTTGGCACCTTCTTTCTTGAGAGTTAGATGATGCAAATTGAGAGCAACCACAAGAGTACGACACGAAGAGCGGGGAGAAAAGGTTCATTCACGTCCACGATGCATTCTAGACAAAAACAGTTAAAGCACCTACCCAAGTGATTTCAGAATTGTGTAGTAACTGGTTACATTTACTTGAGTAATTTATACTAAAATATGTACTTTTAGGAGTATTTTTGCTGTACTTTTTACTTGTGTATCACAAAGTATCACTATTATTAGTTGATTAAAGTGTCTAGATACGCTGCTCTCTGCGAGTAACTTCACTGAATGAAGAGCAAGCTTTTACCAATGTTTACCACTGGCTCAGTGTCCCTACTGTATCCCCAAAGCATGATGCTACCATCACCATGTTTCACCGTTTGGTGTGTGTTGATATACATTGTTAGTTTTCCAACTTAAATTTATTTCCTTGGGAGTAAGCCAAAACTTACCACTACCAAGAAATAGCCCTTCTTACATGCACAAGTTGGAAATTCTGCGTAACAGAAAATGTTTTAATTGAAATTGTGAAAAAAATATGACATTAAAGTACAATACAGAGTTTCTGTTTTGCTCCTGTAACTCTCAGCAAAGTAAGAGCAGAGGTTTGGTACCTGTAAATGTTGCATGTCAGTCTGTACATTTTCAAAACGTTAAACAATCATCCGCTGCGTTCCTCAGGAAGACCACCGACGTTCCTGAATACTACAGAGAGGAGGGAGAGATGGTCATCCCCGCTTATGGCTACTTCATCCGAGGAGCCCAGACCACATTCAGCGGAGTGCTCAGGTTAGTCCTTAAAACACCAACAACTTATTTGTGAATGGGTACAACCTGTTCAAATACAGCCTGGCCAGAAGGGGGATTATTTTGTTGAAAATAAGGCAAGAACTCCCCAAATGACATGCTTGTTGAACTGACAGCTTTTCTTCTGGTTCCTTTATTTCAGAGATCGGCAGTGGAAGTACATCTTGTGCAGACTGACGGACTTTGACTGTGATTTTGAGAATTTATAAACCTCGTAAGGAGTGCCTTATTTACACACAAACATGTGAAAACATATAACCACTACTTATCCAGCCATATCGCAGTAACGACAAAGCATAAACGTATTAAAGCTCTTGTTTATATATTTTCATGTAATAAATAGACCAACTTAAGCAATGTTGTCTTGTAACCACTCTTCTTTTTTGTATTGCTTTAGCATTAAGAACTGATACATGATGACACAAAACAATACACAGTGAAATAAGCATCTGCACAGCCTTGGAGTCGAGAGAATATGTGAGCTCTACAGCTTTTCACCTGGGGAGGATCGTTAACGGCATGTTTTGCAAGTGTTTCCCAGACTGTAAAATGTTTATAGCATTTTGGGGGGAAAAATGGCTTTCTTCTACAATTTCCCGGCTAGAGAACCAAAAGTACTCAGTGAGCTGTGTGATTGAGAATATTCTCTTGATGGAAAAATTGGAGCTACAGTTTAGGGTAATGAGGAGGAACCAGGCATTATGTGTGTTGCAGCCGACTGTGTCGCACCAACTTTGAATGGTAGCCAAACCATTTCTTCATGTATAACATGTTATGTTTGCCATTTTAATCTGTGTTAAAAAAATGTAATAAAGAATATTTATTGTTAAAGATTATTGTGTTTACTTTATGGAAATACATTTTTTAAAATAAGTAAAAGATTTAAAAATGTATTTGCACATCATATTCAAAAGAACTAACTACAGTATATGGGAAGTAGTAGGAGTTATAGGAGAATGATGGGAAAGTATGAGCCTCCCAAACGTTAGCTGAGCCATGATGAGCTCCTTTGAGCTTAACTTGGCTTAAGGTAAGCTTTAAACTGACGATATTGCCATAACAGAAAACAGAGCAGGAAAACTGTTAGTGTGCCTGCATACTTCTCCAAAGGGTTTGACATCAGGGATTAGGGTTTTGGTGTGTATGCACAGCAGTTATTGGGTGAGAGGCACACCCGTAAGGACAATTTTGGGAAGCTAATTAACCTAGCCGTTATGTTTTTTGGACTGTCTCAGGAAGACGGAGAATCCGTAGAGAACATGCGTGAATGTGGCTTTATCTTGGAAGATAAGAGGGAGTTATAGTGCTGCATTGAATTTTCCTCAGAAGCAAGAGCGAATTTTCTCACATCTGAGTTTAGCTAGTTTCAGATGCTAACTGCTACTGTTAGATATTTACTAGCAATAGCTAGTAAATAGCTATTGTTATTTGCTGTTGCTATTTACTAAACACAAACCAATGTATTTCTCATTGCTATTTTGATTCCAGGATTAATGTGATACAAACCACTAGACAATGGTCAATAGATTGGCCAGAGTTTCTTTAAAACACAGTTTGAGTTGGATAAAAAATCTTTTTTCTAACTGTGGACAAGCATGTCCGTTGCTTTATTTTCAGCGAAGAGGCCGCTACAAAACTAGACAAGCACAGAAACATGGACTTCACAAAGTTCTGAACTCATTTCAATTTCATTGAAACTTAGGGATTTGAGAAACCTTTACTTTGCTTCTGCTTCATGTCTTCCCAAAAATGTCTCCTTCTCGTGGGTCCAGTTTGATTTACTTCATCTTGTGTGTTGGATCACTACAGCTCGCCTTTGCAGAATGTGAACTCGGACCAACAAGTACAGCCAAGATGTTTGGCTGCCATTTTGTCCGCGTTCTTAGTCCATTTGTTCTGGGGTTTGTTCACCGACTCAACCTTCCAAATCCATTCAAACTTAATGGGGTGGGCTGGATAAAGGTCACCGGTCTCCCCTCGCCGTCCTGAAAGGGACAGGGGACCGGGCCAGTGTAGCTTTCAGCTCTGTTTGTTTATGGCAGCTGCTGTCTCCAGGCTCGGGGCCAAACACCGCTGGGATTACACAGCTGTCCCTTAGAACGGTGGCCAGCGGAGAGCCACACGCGTGCAGCAGCCTCCTGCCCTCAGAGACCTCCTATCCCTGTGAGGGAAAGCCTCCTTCCTGAGTCCGAAGATTTAGGAAGATTTAATGTCCCGCATTATCCTCTCCTCCCACCTACAAGTTTTCATTACAGCAAGATGAAGAACGATCCTTTCAAAACAATACCTACTCTGGCTGTAATTAAAGTTTAGAGGAGAAGCCACAAAGCTATTAAAGTCTCCTTACTGCAATCACTTTTAGAATCCGTAGTTAGCTGCCATGTAATTAAGTACTAAATATACTTTTATGGCAGCAAAGTAACATGGAGAATAGGTTTCCAAACTCTGCCTTTTTTACCAGAAGCAAACGTTTTTATTGTACGACGCGTAAAAGATATATGCCACATACTTGTGGCAATGTCACAGATTTAATGTTTTACTTAAAAACGTAATACATAAACGAAGCTGCGAGGGTGTAAAACTGAGCAAAACTCCATAAAATTAAAGTTCTGGTGATAAAAATGAAACAAGGATTTGATTCTAACACCTGATTACCAGCTTTATGAAAACATCTTAATATCGTGGCCGAACCACAAGTTAGCACTCGACTTATATCCATTTGTCCCTTGAAATTATCAGATAAATTCAAAGCAGTGCAGAAAAATATGTACTTTTCCAGGTGAAAAAAATTATACTTTAGTATACTTCAATTTTTTAAAGTACACTTTAAGTATACTAAATATTAAGTGTACTACCTATAAGTATATCTGAAGTATACTTAAAATACACTTGTACCAATTTCGAAATTAGAACTTTAAACACACTTAAACATAACTGTACCAAAATACACTTTTGATATATTAAATAAAAGTATACTTTAAGTGAACAAAATATGAATGAATATGTATGAATTTTTAAGTGCCTTAATAATCTTTTACTATTCATTAAAATTGCATACAATTAAAAAATGATAATCATGATGTAATTTTTCAGAAAGTATCCAATCAATTTTCAGATGTGTGATGTAAAAACCTTATAATCAACGGCATTAGCTCCAGTTCACATTCCAGACCAGATGGTGGGGGTATTCCACATTTTCATTTATTTAAAAATTGCCACAAAGAGAAGAAAAACTTGAAGCAGGGAAGATAACAGACACTGTTCAAATTCTCAATTTTTACTTGCATTATGCCTTAAAAGTAGAGAAGGCCTTTACAATAGATATTAATTTTGGTCAATTCAAGTCTGAGTTAGACTACAACACAACGGGACAACAACCGATGGAAATGAAACGTGTGTCACAAAAGGAGCCCGGGGGACGAAGGCTGCTAAGTGTTGCTAGCTGGTGGTAAGTTTGCTTATTAATTATTTTCATTTAATTATAAACAGTGCAGTAAAGATATATAACTTACGTTGGTTTCTTAAATAATTTATCAATTATATTGTGACTTTTATGATTATTACAATAGGAATCATTCAGCTTCATGTTACAACTGCATGGAGGTTGTTTGTTGCGACTTACACTTTAATTCATAAACTAGCCTGGTTTTAATTAAGCGCCATAAGGCAAAGAGACTTTGATATTGTGAGGTGGTTGTTGTTCTAACTCGTTTATAAATGATTTTATCTTCAACATATGTTTGCAGTCTAACTAAGCAAATGAAGATGAAAGACGAAGCCAGGTGAAAGCCAGGTGAAAGGTGTTAGAAAACCTAAAGACTTTTCTGTCTCAGAAGAAGTTCTGACTCCACCAGATCACCAACCGGCTTTGAGGATGAACCTCCACATTGTCTTCATGACATAAGTTTGTTTTTTCAATGAGGAGCTAGCTACATTTTCAACAACAAAAACTGGTGTGTTACCAACACTAAGTGCTTAATAAACATGATTTGATTTAAAGGTAACTGGAAAGAATTTTTCTCTTCTTGTTAATCTAACATTTATCTTTCATTTTTTTTATTTGTTGTTGACTTTCAGGGCCCTGTGAAGGACTGGTGACCTATCCAGGGTGAAACCTGCCTCTCATCTGATGGCTGCTGGAGATGGGCACCACCAGCCCCCCTCACCACCCTGCAAGGATCAGTGTGTTCAGATCATGGATGGAAAGATTTTAAGGTAGTTTGTTTCCTTAAGTCCACACTTAAAACAGCTTCATAGTTATTGCCAACATCAACAAACTTTTTTGCTGACTATTTTTTTCTACTTCTTAACATAAACAAGTAAAGACACCCAAAAATGTTTTTCCACCCCAGGCATCCGGTCCCAATCATCATCAGTTCTTATGATGTCACATACATGGCGAGTCCACAACATCTTAAAATTGTAAGTATTATTTTCTTATTTGCCATTTTTCTGTACTCTTTAAATACACATGCTTTCTCTGTTTAATTGCTCTTTTGTTCTTTTTTGTAGGTTTTTGTTAGGTGCAGTGAATGGAAATGTTCTGTCATTGATCCTCAGGTTCATGTTTTATTGCAACACTTAAATTGTCATGTTCATGTGTTCACTTTTGATGTGTAAACTGATTATTTCTGTAAAATTCATAAAGTTGTGAGTAAAATTGGGCAATTTTAAAATGTCAGTAATAAAACAAAATATTTGAATTACCTTGGGCATCTTGTGTAATTAATCTTTACATGTAATTTTTGCCTAAAACAATGTAAGTACTGCAGTGTAGTTATGCATGTCATGTACAAAATAGGTACGTAGGAATAAAGACTTTCACGAGTAATTAAAATTGTAGTTTAGTATCAATAGCAGGAAATCAATAATAAAAAATTAAGTGTAATTTAAAAACATTACTAATATATTAATAGTATATTTAAAATATCTTTGAAGTATATGAAATATATATTTTTAATATAATTCTGAGACAATTATTGCACTCAAAATATAATTACATTAAAATATAATAATAAAGTTCTGAAATATATTTAAAAAGTATACTTTAAGAACGCTCTAAGTACACTTGAAGTTGTTCCAAAAAAAGTACGCATAGTATACTAAAATATACTAATAGTTGTAATTTAATACTATATAAATACTACTAAAGTATACTAAGCAAAAAATTAGTTGTTCCAAAATAGTAGTTTAAGTACATCGATAAACGTATACTAAAGTATGTTAAAATTTAGTACACTAAAGTATACTTTTTTTCACCTGGGTTTGCACTGGAGATATTTTATGAATGTATCACTGGTTCCAATCACTCCTGGTAATTTTTGCAAACAACAAAAATATGGTAGTAATTTTGAAAACAAATATTTGGCATTCTGCATTCAGCTGTCCTAAAATAGCTCGCAGATTTGTTGAGCCATTAACCACACATCTTGGACACACTCGCAGTAAAGAAACCATTTTAAATATGAACATGAATCATTATTCATTATTCATGATTTAAAAAATAATATTGGCCTTTAGCTTCTAGAATCTAAGTGCTGCTGAATCAGATGAATAAGTGATGAGCAAATATGATCTCTATGAAACAAGCAGAAGTTTTCATTCAGATGTCATTAGCAAAGACATTCGAGCAGAGAAGTGTGGCTGCAGATTGATCTGAGAACGTAGACTCATCGTAAGTGATGACCCGTTGGTTGAATTCAATGTGAGATTTATACATATGATGAACAAATAGTATATTTCAGAGAAACATGTAGGGGAGTAAACTATTTTACTAGTCTGGTGAAAACCAGCCTCCTGTTCTTTGTCCAGAAGTGATTTCTTCCTGGAGTTGTGGACTGTGTTTAAATTTTACCCAGTTGCTAACATTTGCCCATGACATACGTGTATGGTGGTGGTTCTTAATGGATAATGCCTGTGCTGTAAACAAGCATCCTCCACTGCGAAGAGAGAAGTGCTGAACCAAACGAGGCGACTCGTTGACATTAATTCAATGTTAAGTCAATATTTGGGAGCATGGCCAACGTGGACTGAACAGTATCGTCCACTTCCTCCGCTGCCATCGCTAAAACTACAGGCAGAATACAATTTTAAAACAGCACAGAAAAAAATGTCATTGTTCTTTTCTTTGATTGGCCCAGTGGAAATTCTACCAAAGACAATCCAAGTCGATGGAAGAAAGCCCAAACTGCTGTAAGCAAGATTTGAATCAAGTGGGATAGCATCTTAATGCATTGGCCAAGTTATTTTACTTCTTGTAAAATACTTTGAAGTACAAAACCAAAAAACAAACTTCAAATATGTCCTGGCAAAGCAATCTTTTACTTTCACTGGAAGGCTGGACTGCTGCTTTTTTTCAGGTTTTAGTATTTCTGAAATTTTTCCTAACAGACTTCTTTGTTTCTCATTTGAATAGTACAGGATAAAAGTCAAATTATTTTGTGGAAAATCATTAAAAATGTTTATTAGATTTTCTACAGTACAAAAACCTGGAATTTTAGGTGGGGGTTGTGCAGACTTCGACGTATTAAGGTGTGTTTGGATGACCTATTCAGTCACCCATTGACTCGTAGTAAGTTTTTAAATCACTAAACGCTATTGGCCCGTTACGCAAACCCGAGTGTGTAGTGTTTTATCGCCATTTGTTTCATTCTTTTATTGCAGGGACTTTGCCTTGAAGATTACTGGCTGGTTATAATCTACTGAGCTATGGGATCACATACCTGCACTGGCCTGCGAAATAAGGTCCAATCAGAACTTTAGTGTACCAGGAATGTTGGTAAGAAAACCTGTCAGCATGACGCCGCAGAATATAAAGCCTGAACTACGATGGAATACTTTAGATTAGCATAAATTCAAGTGTTTCACTGGCCCAGTCAAAGTCCTGAGGTAAATCCAACAAATTGCGGCAAGACTTGAAATACCCAATTTGATTGAACATGAGATATTCTGCAAATAAAAATATCTCTCTAGTTGTACAAAGGGGGAAATTACTCACAGTAAAATGCTGCAGGACTGAGTATGCACTAAATTCAAATGCATCCCACACTTTTCATATTTTAATTTGTAAAATGTTTTTTTTTAATTTTTACTTTTTATTCTTTTGCTTCAACAGTACAATTATTTGCTAGTTTGTGATGGTTTATCATATAAAATATCATAAAAATAATTGGCAGTTTGTAGACATGGCGTTACAAAATGTGTACAGGTTTTGTCAGGAGTTGGATTTTAAAGCTTCTCTTATTAAAATATGTTAAAGGAAACTCCATCCCAGTCCATCCCACAGAGACTGCTCTGTTCTCAGCCGGTGCGGGAGCGAGGGGCTGTGTTGGGGATGTGTGAGCACCATGCAGTGTGACCCTGACCCCGCCCCAGGCCTGCACAGATAGGCTGTTTATTTTAGGGAGCCTTTGCACTCAATACCGCTGCTCTCGCTTGTGGATAAAAACAGCTGCCTTGTTTTGTTTCTTGACAGCACGGGGGCGCACTGCAGCGCAAACTCACCGCTCAAGTCTTTAGTCTTATTCACCGACCCAAACCGCTTCTCAAGCAGGAGACAAAACACGGAGGAGCTGCCCTGGAAATGTGCTATGGTGTTTTAAAATCAATAGTCGGGTGCAGAGGTTTGATTGAAGGCAGATTATCCTCGAATTCAGACAAATTCAAATACACACCAGCTGTGTTTCAATGGACAGTACAATTCCACTGAATTTTGACATTTGGAAAATAAATTTGGTTAATGGAAGCACGTCAACTTTGAAAAATGTCTTGTTTTTCGATAAAAACCTTTGTCGTTAGGATGAGGTGAGTTTATTTGGATGTATCAAAATTGGTTTACTTCATAATGGAAACGCTTTTCCACATCACTCGAGTCACGTGATCAGCAACAGCTGACAATTGCAATCAATGCCTTGGAGATGTCCATTGTGTCCCCAAGACAGACACTTAAGGCAAACACAGAAATCAATGAGTGAGAAATGCCAAGAGCTGGACAGGGTGAAGGCAGAAAACGAGAGGCTACGCCAAGACATCTGGGCTTTAAAGGGACCAATTTCTCTGACTGCTTTCAGTTTGAGAGCGTCAACAGGAAAGAGAGAAAGTATAATGATTCAATAAGAGTTGACGCAGGACGTGTCTTCAAGGAGAAAGGGGACTCTTAAAAATCTGGATGGAGTTTGACAGGCTCCTTAAATCAACTGAAAACATCTCAGAGGAGGAGAACCTCACTGGCAAGGCCTATTCAGGGTCCTGGAGAGGAGGGTCCGTCAGATAGTCAAACCTCGGATTCAGGAAGAGCGATGTGTGGACTTGAAGAAGGCATTCCCCCTCGTGGAGCTTTGTGGAGGTTCTCTGGAGGTGTGGGGTATCGGGCCCTTTGATACAGGCTGTCAGGTCCCTGTATCGCCGGTGTCAGAGTCTGATCCACATTGCCAGCAGTAAGTCAGGCTCGTTTCAGTCTCAAAGACCTGGAGCTCATCACCAAAGATAAATCATCCAAATACCAGTAAAGAGTGTGAAAATCAGCTCAGAAATCATCTTTATTGGCATTGAATTCTGTAAAGTCAATAAAAGTTTAACCACTGACTATGGAGAAGAGATAAATCTTTTTTGCATAAAGATTTTTAACAACTTTTAAATAAATTTTTTGAGTGTTCCTTTAAGATAAATACTCCTTTTCCATTGTTTTGTAAGAGGTGCTCGTCTCATTTCCAATGAGAAACAAGCTTCTTTAACGAATAAGACTCTTGTTATGAGTAAATGCTGTTTGACTGTAACTTTACTTTTTATGTGCTTGTGATTTAACTACATGGAAATATGAAATCATGAAATAAACTTAAGCACAAACCTTTTAAGTCAATAAAGCTCAGTTAATAGGTATAACACAATTTATTATTGGCCAATATCCCAAAAAATAAAACATTTGGACATGACTGCAAAGACTCACTTTAAGTTATATCTGTGAATTTGGCTTTGACCAGAAAAAAGTAATACATTTTTATGATGTTTTTGTTTTGTTTTAAATGATGTTTGGATATTTTTGCCATAAGCCCATGTTTTTTCCACCCCTCACAAAACATTCCTGTTGGTGTAGATAATCCACATCCACTCTCTGGAATTTTAATGGGGATTGTTTCTTTTGTGAGAAACCTATTGAAGTGAAAACTTTTGGCCACGACAGCCACAGTTGGATGGTCGGATCCCACTTTGGGCCAGTGAGAACATATGGTTCTGGCTTTCTGGTTTGGTTCACAGGATCATTAAAGTTTAATTGAATTTTGGTCACATTTGGGCTAAAGCCAAAAAGATCGTCAGTCAGCTGGTTTAAACCTTCAGGAATATGAATAGGGAATAAAGTTCTATAAACAACCAGACTTGAATCTTCATCACGCAGAATGGTTTAAATTATAATAACGCACATTTTCTTCTTGGTAGATATTCTTTATTTGAAACAAATGAATAGTAAAAAAATACAGGAGTACCTGTAGGAGTATATACATCTATACACACAAGGATACAAAAACAGTGTTTTTCAATTTAAGAATCAGTCGTTTTAAATATTTTAGTTCGAAAAGGAGTGAGAAGAAATGTACTCTTTTTGTTAAAATTCCCACTCTTTTATACTATTATTATTCCAAAATGCACCTAACTAAAACAGATGCTGCAGAACTAGTAATAGTTTAACTTACTACATACATAGTACTTGTCAATAAGCATCTACTACATTAGAAAAGATAACTTTATGCAATTTTTTATCTTACCTATCTAGTAATATCCCATATATTTTACTCCATCTTCCATATAGCTATTTGGAAACATTTTTTAGACCATTTTTTTTTTAATATATTTATGTTTGTACATTGCTTCATTTCTTGAGTCATGCTGTCACTCCGCAGGTCGATTTACTATGCCTTTAGTAACAGAAGGTACCGTATATTCTGCACTACAAGGTGCACTGGATTATAAGGCGCACCTTCAATGAATGGCCTATTTTAAAACTTTTTTCATATATAAGGCGCATCGCATTATGAGGCGCATAGAATAGACACTACAGTAGAGACTGGAGTTACGTTATGCCTCCACTAGATGGAGCTGCACTAAAGTGAATGTCAACAAAAGAGTCCAACTCCAATCGGCGAGGAGAGCCTTCCGTGACTGGGCCGGGGCGTAGCCGGACGATGGTCTTTCGGTGTGCCTTATAGTGCGGAAAATATGGTACTTTTACTCAATATTTCTGATTTATTGACACGTAATCTTTGAGAGCCACTGGGGAAAAAAGTTATCAAATAATAAAAATATATATCTTCAAAATTATTCTTTTTTTCTGGTGGGTCACCAAAAGTTGATGACTGATTTAAAAATAATAATAAATCGTTCATATACCTGGAAGATTTAGACTTCAAATCATTTCATTCCCACAAAAAGTTTCTGAAAGGAAGTGACACAGATGCAGTATTCTCCTCTGGCCCTCTTTTATTTATTTTATGTTAAAAAAAATGACATAATGTAAATTAATGACACACTTGAATAATCAATGGAAAAATCTTTCTATTGATTACCTTCAGTCACTGGATTATTTTCAGTGATGAGCTTTGAGATTAAGAATTTTTGTCCCACAAAACTTTTCCATGGCTCCCACACTGCAAAAACACAAAATCTTAAAAAGTACTTTTGGTCTGGTTACTGGTGCAAATGTCTTAGTACAATTGAAATAAGACAAAACTAACTTACAAGGAGCATTTCATCAAGATATAGGAGCGTTTTAAGTAAATAATTCCATAATATTCATAAAAAAGTACAAGCAGATCTATGCCAAAACATTTTTCCCATGTTATAAGTGACAGTCCATCCATTCTAGCAAGGAGAATATGGAAACATCCATGTTAGCATCCAGTGATCTTATCTTAGGCTTTGTCTTAGTTTTTATGTAAATGTACACCAGAAAAAGTAGTTAAAAAAAATACTCCCCCAACTTAGCCACTCATTTTGGTCATACTCTTAAAAAGCCATAAATAAGACCCACAATGTGTGGCTGTAGCGGCCAAAACCAAGCGACTAAACTTAAAGGCAGCTTATAAAACCCTGCTTTGGGAAGCTGCTCTTTCACGTTAAGTGCAGTATAAAGTGATAAATCCGGTGACGTCTGTATCATGACCAAAAACCACGTTATGGCGACGTGTGAAGGCAGCACATACAGAAGCAACTGACCATGGCGGGACTCGACGCAAACACAAGCAGGAATAAACGCGTTCCAGCCACCTGCAGCAGGATGCTGGGGACTGTCCGCCACATTGATTTTGGAGTCAGGTTTCGCGTCTAACGATTCAGATTCTCTTGTGTAGTGCAAGAAAAACAAACCTCTAAAAGATTTTCTGTTGACCTCAATCAATATATGATGGGGATTTTCAGGAACTATAAGCAAGTAGTTTTCATTTTTGTTTTTGTTGTTTTTTCCCAGAGGAGAGTTGTGGATTTGTGTTTGTACAACCAACTTGGCGTCGTCCGGCATTCTCAGTAAGAAGGTGTTGGATTATAGGAGGTGGTTAAGAATAACAGCCCGTCCCCCTCCACCAAAAACACCTTCTGGATGAGTGGGGCAAACAAAAAAAAAGCAGTGCGTGACGTGGGAAGGTGGCCAAAGGTTTGTGGGAACAAGAGGTGCGTAAGCTGAGCTCAGGGGCCTTACTGGTTCTCAGGCTTCCCTTTGCTTTTCTTTATTTTCACTGCTTGCAGTGCGCCTCCAGACAAAAGCATCATTATTGCTCTTGGATTCCTTTCCGGTGACTTCTCGGGTTTGACGCGGCGCTGAGGAAATCAGGTTGTTTACAGGCTGCAGCGGAAGAAGCTAAATGGATAATGGATCTGCGATGAGTTAGCTAAGTGTTGATGGTTAGCCACGACGTCCCCGGCTTGGTATTGTCTCTCTTATTAGCGAGGATTGGGCCTTTTGTTCGCATTGCCTGGAAGGCCAGAGATGTCTTTGTTCTGTTTGTGACAGCTGTTAATTTTGTTTTGCCATTTTACTGAGGCTCAGAGTGAGCTGGAACGGCTACGTTTCCATCAGTAGCCTCTTCTCACACCACCCCCAGCATGTGCCTCTCCTTGTTGTGTGGAACTAACCTGGGATCCAGAGATTAGACACACTCTGAGGATTTCTCATGATATAGAAAGGGCCTCACAAGGTTAGAATCTGTGCTCACGTTACACACACGAACGTCTCTCAAAGCTGGCCTTCCTGACATGTCAGATGCAAGGGAAGATCTCCGTTTCTAACAGTATTTCAATTGATCATAGCTAGAAGGTGCAAGAATTTCTTAATGTCAAGTCTAAGTATTGATCCTCAGCCAAAAGTGATGAGGATCAATACTTTCCACAAAAAAAAAAAACTTTTTTTTGTGATTCCACAAAAAAAAATAGCCCTTTAATTTGACGCCACGTAAAACTTCAACTTAGGCATCAGCCTTAGTTTCACTAGCCATCGTCAACAGGAATATTTTATTCAGTATTTACGTTGTGCACAACACTGGGTTGGACTTTTTAACCAGTGAGAGCACACTGGTTTCAAGGGCCCTCTCAGGCCGATGCCTCCCTGGATGTTAGCCCTTATCGATTGTATCAGAAACGGCAGCCGTTTGTCACACAGAAAAGGTCTGTGCAAGTTTAGTTCTACAAGGAGACAAAGAATCGGTTTTAAATTTTGTGTTTTCTACACAATTAGTAACCAAGTCAGTGCTGTTGTTGTTTTTATGCATAAGCTATCAATAAAAATAAAGGGGTAAAAGTGATATGTGGGTCAGAAAATCATGCAGATGGGTTGAGAGCAGGACCAAGGGTTAGTTTGTAAAAGAGGTTACTTTGCTTTAACCTATTTTACAGGTTAAATAAAACTAACCTGTAAAGTAGAGGTTCTCACCCATCAGGTAATGAGTTCTCAAATGTTATATATCCCAAAACCTAATCTATGTGATGGGAACAAAAACATATTTCTAGTTTTTGTTTGAAAAAAATCACTGAAACCTAGGTATCATTGTTCTACTGTGCACAAAGTGTGGGAATCCTTTTATTAGGCACTTTAGCTGCATGATTGACTCTATGCATCATAAAGTTTAACTTACTATTTCTTATTTTGGATCTGTGTGATGTGCTTCCATACACAGATGTCCCCACTGCCAATCTATTATATTATTCAATTCTATTCTATGTCACTCTAAATGTTCATAATTTAATTTTGCTGGTGACCTCTCCACAGATAAAGCATCTTCATTTTAATTTTTTATTTTTATTTTTAGTATTTTCAAACTTTGGAGAGAGAGAAGTGAGAATAATCAGTCCGCTCCATCTCAGAGCTAATGCACCAAAGGGAAATGAAAGAAGCACAAAATGTTTTACAGTTGTAAAATTAGACAAACAAAACCCCATTAAATAAAGGACTGCAGACTCCTCCTTCATGGCTCAAAATTGAGACAACAGAGATGAAAGAAAAGATGCCAATAAATTTGCTCTATAAGTGGGATAATAAAACTATTAAAAATGAAACTGACAACCCTTTAATAATTCAGACAGTCCGAATTTGGTATAAAATTCATGAAATGTTTAGGCTAGAAGGTTTTCTTTCTCCTAAAACCCCGTTATGGGAAAATAGACTGCTACCAAAGATTTTTCAGTCTGGTAACTTTAGATCCTGGCAGGAGAAGGGAATTTGCCGATTGGAGCACTGCTATGAAAAGAAAGTATTTATGTCACTACAGCAGTTAAAAGAGAAGTTTGAACTGACAAATAAAGATTTCCTTGGCTATCTCCAACATCGCGACTTCATAAGAGCTAATCAGAAAGGTAGTTGGAAGCTACTGTCCATGTCTCCCGTTTAGGTACTGTGTCATGCCAGTCGGGCCGTTGTATAAAATCATCTCAAGGGTGTATACAGCACTCATGTCAACTTTAGCTATAAATGGTATGGATAGTTCTAGAATCAAATGGGAAAAGGATTTGGGAATGTCTATTGAGAGGCAGTTATGGAATAATTTGTGCAGAGAAGGTCTCACATCTACTTTAAATGCTCGATTTAGACTAGTACAATTTAATTTTTTACATCAGTTATATGTCACCCCACAAAAATTACATAAATATAATTCCAATATATCTCCTCTTTGTTTTAGATGTGGCATGGAGGAAGGAACATTCCTTCATGCCACCTGGCATTGCTCTAAATTGCAAGGTTTTTGGAAGGGGGTCTGTAAAACGTTATCAGACATTCATGGCATCATGATTCCAATAGACCCGGAGATCTGTCTATTAGGGAACTTTACAAATTCCAATTTAAAAACAGTCTATGACAAGAAACTTACAGAAGTCCTTTTAGCAATTGCTAAGAAATGTATTACAACTAAATGGAAATCAGACTCTCCCCTCTCAATTAAAATGTGGCTTTGTGAGATTAATAGCTGTGTGACACTAGAAAAATAAACCTATTGGATGCAGAATAGAAGTAAGACTTTTTATAAAATATGACAGCCTTTTTTAAGTTATATGCAAAATCTACCAGCACATGTGATTGAGTGATGATCCTGTAATCGAGCTGGACTCGACAGGATTTATGAGCGGGTCTGATCCCATCTGTCTCTCAATCTATTTCTGATTCATATACAATTGATTTCATCCCTATAGATTACCCACCCCCATCCAGTCCTTGTTATATGTTGTGTTATATTATTGTAAATGTATTTTACTTTCAATATGTCTCATTGTTTGAATTGTGTGCCATTGTGTACCAGTTTTGTCCTGTCTGTTAATACCTGTAATGTTACTACCAAAAATCTAAAATAAAATATTCTAAAAAAAAAAAAGACTGCAGGACGATCAGAGGGCTTTTAAAGAGTGGCATAAACAGGCCGACAATGAGAACCGCTTACATAACCAGGATCCATCCTTCTTGGACTTGGACGTCCTGGACTTTGTCTATCTGATGTCAACACATAAAAACGATTAAAGGAAACTGTACGTTCTGGCTAGCCCTACATGTATCGCCTCGTTTTTGCAGCAGAGAGCCAGACTCCCCTCTGCAGGTGTCCCTACATTGTTCCTTCCTTTGAAAGAAATGTGCAGTGGAAAAGTACCCGGCTGCTAGAAAAGGCCGCGGCCGGCTCCTTATCGCTCTGCCCGGCCTTGGTTGCAACAAAGGGGAGACATAGATAGATAAGGCAGCTTGAAAGTTGCTCTCACTTCTCCAGCTGCGCTTGTCCGCAGACGCAGGGACACATTTATCTTGTCTGGGATTCACGGACAAATGTAGACGAGAAAATACGACACTTAGCAAAAGAGGCTCCAGTTAAACACTGCAACAGAGAGCAGATTCACATAGCAAATCCACCTTCACCCAGTTTTACTTACAGCTCAAGTGCTCATGAGGAGAACAGACATTTTTGTTTATTTATTAGCACAGATGGAGGATGTATTTTCACTTAATTAAGTTAGACATTTAGCTTGCTTCCTTTCTTTCCGGAGGATGAACTAATCAGAAATGAGGATTTATGCCTCAGAGAGCTGTATGACAACCCGGCTAATTATCACATTTATTTATCTATAGGAAGTCATTGATAACTCTTTTAGTGCCTTAAATAATTACATGAGAAGCAGCAATTAAATTGTGTCAATTATTTGTCTTTCCTGACCAATATTACAATTTGCTTGATGTTTTTTGCAATCAGAAAAGAGCATCTTCCAGATGCACTTTCTGGCCCAGGCTGGGTATTTTTTTTGTCTTTTCAAGTCATCAGCTTATCACTTAAAATCAGAAGTCCTGCTGTTGTGTTTAGAGCTCTGCTTACTAAAGGCACTGCAGTGCGGACAACTGAGATGATGTCATGCAATGATTTAAAGTCTCAATTTTAAATCTTTCTTTTTTTTACTTTATTTTTTACATAAAAATACTGTGATTACCGTTTACTTCCTTGTATGATTCTGTGTATGAATATTCTGTGAAAAGTATTAAAATTTGTATGCGAGTCTGATCGTTTGGAATTAAAACTGCAGTATGAAACTTTTATTTTGAAAAGGTTCTGTGACAGTACATTATGACACAGATAATCTGTGAATAAATTGATCTCCTCCAACACCTCTTGAGCTGCTACTGCCGACTGAAGAAATATGCCGCTCCTGACCAAAAACAACCAATCAGAGTCAAGAGGAGGGTCTTAGCGCTGTCAATCATGCTTGTGAACGCACTGGTAAATGCGCTATTCGCAGAAAAATAACTTATTGCTATAGAAAAAATGTTTCTCTGCCGTGCTAACTAGCTTGAGCGTTCTTTCATTCACGTTTGAGAAATTGTTTGGTCTCCCATGGCAACCACTTACTTAAACCATGTGGGGACCAAGCACCGCCTTTTAGGCAAATCTCCTCCTTGGAGCCGCAGTTTCCAAGTTTCTGAGCTACTTCTCAGTGGAACACTAGTGAAAATATTGTTAAAGCGTTAATAGCCGAGCTATGTTGTGATGACTTCTTCAAGATGGAGTTTCAGAAAAGGCAGGAGCTCTTAAAGAGACAGAGACTCAATTTCTAGACGTTAAAACAGGAAGTAAAGTCAGGTAATTTTTAATAACAACTGAAAGTAACATAGTTACTTGATTGTGCTATAAAATGGCACTTATGTGCCTAGAAAACACATAATAATGCCCCCTCAAAACCTATTTATATTGTTTCATCTTCCTTGTTTTGGGTGCATTTCCTGTCACTCAGTGCAACAGTTCATTAGTCTGTTCAACGCTCTACCTTCACTACACATTTATTTGGATAATTAGACCGGTGCTGGTGTTGTTTTAGGGAAACTAACTAGATGGTAATTTCATCTTTTTTTTTTTTGCAACATTGAGAACTCCTGTCCTGGTATAGTTAGGATCCTGTAGATAACTGGTGACAAGCTTAGCTCAGCTATTTTTCCTTCATGCTTAAACAGCTGACTGAAGCTATCAGGCTCTGAAGTGATCATGGGGTTAAATGGATGAAAACAAGGAAAAACAAGGCAGCTCTAAAGTGTATCTGTAACACCATCACAGATTATATCCAACATTTAAGCAACCGGCCATGGGAACCAGACGAAGCCCAGGGTTAGTGTTTCGTTTGCTCTGGCAGACCGGGACTGGCTTCCCTCCAGTCCAAACAGGTTTCCTCCCAGCTTCAGTGAGGACAGCCAATCACGGCTGCAGGTTTGGTACGGTAAGACTTCGATAGTGAGTTACAGTGCTCAACGCTACGTCACAAATTGTGGGTTTGATGGGTTGCAGGTCTGTCCAATTGTGTCTGGACAAAACCCAGAACACCTGTTGGACATCACAACAGCTGAGATGTAGTATAAACTCCTGAGAGGAAGTGATGTGGAGAAAGTCCAAAGAGGATGCAAGCTTCATCCTGTCTTCCTAAAGACAAGCAATTGAAAAAAAACCATATTAACTCCCATAAGGAATCCAGTTTTTCAAATCCTTATCAGAGGGGAAGTAACACTTCATAAAGGTGTTAAGTATCTAACTTATGTAGAACAAAGATGGTTTTTGTTACAGTGCAACAGAATCACATAAATTATGATTATAATTAAGATTATGACTTAGGTTAACCTGTACCAAATATTCTAAAAAATGGAAGCTTGGGATTTTTTTTTATTTTTTGAGACTATCAGTGCCTATCAATACCTTTATTTCCATTACAAATGTGCACAAAACTTTGTTGATACTCCGCTAATGTTGGAAAACATTGCATTAAATAACCAATATTGTTAAAACCACATGTGAATACCTCTTTGTCACATGATAACACATTAACATCCCGTTCCATCATCCTCCTACCACTTCCTGTCATCTTCTTCGTCGTTTCCGTCAGCAGTAACATCTGGTTGTTGATCATGTGACTCATCTCCAAAAATAGTTGTTCCAAAATAACATACTGTAATAATCTTTAACAAACCTGAAGTATGTTTATGACTAGTCTGGCCTCTCCTGTGTTAAAATTATATATATTTAGCATGTTTATTTTTCCCAATGGATTCTCAATGAAACGTCTACAAATTTTAGGTCTATGTTAACAATTCAAGCTTTTGTGGAAGGCCCTAAGCAATCTTAGTTTGTCTATGCCCTGGGCCAACTCTGGCTAGCCTACACCAATCACAGGTGACTTTTTAAGCATTCCCCGGCCAATGAGAAAAGGGCAGCCTTAACCAATCACTAAAGCTGCATTTCATCTAGGCTAAATCAAACTTTTAAAGGTTGTGTCCACATCCAATGTACTTTCATACGTGTAATCATGCTACATGTATGAGACATGCATGTAACAAGTGCAGTAAACAAGTGCAGCTTTACATTCAAACAGTTTTAACGATAATAAACATTCAGTATTAAACCACAATGTGATTATTTGGGGATTATTTAAATCAGAATCACATAAAACAAAGGTTAACTGTCCTAATCTCCCATTATGTCTAATAACAAAGTCCAATCCAGGTGCAGGTGACTTTAAAGTGACAGAAAGATGCAACAAAAGTTTGTAATATCAGAAAATCCTCATCACTTTAAGAGATTTGCCCAACATTTTGAGAATTATGCTTTTGCTTGTTTAAATAATGCACTTTAACAAGTTGACTGAAATGAGCAGAAGAGCAATCTTTGGAGTGTGTGAAAATTGCTTCAAATTATCACATGAATGTCCAACAAACTTGCTTTTCCTCTTCCCTTCAGAGGCAATGTCTGTCTGAGAAAGTCTGAATCTGTGTCGAGGCGCTGAAATGAGTAATTGCTTTCTGCTAAAGCCAGAACATTCTGCAGTGCCTCCTTCAAGGCCAGGGAAAGAGGGATGAGTGCAAGGGCATACAATCCACTCAGGTTTGAGGCTATAACATGGCAACTTGAAAGATTTTCAACGTTTTATCCTCTTGAAGTGCAGAAACAAATTTTTATTGAAATACATATATCCAAAGGAGGCTTGGGGCGTGGTGAGGGGATGATCTTGGAAACATCTACAGCGTGAAAAACTGCCAGGTTTACTCTGTGCATAGACAGATGGTTTCACATCTCTTTATTGTAAAATCTCCAATTATTATGTGTGTGTATTCATTGGTCTGCTAATAACTGCAAAAAGACTAGGCAAGCACTATATCACCATACACAGCTTCATCTGGCTATAGCCTTGGTGATGAAGAGACTTGTTCCCTGTTCAGAGGGCAATTTGGTCTCTTTGCCCCCTGAAACTCAAAAAACATTCGTATATTATGACTTCACGCAAATATTAAACTTCTGTTTGTAAACCATACCCCCAATCAATTTTCAAGTATTCAGTCTTTGTCGACAATGTTGATGACAGAAACTGAAAGATGATGAAACAAGACTCAAGTCTGAAGTCATGTGCTTTCACACTGAAAAACATCTTATTTGCATGTCCAGACAGTGGAGAGTCCCTCCTCCCCAAATGTTGTTCATGCTGTAAAATAAAAAAGAAAGAAATCATAAAGGCTGCCAAATACAGATGAAGTTGTATCAAATTTATGTTTTTATGTATTTTGACTGAATATGATTGTACTGAAAGGCAACCGGGTATAAAAAGACTTTGTTCTATTAATGAAGCAAAATTAAAGAGGCTTTTTGCCTCAGAACTACCTTAGCTTGAGGCAAGTGTGAAAAGCATTAATGGGCTACTTGTTTTCTCGGTCTATCAACTCATCTATAGGTTGAGGTTGGTGGTGACGGCACGTAGGGGTTCATGCAAAACTTTCCATGGAAAATAACAAAATCATACTCGTGTTTTATTGTTCGATTATGAAACTTTTAAAATGTGACACTCCTATTTAGTAAAAACATTTTCATATGTGACATGTCTATAATTTCCTATTCTGTTCTACATTCATCCTATGACTGAAAAATGTTTTTTTATTATTATTTGGGGAATTTTTGTATCCAGAAGTTATTTTTTTTCTTATTAAAGACGAAAACGTAAGTAATAAAAATCACAACCGTCCGGACGTTTAATCCTTGAGAGGACACCTGGCGCCCTCTTGTGGTGAATACGGTTCATCGCTTACTTCCGCTTCTGACTACGCAAAATCCGGCTGTGCAGCAGCCATTTTGTCTGTTCGGGCAAGTCTACACTGACTGTTGCGAACTGCAGTTCCACCTTAGCGAACAAATTAAAATGTTGCTGTTTTGGCGTGTTTGTTTCACCTAAACTATACTCTAGGTCTATAATAAAAATCATACTTCTCTGCCGAGGACTGAAGGGGGCTCTCTAATTCAAGAAAAGACCGCAATTCAGCGGGAAACGCGGATAAGCCGAGCCATGTCGTGTGAAGAAAGCTACTTGGCTATCCTACGCTATCTAACAGATGAACGGGAACCTTATGCGCCGGGGACCTCCGGTAATACCAAGAGAAAAATCCGGAAGGCGGCGGCCTGCTACGTGGTGAGGAACGGGACTCTGTTTTATCAGCGACGGCAGAAAGGCCAGAATGATTTCACCGAGCTGGAGGTGGTGCTGCAGGACTGCCGGAGGAGGGAACTTATCAACCAGGCGCACATTATAGAGGGAGGGGAGCACCTCAACCAGCAGCTCACCTGGGAAATTATCTCACAGAAGTACTGGTGGAGAGGTGAGAGACCCCGGGGCGAACCGTCCCCAGCAAACCGCCTTTATTTATTTGTATACAACTAAATGTTGTCAGAAATAAACGGAAACCAGTTAGTTGCTGAGCCAAACATTCAGCTGCTCTCTGCTGCCAACTAGCGGCGAACTGGCGTAAGGATAATTCCGCTGGAGCAGAAATGTTTTCAATTATAGTTTTAATTCCGCAGGGCCGGAGCCGAGGGGTGGCCGAGGGGTGACCGAGGTCATCAGGCTAGTTTTTACACAAACAATCCTGAAGCTCGTTAAAGCTTTTTTCACAAAACATTTCCAGCTTCCTCTGAGCGAGAGGATACAGCCATGACAACAGATTGTGTATTTGGAGCCCAACTCTTACATGGACTTTGTCTCTCTGGCAGACAGAGTCCATGTAGACATCTTGTTTGTAGCCAGAACAAAGGCTTTAAATTTAAAATGTAGATTTCAACCTGCTTTTGGTCCAAAATGTTTTCTGAGTCTTGTTTATGTTTGTTAATTCTGCTGTTAATCGGCACAACGCTACCGATGTCCTACGGGTTCTGATCCACAGAGCTGGATGTGAGCATGTGGCAACCAGTTTGACGTGTATTGTGCATTTCTGATGTGAGAAATAAATATGGCTGAAACTAATGATTATTTTTTGGTAAACTTTCTGTTATTCTGATGATTAATGGGCTTAAAAAAAATCAAAATACAGTAATAAGTATACAGTCGTAGTAATAATAATTTATTCAGATAATTAATTCAATTCCATTTTTAAATAAAAAGAAAATTAAAACATTTTCCTGCCTAAAATGCAACTACACAGCTTTCTCAGTGAAAGCTTGTTCATTTGTAGCAAAAAGATGCTACAGCTAAAAAAACTTTCCTTTGAACATCCACATGTGGAAAACTCAGCATTTCTGTATGACTGATCATCAGTAAAGAACAGGGTCTGATCTGTTGATCATTTTTTGGTTTAACTGATTAATAAACAGATAGTGAAAGGTGCTTAGTAGATTTTTTTATACATATAACTTGAACAATTTGAAGCTAAAATTGGGCCTCTGGAACATTTTTATTTTGTGTGCAAAATGTATTTATTTTTGTACAGAGTTCAGTTTGATCACTGCTCTGAATATGTTCCTCTTTCAGCAAATGTTCTTATTTTAAGTCCAGTTTAAAAAAAAAAGTCACTAATTTAACTATTAAATTAGTTGATGCTTATTTTAATAATCGATTCACCACAATTAATTGTTTCAGTCCTACATAGATGCACTAATATTACATCAGGTGGTGACAAAAGTTACACAAACAAGAGTGGATTTATTTAAGATTTTTCTTTTCTGTTTTCTACTAAAATACGGTGCAGAAATGTAAAATATTTTGTAAACGGATATGTTTTTTTAATATTAATATGTTCGTGTGCGATATGAACACATAATGCTGACTCCTCCTCCTCCTCCTCCAGGGATCCTGAAGAACGTGAAAGACCACATCAGAGAATGCGCCCAGTGTCAGAGCAAGCGCAGCGCGGACGACGGCTCCGGGCCGCGGCCGTTCCCAAGGCAAGGCAGGCGGAAGTTCGGACCCATGGAGGACGAGGACGACGACGACGAGGACGAGGACGGAGAGGACATTTTGTTCTCGGCAGACCTGTCCTCCCAGAGACCCAAGTTGGCCAAGGGGACGACTAAACACGAAGTGGTTTACGTACGTCGCCGCTGCGTCCGGAACGCGAGTCTGTGGCGCTTCCGGCCGCTTTTCAGTTGATTTGCTCTGCAACTGTTTTGTTTGCAGGTGAACAGCAAAGGAGAGGTGAACCAGTTCCTGCCCAAACACAGCCAGACCATGTTAGACAAGCTGAACCAGCAGCGCATCAGCAATCAGTTCTGTGACATCACGCTGCTGATCGAGGGGGAGGAGCACCGCGCCCACAAGGCCGTGCTGGCCGCCTGCAGCGAGTACTTCAACGAGCTCTTCTTCGAGAAGGGCGCCGTGACGACGCACGAGGCCGTGGTGGACCTCTCTGGTGAGCGGTCGGCTGCTCTCGCTAGGTTACACACACACACACACACCCCACACACACACACACACACACACACACAACACACACAATGGGAGAGTAGTAGTGGGATGGGATTTCAATGTTTTCCAGGTTTTAGAAGAAACACGATTCCTTATCCCTTTTTCTGAATGTTATTTCCTTCCTTCGTTTTTTCACGTCTTTCCTTTCTTTCTCCCTATTTCGCATGCCTTTCCTTCTCTCCTTCCTTCTCCTCCCTAATGTCCTTCCTGTTTTTCCTTCCATGCTCCTTTCTTCCCTTTTCCAAGTGTTCGTCATTCCATTCTTCCTTTTTTCCACTCATTCTTCCTTTCCTTCCACATGTCCTTCCTTCCTTGCCTCACCCTCGTTAGAAACTTCCACCCTAAATTTATGGTTCATCCTTTTAACTTTAGTAAGTTTCTGTGGAAATGTCTTCAATGTTTCTATTAAAATCTCTCCCTCTCTCTCTTTCTCACACACTTTCTTTTTCTCTCTCTCTCTCTCTTTCTCTCTCTCTCTCTCTCTCGCTCCAGGTTTTGCTAAGGCCAGCTTCCTCCCGCTGCTGGACTTTGCGTACACCTCTGTGCTGACCTTCAACTTCTGCGTGATGGCCGACATCGCCAACCTGGCCCGGCACCTGCTGATGACGGAGGTGCTGCAGATATGCGAGTCGGTGCACAAGCAGGTGGAGGAGCAGAAGCTGACGGTGTACCAGAAAGGAGACGTGCACACGGTGGTGGCGGGCGTCCTGGCGACCGACGATGCCAAGGTGGAGCCGGACGCCTACATGGTGACCATAGAGGACGACGGCAGCACCGTGGTGACGCACGGCGCCTGCATCCAGCAGCCGGTGACGGTCCTGACCCACGCGGTTGACGGCGTGGAGGCTGGACAGAGTGAGACCGTGGCGCTGATCGCTCACGGCGGGGAGGGGGAGCACGGCGACACCCTCACCCTCATATCGGGATGCGAAGAGGGGCTGGAGGGCGAGACCATGACGGTGGTGACTCACAGCGGCCAGGCGGGGGCCAGCGACTCGCTCGCCGTGGTGTCGGCCTGCCTGGCCATGGAGCAGCCGCGGGTGGCGGAGGCTGGCGCCTTCGTCCTGGACGCGGACGCCGACAAACACGGCCCCTCAGAGGAAGTGGTGCTGGAGTCGGAGGCGGCCGCGCCGACCGAGGCCCAGAAAGAGGAGACGCTTCCCGTTCCTCAGAAACGCAAGCGGGGCCGTCCGCCCAAGGTGAAGAGGGAGGCGGAGGCGGAGGGCTGGATACCGCCGGAGGAGGAACCCGCAGAGGAAGAGCACGGCGACAAGCAGGAGGCGACCCCGGACGACCTGAGCGGCAGACGACTGCGGCAGCGCTACATGGCCGAGGGCGGCTACGCCCGGCTACACATGGGCCTGGAGGAGGAGGAGGAGCCAAAGAGTGTAACTCCGCCCCCTGCCACGCCCCCAAAGGTACAGCTGATGGTTTAGTCCAAATGGGCGACATGGACTCAGAGCTTTATCCTGATATTTTGTGGTATCATTATGATAACGATAAGAATGGCTAATTATTCCTCTTTTAGCTCATGGACAGCAGCCATTACGTCACTAAAACATCCTTAGGACACCAGGCACAGAGAAGAAAACTGTGATTATTTTCACCCAGTGACTGTTTCCATTTTAAAAACCCGTCTGGTCACAGGTGGGTCCGAGGAAGAGAGGAAGACCACCAAAGAGGCCGGCGGAGCCCAAGTTTGAGGGGGAGCCGGACGCCGTGGTGGAGGAGAGCGAAACGGTCGCAGAGCTTCAACCTGAGGAGGCGGCAGCGAAGGCGGTGGAGCCGGAGGCCAAGCAGCCTGACGGCGCCCCGCAGAGCGCCGGGACCGGAGAGCACACCTGCTCCGAGTGCGGCGTGTCCTTCCAGAGGCGCTACTCTCTCATCATGCACACGCTGAAACACGAGAAGGCCCGCGCTTACAAGTGCAGCGTGAGTGTTGATGAGAACAGAGACATCTCAGTCGATCAGAGATGATCGATCGCAAACGGAGGAATTTCTTTCTGTTCATTTTAGATGATTGAAACCATTAATAGGATTAACTGTGACGAAGCAATTATTGAAATTGTTTTGTAATCACTTTATTGGGAGTTTATAGATTCAAAAAAGGCAATTTGCTTAAATCAAATCGTTTCAGCCCTTCTACAAATTATCAAACGTTCACTAATGTTATTGCACTTTATTCAATAAAATGAATTGGGTTATTTATTTTTACCTTTATGCATTTTCATTAATTTATTAAGCACGTTAAAGTGGTTAAATGAAAAATCTGCATTTATTTTTATCCAATTAATTAATCACTAGAATAATCAATTACTGTGGTTTGTTGATTATTAAAGTGTGGATTTTTATTATTACTACTTTTTTCTTTATGGGCAATTTCTGTATATTTGCATTTTTTTAATGTGAAATAATCATTACTATGGATCACCTGATCCTTCCGGTTCGCTTCAGAATCCTGCCAAAGCAGCATTTGTCCCAATTTCTTTTTTTCCTTCCACTTAACTTTCTGACAACATATTTGGAGTTCTGAAGAAAAACAGCATTTTTATCTATTGTGGTTCTCACTACAGCATTTATTTATTTTTTCTTACATTTTTATAAGATCCTCTCTGCATGTCTTTGTTTTTTTTTTTTTTTGTCGTTCTCCAGCTCTGCAGTAAGGAGTTCCAGTACGCCGCCTCGCTCCAGGCTCATCTGGCCCGACACAAGCAGCAGAGAAGCCAGCGGGCGTCGTCCGTCCCCAAGGCCCTGGCAGAGCTGGGCCCCCCGGAGCGAGCGGAGAGCGAGCTGGACGACAAGGCGGCGGCGGCGGCGGCGTACACCCGCCGGGAGTTCGTGTGCGACATCTGCGGGAAGACGCTGCCGAAGCTGTACTCGCTGCGGATCCACATGCTGACCCACACGGGCGTCCGGCCGCACACCTGCAAGGTGTGTGGCAAGACGTTCGCCCACAAGCACAGCCTGAAGATGCACCGCGTGCTGCACGACGTCACCAAGCAGTTCCAGTGCGAGTACTGCAAGAAGACGTTCGTCAGCAAGAGGAGCATGGAGGAGCACACCAGCCTGCACACAGGTCTCACACACACACACACACACACACACACACACACACACACACACACACACACACACACACACACACAGTCTTACGCTGCTATCTAAGTGGGAACTTTCCATTGACTTCCAGTCATTTCTAAAGCCTAAACCTTACCTTTATCCTTTTCCTAACCCTAACCAAAACTCAATACACACCTTAGTCCTAACTCTGACCCCTGACCCTAAAACAGGGTTTAGCCAAGTGGGGACCAGACTTAGGTCCCCACTTGGCTACCATTGGTCCCCACATGGTAGGGTGTGTTAGGAAAATTGTCCCCACATGGTAGCATACACATGTACACACACACACACACACACACACCACACACACACACACAGTGTATCATGTCAAATCAACTTTTTTGAGCTTTACATCATGTTATGTAGTTATTCCCTCATCATAAACACACCTGGAGTGTTGCCTTGATTCTTTTTCACGCATGTTTGATAAATCCTTTAATCTCGGGTTCAGTTGTGTAAAACACCTGGATGGACTTAGCCCCTCCTTCAAGGAGCTGCAGCTCCTCCTTGAACTGCAGTTTCTGTGTTTCTGAACTTCCACAACTCCCCTCTCAGCTCCTCCAGACTAGCCAGCAGCAATTAGCAAGCACCTGGTGGACCTGAGCATCAGCTGAGCTCATTGTAGGAGCTACTGCTCAGTGAAACACTGGTGAAAACGTTGTGAAAGGGTTAATGGAGGAGCCAGGTATTTATCACAATAATTATTGAAACAATTTATCATCAGGTTCCCACAAGCCTGAATAAAAATGTGTTCAGCTTAACCTCTTCTCTTCCTCTACTTCTGACTTTTATCTCTGCTTCTCTTGGCTTGGTTTCTCAAAAATAAAGTGCATTTTAACGTATATTAAAAACCCCAAAGGTTCACTCTGATGGTGCTGTGCGTTTTTAAATTTTATTTCACCATGTCGTTGCGTCACCGTCGCAGAGGAAACCATGAAAAGCTCAGCTCAAATTTCAAATGTTTAAAAACCTCTCTCCTCTCCTCCACATCAAATCCACAGGTGAGTCAAAGTACCTGTGCAACACCTGCGGCGCCACCTTCCACCGAGCCTCGGCTCTGAGCAAGCACTTGAAGAAGCACCAGCCCAAACCAGAAGTGCGTCCGTTCTCTTGTTCTCAGTGAGTGACCCTTGGTGCCGTTGGCCTCTGTGAGCCAAACGCAGACGAGGTAAAAACCGTCCACTGACTCTCTTTCTCTCTCTCCCTGCAGCTGTGAGAAGAGTTTTTACGAAGCGAAGGATCTCCAGCAGCACATGAACAAGCACATGGGCCTGAAGCCCTTCCAGTGCCAGGTGTGTGGGAAGTGCTACAGCTGGAAGAAGGACTGGTACTCGCACGTCAAGTCCCACAGCGTGGCCGAGCCCTTCAAGTGAGGAAAACACACACCGCTGGGGCCCGGTTCCTCTTAAAGCAGAGTTTCATCCAACGTTTCAGACACAAAAGTTACAACAAATATCTCTTTAAAAAATGTTCTCGCCGAGCCTTTCTGGCATTTAGCGAATTTAAATAATTGTGATAATTCTAATTGACCTACAATAAGAGAAGTTTGAGAAATTAATTCTAGATGGCGAGAAGAAAAATGTCATGAATATTTAACTCTGAGCTAATAGTTTTAATACTGATAATTAAAATAAGGGTTGTTTTATATTTTAAATGTTAGTTGCTGTGGTGGCGCAGGGGTTAAGCACAACCCACATATGGAGGCCCTGGTCCTCGACGCGGCCGTCACCGGCTCGATTCCCGGCCTGGCGACCTTTGCCCTCCCTCAATGCCCACCTTCCTGTCAACTAACTATCAAATAAAGGCCAATAGAGCCAATAAAACCTTAAAAACAAGTTAGTTATTGAAATTAGGGATTTATTTTGTAAAATACATGTATTTCAGGTTTGCGAGAGAGAATGTAGAGAACCACCATAAGACATTATTAATAATAGTAATAAATGACCCACATTGTAGTGAATTGATCTTCATTAATTTATTTTTATCTCCAAACTTCAAATACCTCGTAGAGCCACCAGAGGGAGCCATTTCTAACTCCTGATGCAGTGAAAAACTGCATTTAGGCTCATTTCAGCTGTTTTGAACATTTCAATTGACCCAAAAAATGTTTTTTTTCAATGTATAGAAACACTAATGTTGCTGTTTTACTCTTATAATTATTTGTTTCTGTTATTTTTAGGATAATTAGTCTGCTTGTCAGTAGAAGGTTTTATCTTGACGGGATCTGATTCTCTCTAGATGTCGTTTTCAGGCTAAGAATCTCGGCACCAACGTTATACAGCGATGTATTAGGGCCATTGTAGATCTATATATATATATATCAAAAAATAAATTTCCGCAGAAAAACTTTCTGAAATCAATCCCAGAAATTTTCTGGAAAAAAAATTGGAAATTTCTGTTTCAAAAGTCAAATCTTTTTTAATTTGGAGGTTTGGAAATTTCCAAGTTTCCAAATTTTCAGATTAATCTCAAAATTACTGAGTTTTTTTCCCATGGCAAATCTTTGACTTTTAAACCTGCTTGGCTTGCTGACATCACTCTGAACTACGGGACCTCTGTGGTGTCGAGTGTCTTTTGCTCAATCAATTGAATCAATTTATCGCCTTGCCACTCTGTCCAAGTACGATAAAACGTCGTTTTAGTCTCAAACGTTTGGTTCATACTCTCACACCAACACAGTGTCTCCACCTTTAGAAAGGTCCAGTCAAAGTCCAGACCTAACCTCAGCAGTAATGCGTCCGATCCCACCACCCACAGAGGCCGTGTCCTGAGAAGTCTGCAGGTCTCTGCTGATTGGCTGGTGGCACAGCTGCAGTGAGCATGTCCTTGTCCTCAGGTGTAACGTGTGCGGGAAGGAGTTCTTCGAGAAGGCTCTGTTCAGGAGACACGTGAAGAAAGCCACGCATGGCAAGAAGGGCCGGGTGAAGCAGAACCTGGAGCGGGAGTGTCAGCAGTGTGGCAGGAAGTTCACTCAGCTCAGAGAGTACCGGCGCCACATCAACAACCACCAGGGTGAGCTGGCCTGGCACAAGAATGTCTTGGTCTGGTTTCTATAGGAGCTGATTTTAAGATGTTTGCACTATAAACTAGACCAAAATCATTTGGTAACATTTTCTGTTTTTGCAGTGTGACATGGTACGTGTTCAGTCTGTGCTCTTACTTTCCATATTCTAACTTGTTATTTTGCTAGGAGTGAAGCCGTTTGAATGTCTGACCTGCGGGGTGGCCTGGGCCGACGCCCGCTCTCTCAAACGCCACGTCCGGACTCACACGGGCGAGCGGCCGTACGTGTGCCCGATGTGCCAGGAGGCGCACATCGACGCGCGCACGCTGCGCAAGCACATGGCCAAGTTCCACGTGGACAGCCTGCCAGGGAAGATCATGCTGGAGAAGGACACCCTGCAGTTCCACAACCAGGGCACCCAGGTGGAGCACGCCGTCAGCATCCTGGCCTCCGACCTGCCGCCCGAGCTCAGGTCCGCCCACCCGGCCGCCACCGAGGAGCTGGAGACGGTGCTGATCACCGAGGAGACGGTGGAGGCCGTGGAGGCGGTGCAAGCAGCCCAGGCTGCCAACGAAGGCTCAGTGGCCACGCTGTCGGATCAGGGCATCATGCAGGTGGTGAACTACGTCCTGGCCCAGCAGGCCATGTCCGGGGTCAAGGACGAGGCGTCGGAGGAGATTCACACCATGGAGGTGGAGGTGGCTCACGTAGCCGAGGTGGAGTAACGCTTCACCCAGACAGACTCTGGACTCAGCTACAAACTAGAGCAGGTGTTCAGTTTGTAGGCCGTGTAAAAAAAAAAAAAGAGATTCTGTTTAAAACAGATGCCTATTTTTCTGACTGTACATTAATGTAAAGTAATGTGTGTGTGACTTTGAGGCGCATGTGTTTTCTGTAAATGGCCTAACTCAGCATAACCTGTATGAATCAGATGCTCAGGATAAATAAAATTAGAGAAAAAAACGTTTTTGGTCTTTTTTTTGTTTTAAATAGCTGCCAATCTCAGGTTTTGAAAGTTTAAACTCAGGGTGCCTACAATGACAAGATATTATGAACTTTATTTTGAATTTATAACAAAATACCATCGATAAGTTGCAAATATTTACAAAACATACAAAAAGCAAAGCATTTAATTCGTGTTTTCACTACTTTGACCTGAACTAATGCTTGAACCTGCACAGCTTGAACGGCTGCACAGGGTTACAACACTTGGCTCCTTTGAAAAGACTTTATATACAGAATTATATACAAACATTTGGGTTGCTGGCACCTTATTTAATGAAAGAATACCAAAACATGTTTGTGGTAAAACAAATACTTGTGTTTGGTTTAAACAACTAAAATACATCAGTCATGTTAAAAAAACAAACACTGGGTCAAGAGCATTAGGCCTATATATGGCTACATCAAATGAATGACCATCTCAAAGAAACGTACTTCAAAAGCTGACTGAATAAGGTGGCATAAAAACTACAGCTACAGTAGAAAACAAGCTGCTGCTCCTGTCAATTAATACTTCTTATAGAAGAAATGAAATGTTTACAATCTATTCCGCCTCCACAAAAAATAAAAAAAAAAAACAGTGAGCCAGACTAATTTACAGAAACAGAAGCAAAAACCCAGACAAGTCAGCAACATTGAAATACTCAGCATTTCTTAAGTGCTCTCAAGAAATTACACAATACAGCTGTGCTCATCACCAGTAATAAAAAAAAAATACAAAATGAACATAAGTGCATTTCTGCAATCGGTTTTACAGGATTTGTAGCCTTTGCACCAACATTTGGGCTTTTCTTTCTTTTTATGAATGAAATGTTCCATCTTTTTGGCGTGAAATGAGATGAGATGCGAAATGAGGCTCTGGGAATCGAGAGAGAGAGAGAGAGAGAGCGCGGAGCGGCTCCTACTCCCCCTCCTCCTTGATGCGCTGCTGCTTGTTGCGGCGGGAATCCAGGTCGAAGGAGAAGTCGGACCACTCGTCGCGAGGCGGGAAGGAGATAGTCTGGCGCAGGGTGAAACGTACGGCGTCTATGACGCGCTCGCCCCGCGCCTCGGAGGAGCCCACGCTGACAGTGGAGGCGCCGCTGGTGGTGCGCACTATGTGCGGCGGAGGGGAAAAGTCCATGGCCTGTCGGTGCTCCATGATGCCCTTCCAGATGATGTGCTGGAACTCAGTGGGGATCTTCAGCCTGGACAGGTCCTAATGGTCATTACACAGGGGGGAGGGGGGCAGGGGTTAGTATGCGCAGGCCGAGCCCCTCTCTTCTCTCTAACCCATCATATGACCCGTGTTGGATAGGCAAGGGCTCACCTCCAAGTTATAGTTCTCAATCTGGTACATGTTGGTTAGGCCTTGTGCTGTGAAGTAATCCAAGCAGCCTGCACAGCCCAGCCGTAGGAGGAAGCTGCAGGAGGACAAGGAGGAGACTGTTGGTCTGCTCTCATCACACCACCAGTGAAAACATGCAGCTTGTAGCTTCCAGGTTAACTTTTTAACTCGCAGTGTGACGTCAAAGCATTTTATATTTTCGTCTTTTAAACCAGTGGTCCCCAACCTTTTTATTGCCGCGGACCGGTCAAGACTTGGACAATTTTGCTGCGGCCCGGGGGAGGGGGGTGGGGGTGGGGGTGGGGGTTGGGTTTTGCGCGCCGTGATCCGTCAGATAGGCTTCTGCATGTTGGTGTTTCCACTAAATCCTGAATATGCCCTATTTGGGTTGCCTTGGCCTTTTTATCGCAGCCTGTGGGGTTTTCCCTGACTTGGAAAGGGAATACAAACTGTTGAATGTGACAGGTAGCCAATCAGAAAGAGGGGAATCCCAAACAGCTGACATGTCACACAACTGAGAGTCTGGTGGATATCGGAGATGATATGTGGAAATGTTTATTATATGTAAATGTCATTATTATATATGTTTATTATGTTTATTCAGTTCAAAATGTTAACTATGAAAAAACATATTCATTTCCAAATCACAGTGCAGCAAATAAAGCGGCTGCTCCCGTCGTCTTTTATCCATCACCTTTTCTTTTTGTTACGTCTTTATTTTCTTAAAATGACTCCACAAACTATCACTATTGCTTCTACATCATCATTCAATTCCCATATGCCATGTTGGGGGTTTTGTGGATTTTCTTCT
This sequence comes from Poecilia picta, assembly GCA_033032245.1. Classification (NCBI taxonomy): domain Eukaryota; kingdom Metazoa; phylum Chordata; class Actinopteri; order Cyprinodontiformes; family Poeciliidae; genus Poecilia; species Poecilia picta. The sequence goes on along the minus strand of CM065356.1, from coordinate 6,111,777 downwards.
GGAATGACGATGTGACTGGAATCGGTTCGTGTTGCTCCAGCCTTGTAACTGGAGACACGAACCGATCAAACCTGTTGGACTTTTATCAGCTCTGTGGTCACAGAGGTTTGGAGAATCGGCCGACATGAGAGACAGTGACACCCGAAGTGATGCTCATATCCACAGCCTGTTTGGTCTCTACATGGTGAAGCAGTTTGAAGCTTCATTGCTTCATTAGCAGCCGGTTGCCGCATGTTACGCAGAGCGGCTTGTAATGTGGGACTCACCTACCGGTCCAGGATAAATCCAATCTTCTGTCTCTTCTCTGGACCTTTTCCCCTTTGAAAAGAAACTTTCCAAAGACATCTGAACTTGTTCTTCCTCATTTTGCTGCTTGTGGCTCAATGTTGGCGCGCAAGTAAGAGAGAAACCGGTTAAAGGATTTTCAAAATAAAAGATCCTCCAGAGTTAAATACTACATAAAACGGAAATATTTAATTATTTATTGCGCGGCCCGGTACCAATTGGTCCACGGACCAGGGGTTGGGGACCACTGTTTTAAACCATTCTAATGTCATGCTGTCAGCTAAAAAAAAGACTTATGATTACTCAATTTAACAGGTAAAGCGTTCCAGCAATGGTAAAAGGCAAGCAAAAACCAAAGAAGCGGCGTGGATGTGTGGCGACAAGCGTTGCTTAGATACCTGGAGATGCTGCTGTCCATGGGGTATGGAGGAGGGGGGGTACAGTGGGAGGAGGGCACCAGGGGCAGCTGTTGCTGCAGGGCGTGTGTGGGGCTCAGTGAGCTCATGTCAGCACTCATGGGGATGTGGGAGCCCATAATGGGGGTCACTGCAGAGACAAAGGGAGCTAACGTGAGCCTTCATGTCACTGCTCTGGGTGGAAAGGTCAGCGGAAACGGAGGGGTGAGGGAAGTGGGGGGTGGGGGGGGCTCCTTCTCCAATGGCTTTCAGCCAATTAGTGAACACACCATACATATAACACCATCGTCACTACTTCCAACACTCATTAGTGTGGAAGTAGTTCCTGAGAAAGTCGAGTCTCTAAAGACATTTTGATATATGAAGCTTGTCTCTATGGCAACATTACAGAGCAGGGCGTTAAAAGTGTCAACACTTTAACTTTTAATGACACCTTAATTTCATGCATCTGAAATTAAGGTGTCTTATATTCATGAATAAAACAGTTGTTTAACTACATCACAGGACTTCAAGACTGTTAATGTATGTAGAAACTAATATATGCTAATATATCCCAGCCAGCTTTATTATGTCCATCATGGACGTAATAATTGTAAATTTATCGCCAGTCGGCGATGGTCATCTTAGCCATTGGTTCACTTCTGTTCCAAAATAAAACCATTTATTTATTTGCTATTTTCCTTTTCGTCTCTATCAGAGTCGAGTTAGTAAGGATTTACTTCCTCTATCTATACAGACAGTAATGCTAACAGTGCTAATCGCTCTAAAATCGCTCTAATAGAAGATGCTAATCACAGTTTAGCTTAGTTTTGTAACAGACTCACAGTGTGACGTCACCGGTTTTAAAAACTCCTGTTGTTACAATAACAAATCCTTTCTAGCATTAAGTTCATTAACTATCTGGGTTTTGCTCGTAGCTGCGTCTGCACCACAACCTGGAGGACATTATTGTGTTTGTAGTTTCTTTCAGTTTTGTCATATTTATTGGAAGCAGGTCATTTATCGGTCCCTCCAGGATGTTGCCATGTTTTGAGATTATTGTGGCCTGAAATGTTTTCAAAAAGTTGTAGTTTTGAAAAATGACGGGAATTTAACAGTTGATATTTAAGTCCAAAAAAAAAATGTTTTCAAGTACCTTGTTGGAACGAAACCCTTAAAGCAAATGAAATAATTTGTATGATGTCCAGGTGAGAGGTCAAAGTGTAAAACTAATTATATATTAGTCCTTCAATATGAACCGTTTTCACCGAGAAGCTCTCAAAATGGTTTTAGCAAAGAAAAAGAAAAGATGCAAATCTTTATCATCACATGTTTTCATCTTCCATGTTCTTCCATGTTTGGTGAAACAGGAAGTTGGGATTTAAATGGGGTTGGTCAGAATCCAGCCGAGTTGCTGTGATTGGTCAGAAGAGAAGGAAATCGGGTCAGATTTGTGGAGACGTTGGTGAGACTTGTGAGTCTGTGCAAAATTTGCGAACGTGAAATGAATCCGCATTAATAGTTGCGATCTCAACGTCGCAACTTCCTGGAGGCACTGATTTAAAATTTTAAAGGCAGCTTAGAGTTTTACAAAAAAAATGATCGGAAATTGGCCAGAAAGCCTCTGAATGGTGCACCTCTACTTTCAGCCTGCTGGTGGGCGTTGTGGGGCTCTGGGGCCAGCTGTGTGTGTGTGGGAGTGTGTGTGTGGGCGGACAGCAGACTTACTGTCAGTGAGGCCTCCCGTCATGCTGGAGGGGGTCAGCGTGTTGCGCTGCTGCGGGTTGATGAGCTGGCTCACCGACGGCAGCTTGTTCACTTTTCCGTGAGTTGGGGAGCTCGACCCATAAGTGGTCGGGGATTGCATCGTGGTTCTGGAGCAGGAGAGAGGAGACGTTAGCAACGCCCTCACAGTCTGAATACAAATCTTCCAGTTATGTCATATTACCTCGTGATTACTGCGTTTTGTTTTTTTATGACAGAAAAATAATCAGATTCCAGCAGGAACAGGTTTTTATTACGTTTTATTATATTATGACAGAGGAGCGTGCAGAAGCCAGCAGGAGAAGCTGATCTGTTTCAAACAGAGAGGTCACATGGTGCACATCTCAAGCTTGATCTATTCGAAGCCGACTTTGAGGAAAAGTTCAAACGCACAAACTGTCCTGCAGTGGCTTTAGAAAACACGACCTGCACTAGCAGGTAGGTTTCACTCATACCCTCAAAAACCCAGAAAAAGTTTGAGTCCAGCTCTCAGAACAACGCAAAGGCTCAAAACGTTTACTTTATGAGTCTCAAATAGAATAAAAAAGAAGAAGAAGCAGCAGCAGTCAGGCTTTGTTCCTGTACAAACCTCAGCCTAGAGGCTGAAAGATGGCAGCGCTTCACAAACAGCATGCAAAGTCAGTCAAATGAGTCTGTCCAGCAAAATGAGTCCCACCACAGGACAGAGGAGGGACAGGAGAAAAAAATATTAAAGTAGACAAAGAGGAGGTCCGTGTAGACCGGAGGAAGATGAAGATGAGGAGGAGGAGGAGGAATGTGGAGCAGAGTTTCAGGAGGAGCTGCAGCGCCGCCTCTGCTCTCCTGCAGACTCCAGGAGCTGGCTGCCCAGACGGCTTTTTATCAGGCTGCAGGGAGGAACCAGAGACAAGAGAGAGAGCAGAAATAAGGGCTCAGCGCAGGAGGAGAGACAGAGAGAGAGAGAGAGACACAGAGAGGGAGGGAGAGAAAAAGAGAGAGGTAGACAGAGAGATCCTGAGAGAGAGAGAGACCCTGGAGTTTGCCAGAGGTGAAGAAAGTAGCAGGAAAACATTCACCAAATCTTTGACTTCAGCAACTTACTTACTGCAGTGCAGCTGCTGGCCAGAAGATGGCAGTGTACACACACAGAACAGGGCATTTCACCACAGGGAGGCGTTCAGTGTGAACGCAGACAGAACTGAAGTGGAGTGAAGGAGTGAGGAAAACCACAAACACACGAGACAAGCGGAGCTGAGAGGAAAACGGTTCTGAACGGTTCAGAAACCAGAAATCGCAGCGTGTTTCACCGCCAGGCAGCAGAAACACAGCATGACCTCACAGCGAGGCGGTAACCGTCTCCTGGGGTCGAAGGCGTCTGAAACACTTTGACTCTGCTGAAGCTGGCAGAGCAGCTGAAGGTGCTACCGCCAACCTGAGAACTTAAACGCCGCCTATCGCCACCATTCGGCTTCCTGGCTCCTGACCAGAGAGAGAACGAGACGGGAGGGAAGGAAAAACTGACCCAGCTTTACGCCGGGCTCGTCCTCTAAGGCTGGCAACTTTGAGGGACTCTGGGTAAATTTCTGGATAGCTGTGGCACCATCAAACCTTTGACCTTTAGCTGCCAAATCTGCTCAGCCAGTGGCGTTTAGCTGGAGTCACGCAGGACAACATGCAGCTAGAAATGGACCAGGAACCACCAGAGAGCAGCCGGTCAGAAAAATCTGACATAACCTAAGTTTACTTAAAGCTGGAATACGTCACTTTTGTAGAAAAATTTTTACAAAGTTTTTTTTTTCTTACATATCAGTTACATGTAAAATATGACCTGCCTCATTATTCTGTGGCAACATGGAGGAAGTTTTAACAAATACGTTAAACATTTTTTGAACCAAGTTACGTACTGCAGCTTTAAGTTCCTACATTAAAAGCTGGAACTGATGTTTACAATCAACAAAGCTAATAAGGCTGAGCACTAACTTAAGAATTTATGCTCAAAACACCTCTTTATTTTAAAATAGGAATAAAAGCCCACTTTACAGCGAACACTCTCTCACCCAGTGTGACGTCACCTCTGGTACTAACAGAGATGACTTTATTTTCAATGCTTTTCATTCTGGTCACTAAACAGAGACCAGAATTGGCTGAACTGGGTGGTAAAAGTCTGAGCCTGGCCACAAAGCTGCTGGGTGCATTTCTACTGTTGCTGGAAAACCTTTTTGTTTCACTACAGAACAATCAGATCTGGCACTCACTGCTTCTGGAGGAGGTTCTGCTGCTGCTGTCTGTACGACTCTATTGTGTGCTGTGGCAGGAACTGCATGAGCTCCAGAGACTCTTTGATTTTCACCAACATCTCATAGATTTCACGACCTTTGATCTGCAGTGGACAAAACAAAATCAGAGAGCGTTAGGAAGCAGTTCGGAGCTCAGAACAAAGTTTTACTCTATAATTTATAGACTTACAGGTAAACAAAACACTTCCTCATCTGTAGATCTTCTCTTTTTGATGGTGGACATCTGGATGCTTTGGGAAATCTGGCGGTAAGCTGGAAAAGAGCAGGAAAACCAAAGCAGAGTGAATGGAAAGGCGCAGCGTGTTGGACACTTACACTGAGCCAGAACAGGAGGAAGGATCGAGCAGGGCGGCAGGCAGAGGGGAGGCTAACATTCCCACAGTGTTAGTGGTTGAGGCTCCTGGATACGGTCAGCACGCCACGTAAAGCCATAGCTCATCAGCCCGCCACCAGCCCCGGCCCTACTTACGGCGCTTCGTACCATCACTGCTCTTTGAGTTGTCCGTTACGTGCTGCTTGCGGATGCTGTCCTCATCCGCCTTCCGGTCTCGGCCCGGGCAGGCGCAGATCCGGGCCTCGAAGCAGCGGCGGCCCAGAACCTGTCCACTGGGAGGGGAACATGGAGACTCTGTCAGACACAAAGTGAGCCAACAGCAGCGGCGACTGGAGAGGACAGAGCGCCGTCTCTTACTCTCTGGTCTCCAGGGTGACAATGATGAGGATGGGGCGCCGGTTCATTCCGCCCACGCAGCTCGAGTTGCACATGAAATTATACAAGATTGTTGTGAATTCTGTCCCAACCTGAAGAGGGGAAACAAAGACGGAGAGACATTGGACTTTTTAAATCTCTTTTAAAAACATGTTTCTATCACACTTTTACTCATCTTGTTGTCTGTAGCTCTATGTTAACTCATTGTTTTAATCTGTTTTATATGTCATGATGATTGGTGTAAACTGTCAAACACTTCGGTCCACTGCTGTTTTCAAGGTGCTTTTCTAATCAATGACAAAACATGGATTTATTCTTATTTCATTCATGTTGAGCCTTTTATTTAAATCTGGGCAGATGGATTATAAGAACTGCTGCTATATACTCAAATTAAATATTTACAATTTCCTTACAAAACCTTAGAACACCATGAAGATGAACCTTTTCATCATTGTGACCTTACAACCACAACTCCAATGTATTTTATTTAATAGACCAAAACAAACTAGTGCATCATTTTGAAGCTATGAAATGAGTAAAGTGCATTTCTATTTAACCCCTCCTGCTAATAGCTGAAGCTGAGATTGAATGTTTTCAAGTATCAAATGGATTTGGTCTGGACTTTGACAGGGCCATTTGAACAAATCTCCTTTGATCCGTTGTGGTTTTGGCTGCATGTTTAAAGTCATCCGGTCTCTCTAGTCTTTTTCCAGCCTGTGAGAAGATGCTGCCACCACCATCTTTGTGCTGCTAGATTTCTAAAAGCAAAAGAAGTTGCATTTTTTCGAATCAGAGTAACTTCTTCTACATTTCTGCTGCCCCCCCCCCGCCAAAGCCGTTAACCTTTAGAGTACTGACGGCTTCCTGCTTGCCACTAAAGGCCAAAAGTAAAAAAAGTTGCTTTTCTGATTTTTTTTTATTCGTAAGCATATTAAAAAAATCTATGCATATTTTATCTTTCACATAGTGTGTATTTATAAAGTGGCAAACCATGGAAAAGCTCAAAGGTTTCCTCACCTGTGGGGGCTCGTATGGAACTAGTACGCTCTGTCTCCCGGTGATGGTGTCCTCCAGGTACTGGGCGTGGCTGTTTCCCTCCACGCGGATCAGGTGGCTCGGAGGCGCGATCTGACCTGGAAGCGGAGCCGTCGGGGTCATTAAAACGCTTCGCACTAACAACAGTCTCAGAATGTGAGGTCTGGGACTGACCGTCGTTGAACTCGCGGCTCAGCTCGTGGTTCGGGCAGCGCTTCACCACCTCGGTCACGTGTTCGGCTTTTTTATAGACGGGCATGGCCCGGATGACGGCCCCCTGCGGAGGCGGGGTCAGCACTTTGATCTGGATGGGACAGGTCTTGGCAATCTGGCAGTAGAGCTTCTTTAGGTCTGTCGAGTACTGAAACATAAGAACAGAGGTGGAAATGAAAACTCTTGTTTTGGGCCACATCAAGATTATAAATGTCCTGAAAGGGCTGCGGTAGAATCTACTGAGAAAACTATCCGTTAAAATATTAAGATTAATATTAATCTCTGTGTTAGATTAGTAAACAGTAATCATTCATAACTTGTAGTTTAGTTGTATAAAGAGAAAACAGCTTAAAGCTGCAACTGTTAATGTGGCCCTTTGATGTCAAGAGGGCCACATTAATAGTGCTGGCGGGCCGGTTTGGCCTGCGGGCCTGGTGTTTGACACCTGTGCATCAGAACATTTAAACAAACAGGAAATATCATCTGCACTGTAAAAACACACACTCCTATCAAGTATTTTCTGTCTAGTTTATAGTGCAAATATTTTAGTATAGTCAAAATAAGAAAACTAACTTCAAAGATACAGGATTCAATTCCATTTATTCACAACAAATTAAAGCACTTTACAAAAAACAATCGTTTCATTTCAAACATTACAAATGATCCTAGTTATCAAACAGTTCAGTTTGATTATTCTAAGTAGATTCAAATGTTTCTAAGGAAAGCTTGGAGCTTCTTTTAAGTCAATAATTTATCAATATGTTTTTTTAATATATTAGTTTCACAGGCAGAATATTTGATTTAAAACATTTTAAAGATGAAATAATCTGCCGATGTAACTAGTACTTAAAAAAAAAATCAATATTAAGAAATTGTTGACGAAACTAACTTACTTTATTTGTAGGTTAATCTTATTTCAAGTGTTAAGATATTTGCTAAAAATATATATGCTTTTGCAGTGTGGAAGAAAAACTTCTCTCTGTTCTTAGATTTTACCGTTTGCATTTATCATCTCCAACAGATTCATCTGGGAACACCTGTTGCCCCGACTGAACACTTCTGGTTTTTCCCTGAAGCAAAAAGTGCTAAACGCAACACTATGATTATGACCTACATAAATAAACACACACACACACACAGAAAGAGAGAGAGAGAGAGAGAGGAGGTTTTGGTGGCAACAAGTGTGTATTGGCAACCTTAAAAGTGTGGTACAGAGAGCCTGTGGGACTTCCGCCGTAAAATGGACCCTTCCAGGAGTAATTAGACGGGGGCCCTGACTTTGATCAGAGTTCTGCTGAAACATCTGACGGCTACTCATCATACACAGCAGCACTTGTGAAGTGGCTGCCATGCTCCAGCTACATATTAGGCTGGGTGCAGATCTGACTTGTGCGCTTGGCTGAAAATGAATCGCTTTCAGGTCTGAGTGCAGGAGTGGAGGACTAATCGCACGATCCGCCCGTGACCGATGCCGAAATGTGATGGTTGCTCAAACACAAGCTGGCCCGCGTTCAACTTGGCGAGCCTGAGAGTCATAAATAATGGATGTGCCTTGATCCCTGGCACTGCTGGGATTGATAAGCAGTAAGCCATCAGAAAAGACTGAATTGTTACTAATAGGCACAACCCAACTGTGTAAACAAACCATTCAAATCACTGCTGTGTAAGCAGGGCTTTAAATCCCTCTGTGTGCAGAAGACACAGGCTGGGGGTGGAGGTGAATATTTCCTTGTCAAAGAGAGAGAGAGGAAAGAAGAAAAAAAGAAAAAGCGCCAGCGGCTTGTTTGGTAACGCAAACACAACATGAAATTCCTCCTCTATTAAGTGTAATTCCAGTGAATCAGGGAACATATCCCAGTACCAGGATGTGTTGTTCATTTTACCCAGCTTGACACAAACACACCTGACTCCTCTCTCCACACAAAACCTGTTTTCTTATTGACCTCGACTCAACCAGCAGGTTCGGATTTACAGAAATCAGTGCCTCACAAAGGCTCTGTGTGATTTTGTCACACTTCGACTGCAAACGTCATTTTGTTTCACGACCGGCCGAGACAAAAGCAGTGTATAATTGGGAAGCGAAAAGGAAAAACGATAAGTTTTAAAACTTCCTTTTGTATCCCTGTCAGTACCTTTGACACACATTATCTTGGGTTTAATCTAAACTCTTTGATCTACTTCATTCCCCACTGCAAAAACAAAATCTTATCAAGTATTTTTGGTCTAGTTTCTTGTTTAAATATGTCAGCACACTTAATTTACAAATGTATTTTCAGCAAGATATGAGGCCTTCTTTTAAGTCATTAATATTGATTTAAAAAAAAAATACTAGATTCACCAGCATATTATTTCACTTATAACAAAACATTTTCCCCATGTTATAGGTGAAATAATCTGCCAGTGCAACTTGTAATTTTTTATTTATTAAGCTCCCATTTTTCACTAACAAGTCACTTGTTGGTTAGTTTTGTCTTATTTCAAGAGTAGAAAGAAATTTGCACTAGAAACCAAACCAAAAAAAGATTTTGTGTTTTTGTAAGCTTTCTGTTACAGTCTGTAATATCTATAGGCAACTCTGCAGCTCCTCCAGAGTTGCAGGCTCCAGAGTTAAAATATTGTAATATTTCTGTAGATTTTCTACGTTTATTGATGGACTGAATTTCCGACCGGTTTCACTGGATTTTAGTTATGGTGCGTCAAAGGGGGGTTAATACACAGCCTAACTCTGCTTTAAACTTCACCACAACTTTCTCTCTAACCCGCCCGCTGCTCTCCTTGGTCTTCATGTCGCTGCTTGCTCAATAATGATCTCTAACAAACCAAACAGTTGGTTTAATACTGAGATTAAATCACCCACTGGTAGATTAAATTAGCATTTATAAGTTGGCCGAATTACAAAAGCAAACCATTCACTGGACTTTGTGCAAGTACTGTACATTTAAATGTAGGCGGGGATGAATTCATAAATGCACATCGCACTTTTCAGATATTTCTTAAAACAAACAGTTAAGTTGGCGTCCATATTTAATCTTCACTACACATTTATCTGCTACTTAGCTTTTTATCAAATAGCAAAAGCTAAAGTTGTAAGAACAGTTTTTCGAGATTCATATGATGCTACTTAAATAAAATGTTAAAGAAAGCACTGCAAAAGCAAAACCTTAAGTATTTTAGTCTAGTTTCTAGTGCAACTGAGACAAAACAAACTTACAAGTAATGTTTTTGCAAGATAAAGAAGATTTTTCCATAAGTGAAATAACCTGCCAGTGGAACTTGTAATTTTTTTAATGAACATTTAGAAATTAGTAACTTAATACAAGCTCCTATATCTTGCAAAAGTTGTAAGTTAGTTTTGTCTTATTTCAAGTAGCATTGAACTCTAAACAGAATTACTTGGTAAGATTTGGGGTTTTGCAGTGGAGGAATGGCGACTTAAAATCCAAAGCACAGTTCAGGCTCTGTGACATGTATGTCAACACGGCGGCTGAACTGAGTCTTCCTTAAAAATCAAAGCGGCTTTCTAAAACCACCGCTTCTTAAGAAGAAGGGGGAAAAAAACTAAAGAAAAGAAGAAGTTAAGATAAATAGTGGCGCTTGTCCCCTCGCCTCTAACCCGATACTCCCCGTACGCCTCTGTCAATCAGCTAAATGAGGTGGAGAAGCCAAACGCAGGAGAGGAGAAACAGAAAAGGAGAGCCAAGGATTAGGAGGCAAAAAAAAAACTAAAGAAAAAACTGATCATTTAATGGTGTGATCACAGGGAGAAGGATTTATGTAGCAAAAACAACACGAGGTGATGCACAATGATCCAATCAGAGATGTTTGAAGCAGTTTGTTTAGATGATCTTAAACCTCAGCATTTACGCTCCATCATATGCAAAGCACACACACACGCATACACACACAGAGCAGGGAACCATCCCAGCCCTCCAGCTACAAACTTTTAAGAGCGCAACTATGTGTTGCTGCTGGTGTGTGTGCGTGTGTGTGTGTTTGCAGAGCAGAGAGTGAGCGCAGTCGCTGCTGCTGAGAGCGTTCAGGGTGGAGGAGGACGGCAAGTTGACTGATGGGATCCAGTGGCTCACACAGGGCGCGGTGCTCAGGTGTTAACGTGTAATTATGGGCCTTTCATTGGTCACAATGTGAATTACACAGGCGAGGAACAACACGGCCGCACAATGCAGAGAGCCGCTTAATCACAATCATTTGAAAGAAAGAAAGAAAAAAGAAAAGAAAAAAAAACTGTTGGTGGGAATCACACGTGATTGGCCCACAGGACATCCAACACGTGGCGTGACCAAAAGAAACACATGCAGCAACTGCACTGCTGCTAAACTAGTATTGGTAGAAAACTGCAAAAGGAGAGTTTGCAGGGATATGTGTGTGTGTGTGCCGTTACTTTCTAAATCCTGCTGAAGTTCCCCCTGACTAGGAAAGAGGGAGAGAAGAAGAGAGAAAGAGACACTTCCTCTGCAGCGCAGGTTGAGGCAGGCCCACAGCTGTAGCGTTCTTCTCTCTCTGACAGGCGCTGCGGGCGCATGCAGGAGTCAAGTCCTGACAAACATCAGGCCTTAAACAAGCACTGTTTGGCGCCTCTGGTCTTGTCTTCTTCATTCCTGACATGTCATGTCATGCCTGGAGCGTCTTCCAAACCTGTTTAAATCAACAATAATCCAAAGAGCTGCTTTTTTCCACCCCTCCGCTCCCTTCTTTCCTCCTTTTCCTGCTTTTTGAGAAGCAAGAAGCGAAGAAACCGCTTCTTTATTTAAATAAATTGAACGTCTTAGAGGACCTTTTCCATCCCCCAAAAGAGAGGAACGTCTGCTGGTCGTCAGCAGAACTTATCTTGGCCAACCGATCATGTGATGACACGCGTCCTCAGGCTAACCTGTACGCTGCCCTGTGGCCGCTCGTAGTTTGAGGATCCAATACACATCACTCTCCTGATCAATCCTCTCCATCCTGCACTTTTCTTTGGTTAAAAATAATCAATAAAGCAACCATAAAAACCAGATGTGTATTAATTTAGGAGAACAGGTACAACTGTTCGTATTGCTTAAAATTATTTCCAAAATCTATTTTTGAAGCTCAACTGTTTAGTGGGATTGTAAAGTAGCATATTCTATGACGTTGTATGATGTTTTAAAGTTTTTGAAATAGGTTGTTGTTGAAAATAATTTATTCTCAATCAACTTACCTGGTTAAATAAAGGTGATATAAAAACTTTTAAAAATTTGGTTTAAGCAACTAACTGGCAGGGAAACAACTGAAACACTGCAAAAACACAAACTCTCACCAAGTATTTTGGTGTAGTTTCTAGTTCAATCGTCTTAGTTCACTTGAAATAAGACAAAACTAATTCCCTAATTAATTTTCTGCAAAATGTAGGAGCTTGTTTTATGTCAATTCTTTGTTTTGGTGAAAAAGCAGCAGTTCTCCCATGTTACAAGTTAAATAATCTGAAAGTGGAACTAGCCCTTTGTTATCAGTATTAAGGAATTATTGACTCAAAATAAACTCATATCTTTCTGAAAGGTTATTTGTAAGTTGGTTTTGTCTAATTTAAAGTGCACAAAGATACTTAAACTAGAAACTACATCAAAAATACTTGGGTGAGATTTTGTGTTTTTGCATTGTAACAAGCGTTTCCCTGCCTGATTCGTTGACTGTTTCTGTCATAGCCATTTCTCTTTCTTCGAGTTGTCCAGCTAATATTTTGTGTTTTTGATATATAAAGTGTAAATAAATAAATAATCAATAATATTTGTTTTAAAAAATGATTTTTTTGAAGGAAGTATATTCCAAGTAAAAAACAGCGAATCAAAGTCGCGCAGCACCAAACCCAAAGAAGAAAAAAAAAAAAAACGACTGGTAATTGTAGCTGTAGAAGAATGTGCTTTTCCATGACGATCATGGAGAGATCCCAAAGCTGTCATAAAACCTTTCCAACTCTGCCTCGGAAAAAAAAATAAAAAATTTCCCCCTCCACCTTTTTTCCCATCTGCGGCTCTCAAGGCTCTTCTCTCTCCGTGCGCTGGGCGAGTCGCAACAGGCTCATTGACACAAACAAGTCTCGGCCCAATTTCGTGAGGCGTGGGACGGGCCCGCAGATGTTCCAGGGGCAAGCTGCGTCTTGCTGCCTTTCGCTGGAACACTCTTCTCTTTGAGCATTCACAGCCTGTCCTCCTCCTCCTCCTGCGGCGCAATGTGAGATGCAGTCATCAAGCTTAACTCTCCTCAAAAAGACAGAGCTCTCTGCGAGAGCACAGGGTTCAGGAAAGAGGCACACGGTATTTACACAAGTATTACCTACAGGCCGTCAATCCATTACTGTAATCCCCCCTGAGCTCCGCAGCGGCCCACCGATAGCCCGGACCATGGCCGCTTTCTGACGGCGGTGGATAATACACACGGCAAACACCACCAATCTTTCGCCCTGACAATGGTCGCCTCATTTGCTACACTCCATTAATTCACAAAAAAAGGAGATAAAACTGCGTATTTGTTTGACCGTTAATCTGACCCATTAGGTCGGAGGCCGCCAGCAGGGGGGAAACTTTGTGGGAGACGTTCTGGGAAGGGTTGACGTGTTGTGTGTATGTATTCATGTGTGTGTGTCACACTCATCCTAGACAGGAAGAGGTTAAGGTGTGGGTTAGGGATTAGGTGTGTCTCCGTAAGAACAGTCATCAAAAAGTACAGTACACAGTCCATTAAGTCCCGTGGAAGATCCCACAGGTCTTCAAAAAAAAAAAAAGAAAAGAAGGAAGACAAAAAAGGGGCATTAGTGAATCTGTGCAGCGCCGGTGACATCTTCGGTGGCTCTCTGCCATCCGTCCGTCAGTCCAGCCGTTGAGCTATCGGGTTGAGATTAAGGAGAGCTTTGAGGCAGAGCTCCTGAGATCAGGCGAAGGAGGCTCCTTTAAGACAAGAAGCAACGCTGTAATCACTCATCTTTTAGGACGAGGCTGAAAAAAAGGACTCCCTGTGAGGCCAAGGAGGGAAAAAATATATATATATAATTATGTGAAGCAGAGCTGTCACGGCTGATGAATGTCATCAGTCCCATTAGGATTAAGATTAGGGTTGAAAGCTGGCAGGTTTATGATAAAAAAAAACAAGAAAAACATGACTGTTGTATTAAAATATCCAATTTAATAACTTCTAAAAATATTTTTTCAACTAAAAAATGAATTAATTTTCTAGAAAAAAAAGCAAAATAATGGCTGAATAAATGTGCACACCCCTAAACTAAATGTTTGATTTATTTTTATTTGTTTTAAGCATTCGCTTTTCTTTCCCCATCTTAAATGTATAACACTTGTCCACTCTGCTTGCAGAAACTGAGCATGAATTTCACTGCAGGTGATAATTTCCTCTCAGATTTAACTCTGAACTCCAGTTTAAAGCTTTGATTACCTCCTAGGAAGCCCTGAGCTGGTCATTTGGATGCTGCTTGTTTTTCTGTTTATAAAAATCTGTATTTATCGCCAGCGTTCCCGCAGAGACCTGAAGTGTTGTGAGCAAAACCAGACAGGAATGTGGAACCGTTCATAACTTCATTCACTCTGGTTCCACCAGAGAGCAAGAACAATAAAGGCGAGTTCATGATCAATGTAACTGGTTTTAGAAACTTTTGACTTCTGTGTATTATGGTCCATTTAGTCAGTATGAATATGGTTGTATTTTTGTTATTGGCTCACCTTTTTTTCCTCTGTTCACATTTTTCTGTCTTCTGCTGTGAATTAGTTCTCAATCAGTTTAATTGTTTAAATGGAGGTTAAATAAAAAACACAAAGCCCAGATCATCCTGATGCCACTACCATGCTTCACTGTGGGTGTGGAGTTCTTTTGGTGATGCTCAGTGTTTTTGTGCAGAACCACGCCTTACTGAACTACATTCTGCAACAAGGTTTTAGGACCAACTCCTGACTGATACATTTGTATAAGGATATTGTTGTAAACATTTGCAAAAATGTATACTGTGACTTTAGCTAGAGAAATGCAAATAAACAACTTTGTTGATAGATGAAGAAAGGCTTCAACAAGATATCTGTAAGGATGTGCACAGTTACGCAACAAAGTTGCAGCTTTCGTTTTTGTGTTTTTGAGTCCATTTTAAGTTACTTTGTATTTGGTACAATCCCAAAGACTCAACCAAACTTGAAGCAAGAAATGCTTTAAGAGTACTGATTGTTTTTGTATAGACCACAATCCCCCAAAGAACTTTTAAATGATATTAATATGCAAATCAGTAAGTGCTAGGTCAATGTGTTTGTTGGAGTGTAACAACATTCAGATCAACCCAACCGGTCTTGCATCATCATGTGACTCTGGGACTCCCCGCATGAAGTCAGTGATGGGATGTGTAGTAAAGCAGGCTTTTGGGGCGTGCCTCTTGCCAACCACCTCACGGTTCTACTTCAGACAAACACTTTTGTTTTTGGGGCTGTGAAAATGAGAGGGATGAGTGAGGCGGTGTGGGAATTAGGTGACTGCTGCAATCCCACAGTTGGCGTGGCGGGTGAGTAAGGAGAGCACTCCCTGGGGTTTATACGGGAGGCAAAATATGTTCAAATCGGCGCAGAAGGAGCTGAGGTTTGAAAATCACGGCTGATGATTCAGGACTCTTTATGTAATCATCCACATGTGTCTCAGAAGGTCGGTGATGCAACCGCAGAGGATTTCACATCCTGACTCTCAACGCCACTGTCCCGTCCCGATACATCGCCCCAAGCCACAATCTTTACAGGCGTCCGCTAGGGAGCATCGGTGCACCAGCCAGTCAGGTTGTCTGAACGGAGCAAACAGGTGGAGCGCTGATGCAACAGCTGTCCCTCAGACCCGTCACACACACAACCAGAGCAGGAGCAGCTGGTTATGTGGCTTCACTGTCACACGGTGACATCTAGCTGCATCGCCGCACCTGGAGCAACGATTCCACTTGTTTACGACTTTTGTCAACACAGGTGAACTTTGTTCAACTTTAGGGTGAACTGAGGCCACTATGTTAACAATAATAATTCAATCTTTGTTTAGGTTTTTATTTTTTAACTCTTTAGTCCAGAATATTCGTGCTCACGGTGTCAGTCTGTGAGTTAAAGTAACACTTTAGTAACACCTGTAGTGTGTTTTAAGACGATTGGTTCAATTATGTCAGTACTTAGTACCTACCAGCAGGAGGTCAGCTGTTATTTTAGTTTAGTCATAATGAGTTGGTTCAGATGTTTTTGTTGGGATCAGAACCTCAATGAATGGAAACAGGATGTAATATGAAATCTTCATAGCACAATATTACAGTTAAATTAGAATACACATCAGATTTAAGCATTAATATGATTATTTTCATAGCTACACAAAAAATCACTAAAGAAATAAACTGATTCACATTAGTACATCAGTATACACTAGTTTAACGGTCCAACAAGGAAGGAACGAAGATGAACCGACCTGGAGCTGTCTGGACAGATCTGATATTATTAATATCTGTATTGGTCCAGACATAGAAAATAACATGCTAGATTGTGTATAAGTGATAATACACCCAGTCCATCCAGACAGATCTATTCAGTCTAATTCTATAATTTGTGCTCTGAGTGACATCATTCTGCATTGTTTATTTTACAATACATTTAAGATTCTTAATTGGACTTTCTGAACCATTTGAAGGAAGATTTGCTGCCATTTATTTTTACATGTTTGATCAAGTTAGTCAACATATTAAGTTTCAGTTTCCTTATTATTGTGGCTGATATGCTTTGAACTACACCCACTGAACAAATTAAAGATGTGTTGTTTCTGTTTGACCAAGCTTGTGAAGCTGTTGGTTTATTTAAAGGTGCTGTACTGGTACAGAGTTATCAAATAAATTTGTAATTCAGTACTTTGTTTTTTTTTCTGGATTTGCCAATACTAAACCTCAGATATCTGTATCGATGATGAAAAAAGTATCCTTAATATTTACTTACTTACGATTTATATCAGTATGTTTCACTCTTAAACAAGACGAGGAAAGTCGTGTAACTGCAATGTGAAAAAAAGGGGCACAAATGTTTGCCTGGTTCAGAAGAACGACAGACAATGGAAATAACCAGCAGTCAAGGAATATAAGAAAAGGTTTTAATGTTGATAAAATATTTAACACAGATTCTTTAAATAAGAATTTGAATCTGTGATTCAAATCTAAGATGGTTTAGAAGCCAAAACACCAGCGAGTCTCATTGATGACTCAGAAGCCACAACAATAGAAAAGGTCAACGCTGAACGGTGAAGCAGATCAAAGACAAAGGACAACATCTAGATACAAACTGGTGCAGAAAAGAACTTAATGCTTCAAAAATTCTTAAAAAAAATGTTTGATACAAGAATAAAGAACAAAAAATGGAAACTTCTCAAAAACACCGTAGTCACCGACCTGAGACTCATTCAAGGATAAAAAATTCCCCCAAACCTACCAGAGGAGTGTCAACACATGAGAGCAAACTGCAATTTAAACTGTATCTTTAGAGCTTTTTGTTCCGACTTTGACACAAAACATATTTTCTCTCTTTCTCTGTTTGTAGAGAGAAGTAATTTAGGACATTAATTTTCTGAAATCAGTTTTTAGCTGAAAATCTACAAAAAGACGCTTTGGCTCTCAGGTCCTAAATCCTAGACAACCATGACTATCATTCAGGTCATCTCAAAAGGCTCCTGCTAAAGAAACAACTTATTTAAAATATCTTGTAGACAAAACAATGATTCATTCCTTGAGTTAGGTCCCACTGTTCTGTTTGTGTAATAAAGTGAGAAGCAAAACAAGAGAAACAAAAATTTCTGGAAAAAAGTTAAGTGTGCCAACTTGAACTAAAACTAAATAGCACACAAAATTGGAGAAAAGCTCATTTTCCTTTGAAGTGAATTGATTTTAACCTGAAAGTTTTACTTTTGAGGACAGGGCTGTAAATGTCTTGGGTGGTGACGCTGTCTGTGGTGAGTGATGCTTCCCCCTCCCTTCCTGTCAGCGAGTTAACTAGAAGTGCCTGAGGTTCAGATGTGATTTGAAGCCATACATCTAAAGTGACATTCCTTCCTTGCCAAATGTAATTGTGCAATTCAGGACTTTTAACGTACACCTGAATCTGCCTAGAGCATCGGGAGTCAGATAAGGAGTTCAAACGTAAAAAGAGAGTTCCTTTAACCTCTAACCTGAAAAACTGCTTCATACAATGACAGCTAAAACATTTAAGCTTTGGTTCCCTTTAGCATCTGATACTGAAAGCTTACAAAACTGAAGGATGTGTCAAGAAATACAGTTAATAAAGAAGATTTTAAGAAAGAAAAAGAGTGAAAAAAGCTCAAATGTTAAGAGTTTGGTTACCGCAGTTATCAGTAACTTACCTGGATTTGCCTCAAACTGAACTGATTGTATTTATGGTTTCGGTTGTGTGTGAGCTTTATTACTGCTTTTTTGAAATTGTTTTTGCTTATTGTGTTTGATTTTGAATTTTTAAAATGTCTTCCAGTTCCAGTGTAAAGCGTTTTGTACAAAATTAAAAGTTAGTCATTGAGAAGGTGAACTTATGTCATTATCAGTACTGTCACCTTCCTAAAAGTCCAGCAGAATATGTTATTGATACAGGCCTGATGATCATGATGGAACATTTGTGTCGTTTTCAAACTGTTGCTTTATCAAACCTTGGTGATGCAGGCAGAAACCTTCAGAAGAATGGAGCCAGATCTCCACAGTGAAAACAAAAACAATAGATGGATGGGACTCTTACCGTCCAGGTGGCAGACTTGGCCGTGCTGGACTGCTGGAAGGACACGTCGAAGGTGTGCGGCCCGGCGTAGTCTGTGTTGGAGGGGATGGCCGGTGACGGGGACAGGGCGTCGAAGGTGGAGCTGGGCTGGGCGTAGGGCGACGGGGCGGTCACGCTGTTCGGAGCGTGCTCGTTGTTGTAGGGGCTGGTGGAGGTCGAACCGTTGTTCTGCTCCATGCTGTTCAGGAGCCCCAGGTTCGTGTACTGCGACTAGAGAGGAAATGAGCAGAATGATGAGGAGGGAGAACAAAACAAAGCAATGTGGTCAGAAACTACAGTGGATTATTTTTTTGTCTTGTTCATTTCACGACTAAAAAGGGAAGAACTGATGACTCAGGGTTTTCCCCTGGTGAATTATCAAAGCCTGGTGGGGCACCAGGCTAAATGTCATTCATCTGAAATAGTTTTTTCCATGGCACTAACAGTGATAGGTTTATAGTTGGCTCAGTGAACTGGGGATCCGCACCAATTGAGTCGTCCCTACTCCTGCCCACTGGCCTCACATGGCATTATTTCCTGCTCCTGTACCTTTGAATTTTTGTAACCTATTACATATTTTTGTCACAAAAACACAGTGGACCGACTTAGTGCCCCTACCACCAGGTAGCAGGTTTTAATGGGGAAACCATGTTGTTCCTCACAACATAAACAGATCTGACACTGAAGTGGAGTGAATTAGAATAAACAGAAAATTGGGGAGAAAAAAATTACAAATATGGACTTCATTAAAACCTTTCAAAAATCAATAGAATATGGTTAGCCTCATTAATCAGAAATTTGTTTAAAATAAAAAAAAATTTTAAAATCTAAATAATCTATTAAATTATCTCCTCTCCATCGGTCGAACTCTCCCGACAGGAGGAATTCAAATGTCAGCCTTCGGACAGGATGGAGAGTACGCCTGGGTCAGAGCCAGGCCATTCGCCCCATTCCTTTCCATTTATAAATGGCACATTCCTGGACGAGGTGCCATGTCTCGCTCGTCGGAGGGCCATTAATCTCTCGGGGGGGGGGGGGGGGGGGGCTCTCGTTTATTTCAAGCTGACCACAGCTGTCCGCCTCACACCCACCACGTTGCCAGGTGTTAAGAGTTGTGCCAGGTGATAAGCAAAGCACAGAGAGCCAGAGAGAGAGGGGAGAGAGAGAGAGGGAGAGAGAGGACATGGTTTATACAAGAGATAGCCAAGGAGAGCATTTAGAAATTGATGAGCCGTGTTTATTACTCATGGATCCATGTGCTGTGACTCAGGCAGAGACGAAGGAAAGAGTCAGACTGACACACCTGAAAGAGGTCATCTGAGTAAACCTGGATGTGTTTGAGCAACAGAGGTTCGCTGTTTGGATGAGGGTCACTTAGCCTCCACCTCACCCCCTCCGGAAACTATGACAACAGAGCTCAAGGGAAGCTTTTCTGCAGGACAATTATGGCAGTCATGCAGGTGTTAGGAGACGAGTGTTTAGTGAATGGAGGACAGAAACTCAGACTGAAAGAAAATCTCCTTCTGTTGGAGATCCTCTAGCTTTTTGCAAACACACACACACACACACACACACACACACACACACACACACACACCGTCTCTCACAAAGGACTAAACACACATAGGCATTAGGAGGGCTTCAACTCAATAAGCTGCAGAGTCCCTGTGATCCGAAAGCTGCGGAAAAAGATACGATCGAACGGTTTTGTTTCAAAGATACGTTATTAGTGTACCGGCCTTTTCTGCATAAAAAAAGGGCGGTCCCTGATTGGCTGAGTTTCCTGTTTGGGCGGCGTTTTCCCGTATGTGAGAGTGACTGACGATGATATCAGAGCGATCCCTTTGAACTGTGGTGCAACTCCCACCGAGGCGCTCAGGCATTGAGATGACACAGCCACCCATAGCACCTGATGCAGGAGGGCCGGCCATGGGGGATGTGACAGGCACCAATTATCAATCCTGAATTATTCTAAAGAAAGATAATAAGAGGGGGGAATAAAGCTGATGCTGGCCTGAGACCAAACAGATAAAAGCTAAAAAACAGAAAGCAGAGCGTCTGGCACGCTCCCAAACAATCCTCGTCAAGGCTCAACTGAATATTAGGATCAAAGATGAGAATCGGCAGACAAACCCATAATTGGGTAGTTAGCAGTCTCACCTGAGCTCATCGGGTTTTCATTTTTAAATGGCTAGAAGTGGGAGATTCAAAAGAAAAAGGGCTTGTGCAAGGCACTTTTTTGCCTCTCTTTGCTTGCTTAAATGAGATCTCATTCCACTATAATACAGTAACTGGTTAATAACCACTTTAGCAGCTCTTAAAAATTCCTCCTGTTTATGGCCGACAGTGTGCTTGGGCCGCTGGGATGTTGGGAGTAAATCAGCAGTCCTGACATCCTCACAGTCCTTTAATAAAGCTGCTGAAGGGTTCGGCTGACTGTTTCACTCAGGTCTGTTTCTGTGTCTGTGATGAACGCTGACTGAGGGGAACCGCTTCAGGATGGCAGGAGGGGAAAAAAGAAAGAGCGCTGACCTTTACAGCGATTGCCTGTTCGCTGCAATGTTGGAATCCGAATTATGCACAACACATATCAGGAATACCTGGAATACACTTGGCAGCACTAAATTAGATGGTACTGATAGGCCCATCACATTCCCATTTGGTATGGCATACTAACACATTAAATTACCCTCTGCTCCATTCTGCTGTGTACTTATTGATAAGCCAATGACAGATGCTATTAAAGTATCCATGGCTTTTTTGGAAAACCAAGAGATGCACCGACCAGTTTTCCAATGCAACACTTTGACACATATAAGCTGACTAATGTAAACTTTGTTTTACTTCAATGCGTACATGTAAAGCAGAAAACATGTTGACAGTAAAGATGTCCTTTGATAGAAACAAATTTTGAACCAAGCAAAAAAAAACAAAAAAACAATCAAAGGCTTAACTTTATCCTGCTGTGATGGTTTTTTCATCAAAGCTTAACATTTACCTATTTTTTTTTTTTTTTTTTGCAAAATTCAAAGCTGAATCAAAGCTGTTTTTAATGTTGTTAATGTTGTTGGAAGTTTTGATGAGTTTAATGAAGGCAAAAAACAAATCGGATTTAAATAGACAAGAACATTTAACGTTACCAAACTAAAATCCGATCTGTCGGCTGTGGCTCGTACTGAGCCAGGTTCTGCTGGAGGTTTCTTCCTGTTAAAGGGAGGTTTTTCCTCTCCACTATCATCGCTACACACTCTGTACATGTGGTTGCTCTAACAACTCAAGCATTGTGCTAGTCCAGGAGGAGTGGATGCAGCCTGCTGGGTTTCCTTAGTTATTCCAAGTGGTTTAAGAAAAGTTTCTAACTGAGAATGATGTACTGTTTGATAACTAGAATTAGATGGAATGGGTTGAAATGCTGTGAATTGTCATGCATGTTCAGTATGAGCTACATAACTAAACTGCACTTTAACTTGCCAGAGCTGAATAGCGATTGTTGGTCCATTACAGGTCAAAACTCTAATATTTCTTGCCAAACTTCAACAAGCGCTCCTCTTGCTGCATTTATTGGTCCAGCAGTGATTTTACAACAGACTGGTGGCATGAGAGACAACAGGAGCCAGAGCAGACCTGGCCTGAGGGGGGAACAACTCTCATTCCAGCCTCTCTGGTGACCCTCCACGCTCCCTGGGCCGGGGTCTAAGAGCATCTGGGGGACTGTGATGAGTGACCACAGGGGTAGGAGGCATTAAAGGCTCAACAGGGGGTGGGTAGGGGAAGGTTGATGGTGGGGGCCTGGGTGCGGGTCTATTTGCACCTCATACCTGCTGGGGTGGGCAGAGCAGGTGATTGTATCTACATCAACATACCATTAAAGCAATTAGGAGCCTGGACCAAACAGCAACGCCTGGCCAGCCCTATTCTAATGACCGCAGCGGCTCCCTGGAGACTGGGGCAACCCGATACCCCATGTGCTGCAGGTATTGAGCTGGACACCACTTAAAAAAGCCCCCCTCCCAGCCCCCTTCACCTCCCACCACCACTCTACAACTTAAAAGACAGGGACGTGACACACCTGCTATCTGCAACCTGCAATCTAAGAATCTATCAACCAGTCAACCTCTGCACTGGACAGAGGATTGGTGACAGAAAATCGACAGTTTTAGACTAAAGCGGTGATGATTAAAGTCTGAAACTGTTTTTTTCTGGTTTTATCTTGTTTGGTTAGCGAACATAATGATTAAACATGAGTGATTTTAAACACCTTATAATGTCTAACTTACAGAAAACGAGCTACATTTATTTTCGCCCCAGATATTTTGGACTTCTAAAATGTTTTTATTGCACTAAATTTTCATCTCTTATGTCTTTTTTCTATCAGAGGAATAAAAAAGGAAAAGTTTTATTTTCAAACTGCTCCATAAATGTCCATTGTTACACATTGTCACCTTCCTTAAATGGTCCAAAGCATTTTTTTGTCATAATTATATTTATTTTAAAAAATTATTTGAGGCATTATTTTTAGGAAGGTGACAATATTAGTCCCATTTAAATTAAAAGCTTTTTTAAAGTTCTAACAGAACTAAATAGTGTAGGAATGCTGACATTTTGTAAAGTGTACAAGAAACCAATAAATAAAACCTCATGATCTTCACTATTACTCTTATCTACTTCTGCCATGTTTCCATTTCGATAATCACTGTCTGCAGACAAATGTCTTCCCATAAAAGCATCCAACGGTACGACAAACAGCTTTTTGCAACATGTAAAATGCCCGCCTAACAACAACCCGACACAAAGCAAATCACGTCCCCTGACTGAGGCCGTGCCCAGCCAGACAGCAGCCATTTCACAAGAGCGAAGGATTCAAACAGGTATTCAGGTGTTTACATTCCTCTGCTCTGTCTCTTTGCAAAAAGATCCACACAAACATGCACTGGTATATAAAAATAAAACCTCCAAGGGTGGGAAAAAAAAACAAAAAAAACTTAATGGCGAATAATTTTGTTGGCACTGTTTCCAGATTTTAAGTCATTAGTTCATTTGCCATGTTTTGGTTCAGCCACCAAGAATAAAAAAGATTTTTAAGGATTTAAAAAGTCAAACTAAAATAAATAAAAAAGGAGAAGGCCTACACTCTTAACATGTTTTCAACGATGCTGGGGTCCAACATCTGGAGCTGGACCCGCGGGCCGACTTGCTGGCCTTACCTCGTTGTAGGAGTTGGTGGTTGCTGTCTCCAGGTACAACATGTTGGCGCTGAGGTTGAGCAGAGCTGCTGCTGTTTGCTCCACTGGCTCCAGGGTTTCACAAATCTCTCCTCTCTCTGAAAGGAGTGGATGTGCACTACGGATGCAAAGTAGACGAGCAGGAGCTTCTTCAGGGATCTATGGGTAGTTGGTTTATAAGTTCTGGAGGAGAGGGGAGGGGTTTGCAGCTACCTGTCCAATACCTGACTCCACACTCCACACCCATCCCCAGAAGAAGAGCCTTCTGAGTCTACCTTGGTGGAGCTGCTCCGAGGTAAATGTTGGAAGGGGAGGGAGGGAATTATTTCGATTTTGTAACTTCAGATCCAGCAGAAACAATGTCAGCTGCTGGAAATTAACTTCATTTCGGGATTTTTCTTGATGCTTACGCAGATTAAATATGTTTAACTTAAAATACATGTATAAAAAATTCCATTAAAGATATTTATTCCTGTGGATGTTAGACATCTATTGTTTAATTTCCCTCTGGGAATTAAATATTGAATTGCATAAAAGCATAGCAACAAATTACGCTTGAATAAGGGGGATAATGATGAACATGTAAACATGAGAGTGAAACACAGCAGGCAGCAGACTGGAATAGAGTAAAGTTTGCATATGAATTGATTTCCTCTCCATCCTGTAATCAGTCGAGGCGTTGGGGGGCTCTTTGGGAAAACAATGTGGCTCCTGCAGATTGTTTGTATCTACCAGAAATGACTGCAGCAGATCTGTTTTGAAAACATGCATTGTTTCTCAGGTGCTGTACTGGTGATGACAGCAGGATTGCAGCTCTCCAGAATCTCTGGCAATTAAACGCTCGTCATTGGGAGGAATTGACTTCTTTCATTTTCATTTTTGTGACCTTTACTAGAAAAGGAAACAGTTGCAGAAATTATTTTATGCGTTGCCTCGCAAAGGAATTCACGCTCCTTCAATGTTTCTACTTTCGTATCACTGCACAAATGTCAATGACAGATTAACAAAGATTAGTGCATAACTGAGAAGTGGAAGGAAGAGACTTGCTGTCACAACAAATTTTGTTGAATGACAAATTGTGTCAGTAAACAATAATATCGTTGTACTGCGTCCTAATAATGGCATAGTAATGCAACCATGCCCTCTGAAAGACCAATAAATATTCATTTTATAAAGAACACGACACTGAATCTGGAAGATATTTTAAATATGCAATAAAAAAATGAAACCATAAGTACAATGGATTATAAACTCTTTCTAAATAAAATTTCAAAAATATTAATCAGAATAGAAATGAACAATCTCATTTCACTTCATTGTGCAATTCATTGATTTTTGCAACAGGCTTACATTGTTTTACAAATTTTTAGCAAGTAAAAATCTCAAAATTGTGACAAGCATTTATACTG
This sequence comes from Poecilia picta, assembly GCA_033032245.1. NCBI lineage: Eukaryota > Metazoa > Chordata > Actinopteri > Cyprinodontiformes > Poeciliidae > Poecilia > Poecilia picta. The sequence continues at coordinate 6,086,689 of CM065356.1, read as the reverse complement.
TATTTAGACTGTCTTCAGAGGGCAGCAAATTAGTGAATGGAGTCAAAGTACAAATAACAGATAAGTATACATGAATAACGGTTTGTTAGAAAACATTAGTGAGCAAACAGCATCATGAAGACCTAGGAACACAGCAGAGAGTGAAGTTGTGGAGAAAATTAAATTAGTGAAGTCATAAAACAATATTCCATCTCATTCGGCATTGTTCAAACAACCGTATGAAAACAGAAAGAGTGCAGCACAACTACAGACCTAACTCTGGAGGAGCGACAGACTGCCACAGCTCAGGTGGGGCAATCTGCTGACTGGACAACAACATATAACATTGTTGTCTTACTTTGTTGAAAGAAAGATATAGGTATTTCTGTTTGAAGTTTGCCACACACCATGTGATGAGCCACTTGAACTTTCCATACAAATGGGAGGTGGAAATCCAACAGAGCACCTTGCTCTATGAAGCACGGTGGTGGCCACGTCATGCTAGGAGTGCATTTCTTTAGCAGGGACAAGGAAGCTGGATAGAATTAATAGGGGAATGGATTAAATAAAATCTTGAAAGAAGAAAACTTGTTAGAAGCTGAAAAAGACTTGAGACTGAGGGTGGAAGGTGAACTTCCAGCAGGATGACTAAATAAAAACATGCAAAAAACAGTTTTCCTTCCACTTCATAATTATGCACAATGCTGCGTTGGACTACTGAATAAAATTAGAACAAAATATATCACAGTTCATAGTTGAAACATGAAACATGTAGAAATAAATCAAAGGGTCTGTTTGTTTTGTCAGCACTGGGTTGACTGGAAACGCAAGGTTAAGACAACTACTCAGAGACATAGAAAAGAAGCTAGCTCAATTCAGCTAGTCACATCTGCTAACTCTCTAACATTTATATAAATCAGTGGAAGAGAGAGTTGGAGGTTCCTTTTACTTCATGTTATGAATCAGATAGTCCTTTGGGGGGTTGGGAATTTGCTCACTGTTGATAAAGCAATGCAAATAAAAGTTCCTGATAAAAACGTGAGCAGAAGCTTTCACTTTTTTCAGGATTTAAATGTGACAAATATTTTGGTGTTCAGCTAAACTCTAAAGCCTTTTTAAAAAAAAAAGTTTTAAAAAAATTATGCTAAAAATAATATTACAATAAAGAAACAATAAAAATCTGCAGACTGGTATATTCAGCATTAAAAGTTTAAGATGCAGATTGAGCATTGGATTCACACAGCGCGTAGAGAGCAGAGCGGTCAGTGGGACACAAATCACATGCATTGCTGCACAGACAAGTGGGGCAGGCACTCTGGTCATGTGGGCTGAGTGATTTGAAGCTATCTGAAAACCTAAGAAGACCTATGATGTGAATTTAGCGTATCTTATTAATCAACCACACCCTGTTCAGAGCCAGAGGCTACAGGCCTGCAGGTCAGCCTGATACAAAAGGGAAAAATCAACACTTGAAAGAGCTCAATCCAGAGGGCCGAGCCGACGCTTTGGAGGGAGACAACTTGCTTAGCTAAACAAACTTCTAATTAGGCTGAAACAACACAGACTTGTAAAATGCAGGTAGAGTACCTGGTGTTTGTTGTGGAAAACAGTGGCTTCATTCATGCTGCCGGACCTTTAGCTGTCTGATTTAATCTGAGGTGCTTTGTTCTGCATAATGTACCACAAGACAAGTCATCATTCAACCTTACCTTAAGCTTTGAATTAGATTAAATTTATATATATTTATACGTGTAACAAACAGCAAGATATTAAAGGTCAGTGTAAACGGTGCAAAATGAAATGCAACAGTGTGAAAGGATGTATGGCTATATAGGATCTGCAGGGGGATCAGCAAATCCAGGGGCTCAGACAAAAGAGGATTTTCTAAAGTTTTTTTCCTCTTTAAGAGCCTGTTCCTAAAGTCGGCCAGATTAGTTTAGTATCAGGTGTCAAACTGCAGTGTCTGGGTAGGCACAGACACCTGACCTAAACACACAGCAAGCTCTCATCCCGAATGACAGACGCAAGCGCTCAATGGAGCATCACCTGGGTGGCGATCCTTCAAATCAGCTCTTCCATTTAAATCTACTTTAGAGCTGCAGTTTTCCCATAATCTGTTGGCTAAAAATAAAACACAATTTGGTTTATCAAAGAGCAAAATCTGCATTTGTTTGACTTCTGTGATAAAGAGGACTGTTACTGTAAATCCCTTAAAACCTGGACAAATTGACCATAAACCTCACAAAATAGTCCTTGCTGTCTAAAGATTCTACAAAACAAAACAAAAACATAAACAGAAGAGAGAAGAGTGGAGTCAAACCAGAGATGCTATGCAACTTCCTCTGATGATAGGCAAGTCAAGTCCTGATAGAAAATGAAGACTTGTCGTTGGTCTATGACGAGATAATGGCTGAACCAATTAATCTAATTAATCATGATGAATCGATGACTGAAATAATTGTCAACTAATTTAATAAACGATAAATCAACTGGAGTATAACGACTCAAAAAAAGATAAATAAAACCTTCTTTGTCTGAAAATATATTCTACCCAAAACTTCAAGTGGTAGTTTTAGCTTCACTTGGTTCAAATTCTGTAAAAAAAAAAAAACAAAGAAAAAAAGAAAAAAAAAATCTAATTATCCAATTATTAACTGGTTAATCCAAAAAAATAGACCAGCCCTACACATGCTGATGAAAGGATTGGTAGCAAACATGCATTCTTGAATATTTTCTACAGATGATCAAGCATTCACTAGAGGAACAGTTTCTGCATTTTAAACAAAATGTTTATCTTTCTGTTAAATTCTTTTTTACTTTTTTATTTGCACCTATTGATGTATTTCTAATGTGTGAAAAAGGCTCAAGTGGAGAAATGAAACATCTGCAGAAAGTGTTTTTATACAATTAATCGTCAGAATAATCAATTAGCAAAATAACTGTCAATTGCAGCCCTAAAAGAGATCAACCAAAAGTATGAACTTTGCTATATTTGTAGTAAATGTTAGGAAAATTGCCTTTGAATCATAAATGTTTTGAATTTAGTAATATACTAAATCTGGACAGATGCAGAAGGAACATTTGCTCGATACAGATTTATAAAACAATATGTACTTGAGCCTTTAGATATCCTCCAGTTTTTAGAAAATAAGTGACAGGACTGTTCTATTGAACCATTTGAAGCTCTTATGACAAACAGCTGCACCTTAAAAGCACCTCTTCGCACGCCGGAGGCAAACTGGCGGAGCATTAAAACTCTCCATCATGTTCTGTTTCTAATCCTGGTTAAACATCAAGCTGTGCTCCACGATGCTTTCATAATATCAAAATTAAGGTGGTTGACCTCATTTCTGTTTTCCAAGGTAAAATGTAGGAAAAAAAACTCAAACAGCTAAGGAAGAGTGAATAGAAACGTATCAATAGCTTTCACCATTAGTTTATACTGCGAGGATAAGAGCTGCGGTTTGTTCAGTTTTATAGAAAACGTTCCTGTGCTCTGGCTCAGAGCGAGGGGGGAGGCGGCGTGGCAGAGGTGTGGCCAAACAGGACAAACCCCAACACAAACATGTAATTAGATCTCCGGGACGCCGTGTGTCGATTGAGCTACTCCACGGTGAAGCCGTTTAAACTCTGACCTGTGACAGAAGAGGACCTCATTCTGTCAGCTTAGCCACTGCATCTTCCACGCACAGCTGATCAGACTTTATCTCCCGGTTAAATCAGCTGTTTGGGCCGGGACAGAGCCTTTCTCCAGCCGCTATTCCTGCTACATTCCTCATGTTATTCAATCTTCTCCTCCACCCACTACCACCACCTTCTCTGTTCCGACCCCCACCTCTACCTGGAAAAGCACTGATAGATGGGAGCAGAGACCTCTGCAGGAGAGGCAGGTGCTGTGGTAAATTCTTACCCTCAAGCTATAGAAAAGAAAATCCAGAATAAAAAGGAATTTCAGATTAAACACAAACCCTACAACACAAATAGTTTCCCCCCCGGGGTGTTTGAGCGGCATAAGAGTGGAGAGAAAGAGATTTAAAAAAAAAAAAGGGGGCACACCTTTTCATGAGTGGAAGACGAAGGGGGATAAGGTGAGGTTGGGTTTGCCCACCGCAGCTTTTAATCACAGCAGACTTGATAATAACAGCCGTGGTTTGGTGACTGGCAGGTTGCCACGGATGCTCCCTAAGTTGTTGGCGTGCCAATCACTGAGCCACACCCCTCTTTTGGAGTGGAGGAAAGTGGGTGGTGGGGCCATTAATCACCGGTTCAAGAGAGCACACGCCCCCTTGGGGGATGCACGGGGGTAACATCACTCAGCTCCTTAAACAGAAATTTTATTTGCTGTGTTTTTTTTCTTCTCCCTCTCTGGCTGGACAACGACATTCCAACACTGGGAGGGGAAAACACACACCATCTCTAAGCAGCAAAACCGACAAGTAAATGTCCCTCATTTGAAGGTCAACCGCAGGCGAGATCATGTAGCGCATGCTTTATTAAATAATTATAGGACATCTAAATATGCACTTATGTTTTCATCGATTTAGTTGAAACTAAACCTGTAAGAATAGCAATATTTCTCTTTAAGTGGAAGTGTCTCTATTCGTATGGGATTCATTTTTTCAAGGGATGCATATCAAGGGATATACCGATATATATCTTTGGTTTAGTATCGGTCGATACCAATACAATACAGAAATAGAGTTGAAATGAATTAAAAAGTTTCTCTCTCTCTTTTTTTAAAAAAGAGACATAAATGTAGTGAATCACACATTTATTTGATAACGCTGCACCAGTACAGCACATTTAAATAAATCAACAGCTTCACAAGCTTGTCCAAACTTGTAAAAACAACTTTAATCTGTTCAGCCGGTGCATTTAGGAGTAAAACAGCCAATGGAAAATAAATAATAAAGAACCTGATTAAAAAAAAAACAATAGGGTGGCTACTTTGGTCAAACATGCAAAAAAATAAAATAAAATAAAAAACTGCAACAAACCGGGCTGCACAGTGGTAGAGCTGTTGCCTTGCAGCAAGAAAGTTCTGGGTTTGATTCCTGGCCCCGGTCTTTCTGCATGGAGTTTGCATGCTCTCCCTGTGCATGCGTGGGTTTTTTCTGGGTACTCCGGTTTCCTCCCACAGTCCAAAAACATAACTGCCAGGTTAATTGGTCTGTCTAGGTGTGAATATGTGTGTGCATGGCTATGTGTCCTGTGTGTCTCTGTGTTGCCCTACGACAGACTGGCGATCTGTCCAGGATGTACCCCACCTCTCACCCAGAACGTTAACTGGAGAGGCACAGCCCCTCTCCCGACCCCACCAAGGGACAAGGTGTAAAGAAAATGATGGATGGATGGAAAACTGCAACAAACCATCTTTCAAATGGTTTAGAAAGGGCGAATATGAATTCTAGATATAATGTAATATAAGTAAATAATCACTAACGTCGCTGAGACACAAAGCATAGAACTAGGCTAAATAGATTAGCCCTTATGGATCGGACATATTGTCAAGATACCTGATCAAGAATTTGCTTCAATGTTGAGACCAATACAGATATAAATATTGGATCGGTGTATCTCTAGTTTTACCTAGAAACCACATACTACTTATAATAATTTAATAGTAATGTAATGTTGTTCTAATATACATAATGTATATGCAATATACATTTTTGGGTTTTTATGATGTAAAGCACCAGAAGGAAAAATATGTAACTGTGTAAACAGTGTAAACCAGAAGGAAAAATATGCAGTTTTCAAAATTCTTTCAAAGTAAGATCTGGAAAATCATCCTGGCTGCAAATTGAGGATTGTTGTTCTGATGAACCCCAGACCCAAGTGTTATTCTGACAGGTTTTCTTCCAGAATCACTCTGAATTATTGTCACATAAAGTCTTACAAGCTTCAATGCTCTTGTGGAAGCATCTCTACAGCATGATGGAGCCACCACCATGTTTCACTGTGGATATTGACAACTAAAATGAGATCTGAATGGATTTTATCCTTCAACAACACTATCGGGTTTTCTCTAGGTTTTACCATCTCAAATTTATGATATTTTTAAGACCATTATGATGGAAATTTAAAACCTGCATCTCCACAGAAATGTAGAACTTTGTCCCGCCAACTGGTGATAAATTTCCATTTAGCCATGATGGAAGCAAACAACAAAAAGCTAGAAAGGGTAAGTTTGTGTTTGCTAGTCTCAAATTATAATATTATTGCTTGAGACAAAGTAAATCACATAATGGTAATGGGATAATAATACAAGAACATATTCTCAAAGATCAATAAACTTTAAATTCTAATGAACATTTCAAAAAGTCACTGGAAGACTTTTAAATGTCCAAAATAAAACAATTAAACTACTTTTGGTAGAAAGAGAGAAACGATAAAGAGAGAAAAAGAAAGAGAAAAATTATAAATCATGTAAATGGAAATTGAATTTATTTTAATTTATCATGCCATTCATTGATTTATTGCTTATTGTGGCAAACCTAGTCGTACCATACTCTTAAATACTTAGTAACTTTTGTTCAAAGCTTGCAATGTTGTTTTATAATCTACCCAGCTTTAAACTTCTCCACAGCGTTATCCCTGACCTGTCTGCTGGTCTTCATGAGGCTTTTTGTTCACTTATGCTCTCTAACAAATCTCTGAGGACTTCACAGAGCAGCTGCATTTATACTGAGATTAAATCACACACAGGAGGACTCTGTATACTAATCATGTGACTTCTAAGGGAAATGTGTTGCACTTGTTTATTTTTAGATTATCGTAGGCATATCATTTAGACCCCTTACTACACAAACACTTGTTAGATTTTTATTTGTTAAAATCTTTGAAATTCACTTTCCTTTTGGTTCTCCTTCACAGTTATCCAGTACATTATGTAGGGTGATAAACTGCAATGTGTTTGTAACTTAACAAAATGTGAAAAGATTAAGAGTATTAATACTTTTGCAAGCCACTGTATACATTAAGGCTTCATGTGTAACAAGGACAGACAAAGAAAGAAACAATGAACATGTAAAATTTAAACAGTTTTTAAATGGGTTTTTTTTACTGAAAAGATATTATGCTTAAAGTGACAAGCGCTAATAAACCCTAGTTTGATTTTCAGACTGGAGGGGATCATGTGACAATCTAAGTGCCCACCCAACCATGAACGTGGTTTGTGATCTACTGTTCTCAGGAGCCGGGGGGCCACCCAGGTTAAACGCAGCTCAGTCTAGAAGAGATAAAATCCTTCCTGACAACATCTCAGACGGTCACAGATAAACCGGCTTTCTCACAGCTCAGCTCAGATCCTCATTTACACAACTGGGCCCAAAGAAATTCCACTGCTAACACGAACATTGAAAGTCCTAGTGAGGCATACTGAAAGTGATTTCTGATGGTGGGTAAAGAGACAGATGTTACACTGTTCATGTGGCTGATGGCGTCACAGCTTGAAAGCTACAAAATGTTACTTTTATGAAAACATATATATATGTTTTACATACTTGTTACAGTCATTACGTTGTGACAGCTGCATCAGAAACAACCAATTAGAGCCAGGAGGAGTGTGCTGCGCTGTCAATCACCCCTGTGTACACCCTCCAACTTGCTCTCTGCTAGGATACAGCTGGTTCACCTCAGCATAGCCTACTACAAATGCTAACGCTAGGTAGCACATCACAAATGACAGTGGATATACAGGTTTCCTGGAACAGTAAGTTGTTTCCCCACCATTAGCACATTGAACAGCACATGCATGAGCTTGATTGGACCAAACAGTCACAACATGGTGACAGTTTGAAGATGTGAAAAATATTTTATAAAAGTTCATACTGCAGCTTTAAGAGGTCCAAAAATAGATTTGAACATTGCTGTTATTTTTGTATCCTATTGGAAAAAAAATCACCTGACTTGCTGAAGTGCATATTTAAAATTGTAGTAGTTTTTTTCCCCGTTTTTTTTTTTCCATTATTGCCGCTTCTCTTCATCCTTGAGTCAAATCATCTCAGAAAGAGAGTCAAAAACAGCTAAACTAATTTCTGTGAAATCGACATACTCACAGAAACCATGTCGTCTGGCTCATGCATCGTTATGCAGTCCATACTGATCTGAATGGTGTTCCCTGCTGAGCCATCAGTCGGACTCTCGGTGAAGTTGAGCTCAATGGGCTGAACTGAATGGATGGCAGACCTAAGCAAGACAAAAACAAGAACATTGTTCATGGGCATTTTTTTTAAAAAAAGTCACTTCCAGTCACCAATTCTCACAGATGTTTGTTTTTTTTATAATATTCACTCACTGGTCCAGCATATCAAACAACTGGTTAAACACATCCTGACTGAAGAAGTCAGCCGTCTGTCCCGGCTGGCTCATAGTAGTAAATAATGAGCCTTCTCTCCAGGACAGCAGAGATGGCGGGTCCCTAAGTCTGCAAAGAGAGACATCTTTGTCAGACAGTTATCTTACAACAATCAATTCTGTAAACAGGTTTTGTAGAGTGTTTTAATTTGTAGTTTTTATTTTTTTTTTTTTTTAAAAAAAGAGGTGCACAGTCAGCAAACAGAGTCAGAGTTGATGTGCAGGGCTGAGATGTGACCACCCAGTCAGGGGGAAGAAAGGAAGGAGGAGTCCTGCTGGCAGCCATTCTTGAAGTCACATCCATTGTGAAGAAGTCAGCCTGCATAATACTGAATATTTGTACTACACATAATGGTGATTATGCACCATTCAGACAGAGGCACTTTGACCTGCTCCCCTGAAACATTACACCTGCCGCAGAGCCCGGCCCCGCCATTGTTCCTGCTGGAAGCGGCGCGCGCGCTGCAGTCTGAGGCGAGTGGAATTCCCCCCGTGGTCTATGCGATAGCGCTGCCACCGCTTCTGGTATGCGTGTGCAGCCGGACGAGCCCGAGAGGTGGGCTGACGGGGCAGCCGTGATCCGAAGCTGGCACTATTTTAGGTTTTGGAATTCCCCAACGCTGTGTGATGAAGGATATTAATACCTGACTTAAGAAACACAGGCATATCTAATGAAGCAAAAAATTCTAATTATCCGCCAGACACCCACGGGGGACTGTAGAGTTTCAGATGAGGGATTGCGTTTCAGCTTGCAATGTCAAAAAAAAAGAATAATAATAGTAATACTGCGGGTGGGATGTTTTTGTTTTTGTCCTGCTGATGAGTAAGCCCTTCAGAGTCACACTTTTATAGTTGAGGAAGTTTGAAGCTTGAGTTTATTAAGTGCACTTACAATTAAAAACTCCACATTGCTTTGGGTTTAAGCCTGAAAGGACTTCAAATTGAATTCAGCAGTTCGGTAAATGTCTCCTCAGCTGGTTTTATTTAGCAACCTGAACCACTGCACATGAGTTCTGTCAATAAATACACACATTATTACTGAAAGCTGAATAACACCTCACTACACTAATCTGTGGCATCTTTCTTCTGTTTATGAAAATACAAAAGGAAGCAAATTTTGTGTTCTCACAAATCATGTTCATAATAAAAACTACAGCATTAAAGGCTAGTGTGAATGTGATACAGGAGGACACAGAGTGTACACAGAAAATGAGGACAACAGGAGGGTTAAATAGTCACAATTCTGACTGTAGGAGAAATTCTTATTATGCATTGGAACATGGGAAATGTTTTTGTATTTAAAAGGAAACTAGTCAAGACTTTGGCGTTTTCCAACAAGTCTTTCATCCCCTTCCTCCCATGTCCTTTTTGATACTGTCCACCACATTTATGGCACCTGGTGTAAAGTGGTCGGGATTAAAACAAACAAAAAAGACAACATTTTCACTGAGTTGTAATTAATACAATAAGGGTTTCTCAATAATACACTGTGTGCTAAATAATCTGGATTTATTCTATTATCTGTGTTTTTAAAAAGCATACGTTTTATAGAAAGCATTATCAAGAAAATATCGCCTAACATGTGCTTCTCACTTTTAAAGTACTACTTTTTATTACATTTTGTAAAATTGTGGAGCCATTCAGCTGAAATTATAACTTAAGCTGAAATAGGTTATATTTTTAGAGACAAAATAAGTTAAGTCTTCCTTTTAAAAACGGGCGACATAGTTCGTCAATTAGTCAATGAATGTGCTTAACCCTTGTATGTCGAAATGGTGTCCAAATTACCCCACACACGTAAAACCTATATCATTTTCCAGAGCTCTACGTTTGCCTCAGTCCTCACACGCACAAGGGTTAAAACAACTTTTCTTTGCCGTGCAAGCTAGGACAACTAATTTTAAACTGAACTTTTATTCCACTGGGTCTATTAGCATATGTTTTTTAAAATGACGAAAAGCTACATTTACCTTCAGCAAGTGCTTTATCCGCCATAAATACATAAATAAATATTACAAAAAAGCTGCTCGGGTTTTCTCACTAATAAGCTAATTGCACATGACTAGCATATTCGGCTATCTCAGAAACTCTTTAAGCTAACCGCGCTAATATTAAAACAAATATAAATATCCTACGTTTTTCCCCTTAATTGCACAAAATGAAGAGTTTGTGTAACTTTGACGTACTTCTTCAAACTACGGTTATGAAATTACCTGTAATGAAATATGCAAGGCAACGCACGGCCAGTGTTTTCGTAGACGTCCTTGAGGCCTCACTAATTAGCGTGCTAATATTAACATATCGCGAGATGATATCTGTCTCGATATATACTAGTTAACAGCTTAGCTAAACAGCAGATAGAGAACCTGTGACATGTCTGTTTGACAAATAGAACAAATAAAGGTGTGTTTTTACCAGGGCTTTAATCTTGTTAAGATCTTTTTAAGAGTAGCTTAAATCCTCGGTCTTTTATGTCAAACTAGTTTAACAGTCATCTCATTATTCTGTATAAAACTCTTAATCTTTCTCCTTCAGCATTTTATTTTGACCAGTGACAGTCCAGACCGCATGAGTTAAAGTAGAGCATGAGGTTTATAGTGAGAAAAACAACCTTGAATACATTTTTAAATGATTCGCATCATACATCAACAGCTCAAGCTTATTCACGTGTGGCTTGCTCACTTTTTGTAATTTAGTTTCTGATTTATCATAACAATACATATAATACTACTGCAACAATGTCAGTCCTCAGACTATGATGTACAAATGTTCCATTCACACTTCAACATTTAAATCAACAAGTTTTAAAAATCCACCCCAAAAGAAGAAAAGTATAATAATAACTGAACTTGGACAAAATACATTTTACAAAGAACAATGTTGTTTTATGCAGATACACATGGCATATAGTAATTCCATCTCTTTCTTTTAGGGTTTGTTCCAATATTTTTTTCTTTTGCTTCTCTTTATTTCATGTAACAATTTATTTTTGCTCCACTGGTTTGGAGGGTGTTATCCCTTTTTCTCGCAGTTGGTTTCTCTGCGTTTGTGGTGTCGGGTTACTCAGAGAGTTTTTCAGGTAGCCAGAGGCAAAGGCTGTTCAGCATCCACTTAAACACAGCGCAGCGCCTCCAGACGAGACAGGGCCAGAGGTCACCGCTAAACAGGGACGGCCATTGTCTCTTGGCAGGTTGGGCACAGCGGCCGATGAAAATGCAATCAAAACAAACAGCCTGGGCTATCGGGGGCCCTCCTCCAGTGTCGTTATTAATCACTTTTCAAAGGCTTTAAGAACCGTCTCCCCCCCCCCATCCATCAGACCCGACTGGAAGAGGGACATGACTGCAAAACAATAGAAAGCCCCAGTGTCCCTTCCCTTATCCCCTTACTTTTAGGGAGACAAAACAGTTAAATGGTAGTGAAAACATGGCGGTTTGTTCATTAGGGGAGAGAATAGACGCTTGTAGAGAAAGATAAATCACAAAAAAATGAAGGCTACCAAGCTTTACATTCACAGACAGTTTGAAGAGCCACTGATCACAGCTTTACTAAGAAAAAACAAAGAGAATATTTTCTCTTGTCTTTTTTTTTTACAGGAAATTTAAAAGGCTGTCCTTTTGAACTTAATGTGCAAAAAGACTGAGGATATTCTCTATGTCCGTAGAAACAAGAAACAAACTCTGCTGGAATAAGCCTTCTGGTGTAGATTCGGTAAGAAAGGATGAACATTTCGACAAGGACGTAGATCTGGAAATAAACTGAAAAAGATGAAGGGATTTAAACTCTTAAGATGTTGATGAATTTGTAATGATTTCCTGCACTTCTAATCACTAGACTTAGATTATCGTGCTAATGTATTCCAGCATATGAGCAATTTAGACCTTTATAGTGGAATATTTATATTTTTTAACTTTGTTTTCTATATAGATTTATACTGTTTGCTTTTTTTTTGCTTTATGTTTATCCCTTTGTGTTCTCAGTGTTTTTATTCTTTTATATTTCTAATCAATGTTCTACCTATCAGCTCCTTACCTTTTATTAAAAGTAAAATAAATAAATAAATAAATTTTTCAGTAATTGATTTTATGTCAATATAAAATTACTGATATAAATTCAGTAATTCATATAAATTACTGTTTATGTTTTTTTGTTTTTTACCAGTGTTCTTTAATGTTTTTCTTTTTTCTTTAACCTGTTATTATTATATTATTATTATTATTATTATTATTATTATTATTATTATTATTATTATTATTATTATTATTTTACTTTTACCTATTTTCTTCATTTTCCCATCAAAGTTATTTAATTCTTTTCCATTATTTATTTATTTATTTTTGGAAATGTATAATTTTTTTTATTTGATCTTTTTCCGTAAGCATGTAGCTACTTCCAGATTTTCAGAATTATACGACTTAAGTTAAATTTTGAGCAGTTTAATTTACTTATATAGCACTAAGATGAGCAAATGTCAAGGTAAAGAGGTCCAACTCATAACCAGTCCAGTTCATATAAGCACAATCCAATCATATAGGCAGATTTAAATTCAAACACATATCAATGAAATTAGGGCAGACAAATTTAGGTAATAAAATAATAGCAGTTTAATGCCAAAAATGCACTTAATTTCTCATCACACAACTGTAACGTTACCTTAGTATGACATGTCATCATAATCATCACTTTGGTAAATAAAGCTGTCAAAAGCTTTCATGGACTGAGAAAAACAGGAATCAATCTGGGTCACCCACTGAACGAGAAGCCCCCTTATTAAATACCTTTTTTACATGAACTTTATCCTCTTTAAATAATTCATCAGATGAAGATCCTTGGGTACGGTTTTGTGTCTGCTATCAGCCCTAAATACCCCTCCACACTACCACTGTTGCCATAGGTGAGCCACACATAAAAATATATCAGGACCAAGCAGCAGCTGAGGATCCGGGCAGGCCCCACTGTCGTCAGGGTGCTTTGGACCTCCACACACACTCGGCATCAAGCAAAGGACAGGATGTTCCCATTATTAGCAATTAACAGTCTTTTTTTTTTACCCCCCAAAAGCAAAGCTATTAAGATAATAGCAATAAGAAGCACCAATTTTCAGTGCATCTGTCATTGTTAATCAGAGCCTTTTAAGTATCCGACTGAACAATCTCATGATATCAAAACTGTTAACGCGAGTACTTACCGACGAAATGGAAACTCTGGGTAATACTGCAAAGCTGCGTAAGGTGAGTTCATGTTGTCATGCCAAACTTCACTTTGAACCAGCTTGTCGTGAGCGCTATGTGAAGAAACACCGGTGCTTGAGCTACAAAACCAAACTCAGCTTACAGCAAAAGCAAATGACCTCCACAGACATTAATAGATTACAACTCTATTCCGAGAGACCTCGGTTAAAGTGCCGGGGGGTACAGTGCAGAGTGGGGAAAGTTTCAGAGATGTTTTGAATTTAGGTATTTTTTTCTTAGGCTGCTGCGCTGATAGGAGGGGCCTTGGTTGACCCTCTGACCAATCCCCTGCTACAGTTGTACAAGATATCACTCACTCTCTGTTGCCAGGATATAGATATCAAGCAACTACATTTGACCCCTGTGCCCCCCTCCAACCTAACACACACACACACGCATCACCACACTCACACACACACACACACACACACACACACACACACACACACACACACACACACACACACACATATGACTACAGCCCCAACATCCTGAAAAGCTTCTTCTTTTCCATGTGCTGCTCTGGCCTTGTTCTGACATTTCCACCCAGATTCCAAAGCGGTTTCGGACAGCTGAGAGCAAGTCTGTTGCGTCACGCTTTAATTATAGATCCGCCAGCGCTGGAGAGAAAATGAAATATTCTCTCAACTCCATTATTTTGGGATTTTTAAAGTGAGATTCTGTGGAAAAAAAGGTTATATCTCAGCTATGGTAAATTACTCTTTTGGTGTCTTCATTTAGTATGAATGCAAATTAGTTTATCCTGGAGACTGATGGTAAAGGCTAGCCAGAGAGGGGCAGAGGTCAAAGTGGACCTCTCTCCAATTTCATACAATAGTTTATTCTGATGCTATTTTATAAACCATTAACCGGTTCTCGCATTTGCATTGAGCGTTTATTTACGAGGAAACAGGTGAGTACATGCGCAGGAAATGGAAGTTGGAGGTAGTGCGTCATCATTAACCTTCCTATGAAAGAAGGCAAGGAAGTTCTGTTCATATATATACACTGCTCACAAAATTAAAAGGGAACACTAAAATAATACTATTGAAATGTATTCACCATTTTTATCTGTTTATTTTATATAAATTCCAGGTGGAAAGGGCTTCATGTTTACCATGTCATTTACCATGTCATTGATGGTAAACATAAAGCCCTTTCCACCTGGAATTTACATAAAATAAACCGATAAAAATGGTGAATACATTTCAACAGTATTATTTTAGTGTTCCCTTTAATTTGTATAACCCCCATAAACTACGCTGGTGTGTGTGTACGTTTAATGTTTTGTCTTATTAGTTCTTAGGATGTCCTGTAGAGGGCGCTAGATCCAAATTTCTCCTGTGTCGGTAAAGAAGAAGAGTGAGCATAAGGGAGAAGAAAGAGAAATGGACTATGTAGACTAAGCACGTTTCAGCAAAAGTAGCGAAGTCACTACTCACGAGTGCTGCTGTTATACGAAATAAATCTGTTTATTTTGAACTGGATGATGTACATTCTGTTCCGGGATTTCTCCGGTGAGTCTGTTGTTTTATTTTCAGCTGCTTATTTATGCAGAATCACTACCTAGCTGGAGCTAATGTTGCTCAGTTTTTCTGAACAAGAAAAAAACCCAACCGGAGTATATTGTGCCACTCTGTAAGTAGCATAGTTTTGCGAAATGAGACTGTGTTATGGTGAAGTGATGTTTTAAGTAAGTTCTTTATTACCGAGTGTTTTTTGGGGGGATTTATTTGAAACGCTAATCTGTTTATTTTTCAATGAGAAGTAATTGAAAAAATCTCGCTGATTTCCATATACGTGCATGATCGGTTAACGCTCTGCATGCAGGTCGTTTTTTTTTTTTTGAACGACCGATATCTGAACGACCCAGTGGAGTTCCAGAAGCAGGAAGGTCCCGCCGCCATCTTGTGACTCGGACTGAAGCCTGGAAAGAGGAGGAACTGTTGCGGCTGGAGATGGATATTTTGCTTGGACACCAGGTAAGCTTATTGAACAAAGAGGGGGGGGGGGGCAATACTTCGAAATTGCTTTTTTATTCCACAAACTATTTGTTCATGAACATTTTTTTCCCAAAAAAACTGACAATCTATGTGCAGATTGACTGAACTGAATATTGAGGGACTAACTGGAATATGTAATTTTTTTCTCTTGGAAAAGAAGCGGTTGTTGAAATGAGCTTCCCTAAGCTTTAGCTTAGGAAACCTACCCTTATGGTTCTGAATATTTTTTTCTAAGGGTGGACAATTTCAGTTTTTATTAATCTTCATGACGGTAATTAGCGTCATCTGAATTATTATCCTTTTGTGGAGAAAGAAAAATAAACTGGAATTGTTGAATTTATTTGCTTATTATCCTCCTTTGTGACCCTAGAACAAAAGTAACATTTATTGCTGAGTTTACTGCTAATTAAACTAAGTTGTGGTTGCATATGGTTGCATATATATGAACAGAACTTTGCTAGTTCCATTCTGTGCCTTGGCTGACCGCTGACCAATCCCCTGTTACAGTTGTACAAGATATCACTCACTCTCTGTTGCCAGGATATAGATATCGAGCAACTATATATCCTTCCGTTCAAGTAATGTGAACCGAACAATCAAAGTTCTGTTCACACATATATATATATAAACATAAACTAACATAACAATTTAAAGGTTTACAAATACATTTCTCTACATTTCTTTTAAACTGCTAAGGCAGTTTGAAAATGGAGTTGTTTTGAGTCAGGAAAAGTTCACTTTGCTCTTTGTCCCTCTTGGACTGGGGGCATCTCGCAGAATAATTTGTACTAAATAAAAGTGAAAAGACAAAGCATGTCCTGCTGGTGGAAAGGCAATAACTACTTCTTTCTTATGAACCGTCCCTTTAAATAGAAGCACCTTTAATCGTGTGCCAAATCAGTGAAGAGAGTCAGAGGGGAAAACAACATAAATCAGCAAAAATGTTACGTTACTTGTCCTCTCCAGTTCCTTGAAAGTTTAATGCAACTATTAAAACAAAACATAAGAACAATTTGTTTTTAAGCTTGAGCATTTGTTGCTTTGGCCTCCATTAACTGCTATGTAGGCAGATACCGTGCCAAATCCCTGAACCCACTTCCCCTGGTCCGGACAGTATGGCGATGTAAACCTAGACGTCTTGTGTGGTTTTCGGAAATGAACAGCAGATGAGTCAGCATGCTAAAATAAAAAGATAGGGTCACAGTGGGGGAATGATAATAAATAGATGTGGTGTATCCAGGGAACACAAACCTCTAAGTTACTCCCTTGTACTTTTAATAAAGATGTAAAGTGTCATTCTTACCTCCCGGAGAGCTCGATCTGTACCTGGGAGAAAACACACAGATACAGCAGATCTTGTTGATGTCCGCCGGGCAGAAAGCATGGTCAGAGAAACGCTGTTCAGTAAATGTAGCGTTCACACCCAATTAACTCAAGTTTCATATGTATTTTACTGAGATTTTATGAGATAAACTAACAAAGAAATTCAATAGTGTGAAAACGGTACATGGGTTTCTATGCTATTTATAAATATAAGTACATGAAAAGAGTTTTGTGCATTTGCACTCAGCCTACATCTAAACAAAAATCAGTGCTGGCAACTGCCTTCACTCTGCATAATTTAATCTCCAAACAAATACAACAGTTCTTGTAAAGGCATGAAAGGTTTGTTATGGAACATAAGTGAAAAAACACACAGGAACACAGCAGAGATTAGTAGGGAAATTTAGGTATAAGGTACACCATATACGAAAAGAAAAATAAAATAAAAAATAAAATGGCTGCATGTCTTCCCCTCTTCTTTTTTCTCTCTCTCTCTCTCTCTCTGCCCATTTCCTGTCTAGTAAATGTCAATGATGGCCATTAGTGTCATAAAAATTATAGTTAAAAAAAGGGTGGTAGATTAGATTATATACCTATGAACATTTCATGGACCACCATCCAAAAATGGAACAAGTAAAGCACAGCCACTAGTCTACCAAGACCTGACCATCTATCAGGCTGGCAAAGACGGTGACAATCGAAGCAGCTGAAACAGTTCCTGGTAGCTCTGGAGGAGCTGCAGAGAAGCTGTTTGCCATGTAGGTCCACAGCAAACATGAAAAATAAGTCAGTAAAACTGAACAATCTGTCTACATGTCAAAACAGCATGCGTGGTAGAAAACTGTGTATTCTGCTCAAAAACCTTGACCCAAGTTAAAAGAAAAGTTTTGAAGAAACCTTTTCTTTGAAAAGATGTGTGAAAGTCAAGCAGACTGTAGACCGTTCCAAAAGCAGGAAACGGAATAGAGCACAGGGAATTCTGGGTAAATCCAACCCAAACAGATTCTAGCGTTAGCAGGAGAAATGACACGCTGTCTTTTGCCAGAGACAAAAGAGAAATCCTACAACCTCTAAAATCCTCCGTTGCTCCATTTTTGTTGACATTTTGGTGAAGAATGAAATTGCGCTCAGTGTCTTCTTCAGTACATCTACGTTTTTTACAGTCTGATAAATTGTGTTATACCCAAAAGGTTTAAAAGTTCAATAAACCAAAAGAGTCAAATGAGTTCAATCTGTCAATAAAACTTTGTTCTGTATGATATAGGTGACCAAAATCAAAAACAGGAAAAACATCCTAAGTTTTACTAGTTTTTAATTTTTTTTAAATTGTTTATTTCAATTAAAGTTTTTTTTTTTAATCTAAGATCTATTAAATAATTGCTTGAAATTAGAGAACAGACCTAATGATTAGGTCTGTTCAAAATGACCAGACCTAATCATTAGGTCTGACATTCATTTTGTGAATGTCATTTTCATTCACAAAATGAATGAAAATGACATGATTCATTTTCATTCATTTTGTCTCATTTTGTGACCTCTACACTGTTCTGACTCCACAGGTCATTATGCAGTCCTGACGTCTACTGCAGATATACCACCTGATTTATAACTGGTAGACCACATTTGCAAACGGTGGTAAATAAATCCCAACATCTGATTGCTGAACTTCAAAATAGAATCAAAATGCAAACTTATAGAGAAAAGTATGAATCACAGTTTCAGGAATCACGACCAAATAAAAGATTCTTGTTCATTAAAGAAGAAAATATTAAACATATCTTTTAAATCCCAAGAGAAATTACATTCAAACCATTTTTTAATTACAAATAACTCATTAAATTTAATTAACATCCAAAATATCACTGTTTTGTGTTGAATATGCAGACTACCTTCTCATCCACTTTAAATATTAAGCTAAATGTTAATTAATTTAATCTGATTTGGGTCAGTTGAAACTTTGACACAATTGTGAGCTTCAGCTGGATGATGATTGATAATCAATGAATGAAATGCCATACACCAGTAGTGCCAAGAAGAACAGTCAAATACCCAGCCTACATTATGCCAGGAGCAAGTTAACGGCTACAAAACACATGTGGTCCAGGTACAACTCGGTCAGGAAAGTTTAAAGTGGATTCACATATTTGAGATTGTAAACTTAATTTGGAAACTACATGGATCGGAGAAAACCTACGCTAAAACATCTGTGAACATGCTTGTTGTAACTTCATTCCAACCTAGAGAAATAACTGTTCAAATCCATCATTAAAACTCTGACTTAATGGCATTCGTAGCCACAATGAGAGTATTCCGTCACTGTATTTCTCAGATTGTCCACAATCTGCTGTCTTGAATATCATTCATAGCTAACTGAATCAACAGCTGAAAGCTTCTCCGTGGTCACAGCGAGAAATGCTAATCAGCTTGTTCAGCTGCTCTGCTGAAAATCAAAGCCAACTTGTTGCTTACTGGAAATTACTCTAAAAATAAAAAAGCGGCTTGTAAAACTACATGGTACTTTGTCATGTTATGTTTTACGGCAAATTCTCTCTCATAACCTTTTTCATTTGCCCACTTTGACTTCATCTGCCTCTCAACACAACAAGGGCATGCTAACCTCCAGGTGTCATTAAATCTGATATTTACAGTGACATCTGAAACCCTTACATCATTAATTACTCCAAGGCTCGGCTTCGGGTCTCAGTCACTGAACCCCTATTACTTCATATCAGATGCATGCGTGTGTTTATGGGTTGGCAGCTACGTCAGTGACATCTCTGGTACTGTCATCAGTAGGAGCTCACTTATGTCTAATGTGGTTATTCTCACAAGGCTCTGGTTAGGGAGCGCTAAGCTCTTAATCTGCAACTGTGTCTGTAGTCGAAAAACACACAGTGGATGGCAAGCGGCCTGTGCAATTTTACAACCCACCATTTCTTCAATTCATTCGAGCGTCTTCGTTGTCCTGAAGGCATTGTGCAGATCCATTCGCACAGCCTTCTAAAATTTACTGGATGCCAGAGAGCAGTTGGCGGAGCAGCTGATGGAGACGGCCCGGCGTTTTGCCGGGCTATAGAGAACTGTGTTATCCGTGTCAGTCACACACACCGCACTGCGGCCCATCTCTCTCGCGCTGCGTGGGGAGCTATGTGGGCATACTTGTGCGCGTCTGTGTGTATATTCCAGTTGGTGACTAATGCAGGGGAAATCCAGATGAGTCAAAACTACCAGTGTCCGGTGAAGTGTCCGAGAGGCGACAATTTACAGCCTATGGACTAAACTGCCCAGCAACGTATTGTCTGTAACATCACCAGAAGCATGTCAAAGTGGCAGGAGGATGAGCAGCGCTTTGCAAAAGCTTAAACTTTTAAGCGTTTTGTAGACATAAATAATAAACGTTGCTGTGTTCAATGATGAGTATGTGGTATTCTAAGCTCTTCAATCACATTTGCACACTGAGCTGTTGTTAATGTACTTAAGCGCAGCGTTCAACACTGTTGAACATGATATATTACCGGAGCGACCAGAGAGCTTGGTGGGACCTTCTGGTACATGACTGGTTTCAAGTTTTACTTAAAGATCAGAAACTTCTTAGTGTTGGTAGGTAACTTTACATCAGCGTTAACAAAAATCACATGCAGGGTACCCCAAGGTTCAGTATTGGGCCCAGTCTTACATTTTATATCTACTGCACATGTTCCCGCTTGCAAATAACAAATTAAATGACTTGCTTTGTGACTTTTAAAATGGATCTGCTTAACTATTTTCAGTTACTACCATTAAAAAAAATGATATGGCGATTCAAAGTCTCAGTGTATTATAACTTCAATCTTTGTACATGATGTTATAGCAGCACCTGGCTGATATTGCTACGATTATTACACAGTCCAGTCACATTAATGTGACCACCACGTACTTTCCACTTCAGAGTTAAATAACCAATCACAGAAGGCAGGTGGCAGCACAGTGCAGTTGAGCGTATATAAAGGGTGTGTGTGGGCTTCGGAAAACATTTCAATCGTTGGCGTAATGCAGAAACGAAGCGATTTATCCGATGTCCAAAAGGGCATGATCATTGGCTTTCGGGCCAAGGGTGGAAGCATTTCCGAAACGGCTGAGTTTGTGAACTGTTCGCGTGTCGCCGTGGTAAAAGTGTACCGTGCATGGCAAAATGGGACTGTCCAAAATCAACGACGTGGCAAATGTGGTGCACCACGGGCCATAGATGACAGAGGCGAACGACGGTTGCGGAGATGCGTTCGGGCAGATAGACGGGCTACCGTTGAGCAACTGACCACTAAAATGAACCAAGGGGCTACCACAAGTGTCTCCCAAACCACTATTCAGCGAACATTGCTGCGTCTGGGCCTCCGAAGCAGACGCCTGGTTCGTGCACCTATGCTGACTGGTGTTCATCGACGACGAAGGCTAGAATTTGCACGCCAGTACAGCAGCTGGACGTCCACTGAGTGGCGACAGGTAGCGTTTTCAGATGAATCGCGTTTTATGCTCCATCGGACAGATGGACGTTGGCGTATAAGGCGTGAAACCTCTGAAAGGAACCACCCTGCAACCATTGCAGGAACGGTCCAAGCTGGAGGCGGAAGCATTATGGTCTGGGGAATGTTTTCCTGGCATTCTCTGGGTTCACTGATTATTGTGGAAGGCACGATGGATCAATACAAGTACGCATCTGTCCTTGCGGACCATGTCCACCCCTACATGCGCATTGTTTTTCCTCAGGATGATGGCATCTTCCAGCAGGACAATGCGAGGTGCCATACAGCTGCCAGTGTACGTGCGTGGTTCGAAGAGCACCAGGATGAGTTTACCGTCCTCCCCTGGCCAGCAAACTCACCTGACTTAAACCCAATCGAGCATCTGTGGGACCATCTCGATCGAGTTGTTCGCGCCATGGATCCTCAACCGCGTAATCTAGCGCAGCTGGCCACGGCATTAGAGTCGGCATGGCTCAACATCCCAGAGAAGACCTTCAGGGACCTAAGTGACTCTCTTCCTGCACGTCTCGTAGCAGTTCGCTCTGCGAAAGGTGGTTATTCTGGCTTTTGACAGATGGTCACATTAATGTGACTGGACTGTGTATATGGCATAGTGTTCTCTGTATACTTGTACTTTGTTCTCTGGTAAAATAAAATAAATGAATAAATAAAACAAATAGCAACTTAACATGATTAGGCAGATGATACACAGCTCTACATTACGTCACCGGGTGACTACAAACCCATTCAGTGTTGATGCACAACACAAATCAATGCGTGGATGTTCTTCAGTTGTTTTTAACTGAAGAAACTAAAGCTGTCAAATTTTCATTATGTTGTCATTTTTAAACATTGATAAAATCTTTTGGATTCTTGGTAAAAACATTAACAATAGCCACAGTGGAGGCTCTAGAGCTGCAGGTTGAAGAGCCTGAAAGAAATAGTAGACTTATGGGTAATGATGACCCAGTCAAATCTAGATGTAAATATAATAAAGAATCTGTGGCAAGAATTTGAAACAAATTATTTGCATCTAATTTCAGTATCCAGATTTGCAAAGATATTGGAGATATACATATGACAGGTGGTTCTATTGACAATGACACTTTTCAAATGAGCAAAAATAAATCAGAAAGTCATGCATAATTTTCCTTCCATTTCATAATTAGGCGATGGATCACTTTATATCATTCTGTCATATTGCAAAGTGACACATTGGGAAAAAAGTTTAAGTGGTGTAAAGACTTTAGCAAGCTATGAACTGTGGGAAAATTGATGGAAGCATTTGAAAACAGAAAAACAAAAAGACAACAGCTCATCTGTGACAACAAAAATCAATCAAAACATGTTTACACTTCAGCATAAAATCACTTCCTTGAGTTAAAAAAAATACTCCGTCCCATAAACCAGTGCCACACATCCATAACGACGCTGAACAAATATAACCGTGAGATGGCATTAGTTTCCCTTTATAACCAGTTAAACCAGTTTGCCTTACTGGGTCCCGTGTCATAATATGTAGCTTCCCAGACAATTAGAGATTCTTTCCCACGATAAGGTTTGTTGAAAAAAAAAAATATTTTTTTCTCTTTTCTCTCATGTATGCCTTTTGTCACAGATGCTCAAAAACCATCTTGTTGTGATCTTGAGAAAATCAATCCAGCTCGAGGCTAAAGTGGCGACACGCCAAGCAGGAACGGCCTGTCGCCCGTCCAACCACCTTCGGTTGGGAACCTGAATTGTTTGTTTGATCTTCATGACTAATCATTTGTCAAAAGCTAACTGATGAATGAATATAAAAGAATCCTTCGCTTTGACAAAATCACCTTTAGCACAATATTATAAAGATGTGTGTTTACCAAGGCAGCGCATCGAAACACAGCGCCACAGCAGACTGTCTGCACCACCTTGACGCTTTGAGCTAAGCTCCAATTTTGCATTAAAACTGGTCGTTATGAGCATCTATGTTGCAGGTTGCAGTGCTTGCATGGAGATTCAATATATTCACACCAAATAGGTGAACATAAGTGCTTTTTCATTGACTGTAGCTAAATGAGTTAGCAGAGAAAATCTGCTTTGTGATTGATTACACATCCATCACACTGTGTACCTGCTGCTTTCACTTTCTGCCAGTTTTATGACAAGCAATCTGAGCAGGAGAATTGCTACAGCACGATATCCAACACCTGATTTGCGAGAACCCTGAGAGGAAGCGAGTTTGCCCAGCTCGTTAAAATGTTTGGCGGCTTCTGTGAGCAAACATCACCGTTTAGTTAGTCACATCCAGTCACGGTGACTCACTGTTTGCACACCAGCTAATATTTGTATTTTCGTTGATAAAGATGATGGATTACAGAACTCACTGAGAAGTCAAAACCCACAGCTGCTGCCGTGTGTAACCCTCGACTTACTGTCTTCAGATCATTGCCACAGCCGTAACTGGGAACCCTTGTTTTTATTAACACCTACTTTAAAAGGAACTTTTCAAATGAACTTTTTAATAACTTTTTAAATAACTAAATTATTCTTATTATAAATGGACTCAACACACACTACATTGCAGAAGGATCGGGGCCTTTCTGTGTGCTTTTCTTGTGCTTAAGAAGATTTTCTGTTGATAATTTCTCTCTACATCCAAAAACACAGATCATGACATGGTTGAACTCTCTAAAATGGACATTAATTACTCCAGCCAGTGTTTTTAGGACAGGACAAAAATACCAGGAGTGTTGGACTTTATGTGATGGCAAAGTTTAAACTGATTCAATAATGACACCCAAGTCTACAACAATGACCTCTGTCTTATCTGTATGAAGAAATTCAAACCCACATTATGTAGATCAACTGATAGTGGTGGACTATGGCAGAGATTTGACATAGAGAAATGTAGTTGTATGATATCAGTATAGATATCATAAGACTCCATAATCTGGCCAAAGAGCATCATGTAGTTGTTCAATAAAAGTAGGCTGAAAACATAGACTTGAGGAACTCCTAGTATGTCTTTTTATTCCTTTATACTACATGTGTTTAATTTAAAACACACATTTAAGACCAGTTGTTATTTATTTGATAGTATTATGGGAATGTTGAGTTTTTCCAACATTAAAATGAAATTCTTCCTAGGGAATTCTCTCTTCCTGTGTTCATCTACTCATGGCTGTGCATTTGGTCTTTATTCTACTCAGACAATTTTTTTACATTTTATTTTGCCTCGATTAAGAATTCTTACTTTTTTCAGCTTGAAAAATGTTGTCAACTCTTAGGGAAGGCAAAAGTATGATGACTGGCAAAAAAGAAGAAAAAATAGGGACAGTGACTTTTTGTTGAAAAGGTAACTTTTTGAATTTCGTTTTCAAAAGCCTTTGAAAAAGGCTTTAAATCTGCACATCACTGGAAATGTCATCATTATTACTGAAAATGATTATTCCATTTTGAAGAAAAACCAAACTGAAGCAGACTTTTCAGTTCAGTTCTTGAATACAAAAACAATATGAGCAGCTACCAGACAAAAAAAAAACATGGCCGGCAGTTCTTCCTCAGGCATAACCAAGATAAGCAGGAGACCATAGTGGATCAGAGAGAGAGAGGGAGAAAAAGAAAAAGAACATGAACCTGTGGATTAAAACCGTTTCAGTTCAGACGAGAACAACTGGACTGCTTTGCTTTTTTTTCCCAAGAGAGAGAATCCCTTCACCGGCCGGAGTAAACACAATCAAAGCTTTCCCTCCAACTGGTCCCAGATCTGAGAAGCAGATCAACCAGTGAACCACAAAGCATCAATCACGGCTAATCCAACACTAAACCTGCCTTTTGATGTCAGTCAACATCCCTGCTGAGGCAGAGCTAGCATCAGGTGCGGTGTTAATAATTTCCCCATTTACAGCAGAGAGAGAAAGAGCTGAAACAGAGAAGACGTAATTAAACTGATAACATCTGATGGGAGATTTAATTAGTACACGGAAATAAATGTGAGCCTTAAATTACAGCTAAATGTTCATCCCTGGAAAACTATAACCGAGCTGTTATCACTAGATAAAAAAAAGATATATTTAACTCAAAACACTCACTCTCACTCAAAACACTCTTCAGCCTTTCGCGTTATTTTTAGGCCGACAATTAATTAGGATTAGAAGATGATTATCCTCTCACATGCAAGCAGAGCGTTAAACGAGGAAATTGTTCCAAGAGTCGGGAGCTTTTTTGTAGGGGGGGTGTATGGGGGAGAGCTGATATTTTACACTGAAAGAGCAGGTGCTGCTGGGACCTGCTTCAGCACTTCTGCGCGGTAATGTAATATTCTTTCATATTCTAACTTTCAGAAATATAGTCCATGATGTAAAAGTTGTGGACTGGTGTTTAGCAACCACACTGCCGGTATCCCGGCAACAGGTTGACAAGTGTGATTGGTCTCCCTCTCAACCTATTAAAAAGCATGTATGCGTAGAACATAATGATGCTTGCACCCGTCCGCATGTAATCTAAGTGAGGGGTTAGAGTGTCCTTTGTCACCGGATACACTTTTAAAAATAAAACACGCTGTCGACGTACTGGGACGCTTGGATGAAAGTGGATATTTCAGAGGCATTTCTTAGAGTCTCAGATGAGTAGATGGATATAGTTCTGCTGTGGCATACCAAAACCATCGGACAATTACACGTCCGACAAGCTCAACTGTTTGTGAAGTTTGGGGGAAAAATCTGTTCTGAGAAACTTGGACATCTTCTCTGGACTCTTTTGGCCTCAACCCCCCAAAAGCAGCATATGGCGCTGGCTTAGTTTCGTCTGTGCTGAACTTACTGTCAAAATTCCTAATCATGAGTCACGCTCAGTAAAACTCGCGGGGCCTCGACCTTCAACAATGACCTTGCTTTGCTTTCTGCTTTGGCTGCCATGAGGTCAGCCTGTGTGAAGCGGCGTGTAATCCTCGCTGCTAATTGACCGGCTTACAGAATTTTCACCGTATGAAAGCCGATCTGTAAAAAGCAGGAGGTAACGGGAAGGGAATGCGTGCAGAGTCAGGTAGGGCCAGCTTCCAGCCGGGTAACATCACTTCATGCAGTCAAGTACCTCTCCTGGTGTGAATGTTTGCGATTGTGCCTCTGCTAAAGTGCAACGGACAGTATGGCTGACTTGGAAGGTTGGTTGTGCTCCTCACGTTTTATCCTTGGCGGATCCATACATGATGCATCCGGCTGCTGCCAAATCATGCTGAGGCAGCGGAACGTCTTCCCACATTGGGATGCTGATGATGATGATGGAGTACGGATTTGCAGATCGGTTCACGAGTGGCGTTTGTTCGCTCATGTTGTTGGTTTCGACCTCCAGCTTCACATCACATAGCCTATCCAGAGTCTGAGTCAGTGGTGGTCTGCCTGAGTGACACCTGGTTCTGTTCTGACGCCTCCGGATGGAAGTTAACCCTTTTGGTTTGGTGAGCTCAGTCCACAGGCTCCATGCAAATGAAAATATCCACGACAAAAAAGAGTGGCATAGAACAAATGGTGTAAGATGTCTACAATAGTCCTAAATTGATAAGGTCTTTACTCAAAATGGTTGCATGACTTTTCTGCAACACCAGTCCCTCCTTAAAGGGGCAGGAATGTTTTCCAGGTATATAGTGCCATTTTGTAGCACAATGAGCTTTCAGTTGGTATAACAATGTCTTTTGAACAAATGCAAAAGAAATTTGAATTTAATCCCTTGAAATTGGGCCTGTGTCTTTTTAAAACCCTGCCTTCAGCAGGTCATCACAACTTCTCAATTAACCCTTTAACAATGTTTTTACCATCACTGCACCAAGAAGTAGCTTGAATAACGAGCTTCACAGATGTGCAGTTCCAGCAGGTGTTTGCTAAATGATATTGGCTAGTCTGAATGGGCTGAGTGGGGTAGTCGCAAGGGAAGCCTGCTCTGGGATGCGGAAGGTCAGCTGGAGGTCAGAGCTATGAGGAGGAGCAGAGGGGAAAAGACGGCCTCTGTGAGACAAAATGTTTCTCCAAACAGAATGGTTGCCAGGGGAGATCACAGGATTTCTCAAACATGTGCGAAAGAATCAAAGCAACACTCCAGGTATGTTTTAGATGAGGGAATAACATACTAATATAATGTGAAGCTAATTAAATGTGGATTTTACGTAGCACTTGCGTAGACCAATCCAGTTGTCAAATCAACTACTGGAGCCAGACACATTTTACAGCTAAAGCCTCTTTTCTAAAATAGCTTAAAGTACTACGTAAAGATTTACTTGTTCTTTAAACCTGGATATGGACTAGAACTTCTACAGTCAATGGAGGGGGTTGAAGTCGACCCACCTGCTCTGTCCCTGTGATTCACATGAAGAACCTATAACTCATTGTATAATGATTCATTAAATGATTTGAGTCCCTTGATTTTTTTTTTTTTTAAATTCCTCAAGGCAAATTATCTGCCTCGAGGCTTAGTTGAATTATGTTTCGCTATTTAGCACACCGTGTACCGACTGGATGACTGTTATGTGTTGCGCAACGCTCTCACTCCCGCCAATGAGCTGCTAATGGATGCTAAGTGCTACTAGCAGCTATGTGTACTGCATAACAGAATTGGCGTCTCACAAATGCATGTCCTCCACACTTAAACAGGAAACAGTTTAGAGCGCATAAAAAGTAAAAGTCCAAACAGCTCTTTATGTCCGAGTCCGATTCAAGCTAACTCTGTAGGCCAGAGCCCAAAGTATACAGTGAAAGAAAACACATGTGCATCTACTAAATATTGACACGAATATTTATGCACTCACTTATTTAATGTTTGGTATTTTGCTTTTGTTGCTATTTTGTAGAAATCAGCTTTCACTTTCACAATAAGGCGGTTTTGTGATTTTTTTTTTTTTTTTTTTTTGTAAAAAAAAAGCGACATTTTGTTGATCAAAACTGATCTTTAAAAGAAAAAAATGGTAAAAGCATTCAAGGGGATTTATTTTATTTTTTCCAGTCCATATTTCTATTTTCTAAAACTTGCAACCAGCTGATTTTATTGTAACATGATCCATAAAAAGTTCAACTTTGACTAATTGTCACCCCGCCACTTGGCGGCAGCAGAGGTTTCACACCAGACATTTATTTTTTTGTATTATGCTTTCTATCAAGTTGTTATCAAGTTGAGCAAATGTCCTTGCTCAACTTGATAACAATGCTAACATAAATATTTTGTTACCGTTTAGCTTAACGCTAAGTCTGTATTAAAACATTCTTCCTCGACGCAAACCCCTTTTAAAAAAAACGTTCTCAAAATTGTCCGTTAAAACTTCAGTCACTCAATTCTCGCAAAAGTGATGACACATTTACCAGGATGTGGCTCACTCATATGTTGTCACATGAGGTTTTCCTCTCATTGTGTATTATCTGCATACAGTTTTGAGATTGTTTCTGATGTTGCAAAACAGTTATGATTTATCAACTTCTGCAGTTTGAGGCACCAGGACGGTTGTGCAACAATCACACACCTCCCTCACCTGACATAATGTGTTTGGAGCAATCCATTGCAATGCGTAACCAGTACCCTCAGGCCATGAAAAAAAAAAAAAACTAACAAGGCACAGAGTTAGACAATAGAGTAAATATGTCCAACTTACCTTTTCATTTACTTGGATGTTTCAAAACATTCCCGTCCTTTCTGCTTCTTATACATTTTGTTGCAAATCCACAATGCTAGAATTTCTTTTCTTCTCGGAATCTCAAGGCAAAAACTGATTTTTGTTTTTATCACCACGAGCTTGTTAAACCAGAGTTTTACAGCGTTTCACAGTCATTGTTTAATATTTTGTTCAAGCTCCTGTGGCAGCAGTCACTGCCTCAAATCTAGTTGGTACGTTTTTACAACTTTGGCGCACCTGGTTTGGATGGGTATTTTTTACCACTATTCTCTGCGGATCCTTTAATGCTCAGTCAGGCTGGATAATCTGAGTTAGAAAGACAGTCAAGTTCAGGTCGTTTGGAGCAGGGATGTCCAAAGTGTGGCCCCCGATAGCAGTTACAGAGCAACATAAGGTTGGCCTTCAAGCCCACAAACTTTATTCTTCATGGAAAAGAAAATTTTAGGTACAAGCCAGAGAATTTTACTGTAACTTTATAGGAAATATGACAAGCATTCAGCAACATTCACTCAAAAGCAGACTTGAGTAAATGCAGCGAAGGTGTTTGAAGAAAAAGCGACTGTTTTACAATTCTTATTGCTGAGACACAAGGTTTTGTTTTTTCCTGGACAAAATCAGGAAGCATTCCTAAAATGTCAGAAAAACTTAATTTATTTTCATATAAATATTGCATCATGTTTAGCTATAGACTATAGACAAAAAGAAAATAAACAACTTTAAAAACATCTTTTGTGGCCCTCCAGAACTTTCCACTTAGCTGTGTTGACCCTTGTGTAAAAATGTTTTGACACATCCGTTCTAAAGTTTAAGTTTTATCGATATTTTGTTGTACTATTGCGTTAACAATAAAAATCACGATAAGAACAATTTATTACTAATTTTGTAGGCAACTGTGTGATTGTGACTGCAGTTACCTACTCAGCAGTCGTAGCCCCACAAACTTCAATTTTCTTCTTCAGAAACATTTCCATTTGTAATATGACTCTTTAGGACACCAGTTGCATAAAGAAGTGGGGCTTTTTCATCGTGAAACTGCACACCGTACCAATGTGTAATCTTATTTTCTGACATTTGTTAATGTTCTCATTGAACAAACGCTGGAGAAAATGGAATAAACAGCAATTCTGACAAGAGAGACAGTTTCAGGTGTTTGAAACGTTGGTAATTGAAATTTATCGTAACAATAAGAAATTTATCACGATAAATGATTAACGATGTGATAAACGCTCACCTCTCATTCCAAACTTATTCCATTTCATAATAATGGAGAACAGGACATTGAAACGTCACTAAGTTTTTGCTTTGACATGATCGCTGTTGGTAAATTTTATGTGATAACCTCTACCTGGGTTTCCTATATGACAGGTAACAAACCAGCATTTAGAAATCAAATGTGGAACTGGAGTGCTGCTGACTTTTATTTATTTTATTTATTATTTTGCTTTGTGCCATGTAGTCCGTCTTTGCCAAGCAGGAAATTAAGTCTGAAAAACAAATCTGAACTTTGCCACACACAGTGGGCTAACCTGAAAAAGTTGCAGGACAGGTTTGTTCTGCCTCCAAGGAGCGAATGGGACGGTGTGGGGGGGGGGCATTTCACACTGATTCTCCCTCTTCACTCGTCTCCAACAGTAGAGAGCCAGTTACCGCTCAGACTTCATACTAACTGTTGGAAACGTGCGTTCCTTTTCACAGACGGACCAGAATGTCTCTGAGTCCAGCCGGAGAAAAGCCCAGCTCGATGACAAACCTCTGAACTTTCACTCCTAAAGCAAACACACCGCTGGGAAGGTAAGAGTAAACAAAGTCCTGTTCAGTGCTGTAAGAAACACATAGTTGGTGCCCTCATATTTGCAGTTTCTTTGTGTGTGTGTGTGTGTGTGTGTGAAAGAGAGAGAAGAAAAAAGAAGAGTGGAAAAAAAAGGGGATGAATATGTCATCGGTTGGATTTTCCATTAAGCTTAAAGAGGCCAGATTGCTCCCAGCCAGCCCCGCCCCATCCCGCCACGGCCAAACGGCGGCGCTGAGTGGCAAAACAATGTGCACGCACGCAAACAAGCAAACACACACACCCCCTAAGGTATAATGAATAGAAACATAATCTCAAAATTCAAACAATGAATGCTTTGTGTCTTTTAATGAATGAAAGAATGACATCTGTATTTCTTCTTGGAGATTAAAGCGTAAAATCACAGCTGCCATTTGAGTTAAGATTCCATCGGTCACATCTCCCCCCACAAACAGTGGATGAAAGTTACATGTCAAACCATAAATAATTGCATAGATGCACAAACCTACACAACATATAAGATGAAATCAAGTCACCCTCTTTCTGAACATAAAGACTTTTAGCAGGATAAAACATACATCCTAAAGTTGTTTCTTTTAGAGGGTTGGGGCATAATATGAAAATAAATGCTACTCTGTGCTTTTTCTGTTTCATAGCTTACAGTATGATAATAATACTACACTGTACAATTTGCAATAATTTTGTAAATATAAGTAATTTCTGTTATAGCTGCAGCATGTCACTAATTTTTTTTTTACATATTTTAAAATCATGTTGTGACAGTGTAACATAAGAGATCATTTGTGAAAAAAACAGCTGCCAATCACTGGTGCTCAACCCTCCTACTTGCTCTATGCTAGCTACAGCTAGCTTACCACAACATAGCCTGTCACGAATGCTAAGGCTAGTTAGCATGGCCACCGATGACGGCGGAGGAATGGTTTTCCTGTAACGGTAAGTTGTTTTTCCACCATTAGCACATTGAACAGAAGAAGGTTGGTTTTGGTTAACAGCACTTAGCCCCTCCTCCTGGCTCTGATTGGTTGTTTCTAACTGGTGCATTTCTTCAGACTGCAGTAACAGCTCAGGGTGGAGTTGCAGGAGCTCGGTGTTTTCAGATTATCTGTCTCATATTTTACTGTCTGGTGAGAAGTTTTATTAAATATGATAAAAGCATATTTTTGTAAAAACTCCATACTGTAGTATGGAGTTTTTACAAAAAGTGTCATTCATGACATGTAGGAACGTGTATGGAGGACTGATCCTGCCACATTTCTAAATAAAAAGAAATAGAAAACAAAATATTTTTCCAAATGTTGCAAACAAAAATAATAAAACTTTTCATTTCCACAGTTATGGAATTTTTTTTCATATTTGGTATTTAATACTTTTTTTGTTTACACTTTTATCATACATTGATTTTCTTCTCTTTGCATTTTCTCACTTCCACTTTGCCCTTTGCTTGTTTGTGTACAGATATCTTTTTAGATATTTTTTTTCTTTACTTTTTTTCCCCTTCAGATTCTTTGCAAGAGTTAAGGTGTAAAAGGGTCAAAGGGAGGGAAGGAGAGCCTAGTGGGCGGGACTCAGTCAGATTCTCTCCTATTGGTCAACATCAAGATCCCAGCTCCTCACACACGCACACACACACACACATACAACTTTATTGAAATCTCCCTTTTTAACTGATATTATGATATTATATTATCATAATATCTGATATTTCAGATATTATTGATATTATTTCCCTCTGTTTTTTTTAAATAAACACTATTAGCATACACAGTCTCCAAGCTGCCATTTACAACACTGCAATATCCATCCTGCACCAGGAGACAACACAATGTTGACAGTAACATCAAAATTCCAAAGAAGAAGGCAAAGCAGGTGAAACAGTCTCAGCTCATGTTTCCTTTGACCTTTTCGGTCTTGAACTCTTTCAGTCTATCTGTTTAAGACAGTCAGAAAAGAGCGAGACATGTATGAAAAACAAACAAAAACATTGAAAATGCTTCATTGGTTTTTGGATTTTTAGTGCAGAAAGTGATAATGGTCATGTGGAAAATGGGCCACAACATCTTTAATGTTGTCTTTGCAAGACAGTGCAAAGCTCAAGGCTAACTAAAAGTGTAAGTTTATTAAAATAAAAAAATAACAATAAAGCAATACTGCTACTTCTACCTCTGCTATTAATAATAAACTGCCACTAGTAATAAATTACTGTCAACGTCGCCGCGCCATTCAGGTTTTTTATTACTTTTGTTTCATCCTTCTGCTGCTTTATTGAAATTTCCTAGGAAGTAATTCAATACTGATTCTGACTGATGTTGCAACAACCTGATAGAAACACAATGCAGTCACCTTTTCTACTGTTGAGAGAAGATGATGTTGGAAGTTTCACAGTAGTTCGGTTGTCTTTTTTCCATCTAATTTATAGAGCCTGTGTTGGGAACGGAAATCCCAATCGATGAATCATAATTTGTATTGACACACGGAGCATAAAATCAGCCAAGAAAAGAATTCAGACTTTACTTATTTTATTCACTTTCAGCGCTGAAAGGAGACGCTTTTACCATTACATCCGAGAAGAGTTTCTAAAAAAGTCTGTGCAGCGTCTGAGGAGAAGGAGGAAGGCAGCTGATTATATGAACTGAAGACACTCCCTGAAATCTCACCACGTCTCTGTGTCCTTGATAAGTTTTTGTTTCGTGAGGAATGGACCTTAGAGTCTAACAGAATCTAAAATGTAACTCTTTACTATGGGCCCTTTGTCTAACAGCATGTGACTCGTTCTCGACCTTGGTAAAGCGTCTCAACATTCCCCCTGTTGGGCTCTAAAAGAGCCCAAAAAAGAGAATGTAAACCCTAGAGTAGACACTGTCCCTTCCGGAAAACATCCCCGAGGCTTTTACAGATGTTGATATACATAGCATCAGTCAAGTATTGATGTTGTCTTTCATTTATGTCATTTCATGTCATCTCATTTTTGGGGGTAAAAACGGACAGGGCACCCCTACGCCTCTTAGGCAGTGGATCGAAATCACAATGTCCCTCTTACAGTCTAATGGAGAACATATAAAGAAAGAAAATTGTTAAAGGATGTTAGAGTGTTAAATTTGGAGGAACTTAAGTCAACCCACCATGGCATGACTGTTTTTTTGTTTTTTTTTTTAATGAAAAAATATTTTTTTTGCAGTTTTGTCAGAGCTTTGTCATCTGTAATTACACATCAATCATCCAGTCAAACCATGACACTTTCTGGACCCAAATATTTTAATTATTACCTTTATGTTTCTTGTTATTCATCATTTCTGTTTTTATTTGTTGCCTCAGGCCAACGTCATGCCATAGAGGGGTAATGAACTATAAAAGAGCAAAATCCGAAACAGTTTTTTTGTAGTAATACAAATTAAAAAGAATAAATGTTAAATTTATGAGAATATGAAATGGGTGAAATGTTAGGAGGATATAATTTTGTCTTTAAAGTAAAAATCAATGTATAAAAAGTTATGTTTACTAGATTGTTAGAATTAACCAAACTGTAAATTGAATAAAATGTTAAGATGATTTTCAAAACTTAGTAAAATGGAAAGAGAAATAAAGTGTTGGGTTAATATTTTAAAATCAATAGAATGTAAATGAGTAAGAGTTACTAAAATGCAAAATCATTAAAATGTTAGGTAGTGTGCAAGATTTAATAAACCCAAAATGAATGAAGTAATGAATAAATGTGAGATAGTACTTAAAATAGAAAACCCAGAGAAAGGAATGTTAAGATATGACTACTGAAGTTAATAAATCATGAATCAATGAAATGTTAAGATAATAGTAAAGACATTAATACACTATG
This sequence comes from Poecilia picta, assembly GCA_033032245.1. Classification (NCBI taxonomy): domain Eukaryota; kingdom Metazoa; phylum Chordata; class Actinopteri; order Cyprinodontiformes; family Poeciliidae; genus Poecilia; species Poecilia picta. The sequence goes on along the minus strand of CM065356.1, from coordinate 6,052,027 downwards.
AAAGGATGCAAATTAACAGATGAAAAGAAATGTTAAGGGCACAGAATATAAGACGAGCACATTTTGAATTTGAAAACCAATGAAGTAAATTAGCATTACAGGCAGTACAATCAAAATCTAATGATATTATGAAACTAACATTAAATGATTAAAATTCTGTATAAGTAAAATGTAATGGTACTAGTAAAGTCAAATGCTTAAGTAACCTAAAAAATGCAGTAAGATTGAATTTTTAATGAGATCAATAAACTGAAATTAGATCAGTATTTGCTATAGCAACATCTATCACTGTCAAATCAGTTTCTGCGTGTGTCCAGATGTAGAGGCGGCGCAGCAGATGTGAAACCCCGACAGGCCCAGGAGGCTTCAGTGTGGCGTTTCAGCTGTAACTCGGTCCACCAATCGTGGAAGGCGCACACAGTCTGACATCCTGGCACACCCAGAAAGGATTGGACTTCATTCTGCAACAGAAAAAACACAACAAAAAGAAAAATCAATGGATTATATAAAGGAACTTAAAGTGAAGGAAAAATATCTTTTTATACTAGACACTAGTACTGCCCTTATAATCTAGAAAGCTGGAGTTCCACGGTCGTCTTTTAGTTCTGGGGAACCATCTGATAGGCAGGTGGGGTTCAGTCGGTACCGCTGCTCTTCTCTATGTTGGAGGTGATGCACTGAACAGCCAAGGACCTCAGGCAGGGAACAGCAGCATCCACAGGTGATGAGGAGGGAAGATTCTTTGAGATTGTGCATAATCATAATGTTTTTTTTTTTTTTTAAAAAAAGGCTGCTCCCTGAAGCTGAAGATCAAGCTTTTTTTCTTTTTTACTAAGCCAATAGATGATCAATATATTTAAGTTCTCCTCTTAATAATAGTTAATGAAATGCTCAAACCAAATAACATATTTTAACCTTCAAAAATAGCATTGTTTGTTGTAAGTGTTGGTATATTCATAGGATCAGACAAAATCAGAAACCAAACACAAAATCATGTAAAGGATCAGATTATAAAATGAAAGTACGAAACGGCCCACAGGCATGTTTTATCAAAGAAATATAATTTGAAGTGTATATATGAATTATCCCTAATAGAAACTTTACCAGAAATCTTAAACCATAGTAAATCTTTTGCTTTTTGTTATTTTAATTAAATTCAATCAAATAGTCCTTATTTAACTAGAAGTCGCCCACTATACTAAAAGTTTGTAAAGCTGAAAATCATTAGTGTGAAAAGTCAATAATACATGTCAAACTAAGATCCCTTGTAATATATTCCATTCATAAAAGACAACCCAGTTTTGTCTCAAACCAAAAACTGTAAATTAAGATTATGAAAACTGTTTAGACATTATTACCTTGGATCAACAATTACACATAGCACTATGTTCTTTTTTAAAATTCTGTCAATCCTTTTGACCCGCTTTAAGCAGTTCCATAATAGCTCATTTGTAAATACCAATTTAGTTTGAATCCTCCAATTTTCTTCTCATTTTAAAACCTCATATAATGATTAGCCTTTTTTTTTTTACAAGAATAAAAATTTATGGTTTTAAATCTCAAAAGTTTAACACTTTTAACCTTTGAAAAATCTGTTTTTTTGAAAACCCATCTGTAAAAGATTTATTTAATTGAATTTCCCTCTTTTATAGTGTTCATATTTATCAATGTTTCTGGCAGTTTTGGGGAGAAGTTTGATACAACTAGATTTATTAAATTATATAATTTTTAGGTTAGACCTTTCTGCATGACTTGATTAAACAATTTATTTTCAATCATAGCAAGAGAGAATTAGCAATCAAACAACCCCTTCCATGTTTTTTTAAAAAACTCTATTTTGTAGAAATCTATTTGACATATGACATCATTGTTAATTTTAATGTATTCAATTCAGAATATTCAGTATTACTTTGGAAACTCATTCAAATAGTTCAAAACATTTGTGAATTTTGATTTAATTTCTTTTATATTTGTTGAAGTCCAAAACTGAAAAATTTCTCAATACATTAGATTTTATTCCGAATTATAATTTGTAGATTAGAGTAATTCCATGCATCTCCCCCTGTTTCTGTATTGAAACACTGTTTAGTGTTTCGGTACAGAAACTCCGCAGAAATTCATGCAAGTCAGTTAGACCAAATTTTCTTTGATTGTTAGCAATGAAACAGTTAGATGTAATTTAAACAAGGTGTTTACACCTCAGTGAAATAATTTAACAGTTGAATATGTGCAGTAAACCCATAATTTGGTCCTGTAATTTTTCTAAAGAGTAGATTTTCCTAAGATTTGAAATGGACTCAAATAAACTTAAATTAAAATTTGAGATACTAGTTGTCATACTTGTAGCCACCGTAATTTGAGTCAACTAGAACGTAGACTATCCTCTTTTGTATTTGAAGTGTGGTTAGTTAGGCTTTTGTAAATCAGAAAATTAACCATTTTACCGTACTTTTATCCGTTTCCAATTGTTTTCATGCTGGAGGGGAGAAAAACATTAGCCAGATGTGGGACACACAGAGATAATCATTCAGGCAAAGAAAATATTTCTGTAAACTGCAGAGAGTTCTAACACCCTGCTGCACCGTTAAACTTATCCTGGGGATCAAAATAGCAGAGGTCAGAGTGCAAAGGCAGTAGCTCATGAATGTGTTGTAAATAAACTAAGGTGGGAAAAAGTGGCATAACACAATTTGAAAATTCAAGTAGAACAATTAAAAGTTGAAGTTTGTTGGCAGCCATTTTGTCTTCAACCTGTAGACTGAGGGAAATTCCAGGCCCAACCAGGACAACAGATAAGCAGGACGGACTCTGAGTCTCAGGACGACTTTACATGTGATGTTCCGTTTGCCACATCAGAAACTGTCCAGGGCAGTATTCAGTCCCGCTGTGTAGAAAAATCTTGACAAAGTATGTGGTCCCCCTTGATAGAGTGAGTGGGAGACGGGGAGATACAGCAGATGAGTCTTTGTTTTCAAACCTGCGTCTCACGGTGGGCAGAAACTGGTGGTCTTTTCTGCCTTAGGAGACCCTCAGAAATGACGCCTAGGTCTCGTCCTTTAATCAGGTGTTTCCTCAGAGATCAGATCCTGTAAGCTGCAATCCGCCTTCGGGTGACAACAGGAAAAATCAATCCAATCTCACTGACCTCTGTAGAAGATGTAAGAATCGTCCAGTAGGTCTTTGCTCTCAAACAGCAGTCCAGCAGAAGATGGCACAACTCATATGTGTAGAAAGTGCAAATGTCCAAGTCAGCGCGGCTAAGAACAGTGGGGGCCTGAAACCTTCTCTCCTCACATTCTCACACGGCGAAACCTGGCCCCACGGTCCCCGTCAGACCACAGGACTACTGGAGTAAAATACAAAGTACATTAAGAAAATAGCAGTGTATGCCACCTTTTGCTCACATGATTAAAAATTAAATGTTTTCTGCAGCTTGTAATGTAGAGAAGAGTTGCCTCTCTTTTTGTTTCTTTTTCAGCCAGGCTCAGGGTCACTGGACCAGCTCAGATAAGATCCACTGCCTCAGTCTCTGAGCTCCAAAGAGAAAGAAAATTAGAAATGTGTCAAGATGATTCACCCTTAGATGTTTAGAATTAACCAAATATGGAATCAACTCCTCTCGAGTTAAACTCTAAGAAATTATGAAAATGTATGCAAAATGTTGTATTTCCAGCTTTATACACTTTTCATAAATTGGCTATTCAAGTGCATATGTAGAATAATTACTTTAATAGTGTCCAATTTTACACAAATGTGATAATGCAACGCTCCAAAACAACTAGTCAAATTTCTTTAAAACTTTAGGTCAAAAGAAAACTGTAATCAAATATTCTTTATGCCATTGATAGAAATGTTACCTTTATCCTGAATTTTTCAAAGCTTCTATTGTTTTATTTATTAATGTTTTCTTGAATTAAAAAATTGTTCACATTGTTTTTATTTTAAAGTACTATTAACCCATATTTTCTCAATGATAACAATTACATCCAACTGTAACTCAACACAATCAAAAAGTAGAAGTGATGCATGAGAAGTGATTTATCAATCATTTTTATGCAAATTAACATGGCACAGATAATGATTGAAGCTACTGAATTTTAATTCATTAGCTTCCAATTTTAATTTAGTAAGAGCTTCTATATAACTCTGTGTTTCAGTCATGCAGGAAGGTACAATATGAGAGGTCATTAAACAAACACAGTATACCAAATGTTAACTGAATAAATTCATAATTAACCATATCTGTAAACAACTAGAAATTAGAATCTATTTCTTCTTCACCCCCTGTTGATATAATTTAAAACACGTCTGAAATCAATTTTGCATTTGTGACTATTCTCCAAAACTAAAATATTACAGGGTGTGTCAAGTTTTCCAAATCTTCTGTCTAGAATAGAAAGTAGACTATGAGATGTTTTAAATTTTAGCAGTTCTATTTTATGTTTATCATTTATCATTATCATTTTCCCCTTTTGTTTCATTATGTAAATAGAAAACAAACATTTCTGACAACAACATTCCTATTGTTATCAGAAATATTGTTCAGAGACTCCTTCTGTACACAAATGTCCAACTGAAATTGTACTGCAAAGGCCAAAAGTTTTAGTTATTTTAAACGAGTTCAGATCAGAATTTGGATCGCTTTCCTAAAAAGCAGTGTCCATGTGCTGTTTGAACCGACAAAAGAAGAATTTATCAATTTAGGCAGAGGAGTCAAAAAATGTAGACAAAGATTATGCAGTACTGTAAGATGTCTTTGCATTTCAAATCAAATGTTTTGTTGGACTTTAATTTATGCATCAATTCAATCCAAATTTAAGGCACACAAGAGTTGTGAGCCAGCTGTTGTCCAATCAGTTAGTTTTATATGATCAATTATTATCATATCCACTTTAAAAATTTCATCATGTCCAATTTGTGCCTTTCTACCAAGACACACATGTTTCAAAACCAGCAGTTAGTTTAGTTAGTAGGTTAGTTAGTTTGTTATTAAAAATAAAAACAGCAATAATGTTGATAAAAATGAAAATAAAAATAAAAATAAAATGGCAAACCAAATAAAATAATCTTGTAATAAATGCTGTCTGGTCTTAAACCAAAGCTGAAATGTGATTACTCCTTTTGAAGATCTTATTTCCCACTTTGAAGCAAGGTAACCGAACTATCTGGATTTAGAATCATAAATTGTTTTGGAGACAAGAATATTTTGTAATGAACCTTAATTGAATCTAGAGATGCTTTATAATCGCCCTTTGAATCAAACGCAAACTCATATTTAGTTAACAATTCTGTTCCCTCATTAGATATTTTAAAATGACCCAAGTTTCAAATGAAAATAAATCCTGTTTTGATGAGATAAGGAGAAAAAATGTTGATTAGTCTATGATAAAGTTCAAGTCTGCTATAAACCTCAATTTTTTCAAGTTTCATAAAGTTTAAATTTTAACCTGTCTACAGCTAAGCAAAGTTCAAAAACCTCAACCCATTAAATGCCACTTTATTTTGTTTATAATTTTACCCATTATGTAATTTCATACATCTTTAATTTTACCACAAGTGAAAATAGTGAATTGTGCAAGATTAGTTTAGTTCCAATCAGTTTTCCCTTAGCGTCATTTATTCCTTTAAGCCAGTATTTCCCCAAAAGGCTGTCTGTCTAACAGGTCGCCTTCTTTCTTCTGCACCAGGTTTTCTATCCCCTTTTTTCAGTTTTCTCTTTCTCCCTTATTTTGATATTCATCCTGCTCTGCCAAGTAAGTTATTAATGCATCTATTTGATCACTGAGTGCAATCCATGTCCCAGGGCCCCATTTAGGATCCAATTGTTTATTTGCAGGTGCTCCCTCCATGAGTTTTAGGCTAGAATTTAGATTCCACAATCACTTTTTTTTACCTCCTCCTTTTTTTTTTTTGCTCGCACGGCGGCGAGGAAACCAAACTCAACAGAAAAACTTGCTCGCACGGCGGCGATCAAGTCGAAAAACCACAGATAAACTTAAACCCCTTCTACAGATTATATTTCCCTAATATTTATTATGATTTTAAAACATATTACAATAAACAGAGAACAGTACCTTTGGACACATAACGTCTGCACAGCGGCAGAACCTTACGCACACAGCTGACAGACACACACACACAGCTGACAGACACACACAGCTTTACAGATACACAAAAATGGATCCACGCTTTTCAGCTCCTATGGTGCCCTCTTAACACTTATTTCACTTATTTCACTTATTTCACTTATTACTACTACAGAGGACGGGCCGCGGTTAACCTTTATCTTATTCTCTTATTCTCTTATTCTCTTTTTTTTTCCTATGGTGGACCGCTCTCACCGCTTTGCGTTTCTCGAGCAAAGTCACAGATTGGCTGGCCCGGTTATTTTTACGGGTGCATCACTCCCCGAGGATAAAACCGACAAAACCTGGCATCAACCTTCCCCGCGTCCGGCAGAAGGGGGGGGGCGCCACTCCCCGCTGCAAAAGCCAATCACCCCTTTTATCTTTATCTTGACTATAGACTATTGACTAACCTTAACCTTACTCCTATGAACCTTTAAAAGCATTCAGACAGACCGGACGAAAACAGCACGAACGACACCTGACAACCGAACAATGACAGACAACTTAGAAAACTCAATGACAAGCAGACAAACATGGGAAACAGTACAGACAACGGCTGATAACTGAAATTTATACAGACCTGAGAAACAGTACAATGGTGTATTAAGGAACAAGTGTCCTTACCTTTCATTTGTGCGCACTACACCAGAGTACTGTTCCGGAAAGTCTGCGCCTGAACGGCCAGTCCAATCTTCTCTCATGTGTCAACACAAAACCATCCTCTGCTACCAACTGTTGGGAACGGAAATCCCAATCGATGAATCATAATTTGTATTGACACACGGAGCATAAAATCAGCCAAGAAAAGAATTCAGACTTTACTTATTTTATTCACTTTCAGCGCTGAAAGGAGACGCTTTTACCATTACATCCGAGAAGAGTTTCTAAAAAAGTCTGTGCAGCGTCTGAGGAGAAGGAGGAAGGCAGCTGATTATATGAACTGAAGACACTCCCTGAAATCTCACCACGTCTCTGTGTCCTTGATAAGTTTTTGTTTCGTGAGGAATGGACCTTAGAGTCTAACAGAATCTAAAATGTAACTCTTTACTATGGGCCCTTTGTCTAACAGCATGTGACTCGTTCTCGACCTTGGTAAAGCGTCTCAACACCTGGAAGCAAGAATTTGTCCAAGTTTTCAACTTCACTGAACCCCTGTAATGATCTATTGCTCATTCTCCAACAGAATTATGGCTCAGAGCAAATAAGCATGCATGGTTTATTAAGCTGTGGGAATGTTTTTTTAACAACCTCCATTTTTATTTTGCCCTTGGGCATCCAATGAGCTCCATACATACGGCTGGATCGTGTTTTTTCTGTTGAAATTCATGGTGGTAACTTAAAAACAAAGAAACCAAAGGAGGGGTTGGGGGGAAGCCTATGGTTGTTAAAAGAAAATGTTCCCGGTCTATCCTTTAGCTGTCAGTCCACTAAACCTTTAAGGCTAATTTTTAAATGGTAACTTGGAGGGATGAATGAGAAATCAGATAGTGGCAAGAATGGTCAGATTTTCAGCTTGTCTGGCTCTGAACAGACACTGGAAAGATAAAAACATGAAAATAATTCAATTTTTTGCCAGTTAGTGAACGGTAGAAGTGAGCGGATCGATCCACAATATTGATAATATCGATGCACCAAATCGGTATCGGATAGATTCTAGAATAGCAAGAGTTAATACTTTAGATCCAGATTCACTCTTCAAATTTTAATTTATGTTTGTGTTGTAGTTTTTCCAACTCTACCTCTAAAATAATTTTGTTTTGACTTGCTTTAAATGATACTGTTTTGCAATGCATTTAGATTAGGTTTGATGATTTAATCTAACTTAAAAGTATCTATCATTAGTATTGCCGATACACACTGCCGATTTACTTGGTACCAGATCAATGCCAGAATATTGATGCCTTCCTAAAATAATGGCCCAAGTCACCAGCTCTTTCTTTCCAAAAGATGTTTTAGAGGGAAAAAAATCACATTTGATAATTGACATTATTTTAGGAAGGTGACGACATGCAGAATCACACAGGACCAAGCATAAACACTAATAGCTTTAACTAGCAATCAAACTCCAGCATCCATGTCAACACCTAATAAAGTAGTTTACAAATCAGGAAGGGTTTCAAAATCAAGTCAGAAAATGCCCAAAGATGTAAAAAGTTATTTAATGGAGCCTTAGTGTTATCTGCTCGTTTAGTCACAAAGCCTAATTGAACCACATAGATGTGTCGAAATATTGTACAAAATATGTTTAGGTTTTTAAGTTTGATCCTTTTGAGCTTCTCTCCTCTGTGCTACGGGACACGCTGACTTCACAAATGTTGGCAACCATTTTAAAAATCTCTGAGTTAAAGTAAGTATCAAAACTGAATACACATTGGTACAGCCATTGGTAACCCTAGCGATGCTAACTGCTATTATAAGACGGTGCAGACAGTTTAAAATGTCTACTCTGTTGTGACGGCTTTGAAATATTACGGTGGCTCCTCTCACTCAGTCACAGTACAGTCGCCCCTGCTTCTAATATTACTGATTAATGAACGCTCATGTCATGGAGGATGGAAACATGTATTCTCAACACTATTCTCATGTTATAACACTAAAGAAAAAATTCAGCTACGTTTGGTTTTAGCAGGTCCAACCAGAAATTACAAAAAAACAAAACTGAGATTGGATCCATTCTGATTGGTTTATCTCTAGTAGTTTGTAGCTATTTGGACATAGAAGCCACATAGTTATTTAAAAATGTCAACAGTAGTTCTAAAATTTGTTTTTGCTAATGGCAACGGTATAGTTAGGGCATCCTCCATTGAAAGAATTGTTTCTCTAGACAAATAGAAAAGAACCAGCTGCAGTGATAAAAGTTACATTTTTACTTAACTTCAATTTACTCGTAAATAATAAAAAAAAAAGCTTGTTGATCATGCCCGCTGTAAGTTTTTACAGTTCCAATATTTAAAAGTTAACCACAATAGGTTTCAAAAAGAAAAAGTTGAACCAACTTAATTGAATTGCTTCTATGGGTAACAAGCAATTCAATTAAGTTTATCCAACTCAATTTGTTAAACAAATTTATTAAGTATGTTTAAAATACCATATTTAAGGCAGTGACTTCACATTAGTCTCATTCATACATCAATATCCACATTGACATGTGGCAGGAGGAAGCAGGAATTGAACCTACAACCTTCCAAGCTTAATTATTTCAAGTCAAGTCAAAGTAAAAAGGTCCTTTAAGGAAAAGATTTGTAACTTTTAAATTTGAGTATATTTAGAGGACACTGTAAAAAGAGTTTTCCAAAATATTTAGTTTGGAACTACTTAAAAGTTTGAGTTGACTTTCTGTAGAATTAAGACAAAGAGATTCTAAATGTTTATTAGAACAAAATAAATGATTTGAGTAAGAGTGACTTAAATCTGTATCTTAAACATACTTAATAAATTTGTTAAATAAAATTAACAAGTTGAGTTGGATGATTAGAATATATTGAATTGGTTAAACCAATTCAATATATTCAATTGATTAAGTTGGATAAACTTAATTGAATTGCTTGTTACCTATGGAAGCAATTCAATTAAGTTGGTTCAACTATTTAGTGTAAGTTTCGAGTTAAATGAACACAAAAAAGTAAGTTGGCATAGCAAAAGCAAAAGAATTAAGTTAAATTAATGTAAATAAGTCCATAAGAAGAACTTAAGCCAAAAAACACTTTTTAGAGTATATTCTCTAAGATTAAACGCTCCAGAAGGCCTCTTACACAGACGTAAAGATTCGAAGTCAGACCAAATTCTTACTTGAGCACAATCAATCAAGTTAAGTGACCCAGAATAGTATTTTGCTGACATATTTTTTTCCCAGTGCCACAGAGGATGAGAAATAGATTACTGATAGGGTAATCTATTTCCCATCTGACAGATCGTCAGAGTGCCAAAATTAGTGTAAGGTGATTCTAAGGCGGCCACATACACACACAAACGCACACGCACACAGGTGTCATCACACCTACTCCTTCCTCAGCATTAGTCACACAGAGTCAGCTCAAGAAGAAAAGGCCCAGATCCATCAACAGGAGAGGCCTTTCTAAACACCACGCTATCCCTCTTATCAAAACAATGTTAAAAGAAGTTGACTAGATTTCAGCGATGCCAGGAAGCGTACGCATGCTGCTGAAGTCACGCCGGGCCCGGTTCATGTCCCGTTGGAGTGACCGTCAGTGTCTGTGTCTGTCCGTGTGTGAGCTGGGATCAGGGCTGTGAGCACCGTGACCTGACAGCCGTGTTGATGGCACATTGCTTCTCATCGCACGCTGAAGACTGCAGGAATGTAAACTCTGTCCGCACTCTGACATCAATGCCGTCAGCCCAGTCTGCACTGAAAGAAATCCACTTTTGGACCTCCGCTCACGCAGTTTAAAGTACTTCGGTGTTGTTTCTTTTTTGGAAATCAAAAATTAAGAGCCTAACGAGTGTTTTGTCGTTTGAGGACGATTGTTCCCTGTTTTTCCCACAGTGTCTGGTGATGGACTGATGTTACAATGTAGGAAATAATGGCGAAGTGGAGGAAAAATGACCTGACGGTTAAACTGAGACTTTTACAAAACTGAGACATTTATCAATGTTACTGTCAAAAAACCCACAATTTTACAATTTAATGTTTTCATTAAATAAGAGATTAAATTAAAATCACACGTATAATTTTACGCTCCATCATGGTCCAACCACTTCCTGTTGTCGCGTTCGTAGTTTGCACCAGTGACATGTGGTTGTTGATCATGTGACTCGAGTGATGTGAAAAAAATATTTCCATTGCAGTTTTACAAAAAAAAAAAACAATTTCAATATGGCCTCCTCAAACTGATGAGAGGAGGTTGAAAAATTACTTAATACAGAGATGCTATTAGCTTCTTTACTAATTGCTAGCCTGGTCAACGAGCAATTAGCAAATCCGACGACAGACGGTAGATACTGTAGGTTTGATGTCATTCTCATATCCCAGTTTATTGGTAAAATGAAAGCCACAGAAATTTTTATTATGGTCATATTTTCCAAACAAATACAAACATTTCTTCTGAATTTGCCAAAAGCAGCCTACGTAAAATTAGTAGCTGTGTTTCCATTACAAGTATCAATATTGCCAATTTCACATTTCCATTAAATAAAATACGCAATTAAAATCACACTTGAAGAAGTTTGTAAAATTGATAAATTATTAAAAACATGCCATTATGTTCCAACCACTTCCTGTTGTTTTCGTCTTCGTGATTTATGCCAGTGGCAACATCCAGCTGTTGATCACGTGACTCGTAGGATTCTGCTTCCATTGCAGAAATAAAACAATTTTGATAAGGCCCAAAAAAACACAATCTCATTCTAGCGCCAAACATTTTTTATTGAAGACAGAGTTTTTTTCTAAATTGGCATGTTTCCATTATGCAAATTTATTTTCCACATGTCAAATTGCACAATTATGTGGTCAATGGAAACACAGCTAGTGGTACTTGCGCTGCCATTTTAACATTTATTTTAAGAACATAGATACATCAAATTAAAATAACTACAAGATAAATTGACACGTCAGGTCATGGTGCGTTTTGAACCTGATATCGTTTAAGTGGGTGACACCCAGTCCATCGCAGACACTCTCCAGAGACCTGAGCTCTTCTTCCATCTCTGCTTACCTGACCAGTAGGAAGGTGTGACGGTGCCACCAGCAGGCTCTGAAATAAAGGACAAACTCTCTGCTACCTCGCTTCTCTGGAGAACATTCCTCCTGTGGGGCCGTCCAATGAGCCCCGAGAGCCCTTACCCAGCAGAGGATCAGAGTCTGTCATGCCTCCAGCTGTGAGTGAGTAAAACACAGGCTGCCTCCCATCAGTGTGTTCCTCTGGGTCTTATAAATTACGGCCCTGAAGGCTCAGTTCAAGAGAGCCGTGTCAAGCAAACACTGCAAAAACATAATTTACAAAGGAGTTTTGGGCTAATTTCTAGTCAAATATCTATTTCAGTGCACTAATTTACAAGTGATTTCAATAAGACGTGGCAACTTATTTTAGGTCCATCATTTCTTTACTTTGATGAAAAACAGCTAGTTCTGGTGGCAGATTATTCCATTTGCATCATGGGAACATTGCTTTTTATAAGGGGAATTATCTGCCAGTTTTTCATCAATATTAAGTCAAGTTTATTTATACAAAACAAATTGCTGAGTACTTACAAGTTCTTGCTGAGTAGTTGCCTGTAAGTTATTTCAACTGTACTGAGATATTTGCACTGAGAAGTAAACCAAAATCACTTGGTAAGATTGTGTTTTTGCAGAGAGAAATATTTACTGTGTAAAGTCCGTCCAGATAAGATGGTTAGGGGGGCTTGGGCTATTTCGTCTCTGCTGAAGGTTAGCAACGACAGACATCTGGTGAAACTGTAGCCCACAGCTGTTGCCACCCTGACATCTCCTTGCCGTCACGATTACCTCCCGCCTCTGGGACACCTGCGTCCGACATGGCGGCCGTGTCGGGGGGCACATGCCGGGGGTTGCTGGGTACACGGCGGTTCACACCAGGAACTGCTGCGGAGCCCACTTTGGGGAACAGAGGGGCGAGGAGGGGAGGCGAGCTCTTGTGTCAGGGGTCAGGCTGGGGGGACGGTTGAAGCAGGGCCGTCTGTAACCACAGCTCACGCTGACATCTTAACCTCACTCGTAAATTGCTCCACTTGCTCAGGGAACAGGACCTTCAGGCGGAGAGGGCTACCGGCTCAGACCGGTGTGGTTAGCATTCTTGGAGGATAATAATAATACTATTTTGACATGCGGCCCATGCGAGGCGCGTTTGCTCACTCGTAAACTGAAAACAGTGGAGATTTCATTACTGGTCCGGAGAGCGGTGTCGAATAAAAGGCTCTTAAAAGTTGACACAAATCAGCGCCACTGCAGGACAGGGTTAGACATGGGGATTTTTTCTTTAACATTGTAAAGTTTAAGTGTCATTTTTTTCAAAACACACACACACACACACACACACACACACACACACACACACACACACACACACACACACACACACAGCTTCTTTTCACCACAAACTTCCAGAAAACTGCATAACAGCTGAAACACTGATTTCCTTTAAATCCGGTGGTTAAAACCTGTTTAGTGCTGATCTGAATTGCAGTAAATGGAACATCGATGAGCATATTTAGTGTATTGATGATTTCGATTATGACTTTTTACAAAATGTAACGATTATTGCTCCAATTGGTAACCGTATAATGGTTTTATGATGTGAAGAACTTTGAGGTGCCATGCTGCTGAAATACAAAGCTTTCAAATTTAAAAATGCTTTATTGGTCACAAAGAGAACTTGAATGTTGATGCAACTCAAATTATTCAAGATTTTGTTTAAGAGAAAGGTCTAAGAGAAATTTTCTTGATTGTATGTAAAATCTAAAGTCATCGCTTCCTCAACCACATTGATAAATGATAAACATTTCTGAAAGTGTTTACAGTTTACAGTAATCAACACTCTGATCAAATGAGAGCAACATGCAACTGTTTGGCCTACATGTAAAACACTGTGTGTGCAGAGGAGAACTATAAACTTGCTTCACCCTGATTTAACCATTTTGTTGGTGAAACATGGTGATGGCAGCATCAGACTGGGGGGATGGTTCTTCCTAAGCAGAGACGGAAAAGTTGCTCAGAGCTCATGGGAAAAAATAATGGACAACCCTGAGCTTCCTCTTCATGACACTGTCATAGAAAAAACTGAGTGTCTTCAGTCAAATTTGCTGTAATACAGACTGCTACAGGAGATCTTTCATTGACTACAACTGTGAAGAATCTGGAATAATTTGAGTTACAGGAAATTGCAGAAAGGAAACTTTTTAGCAGCTGCAAAAGATCTAAAACCGGGCAATTTCAATATTTTAATGCCCAAACTTTAAAGAGCCACCCCATGCGCCCTGCAGAAGTAAAACATAGTAATTCCATAAAGTGTGCTCTCTCCACATGTGCTGAATGTGGAACCCGGGGTGCTTGTTTCAATGTGTTGGTAAGCAGATGAATGTTAAACACTTCACTCCCAGCATTCATTAAAGTTAATGATAATCTCCAGTTAATCACAGCCTAGGTAGCACAGATCAGACACTTTGTTTTCTGTCGCAGCAATAAAATCCTATCCCAGGCGTCGGATTGCAGGCAGCTATGATGTGCATGCGTATGAGCGGCTGAATGTGGGTTTGTCTGCTGCTCAGGCCGGTCCTTGTGCAGCCGCCCCTCACTCCGTCTTCCATTGCCGCCTGTACAGCAACTTGTCATCGGCGCTTAGTCCCCACCACCGTTGATGGCAATCGGAGGGGGGCATCCTAAAACAAGAGGCCAGATGACTGACAAGCCAACACAGATTGGGAGTCGTATTCGGTCTGAAATGCAAAATATGTCAAAGAACGCAGTCGTCACCGAGCCCTGCTTCATGCCGGCCTGGTGGTTTTCAGGAGCTGCAAGTACAGACTGGAAGAGAAGCTCAGACGCCACACTTTCCCCCTGATGTTTATCAGAAGAAGAAAAAAAATCACTTCAGCACATTCAGAGGTGGTTTATTTAACCCTCCTGTTATGTTCGTTTCTGAGGTACAGCAATAATGTTCGTGGGTCAATTTGACCCGGGGCGTGTTTAGTCATGCTACAATGTCAGAAAACCAAAAAATTTCTCTCAAACCTTTTTGTGTCTGATTATTAACTCAAATACTAACCATTACAATCAATATTTGTGCAATGATGTTTTTTTATTTGTCACAAATAAAAAGGATCAATGACAACAATTTACTCATTTGGACATAAAAAAATTGTGATTTACATTTTTTATGCCCACTGAAAAAACCTAAACACAAAATCACACTAACTATCCTTGAAAGTGACTTTTTGTAAAAAAAATTTTTATATTACATTTAGATTTTTTTTTAAGTGGTGTTTACAATTGAACTTGAACTATTCTGCTCTGGGTCAAATTGACCTGCTGACTAAAATAAAGACAAATGAGTCCTGAAGATGATCCTCCTGCTGGTTTTCCAGTTTAAACCTTCACGTCCAAAACATAACTGGGTTTTTCATCACATGCTGCCCAGATTTTTATGTCATATTTAGCCTGTGTGGAAGACATATATTGCCTAAATGAACAGCGACCTCTGAATGCCAGCAGTGATCTTTATAAATGCCACAAGTCTTTCATCCACTGTGACATCACCTGGATTATAGAACAGGGAAGTTACAACCCACATGTTCCACACTGATCTATTAGCTGCTAGTTTGTCTTGTCCATCGATTGCCAAATCAAATTACTCTGGAGAAAGGTCTCCAGAAACATGGCCCGAAATATTACCCTGCCTGTCTCTGCATCCCTTAGACTGGCTGTTGATTCATCCTTTGACTTGAAAACTCTGGTCAGAATGAGGACCTTCAAATATGTATGTAAATGCATCTGGTCCAGCTCCTTCCAGTTCTCTCCAAAAACACAATGATTTCCTGTATTGCACTAGGCCCGAGTAGCTCAAAGACTGGCTTTATGTCTGTGATGTGAGTTTCTGCCAACCTAGTCGGTCCTGACATGATCAACAAGAAGTTCCAGAGCTTCCAGGGTTGTCATCTTTTTATTCCCTGCTGCTCATTTCCTGATCTCTGACAGTGACGATATCACATGTACCTTCAGTGTGTAATGTGTTTAGGTCTCCCTTGCAGAGAGTATTTATGTTCACCCTCCACTTCTACTGAGTGTCACTCAGTGTGTGTTGAGTTTGTCCACAGGAACAAAAAATGTTCCTGTCAAAAGTTATATGACCACCTGCTTTCTGGCAGCTTCCTAGTGAAGTAAAGAGAATAGTGAAAGACTGGGTTTGTGTGTGTGTTTCGGTGTGTGTCTGTGTGTGTGTGCATGCATGTGTGGTGTGGTGTTTGTGTGTGTGGTGAAATATGTCTCATAGGTGCAAGGAAACAAATAGAACTGGACATTTTTTTTAACCTTTTTACCCTTCATCTTGACTGCCGGGTCAAATTGACCCGAACAGTATCGATGTAACAAACAGACCTGGGGGGGGCTGTGAATGTGTAAAATAAACCATTTTTATTTTATACATGGAGGGCACCTATTAAGACAAATACAAAACGTTTCATGCAGAAAAAATACTTTTAACTATTTTTTAACAATTTTTAAACTTTGAAATGGGTCAATTTGACCCGCAACATAATAGGAGTGTTAAGTGATAACAGACGTGCAAGTCTGTGAGCGATGATGTGAGGCACGTTTATATTTACCAAATGCAAAATGTAAACGGCCAAAAGAAATGCTTCTATGAGCACAACCCATCTTTCATTAAATATATCTGACGTTACATTAAAATGTCAGGGTTCAGTTCATCTACATGGAACAAAATTCTGTGGCTAGTTAAAAAAAACACTTGAAGCAGATGAGAAGGAGTTCACATATTTCCTCTGACTAGCTTACCTACAGGAAACTAAAGGTTACATCGTAGCTTGCTACTTAAATCAACTAGCCAGCTTTGATGATTATAGATATATATATTAAAAAGAAAGTTGTCTTAACATTCTAACCTAGCCTTAGTTTAACACCCAGCTTTCTCTTAGCTAACCTCAGTCCTATGCTTTATGTTGGATAGACAAAAACGTATATTTTCTCTCTTTGCTGAGTAATATCTTTTATCACAGGGTAATATTGCTTCCAATTAAAATACATAGTTCCTAATAATCTGATAAATGTTTTGCTTTATTGCAGTTCTAAATGCTTGGGCAAATACGACACATGAAAACAGTTTGATCATTGACCAAACCTTTTGCAGTTGAAAGTACCCTCAGGCCATTTTCTCCCCTAATTTAGAAATACCAAATGATTTAATGGGGAATTTTGTATTAATGAAAAGAACACATACTTTTTATTAATAAAGTAGAAAATAAACCATTCAAGGTCCAAAGAGGGTCTCAGACATTTGCCTTAACAGCAGAGCTTCCTAACTTCTTCAGTGGAGTGTTTTTTAATTTGTAGGTGTAGAAAGTTTATATTTAGCCTATTTCCATAAACAAAATGAGATTGCAATAATTTTAAGAAGTGTCCGTTTGTATTGCCGCCATTTGCAGCCAAACCTGTACCATCCTTGAAATGAAGTCAGGAGTCGCACAAAATTAGTCCAAGAGCCTCAAACAGCTTCCGTGTCATATTGACCATCCCTGAGCTACAGTTTCCTCAAATAACTTTAGGTTAGCATCCAAATGGAACTAGCTAGCTTCCAGCTGCTTTAAAATATCAAACTAGCTTTTTAAAGCTAAAAATAAAGTTATATTTCTATGAACTGTTATTTCTCCTCTATTATGCTATTTCATGTTTTTAACCACAATATGTTAGCTTTACCTGTTGCTATGTTGCTATATTCTTGCTGGTTTAGGAATTAAACCAAGTGCCGATCTTGCTTAACGTTTGGGGGCAAAATCAATATTGTGATATCAGTACAAAATATCTAAAATAACCCCACTTTTTAGAGGATGCCAGTTTTTTTTAAATGAGTTATTCAGTTACTTTGGGTTTGCCTTGCAAAAGTAATCAGTAACCTTTTCGCATTCCTTCACAGTTTACAACGCAAGATTTTTTTCAGGAACCAAAACAATGTACTGTATAACAGCAAGGAAAAAGACGAAAACACATGGATTTCAATTGTTTTTACAGAAATAAATATGAAAAGTGTGGTGTGGATTTGTATTTAGTCAGTTTTACTCTGACACCTCTAAAAAAAATCCATTGCAAGACAAAAATATTCCAAGAAACAGGAAATGTAGGCAAGTATTTTTTTTTTTTCAAAAAAGAATAAAAAAAAATAAACATGGATTTGATGGAGTCAGATAAAGGTTATACTTTTTTTTTTTTAAACATCCTTCTCAGCTTTTGTTTTCCATGAAGTAAATCCAGGGTGTGTTCTGGGCTGTAACATTCTGCATAGTTGGGAGCGTTAGTGGATTTGACAGTTCTCCAAGTGTCCCATGGCTCCGAGTTCAACGAGCACACTTCCAGACACAACAGTGACAGCTGGGAGAGGGATAAATAACAACAGTGTCTCTAGCTCCATTACAAGACAGCAATTCAGACAACAAGCCAGTAGTCTCCGTGCGCAAACACAAAGCCTGCATGGGCAGACGCACGCATCCGCGTGTTTCCTGCTCACAAGTTCGCTCCTTCACACTTACTGCTTTCGCTGCTGCGAGGGCAACAGATGGAAAACCGAGCGAGGTGAGAAGAAGGGGAAAGCGCCTCAGAAAATAGGAAACGGTCGTTGGACTCGGCCCGTTAGCAACCGGCGCTCCTCTGACAGGTGTAACGTGTTTACCAAACAAACAAGCGACGCGGATGTCAGAGAAATGAAAATGGTGACCTGAGGCGGCTTGACCTGTGAAAAAGAAGCCACGGTCTCCAGGCTGGTGTATCTATAAGGACGTTGGGAGGTATTTCAGAGAGATGAGAAGACTGCGTGCCACACCAGGATTGCGAGAGTGTCTCGCAGAATCTGTCTTGAGTTACTCGCCTCAAGCATCCCAGGCAGCTCTGGTTGTTAGCTGAGGCCATCCGGGGTCGCAGGCCCTGATGGGCAGGTTTTGAGCCTCTCGTTTTCAGATTCCACTCCGGGGCAACAGGGGAACACGTCTCGCATCGCGTTCAAGGCAAAATAACCACTTGGACGTGTCGAGCCAGACATGAAGACTTCCGGTGGGAGGAAAGGCGGCCTTGACCTTGCAACAAAACGCATTAGACCGCGCCGTCTATCCAGGAGGTGGCTCAGCTAATTTGTTTATTGAGTACCTAATGTTTCCTCCAGGTCACACTTTGGTAGATATGAGGCAGGTTATTTACATACGCCGGTTCGCAAGAGACGCTATACCTGAAGGCACTTAGCAAGAAAAGCTGATGAAATCGATCCAGTCATATAAACCAAGAGGCGTCTAAAATTACTCAAGTTATTGATACAATCAAAGTTGGAGTGTTACTTGTCGTTCATTCAAGAGGTTGGCTTCTTCATTTCTCAAATGATAATAAATGTAAAAGTTAGTAGTACTTAAAGTCAGAAGAAACACTGGAAAAATAAAGATTAAATCTAAATCTGCTGGGTGCACAAATAATATTGGTCATATTTTTATGTTCAAAACAATTTCTGGATAGAAAGAAATGTTGGTGTACAAAAGTAAAAATCAATCAAGCATGCTTTACATGCTTGTTTATAGTTTATGTTTCACACAGGAAGATCATTGGTGGCGTACCACCTCCTATTTTCCTGTCTGGTACGTATAAACAAAGCTTTGACCTAATTGGCCGCCCAATGAAAAAATGACAAAGTTTTGAAGGTGTGATCTGATCATTTCCCCCAACATTTTGTACTTTTGCAGCTTTTGTTATTTCACACCTATTTTTTTTCTAGTTAGAAATGGAGTCGTTTGTTGTTTCATTCTGACCAAGCGCCAGTTTTTTTATTTGGAGAACCTCGAGTAAAATGTGAAAACTAGATGCCACTTGTGCCACATTTTACTCAAATTTCTTGCTCTAAAGGGGAGTCAGAACCAAAATAAATGCAAATAAAGTGTAATCTAAAATTAGAAAAAATAAATAATTAAACCCTAATATCAAGATTTGATCAAAATTAAATTCTACAAGCGAAGCCCATGTATCTCATGATTGAGAACTCCTCAAAGTCTACAGATAAGGAACTGTTGATCTTATTTGTTCACGAGAGCTAAATGTAGCTTCAACCTTGAGACAGATTAATGTGAATTTATAATGAATAAAGAACCCTGCTGCAGGTAAGATAGTAAGCACTTGTACCCTTTTCGCAGTACCTCACTTTTCCTAAAAATATCTAAGGTTGTTTTACACTGGTTTGTTTTTCTTGTATTCACCAGTGTCATTTAATAACCACAAACTGCGAGTTAATTTCTTTGATGGTGTACTGGGTGGAGAAAAGAAAAAAAAAAAATGAAGCTAAGTACACATATTGTCTAGCCCAAGGCAACAGCCTACCTTTGCAGAAAGGAATGCAGTTGCACTAAAGCTCATTTGTCTTGGCCAGGTTAACCAAGTGCAGCTTCATCCACACATGGTTGAAAGCAGCAGCTCATTAAAAAGTGGTTTAATGTTTTATTTCAAACTCAGTAACTTATTCTGATTAGAAATATGAGGATTTTCCCTACATTAAAGCTATGCTAATTGAAAATCTGTTTAGGTTCGAACATGACATTTTAGACTACAGTTCATTTTAAGATCACTAAAATTAAATTTGTGGCTTATTTCAGATTTTTTTTTTTTAAATAGTGATTTTTCATTTATTTATTCTCGCCTTATCACTTTTCCTCCATAACTTTGTGTTTGTGGTCACTTCATGGTTACCGTCCTCTCTGCAGTAATCGCACTTTTATGTCCCGTCTTAGCCGCCGGTTCTCAACTGTCATGTAAATCTTAAAGAGCAAAGCAGAGCTCTAACCCAGTTGTTCTACCTTCGGGGCTAAACATAATGATCTAGAAAAAAGAAAAGAAAAAAAAGATCATGCGAGGACAAAGGGTAAATCACTCTGAGTAACACACCCTCCTGTATCCTGCACGCACATCTGAACTGGTGCTGGTTCCTATTCATCCCGAACTGTAGCGATAAAAGAAAGCAACGGCGCACAGGCGAGGCCACATGGTCTCCCTCCTGCACTGACAGCAGAAAGATAAAGTCATGGTGATTGCAGAGTAAAAAATACTTAAAGAAAAAAAAAGGTCAAAGCAGTTTCCATGGAAACAAAATAAAAGCACATGCTCTAGCAAGGCTGTTGTCGGGTGGGAAACTTCATGAGCATCAATTTATCGGCCTGCTAGTCTTGTTTTCTGATCAACTTTTCCACCTGAAAGAGCAGAAACATGAATGAGGCGCTTCGCTCTGGGAGACGCTGGTCATGGGGACACGTCCTCGTTCTGGGAGGAAACGCCTTAAACCTTTCCGACCCTCGGGTCACGATGATACGTGAAATCAAAGGATGCCGAACCTGGCCTTATAATTTACCTTGAAAAATCAGAGCTGGCCAGACTGCTGTATCAACTTTCAAGACCCTTCATATCTTCTGATTCTGATTCTGGTTCTGCATCCCCAGAACCAGACATGGAGAAGCAGCATTCAGCTTCTATGCACCATAAATCTGGAACAAACTTCCAGAAAACTGCAAAACAGCTGAAACACTGAGTTCCTTTAAAATCCACCTGTTGCCTTTGATTCATAAAAACTGGAACTCTGATCAACATTTGATGTGTATCAACATAATGATTTTGATTCTAGGTCCAACAACCTTTTTTTTCCCCTTTCTCTTTCAGTCTCCTATTTGTCAGTTTTTAAAAAATACACAGCAGGAGTTTCACATGTAAAAAACATTTTAAACAGTTGCCGATCTCAACACCAGAATAAAATTCATCCAAATTGATCACCGTGCAAAAACACTCAAGAATTACACCTGAGACTCTTCAGGGCTCAATTGGCACAATGAAAATGTTCAGATTCATGACTGTTACAGTCAGACAGAACAAGTTCGGCTTGTTTCAAACAGTTGGCAGCAGGATTTGTTTTCTCCTCATCAGAAACATGAGAGCAAGACTTAAAGGTACAATCAGATCAAGCCACAAGAGCTCCAGAGGAGTTTCCTTTGGGCAGATGAGTCCAAAGTGTCAAATGTATCTGACCATAATGTCAGCAAAAAACAACTCTTTGTATGGAGGCGGAGGGCTGATCATCTGGGCTTGTTTTCTAGCCATAGCCACTGGGTGTAAATTTATAGAGAAAAATATTTAGTCAAACTTTTCTTTAAAAACCTTTTACTTCCCTCCCAAATATGATCTACATAAAAATACACGACTAAAACTGTGATTGAGATTTTTGTCTAATGAAAACAAGATGAAATATTGGCAAAATTCAGTCCGATTGTACTCACGTAGCCGCCGGGTCTCACTTTTGGACCTAAAGAGGAACAATCTATTTATAATTCACAGAAGGTTTGTAATAAATAAAACTTAATAAACCCTCTGAATTACACCACGTTGTTTTAAACATGCCAAACACACAGGGGGCAGTGTAGGGCAAAGCTAAAACCTATGTCAGCCAATCAGAATCCTTCAAAACAATCATGACTTCCCAGTAGGAATGAAAAATGAAGCCAGGGGGCTCGTTTTTGTGCACAGATAACTTAAAATACTTTTGTGTCGTCTTGAATATAAAATAAAAAACAACCCTCAAGTCATTGTCGATTGGGAATTGTGTCAAAGCAAGTATCGATGTTGGCAGCATTATGACTCCATATTGAGGGTGGGGGATAGCCGGTGTAAAACACTTATTGGAGCAGTTGGACTTGTAAAGAATAGGGGTGCACTGATTGCAGTTTTCTGGCAATACTCTCAGTGCTGTCTGCTGTCTATGTAGCTGATGCTGTACTTGTGAATATAAAAATAGGTTTTCTGCAGATTGTTTTTAATGTATGGATAGGCAGGGATGGGTTATATGGACTTAAAATTTTATTGTAGTGTTTTGTGCTGCTATTGTGAGGATAAAAGTGATAAGAACTATTTATTACTTATTTTGTAGGTGCCTGTAGAGCTGTGACTGAGTGGCACAGCACTTATAGCTCCACAAACCACAAAATAAAGAGTACAACATTCTCATTTCTGATGCACTTATTTAGGACACCAGTCATAAAAAGAGTGTGTTTGCATCACTAAAATGCAGACAGTAAGTGCATTTAATCTTATTTTCAAATGTATTGATACACTTTTACTGAACTAACAATCGAGAAGAAAAGTAAAAATAACAATCCCGACAGTGCGGACAGTTTTAGGGGTTATTAAATATAATTACAATAGTTGGAATTTATTGCAACAAGAAATCAAAATAGTCTCTTGACAAGAAATTTATCACAATTCAAGATAAACAAAACGACATGACAGATACATCTTCAAAAATTAGAATAATGTAAAGTTAAACTAGGTTGCATGTGTGTGTCATAGCGCTGTCAGTAAATAGCATGATCAAGTTGTGTCTCCGAGGCACTGAAGATGAATATTGGACTAAAGTCAGGCACAACGGACCTTCTCGTAGTTTTTGGTTATTACTGTTCATGCTGCCTGTCAAATAAATCATATGAATTAAATGTCAAAGTGAAACTCATCTCATATACAGCAGATTCATCACAAACTGAATTACTTCAACCTTTTATATCTTGTAACAGATTTGATAAAAATTCTATTAAATTTATACTTTATTGACCCCAAATAGAAATGGAGTATGACAGATAATGAAGCGTCTCAGAAACTGTTAATCTTACATAAAATTGACTAAATATATATTTCCTAAACAGAAGATGCCAGGCTTCGGACTTCATAGACTCAGAACCCGGTTGGGGCTCATTCTGCATGTTGACAATGCAACGTGACATGGAGGACATCCATCTGAAACACACTACTGAACACAACAGGAGGAGGCTGTGTGTGTTTTTCACCATGAAATAAGCAAATGATTATGACCATTCTGCATTAGGATCAGAGAACAATGAAAATAATACACAGCATGTTGTTGTAAAAGAATTTATTTAGATACATTCCCAATCACAGCTTCTTCACTTTACTCCCAAGTGTATTTTGTCATTAGAGTTCACATAATAACCATCAAACACATGTGTATAAAACAAAGAAAAATTATTCGGCTTTAACTCATTTCACAAACCACAAAATATGAATCGATATCATTTTGTATTCACTAAATTCTTCATAAACACCGCTCTGAATTATATGGTTGCCTTGTAAAGACTTAATCATCTCTTCTACTGTAGAAATCAACAAACATAGGCTGGAATGTTAAGATAAACCAGCTGTAACACAGGAAATAAAATGTTTAACAAAAAAAAAAGGCAGCATGACATCGTTTTCTGTGAAGAACCTAAAAGAGGAAAACCGATTCTTATGAGGAAAAAAAACCAAACCAGGCATAAAAAAAAAAATCATGGGCACTACGCTGCAAACTCACAAAACTAAGGGAAATTCCTCAACTGTATGCACTGCAAAAGTACACAGAGAATGATAAAAACTAAGCTGACAAATGAGCCCCTATGCTCCAGTGAATCTCTAAGGGGCGGAATGGCACGGGGAATGAGCTCCTAACAGAAATACCGGGGGAGGAAGAAAAGAGTCTCGTTGCGAAAGAGTTGAATTACCAAGTCGCTGGGGAGCAAAGGGAGCGGGGGAAAGCTGCTTTAAAGAGGCAGCGGATCCGTCAGCCAGAGAGGAGAACCGCTCTGAAATCGGGAATATTTCTGAGAATCTCACGGCAGTGGCTGAAGAGTGGTGGCGACCCAACATTCAGCGGGAGCAAACAAAAACTAATCTTTGACCTGCTTTTGCAAGGTTTCCATTAACTATTGAGAGTTAAAAAATAGAAATCAGAGAAAACATCCCAAACATCGAAAAAGTTACACCAAGTTTAAAATCCGAGGTTTCCTCGGGCCATGCAGTAGCCCAGTTTGTTCTGGTTTCCGAGGAAGGACATGGCGCCCACATACGCCTCGATGTGGATTGGCTGCTGCAGGACCAGCACTCCGTTGGCTTTCCCAGGAATTGGCTTTCTGACGTGGGCTCTCTCAGCCGCAGCCTTGAGCCTCTCGGAAAAAGTCTGGACCTGAGGAAGGATCAGAAATATCAACACAGATTAAGATTTTTCATCATTTCTTTTTAACGTTTTAAATGCATCCATTGAAGTGGTGAAGGTTCTGGTGGGCTAAAACAAGAACATTCATGTATTCATCCAGGCAGAAATGCCTAAACATGTTGTGAAACAATAGATTTGACTATGAATAACTAAAAATACCAAAACTTTTATTAACATTTTAAATTTAGATCAAAATGACCAAATTGGGGTATCATCTATGATGGTGTATTAGTGCCACTGTAGATAGACAAAAAAAAGGAATAACCCTCAGACAAAAACTCAAATTCTGAGATTAACATCAGAAATTCAGAGTTTTTTTTCTCAGAATTTCTGGGGGGTTTTTTTCTTCAAAAATATACTCCTTGTTTTCTATCTACCATGGCCCTGGCACGGCGCCCTGCACCACTTGATTATCAGGAAAAGCCAAAAAGGTTTCTATGATGTCAAACACACTGGGAAGCTCCTTCTTCCTTGGAAGTGGGAATGCAAATAGGATAAGGCAAGGCATTCTGGGATTTAGAGAAATATGATCCGACTAAATTGACTGAATTCTTTTGACATTATCAGTTCATTTCTGATAGTATTTCTCACCCAACAAAGGTTTTAGGAGAAAAAAGTTTTCTAACAGAGTGTATTTAAATGTTACAAACTTGGATTTGTGTAAATTGAATAATAAACCCTGATAAGGGTAAGTAGATGTAAATTGAACATCACGTCTTCATTGTGTAAAATCCTCCGTCTCCTTTCTGTACTGGAGTCTCTCCTCCTGCTCATCACTCATTGATCCTCAGGAAATCGATCCAGATGTGAGAACAGGTCATGCATGTTGATGCTCATATTGCTCCATAGCTCAGTAAGTTGGCCTGATTGAACAAAACCAATGTGACTTTTGGATTCAGCACATCAACATGACCCTAAAACTGTTGAAGATCCCCATATAATTTTTTTGTCTGTTGACCAGTGTAATGGATGGAAATGAGTGATGCACAACAGTAAAATAAAGTAGTACATTCCAATGTTAAGGATCTACCAGTTCTCACACACAGGGATGCAGATCCCCTGGATTTCTGATTAATAACATTCTTTATTTGAGGGCAATAATATGAAATAAAAATAGAAACAAAATACAGAGTTTATCTTGTTTAGAGGACCAGTGCAGTTCTCAGCTTCTATATCCATTATTAGGAAACTGTTTGAGGGACTCGTATGTCAACATACATCTATGTCCTAACCGTAAAGTGCTGCCAAGCATAACTGTAATTTCTGCCTCAGCAGGGTAATTAAATCCTTTCCTCACAGCAGTAGCAGCGTATTTACCAGAGTTACACCCAGTAACTATGTTGACCTCCCAGAAAACACACCTGTACGCTACAACATGAGGAAATGAGGTCAGAGTGTTGAATCACAACTTTTCACTGGAGATCATTTCACTCACTGGCAGAGCCAGTTTACCATCAGGCATATTAAAATGAGCCATATGTTACTTTTATAATACATATATGTATGAATTTGTTGAAACTACGACAAACAAAAAAACTGCCTCTTTACCTTCAACAACCAATCAGGGTCAGAAGGCGGACCTTAGCGCTGTCAATCACCATCCGTGCTGCCCCTTGCTCTCTGGGCTGCAGCTAGCTGAGCCTGTCGTTAATGTTCAGGCTAGTTAGCATAGCCACTGATGTCGGCAGAGAAACGGTTTTCCCGTTGTGGTAAGTCGTTTCTCCACCATCAGCATATTTAGCAGCACGTAAACAAGGTTGATTGACAGCGCTAAGACTCTCCTCCTGGCTCTGGTTTTATTTTCTCAGTTATGAAATAGGAGCTTAGGAAGGAGCTGGTTTTTTTCCACATATTATCTGTCTCACACCACATTGTCAAGGCATGGGGATAGCTTTAACAAAAATGTAAAAAAAAATAATAAAAAAAAAATTAAAAAATTTTTTTTTAAAAAAAGCTACATACTGCAGCTCTAAGGATGCTCCCACTTTGGCAGCCACTAAAAATGTTTCTATATATGGCAACTACCCTAAGGCATTGCATTTAATGTAAAACTCTACAATTGGCATGAAATTGTCAGATTTTAGTTAATGCTGGCGCACGGTTATGATCCACGGGGGGAAAAAAGATTCTTTCAAATAAAATAAACAAAGGTGAAAGTAAAAACAAACATGATGTTTGGCACACTATTTAATCTGTCCATAACTCATACTGTAGCGGCGCGCACACACTAGTGATCAGGTTCAGACATGTGAAGGTAAAGGATCTTTAGCCTCAAGGAGAAAAAAGTTTTAGTTTTAGTCCGACTTAGACTGTTTATTGTATCGTTTCTAGAAGCAGCCTCACCTCATTTACAGTTTTCAAAAGCATCTTGCTGTAGAGGATCAGTTTCTGTTTAAATAAACTTTTTTTCCCCTTTTTTTTTAACCAAAGACGGGATCAAATTCCTGATTGCAACATCACTGATGACACCTTTTAAAAAGGAGGTTGAGTAATGTTCAGCAATTTCCCTTTTAAATTCCACACCTTTAGGTGTGAAGACGCAGCGTTTTATCAGATCTAACCTCGGCTACATTTGTTGTGAAACTCCACATTAGTTTTAAAAACGACTGAATTCTTTGAACAAAAAGACAAAAAGAGAACTTTTAAAAACCAGCAGCTGGAGAACAGAAAGCTGCACAAAAACAGAAAACAAACAAAAGAAGCTTTGATGCAATATTTAACAAACTGGATGGTGAATCACGAATCCTGACTAACTCAGAATCAGAACAAAAGAGGGGACGGTTCTAGGTACTGAGGTCTGTTAAAAAGTCCCACTGCGTCTCCTCAGTAGGGCAGGAAGGCAACAGGACCTTGTTTCCTGCTGTAACATACACAGTTTGATCTCCACATGCAGCAGGATATAAGGTTGATCGATATGCAACATTTTACCAACCGATATTTCTTAAGTCCCAGGTGACGTTCGGACTTTTTTTTGTGGGGGGAACAATGGCTAAAAATTTAGGAATATGTGGCAAAAAACCAGAAAGACGCCCATTTGAGATTACTTTGTTTCAAAACTGGAGAGAAAAGGAAACCACAGGATGTAAACGGAGCGGTTTTAGCAAAGGACTTAAACATGACGAGATTACATGAGCGCTATGTGTTCTGTTGGTCATGGTAGGCAAGATATACGGATACGGCAGAGATACGGTTAAATATGGAAAAGACGTCCTCAGACCGACACCTTCACTGGAAATGTCTCACAAATGAAAATGCATGATAAACTTTTCACAAATTACAAGAAAATTATCTGTACATGCGGGCCACAAGCGTGCCTTCTGAACTCTACGGAAGCAGATCAGGGTCACTGACAATAAAAAAAAAAAATTTCAATTATTTCTCAAAATTCTGACTTTTAAAAGAAATAAATAAATAAAAAAGAGAATTAGAATTGTTTAAACTGTTTATGCCACCATAGTCTTAAAACTAAGTCTGCGTCATCATTTATTTGTGACTCAGTGAATAATATGTGTCATGTTATTTTTTTCCCCGTTTCTTATTTTGTTTGTTTTATCTTTTTACTATGGACTTTCTTTTATGTCTGTAATATGATGATGATGATGATGATGATGGATGGGCTTTCAGTGTGAATAATGAGCAGGTTTACAAATTCCATAACTAGGAGGAAGCAGTCGTGTGATTGTCATCATTTCCCTGCCCATATAAACAGTTACGGTGGCAAACATCAGAGCATGCAGTCACATTTTTAAACAAAAAAAATATGTGAAAATAAAAATGTAGCTCAATACAAGAAACTGAAACTCAGTTTCTTGTATTTTATGTTTAAATACAAGAATAATTCAAGAATAATTTATACAGGCTAGAAAATCACTAGTAGCACAAATGCTGGTTGTTATTTGTTAATATAAGGGGAAGAATTTTGGATAATGTATCCTTTATTAATGTCACTAATTTGACATGACTCATGGCTGCTAAACTCTACAAAGACTTAGATGACTAGTTAGGGGTGCAATGAGACCAAATATTTCTCGTCAAAGTTTGTCTTGAAAACAACCTTTACTCAATAAAGATTTGAAATCTCTGAAACTCAAATTAGTTTTCATGTATTTTGCCTTCAGCACCAACTCATGAGATTAGATCATGCAGCTCGTTGCAGGATCCAGGTGTGTGTGTGTGTGTGTGTGTGTGTGTGTGTGTGTGTGTGTGTGTGTGTGTGTGTGTACACATGTGTATGCTACCATGTGGGGACAATTTTCCTAACACACCCTACCATGTGGGGACCAATGGTAGCCAAGTGGGGACCTAAGCCTGGTCCCCACTTGGAGAAACCCTGTTTTAGGGTCAGGGGTCAGAGTTAGGAGTAAGGTGTGAATTGAGTTTTGGTTAGGGTTAGGTATGTGATGGTTAGGGTTAGGAAAAGGATAAAGGTAAGGTTTAGGTTAGGTTTAGGCTTTAGAAATGAATGGAAGTCAATGGAAAGTCCCCACTTAGATAGCAGCGCAAGACTGTGTGTGTGTGTGTGTGTGTGTGTGTCTCAGTTCTCAGAGTTGAAAATGATCAGTTCCAAATAAATCGTCTTTGATGCTCCTTTTCCAGTTAGTCATTTCTCTGTTCTGACTCACTCCACCACACCATCAAACATGGAGATGTCAGAACAACACCTACACCTGGGTTGGAGGAAGGCAGCTGAACGCAAAACGCAGCTAAAGCCTTAATGTGTCTGGTTTTCCATTTCACTATGAAAATCACTAAATTGGGAGCGATGGGTTGATAGGAATTTATCTTTATTCTTTATAGATTCAATCCTAAGGCGTCTGCGGATTATTCTGAGAACTCCAGAAGAACATTGTTCTATTCTAAGAACAGAAATGTTGTAACAGACTAAATTCCTTAAAGCACCAGTACATGGGTTCTGTGATTAGAAGAAAAAAAAAGAAAAGAAACAAACAACATGTCTCTCTCACAGCGTCTGCGGAAACTAACAATTATAAAAGCAAAACCGTCATCAGTCCACCTACGTCACAGAGAGCAGCCAAGGTGTCGATGTTCCTCACAGGATGGTGAGTGAACGTGGTGAAGGGGAAGTCGTTGGCAAAGGGGTTCCACCTGGAGGTGAACGAGGGCTCCCTCAGCCGGTCCCAGTAGATGCGCACCCCATCACCGTCTCTCCTGAAAAAAACAACAAACACGTTTTTGTTTTGTTTTTTTCATCAATGTTGGTGACACTTGGTCCAGCCTTTCAGCTTCCTGTCACAGCTGACTTGGGGCACTGAATCCGCATCTTGTTTTTGTTTTACTTTGGGAGCCATGCGCAATCTGTCAATCTCTCCCTGGCTTACGACAGACACCCAGATGATCCGAAGGAAACATGTTTGGGTTTTTTTTGTCCCTGTTTTGTTTTGTTTTCTGGACAAGAAAGTATGTGAAAAGAACAAAGCTGCACAAGATATAAACAAGTTTTCACTGCTGCTTCCAGCGCTGCAGAGGCTTATAGTTAGACATGAAAATTGAAAGGAAATCACGAGATTCCCACAGTAGGACATGCTTAACCAGAAATAACAGAGTCTTATTGTATTGCAGTATTTAAAAAAATATATCACAAATATAGAAAAGGATCCAACTGTAATCCAACTAAAGAGAAGCAACTCTATTTTTTTTTACTGTATTAAAAATATTATGTCAGCTATAACATTTTAACACAGCAGAAGTTGTGGGTTCAAAATAAGGCTGATTTTGTCAGGACAGATTTACTTTCACAAATAGAGCATTACAGCTTTTGCTATATTTTTCCACTTGGTATACAAATACATTGACTTGACTAGATTTGACTAGATTTAAGGCTTTATTAGAAATTGCTTTGGCCTTATATCAAATGCAACTGAGACAGAAAAGAAAGGAAGAGAGGTGGGGCAAAAAGAATAGAGGACAGAAAGAAGGATGCAGAGAATAGAAGAAAGCAGCCTAGAAGTCTGCTGCTTCTACACCTGCAGAAAGCGAAAAAAATACAACTGAGAAAACACAACACAAAACATACGCATATGTAACAAAGACATCACGGGAAAGCACATGGTACTAATGAATACAGGATGTTTTTAGAGACAACCGCAGCCCAAAACCGTATCAGAATTGTCTTTGGACCCAGATGCCTGAGAGCACAACACAACAACCCTCAGGAGAGGCCCAGCAGAGCGAGGGGGGCCCGGGCCCTACATGGTGGTCACCTGGAGTGAGGCGGCAAAGCATCGGTGGGCAGAGGCCCCGGGAGTCTGACCGGGGAAGGAACAGATCACACATATGATGGGAGGTCTGAGATGGTCAAGGAGAAACGCATCTCAAGACCTGACATAACCAGGTACACACACATGACAATCACATTTTCCCATCCTCATGCACACACACTCGCACCATCTAGATGCCCACTCCACAACCAGGTCCAGGTAACGATACCCCAGAGAGGCAGCCTGACCCAAACCAAGGAAAGATGGTCCTCTTCATTCCAAGATGGAAACCAGCAGACTGTCCAAGACCCCCATACCTTCACCCAAGGGCCTGTATGAGTATTGGTGTGATGGAAATGACCGTGGATGGGGAGGGACAGACTGGGAAATGCTGAACATCAAGAAAAAAATGTTTCTCAGTGAGGTTTTCAAAGCGAATAACAAAAATCTTAGAGTAACTACTTTCAACGGTTTATGCCAAATGAATATCAGTAAAGAAAGTCGGATTTAAAAAAAAATGTTGCTGAAAAGGAGAGTCCTTTGGTGTGGTGACAATTAGTGGGAAGTTTGGACCATGTGTATGGTTTATTGGTTTAATACAGCACCATTCCTGAGCATCTGAAATCAGACAAGATTCTTCTCTAATGGTAGATTGAAAGCGCCATCAGTACCAACCCTAGTGGTCAATTTTAAAGAAAGAGAAACATTTTTACTATGAAGTTAACGCAAACCAGGGTTATGGGTTGTGGACCTAAAAACATGTCAGGCTACAAGCTAGGCAGAATGAAAACTACATTCCCATTGAAAATGAAATGTATTTGCATGTGTTGCAATTTAATGCATCCTTTGAATAAACTTACAATGCAAAGTCAAAGCAGCTATTACACAAGAATGTAATTCCTGTGTCACCGTATCATACCTGCACACCCACACATGTATGCATCACCAGCTAAGTGATCCGTTTTCTGAGTGAATACTTAATGCAGACAATCTTATGTATGCCAGGCTTAGCGGTAAGCTAAAGAGCACTCATGGCCTTGTCATTCTTCTGCTCCTCTTTCTTCTGTTAGTTTTAAAGTAAATACTGCAATACAAATGAAAAAGCCCCCGGGTCATATCTTTTCTCAGCTTAATAAAAACCTCAGAAGTCCGGAGTGGAAACACACCCCGACCATTCAAAGATCTCATCTTCGAAATGATGTGGGTGCTGAACTACATGCCTTCAAGATCCCTGCAAATCTCTACATACTGTATGCCCATCAAACGTGATCAGGGGATCTAAGCGTGCAAGACCTAAAATGAATGCAAGTTTTTCTTGGTTACGCCTCAAATTGTGGTGGGTCACAGGAAGGTTCAAACAGCTTCCTACATAATATAAAAGCAATGCTACTTGAAATAAATGAGGACAAAGATTAAATAATCACAGGAAGTTTGAAAAACGTGAAAAATAAAGAGGAGTTTGCCATTTTAGTATACCGCTCTTCTACAGTTTTTGCACCTAACTGGCCCCTGCTAAACAAAAATCTAGATTCTGTTGACAGAGTCTGCTGATAAAGACATCTGTAACTAAAGCAAAGAATGAGCATAAGATAAAATAAGTAACAAAATGACAAATTAAAATGATCTCTAATCACGGTAAGAACTGGCAAACATTAGTCACCAACAATCACAGGAAGTATGTATGTGCATTATGATAAAGTTCCCGTCTTATTCCTGTCACACTCTACCGTAAATTGAGAGAAGCATGAACACCACAAAAGTAAAACAAAAAAAATCATTCATATGAACTTTTCATTGTATATCACCCTTTCTTGTGAACTGAATATATTGTTTGAAGTCTAGCAAAAACAAGTCTTTTGTTTAAAACAAATTCCCATCACGAGAGGATAATTTTTCAAATTAGATCAAAACTGACTATAAAACAAACAAAAAAAACTATCTTGGAGCTCAAGCATCATTTATCCCCAACAAACTATTAAAGTTGTTGCTAACCAAATAATTAATTGGAGGTTGAGACTGTCCTGATGTCCAGATGTCTCCGTCTGCCAGCGCATAGAGCCGCCCAATCCTCAACCCTTCAAGGAGACACATGTCAACACTGACTTATGAAAAGATACATCCACTAATGAGAAAACCAATCCAAGGGCTGAGAGCTGAACTGCAGCAGCGTTCTTTTTAAAATCAGCTCTGGAAGGCTCTCGTCTTTAATACTGCCGATTAGGGCTGCAGTAATTATAGAAGCCATGATGTCCATCAGCTGTAAAATCATCTCAAACGGTTTGCATCCCCAGTGAATCTGAGCAAGCCAGTGGGTAAATGCTTGGCTCAACACAGACACGAGCCAAGAATTGAGAACTGCTGGCCTGGGGTCACGGTCCAACACGCTCATGTGTGAGAACAAGTGTACAGAGTGGGGGCAGGAGGGCAGGGGATCAGTGAAAAACAGGCAGGATATCAAGATTTTAGATGGAACTACATAAAGTCTTTCATCTGAGACTTAACAACAGCCACTGAAACTTAAACCATCTGTACAAAGAGCAGCACATGAATTGTCGCTATGCATCTCAATATGTTAAGATTGCCCGATTATGGTTTGTTGAACAATCTTAAAGTTAGCCTGGTAAAAACCAGCCCTTGTTCATACAGAGGGTCTGGACACTCCACTATTGAGAAACGATTATTTATTGGCGGTGTGGACTCAATTAGATCTGATTTTACCCAATTGCTAACATTTGGTCATCACTTAACATAATGCATCAACACGGCTGCACAGGAAGCTACGCTATGAAATTTACCAGAAATTGCGTGCCCCGTAAATGAACATCCACTCGTTGCAAAGAAAGAAGTTGTGAGCCAAACAACAACATTGCCAGCAATAAACCGTCTCAGACAGTCCTATTGCTCAGACTTTAATTGCTGTGATGCGCGAAACAACTCGGACTGAACGGCTTCATTCACTTCCACCTCTGCTATTGCCAAACAACACTCATAGAAACAGACTACAAAGTTCTTAATTCCCAATCTTATGGTGTCAACTTATTTTATAAGGGAATTCTTCTTGACCAGAGATTTCCACAACTGCAATTCCCAAACTTGGATGTTTGGGAATTGCAGTTGTGAGCTCTTTGGGTGAAAGTAGAAGAGGTGGGTTTTGATACCAAAGAGATAATATGTTTGGTAAAATTATTAAAATTTTGTGTTGTCGGACCGTAACTAAATTTTAGCAATTTTTAGTCGTCCGGTCACTACTGGGAAGGTTCACCACTGTTCCATGTTTTCTTGACATGTGGGTAATAGTTTTAAAACCTTGGAAATGGCTTTGTAACCCTTTCCAGAAGGATAAATGACAATAACAGTTTCTCGTCTGTTTGTAAATGGGCATGATGTGTTCCTATTTGAGCTCTTTAAGTCTACTTCACATCGTCAGACAGGACTCATTCATTTTTGATTTGACCAGTGAACAAACAAAAATGTTAATCACAATTTAGGGGGACAGAAATTTTTTCACAGTTCTATATATCTGAAGTTTTTTTTTCTTTCTTTTTCTAGTAAAGAAATTAAATTTACCACAAACCTAAAATATGAGAAGAGCTATTAGGACTTCATATATATTAGGAGCCTGCGACAGACTGCCGACCTGTCCAGGATGTACCCTGCCTCTCGCCCAGAGCATTAGCTGGAGATAGAGGGTGTAAAGAAAATGGATGGATTGATATATTAGGAGCCATTAATCAAACATTCTCCAAAATCCAGTCACTAATAAAAATGTTATGATGTTTGATATGATTTATTTCTGGATGATAAACAACTGTAACCACCGTTAGTTTGTGGTCAGAGCCTTTGTGACAAACGCTGAGCAGAAATAACAGCTGGATTTTATATGAGCTGGCAAAAACAAATAAAAGCAGAATGCAGGAGATTTCTCAACGCTGTTCTGATTTTACTAATGACCTGTCATGCTGATGTGCAAATCTTACCACATGCCTTGTGCAACAGCTCGCTTCCTGCCAACCAGAATTAAACACCTGAGGCTAAACAATAGCTGTTGATAAGTCATGGTGGCAGGGAGGGGCTGCATCATAATGCAATCACCATACCCTGTTTACACAAGTACACTCAGAATGACACCGCCGCTGCCGCCGAACACTTCGACTCTCCCTCATACCCCCCTTCGCTGCTCTCCCCTGAAAGTAAATATGGTGTAGAGAGAATAGGAAGGAGGGCTGACGAAAAACCCAAACAAGATAAAAACCTAACACAAAAGCAAATCTCTGCTTGAAAGAGTGATTGTATTTCAGCAAAAAGCGGCAGAGGACGATGGAGTTTGCACACACTGCCCCTTTTGTAGGCGCGTACTGCTGTTTCTGTCCAATCAATGGGAATATAAAAAAGCTTTGCTGAATTCCAGAGGTAAGCTATCACCAAGAGAGGGACTGGCCCAAACAGGCAGAGCAGGGCTGGGCTTTTCAGCCAGAGGCTTTGCTAGTTTCCCCTGTATTTATGCAGTAGAGCTGGGGTTAGGACTTTCACTGCACCTCGCCTGGATACAGTCACCGAAATCAGAAAAAAAAAGACAGGTTTCAGAGACTGCCTCAATAACACCTAATGGAAGAAAAAAAAAGTCAAGAGGTCAAACTGGAGGACATCTTCCTATTGACCTCTTCTATAAAGTTAGTTCTAACCCTTTTTTTTAAGCAAAGTAAACATTGAATTCTAGTTCTATGTCCAAGGGAAGAAAAGTTGCTTCCTGGTCTTTCAGGCGTTTAAGTCAACATAAAAGATAAATATCAAGCAAGTTCCAGTTGTCATGGCAAGTGTCCCGAGTTGTTTCAAAGCGCACAAACAAATCTGATCCGATTGCTCAACAGCACCTGCAGGTTTGTCAGCCATCCACTCACCAAGATGTGAAAGGCTGAAAAGAATAAGAAGAAAGGTGGGACCTGGAAAAACAAAAGGAAAGGGTAAGGCCTATTTACATTATTCATTACATATCTTCTTGTGCATCCTACGAAGACATGTGACCGTGCTACTGGGAAAAAAAAAAGAGAAAGACTGTAATGCTATAGCTGCAGGGCAGTTGACAAATATTCCCATCGTGGAAAAAGCAGAGTCCACAAGCTCTGAAGCTTCAGCAGCATGCTTCATGAGGACAGTGATGTGTGTTATGAGAGCAGAGTGTGTGAAGATTTTATCCACCTTGTGTGCTTTTTAGATTGTGCAAAGGTTTTCTTTGGATCTGTGGATGTTTTGATAAATGGATTTAATCCTTAGATACATGTAAGGCAAAAATAAAAACATGTTTATGAACTTTATTAAAACAAACAGGAAAAAAAATGAAAAAGAAAGTGCAGGGGTTTAAATTTGGTTAGGTTGGGCTGGTGGTGACCTGACCAGAGAGTAACCTGACTCTCATCCAATGACCGCTGAGTAAAGACACTGGACAGATAATTAGAATGATGAGATAAAGCCACAGTTTTCTGACTGATCAACAATCCTTAAAAAGCCTGACTTTGGTATTTGCCAAAATTGGCAGATACTAATTTTTTTGTCTTAAAAGTTGCTATAAAGTCACTAAGTTAAAGACAGTGAGGTAATTATTGTTCATCACACACATGGAGATGTGACCTGGTGGTCAGATCTGTCAGTCAAAACTCTCAATGCTTTGCCAAGGTCGATACGATTGGTAGATATGATCGATTTTTTGGGTATTGACCAATCGCCAATCTCGCAAAATGCAAAACTGCCCCTCCTCTGAGCTTCTGCCTCACAGAACAGCCCTCCATCTGTTATTCACCCACTCAGCTCCTTCAGACTAGCCAGCAGCAATTAGCAAACACTTGATGGAACTGTGCATCTACTGAGCTCGTTATAGGAGCTACTTCTCAGTGAAATTCTGGTAAAATGTTGTTGAAAGGTTAATAGAGGAGCCATGCTGTGATGAACTTCCTGAAGCTGGAGCTTCAGAAAGAGCAGGAGTTTTTAAAGAGACAGAGACCCAATTTCAAGATACTAAATTACAAAGTAAAATTTCTTTTAAGTCATATTTGATATATACTTTTCCATAACAACTGAAGGTGACACCGTTACTTGACAATTCTAGATGATGGCACCAAGTATTGGATTGCTACAAAGTATCGGCAAATCTTAACTCTAACTCCGTACTGAGAAAAAAAGAAATTCTGATGGGGACATCTCTTTTTTTCTTCATTTCTCAGAAGCTAGGCTTGTGCGCTGTATGGCACTTTAATGTTGGCCAATAAACATTACAAATATCTACTTCATTTCTGTTCTCTGTTATGCAGTAAACTGTTAAAGGATGTTTTAGACTAGTTTGTTTATGCAATAGAAAAGTTGTTCTCCTGCATATTATGTTGCTTATCAGCTCCAACATTCCTTCCCATGGAAATTCCCTGCTGCCCTAAATATCTCCACAACAAGCCATCATTTCTCTGTTGTTATGCTCTTCTTTGTCCTCACCAATGTCTCTGTACAGACTGCAAACAGACTGATTTTAACACCTAAATATCTTGATCAGCATTGGTCATCAGCTTCCCGTCTTAGATGGGACATGAGCCAAATGTAAAGAAAAAAGAAAGTAGTAGTCAATCAAAATAGAGATCTGGCTTTATCTTGCAGGTCTCGTAATATCAAAACAACAGGGTGGAGGTTAGCCGGGGCTGTCTGAAGGGTTTCAGATTCTTTGGAAAACATTAATTTGTCAGCACCACCTCCAGAGTTACTTTAAATGTACGTCTCCTCTTAAGGCTGATTTTTATTGGTAGCCCAATCCAATGAAAAGATGAGATCATCAAGATGAACACCAACATCTTTTGGTTTCATTGTAAAAAAAAAAAAAAAAAAAAAAAAAGGAATAATTTTTTAAAAAAAACCTCTGGTTACTGGAACCAGCTCAGCCAGCACACCCAGCCCCCAGCATGGCGTCATGACACCATCTCTAATCCGCAGTGTTGAAGTTGCACTTATAAGCAACGTGTACGTGCATAAACCCATACATACATCAGCTCATGCCTTCCCCTGGACTCCACACAAGAAGTGTGCATCCACTTTCTGCATTCCTCAGCCCAGTCAAACCAAAACTTGGAAAAATTAAAGCTTGATTTAAAATTAATAGATAACGAAGAGGAAAGACTTAAACACAACAGAAACTTCAGGAAGCCTACAGCGATGGGTTGGTTTTCCGATTTAGTTCATCTTCTTTTATAGGGTCTATTTGCACTGTGACTGTTGTGTAGGTGGAACATGACCAGTTAAAGCAACTTTTTTTGTGATTCTTCTAGTTTTGTAGATGTGGAACCTGTTTTTGTGCCCATGTTGGTTTCGACAGGCTGATCTGGTTGTTTGGGATGGGTAACCTTTGGGATTTAATTGCTCTCTGCAGGCTCCTTCATAATCATCATCATCTCTGGTCTCCCAAATCAAAATACTTCCTTACTCATGAGACCCATCATTATAATTTTTTTTAAGTCTATTGCGTTTATTCTTGTGCCAATTTAAAAGTTTTACAACTTTTGCCTATAATCTGCATCGTGTGCCAGAGGCCTGTCATATTGAAACCAGGAAGCATCATCACAATATATAAAAATCAACAAATAAATAACATTCCAGGGTTTGTAAGTTTGGTCTTGATTTTACTGAACCACCTGCTCGTCATTGTGGGCAAATAGTTCAAGATATGTTTGATCTGACGGACATACAGACATACAGTGATACTAGTGAATGACACTTTCACTAGTATCATTGACTACTAGTATCATTAGTCAATGACTAGTGACATTGACTAGTGAAAAACATCTTTAGCTGGAATTTATTGACAATAAATCATAGTTGTTGTTTAGAAATTACTCCAGAGGACTTTAAATGGGCAGAATGATGCGTTTTTCAGGCATATGGTGCCATTTTACAACACAATCAAGTAACTATGTTACATTTAGTTATAAAAAAATTGAAGGCAGCACTGCTCCTTGAAGGTGGAGCTAAGTCCAGCCAGCTGTTTTGCACAGCTGAATGGCTGCTATGAGAGACTAAAGGATTTCTGAAACATGCATGAAAGAATCAAAGCAAAACTCCATGTATGTTTTTGATGAGGGATTGACATCATAAGATGATATCAAGCTTTAAAATGGCATTTTTACATAAAACTGCCCCTTTAAGTTGTATAAAGCTTTTCAATGTCCACCAAGTTCTTCGACCTTTCCCACTGTTCAGAGGATTGTGTGCATAATTTTTCTGCTAGCTAAGAGAAACTACCAGCTACAATCATAAACACAAACCAGAGATGAATAAACCTTTGCGTTGTCCTTACAAGACCCTAAACAACATTCAGCAGGACTTATCGAATGATTTCAGTGAATGTATTTAAGCCTGTTTATATAATTATGACCTGACCTAGAGAAAATTCAAACTTCTCTGACCAAAATGTAGGTGAATATATGAATTTTATCAACACTGGTGGATGAGTGCATTCTCAAGGCTTTGCAACGATTTTCTTCTCTCTGCAGGTTTCTTGTGCAACACCACACGGCAAAAACACTAAATCTTACAAAGTATTTTTGTCTAGTTTCTAGTGCAAATAAAACTTACAAAACTAAAATAAATAAACTTTTGGAAATAAATAAATAAAACTAACTTGCAAGGACCTTTCCAGCAAGATATAGGAGCTTGTTTTAAGTCGATAATTCTTGAATACTAATAAAAAGCGCAAGTACCACTGACAGATTATTTAACTTATAACATGGAAAAAATGTCTTGTTAAAAGAATCTGCCAGTGGAAGCAGTACTTTTTTTGTAATGATCAATATTAAGCAATTATTGACTTAAAACAAGCTCATACATCTTGGTGTAAAAGTTCTTGTAAGTTGGTTTTGTCTCATTTCAAGTGTACCAAGATATTTTCACTAGAAACCTGACAAAAATACTTGGCAAGATTTTGTGTTTTTGCAGTGCATTGTCTGCAATCAAGGTAACCTAATAAAAGTAATGACTACCTCATTTCCTGTTTATGTGGCTGAACGTGTATACCTGTTAAAGAGTTTGTCTTCTGCATTATGACAAAATGTAATCTCAAACTGAAAAAAACACTATTGCAAACAGCTGGGTCTCTCTCAAACATCTTTGCATGTCGTTATAATAAAGTGTGCACCGACTCACTGCCCTCTGCTGTTTGAATAAATAACCTGCGGCGGTGTGACAAGGTGTGGTCAAAGGGAGAGTTCAACTACTGAAAAAGGCAGATTCTACCCATTTCTTACGGCTTCTGCTGTAGCAATTGCTGCTCCACACCCAGCTTTTTGAGTCAGAAATAAAAATGAAGAAAAAGAAAAAAAAAAAAAAAGGCAGATGATTCTACATAATTAGTTTGTCTAGACGATCTGGATAGAAGCTTCTCAAAACATCTCTAAACAGATCCTGAATACTGGGTCCTTTTTGTTAATTTGTGCACTTGGAGAGTATGTCGCAAAAAATGTCTGAAGGGTGAAATCTGGAAATAATGGAGGTCAGTCGCTTCGAAAACTTCTTTAGTTTAATTCAGGCGCTTCTGTTAAAGAAAAAACACTCCAGAAATTTTAGGCAGATATTTAAAAACAGATAAATAAATTGTAGGATTGTGATTTCTTTTTAAATAATTGAGCTTTGACATTTAAAAAAAAGAAAGAAAAAAAAGACAAAAATATCTAAGGGAGAAATCACAATCAATGAATAGAGGTAACCGTTTGCACCAAAACGTGATCAGAGAACAATTCGACTCTGCCTGATCTGTGAACGTCCGTATGAGAGAACGCAGAGGACGCGCTCTGCAGCAGCAACAGATGCAGGATGCTATTAAATCTGGACAGCAAGCAGATGTGGGGATGTGATGAAGCGATGTGGCGCTGCTGCATTAACCCGCTCTATCGAGGGTGCACACTGACATCATGTGGTCAGACAACAACCGTCAGCAGCACGCCTTGACGATGATGACACGAGTGCGACTACAAAAACCTCCCTGGGGTTTGGCGTTGCGTTGCCCTTAGAGAGCGACGTGTGTGAATGAATAACCCGGCAGGCGGAGGAGCTCAATGATACCTCTGGGCTCTCGTTTATAAAAGTCTAATATGGAAACGGTGTGGGAGTGAATGATGAGACGAGTGAAATAGATTTACAGCATCAGGCTGGTAAAAGGTATGAAACCATCTCGAAGCAGTTTAGATGTCATACATCAACACTCATAAAACATCGCCTGCAGGGCTGAGAAAAAGTATTAAGACACCCTTTAAGTTTTTGTTTTTATTATATTTTGCCACATCACAACCACAAACCTGAGTGTTTCTCAAAGATTTGATGCAATAGACTGACAACGTAGCACATGATTATGAAGTGCAGCGGAAAAATACTTTACAAATAGAAATCTGAAGTGTGCTTTTTATTTATATTGGCTAATATTTTAGCAGAGTTGGATTATAGAACAAGCTCTCAAACTAAAACAGTACGAATGTTTAGGTCAGTCACGATAACTTTTGCTGGATGAGAAATTATCTTGGAAGTTATTGCGTTAAACAGTAATGTTGTTGCTTAGAAACCATTTTCCAGTAAGATAAGGGTAATGACATAATAATGAAAGCTCACTCTCTCAAAGATCAACATACTTTAAATTAAAGACATTTTAAATATCAAAAGTAAACAAAACAGAAATAACTAATAAGTAACTTCATAATGAAATGAATTGTGAAGTTAATTTTCTATACAAAATTGTCTGGTTGAGACCAAAGGACCAGACTGAAGAGTTTTCTCACCCAGTTTTTGGTAGAAAAAAAGAGAAAAATACAAATCATCCAAATGAAAATTATTGAGTTCATTTTGTGATGGAGACCAGGGGTTCCATCCCATATTGATCATTGGCATGTTATTTACTGTTTAAATGTGTTTTGTGTTCTTTATTTCAGTTACATTGTGACATTTAGTAAATATTCTTCTGGGTAGGGAGACTGGCCATCTGTCATGTTCAGAGAATGTGGGGGAAAATGTCAGTTTGTTTCTGATTGTCATTGAGTGATTATTATTGACGTTTAGTTGAGTGCTTGCCTTTCTGGTTGTGTCTCAAGCCAGGTGGAGCGGAAAGGGAGACAAATGCTCTTGGAGAATACCATCTTCCACTGAGAGGGGTAATACTCTTAGTTGCGGCTACTTTTTGATTGACCTTAGATAAGTTTAGTTTTAATCATTTGCATGCATGTAAATATTTGTTGGATCATTTATTGTCTGTTTGGGTTATGTAAATGGTGTTTGTTTCTTGTTTGTCTTGTTTTTGATCACCCCTTACCTGGTGTAAGTGTTGTAACTTCCCTCAGGTACATATGTAAGCTGTTTTGGTTCACAAAAAAAAAGAGAGGAAGGTGTTGGTGTTCACCAGGAGTATGAAATAAACCCACCTCAAAAGACATCAAGTTGCCTCACTTCTTTCATCAATGCAGAGCTTCCGCCGGTCAAAAGTGACACATTTTCATTTATTAAGCGATTAATTGGTTAATTGCTTATTGCCTGTAAATGGTTAAAAGAGGTTTTTGATAGAAACTTCTTCTACTAGCAATACTTGAAAATGGTTTCTCACCTGCATGTCTCCCACTGAGACCATTTAAACTACTGGTTTTAAAGCGACAGGCCATGAATGTAAAGTATCATCACAAATGTAACAAAGAGGACCTGGGTTACTTTAATGGATTTGATGAGATCCACAGCAGGTCCAATGAAAGAATCTGTTGATGACAAATTACAAATATGACACAGAAAAGTGTAAAGGATTGTTGAAGTTCATTTTGAGGTTCAAAGGTCACGTGGAAGATACAGGAAGAATAGGGGAGTAATGGTGGCAATGCAATACAATGCCATGATGTGAAGGTTGATGGAGCAACACAGAAGGTAAACCTGCTGGTTTATATAAATTAAAGTTTATTGTAAAATTCCTAAAATATTTTCATTAATCTGTGATAATGTGGAACAAAATAAATTTTTCTTTGAACAAAAAATGTGAAGCATAATTTCTACAGTGTAATTCAACACTGATCCGATTTGAAAAATGCATAAATAAAAATAAATTGGAAAATTGTTGCATTGTTGGTATTGTTACCATTTTCTGCCTGTGTTGTTTCCATGAGAGCATCAATAAATATCAATATATTTTAAAATGTGATCAAATGCAGCTAGCTACAATGCAAAGTAAGTGCTAAAACAATGATTCATTCTTCTTTTAATTTCATCAACACGTTTATTATTACTGAAAACATTTTGGAGCAGTCCAGTCAGAGTACCAACTTGATCTAGTAAAAAATAAATAAAAACCCGTGTAGGAAGTGAAGGATTAGGGTGTTCCAACCTGTAGAAAAATTAGAGCTCATCACCAAAGAAAAATCATGTACCAAATATGCAAGAAGCTGCTCAGCGATCATGAAGAGCAATTTCTTGTCAAATAAAACATGTCTGTCTGATTTCTTATCACAAATAAATAAAAATTCTTTTTAAACAGCATTAAAGAGAAATCACTCAAAATCTAAATATTTTGAATATAACTGTGGCTGCACAGTGGCGCAGTTGGTAGAGCTGTTGCCTTGCAGCAAGAAGGTTCTGGGTTCGATTCCCGGCCCCGGCCTTTCTGCATGGAGTTTGCATGTTCTCCCTGTGCATGCGTGGATTTTCTCCGGGTACTCTGGTTTCCTCCCACAGTCAAAAAACATGACTGTCAGGTTAATTGGCCTCTTCAAATTGTCCCTAGGTGTGAGTGTGTGTATGTTGTGTACTGCAGACTTCTGCCCAGGTCCCCCTTGAAAATGAGATCTAGATCTCAATGGGGCTTACCTGGTTAAATAAAGGAAATGAAATAATGAATAA
The DNA here is from genome assembly GCA_033032245.1 of Poecilia picta. NCBI lineage: Eukaryota > Metazoa > Chordata > Actinopteri > Cyprinodontiformes > Poeciliidae > Poecilia > Poecilia picta. The sequence continues at coordinate 6,008,059 of CM065356.1, read as the reverse complement.
TTCTGGGCCTCAGTTATATGCACTACTTTTGTTGGTTTATCACATAATATCTCAATAAAATCAAGTGAAAATTGTGCTTGCCACGATGTGGGGGAGTTCAGGGTGTGTGAATACTTGGCACATTTGCATGCTGATACTGCCTACTGATAAAAGCTCTACAAAACCCCGAAAAGCCTGACCGTATCAAAATAAAAAGAGGAACAGTGCGACAGGAGCTGGGTAGTTTCTTTCACTATCAAAAGCTCCATTCAGGACTAACTATGATGGCACCTGCATGACCCAGATGCTTTCAGCAGATCAGTCCAAGTAACGTTATTTACAACATTTCTCCACCAGACTCACATTATAATGTCAGAACCAAATAAACAAGACATTAAAGACACGTTGCAATTTTATTCCTACTCTGTTAATTGCAGTGCTAAAGGGAACATATCGTGCAAAATTTACTTTTTAAGGCCTTAAATATCTTTTTGTGTATTTTGAGTGCAAAACCATGCAAGTGTCTTCTCTTCCAGTGCTGCATTTATATCTTTATATTCTTTTTGGGTTATATTTTTCAGGCTGTTCGTTTTTCTCTATTTGGCTTAACATTTTTTTGTCTATGACGTCACCGCATCTGCAGCGGAACTGCTAAACAAGGTCATGACTTCCGGCTGATTGGTTTTGTGAGTCCGCCAATTTTTTCCTCGCAGCGCTTTTTTTTGGTCCAAGTTCAGTTATGCCGAAGTCGCAGATAAACAGGTGGTTGTAGCGCGTATTAACCCACAGCATTCCTTACAACACCCCCCACCGGCATCTTTGAAGTGTCTGGTCAAATTTCATTTTTGTCAGGAATGTGCCCACATCGGAGGGGAAAGTCCCCCATGTTTGCAGAGCTTCAGCAACCTGCACCACATCGAGAGGGATTTTCAGAAAGTCTTCATCTGATTGAGGGTCACTTCCTTCTCTCTATGGAAGCAAGAGACACAGCAAAGCTCCATATTGTAGGCATTTGTTATGGTCGGTGATGGTGTCAATACAGTATTAACCCCACTGACATTAATGCGTGGTTCTGCAGGTTGGTCGTCTTCATTCTCCTGCTCTGGGTCAGACTCTGGCTCCAATATGTAAGGTTGGAGGGACAAGTTTTCTGCTGTTGACATCTTTAATAAACTTTGGAATAAAAAGTTTCTCTGCTGGTAGACATTCAAGCTAAAAAAAAAAGGTCTAACAGGGTGAAGAGGAACGTATGAAATGTCTCATTCACATAAAAAAAAATTAAGTACAGCAAAACGAGTCGCCCAAAAAAGCGTTTCAGAACAGGGGCAAACTAGGGGTTTGTAGAGAAATGAGAAATTCAGACCAAAGAATTCTACTTTATATACACCATAAGTGTTTTACATGTGAAAAGGACGGATTTAAAGGCATGATACATATAAACTATATTATTTCCTGAGCTGACCTTTCATTTCCCCGCCTAACATCTGTTCTCATGAAACAGAAAGTTCTGTAGAAGGTTCAAGCAGCAGCAAGACTTTGCTTTTCATATATACATGAACATGAATGCAGATCCACAACCAAGACAAAAAAGGACATGCTTCCTGTGGGACAGAGGAAGAAATCTGAGAAGGAAAAGGAGCTGAAAGAGAAAACAGACAGACAGAGAGAGTGTTTGAGGCCCAAGTCTTTGCTATTTGAAAACTGTGTCTTTACAGCTGGACTCCCGGTTGGCTTTAGTAGGCATTTTATGTATAATTCAGCGCAACGTGCCGAGATAAACCCTCCAATAAAAGGCTGCGCTCTCTAAGCTTGTCGCGCCACATTACGTTTTATTCATCAAATTAGTTTTAGTTGGTTCGGTGTCCCCCGGGCCCGACTTTAAAAGGTTTACATGAAAGGAGGACATTAATTTTGCCACTAATCAGCTAAGTGACAGCTCCGAATGACAGCGATGCGCCTCACCCCAGAAAAAGGCACAACTCGTCCTTTTTTCATCTTCCTGCGGAGCGGGTTCTCGTTCCCCGTTGTCCCTGCGAGCTGCCTGCACCGTGCTACACTTTTCATTACATCCTTAGATATTTATTTTAAATGGACTCTGTCTGATACAAGATTAAAGAAATATATTAAAAGCGAAAAACTGGAATAAGTAGGTCAAAAAAAATTGAGCAAGCATGCTTTTAAGGCAAAGAATACTGGTTAATCACGAGGAACAAGGACATTTTCTCACAGGGAATTTTAGCTTTTGTGAAACTAATTAGAGCGCAGAGCTCATAATAATTAGGGTTAATATTTGTAATCCTAAAAGCTGAGGGTTTTTAAGGCTTCCAAATTGCCAACTAACTCCTTGAAAAGAGGGAAATTTAAGTAGCAACGTCAACCAGCAACCTGGACTTGACTTCTAACAGCAGATCAATATTCCAAGGTTAGTCAAAATCACACAAAAAAGAACATCTGCAGGAGAGTTAGAAGCTGAAAATCACTGCTGACCAAATTTAACAAGATCCATCTGACATTTAACCAAAAATTAAAAAAATGCTTAAATGTTGATTAATTTAAATTCTAATCAACATTTAACAATGGAACACTTTAAATATCCAAAATAAATAAACCAAACAGAAACAAATAAAATGTGTTATAAAGTCTATGTAAACAAAACTGTCCTTAAAAAAGGGAGGATAGTTGAGGCCAAAACTGAAGACGTTTGTCATCCAGTTTTTGGTAGAAAGAGAGAAAAACAAAAAACAATGCAAATGGAAATTATTGAGCTAATTTTCATAAATCATGTCATTAACTCCTGCATTGCAACAGGCCTAGCTGAATTAAAGCAATTTCACAGAGAAGAGCAATTTAAAAGATTAATTTCCAGTTACTATAACCTCTATACCAGTCCTCAGGGCCCACTGTCCTGCATGTTTTAAGTGTTTCCCTGCTGCTGCACACCTGGGTTAAATGAATAGGTGATTAACCAACTTCTATAACAATTACAGGAATGCAAAGGAGGTAATGCAATCATATAAATCAGCTGTGCTGGAGTCCGTACTCATCAAGAACGTGCAGGACAGCAGTCCCTGAGGACCAGGGTTGGGGACCTCTGCTCAATACTGAAGCTGCCACTAAAAAGAGCAGCACAACCAGGCAGGGAAATGTCTTTTCCACACAGAGCCACATGTTGCTTTGGATAGCTTTTTCCCCCTTAGTAAACAAAAACATCATTTGAAAATAGATTTGTCCATTTACTCCAGGTGTCTTTGAAACTAAAAATTATAAGATTTGAAACATCTTACAAGATGCTAGTGTAACAAAAAAAAGCATGTAGGGGGAAAAATATCTTTTCACAGCACTGTATGCATGAATTATGCAGCTGGAGAAGTGGGGGGACTTACTTGAGCAGTGAGCGCTTTGGGAAGGTGAAGGAACCGTGAGCGATGCGGTCTATGTAGTTGAGCTGGATCTTCTGGATCTGCTCGCAGCAGAGCAGGACGAAGTCGTACTTGAAGATCAGAAGCGTGTTGTCAGTGATGACAACGAGGCGCTCCTTCTCGTTGTTCCAGTGATCAACCCTGAAGCAGCCACACAGTGAGACATCATCAGTACGAGGGAAAGGTCAAGACGTATAGGGAAAACTTTATGCTTCCTGTAGAGATAAAGTCATAGCAGCTTCGAGGATACTGGGGATAAAGCAAGAGCTCATGATATCAATATGTCACTAAACCTGTCACAATAGAAATTAAAACATTATAAAGTCAAAAAAATCTCAAACTTTGTTTGCAGAATGATTGTGATTGATTTTACTTATGGTTTTTGTGGGTTTTATCTGTTTTATTTGCTTTTGCTTGTGTTTTATTTTTGATATATTTTTCAGTTTTCTTTACGAAATTAAACTTCTTTGGTCTTTGAGAGGGGAAACTAGTATTATTATTCCATTATCAAATAATCCTTAAAATTTGTCTCAAAAGAACAACATTATCGTTTATCACAATAATTACTGGGACAATTTATTGTCCAGCAAAATCTGTTATCATGATGGGACTACATGCCGCAATATTTCTCAACATTGTGGCTGTCGCTTGTCGCCTTATAAGCATTTTAAATCATTTGTGTTGCAGCATTTTGTTCCTTTGGAGATGAAATAAAAACCAGTGCGACTGGATGATTATTAGCCGCTAACGATGCTAACAGGAGTCATCTCCATCAGAGTCCTGTCTGGACAGAACTAAGGAAACACTTCACTGTTTTTGCTTGGACAGTATTTGATCAGGCTGATCCAACATTGACTGGAAAACCTAACACACATGGAAAAAAATTAATAAATAATTTAAAAGGTAACACACATGGAAAAAAAATAATAAATAATTTAAAAGATTTCAAATTCTGAAACAGTCTGTTTTCTGGCATTAGCATCACCTTAGAAGTAGACAAAAATACAAACCACCAAATATGGACTGAATTAGACAATATAAAAATAAAAAAAATTCATTCAAAAAAATACTAACATCAATTTATGAAATAGGAATTAAAAGTTACCCACCAAAACATTGCTATAACCTCTTATTTTTGGAATACTCAAAATTCATTGAGCTGAATCCTAAACCTAGAGGTAAGCATGCTAACAAAATAACATTGAGTTTTATCAGAGCATTGCTAACCTTAGAATTCAGTGAAAGTCTGACTACACATGTAATCTCCTTGAGCTTCTTTTCAGTTTTAGTTTTATATTAATCTTGATACTTAGTAGCTAAAGGTAAAAAATAGAGATCTGCTTTAACAGCTTATAAAATCAAAGACAACGAGAAAGAGTCAAACAGATGTAACAGAGCTGGCAAGGCCAAATGCTTCAGAAAGATTCTGTTTAATTTACCATGTTAGTTCATTTTCAAAATGATTCTGACTCAAACTCAGCATCTACATAAACTGTAAAAAATAAAAATACTTATTGACTTAATTGAAAACTTGCAACTGAACTATAACTCTGTCAATTTAGAGTTTCGTCCAGCATGTCTCCAAAATGTGTCGTTAATGAATGATTTTTTGGCAACGATAAAAGTTTGTATCATTTACACAAAAAAAAAATATTTTTGAATGAGTAAATAACAAATTTAAGAATAACTTAAATAGAACTGAAAAACTTCCATTCTCATATCTACATATAGACATCATCCTGGGTGATATCAATTAAAAATATATTACTTTTTTCTGTAATTTCATAAACAAAAAATGATTCTTCAAATTAAAAATGTTGTTTCTAACATAATATTTGTTGCTATACAAACTTCAAAAACAAGTTGAAGTCAGTAGTAAGACATTTCTAACTAGTTAGGGGGATTTAGTGTTTAGTTTGTGGCAATTTGGAAAATAAATGTAAGAATTGCAGGACTCTACAGATTAATAATGACACTTTCTCAACCAGTGATTTAATAATGTACTAATTCCATTTCCAATACTATTTAAAAGTATGCAAAATGTTTGAGTACAACCAAAAAAAAAGAAGTTTGCAAAACTCATTTCAATCTCTTTTACATTTTGTAAGAATGCTTTAAATAAAAAGTGACCCAATGTTTTGCCTTTCAGCTCACGTCTTTCTTGTCTTATTGCATAACGAAGCCTACTGTTACTGTCACTGACATTTTCTGTAATTAAAGTATTCAAGCAGTTTTGTTCCCCAGCAGGTTTACTGCCCAAACATTTTCTTTATAAATTAAAAGAGAAATCATTAAGACAGAAATCCTTTACCTGGTGATGTATTGATAGACTGATTGTACAAAAGTCATTACAAATAATTATCCTTTAAGATAAACTAGGTGATTCTAGGTATCTGAATTTAAAGAGGTAGTGGACTATAGACTAAACTTTGAATGTTTCCTTTAGACTCATTGACATCAATCACAACTCACACACATGCTCCACTCACTAGACATGGGGGGGAGGGGGGGGTACAGAGTCCGACAATTCTGTTGACACGCAATCCGTACAGACGGACTTAACGCAAGCTCGGATCAACCTCCTGCTTTCTGAGGGGAAATTACCGAGGGGGGGAATCCCAAACAGCTGTTTGGGATTCCCCAAACAGTATTATAGGCATGGCGGCCGCCATGCCTATAATACACTGGGGGAAACCCTGCATAGTGTTATGTGATCTCATGCTAAACTATGCAAACTCTCTGTCTGCACTGATGAAGAGTCACTCACTTCAATATGACAAATGTTTGAAATGGCTGATATGGCAGGGGAGTTGGTGTTATTTTTATGAAGCTTGACTCATGACAAAATTGTTCTTGATATGCTTACATATAAGTTTTAATGCTTTGGTTTATTTATCTTTAACAGTATTTTTGCATGTGGAATCAGAAGTGTACTTTACTTATTCAGCCTGATGGAGAGTAGATTTATGAATAATGTAAAATCCTGGTAAATAAAACTTAAAAACCTAAATCTCACTGTCTGATCAAGATTTTCACATTGGTTTATACCATGTGACAATGTTTTTAGATCATGCATGAAAGAAAGGTAGCTCTACAACATTGTGATTGTAAAAAGCATAAAAACATTCAAAACAGGTCGCTGATCACTTGTTAAAATGCAATTTTAGTCCATCAGTTCAGACGTAAGAGAGAGAGAGAGAGAGAGAGAAAAGTAAAAATCACGAAGAGGTTATTTTGAGTTCTCAGACACAAAAACATGTTTTGCAAATCTCTTCAATTATGTACTGTAAAACTTTCACAATTTCTAAAAGTGCCCTTGGCAAACATCATACAATATGCATGCTGGCTTTTCAAAATCCCTGAAAATTTTACTGACAAAGAAAAAAGAAGGTACAGTCAGTTTAGCAGAAGCACATTATCAGTGCCCAGAAAATCTCCTGGCGTAATTAAAATGACTAAAAAGTTGTGTTCCCCCCCACATCTTCATCTCTTAAACATCCACACACACACACACACGCACGCATGCACACGTGCACGCACACACACATTTCCTTAGAGCCGTGGTAATTCATGGTGGCATGGCTCCTCTCAGAGTGGCTCTCTTTCTTACGGCCCGCTGAGCCAAGCGTGCATGGCCCTCTCCCAGTGAACCACTCATGATTGTAGCTGGCAGCCAGAGGCCAAAGAAGACAGTTCACTGCACAGCCGAGGCATCATAGGATAGGTGTGGGTGAAGAGGTTTCACTGTAATAATCAAATGACTTAACCTCGACTAGGCGTGAGCATTGTGGATGGTGGTGTTGCGGAAATTCAGGAACAGAGTGTGGGTGGACAGAACGGTGCAGGAAGAGTCGAGAAGCGAGGAGAAAAACTTCTACGCAGCTACCTGCAGTTTCTTTGTTTTGTTTTTTTCTCCATTTTTTGGAGAAACATCAGGGAAGAGCATTTTTACTCCTTGGACAAGACAGAAATTTCACAAAAGGATTCATACCACTTGAGCTGTTTTTTCTTTTTTTTACTTTACAGAACTGAATTTTAAAGCAGATTTTATGAGGTAGGCCACAGAAAGCACAGCATAACAGTGAAGTGAAAGAGAAGTGACGTGGTTTCTTTAAGATTTTACAAAAACCAAAAAAAGGGCGATGTGGATTTGTCTACCATCTTTGCACAAGTAGAGATTAAACTTTTCCCATCATGTTTTGGAAAACATGTCAGTGTCTGTAATCAGTAATCTTAAGCCTCGACACAGATTCTCAATTAGATTCATGTCTCAACTTTGAATGGGCCATTCTAACACAGAGACAAACTATTCTATTGTAACTTTAAGTGTTCATTTTTTTACTACTTTATACACTTAAGACTACATGTTGTGAATTTGCACTGAACATTTATCGATGTTAAATGTTTTTTAATGGTTACCAGAGATTAAATAGATCCAGATTGTACCACTATAGTGCAGAATTTCTTTTTGATTTCCACCTTTATTGGATTCAGACTTCCAAGTGTCTCTGTTTATTTATTTGTGTTCATTTTTTGACATTAACCATATTGTGCACTTTTTAATTTCTTTTTTACATTTCCAATATACCTACCTGTTAAGACTTTCAACCTGAACTTGGACAAAATGTTGTAAATTATGTTTAGAAATACATCTTACACATAATCTCATTGCCAAAACTAGAGATAATATACATTTTATATTGGTTTTTATATTATAAGAGGCCATGAACAGTAAATGTAGCACAAATATATCTTTTAGGGTTTTCTCAATTTTTCAGTGGAAAATTTTGCTTGATTTTATTTTTTATATTTTTTAACATATCAGTACCAGGCATGCCAACTACTTATGCCATCTGTGCCATCTGTGATGTTCTGGCTGGGTGATCTGGCTTAAAAAGAAAATCTCTGATTTTTTTCATCCTCCCTTTCTCTTAAAAAGAAATTACAAATGACAGAAATTATTTTCGAAAACTTGGTGTTCATTTCGATCGTACTTTCTGCCCATTGACCTGGATCCAAAGTTAAACATCTTGTCTTAAAAACACGATGGTGGCCCTGGGCGTACTAAAAATCACTGAAACCAAAGTAGTGCATAGGTGGGGAAAAAAAAGAATCTTTATAAACAAAAAATGTGATTAATTGATCAGATCGATTTATCTCCCAGCCGTAGTTCACGACTTGGTACACATCCTTGGTTACTGACTTGAAAACAAAAGTAGAATCAAAACTGCTAAATATTCACTCCTGATCCAGAAATACACCACGTTGAATTATTCACAGCATCACATTATAATTGCAATCACTTAAAAACAGTAAAAGGTCAGGCGAGCATACATAATTCTGCCCATTCATAAATCAGTTCCTTTGAAGGATTGATTGTAGCATTTATTCATGTAGACTTTGTGTCGCAGTAAAAAGCACATTAAAGTAAATGTATTCTTCAGTTTTTAGAGACTCAGGATGATCAAGTTCCTATTCATCTACAATCACATCACAAGTTACATCACATTCCCCACATGCAGACAGGTCTCATGAACTCACTCTGCCATCAGCCAGGTGCCATGAATGCTACCGTCTTCCTCCTTGTTCACCAGAGCTTCGATGTCTTTGACGGCCTGATTGAGAGTGCCGGGCTGAGGAGACAAGAAACAAGCCCGGGTGTCACTTTCTAATGTTCCGCCGTGGCAGAGCGAGGCTTTAAGGGTTATCTTTGAGGCTGATGTGCGGTGGGGGGACTGAGGGAAATGTCAGCGCGGCTCTGCGTCAAAGACAACCAGAACAACAAAGAAGGTGGCGTGTGTGGGGGGGAACCACGGTAAACAAAGATGTAAAGTGTACGTGTTTGAGAACGACTGTATAAAAAAAAAAAAAAAAAATGGGAGAAGCGGAACATGACCAAAATCTGAGTAACACAGACATTTGAAGACGCTGTGGATGGCTCCGGATCGCAATTCTGCACTCTACCCTCCAAACTGTCAGCCACGGGCTTTTTTCTTATTCTATCCTTTCACTTTGTTTCATTATTTCTACTCCAAGCTGGAGAACTTAAAACGATTAGGAGTTCACACTGAGGACTCCTGACAGTCGTACTGTAATCTCTGGCTGGGGCTGACTGCAGAGTTGGCCTGGCAGCCTGGGATGCATTCCCAGTGCTAACCCAACACAACAGGCCTGCATCAAACAGCTGCTTCTGAGATGGTAGTTTCAGTATGTTGGCAAAAAAAAAAAGAAGAAGAACGTGGATGAAACGAACTCAGAAGAGTGTGTGTGTGCATTAGAGATGGAATTGTTTAATGACAAGGACAAATCCAGGAGGATTTAGAGCGTCGTATCAATCTCAGTGAAAGAGCATTCCTCAACACAGGGTCATGAATCCGTCTACGCAGCCTTGAAGATTACCATCTCTGACTGATGATCCTTGGCTGTACACTAATCATGAAAACGAGAGGAGAGAGAGGCGGTCATCTTTACTCAACACAGAGCATTAACTCTTCCCAACGTACTTCTATCTAATCGGGCATGTTTGATTAATCTGATACGGCAAGTGTTCTTCCCAGACAATTCGGCAGGGTGCATCATAAGCCTGGTGGGCCACCAGGCTAAGGATTGTTTGTTTATTTATTACAGGTGTTTTATACAGCAGTAACAGTAGCTGCATTATTGTTACAAGTGTGCGCAAATCTTTGTTAATATTCTGCTGAATATTGCAAAATTGTGAAGAAACACAATTTTGCAATACCATAAGAGTTACTATGTAATAAGAAATGAAATTAAAATCACACATGATTCAGGAGATGAATCATTCAAAATCATGGCGGCGACGGATGTAGACAGTTAAATGAGATATATTTATAATTCACTCATGGCGTTGGCCCTCATCTATCAGCCAGTCAGAGGAGATGTTGGCATTTTATTCAGGTGTTTGAGAGACATGCCTCTTTTGCTTGGGAGCTGCTAAGCATGTGACACTTTTGGGAAACTGTAGTCTCCGATTTCACAGAAGAGCTATGGATTCTGGCTGCACATGTCTGAAAAAACAAACCAATCAAAAAAAAACTAAAAACACTATCCTCTTACTACTTCCTGTTGTCTCCTTCATGGTTTGGGCTAGTGGTACCATCTAGCTATTGATCACATATGATACAAAAAAATGGTTCCACTGTAGTGCATTGAGATGCTACGCCAGAAAAAAAAAAGCCCTCATCCCAAAGTGGTATCCCACAGGGATTAGTGTTAAGTGCCCTGCTGTATACTCTAATCAAGCATGGCTGTAGGGTAAACTTTGAATCAAACTACATCACTAGATTTGCAGACCACCATCGCTGACCATTGTAGCACCAGGCGACATCTTCCACCTCAACACCAGGGAAAGGTGAACCTCCATATTGTCATGAAATCATTTGCAGCCCCTTTGTTCTGATTGACTGATTTAGTTTAGTCCACTTGCCTGATCAGCTCAATCTTTATGCTGCATTTCAGACATTTTAGTCATTAATAAACTTGTATGAGACAAAGGTATGGTGGTTTTAAACTATTTTCATCCTCAAATACGTCCATAAAACAAAACTAAATAAAACAAATTTCTTTAAACGTCTGACGTCACAAAAAATTTTCCCACAATAACATGAGTAGTAAATCAAATTTACATAAATTATTAATCTCGCACGCAGAAAAAAAAAAGCTCGTGAAAGATCAAAAACGTAATGCATTTTAAGGTGGAAATGGAATCATTTACCCTCAACACAAAGAACTTCCTCATTTTGAAGTGCTGCAGGTAGGAATCCACGGGGAGGTTACCGAGCTGGGAGCGAGCCGCCGCCAGATCCGACTTCAGCTCCCCGGCGACCTGCGCCCGACCAGCGGCCTCCTGAGAGTCCTCTGGTCCGCTAGAGGAGGAGCTGAGCGGGCTCTGCTGCTTCTCGGTGGGAACTCCTTCCTCTTCGCTTGCCATTATGGACCTCGACAACAAACTCTTAGAGGAGAAGAAACGTAGCCATAGAGAGCAGTTAGTTAGTTAGTTAGTTAGTTAGTTAGTTAGTTAGTTAGTGATTGAGGGAATGTGTGCGTCGGCTCAACAGAGGGTTTAAACACGTTGTTCTCTGGTTTTACCACCACGGACACAGTGGAGCTCCTCTGACAAGAAACTTGATTTTATTAGAAAGCGATAAGTTGTTACTCACCTCACCTGTCCTGTCGGAGGAAATGTGCTAAACGTTGGAAGCTGAATAAACAGACGAAAGCAGCAGGTGTCCAACTTCCTTGTTCCGTATATGTGCAGCTAGTGTTAAGAGGTGGGATGCAGCACCCATGAACTAGAATATTCTCCAAAATCGAATCTGAAAGCAAAAAAAAAAAAATAAAAATAAAAAAAGAGAAAGTCTAAGATTGGATTTTCTGTGTGTGTGTGTGTTTCATTTGCTTAAATCAGTGACGTCCACATTTTTCCCAAAGAAGACCAAAATCGGCAAGTTGGAATCCTTTGGGTGCCACAAAAGATGCCTTTTTTAAAATAAAATAAATAAAATACACTCTTTGTGATTTTTTATTTTATATTCTCAATAACAAAATAGAGATGGAAGATTTTATTGAAACTCACAAAATAGTTTTTCTTTGTAAACATTCTAGATAAAAACACACAAAAAGGTTTTTTGCAAATATAAGACAGGCCCACTTTTAAATTATTTTTTAGGTTGATTGTTACCTTTAGCTAAAAGACCATGGAGCGTTTTAGCTCCGTAACTAATAATAATGTTAAACTTTCCAAAAATGGTTGCAAAGAATAACCAATGCCTGTAGTACTACATATAGCCTAACATGTCTGAGTTAAAATGAATGCTTTTGGTTTTTTCCCTCTAATTATGCAAATAAATGTATTAGATAAAACAAAAGTTAGAAACAACATCATGTCTTGTATTACATTTACTGACTTCGAATGTGACATTATTTAATTACGCAGTCAAAATCACATGTTCCTATATTTTTCTTTGGTTGAACTTATAAAAATGTTATGGTTAAAAACATCAAATACATATAGTCTTCATATTTCTAAAAGCTTAAACCCCAAAACTCCTACTTTGGTCAAAAAAAAACATACAGTTGAAAATCTGCAGTATTTCCAAAAATCTCATGTTTGAAAACTGTTGGCAACTGAGTCGATATCCTGATTTGTTTAGCCACGAAGCCTCTGTTAACTGCACCAAATGCCAATATAATGTGGGTTAATGTGTCTTATATTCAGAGTATTTCAAACTAATTAGCATGATGAAAAATAAACATGAGCCCAAGTTATATAGCAAAAGAACTGGTATATTGTGAGTCCCCAAGGAAACGTCTGCCGTGCCCACTTTGCATGTCACCATGCAAATTCTGATCCGAATGGGACTCGACTTCATGTTTCAGTAGCTGCTACATGATGAGAAGTACATTATTGTATGTTAAAGCAGTAGTTCCAAACCTCTTTCCATTGAGGACCTCTTCCACACCTCCCCTCATAAAGCCCACATCGTGCAGACTGGTCCACACACCTTGTCAATTAATCATCCCTTTATCAGTAACGTAACGCTGCTTTCACCAAAAACTGAGCAATGCCTTGTTCTCTCATGCATCTGTGCAGGGATCACATTTCAGGATTTGACAGCTTTCAAAACACTTCCTGTTATTGTGACTGTTGGAGTGTTTGTTTCACAATACTGTAGATAACAATGAAGCTGAATCTGAATGAATTTGGCGCAAGATAAGATATGTCTGTTTTAGTAGAACAGAAAAAGTCGATACAATTGACAGTGGACTGAACAGAATAGAAAAGAAATGTTCTTCATTGTACCACACTGAGCAAATTCGGTAGGTTCATACGAAAGATTTAAAAAAATATTAAAAAAATAAACATAATTAACAATAACAACAATAGTATACTGTACCTGATTGTAACAAAAATCCTGTGCAGTTGTCAGAAATAGAAATATTGTACTCCAAGGGATGTGTGAGTGGGATGACTTTTTTAACATACATAATGTGCATGTGTGTTGAACATCTGTAAATCAATGAAGTGCACAAACAACAGCAGAAAGACATGATACAATAAAAAGTTGCACTGTACTATTTAACTGGTGATCTTTGTGTTTTTATTATAAATATGCTAAATAGATACAGTTTGGCATTAACCTCTATGTATTATAACATTAAGCAGTGCAGAAAAATAGAAAAAGTGCATTGCTTAAGCTTTACACAAGTACACTGTACAACTGTTTCTAAACCTAATGACAGATTTAGCTTGCTCTGATTTTTCTAGCTCAGTTTGCCTAAAACCGCAGTAATAAAGCTGAGAGGATCGAGCAGGACAGTAAAACAATCAGTGTGACGTGAACCAGAAGTGAAAGCCAGTGAGAGTTTTCCCTCCCCCAAATCCTTGAACGGCAGCAGTTAGACATGAGTTTGTGTGTGTTTCCTTACACAGCCACTTGTTTCCAATGACAGCTCTATCAGAGTCTTGTTCAGAGTTTAAAGCCATTCCAGTCATATTCTGCTTCTGTCAAAGCAATCTAAGCATTTTTCCTGTTTCTTAAGGCATTCTTGCTTCACGGTTGCTTAGCTACTCCCACGGGCCGCAGCCTCAAATTGTCATTCTCATAAATGCTGTGGATGGCCTGTAGCATTTATTTCTGATCTTCATTTGTTTTATAAAGTGATTGATATTTTTGGTCGACTGTCAAGTAGTTATTTCTAGGGATTTTAAGGGTGATTTCCTTCAGCTATGGGTTTTTGACGAAGGGCTTACAAAAAATTGATCTCTTAATCACCTTTATTTGTAATAGCTTATAAAATGTTTAAAGTAAAATAAGAGCTTGCAAATTTTGCATAACTGCGGACGATCCGAGTTAATGTGATCGGTTTGTAAATAAAAAGTGTTTTTTCAAAATAAACAAAGTAGAAAAACAAATTTTGGATGGGAAACTGCCATGAAAAGAAAGAAATTAAACAAAAATGTCAGCAGATCCGACAGTAAGGCACGTTTATTACTGAGTGCGATAGAGATATCATTAGTACTGTGGCCCTGAAGTGGAAACCACATCCACAATTCAGTTAACACAGCTACAAATTTAAAAACACAACATCTAACAAACTAAGCACAATTATTTGTTAATTTGTATCTGTGCTAAGCTAATATTGTTGTTTTCTATTTTGAAGTTGTGCTTAGTTATAATGTGGTTTTCAATTTGTAGTTGTGTGTTTTGTCGAAGCGTTTTGCACTTCAGGGCCACCGTAGGTTGGGACTCTGAGACAGTGCAATTATGCCACAGTGACATAAACAGAAGAATTTCTTGCTAGGACTTAGGATGATGATTTGAGTCATTGACCATAAATACACACAGCTTTGTTATCTGTTACCCACACTCATTGTGCAAACTTGTTTTTCAAGAGGCCTGACATTCTGGCATGATGACAGACAACAGCGTCAGAGTTACGTCTCAAGGAGCTGATGGACGGTTCTACAGTCTGCTGCCTCCCTTTACGACATCCTAAACAGAGACAAGCAGTTTGTTCAACCTCTACTCAACAATTTTTTACAGTGAAGTTTGTTATTCTGCCAGGTCCTCACGGAAAACATGATATTATTACAGTCATCTAATAAGTTAGAATATGCTTCCAAGTGAGGCTCATTTATCAGATTAAAAGTAAAAAGCAGGTATTTTTAAACTTATTTTTCATAAAGGCTACAAGACTGATATAATACTTTAAGTGTAAATATGCTTTCATTAGCTGTAAACAGAAAATCATACTTATCAGAAGTTGCTTTCAAACATCCATCTCTGTGTAATTAATCTATATAATATATTTCAGTTAGTGATAAAATAAAGTGGACTTACATGTAATATATAACAGATAATCAGTACTCACCTGAAATATGAGCACCACACATTATATATGATCAAGAGATGAAAGGAAAACAGCAGGAATATGTTAAACTACAGCATGATCACAAATAAATGTTGCTTTAATTCTGTAGCTGTGTGTGGAATAAGAATGGGGGAAAATTGAAGGTTAAGGGTTTTTAACTGTATGACGTTAAAGGCGGCTTTGTAAAATTTCCATTTCCTGTAAGATCTGTCTTTCAGAATGAAATTACCTCACCTACTCATAGAAAATTACACAGGAATTTCTTGTTAGGAGATAGAATGATATAATATAATAAACAAGGTAGGTGATGGAGTAATTACCTTGTAATTGCAGACACATAAATTGGACAGATTAATGTCTCGTGGGGCAAAGATTCACCAATAGGCTCATACCAACTCTTAATTTAACAGTTGTCGCTTTTATTATTATTTAGCGGCACAGTGCATGTTGATAAACTTATTAATGCAAGTATGCCGAAATTAGCCAAGAAGCTATTTTACATCTTCAAACAATGCACAACAAAAACACAAATTCATAACACAATAAATAAATAGAGTTCTAGTGTATAAAATGTCTGAACCGTGGATCTAAACTTGGGCTTAACAAAATAGCAACAACAAAACACAAAGTTTATGTAATAATACATTAACATTCAGCATAGAACAAAAACACAGTTGATGATCAAAGTAAATATTGTGTAGTTTTTGTTCCTAAAAACAGAGAGAGAAAAAGCACTTTGATGAAATCTGTTATACTCTAAATGACTAGAAACAAATTTACTATATATATTTTTAAAAAATTATCAAAGTGAAACTGAGGCTTGCAGGTGAAACTCGGGGAATTGAACATAACCTTTGGGCAGCCATTTCCAATCCAAGTTTGACCGTTAGCAACATGCTTGAATTGTAACTTTTGCTTTAAATTAATCACTTCATACTAAACTTCATTTATCCCGTTTTGTCCAAATTGAAGTTTAAGATTGGATACACTGGTCATGACATCGTTCATGAATTGGCATGGCGATAAGCTCCACTCAGTAAAAGGCTGACCTGACTCCAGGCATAGTCTGGATTGGAAGGGGAGCCTGCAGTGCTTTGCCTCAGGCACCCCTCTCTATCATGCAAAAGTCAATGGTCAGTGCTGTCTGCCCTGTGTCACTCCTGAGGGCTAAGTGTCTTTCCAGTTTTACCATTTTCATCACCCTCCCTGATATGTACACGCATACACCACACACACACACACACACACACACACACACACACGCACACACACGCACACACACGCACACACACACACACACATGCACACACACCTGGGCCATAAAAATGTTAACTTATATGATGTTGTCGTTACTGTCGTTGCCCTCCTCACCCCGAATCCCCCAACTTCCCCTGGTCTAACTGGATGCTAGAATTTACGTTGCATCTTGTAAGGTTGAACTTCAGATTTGCCTCTGAAGAGAGCAAAATTACGTTGACACAATTATTTCTATATATACTAATATTACTTCAGTGGGTCTAGAAGGACTTTGAACAAGAATGTACTCCGCAGGATTTTAAACGAGTCCAGACTCTTCAGACAGTGTCCAATCAAAGAAAGCTCAAGTTTTATGCTACAGACTACAAATAGATTACGAGTAGAAACTTTAACTATTTATTTTTATAGGAGGTGAAGTTAAAGTCAAATTATACCATACAGTTAGTCAGTGCAAAGACAATACAACAGGAGAGACGGGAGCTCTTCTGTTGCAGCTAGATTTTTGGACCAACTGAAAAAGAACTTTTTGTTGATACATTTTTTAAAGCGAGTTATAATAGTTTTAATAAGAGGAAATTAAACCAAAATCATCTCAAGTTATTGTTTTGACACTAACCTACTTGGCAAGTTGAGCGCATTCTAGTTGAAAGTCAGAAAACAAGTGGGATTTGCTACCTGTTGCGATGCTAACTGGAACTAGCTAAAGAAGCAAGGAACTGTTTCTCTTCCTCTGACACAATCGCATGCTTAAGTAACAGGTTCACAAACAAAGATTTTACATTACAGTTTGCCACTAGTTTGAAATGGAAATTGATATATATATATATAAACTGTCTTTTCCTGCAACATGTACTAGGTTTTATACGTGCAGAAGCCATGTTCAAATTTAACTTGGGGCTAGCCCTGAGATTTTTCACTTTCCAAGTTCAAGTCCCAGCTTCAGGCTTCAGGATGCATCAATTAAAAAAATAAATAAATAAAAAAAATTTATTAAACCAGAGGCATTAATAATTCACTAAAACAGGATGATGCTTTACCATGCAGGACCCAGAAAGTTGAAGTCAGGATAAATTTGAGCTCCTGAACTGCAGTGAATCACATCACATGATGTAGGAAATGCATTATGGGATGTCTGCCTAAGTACATTTCTGTAAGCCATTCAACTTACAAAACACTTTGCCCTATGATGCATAAAATGATACAGAGGAGTGAAGATAAGAGAAATCTGCATCCTTGTATCTAGGCCAAGTAATCAGTCATTTTTTTAAAGTGTTCAGCGTTGCCAAGCCATAAGCATTTCAGTTGGCACCACCACACTAAAACGTCTCCTTCAGTATCTGACTCAAACCCTCCACGCAGCTTTTCAGGGTTGTCCAAAGACACGTCTATACCGACGGTGGATCTGAACATGAATTAATCATCGAATCAACAAGACATAGTTTAATTCTGGTGAATGCTGTAGGTGAACCAGGACCGTATGTAGAGCACGATAATGACAGGATGAGTCGTGCATCGTGTGTTTTGCTTAGAAGATAAGTGCAGTTAATGTTCACCTTCAACTTACCATCATGTTGCAGCCTCTGAATCCGGGTTCCTATGGTTTCCCGTCGATCACGTCGAGAACTAAAACAACTGTTACAGACGTTTGCATGAACAAGCAGGCGGATGCAAAACAGATCGCTAGAAAGATCGAAGCTAATCATGACACTGAATCAGTGGTAACTAATGCTCACTAATTAGCTTAATATGAGTGATGTTTGGTGTTCCTCTAGGTCCTATAGGACATATATGCCACGACTGTTTGTGCTTGTTGCAATGGGTCATACTTCCAAACTGTCTGATCTGACTTGTAAAGAACAGATTGTTCACAAAAGAAAGAACAACAGAAAGAAAAAAGATGGTTTTAGATCGAAACATGGGGTTGTGACGTACATGTCAACCAAGCTGTATTGTTGTAACTAATGGGAAAATTCAACTGCAGTAGCCATTGTTCAACCCAAAGAGGGCAGCAAGGAGATGGCTTAAGGGCAAATATTGCAAAATTTACACATAATGTCACAATTTGAACTTAAACATAATGATAGCCCCTTTAATCCCAAATTTTTCTGCAAAAATATTATTTCAGGTTTAATTACTCCTTAAGGCTCATCAGGACGATCTTAAAGAGGAGTCTGTTCCCTGAGACATGTCAGATCCTTTTGGTAAACAGGTCCTTATCGGTCCATGTTCCTTTCCTCCCACAGTCCTGACTCTAACTCCCCTCGTCCTCTTAGCCAGAAACTGGATCCACAAAATGCATCTTATATTCATTAGTACACTTTTGTTTTTCAGTCATGTTGTTTTTTTTATATTAAGCACATGTTGTCGCTGTTATCTTTTTTTTCTCTTTCTGAAGCAGACTTGTATGATGTTCTTTGTATTTTCTTTAACTTTCTTTTCCTTCCTTTTTTCTTTTCCTTTTTCCTCAAAATGGAGGTGAATTGTACTATAACTATTAACATCTACCAATGAGATTGAGTAAAATTGTGTGCTTTTCTTCTGTGCCTTTTCACATACTTGACCTACATACATATTTGACCAGTAGACTAACTATAACAAAAATAAATACTTTCTTCACATTAATTGACCTGTGTTTGCTCTTCTTTGTTGTGTGATTATAAGACAGTGTTCTTTAAGACATTACCCTCTTTGAGGTAATTAATAAAAGCAGACAAATATGTCTTAAAGGCATCCATTAAACATTTTCTTGTTGAGCAGAAGTTATTAGTTATGTTTTACACGTATCCTATTTCATGAACACATGGATATGGGTTTTAACTTGCATGAAATATCACAGAGAATTAGAAGTTGTAGCATAAACCTCTGTGATCCCGGCCCTGGTCTCTGTATGAGCTGAGGCGGAGCAACAGTGTCAGCTTCTTTTTCCCCTCCGAGGACGGCTGAGACCTTACTGAGGCCGATGGGCCATGAGGGGTTCATTAACTCAGCAGAAGCTCGACGAGCTGAAAAATGCCCAAACCTAGTGTTTTTGGTCCAGTAAAAGCTCTGCAGAAAACTGCAGCTTTACCCGGAGACAGACAGAGTCGATATGGAAAATACTGTACATGTTTCTGTTCAATCATAGCGATCCCAAAAAGTCTCCAGTAGAGGTCAGTTCTTTGAAATCAAACTGAACTTTACTCTGTCAGTAAAGTGCGTGCCTGGACTACCGTACGCCGACCTGAGCCTGCAGCCATGTGGCGTGGGAGAGCTGCACATACTGACCTCGAGCTCACCGTTCTATACATCGCCATGGGGATCCATTTCCAGCGCACGACGGAGAAACAGCTTCACTTGACCTTGTTGGGTGAGGCCGAGGGGTGACCTGTTGGAGTCGGTTCATTAGGAGGTCTCAGGTCAGCCACTGAGAGTCAGGAGACTCTCTCCTGAACTGGCTGTCCAGTTCGGTGCCTGGAAAGCCAGAAATCAGAGCGGCAGCTGGCTGTTAGCTTTTCCAGAGATGAAAGGTTAAAACCCCTGACCTCCTCTGTCAAGAACAAAGGGAAAGTGGCTTGTATTTGAAGTGGTGAGGTGCTGTGTAAAACTACAGAGTTAGCTGATGGAAATGCAAGAAAGACATTTTGTCTTAAAGACAGTATTTTGAAAAGTTGGTGGACGGATAAGGTCAATGCGTTTTCTATAGTTCAAAACTAGGCCTAGTATTTGTCTGTGCTGATCCACTGCACCACTTTTAGATCTGAAGATCATCTAGATATGTAAAGTGCAAAAGGATAGTTAAATGTGTCTGGCTCCAGCTGACTGCCATTCATAAATCCTGGATTTGGAAGGCAATAATTGTATTTTTTTTTTTTTTTTTTGCTTTGATTTACTAAGTCTGGTAATGAAAATGATTTCCTAATTCAACAGAGACTATCAACCGCTGTCAATCAACCTCGTGTTCATACTAAATGTCTAAGGAGAGACAACTTACCGTTCCCAGAAAACTGTCTATCCGCTGTCATAGGTAACCACGCTAACTAGCCTTAGTTGTGGTGCAAAAGAGAGCAAGGCTAGGATGAGAGTTGACACGAGAATGATTGACAGCACTAAGACCGTCCTTCTGGCTCTGATTGGTTGTTTCAGATGAAGTGGCGTAGAGGAGCTTGATATTTTTTGCAGATTATACTGCCACAACATAATGATAATTTTGAAAAAAGATGTATAAAACAATTTTACATACTTTTACAAAAAGTATGTAACTGTAGTTTTAAGAAGCAGGTTAATCTGCTGAGGAAGCCAGGATGCAGTTGATGCCACTCAGCTTTTCTTGTCTTTGTTTTGCACAAGTGGCAGTATTTCCAGATAACTAATTTTTATGTTTACCCATCAATATGAAAATTTAGTCACCCTCTTTCAGCCAGCTGACCAGGAGTGTGCAGCAACAGCTGGGAAAGAGGCTGCACTTCATCACAGATGAGGTGGATTATTATCAGTTTTGAAACTGTAAGCTAGTTAATATTAATAACTGGTCCGTGTCTACTTGGTTGGGCACTAAAATTCCAGATTTACCCTTTAATCTTTAATACTGCAGCATAGGAACAGAAAAGGTACAAAATCATGGGGTCAGGTTGACTGTGTCAATTAGCAGCGGCAGCATGAAAAGTCACACTTCTCATTTCAAATGTTTCACACCAGTTCCTTCTAGTGAGGCGGCTTATCAACACAAACTGGGTTTAACTCATTAGCTGTCCATGTTCACTTGATATGCAACAAAACAAAGCCACACTCACTGCTATAACTGCTCAAAATCGGCACAAGAGAGAATCTAGGAAGGACAATAAGATGTCAGAGTGAATTTCTGTAGACAATGAGAATTATTTATGGTTGATTAAAAATGCGTGGATATGTTTTAATGTTGATGCCCAGATAAAAAGGGAGGCAACAAACGGGTAAGAAAAGATAAACAGCTGAGTATTTATTCATGACCCTGCCTGCCAGAGGGGGAGACAATTCGGCCACTAAGTGGCGGTGTTGGTCCAGTGATGATCAGGCGGCAGCAGAACAAGCGGAGCAGCACCGCGGGGAGCAGATTCATGTCCTACATGGGTGATTACAACATGTTTGACATGCATTAAAACAGTCTGGAAGTAGATGCATTACACCTGATAAAAGAATAATCAGAATTATATTCCACTTGTGTTTATTTGTTGCTTTGTTTGCCAGCCTGATTCTGTCTCATCTGCTCTCGCGCCACCTCTTCACTGTGAAGCGCACGAGGCCTTCCGGCGCGTGTCATTACCGACCCAAACGGCTCCTTCGGATGTCACGCGGCGTCACCCTGGACTGGCCCCGCAAAGCGACGTCGCATAATTCCTCTGAAATGTTCACGTTCCCGGCTACATCTGAGGAGGATTTTCCGCTTCGAGCGCCCCCACGAGTGTGACTTGTGTTGAATAGTAGGCAGAAAAATGATTGCCTCGATATGTGAGACCAATGTCAAGAGGATGAAAGCTCGACTGGAGTTGACGAATCAACAGTGGCAAGTAACACATTTACTCTTAACCACTGCCTTTGAGCAAGGTAGGATATTTTCAGCTTTCTTTTACATAACCTTAGACTTTTTATTTTTTTGGAGAAACTTTCTCCTTACTTTACCTATTAAAAAAGAAGAAAAATGGGCACAACAGAAATGAGAAGCTCATACTTTACCAAATATTGCATCATGGGAGTTTGATTTTGCTTGAGAAAGTAGAAATGGGGTCTTCCTGGAAAAATGACCTCTGTCATGGTGTCTGGAAGGATGAAAGTTGGGACCCAGCAGAGATTTTCCCTGTGGTGACGAAAAGCTTCGCTTGGCTCCCCCTTGGTTCTTTGAGTGTTGCCGGCACGAATCCCCCCCCCCCTGCGGGTGAGAAACGAACCTGGACTAAGGTTTCTTTTCTGGCATGAGCCAGTCCTGCCATAATTAACACATCTTCCCTTCTCTCAGGTTAGCACGGGGTGAAAACAGCCATTCATGAATTCTTGCAAACAATGCTCCACCTCTCTTTAGTAAGAGTTCACAGATTTGTCATGCAATGCCCTCAGGAATACAGTGCATTTTCTGCTCAGTCGCAAAATCACTTTCATGCTCCACTGCCGTCCTCTCGCCCGTTTGTTGGGGCCATTCCCTCTCTCACATGTGATTTATTGAGTCTGATTTCAAGGCACGCAGTAATTCACTGCTTCCCTGCCTTCATTAACGGCATATGATCTCGGCAGAGGCCTGTCTGATACTTGCTCACTTCCTTGGTTACTTCTTTTCAAATTATGCGGGCCTCGCGTTTTATCCGAGTCCGGGTTTAGAGCATACGCTGCTTCATGCTCTGTTAGTTGACAAACTTTTTCTTGTGCGCAATTGCAGAACATTAAACCAGCGCCGGCGCATGTGAGGATGCCGTCTCTGGTACCTTCCGTCACATCATCGCCCACTGTGTCACTTCTAACGGAGAGGGAAGGCAGAAAACACTTCCTTTTCAAATGATGTGTTTGGGAATAAAAAAAAATAAAAAAAGACGATATGAGAGAGAAACCTGAGAAAACGAGGAGCAATTACAACAAGGTAGCCACGCAAGGCTCCGGGACCGGGGAGATGATGAAACAGAAGCCCACTTTAGAACAGAGAGACCCAAAAGTCTCACAAGCACCCCCCCCCCCCCCCCCCCACCACCACCACACCACCACCACAGATTTTCAAAGGCAATTCAGGGAGGCAAAGCCGCCTCCTTCCCAGTCATTTCATGCCCTCACGCAACTTCTCATCTCAGCAGGGAGGTGAAGTTTGAAACCAGATAAATAGCTTACCCCATTTACCGACAAGTTGAACACCTTGATTTCACTCGGAATATTTGTTCAGTGTGGCTGGGTGCTGTTTCATCTGGAATTTTTGCATGTGCTTGTTTGCAAAAATGGGGGTGTGCAATGGCTACTAAAAATAGCTCCATTGACCCACTTTTTCAACAGGGACTCTCTGGCATTGTTGAAAAGGACACATCGCATCCCGGAAACAATATGACAAACTTTAAAAGGAGTCGTCTTTTCTTATAATCTGTAGCTGGTGAAGACATCACCTGCAACAGTTTCTGTTTATGCCAGTTTCTGTTCCCTCTGCCGTTTCATTGATGGCTGTGAATCGCTGGAGTCTCTACAGTGTCAAAGATCATTTTAAACTTTAGAGGAAAGTTCTATGCCAGGCTATAGCTGAGAACTACGGTAACAAGAAACTTCAAATAGTAGAAGTAAACCTGTAGTTATTAGAGGTTAATATCTTTAAGTTTTATTCAAAGACAGTAGCAGCTCTTGCTAGCAGTCCCTCCTTTTGTCGCCCCTTCCAGCCAATTAAAAAGCAGGAAATTTATCTGAGATTCTAGGTGGAATAAATAGCACATAAGATAGTTTCCCTATTAAGCACCAAGCAGGGTGTGCCTACTCCACACATGGGTCCTGCTTAAAAATAAGTGCAAGGAAAATGTGTGCTTGTGCAAGCACAAACAATGGAAAAATATTTTCTGGGTGCAACAAACACACCTTTTTATCCATCTGGTACTTTTGTGTTCCCCTTTCTAATGTTGCCCTGGGTAACTGCCTATGTAGCTCATATAAAACAAGCCTCTGCCTTTGGATCACTTTTGTTGCAAAAATTGTTGAAAAATATTTTTCATCTGTCCATTAAGTGAATTTTTCAACCTAATGAAGATGGTGTCAGAAATGTATTTACATTACTGTCAAGGTAGCTGAAAACATAATGGCTTGCCAAAAGATTTGTATGAACCCAGGAACATTTTTACATTGTCAGTTAAACACATGTCAAACAAGTGCTACTATTCTCTTAGGATCTCTGACATTAACAAAATGTTTTCTTCTTCACAACTGCAGCAGACTCAATAATTTGTAATTTAAATTTTTTCAAACCTGAGAGATAGTTGTGCATGAAAATCCTGGCAGATTAGTAATTATGAATAAAACATGCAGGTTGTTACATTTACTTCACAAAGTCCACCTTATCATGACCAATAAAACTGGATGTGTTAAAGTTGGAGAGATATTTATTACAGTCGATAAACTATACAACTTACCCAACTTAAATAACATATCCCTTACAAACTACTCTAATGAAGACAAAGTTGTGAATAATTTCCATTTCTGCTGAGAGGCTTGCTATATTTTTTTTAGGGCCAGGGTTTTAATTTTGATTAATTAATTACATAGATTTTAACATGCTAAAAAAAATTTTTACATTCAAATGTTTTGGCCCGAACCTTTTGCATTAGTGCATTTCAGGTATATCGTAAATCTGATGCGCAAGAGACGTCCGCAAACCACAGCGATGGACGACAAAGCCTAGTTTACTAGGAGTTAAGTTGTGTCAAAAAAATGATACGATGGGAAGCTTGTAAAGTCTGTTGCTGTATCATGCCAAACAAAAGTTAGCCCATCATCGAAGCTATTCAAGCCTAGAATAGCATCTAATGCTAAACATATTGCAGCACAGACGACCCCAACGCTAATGTCAGCATCCACAGTTCACATTTCTGAAGTATTTGTTTAAAGGAGTTCCATGAATGATCAGGAATTAGTGAAGCAAATGAAAGCTAAAAGGGTAGAATAGCACTTTGCATCAATGTGATGGTTGAGTAACATAAAAACATTAACTGTTACTCCCAAAAAGTGTATTTGCAAGTCAATATGAAGACACTGATGTCCTCATGACAGTTAAGGGTTTAAAAACAATTAAATATCTTTGTTGTTGAGCTCATATGTGTAATTATTATTTAAATTTGCAGCAAAACAGGTTTTTGAGTTGAAAATATTGCTTATTTTGCCAATATGTACAATTACAGATATAAAATTAAACATTTTAAGTGTGTCACACCACAAATTTTTTCCCTTCTTGTTTTTCTATTTAGTACCAATAAACAATCAACCTCATCATTACATACAAACCAGTTTAGTCCAGATTAATTTGATTCAGTGATTCAATCCAGTCAAATTAGAAAAAAGTTTTCTCTCAAGGAAAACCATCAGACCCCATCAAGCAATTGGCAAATTAGCTAAATTATTTAATTGGCCAAAAGAGAGCAAAGCTGGTGCTGTGGGCCAAGAATTAAAAATATTTCTGATAAAACATAGTTCAGGGGCCACTAATACGCAGAGAAAAACAAGCTCAGAGCGGAATTTTGACTTTTTCTTTTTCCACTTGATTTACAGAGAAGTCTCTTAAGTCTTTTACAAAGCAGTTGTAAATCAAACGCAACATCACTAAGATTTGAAAACCTTCCGAAAGAAATTATGGTAGAACGACAAAGACTTTAAACGTGTTCTCTTTTACAATAGAAGATTGATGTTCTCTGAAAGCAAGCAACGCATACATGCTGGTGTCAGAGATCTGCCAAAACCACACTGCAACATCCTCATGAATGGCTCTGGAATAAAAACCATGTTCTCAACTAAATATTCTCTCCAAAGTGAGCTGCGAGTCATGTAATGGGAGCAATGATGAGTGTAAAATCCTGGACTACTCCCCTGACACCTTCTTGTTGATCTGAATCCAGACAGTGCGCTCTGAAGTGCTGCACTTTCAAGGGAGGGAAAAGGGAAAAAAAGAAAAAAAAAGACGCCTGCTCCTATGGCAACAGAAAATCAGTTAAATGAAGACAAACAGGAGGCCTCTGAACCTCCACCTACGCATGCGGTAAAAAACACAACCTCCTTTTACAAATCCATCAATGTGGTAACTTTGTAGACTCTCTGAATGCTAATGGCTCGTAGCATGCTCCGCTTAAATAGGTCACGACTGGGAATAATTGTATTAACTGCTGTAAATAGAAATAAACAGGAGAAAGTGGAAAACAGTAATGGCTTGTCGGGGTCTATTCAGAGGCTTTCTCAGAAAATCGGGGAGAAGTCTTGAGGGAGGCACTCGGTGTCAGAACTTGGCTTTTTTCTAAAAACTGCCATCTGCCTAAGAACGCCAATTATCAACAAGGAGACAAGGAGAGCAGGAAGTTTAAGACGCAAACATTAGACCTTAAAATATTCTTTGGAAAAACTAATTCCAGGGAGGTTATCATACATGGATTTTCTTACTTTAGAGCTCTTATTAAACTATTGTTTCTGGAGAGTACATTCACTTGTGATTAAGGGTCATTCAAGGTAAGGAATACATTAGAATTAGTTTTTCAGGGTGAGCTGTCAGATCTACTCAATGTTTTTTTTTTTTCCAATCCTCTGTTCACTTCAGGACTGTCAGGACTGAGACATGAAGCCAAGAACGAACTGTTCTCTAAACAGCCCACAAGTATGTGCAGCAGAGGCTGTTTGCAGGGAAAACATCAGGAAGTTGCTAAATTCTTCAATCAGCCGAAAGGGAGCACAGCGGGTCAGATGTGCATGCATGAACTCTTTGCACATATCATCACGTCCATGGACATTATCTGGTCTTCAAACTAATATCTTTTGTCAGTTGTGTCTTGGTTTCTAACTCACCCTTCACCCCAGACAGAGATCTACATTTACTCGACAGTACTTTTTTTTTTATAGCTGTTGGTCAAGCTACTTGACTCTCACAGGCTGACAAGAGCAAGATATTCTTTAAATCTTTAAACAGATGGCTCCCAAGAAGTCTGGGGGTAAAAATAAAAACACGTGCATAAGGCCTGAGAGCTCAAGATGTCATCTATTCTTCATCTCCTCTTCTTTGGGGACCTGGTTGGAAGGGTAGTGGTTGTGTGAGTACATGTAGAATTTTGCCCACAATATAGATGTGAATCATTACTTTGTATAAGACAAAATGTAATATCTTTACAAAAAAATTACAAAATCTAAATTCCCACAAGAATAACCATGGTTCTCTAAGTTGCAGGAGAGAGATGTGTCACATTGTGATGCAATGCCTCTAAAGAATTTATTCAACAACATTAATCCTGATTGGCTGGTCGTTGTACCTATCCTTTAAGTACAATATGACAGAGCACCAAGCAAGGAAAACGACTTTTCTCGCTTCATCAAGAAAGCATGGTTGTCTAGGGACGATGGTGGTAGGAGTTTGTCCCATAATCGGTGGGTTGCCGGTTTGATTCCTGCTCCACCTGTCTTCATCATTATGGTGGTCAGAAGGCTCTGTGACACCACTGGACGGTAGCCTCGCCTCTGCCAGACTACCCCTGGGACTGTGGCTCCAATAAAGTAGCTTGTCACCTCCAGAATGTGAATGTTGATGGTGGCAAAGACTGATTGTAGTATGAAGTACTTTGGGTTCCTCTGGACTTGGCAAAGCAATACATAAGTACAGGCCAAGAACAAGAGTTATTCATTTTCATCTCTCACTATGGGATTTGGAGGCTCTTGTGTTGCTTATTCCCAGCAGCCCATACAGAGACACAATTCCAAGGATTCAGACCAGCGCTGCATGGGCTTGGACATGGAACTAAGATTAACATTCAAAGCAAGTTGAAAAAACTAACTATTACCCAGAGAAATTCCTTGACACCTCAGTCCAATTTCACAAGTGGGCCAGGAGTCAAGAAACATGGGTCAATTGTCTCTTTCAGTAAACCCTCATGCTTCAGCAGCAGTAAACCTGAGGTAAAAGGTGATCTCATACTGGCACAGTCAAAATGACGTATACGAAGGGAAGTAGGGCATTAGTAGCTCCCCATGAGCATCAGTCACCACCAACAGGGGTCGCAAAGTCTCCAACCAGTTCTTGACTTGCATCTTGATCTGACAGTGGCACATTTATTCTGGACATGAACATCTGCTTGTGGGATCAAGAGATAAGACAGAGACCACCCCCTTGGCACCTAGCATTCCTCTGGAAGGGAGCATTGCACTCTGGCATTAACACAGATTTTATTGCAATGAGAGGTCTGAAATAAATCAACAGCCCTGGGAGCGTCCTAGTCATGGGTGCAGGTGAGTTGGTCTTACCAGTTAGCAAACAGTTAATGCCAGCTTTTTCTTTACTGCCAAAGTCCTGGGAGGAAACTCCTTACATCAAAGCCTTGGTGTTAAGTTATGGCTCTTTCGTATGACCGCAGCCTTCTTCAGCAGGACTGGGACAATTGGGAGAAGCTGTTGCTTTGAGCTGATTGCCTGTCTTCGATTGACAAGATGGCGGTATCCTGCCTGAGCCGGATTGAGTCGACTTGGTGAGAGTCTTTGCTCAACACCTCAGAACCTGCAGGTGGAAAGCCATGCTCATCTCCTGGGTTGCTGTCTACTCATTTCTGAGCAAGGATAGCTTTTGTTTTAATGGAAGCTAGCACTCAGGTAGCTTAACAAACCAGCTAAACCAAATGAAAGCAGCGGCTAATACTTAGCACTCAAGTGTACAAGCTTTGGTCTGTGGACAATTAGAGTGGGTTCCTGATGATCACAAATATATGCAGGCAGGCTGTTGCATTGTGAGTTTGTAGGAGTTTGGCTGGTTTTATGGGACCAGTGGGTCCCAGTTAGGTCCTGAATTGGTATTTAACTGCTTTTGTTACTGATTGTAAATTAAAAAAACTTTATTGACATTTGTTGTTGAGGAAGATACTCTGAAAATCTAACTTTTTTTGGATTGCATTTAGAACAGGTTCAGCTTTAAAGTTTATATGTTGCTTCCAGAAACCTGCACTGACCCAATACTCAAAAAAAATCCCAGAAATGGTTTTCCCCATATCCTAAACCGTCACGATCCGCCAAACCCGACCTGAAAGAAAAACATTTGACAGAAACAAAACATGGATCTCTCTAGTTTTCGATGTCTGCCTGGGGAATATGAGAGATGAAGATTCGGTGTGAAAGGTGATATGTATAAAACATGAGGTGGCTGGGAGAGAGAGGTGAGCGCTGGGCAATGCCTCTGAGAACAGACTAAATATATCGTGTATGTCAGATTTATGACCCTCTAACCTTTTAACCTGAGCTCTGGAGCACGCTACAGTATAGTGCATGTCAAATAATTTAAATATGTCAGTTTATTTGCACTTGTTAAATTAATTTTTCATCATCACATTCTTTTGAAGGAGTAAACAGTGGGTTCAGCTGTTATGCTTTTGAGAGGAGAAATAAGAGTCTAGAAAGTCCAGTTTTACTGTGGAACCACTGCGTGTACTGCATCAGTTGGCAGCTTAACACTTTACCTTTTGTTTTTAGAAGATATAAGAATTCAGAAAAGTAGAAGCAACTGTAGTGAAACAGAAACAACAGCAGGCATCTCTCTTTTGGCCTCCTGAGTACCTGTAAAACATGAACACAACATTAAGCTCATTGTTGGAATCCCACATAACTCCAAAGTCTTTACAACTCAAAAGGATATGAGATCAGACTGACATCTTCACAGGAAAACACATTACTATTTCAGCTGGCATTGCTGCTTCCGTGCTGCTCTGCAACCATTACCAGTCAGCCCTTACCGCTTCTTCTTAATAGTTAATGATTTCTTCAAGTGTGAGCTGGTGTGGTTCACACATTTCCCTCTGAAGGCTTCACATTGTAAGATGATATCCACGTTTAATCCAGAAATTAGCTTTTTTTCTGGCAGTGAGCATCAATTTTGTGAGAATGTGCAAACCTAAAACCACAGATTGGATCTTAAGAAATGACTCGGATCCTGCAAAACTGAAGAATCTACCACAGAAATGTGGAAGATGTGAAACCTGGCCACTGAGCAATGTGTAAGCTGGTGTGTTAAAATAACTAGATGAATGCAAGTAGAATGTGTATTAATACACACAGGACAGCAATATTCAGGTGGGCGCCTGATTAACTAGTACAGTGGTTCTCACATTATATTCTCTGCCATAGAGCAAAAATAAAGTCTAAGTAGGAATAGTTCTAGTTTTTCAAACTTGAAAATATTTTCAAGAAAACCTTCAGTTGGCAATTTCATTTAGTAGAAATCCACATTAGTTGGTACTACAGGATGACGCCATTCCATAATCTTTAGCCTGAATTATGTTTCAGACTTCCAGATGTTTCCTACATTTAAAAAAGCAGTCTTTTTCAGAGCAAAAGAATTATTAAAATTTATTGGAATAAATTACCTTTACATTTTAAAATAAATAATATAATCATATCTACACCCTCATCTTTAAAGTATTGAAAGGGTGATTTGGATAAATGGATTCTGATTACATATACTAGTATATTTATGTTTTGACAATCACAAAGCATAAAAGGGTAAAAATTTTATTTAATACAATATTGCTTTCAAGTTTCTTATTCTTTTCATCACGAAGAGAGAATTTATTACAAATTTCGCTGTATTTAAGGATTGCTTTTCTTGTACTTGCTACGAAGAATGAAGTCATATTTTTGGTTACTGAAACAAATTGCTTTACTTCAGCTGCCACGATCACTCTGGGCACTACAAACACAAACAACGCTACAGAAACCCCACCAGAAATAAGTTGGATAATATCTATGCTATTTAGACTTTACTAATGCAAACATGGTGGGAATTTAAAGAAAACAGACCAAACCTTACAAAAACCACTAGTTCTGTGAGAGTGAAGTTGTTTTAAGACAGCAGAAGTTCACTTTTATAGGAGATGTGAACTACCTTTAAGATTTTAACGGAACCTAAATTGCTAATTATGTACTGTAGGAAGTTAGGAAGATTTGGCAAACAGTTCTTATGTGACTGTATCCAGCAACTGGTTGCAGAAGACCTCCATAGAGATCAGAAAATAAAAATCTAAACACCTAGCTACAAAATGTAATTTTAAAAGTTCCTCTCCTAGATGCTCTAGAAGGTTTATGGAATATTTTGTAATAAAATAATTCCTCTGTGTTTATATTTACCTTTCCGTGCTCATAAAAATGAATCTTCTTAAAGAATCTACCCCGCTTCTCTTCTTACCACTTGCCACACAATGAGAAGGTCTGCAGCTGTCCAAAAAACTGAATGCGCTGACAGTCTGCACACATGCACTTCTGTGAGGAGATAGCATTGGTGGGGACAGAAACCGCAGCTGGAAACCAGCTGTATCTCTCTTAGCAGTGCAGCTGCTACACAAATTGCATCCTGCTACTGCTCAGGTTGTAACCAAAGGTATTTCATCAAACAGCTGAGACAGAGAATCCCTAAGTTCAATTAAAATAAAAATGGCACCATGCTCAGGTTCTGTGCATGGTGCTACCGTCTCCTGAAGAAAACTCAGATCATGTCTCAAGGAGACTCTATGGACAAGTGGAAGAAAGTTCTTTGGTCTGATGTAAGCTAGCTCAGAGTCGTGACAGTAAATGGAACGTGAAAACAATTAACTTGATGTGTCTAAAAGTAAATTTACTTGGCGCTGCTGATTTTATAGCACAGACCAGATGATAAAGGAACAAGACTTTGACGGAGCTCAAGATAAACAGTAAATGCTTGTGATTCATGTTGTTGCGCTATTAAAAAATCATTTAAAAAAAATTGTGATTAATAAATAAGTCATTGGTACTATCGTCATCACATTAAGTACAACATCTGTACAGAAAATGAAGACAACCCAAAATGACAAGTTGCTAGGAGACTGTGACACAAAGAGTCAAAAGAAACATACTATAACGAAGAAAAACCAAATGCAAATGAAAATTATGTTTCCCTTTGTCTATGCCTTGTACCGAGGATGTTAAAAAGCCACGTCTATAGAAATCATTCATTGACCTTTTCCAGTTATGATTAAGACTGGATCCTCAAGTGCTGTTGATGAGTTGGGATTGGTGTGGGTACTGACAAGCCTTCAAACACGTGGAGCTGAAAAATAGATATTAGATGTTGACCATGTGTACTGTAGACAGGACTGTTAGTGCTGCACTTCACAAATATAACCTTTATGGAAGAGTGGCAGAAAGAGAGCTGCTGTTAATAGAAAACCTTAAGAATTACAGTTTCACATTTTACCACAAGCCATGTAGGAGACACAGCCAGAATTGATAGGAAGATGAATGGGTGACCTGTCCAGGGTGAACCCCTCCTCTTGCCCGGAACGTTCACTGGAGATTGGCACCAGCCCCCTTCCAACCCCACTAAGGGACAAGGGCGTAAAGAAAATGGATGGATGGATGGATGGATGAAAGGGCTAAATACAGGATACTCAAGGCCACAGACGTTACAAATAGATACAAAACTAGACAAAAAACAAAGCCGGAGCTACAATGGAATAGCTCACATCAAAGCAGGTTCACGTTTCACTCAGTGTATCATAAGCCTGGCGGGCCACCAGGCTTCATTTATTCCTACAGGCTAAGCATTGTTTATTTTAAATAGTGTTTTTTATGCAACAGTGACAGCGAAGACAAACAAAGCTAGGTTTATTGTTGATGCATTGAACTGGGCACGAGGGAGTGCGCACCAGCCCACTGCCCTAACACCTGTCTGTTAGCCTCATGTTATTATTTCAAAATAACAATGCCTGCTGGTGCATTTCTGAATTTTTGTAACTTTAATATGTTTTAATACAATAACACGGTGAGCCGCTACTGTGCTGCCCGCTACTGTGCTGCCCTTCATAAGCCCAGTACCAATGGGCTTATCAAGGTTTTCTAGGAGAAACCCTGATGGTTCCCCTAGAAAATGTTATTCTCCTGACGCTCATGCGTTGCTGATCTTATGTTGATATGATATTTTGGTCTGGTCTGGTGTGGTCTGGATCTCAATACAATTGAGAAACTGTGTAAGACTATCTAGAATATGTTTATGTGATCTGCAAAGAAGAATAGGTAAGAACATGGAGGACAGATGCCATAAAGCTATTTCCTCAACATATTAGATCAGGGAACTTGAAGACAAAGTCACAAACCACTTTGGAATTTTATATGTAACCATTTTGGAAACTTGAAAAATAAGACCAACCCAACTCAAAACGCTCGTTTGTCCATCACTGTGTTGTTTGGCTGGTCCACAAAACAAGGCAGGTCCACACTTCAGTGAGCAATTTGATCTGGAGAGAAGATCGTCAAGGCTGACTTTTGGAGCTTATAGAGGTCAAGGGGTCAGGAAAATGGTAGCTAACATTTCTGCAGTCCCCACTAATCCTGGACACAAACAGAGAACTATTTGTAAAAACTAATAGATCATTTTCTTCCCAGAAAGAAACTGTCTTTCTGGGACAAAAAGACAGGTTGTCTCTATGATGAACATCATGAATACATCACAGCCTGAGTAGTTAGCTAAGATTCTGTTTCCACTCAGAAACACACAAATCTGCTCTTAATGTCATCATTTGGGCACATTTTCTATGTGCACAAACTTAGACAGAAACAAAAATTCCATGGAAATATTAAAAGTCCATATTTCTTAATTTATTCTTCTAATATTATTATACCATAAACTTACTTTCCACATTCAAGGTTGCACCTTGCAGTGAAGGATATTATGAAAACACATTTGATATTTTTTCTTAAAGCAACATTGCTCCTATGTACAAGGTGAGGAGCTGAGCTTACAAACAGTAGAAAAAACATATTTTTATGTAACTCAGGAACAGAGTTACTCTGACAAGGACAAAATAATTTGTTTTTGTATGAATGTTACAAAGAAAGAGTTCCAAGAAACCTTTCAACCATTGCAAGATGTTTTCTTGGCACACACACACCCTTCACCTTTGGCAAAGCAGCTTTTTGTTTCTTCATGATGAAGACAAATTCTCAAACTCATTCTAGGGGAACCGCTTTTGTAATTCATTTCACTGTCAGCAAAGACCGTCAAAGAAAACGAGAAATGATCCGTTTCCTGGTAAATGTAATAATTGGATTCTTCAACAAATCAAATACTAAAGTCCCTTTTCAAACAAGTACACCAGAGATTTTCTGAAGAGTTTTTGAAGAATTTAAAGAATTGCGCTGCTCACGGTGGCAGCATGTTAGAGACGCTAACAGCTATGTTAGTTCTGATTTGTTCTTTTTGTAGACTTTTCTTTATGTATATAAATATATATTGCATATTCTTTTTGCATATTGCATATTCTTTTGAATATGCATATATTATATATATATATATATATATATATATATATATATTGGCATTTTTGCATTTTTGCAAAAAGAATATGCAATTATTCTTTTTGGTTTTGGATGTTGGGCAGTTGTAAAAAACTCTAATCACACCTTTTAAGTCCGGTAGACTCGGTTCAATAGGACCAAAATAGCAACATTTGTTACATTTTCATCTGTTGCAGTTCGCATTCACATTGTACTGTGTCAAACAAAAACAAACCGTTTGAAATCCTGTTCCCCCCCTCGCCTGTGGTGGCGCTGCACCAAGAACCACTGAAGGAAACAATATGGAAACAGCTAAAGAACTTCTTTTTTTCAAAAAATTTAACAAAAACAGAGTGGCATCAGATTTTAGCGGCTGTACAATTTTTCCTTTGTCTTTGTGAAAAAACACGACCCATTTCTCCCGCTAGTGCTCGATTCTCACCTTTGTTTTCTTTGAATTTACCTAGAATGGCATGCGCTGTGGTCAGCTTCTTGGAGTGGTCTCTGGTCAGCTTGGCGTGTTGACCAGAGACCACTCCAAGACACATATGTATTCCAACCGCACCAGATGCAACGTTTTTTGGTCCACATCAGGGTTTGAATTTGCATTTATGCCTCCCTAATGAAGTAGACTTTCTAGGCAAATGAACTGCAGATCAACTAAAGCGGACTAAACAAAGCTTTCTCCAAGTTGGCTATTGGTAAATCTCACTAAAATTTGTATTTTGGCATTGTACAGTCCAATCAAGGGGATTTGAAGGCGGAGTCGACATCGAACCTTGTCCAACCCTGTTGCATTGTGGCGATGATGTGCTAATTTCAAACCATTAGAAACAGCTGTGATATGAAGTCAAATTTTATTTAAGTTGTTTTTGATATATACAGAATTTTTATAGTATCTGAAGGTAACATAGTCACTTGACTATAAAATGGGACCATGTGCCTAAAAATACCTAATACGCCCCAGATAGGACAAAGATTACTTGATTCATTCACTTATTTATAATGTCAATGTTTCTTTAACGTATCAGATGAAGAATTATTTTTAAGGGTATCCTTGCATCACGTCTTGCTGCATTCATCCTTCACTGACTCCCGTCCACATTTTTTATGCCCTGCCAGCAAAACAATCCATTCAGCAGTGGAAGTGTAAAACTGTTATTTCAAATTTGGGAGAAAAGCTGTTTGGCGGGGCAGGGAGCATTGTGTTGATGCCTCTGCACTTAATCCACTCTGTCAAGTGAATTGACTCAGTCATGATAGCACACACAACCTGTGACATTCAGCTGTTTACACACAAATGTCGCCGTGGTAATCCACCAAATCCCTCTCAAATCCCCTTAACCACAGATGGTTGCGTCCGAACAAAGCGCCGTTAGTTTCAATCACTCAGTCAGGAGCGTCTGATAAACCGGAGACCTCAGCCTGAAACAGGATATAGGACAAGCGCCAAGATCAGGTTAATGGAGCGGCTTAATTTAATTTTGAATGGGATGAATTTAAATGTACATTAACACTGTATAGACAGCATATAGAGATGGATCATTTAAACATGCAATGCACTAACGTGTGTTTTCTCCAATGTGAGCCACACTGTTAAATAAAATTATGTTTTTATCCTGCTGTGTAACGACGAATGCAAAGGCATCATATATTATTATTTGGCAGATTTCTTCTGGTTTTACTCTTTCGTCTCACACAAATGTATCAGCTCGTTAAACTGATTCAATTGCAAGGGCTGCAGTTTCCGATTATTTTAGCAATCAATTAATCGGTTAATCAATCTTAGCAACTATTCCGACGATTAATCGACTCATCAGTTAACACAATTTCCACATTTGCCGCATTTTTCACTTAACCACCTAAGAAAACCTTTTATATATTGGATATACATAAAAAGACGAAAATAGACAAATAATTCAATTCCTTTTTCAAATAAGAAAAAGAACATTATATTGAAACAACAAACACACTCAATCATTTGCAGCTAAAATAAATACTTCCAACATCAACATGTGAAAAGCTCAGCCCTTTCTGCTTGACCTGAGATGCTTAATATAAGAATTTAAACTAGATTAAGCTGCAACTGGAAATAAAACAACTAAAACACTCCCCTTTTTATAAGAACTATTATATATTCTGCATCGTTAATTGAATACAAACTAATAAGTAAACAAATGATTTGTCTTAGTTTACACATCAAGTCTTTGGATATGTAATTTTGCTGTAAAAGCTTCTTTGCTCTGAGATTTTAAAAAAAATCAACTAGAAAATGTATTCTCATGAGCTCAAGCCAAGTGTGAAAGGTGTGAATCCTGTAGGCTGTGAACATGGGAGGAAAGATGAATACCAGTCCAGGGCTTGGATTCATTGGACTTTAAGCTAAAGTTGTGAGTGGTTGTGTGTTTTTTTATTGTAGCTGCCTACCAGCTGTGTTCCTCCTGTTCCAGAAGACACCCTTCCACTGTAAAACATTCATGTTTGAGGATCAACATTATAAATTCAGCTTTGTGCCTCACTGATTATTTCCGGTGAATTTATTTCGTCACAGCTGGACTCTGCTGAAGCATCTCACCAGGAGTGACATGGACTCAAACTGTGTGCTGCTGTTGCATGAATCCAGATTGACAGTTAAAAAAAAATTGGTAGAATACACTGCACAAGATTAACATTAGAATTACGGTATCATAACAAACTGCAGGAACCGGGTTGTTCTGTGTGGAGCTGCAGGTTTGTCCTGGAGGGCAGGGCCAAGCAGGAAGCTTCCTGCGGATCATTAGTCCTGGAGGACAAGAAGAGCTGAATGCTATCCTACGCCACCTGCTTCAAACTCGAGGCACAGGGGCCAAATCCGGCCTGCCACAGCTCTCTATGTGGCCCCATAACCACCAAACGCCAAATTACATCAATCAGTCTCCCAAGTTTTTTTTTTGTAATTCCGGAACCATGGAAATTCATGCAAAATCAACAGAGCCCCGCATTTTTTTCATGGTAATCCATACTTATGAGTTTATTCCAAATTATCCCCCAAAAATGGTCAAAAACATCCCAGGTTTATGTGGCTGCTAACCCCCACCTGTAGGTGGCAGTGTTTTTTACTTTTGTGACACTTGCCTCAGCCTTACTTGATGTCAAGATACCGTCCGTGATCGGCACAGTGAATAACAAAAAGTGCATTAATACTTTCACAGAACACTTTAACCTAACCCCTATTTTAACATGTTCAGAGGTGGAATTTGACAGCACAGGTGAAAAAACAACAGTGGTTTGAACAATAAACCATCCTTCAGGGGTGACTGCTCCATCTGCCGAGTCCTCTGAGTGTCTGACCTTCGTGTTGTTTCTCATTCATGTCACCGCCCTGCTGGTCAAAGAGCCCTGCTGCCTCCTCAGGTCATAACTCCCTCCTGAGAGCCATCAGCCTTATAAGTTATTGATATAGATGCTAAAATTGTGAGCTGCTGAATCGTCAGATTTGTTTTTATTTAGTTTAACTAAAATTTTAAATTATTTTTAATGGTTTGTTTAAGTATCCTGCTGCACACTATGTCATGCTGCCAGCACCTGCTTAGGGGATTTTGGGAACCACAGACAATTGCTTCTGTTGTTTTTGCATCACACTGGAAGAAATTCCAACCCGTCCACTAGTGGAGATTTTAGGCACACTGATTCAGTGACTATTAATATAAGTAGAGGCACGGAATCATAAAGCTGTGTGGCATCTAGAGATATTGTACATATTGTTACATATTGGCCACAGTAACATAATATGAGCTGAGCAGACCACCACTTGAAGCGTGTCAGAGGCCTATTTCTCTTCTTTGACAACACTGTACAGTAACAGTACAGATGAGAAAGAGAAAGTGTGCGCTGAGCTCTTAAAGTTTTTTTGACAAAAGGATCAAAATGAATGGCTGGGAGCCTGAGTCTACCCATGACACTAGTTCGCTCTGAAGCACCTTGACAGAAAACTGTCAAGGTGTAAAATGATTCTTCGAAAACATTTTACAGAAGCAGACACTCGATTGATATGAAAGTTGTAATAGCCAACTTTCATACCAATAGAGCGATATTTGTAGGCGGTGAGGGCAAGTTAAAAATTGCGTAGGGGTCAAAAATTCACTTTGTTTCTCTCTCTAACAGTTAATTTCAGTTACACTCTGTGATTTGGCCGTTGGAAATTTCGCTCATTTTTTGCTAACTACATCTGCATTTTTACTTGAAACCTCAGTAAGAGATTGAACCGCATGCAGCAGTTTGAGAAGCATTAAGGGAGGCAGAAAAATAATGAATAAAAAAGAGATATTCTATTTACGGTAAAACAATGCAACAGCAAAGCTCTCCCTATGTACTGTTATGGCAGGCCTCAAATAATACCTACATTTTCAAGTTTTATTGAGTTAACAGAATTATTCTACCGCAGCAGCGCAGCTATGGATGGGATGCAAAAGAATAGTCTTTTTGCCTTCCAGCGTTTTCGTATGTAAACAATAACATGCAAGGGGTCTATATTTGTAAATCTGATTTTGATTAAGTCATTACCTCACCAGCCATGAACCTCACCGCATGTCACTGTTATCTATCTATCTATCTATCTATCTATCTATCTATCTATCTATCTATCTATCTATCTATCTATCTATCTATCTATCTATCTATCTATTACAATTGACATCTTTTAAAACAAAAACACGGTGAGTCGAGGGTGAACCGACCACTGGGCTTATAAAGTTTTCTGGGGGAAACCCTGAAAATGTATTGTTTGTCTGAGTTCTCAAAGCAAAAACAGCCAATCACATGTGGAAAGCATGAGACATCCAACTGGTTTTAAAGGAAATGTCAAGCTCAAAACACAGAGAAAAACGAGGTATATTGTTAAAATGCTGCTCTGCAAATGCTCGGGGAAGAACATTTAATTGTTTTACTCGTGAACCAACTTTATGACTAGGACTAAGTGGAAAATGTTTTGCTGTTGATCGCCTGCCTAATGTGGTCACCAGAGCATCTGTTCTTATGGTCGGATAACAACAAGTCTTAAACAGTGGCTTGTAAACTTTATGACTAAGCACAGAAGGAAAGAAAGTTCAGGCATGATGCCAAAGAGGTGGAGCTGATGAGTTTGGAGTGGAGGAGTAAAACAGTGAAGGGGTGGAGGAAGGGAACAGTGATGAGTTCAATGTGAATAATTTATTACATATGATTTTAGCCTCTTTGTTCTTCATCCAAAGTATTGGGGTTTAAAGTTTGACTGGATTTATTATGTGTGATCAAATTTCCATTCCTGGTAAGTTAATAAAGAACAAACATAATGGGAAATCGCCTAACAGTGTACTTAAGGTCACATGGGTATAATCCACTGGTTTCCAGTTTTCCTATTTGACTTTGTTAAACATACAGATGTCTCCCTCTCCCCACCACCACCATCATCCAATGTCAAGTAAAAGTATGACGTTGAGTTTCCTGACCCACATCCAGAATCACACTGAGGAGACGAGTCATAAAAGGTGAAGAATTTATTACGCAGTTTGACACAGAGAACGAGAAGTGTAACGATGAGGCTCTTGGCCTTTTCTGGGGCAGGAAGCAGACACATCTGGAGGACGAGAGAAAAGTTATCTGGGGTTTCTGCAGGTTGGGTGAGAGTGATTTCAATTATTTTACGAACGTGCGGCTTACGGTGACTTGAAGCTGAGAAATGAGTGGGAGGAACGGATCGGGTGGTTTGAGGAGAGTTTGGTTTCTGAAAGTAGTGTCACGCTGACATATGGAAGCACACACAACAGAATACCGACATTACAATGCATTTGTCACCTCGTACGGAGGTGACAGAGATTTCTTGTTCATCTGAGGCAAAAAGTAGGAGTTGGTAGTTGAGAGATTATTCAAAGGGTGAAAGACTGTTGGAGCAGCAGAAGTGAGAGTGCTGTGTACAGGTGCATCCTCCAAATGGAAGGGTGTGATGAACATAGACAGCAAAGTGGGACAACGAGCTCCCTCTATATACACACTATGTCTGACCGTCAAGTTTGAGCTCGGAGCTACCTTAGCAGTGCCAAACTCCTTCCAGACCCTGGAGACAAATTTTGGATTTTGTTCCACAATTAGTAGGTCTTGAGTAGTGCAGTGCTTGTCTTCGTGGGTTTATGCCACAAAAGTAGGCTGTAGGGTGGGGATCTCAGAGTAGAGGGGGTGCTTCTCTAAATTAAAAGAAGTCAGTTAAGGCGGTTTGGCCATCCGGTCAAGATGAAGGTGCCTCCCTTTGGAGACCCAATGGTAGACAATGCATTTTTTTCTCCTTATGCTTCAAAACTAGGTGCTGCTTTGTGCTGATCTACCACAAAAAGACCAGCTGAAATGTGATAATAAACATTTCTGTTTTGGTTTATAAAAAGTCCTGTTAAGCAAAGCAACATTTTTGTCTACTGAAAGTCATCGTCAACAGAGTCAGATCCACAGGGGATGTTAGCATAGGTTTCCGAAAGATTTTCTCCAGTCACTGTTTGCCCCACCTTGAGATGACCTCTGCTTGTGATT
Source organism: Poecilia picta (assembly GCA_033032245.1). Taxonomy (NCBI): domain Eukaryota; kingdom Metazoa; phylum Chordata; class Actinopteri; order Cyprinodontiformes; family Poeciliidae; genus Poecilia; species Poecilia picta. Next base: position 5,967,005 of record CM065356.1, on the reverse strand, counting down.
GTGACAATCTCGTCTACTTCACATCTGTGCATACCTATTAAAAGTTTACCCAAGCCCGTCCAAACAAAACAGCAAAAAACCAACTCTCAAGGAAACAAAGTTATTCATTTTGTGCCTGCTGTTCGAGTATTCAGATAACCTCGGCTGGCTTAATCAGTTGGCCTGCTTTAGTGTGAGAATAAGAGTTCACGCTGAAACACAAGGTATTGCATTAAATCCACAGACGGCTCTCTGCTGCTTACTCTTAGGTCAAGAGGTGACAGCTCAAAGAAGGCTTTAAATCATGAGAACTGCTTTGCCTTCCAGTGGAGCTGCGGAGACCCACCTACATTAAGTCAGTAAAGTCTCTGGATTTAGCCAGGATCTGAACGCTTCCTCATGTGTTGCATATCAATGGGTCGGCCCCGACAGCGAGCGATGCACGGGGAGAGAGTGGCAAACGGCAAGCAGCTCTAGCACAGGTTCTCACCTCCGATACACGTCGGTTTGTATTAATAAGAGAGAGACGGGCCACACACACAATCAATAAGTTCAGAATGCGTTTAAACTGTGATGTCAAAGAGTCAAATTCATTTTCCTGTGGAGAGAATAGAGAAAAGTGGCACATTTTTAAAAAGCTCACTGGAACAAGAATCTGTAAGAGGATGCAAGTAACAACTGAAAACATTATTCAGTTTGGAGAAAATGTTAAGCATTTAACAACAAATGATGAAACCAGGTGAACTCTCCATGTCCTGTTAGCTCAAGCAACACAATGAAAATACAGGAAATATTTTAAATGTGGCAAATTAACAATAAAAGGTATTTTTTCAGTTTTCTAACAGGATTTTGAGACATTGGCAAGTTTTATAGGATTCTTCTTTGTTGAACTTTCAGGTGAAATGGAAATACCACATTGACCCAACAACAGCACAGTGGACTCCTGAATATTTGTGTTTCAGTCTTCGCACATTTTTCTCAATCGCAGACAGGTGAATAGCTGTACTGTTGGTTGGTGTTTGCGTACCATTTCACAGTAACATGCTTCTTTGTGTTGGTCTGTCAAATAACATCACACTAAAATACACTAAAGTTTGCAGGACACACAAATATTTTGTCATGAATAATTTGTCTTCCACTCTGGTTTGTTTAGGTCCAGTAATGTCCAATGCAGAGAAAACTTACTTATCACTCAAGTAATACAATCATTTCTGGTTCAAATCAACAACAAAAAAAAGTCATTCAATGAGGAAAAAGAACATTTAGACGCCGTCGTAAACCTCGAGGAGCAGAGAAACTCACATTGACAAATGTTGATTTGAGCGATGAATGGAAGTGTTATTTTTACTAAATGTGGTATATTGTGTGTGTGTGTGTGTGAGTGTGTGTGGGAGTATGCGGATGTATGAATAAGACGACAACCAGGAGACTGATTTCTCTGGGAGTGTTGTATAACTGTAACTTAGTAACACGCGGCAGGGTGTCTTAAATGGTTCTCTGTTAGTGAAGAATAGATTGCCCTTTGGCGAAGCAGCGCCGCTTCCAGAAATTCTGGCACTTTAGGCAAATGTCCTTTGTTTTCAGTGTGAGGGGGCTGACTTTGTGCTATGGTACCTCCAAATCTTAGGAAAATCACATTCATATTCTGGTACCAAAACAAATGAGCCACAGCAATTAACACTAAATGTAAAAAATGTTCAGTTTGGAAGGGTTTGTCTCGGCTCACATGCCTCAAACCTCATCCGTCCGTTCTGGTACTAAGCTCTGCCAGTTTCTAAGAGGTGAAACCTGCTTCGTGTAGAACAGTCATGGCACACAGTGTTTTATTACACCCAAATCTTTGTGGCTGCATCTTGTGTGTCAAAAAATTACAAGCAGAAGGCTAACCTGCTCTGTATTTCAGCACTAATCCATCTGTCATCTTTGTCGTTTGCTCAAAATGTTCTTCCTTGAGAGCAAGCGTTTGTATTTTGCTGCCAGTGAGGATGAGCAAAGCAGGACAGGAAGTGTGTGAACGCTAAGAGTTCATCAGCTAGAACAACTTACCCCGACCATCTGGCCTCCCCCTCCCCAAAAAAGTATCTGCTTCCTGTTTTGGATTTTTGTAACACATAAATGTTTTAAATCATTAAATAAGTGTTGATACCAACGACAGTGTGCAAAAAAATACCTCAAAATGCAAACACATCATGCCTAACTAAAGAAATTTAAAAATAAGAGAAACTAAAGTCTTCCGGACTCCAACAGAGTGGAGAAAACATGGAACAACGGAAAACGTTCCAGTAGAGTGAGGGTCCAAAATCCCCAAGATGAAAATCCTCAAAGGCAGAAATTAAAATTTACTCTCCTATTAAAGATGCTACAGAAATATTATTGTTTAATCTTTCTCCTTTTCTTGCGCGACAATAAATTAAAAAATACTTTAGTAAAGCAGAACAGTGTGAAATTTGATTTAATGCTTCCAGTAATTTTAGTTTATTGGCTTAAATGTTTTATTTTATTGGTCTACAAAACTGTTTTAGTTCATTTCCAGCAACAAAAATGAGAATTTCCTCCTAAAACCTTCGCTGTGTTTAGCCAACGGGTGTGCCCACATGGGCTTCTGAGTAAAAAGGTCACTGGAGGTGACTCTATAAAATAAAAACAGAAATAAAAAAAAAATAAAGGCTAATAAAAGATAAATTCTGTGTTGTGCTTAACATTTTCCATTTAAAGGGCTAGTATTGTGTTTTTCAGCTATTGGCATTTTATAACACAATCAAATAACTATCTTTATATATCAAATATGACTTAAATGAAATTTAACTTAGTAATTTAACACCTTGATATTGGGCATCTGTCTCTTTAAGAAATTCTTAAACTTTCTAACTTCAGCACATCATTACAACATTCCTCTATCAAAAGTTTTTTTTTTTTTTACCAGTGTTGCACTGAGAAGTGGCTCCTATAATGAGCTCAACAGATGTGCAGTTCCACCAGATGTTTGCTAAATCCTGCTGGCTAGTCTGAAGGAGCTGATCAGGGAATTGGTAGCTCAGAAACTGCAGCTCTGAGGAGGAGCTGCGCTCAAAGATGGCACTATGTCCAACCAGGAGTTTTGCAGCTGAACGGTTGCTACAGGAGATTAAAGATTTTCTCAAACATGAATGAAAAAAACAAGGCAACACTTCAGGTATGTTTTTGATGATGCAATTGAAAAAAGGTAATTTTACATAATGCTCCCCCTTTAAGAAGATATAAACTTGCCATGAAAATCTCATCTGAAAACAATAGCAAAAAGTCTCCAACTGCATCGACTCCATATGCTGGAGGGTCAAATTTCTACTGTTTTTGAACTACTGTGAGGGCAAAAACATATTCCAAGGGACACACTCTGGACATCTGTTCTGTAAATCTTTCTCAAGGACTCAGGACTTGATTTACTGCCTGCTTGCAGTAAACAATAAATCAAGTAATCAGCTGATAAATTACAACAATAAACACAATGATTACTTGTTTGCATGTGTCAGACTTTCTGCCAAAATCTAGATAACAAAAGTCTGCAGTCTGGTTCTTTGGTTTCAGATAGAAACCGTTTTGAAGGACAACTTTGTTTACTTTAGCTTTAGCATCCATTTTATTAGTCATTTCAGCTGTTTATTTTTTTTCCATACATTTAAAATCTTCCATTTCCAGTGTTAAATGCTGAATACAAACTAAAGTTTGTTGATGTTTGAGACTGTGTTCTTGCATTATCATGCCATTATTACTTGAAAATGGCCGCAACAATATTATCGTTTATCGCTGTAACTTCTGGGACAATTTATCGTCCAGCAAAATGTGTCATCGTGACATCGCAGCAAGGTTAATACCAATGAACATGAATATTAATCACTTATGATTGACTTCTGACGGACCCAGACCTGTTTCAAAGAGGAACCAGGCTTCAGTTCTGTCGGAGCCTGAACCAGACTGGTTCTCACCGACACGCAGCTGAACTCCGAGTCCCTCAGCTGGACGCCGGATCCTCCAGCCGCTTTCATGTGACGTTTAGCGAGGGAGGCTCAGATTCTTCAGTCTAACACAGAGCAACCCTGCCTCCGTGATTACATCACCGCCTTCAGCCAAGTCAAGGACGCACCAAAAAAAAAAAAAAAAAAAAAATCAATGCTCCCGATGCAAATGCACAGTGGGAACTCACTTAAAAGCTAATAACATTAAGCTCAGAGTGCCGCTAAGTCGGCCCGCATTGTAATGTTATGTAAATCTGACCCGGATGACAGCTTCATTTAAATCGGAGTGCGCGAGATTATGCACGATCGCGGCCCCCGGTTTGCTGCCTCGCGCTCATCTCGGGGCTTCCCGGTAAATAATTCAGGCCGTCAGTCTGAGCATTAGACGGGAGACATTCAAGAAATTGCCAAAGCGGGAACCGGAGACTCTGCGGCGGATTTCTTATATGCAGAGGAAGAAATTGGAGGGTCCATCATGTTGGCTGGAGGGTCCATCACTCATCAATTTGTTTGTAAACAGCAGATTTATGTGCAGTAAAGCAAGTCAGTGGCTCATCCGCTGGAGGCGCGTCGCTCCCTCTTTCTCTCTCTCTGGGATGCTCAGATTATATCCTCCAGTATGTTTAGGAAAAAAAACATCACCAGGAAAATTTTACAGATTCCTAGCAGAGAAAGAGGTCAACACTCCCCTGTTTGTGTCAGAGGAACATTTAGTTCATGCTTAAAAGCAGAAAACTAATTTTTTTAAAAGGTAGTTAAAAAAATAGTTTAGATTTTTGGGCTGTAGATTTAGCTACAACAGAAATGCCAAACCTCAGTATTAATGTGGACTTTAGCAACTCAGATTTTTTTTTAAAGTACAGAACCAGGACACATTTCTATTCTTTATCTTTTTAATTTAAGACAAACAATTTTTTTTACAGATTCCTAGCAGAGAAATAGGTAAACATTCTTGAGTTCACACTTAAAAGCAGAAAATCTGTTTACTTTACGTTCAGATTTTTGGAAAGCAAAACATCATTACTGTTACTGAAAAAATATTACCGCAGTCATTAGTAATATCCTGAACTATAGTAGAAATGTCAAAACTGAGTTTATAGAAAATTGGAATTTATATGGTTTTAGATATTTAAAACAAATAAGATTAGAAAATCTTAGTTGTAAATAACTAAAGTCAGCTAAATAAAATTTTTCTACAAACTCCATCAAGTGACATTTCAATTAGAGGCAAGAAAATGATTACTAATAACCTGAAAGAACATTCCTTCTAAAATCTGAACTATCCTTTTTAAAATGAAGTTTTCTGCTCTTCAGTGTGAACTAAATCATGCCTGCACGTCTGTGTCGGCATGTAAATAAAATAGTAAACCTATTTTATTTATTTATTCATCTTAGACACAATACATTTTTTTGTTTCAGATTTCTAGCACAGACAGAGGTCAACACAGACGCTCTGTGATGTAACTGTATTTAAAGTGAGCAGCAGGTCAGCTGGAGATAAACGAGGCTGGATTTTAATCTCATATTCCCCAGACGACCCCCAGACGACCCCGCCGTGGCTCCCGGTGTTCGGCCCCCCGTCCTTACGGTTCCAATCGCCGCCTCTGACTGCAGGAGGAAATGAAACACTGCGAGTAAAGATGACAAATGAAGGGGATTAAATCAAGCAGCTCCTGAAGAGGCAACAGCAGGAAAAAAAAAAGAATAAATAATAAAAATGGGTCTTTAAATTATTCTAACAACTCCATCATGCTGATCTAAGCAGTGTGCAAACTTTATTGCCGAGTGCATTTCCTGATTGTGTCGGCTACTTCTCTACTAGAAAAAAAGGAGCCTGCGTTTCATATATATACAGTATATATATAATATATATATATATATATATATATATATATATATATATATATATATATAGTAATTAAAGCATCGTAGCAGATATAAGTTGTGGGATTTCTCTCAGATGAGTTCATTCAGATGTTCAACACAAAGTGTGAGAGCGAGTGTTTGTACCCACTGAGAGCTTTTGTAGTGACTCTTGAAAGACGTGAAGTGGTTTTATTTTGTACTCTCTTGCTAAAAAAAAAGCCTCTTTAGTCTGCAGGACGCCTGAACAGGAGGTCACAGGCAGAATCCAGGGGAACACGACGAGCAGACGGTGAAAATCTGCTCATTAACCGGCCCGATCCGACGGGCTGGGGGTCAAAAGACCAAGTGTTAACAAGCAGCAGGGGAGGGGGGGCGGGGCCTGCTGGACACAGATCAGAAAAAAAACATTAAAACAAAACAACAAAAAAAAAACCAAGCATACTTTCTTTTTACAGGATAATTAAGAACGCTAGAGGGAAAACTAAAAAGAAACAAGGAGACACGATGCTTTTGCAAAGCTTTTATTAAAGAAGAAAAAGAAATACAGGACTAGATGATGGGCCCCTGTCTGCAGATTCAGACCAGACGCTTTGGTCTGACAACAGGCTGGAAGAATTTACTCTGATCAACACAAAACAATAATAATAATACTAATAATAAAAATTAGCTGCTTGCAGCCCAAAGTGTCCAAAACTAGAAAAAACTGTATTTACTTTGGTTAGAAAATAAGTAAACAAGGCCAAATCTTTAAGGCACACCTGGATCAGACGTACTGTATCGTGATCTGATGCACTTTTACAGGCGACAACAGAAGAAGAAGAACAGACCACCAATCTTTACATCGTCTCTTTCAAAGGTCTCATGTCACACTGTAAACTATGTAATGCTTGAAGGAAAGGAAAACATATAAAACATGGGGACACTTTGTAGATAACCTGCTCATAAAGCTGACACCGACATGCAGGCATGATTTAGTTCACACTGAAGAGCAGAGCTATCCCTTCATTTTAAAAGGAGAGTTCAGATTTTAGAAGGAATGTTCTTTCAGGATATTAATAATTTTCTTGCCTCTAATTGAAATGTCACTTGATGGAGTTTGTAGAAAAATTTAATTTAGTTGACTTTAGTGATTTAAAACAACTCACTTAAAAAAAGAGAATTTAAGCAGGGAAAGTAGATCATTTTAATTAATAAAAAATACAATAAAATATATATTAAGGACATAAACACATTTGTTTTGGGAAAAAACTCTAAAAAAGAAACAAAAAGAGGAAAATTTTGATGGATCTTGCAGCACCATATTTTTGAATATTGTTGCCATTCCAACAAACTGTTGTTGCTACACAACGTTAAGTTATGTTGGAGGATGGCAGCTGTATCAATGCGCCTGATCGTTAGTCCACCGATCAGCTAGGAGACTTTGGGAAAGGACACGACTGTACATTGAGTAAATACTGTTGTACAAACAGAGCTAGCTGCTCTCTTGGTGACCTCAGGGCAGATTGTTGTGCCCCAGCTGACCAGGCAGATTGTCACAGTCGGCCGTTTCAGCTAACGTAGCAACACGGGTGTTGGTCAGCTACAAAAACCCCCAGACAACAGTTAAGAACCAAGTATTGTTAATCTCACACACAGTTTTAGCCAACATCTAGCCACCTAGCTAGCTGTTAGCCTTCCACTGCTATAATGATTTCTTCACTTTTCTACAAACTCATATTCATCTACCACAAATAAAGCAACTATTTTCGATAGTAATGTCACAGAGCCATACGTAAAAAAACATTTAAACTATCCATTTAATCTTTTGGGGGGTTTTGTGTAAATTAAACATATGTGCTGACTAATTCTTGCTCCAATAGAACATTAATAAAACTTCTATAATAATAAAAAAAAAACTGTGTGCAAAATTAGTTTTTTATGGATCTGTCCGAAGTAAAGATGTGTTTGTTCTCCAAGAGAAGCACCCTCTCTCAGAATGCCTGCAGTTTGGTTTAAAATAAATGGCGATTTTATCCGTCTGTGTCTCAAAGTTCTGCAACATGGAGACGTATAAACCAAATGTCGCAGTGCGTTTGGTTTCTCTATGGGATGAAGAACTTGGTTGTCATAAATAAAAATAAAAATAAGGGCCCTAATATTGACGAAGAACTCCCTGAGGACTCGGGTTCAGGTTGCCTAACCTTTCGGAGGAGCGGCCTTCGCTTCCTCCTGCTTGAGGCTCTTCGTTTTGTCCACCGACCTGCCGCCTCCTCACCCCGACATCAAAATGCCTCGCATGTCAATTTCTGAGTTTGGGCTGTTTTTTTTAGGGATTTTTAAATGATTTTTTTAAGGAAAAGCCAAATCAAGACAGAACTTGAGAGTTAAGCAAAAGTCTCATTAGCATAGTTATTTCCAAAGTGTTCCCATGGTAACGATATTGCCACGGCCTAATCACATCTACAGTAATGCCATATGCACTGCAGAGAGATGTCTTTTGTTGTCATTAGATCATATAAGTGAAAGAAATAATAAGGAGAGAGAATACTACAGTTAAGATGTTTTTCCAGAATTAAATCAGAAAATGGCTTTCATTGGTCTTTAGTTTCCCTGGTGTTTGCTGCTTGAAGGTACCCTGTGAAGTTTTCCAGTTGGCTGTCCATCAGGACGCTCTAGTGTTACTCATCAGAGTTGCTTCTTTAGTTGTTGATTTACGATCATTTATCAGCAAACCCGGTCATCCAAATATAAAATGTTTCACCACCTTTTATGGGCGGAGCTTTTTTCCCTCCAGGAAACAAGAGTCAGCCAGCAAAATTAAACTGTTTCAAACTTCACACGGTACCTTGAACTCCCCGTCATAAATATTCACAAGTCCAACTGGAGCAATTAGACTGAAGAGAAAGAAGAAACCGATTGTTCATCTGGCACATTAAAGACGGTGATTAAAAAAACACTTTTCAGGAAATCTTTCTTGGTCCCTTGTTCTCCCAACAACTTTAAACTAACACTACATATAAAAGCTGAGCTCAAATACAGACATACAGCACAGCGTACCGACATCAGTGTGGGCCTAAGGGTTCGCTATAAGGACACTTAAATTCCAATATGTACACGTAAAATATTTCCTTATTCATCATTTCATTTTTCTAAAGTGTCGATGCACTTAATGTTGAAAATTGCATAGGAGTGTATTCATTTTTATCTCTTAAAACTCTCTTAAAATAAAGGGGGCGATACTACAGGCATATATATATAAAAGGTTGCATCCTCTGAAGAGAAGTGGGATGATTGTTACCGTTTAGGCCAATTGTAGGTAATCTGCTGAATACAGCAGAGTCGCAAAATAATGGGTCATAAAGGCACCAAACGTTTTGCTCCCGACAGAGGAACTGATTGCTTGTACTGAGAGTAAACAACATTTAGAGTACTTGCATATTAAACCAAGGAAACAGGAAGCGCTGAGGTTCAACGCCGAGTCTTTGGTGTCGGTTCATGCGGCGGCGGGGTGGGATTCGGCTCGTCGCCGTGCCGTTTTTACCCCCTAGTGTTTGGTGTTTCTGCTCTACATTTTAGAAACACTTTGGAGGGAAGAGAAGAGAAAAATAAAGAAAAAGGGAAAAAAAGGCCAGCGTTTAGCCTCACACACACACAAACATGTCCAACCATGACCTCACCTGCTGGGTGGGTCTGACTAACATGAGGCAGACTGGATCTTAAGAGGGAAGAATTCTGACGGAAAAGCATTTGGTTGATGAATAATAACTCATGCAGCCTGACTTAAATGAAGCCCATATAGATGGCGACTTATAATAACACTGTGTGATGTATTATTTTCTGATGGATACCTGATAGGTTGGGCATGAATACGAAAGGCAGCAGCTCACTTCCTGTAACTAGAAGCTGGCTCTAAAGCGGAGCTCAATAACACAAAGCTTCCCTGCAGTGGTTGTACCGCGTCGGTGCTACGTGTCGAAGGCGAACACATGATGCTGTTTCTTGTATCTTAAGGTGAACATAAATACAGAGGAATATACAGGTGTGTGTGTGCGTGTGTGTAGCTTCAATGGATGGATATTTGGGAATGAAAGGAAGAAGGAAGAGAGCGCTTGCTGGGTTGTCACAGTGGAGATGAGCGGGGCGGCTGGCTGGGCTGGCTGCTCAGAGATCAGTGGTAGCCTTGGCGGTCAGCGCCTGGATGCGGCCGGTGTTACAGTTTTTGCAGAGGACGTGTCCATCCAGAGGGTAGCAGCCCTGGTTGTCCCCCTCAGACAGCAGACAGCCACAGTCCTGGAAGACACACACTCACTGTTGAGAAGATGACCCGAACTCCACGAAGTGTTTTGCCACCATTCAGGGTGAGCCTAAACACTTGCTTTCACAAAGCTCCGCCTATTTACCCAAAGGCTCCTCCCATCTACCCAAAGCTCCGCCCTGGATCTTACGTCCTCAGCTGAGCTCATCCAGACTAGCGGCAGCAACAATTAAACATCAAACACCAAATTGCACTTCTGCTGAGCTCATTATAGGAACCAATAGGTCTGTCAGGATGATCAATTTAGTTGGACGATAAATTGTCCCAGACGTTATTGCAATATACAATAATATCAACTACAAATTGTTTTTTTTTAAAAAAACCAAAGGTCAGGACAATTATCAAAAACAATTGTACTTCATTTAGAGGAATTTAGGTGTGGAATAATTGTTGTGGGAGCTAACGCTGTATTTCTCACTTTTTAAATAAAAAAGAAAAATGCATAGAAAAAAATCTGCTAAGCAGATTATAACAAATAGGATTTGCTTTCTTTTATGAGTTTGTCTACAAACTTAGTTGACATTCCTAGATATGTTTTCGAAAGATTCTGCTGCTTTGATTTAGATAATGCTTTATGCATAGTAGGTATAATAAACTACACTTTTTTCAGTCCACGCTTTGTGGTGAGGCGGAGGTCTTAAAGAGACAGAGGCCAGTTTCAAGGCGTCAGATAGGTGTTGTGATGTAAATGTTTGAAATACATTCAGAAAACAACAACTGATGGTAACTTAGTTATTTGACTGTGCTAAAGTATGTCACTATGCGGCTGGAAAATACATAATTAATATTTAATATAGATTCCAGTAAACTTGTGAGGACACTGAAAATGTTTGACCAACATACAGTTTAAAGGCAAAAGGGAGTAAGACTTGAAACTTCTCTCTCCTGATTCCGACACTGAACAACTAGAGTTAATGCTGTTAATCTAGTTATTAAATCTGACTTAAATGTCACAATTTCAGTCAGTAAAAAAATGCTTCTCCACTCTCCAATTTTTCACCTCACAAACCTATACATACTCAGAAACCTGATGTATGCTTGTTATCGTGATTCATTTTTACAGTGTAAACAGCATTTAAAGAGTGCACTGACTTGTCAGTCTGTTCAATCTCTTTGCAACCTTGCAGCATTTACAGACTGGACTCTCAATCTGCCTTTTTTGTTAGTCACTGTGCAGCACCTTGGCCTTTTCCGCCGTTTCTTGACAACATTATGAGGGGAAGAAAAAGAAAAAAAAATGTTTCCTGAAAAGACCTAGCTATGTTATGACAGCATAATGAATCACGCCTTATCCTTGTCTGTTTATGTCAGAGTGCAGAGCAACTTCTGTCGTCTCTGATCACGCTAAAGAACATCAGAGCAGCAGGGCTGGAAGGAAGCTTCCAGATTTACCTCATCTGACCTTTTCTAAGAACAAAAAGACAACAGACACCCCTATAAGAGTCCTACAAGAACTTCTGCATAGGTGCACAAAAAACGACGGCTGCAGCTATATTTATGATAAAGAACATAATTTCCTGCTGTGAATAACACCTTTCCAGTTCTCCAGATATCTTCACTTGCTCGGTTGGAATTGGCTCGGCCGAGTGGTAAAGGAGGCTGACCAGAAGGTCAGCGAGGTCAGAAGTTGCATCGAACGTCATTTGAAAAGAATCTAATTTTGCTGAGTAACATCAGACTTTTCAGTTTCAACATTTTTAAAACCAAATAGGTTCAGGCGTGTCAAGGACAGACATAACGCAGGTTCCCCATCAAGGAGCGGAGAAAAATCTGATTTAGCTTTTAGTTTGGGGACCTGAGTATGCCTGAGGCCGGCTCTGATGATTCCTCTAGAATTAGAACATGACAACTTCATTTTCTTTTCAGTAAATCAATGCAAAGAAGTGAATCTTGTGCATCCGACAGATTCATTACACACAGACTTTATCACAGTGAATGAAAATCCAAAACCTGAACTATACGACTGTGTGTACTGAATCTACACAATATTTTTTTAAGTCAGCTACTAAAATCACTAATATATTACATCACCTCCATGGGGAAACTGTTTCCTATTGCTTAAAAGAAAACAACTAATATTTTAGTTTCATTTTGTTGAGGAAGTAGAAGAAGGATAGAGTTGTCATGAACATCCCTACTGTCTGCGACTAAAGCCTGCAGTCGACCTCTGCCTCCCTCCTTCCTGCAGTCTCCTCCATCCTCTCCTGGCTCCCTGGTGACAAACTTCTTCTCTTGTTGAGCCTCTTCAGCTGAACTAATCTGCCTTGCTTTCCTCTGACCTTTCCATCTGCCAGCAGCGCCGCGCGCTCGCACCAGCACGGCTCTCTGACAACGTGATGAACTCCTGTCTCCTTCAGCCGGGCATACATTGTCTCGGCGGCACTTATCGGCTAATCGCGCGGGCTTCTGACAGACTGGTTACTGTGTGAGTTCGTGAACGTCGCCTGGGAGAGAGCGAAAGTTATTTCGGAGCTGGAAAGAGAGCAATGATTCACTCGTCTCTCCTTGAAAAGGGTGACTCGGGGACGAGCTTGCAAGTTCAGGCTGACGGATTCACGCTGTGGATACCTGGCAAAGAAAAACACACACACACACACACACACACACACACACACACACACAAGGAGGAAGGATGCATACCTCGCAGCGGTAGCACTTCACGTGGAAGTCACGATCCAGGGCCACGATGCGGACGGTCTCCTCCTGGCCCGGCGCCGGCATTATGGGCTCATGGCACACACAGCAGCGCGGAGCAAACTTCCTGTGAGAAACAGCAGAGAGGAGCTCAGAACAGCAGCACATGACGACGATGATGATGATAAAGCACAAACTGAAACTCTGTGATTCGCACCTCTTGAACTTTGTTATGTTAAAACTAAAGCTTGTCTTAATGGTATTTTACTCAACAGACCAACACAAAGTAGTGAATGATTGTGAACACGAAGAGAGGTGATGTGTGGGGCTTGAGAAAATGATAAATGAAATAAAACTCTGTTTTATGAATATACCCCTGAAATATAATCCAACTTTGATGGCCTGATGTAATATTCTGATCTGAAACATTATGTTTCATTCAATGTAAGCAAAAAGAGTAATAATTAACTGAAATAAAGCCTACAAAACATCAGTCTTTGTGTAGCTGATCGAATAATGGGATTCATTCAGTGAACTGAGTCGCTGAAATTAATTAACTTCTTGATAGTTTTCTAATTTATTCAGGTGCACCTGTGCAGTCAGAGCTACAAAGGAATGGTTTAAATTAACATGTCAATTTTGACTAATTACATACATTTTGAAGTGCTATTTTTTTTAAAGTTATTGAATTACTTTTATTTATTTATTTATAAAATTTTTTGCGTACAAAATTCCCAAGCAGGAACCTACGTACTTGTGTGTTTCTGATACGCCCATCAATCTGACGCACAAGCAACAGAGGACGAAGCCGCTTCTCTCAGTCCACTGGAGGTTGATTTTTGCTTCAAAAAACCCCAAAAAACTATCTGATGGGACGATGGAAAAGACTATTGTTGTGTGCAAGTTGTGCTAAAAAAAGTTAAACTATTAGTGAAGCCATTCTAGCTTAAAACATCATCTCAGTCCTAAACATGTGGCATCAACAAAGACGTCCCCAAAGCTAATGTTGGAAAGGTCTTTGACAACCTGATGGCTGAATCACCTAAATAACAGATTAAAAACAAGAAATATTTTTGTTGTTGAGCTCTTAACAACAAAATCCTTTTGACAGTAAAATGGGTTTAGAAATGAAAACGTTTATTTTGTTGAGATGTAGTTTTCAATTCAAATACGATTCATTTTGATTAACTGCAGACTCTGCAATTAACTTAATTTTTTTGTAGAGTTCCACCACTAGTTTAAATCAAAGCTTGTTAATGTGCTAGAGTGGCCTAGTCAAAGCTCACATGTATTTTAAAGAGACTTGCTGTTGTAATTACAGTGGAAACAAAGGATTGACCCTGGGTGAATACAAAAGAAGCAATTTATTAGAAACAATTAGGAAAAATTCTGCACTACTTTGTGTTGGTGTGCTGCGGAAAATGTAAATAGAAATGCACACAGCCTTGGGGTTGTTTTGTGACAAAATGTAAAAAAAAAGAAGTGGAAATCAGTAGAATTTAGATTTTTTTTTCTCTGCTTTACTATTACTTTACATGATTCATAAAGGACAAATCCTTGTAGATTAGCATACATTTGTTTTATTTTTTCTTGAAACACTGCATAATTCATTGTTCACCAACAATGAAACAATGTGGAAAAATTCCCACATATCAAACGGTGCAGCAGGTGCTTTTCACTTTGTAGCTTTAAAAAAAGTTGCTCCGTTTTACCGACTGTGCATAGCAAACATTCAGAGCCCCATTTACAGAACAAAACTTCACGAGGGTAACTGGAAATGCCTTGCAGAGAAGAAGTTTTTCTAACAATAGTAATGGGGATCTGAAAAAAAAAAAAAAGAAACTGGCTGAAAATGTAGTCCTTAAGAGTCCCGTTCGGTGACCAGAAGTGAGGCGAACGCTTCCTCTATTCCAGGCTGTCATTCAGTATCTGTCAGGAAGTGAAGGCTTCTGGTGTGGCTGTGGGGGAACCACGGCCGTGCAGCATCAGCACAGGCCGAGGCTCCAAAATTCCTCGAAACAAAGGCCCGACTGATGAGGTCATACGTGCGATGTGAAAATACACAGCGTGCCACAATGTGTGCGCACACACACAGGCACACGCACACACACACACACACAGACTGAAAACCAGCGGTTTCCCTTCTGGTCACTGAGGAGAAAAACATTTCTGGTAAAAATGCTGCTTACGCAATTCCCTGATGTCTGATACAGTGACAGGAACACGCCATTAAATTCATGTCCACATCTAAGGATCACATGGCTTTCTGAAAACGTTGACTGTAATTCCCTTCAAGGAAGTCGGAGATCCTGCATTACGGGCACGGATGGCACCACGGCTAGCGACGTGTTGAAGCGTTTTGACTGTTTCTGTGTTTAAATGTTGATGAGGAAATGATCCAGATACTCTGGCAGTGTTTGGAACGTCCGGCAGACGGAGCTGCGTGGAGCTGGTCAAGCTTTCAGGTCATGAACATTTAAGAGAGAAAAAAAGTCCCACATTCAGAAGCAACAGTTTTAAACAAAATCACAGGTGATTCCCTACAAGCACCAATTACCCCTTCTGCTTTTTGTTACTTTATACAAACAAACTTCAAAGAATTGCTTTGGGATTTTACTAGAGAAGAAATGATTAGTCAGATTAATCAGGAAGAAGCGATTATTGAAATGATTGTCAACTATTTCACTGAGTCTACAGACTCACCATACTCAGAGCAGAAATAAGTCAAAACTGTAAAAAAAATAACACTTTGCATTTAAGAAATGCCTACGATGACATGTTTGTCCAATCGTGTTATGCTTCATTTTGCTCATCCAATCAGGTCTTTGTGAAATACTTTCCTTTGGAAATGCCTACGTAGTCTCCTGACGCAACTACTCAGAAAAGTCCCACGAAAAAAATAAATTAATTAAACATTGAATAACCCTGCAACAACAAAATTTAAGACCCGCGATTAGCATATTTGAGGCAATTATTATAACTTTTTTCAATTAATTTAAGACATTTGAAGGTGTTAATTTTGAATTCATGAGTTTAAGACGGTTTAAAGCTGTGTGGACACACTGCTAAGAGGAATGAATGCTGCCAGTCGGGCTGCGTACTTGTGGAAGTCCTCGATGCAGTGGATGTGGTTGGAGGCGTCCACAGTGAAGGGGATCCCGTCCAGGCTGCGGTGACACACCACGCAGGTGAAGCAGTGAGGGTGGTAGGCCTTGCCCGTCGCCCGCAGGATGCGCTCCATGATCGGCTTACTGCAAATGTTGCAGGTCTCCAGAGTGTTCTGCGAACACAAACACACACGGTTACGCAACAAAGGCCTCTAATTGTCTAATGACTGGCTGACAGTCAAGTCAAGTCCATTTGTACGGCACATTTCAGCAACGAGGCAGTTCAGAGAGCTTTACATCCTAAAAACACAACATCATAACTAATTATGACACATGCAATAAACATTACATTTTGTCAAATGCCATCATCAAAATCATCAAGTAAATACACATCAGATATATTTGTCAATGTTCTAGTTATTATGAACTAAAGGCAGCTGTAAACAGGTGGGATTTTACCCTTGATTTAAAGGAACTCAGTGTTTCAGCAGCTTTGTAGTTTTCTGGAAGTTTAATCCATATTAGAGGAGAATAAAAACTGAATGCTGCTTCAGATGTCTAGCAGGTTTCAGTCAAAATCCTCTAACGTGAAACGTATGATTTGAATCTTGCCCTCTGCTCCTGCAACACAGTAGACCTTTGCCTGAGCTGTCCTTAAATGCCTCTGAAGCTGAAGGAATCTGATTAGCTCCCCCTCCCCCAAACACAGTCGTTTTTCAGCCGCTCTCTTCCATACTCCATCCTGCCTTATGCAAGAACGAGCGCTGTAAATATTTCCACTTTGTGATGACTGCAGGTTTTCTGCAGCCAGGCGACTGGGCAGGCAGCCCGCTGGTGGGGTGCAGGGTGGGGGGGGCGAAGCGGCTGACGCCTGCTTCTGACTTATCTGTGGCATCTCTCTTCTTAATATCTGCCCAGAGAGGCCATTTGTTATTTCAATATTTCATAAATAACGACTAGCTCTCTAAGCGGCGGTGCTGCTAAAGGAGGGGGGGGGAGATATATCATGGGAGGGTGATCAATGTGTGGCCTGATGAGACTGTGTGTGAGTGAGCTGATGGGCCCCCGCTGTCGCAGCCTCTTGCTCAGGCATTTCCTGGATCTCTGCATCACTCCCCCCCCCTCACGCCACCACCGCTCTGCTCCTCCATCCTCTCCCTCTGTCTGTGCGCTTGGCTGGGCTAAACAGAGCACGGTTCAGTGGCTCCCATTGGCCCCCGCCGTAGTAGCAAGCTGCCTCAGTGTTTCCAAACACAGCTCCGGGTGTGTAGCAACACTGCGCTGCGTCACGCGCTGCCTCCCAGATGCGCTCGCGGGGGCCCTGCCGTTTAAAATGACACTTATGTGACCGCTCGGCCGAGGTAAACCTAGCACCCCATCCCCTCCACCCCCACGCTCCGGTTGCGTCTCACGCGCACTGACATTTATAGTTTACATGCTAATGAGCGGGGAACGCTGTCCACCCCCCCCCCCCCCCGCCCCCCTCGCCCCTTCCTGTCGGAATGAGGGTAGTTCTCCCTGCTAGGTGAAGAAGCCTCCTGATAAGATCCTGGCTACATGATGGTGTGGCACCGGAGGGGTTCAAGGAGGGCAAGAAGAGAGACGGGGGGCTGATGTACGACTCGAGGCGGGAGAAGAAAGCGGTTTGAAAAACGGCCGTTTCTTCAAAGCACTCCTGGAGAGGCTGTATTTCATGAAAAGCAATGTGTGCAGACAAGCCCTCATCTCCCCCCCCCCCACACACACACACACACACCCCAACACACACTCCGAAACACCCCCCACCGCGCGCACCCTCTCCTCCTCCTCTGCCTCCAAGATGGTAATAGAAATAAACATTATTCCCAGGGCAACATTTGTGTGTAAACAATGTCCATATTGCAATCCTGCGCGATCCTGGAAGTGGAATAAAGCCTTTAATGAGCTCGCTGCTCCGAACCCTTGAGGTTTGCCTCGCGCGCACACACTCAGAGGTAGAAAGATGGAGGGGATGAGGAGGGTGTGTGTGTGTGTGTTGGGGGGCATATTTACAACCTGAGAATGCGAGTAAGACACCAGGGCCAAGCAGCACTAAACCATCCTCAACTCGTCTGTCTGCATTCCTACTTCTTTATTCTCATCTGGCCTTCATGTGGGAATACCTTGCCCTTGTTTAGCTTAACTGGAGCATATGATTTCACAGCACACAGATCCTCCGGGCCACTGTAATGAGTTCGCTACTAAAAGACAAAAAAAAAAAAAAAAAAAGAAAAGGAAAAATTCCTCTCGTTTCCTTCTGATGGTAAGATTCTATGACCTCAATTCGCTCGTGCTGCTGCTGCTGCTCGGCTCCTGTTGTTCTGGCTTTCGCTCGTGACTCGTCTTGTTTGGGGGTTAGGTAACGTTTATCTGCTCTGTTACACAAGCCCTCCACCCCTCCACGATTCTGATGTCAAAACAGAGGAACGTGCGCGTGCTCCAGGTCCTTCTGGCTGGGCTCTGCTTCCACTCACGGTCTGAGTGGCTCTGCATAAATCAGAGCATGCCCTCTCGTTCACACGTCGCCGTCCCTCTGCAGTCTGCCACTAGAGGGCTGTATACGTCTGCACATGTCCGGATCCAGCTTCTGTTTCTCCCCCAACCCCTCACTCCACTTCGCTACATGTGATGTACTCAAGCATATGTATTCTCTTCTTAACCCCCAGTCCCCACCCTCCACCCTCAACCCCCTTCCACCTCTCTCCCTCTCCTTCCTACATTTGTGTAAGTGTTTGCCCAGAAGGCTAAACAAATGTCTAGGCAGATGAGGTAAAGTGAATTTAGGTCATACAGCCTCCTGCTGAACCGAGGGGTGAGTGAAGTGCGTTAAAGTCAATTGTGGCCCTCTTTCTCTTGATTTAAGCCGTTTCTTTTTCCGCTCAAAAACTCGACACAGTCCGGCTCGCCTTCTTGATATTTCATAACAGGTTCTGGTACAGAGTAGCACACAGCTGTCTGTTAACATGAGGAATGTGATGAAGTGGTGAAAGAGTGGAAAAAAGGCTGAAAACCCTTATGAGATGGAAAGTTAAACCTAGCGTACTTATTTTTTCTTGTGAGTTACTAACTGATTATGTTATTAGTTTTGACTTCAATTTTAAACAGGTGTATTATGTAAAAATCTGCTTTTTTTTAGCTTTACATCATGCTATGATGTTATTCCCTCATCAGAAACATACCTGGAATGTTGCTTTTATTCTTTCATGGATTGTTTAAAAAACCCTAATTTCCCATGGTAACCATCCAGCTTTTCAAAACACTTGGGTGGGTCAAGCTCCACCTTTGAGATGCAGCTCCTCCAAAGAACAGTAGCTTCCAAGCCTCCGCCTCACAGAGCACCCATCCCTACTCAGCTCCTTCAGACTAGCCAGGAGCAATTAGCAAACAGCTGGTGGAACTGCACATCTGCAGAGCTCATTATAGGAGTAAGGGTTGATAAAGGAGTCTTGTGACTTCCTGAAGGTGGAGTTTCAGAAAGGTCAAGAGTTTTTAAAGAGACAAAGGCCCACTTTCAAAGTCTTAAATTACAAAGTCAAATTTCTTTGAAGTCATGTTTGATATGTAGAGCATTTTCATAAAACCTGAAGTTAGTATAATTACTTGAAAACTTAGCTAACCTGGCTAATGGGTTAGCTACGTATTAGCTATTTAATGAATAGTTTACTGAAACTGTCTGATTAAATTATTTAATTAAATAATTTCATTAAAAAGTTATTGAAACTATTCGAAAACTGCATTTTTATTTACATTCTATAATTTAAACATAACCAAAAAAAGAGAGAAGAAATCTGTAAGGGGGCACTGCATGTAGACCTAATAGAGAAGCATCAATAAATCAGCTAGATTTCAAAATTTGCCCATTTTCCTTTGACTAGAAGGTCTAATACTAAAAAACCATTTTCAGTCTATAAGCACGTATGTAATGATGAACTCGGACCACAACCTAGACTACATCCATTTTCATTTATGTCATATATTTGCTATGAAAAGATGATAAGCAGAAATCTGCACTGGCCAGATATAGCTTGTTTGGCCTGTCTTCTTAGACCTATTAAGATCAAAAAGATTCCTGATGTATTCAGTTTTTACATGAAGTAGAGCTTCATTAATCAATAATCCCAGAGTAAAAGATGAAAAATGTGATTGAATCTTCAAACAGAGAAACTTTGATGATTTTACAAACCTACACTCGCTGTGACGTTAAAATAAGAACGCACTCTCTTCCTCTCTGATCAGAAATGCAACAGAAAAACAAGAGAAACAGTCCACGCTGGTAAAACCCAGGCCTGAACCAGGGATGTTTTGCAGCAGAAACAAGTCAACACTTGGGAATGTGACGGAGCATATTGCTGAGATTAAGCCACTTGCCAACACTATCAACACAGATTTTACACCTATCTGTTCCTTTTGTTGTTCCACGCGGCCGAGTCGGGCTGAAGGGAGGCCGGAGTGCGGCGAGAACGCACGCAATTCATGTACTGGCACGGTCAACTTCAGAGTGGTCCAAATTTACAGATGATCTGACCCTGTGTGTATGTGTGTGTGTGTGTCAAGTCCTGAAAGAATGTGAGGTCAGCGCCAGGCCAGGCTGTGCGAATTAACTGCACCGTAGTGAAGGCAGCTCAGTAATATCTAACAAGGGTCTGATGAAAGACGGAGCTCTGCTGCTGCTGCCTGGCCTTTCTTTGGAGTGAACAATGGATACTGACTCCTTGGTGAACTATGAGTCAAAACACTGACCCTCTTACTTCCTAAGGGAAGGTGTCTGCTGATTTAACAAACCCTGACAAGCAGCTTCTCTCCCTTTTTATTGTTTAATGTGGGCCAATCAGGGAGGACAAAAAAGAAATCCTTTCTCCCAAAAACCATCACAGGCTAATTACAAAGCATGGAAGCTTGCAACATGACAGGTGGTTTCATTAACCTGTCAGGCGTTGTAAAGGATGAGGAGTGGGGTAAAAAAGGAAAATGCTTCAAAGCAGAAACAGCAACAAGGAGATGGAATCAGGATTTGAGGGAAATTATTAAACTTTTTTTCTTTTCAAACAGACAGCATGCTAGCCTGCACTGGTAACCTGGGACATTAGGAGGCGACAATTGCTGCTGCAGGCTTCACTCTAATTCTACGAGTCTGTCAGAAATCAGTTCAAGACAGCAGTTATAAGAAAATCTAATTATACAGACATATATTCATGTCATCATAAAACTAAAACTAAATAAGTAGTAGTCGACAGGGCAAAGTTTGGAACTGATGTGTCCAATTTAGGGGTTGCATGTTTTGAAGGGCTGAGTATGTCATAGAGATCTGGTAAAGATGGTCCAAATTCAAAGGCTCCTCCAAATGTTAAAAATAATATTGGCACATTGACTAAAACTAGCAAAAACTGGAACTAGCACATTGGCTAAGGCTAACCAAAACAAAGCTGGAAGGTCACTGGAGAAAAAACATGTTTAGGAATTTGTAAAGTACGTTATATATCTTAGATAGATGCTTTCATCTATTTAGTGGTGAATCCCTCACCAGTAAAAATTCTGATGCTATTAATTTTCATTCAAAACCTTTCTCCTCAAAATGTATCCTCAATTATGCTTAGTTTCTGACTAACCCCATCCCTGTCCTCCAGCACTGAAGAAAACCAACAGAATTAAGGAAATACATTTTTGCATGCCTTTAAGTATTTGAAGTGAATGCATTTTTCAGAAGCAGACCTGACAAAATAGTATCTTAGTTTCAAACATTAATGATGCTTTTGAGATTGAACTCTTAGTTTCCCCCCAACAAAAGCAGCTTCCAACTGTGAAGAAGCAGCTTGTGAGATATTTTGCCTGAGCCCCATGAAATGCAGCAAATGGACTGAGATTTGGGAGCCACCTTTAGTCTGCTTGCAGAGCAGGAGAAGGATTTATCACATGTAGGGGTTAAAGGGTGTGTTACTGCATTCTGAAGCCAAATCACGGCGGTGTTGGCCAGAGGAAAATGCCAGAAATTTGCTTTTGGTTGAGGGAAGCTCAGCCGGTTTTAAACCTCCACACATTTGTGGAAGGATTGTGGGAGCACCACCCTTTCCTGATCCAGGGTCTGCTCTGGCCGTAGAGGTGGAGAAGTTTAAGAGTGCATTGTTTCAGCTGATCCAGATCGATGTTTTGCAGCCCAACTCTGACCTGAGAGTCCTGATGTGTTCACATCCACAGCCTCTGGCATTTGACGTACAGCTTTTATATCTCAGATTGCTTTCCAGAGAGTGGTTCCGACACCGCGAGTCCACCCATCCGTCCGCGGTGTGTCTAAGCATCAGGATCGTATGGAGACACGCAAACAGGACTCGACACCTTTACAAAATCCTGTCTTTTGACGAGCGTGTTATGTAAATCACCCACTTGAATCTTCTCGTCTGCTGCCCATAGTCGAGGTGTGCATGTTGTTTTGTTTACGTGTGGGTGTGAGTGAGCATGTCATGCAGCGGAAAGCGATTCCACTAATGGTTTGCTAACTCTGAGGACTCAGTGACCTTAAAACCCATCAGCTGCGGATGTTGCGGACGGAGGGCTTTGTGACACGCCACTTGGTCCGGACGAGCGATCCGAGGTTTGGGTGTCTCTGACCTGGAATGGTTTCATCTCAGAATGTGGTGTGCCCGCCATGCTTGGCTCGGCTCATTGTGTCAGTGTGAGAAATTCACACCAGTTTATAGATGACCAGCGCGTGCAGGAATGGGGTTGCATCCTGCCAGACCCCACCACGTTAAAGAACCCCACTGGAACCATCTCAGGAGTCCCAGCCAAGTGAGATCCTTTTTCCGTCGACTTGAAGTTCTTTTCACAA
Organism: Poecilia picta; assembly: GCA_033032245.1. NCBI lineage: Eukaryota > Metazoa > Chordata > Actinopteri > Cyprinodontiformes > Poeciliidae > Poecilia > Poecilia picta. Next base: position 5,944,292 of record CM065356.1, on the reverse strand, counting down.
CCGTCCTGCCTAACTAATCTAACAGCACACGTCCGGTGATGTTTGCATTCTGCGCTTCTGCTCTGCTGCGTGCTTTACTTGTTCACTCAGACATCTTATTCTAGCTGCGTGATAACATCAAACTAGATCCAACGTGGAGAGACAGGGTTGACATGCAGCTCATGACTTGCTCGGGCCTTTCTTCAAAATAAAAAAGGTGGCAGCAGGGCCCCCCACTCTCCACCCAGATCCTTCTCTCCCTCTCTCTCCATCTGAGTCGGCCTGCCTGTCTGCCTTAAATTCAGGCTCCGCAGCAGAATGCGACCCCTCTGGACTTTGGGCAATGTCTCCTGCTCTGGTTACAGAGAGAAACTGACAAAGACCCCGGCAGTAGAGCGTGCATGCCATGAGTTGGAGTGACATTGTGGTGGGTCAGCAGTGGGTCACAGAGATTTTCCTCTCCTGCTTGCTCCTGCCGAGGGCCGCTCGGGGTGTTGGACCAACAAAAACACTTCAGGAGGCCAACAGAAGACGGCCCGCTACAGAAATCTGCTCATTGTTTGTCCAAAAAATGGGCTTGCAGTTATTGAAGTGTTTTGAAAAACTCAATTTGCCTGTGCTTCTACCTCTGAAATAATTTGAACCAATAAAAGGCAGTTTGAAGTATCTCACAGTAGGTGTAAAGCATTACTTACTAATGAGGAGCAGAGATGCACCGATCTGATATTAATGTCAGTATCGATCCTGGAAAAAATTCTAGATCAGGTACCGGTGGCAATGTATCCGAGCCATAAGGACAGATCTATTCAGTCTAGTTCTATGCTTGGTGCTCTGAGTGACGTCATGCTTTATTCTTAACTTTACATTATATTTAGGATTCCTAATTGCCCTTTTTGAACCATTTGAAAGAAGGTTTATTGCAGCTTATTTTTTTACATGTTTGACCAAGGTGGTTTCTTTAGTTTGTTCAGTCAGGGCCATCAAGAGTAGCTATCATACTCTTGATGGCCCTGACTGAACAAATTAAAGTTGTTTTTACATATTTAATCAAACTTGTGAAGCTATTGGTGTATTTAAGTGCTGTACTGTTGCAGAGTTATCAACTGAATTTGTATTTCAGTACAATCTGTGTTTTAATGAAGGAGAAACATTTTATGTCAATTCAACTCTGCTTTCCTGTATCGGATCAGCTATTGGTGCAGAAAGCAGATTGGTGCATCCCTAGTGAGGGGTGCCTGATATTTTTGCAAAATAAAAAATAAAATAATAATTATGTAGGTTTTTATCTTTTAGTTAGTAAAGAAAAAAAACCCTCTTCCTGATCAGATGTAGTTGCTGCTTGTGACTAAAAGAGAGGTCAGCAGTGACCCGACTCCAAAAATAGGTCAAAATCACTATGGTCTGTTTTTAGTGCAGTTTGCTTTGTGAATCTGGTGCAGAGATAAAGAAAACAGAGCAAAATAGCAGCAAAAAGCCCTGAAAAAGGCTGCATTGCTTTGTGTATTCTAACACCCTTTTCCCTCGCTCGCCTGTAATAGATAGGACAGCTGCATTTCCTGTAGCACAGGGTCAGTAATAAAAAGTAATGACTTGCTTGAATTCTGTGGGCTCACACCCACTGTACAGCACAAATTATACACGCACATAATTGTCTTGGCAAGTCTGGAGACACACTAAGATGTGAAACCCTATTCATGCGAGTGCTATCTAATTGGCTCTCTCCTTTGAGGAATTAGACCGAGTTAATCACGTCTGAATATACAGAACTCAATTAGAACTCGCCGAGCTAATGCAGACAGCCATGAATATTTGATGACACAGTCAGCAGAAAGAAGAACCTCTGCGCGAGCGTAGAAGCGGTGTGGGTGTGTACCTGCCACGGCCTCTCGCCCCGTACGGCGGAGGGCCCCGAACGCACAACGCCGGCTGAGGTTTCCGGGATCTGACTACCAGGATATCAATCACAGAGACGTGACAGGTGCGTGGGCGGAGTGCAGTCGTTTCCGATTAGTAGAGTATCGCGGCTAAATTACAGACTTTCTCCACCTTGAATCTTTCTGTCGATTCCAGCGGAGTCGCGATGTTTTTCGAAACACTCATCGGTTCCTACGTCCTCGTCGTCAATGACAGCGGTGGTTGGAGGGGGAGTTCTTGGGGGATATCCAATTGTTAGTTTGGAGAGTCAATTGTCCTGTGATGTGAAGGACATTGATCACCAGGGGCCCCCAATACAGCTGGCACCCTGTCTGTGGCCCTCCTGGTTCGCCTGGGGAACTTGCCTTTGATACATGGATCATTTGATGATGTTGCCCTCGTTGGAGCTCGGGTTTTGAGCTGACATTCTGCCACCTTGCTAAGAGATGAAGCCAACCCCAACAAAGGCACGCAATCCCATTCCGCATGCACTCATCGCAGCCCAAACAAGCAAAGTCAGTCCTGCAACCAAAGTACTTTTGTCACAAAAGTTTTGTTTCCATTGCTACATTAGAAAGTTCTGCAATGATCAGATGATAGAAACATTTACAAATGTTGTTACAAATTATAAGTTATACATTTTAAGAAATATAGAAACAAGGGCTTTTACAGAGTTTCCTTCCAGCATTGCCCCTTTTTAGCTATAGAACCCTCATAGCATGACGCTAACCTGGCCATTACCCTCCCACGCAATTCCACTTGATTCTCATCTCCCTTCACTGCTCTCCCTGGGACTTCTCCCATTGAACTCAATTCCTCCAGCAAAATATTAACAGGGCCTATCAGCAAAGAGAAGGAGAAGTTAAGAACAACAACAATTTTTCTGCGCTGTTTTAGTAGACGTCTGCCTGTAGTTTTAGCAATGGCAGCGGCAGAAAAAGCATCAAGAACAAATGTTAGAGATTGGATAAAATTTAAAACCTAAACCTCTTTGCCGATTCTCTGAAAAATGATTTTTAGACTTATCCACAAAGTTCTCCCCGACCTGTCTGCTGTTCACTAACGTTCTCTAACAAACCTCTGAGGCCTTCATCAACACAAGGAGAATCTCATTAATAGATAGGCAACTCAAAGACAGCTCGTTGCTGTGTTTATTATTTTATTTCATCAAATTGTATTTGTAAAAATTTAGAAAATCATTGCTTTCTTTTCATTTAATTACAAGGTTTTTTTATTTGTCAATCACAGAAAATCCGGATAGAAATACATCATTTGTGATTGTAACAGTTTGACAACATTGTATTCCGATAGCAAAGTCAGCATATGATTTGTTATGTTTAGAAACACTTATTTGGTAAACCTTGTAAACTCTGCATTCACCTCAGCGGAAGGGAGCTGTTCACTGCTCTATTCATTTCTACCTCTTGTATTCAAATGAGGGGATGTGGTTATCTGACGCAGTCAGACAAGGCAGCAGCAGCAGTTAGCTGGATTGGTATCAGATTAGATCAGCTCTGCAGTCTGTGTGTGGGAAGAGCTGGGAAATAGAAGTGGCTTCACAGCCAGTTCACAGTTTATCTTTTAATTTATTTGGCATTCTATAAAACACATCTGGTTGGGAATCAACTAACTTTGGGTGGGTTGTGGTGCTCCGAAGAACAGTGCAGATGCAGGGAGTAAAAACGCTAAAGACAGATGAAGTAAAGTATCTGCGGTCATCCAAAATGACAGGCAGAAGAGGAAACGAGAGAGTGTGTTGGAGCTTGGAGCTGTTTGAAGTCAGTGTGAGGGGTAGAGTATCAGAGGAGGTTGTTATGGATAGGATAATGAGGATGCAGATGATTTACAGTTTATGCTCATAAAGTGAGAAACTAAAAGAAGAGCTATAGTGCTGCAACTCTGAATATACTTCCTAATATATACTTACAAAGATTTTTACCCAGTTTGTCACATAGATTTTAAAAAACCCTGTTGTCTCTGAATCACATCAAACACTAAAACACTAGTTCTTCGACCAGTAATTTGAAATCAAAGCTATAGTCGCACTTCTGGTTTGCCATGAACTGGATGTGTGTTGTGAAATGGGCCTAAATGTGAGAAAGAAGGTGTTTTTGATCTATGACGTTTGTAAAATATATTCAGAGTTCAGCTGAGTCATGATGAGGTATGTTACTTTTCAGTGACCTCCCCGTCTTTCCACTCCCCTTCATACAACAGGATCAACTGGATATGCGAGAATGAGTGCCTTAAAGTGCTAATTAGTGGCTAAATAATTAGCAGCTAAATCAAATATGCTACTGATGTTTGTCTTAGCTGTCTGCATGGGTAAGTTAATATTATGATGCATTTAGTGTGACAGTGGTGTATGTGTGGTTTATATGGTGTAAGAGTGGTCTGCACACTAGAACTGCACACTAAAAAGCTAGCTTTTTAGCTAGTTTTAGCTAGTCAATTAGCTAACTTTGAAAACTTAGCTTCCCCTCAAGTATTTTTTTAAAATAAATTCTAATGTGGTAATTTACCTGGCTACTTTGTAACCTTTCAGTTGAATAAAGTTTGACATCTGTGTTGAAGTTTTGGTTATTAAGTCAAGAATTATTTATGTAGATAGCAGTTTCGACATGGAGGAAGCCCGTTTACCCAATGGTTCTGTTTTCACTCCTCATTTCCATCTATTTTCCCCCCAATAACTTCATTTCAAACAAGAACCACATAGGAACAAAATAAAACACAGATACGAGAGAACAAATACAATATCTAAAGGCATCAAAGAACATGTAAACTATAATGCTAAAATTAAATTGTAGTCTTTCAAGGTCAGATATAATTTTAGGGTTAGTGTTAGCTAATACTGAAGTTAACACTTTAGCATTAGCTTCTGCTGACTACTGTGTTGTGTAGTGGTTTAGCATTGCAGGATTCAGTATCAATGAGGTGTTTAAGTCTGAGAAATCACCAAAAGTAAGCTAGGAAACTATTCAAGTACATTTAAGATGTATTTAAATGTCAACTATATAGCCATTTGTAAAACAGACTTTGCTCTCACACATTTGGACCTTGTCTACTCTCCATATATACATATAAAACTCACAGCAGAAATGCCACAAATAATGAATTTGAATGCCGTTAATTTAGTTCTCAAAATAAAGCCTGTACTTGCTTAAAGTAGTACCTGCAGGTTAAACCTTTACACAAGTGCACCAGTCTCAGATTGGTGCGCTTGTAGCTCTTACCTTGAAATTCCACTGAAAGTTGTGGCAGAGCTACTGGGGTTGAAGGAGATGCACACATATTGTTTCTTTCCTTTAATAATGAAATCAGTTAAAGTAACAGACCAAACAGATTTAGTTAAATTGATAAGCTATTTAAAGAGGGAACACAGACAGACAGCGGAAGAATTCTGACTTTCCAAGACACTCAAGCAAACTGCCAGGGTTAAAAGCTCATCAGCCAATCATGCTTCCTAATGGCTACTAGTTCAAGGCGCTTGTCTTTTACAACAGCAGGATGGAAAGGCAATTTATTTTAAATAACAAAGATAATAAGCTTTATTATATTTATGGCGTCCGTGACCTTGGTGGTCTCAAAAATTTGGTAAAAAAAAAAAAAAAACGAGGCTGAAACAGATAAAGCTCTTTGTCTCGGCACATCCTTTCATTACTTTTCTTTAAGAATGAAGCTCGCTTTGTTACTTTACCTCTAAAACCGCTGCCCTCCGGAGGCTCTGCTTCTGAGCACGAGAATCAACAGGAAGGTATAACGGCGATTCTGAGTCACACAGGACCCAAAACCGTTGCCGTTCATCACCAGAGTCTGAAATAAAATGGTTGCTAAAGAACACTTTGAAAAGAAATGAACCCAGAACTCGGCAGACCCAAAGTTGGCAGTGGAAATATGGCATTTAAGTAACGTGCTGCTGTGGTAACGAGGCAGATATGATCCAGAGAACAGTAGGCATGGTAACCTGCGTAAGTAATTAACCTCTGTGACACTGAATCCCACTGCTGAACCTCTTCAAAGACCAGCACGGCTATCAGATATATGACGGGTCCCAGCTGCTTTCAGCTCTGTTAACTAATGTGCTCTCATGGTTAGAGGCACGGTTCCTAAAGTGAGAGCACAAAGAAAATTACCCTTCCTTCCCGTCCTTATTAGATGCCTTAACTCTTATAATCCCCACTAACTGAGAACATTTTGACTTTTAAAATGAAGATGTGAGAGCTGGAGGAACACAGAGCACCGATGTTCTGCTCTGGTTTAGGAGGTAAAGTAAGAACCCCATTTTATTGGGTGCAACTCGCCAGTACCAGATTGGATGGCCTTTTGTCTTTACCATTGCCTGAATTCTTTTTTTTTTTTTACATGAAAAAAAAAAAGATTTCACAATTCAGATTTTTTTCCCTCACAATTCTGACATTAATCCTCTAAGATCAAAAGTCAAAATTCTGCAAAAAAAAAGTCAGAAATTCTGACTTTAATCTCAGAATTCTCCGAAAGTCAGAACTTTTTTTCCCCTCAGTGACCCTGATCCTCTTCCACAGACTTCAGTGTAATACTCAAAGAAATTTCACTTTATCGCATTTAAAGTTACAGCATATTGAATCATAAATGGACTGGCACTCTGCATCAATGCTGCCTTTTCTCATCTGTCTAGAATTAACATTTTGGGGAAAAAAGCGTCCTGATTGGACGGTCCATACGGTGAGTTGTTTTGTCACTGGCTTCCTCTGGTATCTGATTTTCCGAGCTTCCAGATGCCGTCTGATTTATCCGTTATTTAGCCAGCAATGCTCTGAATCAACTGGAAGCCACTTCACCGGAGAGCTTTCTTGGAAAACACTTGGTGGCAGTAAAGCTGAAAGCTCCGTTTGTCGTTTACAGTGATGGACGCATTGCTGGGTGGTGTGTGTGTGTGCTCACAGCCTGTCAGTTCTATTATATGTTTATATACCAAGCAAGTGGAAGCAATAGGGACGGGGGGACACCTCAGGCAAAAGCTCATGAGACAAAGAGAGAGGAAACAAAAAAACAATGACGTGCCGATGCTCTCGCATTACCACAATTCTGAATCACTCCATGCAAAACGGGACATTAATTGCACGGCTGTAGAGATTATCGGCGACAAGGCGTATTCAAATAGGTGGCGATAAGTCCGGTGTGGAGGGAAGGCCAAAGCAGTGTGAGGTTGGCTAGAGAGAGAGATAGCAGCTTGCAAAAACCAGGAAGCGAGAGCCGCAACAATAACAGGTGTGGGAGAGTTCCTCTACATTACTAAAAGGAATCAGTAACAACTAGGCAAACGGTCTGAACGAGGCAAATCATTCTGTGGAAGAGATACGGCTCGCCCGCTTCAAATGCCGCCATTGTTCCCCCAACCCGAGTATGTAAAGGGGAGGCCGAGATAAGCGCCCTGCTGAGCGCCTACTTTGATACACGGCAGTTTAATTTGTTGGATTGCAATCGATGTGCGAAAAGTGTATTCCTGCAATTCCTGGCAAATGGAGTGATGCCATCTACTCAGGGCGAGTTTCCCCCAGGGGTACTCCGTCCACCTGGAAGACGCCCTACAACAAATGTGATGAGGTACCAATGCCGTGTTGGAAAGAAAATCCATTTCACATGAAAAGAGCACATGACCAAAACCAAAAGTGGGAAATAAGCTTCCAGTTTTTCAGACGACTCATTCAAGTGGTTTATTGAGGGAGGACTTTGAATCGGTTGGAGAAATGTTTACTAAATCCTAGTTGGTTTCGTGTTTCTTTCAAGTGAAAAGATGAGTGAGGAGAGTCAGGCAGGTGTGTTCAGCAACAAATTTCACTTTAAAAACTTCTGATGAAAGTTTGGATAAAATGAACATGGTATGTACATAAAGTTTGAAACAAAATGACTTATTTTAAAACCTCTTTAAAATGAAAACCAAGATGTTTGATTGGAGACAATAGAATATTTTCTTAGACTTTTGAAAACGCTCTTAGGCTCAGAAAGTTAAGCATAGTGATTAACCACAGTGTTAGAGTGATTAATCTGATTAAATGTTACAATCGATTGAAAGCACTACTATATATAAACCTAATCAGTTGCCGGTTAGGTCCACGGACATCAGATCGGTATTGTATCCTGTTACATACCTGTTGGCAGAAATCTGTTTCCCCCAAACGAAATCATCTTTGGCAAATTAAACACAGCTCACCAACTAAACGGAATACTGCTTTTTGTGGAGGACAAAAGTTAGAAAATCTAAAATAAACACAACCAAACCACCTTGCTGAATGTGATCTGAGACATTTATGGACTGAGTTTGAAGTTTTGGCTCAGTGGGCTCCAACAGTCCTCCTCAGAGCCTCAGGGCTTCGAGTTCGCTCCCTAATCGTAACCAAGGCGCACGGCCCTCAGGATGGGAATAAAAGAAAAAATTACTTTCATTAAGAAATTCAGATGTCCTCCACCCTTTTGATCTAGTGCCAAAAGAACATTTATGCTGATGAAATGCATAAATAAAGTTCTTAAATGATCCCATTCCTCTTTAGTGCATGTGTCGCAGTTGGAGAACCTCCAGACGAGACAACCACAATCACAGTGAGTGCCCCTGAAGAGAGATGACTTCCGAGACGGCCTGCCTCGGCTCTGACTGTCATGAGGCTCGCCGTCCAGACTTTTTCTGCACATTAAGGCGTTTTCTGCAGAACACTGAACAACTATGTTTTCACAAGAACTCACATCGGCTAATTAGTCTTCAAAATTTTGAAAGTGTCTGCTATACATCAGCAGTTTGTTCAAATATGCTCCTGTAATATGCTCCTGTACTTCATTCCTAACCAACAAACCTGCACAAAACTTTCTGCTGAATTTACTGTGATTTTAAGCACTTGAAGCTCTGTCATTATCCACACCTCGCCTGATTACTGCCAGACCTTAGTCACTTCGAAGAACCTGTCTGATGACGAGAAGTAAATTAAAGAAATCATGCCTTGACTGATTTGTTAGACCTGTGAAGACGCTGTTGCAGTAATCAATGCGTCTAAAGATAAACGCATGAATGAGTTTCTCTAGATCGTGCTGAGACATTAGTCCTCTAATCCTAGAGATGTTCTTCAGGTGATACAAGGCCGACTTTGTGACTGTCTTAATGTGGCTCTGAAGGTTCAGGTCAGAGTCCATCACTACTCCCAGGTTTTGGGCCTGATCGCTGGTTTTCAGTTGCAATAACTGAAGATGCGCATTGATTCTAGTTCACTCCTCTTTAGGTCCAAAGATAATAACTTCAGTTTTGTTTCTGTTCAGCTGGAGAAAGTTTTGACACATCCACACATTGATCTGTTCTAAGCATCTATTCAGTGATTGGATGGGTTCAGAGTCACCTGGTGACATCGTGAAGTAGAACCGTGTATCATCTGCGTAGTTATGGTAGCTAATCTTATTTCCTGTTATAACCTGAGCCAGTGGGAGCATATAAATATTGAAAAGAAGGGGTCCTAGGATTGAACCTTGGGGTACCCCACATGTGACCTTTGACCTCTCTGATGAGAAGTTTCCGATTGAAACAAAGAAATCCCTGTTTTTTATGTAAGATTCAAACCAGTGGAGCACTGGACTGGAGAGTCCGACCCAAATCTCCAGTCGATTCAGTAAAATGTCATGGTCAACAGTGTCAAAAGCTGCACTGAGAACCAGTAATGTGGTTCTCCCACAGTCTGTATTTATATGAATGCCATTGAATACTTTTACAAGGGTCGTCTCCGTGCTGTGGTGAGCACAAAAACCAGACTGGAAGGAGTTAAAGTGATTCATTATTGTTAGGAAGTTATTCAATTGTTTAAAAACTGCTTTTTCAATAATCTTGCTGATGAATGGGAGGTCAGAGGTCAGCCTGTAATTCTGCAGTAGTGATTTGTCAAGACTGTTCTTTTTTATCAGTGGTTTGATAACTGCTGTTTTCAAAGCCTGGGGGAAAACACCTGAAGACAGCGGTGAGTTTACCATTTGGATCAGATCATTAGCAACGACAAGCAGGACTTTCTTAAAGAAATGTGAGGGTAGGACATCCAGACAGCAGGAACCTGAGCTTAATTGACTTATAATTTCTTCTAGGGTTTTATAATTAAGTAGTTGAAATTGGGTAATTTTTCCTGCATTTGTTTTGTTTGGGCACAGCATTGGTTCTGGCATTGGAGTGGATGTGCAGATTAGTCCTCTGATCTTTTGAATTTTCTCTGAAAAGAAACTGGAAAACTTGTTGCAGGCAGTATTAGATTGAAGTTCAGGTGGCAGTTTTGTAGGAGGGTTTGTGAGCATGTCAACAGTAGTAAATAAAGCTCGAGCATTGTTAATGTTTTTGTTTATGACATCTGCAAAGAAAGCCTCTCTTGCATGTTTTAGTGTTGTGTGATAGTTACGTAGTCTTTCTTTGTAGATGTCATAATAAACATGCAGTTGAGCTTTACGCCATTTCCGTTCGGCTCTACGCAGAGTTGTCTAGCAGATTGAACTGGTTGAGCATTTCTCCATGGAGATTTCTTCCGACCAGTCACAATTTTCACTTTAATGGGGGCAATGTAATCAATGATTAGCAATAGTCTCCAACAGTCTCCCTATTGCTGCCGATTTAGCGACTTTGACGCTATTTAACAACTTTTCAGACAAAAAATTTGGTTTTGTTCAAAATTGGAATTGCAAGATCAGCCAGAAAACTAATATGAGTGTTTTCATAATGTGACTCATATGATGCAAGAATAGTGTTTCCATTGCGAAATACATATATTTTGATGCGGCTGAAATCCCAAGTTTTCGTGATTCAACAATCAGGGGAACAATGGGAACAAACAGTGGGAGAGGTCCAAGGAAAAGTCACTACTGACAAAGAAGAACATGAAGACCCATCTCACATATCTCAATTATTCTCAAATCATTTTAGAGGATATTCTGACGAAGTAAAAGTGGAGGTTGAGAGAGAGAGATGTAACAGAGAGTGCTGTTACATCCGGTGCAAAATCAAAACATTTTCAGCAAAAGACATAAACATGGTGGTGGTAGTATTATGGTCTGGGGTCTGGACAATTTGAGCTCTCTGAACGAGGGTGGGTGGCCATTAGTTCATGACCTTAAGCTCATTTGAGTTTAGCAAGAGGACAATGACTCAAAGCACATTGTCCAGTCCACTTCTGACTGGCTTTAAAAAAGTAGAAGGAAGGAGGCAAAGTTAAGGTCTAAACTTATACAAAATGATCTTAAATAGACCGTGCTGAATCCCTCGTCAACTTGTTACCATGTACGGCTGATCGTGAGAAACTCAAACCCTCTCAGTTCCAGCTGTTGGGGAGGGCTGGGCACTTCTGCTAAATGATTCCCCTGTGGTCTTACCGGATGATGTGTCTTTCCTGACAAAGGAAGCACTTTTACATTTGTTGTGCAACACATTGACAAGAAAACTGCTCATACATTTTTGAAGTGGAGTGATAATAATAATAATAAAAAAAACCCTGAAAATTAAAAATAACCCTGCTAATTTCTGGGATTCCTGTCCTGCAGACGACTTTGCTGGTAAACTTTGAGTCGTCGTACAAATTAGACAAAAAGTGGAGGAAAGATATTGCTGAAGAGTTACATCCAATGTGATGATTGCAGAATCTCATGCGTTATTCTGTTGAGTCATGTGAAAAAGTGTAAAAGTTTTGTACTCAACTATCTCTGAATGTAAGTGAGGTGAAATATGGAATCATCACCCGGGATAGAAAAAGTCAGATCGGAAAGGGCAGAATAAAAAGCGCACAGTGTGGCTGTGCATGTTTGCTGAAGCCCATTATGTAAAACAGGTACCAAATGTTAGTCTGTTGACCTGCTGATGGCAGAAACACTGGGTTGGTTTCCATGGTTACAAGATAACCTACTCTGTGAACCCAACTTAATTAGTGGCCAAGTTTTCTTGAATAAATTCTTGCATTTTTAAGGACTTCCTGTGTTTTTTTTAAATATATATATATAAATCATTCCTCTGGTTTGAGGGGAGTGGAGTTTGTTTTAATGCATCTTATAAAATAAGTTAAATCTAAAAATTCTGAGAAGAAAAAAAAAATCCAAAACATCTCTTGCTGCTCAAACTGGTTCAGTTTTCTTGAGCTTCTTCCACATCATCAGACTAAATTAGCCTGAATTCCATCAAACATTTTAAAGACATGATAATAAAAAATCTCAACAGTTTTAATGAGACACAGTTATTAGAAAAAAAAACAAAAAACAAATTTGGCTAATAGATGGGGGGCCTTGCTTAATGTAAACACTGCATAATCTCTAATGAGGTCTGTCTTGACATACGTCATCTAACGGTGGCCTTATTATTAGGAACACCTCACTGATGACGGACTTGACCCCCATCACCTTCAGAACATCAAGATGTCAGAAACATTTTCCAGAGAATGCTGCCCATGGTGACATGATGGCATCAATAGCTGAGTTTCTGTGCAAATTGAAATTACAAAAATAAATTTGCTTAATGGAAACATGGCAATTTTGAAAAAACAAACAAAAAAACACAAAAACTTGTTTTCCAAAAATATTGCTAAAATCTTGCCTTGTGTCACAGACAAGGCGACACATAGAGGATCATGACAAAAAGCCAAACACTCTACATCGACAATCAAGAGTGTGACACGGTGAGGTAAGAGTAATGGATGTAGCTTACGATATAGCACGGCTCACAGTACGCCTTCTTGTCCACAGCGTAGAAGGGTTTGCCACGCAAGGGTTTGCTGCAGGTCATGCAGATGAAGCAGTTGACGTGGAACACCTGGTCCATGGCAGTGCAGCCGGTGCCCTCGCCCACCACATTCTCCCCACAGCTGGCACAGCGTCCTGGGTGGCAAAGGCAAAGAGGAGGGCCGAGCACAGGTCAACCAAACAGTCAACTGAATGTTTTCTGCTTCAGAAAAATGCAGGAGACAGATTCCACTGTTATGTATGTTATAGTGAAATGTGACTCTAGCTCCATTAGCTGGTGGTTCTGACAGAAAATGCTTGACCTGATGCTTTTGAAATTGCTTTTGTAGTAGGGGTTGACCCCAAGATACAAGAGAGAAAATGAGAAGAAGTGCAAAAGCATTTTGAGGTATTGGTGTTTGATAAAAAGTACAGAGATAACCTGGAGCAAAAGTATGCCTCTGGGTAGAAACACACATTTAGCTTACCAAATTACAGAATCTACAAACCGTTGACTAAAAAAAACAAAAACTAATCAGGAACGGACTGACTGTAAAAGCTAATAGTTTCACAGCTGCAACAGATTGATGTGGCAAAAAGTGGAAATGCTAACCAGAAGCTCTTCAAATTTTCTAAATATTGTGCAACTTCAGTGTAATGATCACAACTTCAGATCAAACAGATAATGATGATGACAGTCCTGGCAAACTGATTAGGTCTCTGAAAACACATTGCTATTCTGTCCTGAAAAAGACCAGTAGTCTTCACCTGTAGATAGTCAGACTCCAGCTTGTGTAACCAGGCCTAGCCTGAGTGGGCTTTCAGAGACCATTTAACACATGTTCAAGTGGGGAAAGATGAGAGAGACCTGCTGACCACAGGACCTTCAATGTGGTGCAGTCTGTCCATAGACCTATCTGCCATGTGTGGACGGAAGACTTTTTGATGACTGCTCTTCAGGGAGTTCTCAGGAAGAGGCAAGACATTCAGTAGCTGCCAAAGAATTGTGACATACCCGCATTTAAAGCATCATGTGCTTCATTACCGCCTGCCAAATCACATTTAGCTCATTGAGCTCGCTACTAAGGAAACTTTTTCAGACTGACCATGTGCAACACAGATTTCTTTCTCCTCATTTTCCCCAAATATTTAACGGCATACCACACCGACTCTGAGAAACGTTCCACCAAGTAGTGAGTAAAGATTTAGACCAAGAAAATTAACAAGGTACTAAATGATGGGAACAAAGGACAAAATGGCAGACAAAATGGGTGAATGAATTGCAAAGAGTAGTTCTAAATGTCCAAGACAAATAGTAAAAACTTCCATCATGCGCTGATGATGCTGTGAAATCCATCTATGAGGATCTACCAGCCCCTAACAAACCTAATTTATACTCCCACTGTACTAAATGTCAATCAAAACGTTCAACACGTCTATGACAAGACGGCTCAAATTCTTTTACATCATCCCAAAAAAACTAAAGCTGCTCCTTTAAATCCGTTCCCTAAAATCAGAAGTGCCTCATCTTCATTTCTATTTCAAACCGACTGGATAAGGAAGGATTAAATACTATAATTATGGCACATTAAAGAGACCATACACATCACTAACGGGTGACATCTGCTGAAAAAGTCGGGCTTTAAACGATAAAAAAGAAAACTTTAGAAGTACAAGGAAGTCTTTGTAACAGGGGCACAAGTGAACTGATACTATTGCTCCACAAAGAGCCTGATTGCATATTGCGGGACATGGCATTTGGATATCTTTAATTGAGTTGGAGATATCTTTAATTGAGTTTAAGATGTCCTCGACTCAATGCAAGTTATCTTCAACCCAATTAATGACACTGTCAATTTAATTACTGCTATCTCCAAATAATGGGGTTTGAAAAGATATCTGAGAATGTTTTATGTTTTTTACACATCTGAGGACAGATGCAATCTCGCAGAGGAAGCATGATACAGTAATATTTAATTAATTCAAGTTCAGTTCAATGGATCGTTTTTTTTTCTCTCCTCTCTGCATTTCGCTTCATCTCAAAGCTGATTTAGACCGATGATTGACGCTCCGTCTGTTCTGAACGGAGCGGTTCAGGCGCGTTACAGACATAGGCGAGACGCTAACCGGGGGCAGATAGAGTATCTGATGCTGGCTTTTCTTTTCTTTTTCTTCTTCTCCACAGTTCCACTCGCTGTTTTTCATATCAGGAATTCAAACGGAGTGGAAAGCGGGATCCGTCTCAGGTATCAGCGCAACTTTGGGCTCCGTCGTTTGCTGCCGAGATCAAACATCTGCTCGACTGCCAGGGCTCGCTAATAGTGCGCTAATCTCAGAGAAGTCATTATCTTATCACGGGGGCCGCTCCGCAAACGGAGAAAAGCATCTGCAAGAAGGACGAGCAGAACCGCAGCTTCACAGGAAGGCATTACTGGAATACTGAACATCTGTAACTCTGACTGTTAACTAGGCTCATCGTTCGCCGACGGGGGCGGAGGGGCGAGGAAAAGAAAAGAGAGGGAAATTGCGAAACAAAGGCCCGACGTTTAACTTCTCGAAATTCTTATCACAGCCGCATTTTTGCGCGTTAATCTCGAAACGGCTGTCATCCCCGGCGAAGCCGACGCGCCGACAAGTTTTCATAAAGCCTGCAATCGGTTTTCATCTGCTCCCGCAGCTCTATCCACACCTCAATTACGGCTGCGTTACCTACTGTACAGGGAGGCAGATTAAACAAACTAGTGAAGGCACGTCTCCGGGGGACATGTGGGTGTCAGTGGAATCACAAGCAGGGTAATCACTTCAGAGAGCCAGAGGGAAAGAGAAAAGGAGAGAGAGAGAGAGGGAGAGAGACGAGCCTGTTAGTGGCTTCGGATCACAGGCCATCTTCAGTGAGTGGATGAGAATGCCAAACATGTCCCACAGGGCTCCCACTTTAAATAACGAGCAGGAAACCTCTCGGAAATCCTTTTCCTTTTGGCGGTCTGTGATCGCGAGGGGCCCGAGGAGATACCGGCGCGCGGCTGTGGGTGAAACGTACGCGCGGTTTTTTTTTTTTTTTTTTTTTTGCCGCACGTATTCACACATATCCTAACATCACAGCGAGGGAAGGGGGGAAAAAAAAATAAAAATAAAAATCTATTCGCCAGGCAACGCCACACATGCAGACGAGATCTGAAGTCAGAGACGTGTGTTGCACGGCGCGCTGCATTCACCCACACAGCAGCAGGAGCAGCAGCAGATCTGAGACCGGCCTACTACTTACTGTACGCTCTGATCTCTGCTCTCCTTAACAAACATTAAGCTCCTTCTGTTGTTTGGAGGACAATGTTATTGCCGCTCTGAAATCCAAAGTTAAAGATGTGGAGAAACTCGTTAGCAAACCTGGTAAACGTGTAGGGAAGTCTTCAGACAAAATGTTATTTATTCTGCAATTTGTGCATTTATTATAGGAAGAGGAGGGAAAAAACACTTTAAGACATAAGTGGTATAATTTACTGGCAACCCTACTGATACTTTCTACATCTCTCTTCCTGGCAATAGAAAAGTTCAGTGCTTATATCTTTCACATGGTTTGTAGCACACAGAGGGATCTTTGACTGCTGGCTCAGGTTATAACAGGAAATAAGATTAGTTACCGTAGCTACGCAGATGATACACAGCTCTACATCACAATGTCAGCAGGTGACTCTAAAGCCATCGATGCTGTGCCAAAACTTTCCCCAGCTGAACAGAAACAGAACTGAAGTTATTATCTTTGGGCTTAAAGGGTCAGCACACAGCTTCAGTTATGACAGCTGGAGAGATCAGACCCCCAATATGGGTGTGAACATTCAGCGTCACATAATGACGGTTATAAAGTCGGCCTTCTATAACTCAACGTACATTTCTAGGATTAAAGGACTAATGTCGCAGCAAGATCTAGAAAAACAGCCACTTGTTTTATGTTTAGTTGCAACAGTGTTTAAAACACTGCTGGTAGTTTACAAATCACCGAGTGACTTAGCACTACCATTAAAGATCTGTTGTTGTATCAACCTTCCAGACCTCTCAGGTCTTCTGGTTCTGCTTTGCATCCCCAGAATCAGAACCAAACGAGAAGCAGCATTCAGTTTCTATGCTCAACAAATCTGGAACAAACTTCCAGAAAACTGCAAAACTACTGAAACAGTGAGTTCCATTAAAAACCCACCTGTATAGAGTTGTTTTTATACCATAATAAATGGAACATTGACAAACATATTTTATGTTTATTGATTATTTTAATTAAGAAATTTCATTGTGTTTCAAATGAACCTGATTGATTGAAATAAAAAACAAAACTAACTTACTAATAACTTTTCAGCAAGCTACAGAAGCTTCCTTAAGTTAATAATTCCTTAATATTAATAAAAACACACTAGTATAATTATCTATAAACATCTTTTTTCTAAGTGAAATAATCTGCCAATAAAATCAGTACTTTTTCATCAATATGAAGCAATTATTAGCTTAAAACAAGCTTCATTATCTTGCTGAAAAGTAACTTGTAAATCAGTTCTGTCTTACTGAAGCAACCAAGATGCTTGCAATAGAAACTAGAACAAAAATATATAGTAATAATTTGCTCTTTAGCACTGATCCCATTTCATTCAAATTTTGGGCTAAACTAAATTGCTTATTTAGTAATTCTAATCATTGAATTAGTCTGGCTTGATTTGATCATTTTTTGCTTAAAAGCTAAAATACTAAGAATGGTCAGATCTGGGCTCATATGATTTTAACAGATTTATATCTTTTTAGTTCTCATTGGTGAAGAAATTACATAACGAGTCACTGAACTTCTTCAGTAACATGATGGGTTGCTGAAGGATGGAGATGTTATTTTAACATATTTGTCCTGTTAAGTAAAAGAGGAAAACAGCAGCTGGAACAACAGATTTTAAAACTGCATTTAAAAAAGAACAAAAGAGAAAAACCAGACTTTTTATTTCTTTAACATAACTCCCAACAAATTCGCCGCCGCTCCCGTAAAGTCGCTTGCCAGTGGGCCGCGACGTTTCCTGCCCCCCAAAGCGTAAATGGTTTCAGAATCTCTGTGTTGTTTCTAAAAGCCTCGCTGTCTGATAACAGGGAGGAGCGTTTCTTCTTTTTTTTTTTTAACCATTCCTCACATCAATTATTTCATACGGCTGTGTTGGAAATAAGCTTTTTCAATTTGGAGACACGACTTCAATTGACTCGTTGAATAATACAGGACAGCGAGTGAAGCAACTCCCCGTATTTACCCCCGTGGAGTTCATCCCAAATACTTTCGAACTATTTCAGCCGGGCATAAAGGAATCATGAAAAAGCCCCAGCGCTCCCACTGCGTCCCCCCTTTTTTTTGCGCGGGGAGTGGAACCAGAGTCTTCATATGAAAACTTCAAATATTTCCTGTAGAACCAACGCGATGGCGACGGGTGGGATGAGGAACCGGGGGGGGGGGGGGAGTTCATTTACACTTTACTCACTTTCTTTGCTTTCATTCTTCAACCCTCAGAAGTGTCTCTTCTCTGTTACATCGAAAGTCAAAAGGAGGACTGAAGAGAAGAATCTTTTCTTCTTTTCTCCTCTTTTTTTTTTTTAAAGAAGCACATTCCCTGTGAGCTACAGAGGCTTAGAATGGTTAGACAATTTAATTGGATAAAAGGAAAAGATTAAAGAGGCCCTGACTCTGTTCCATAAATAATTGATTTCTAATGTATTTGTAGTGGCAGTGAGACGCCGTTGTTTGGGATTGGGGGATGTTGAGTGGCAGAACGCTTCAGATTTCCCTCAGTCTTTGCCTTCTTTGTTTTTTCATGCCGTGAGATTGAAGCGGCATGAAAGGCGGAGAGGGAGCACACTTGCAGCTCAATTTGATCTTACATAGTCAGAAATCAAAGATCGTGCATGTAAAGAGGGATCGCAAGGAACTTTTTTTTTTCCTTTTTTTTGTGGGAGACCAAACTTTTCACACAACGTAACCAAAGGATACAAATTCTGCTGGTGCAACCCTTGCAAACCCCCCGAAGGCAACGCTAGCGACTGCACCTGCTATCCTAAACTAATAAAAGAAGCTCGACATCCATTTTGGGATTTCATCTGAACTTCTATGCTTGGATTAAAACATCTGATGAGTTGGTAGGGGAGGACAAAGAAACAACATTTTTAAATCTTTACATCACTGCAAACGAAGAATCAAACAAACACACCAAACAGAAATGCGCGTCATTTAGCGCACCTTCTTCAACTTTTTCCACATTTAGCCACATTACGGACGACTAAATCACAAGAGCAGATCTATTGAATACCAGGCTGTTTTTCTGAACAGACAGGCTGGAGAGGCAGCCGGTACGCACTCCGCCCATCTGAAGGAAACCATGTTCTGCTACAAGCCGTGCAGAAGATACAGCAAATACTTAGAGCAAAACTGGAAAATTTAAACTACTGGTTGGTCACGAAATTTATTAAATTAAAAATACAAAAGTTAGTTTATGATTCAGGTAACTTTATTTAAGAGGTGTGCATAAGGCGTCTTTATGACTGTTGTCATGAAGTGTCAATTGGTAAGTAATGACACTTTTAATGCAAAGTTGGCACTTTTAATGGACTTTTACAACAACTTTGCAATAAAAGTGTCATTATACACAGATTGACACTTCATGACAACAGTCAAACATTCATGACTGACCTTCATGTTCTTAACAGGTATTATGTCATGTTTATGAAAGTATCTTGTAAATGTTATGCACACGTTTTTATAGCAATATATGTTGTTATTTATTCATTCTAAAGTCCAAAGTCTAATTAAATACATTCCAGTTGAAAAACTTCTAGGAATTAACTCTACAAGATACTGTATTCTGGACAGATTCAGTTCACGATTCTAAGACCTCTGCAGATAAAACTGGGTTCAACAACAGCATGAAGAAGTTCTTGACCTAAGCAGTGGGCCGCCAAGTGTTTGACGGAAATAAAACAAATGAAAAGAAGTCTGACCACCAGCCGCTGATGAGCCAGAGGCCACAATTTGTGCGTTTTCATCTCCTCCCCCTCTGGGGTTAATCTTGACCGTCGCTTCGGCCTGACAACGCCGCGGCCCTGCAGTCGGCACGAAACGACAAGAGAAATAGCTGTCATCGCTTGCGTTTCAATCTCCAAACGCTTCCGTCCCCAACCTCGGCCCTGGAATCTCATTCTCAGCATCAGCAAAAAAAAAAAAAAAAAGAGCGGTCTGCAGAATTGCTGGGGCGACGGCGGAAAGGACGGAGGAGAGGCCAGGCGGTGCCACGAAGCATTACGGCTCGGCCCGTCAGGCCCAACGGCCGGCAGCGCAGAGGAGGCAGGGGAGGAGGCGGTGTAGGTTACATGTTTTGGGAGCAGGTTGTCAGGGGCGACGTGAAGGAGCGCCAGGGAGCGAGGACAGGTAAGCATGTTTGTCTCCGTGTTCGCGCCGCCGCTTATCGGCGCGCACCAGTACGGGCTCCGGCGCGCCGACTTGTTGGCCGCGGTCAAACGTTCACTCGCAAGTGAAATCTAGCAACGTGAGCGCCCGCGAGCCTCAGCTGGACTCGCACGCCAGCTGATCTTGCAAGCCTCACTGGAGCTGTCTGATGGAGGCAGAGCAGCGAGCGTCGAGCCTGGCGGGAGAGAGAGAGGAGGAAGAGGCGGGGGAGGAGGAGAAGGGTGGTCACCTTATGTGAACCGTTGCCAAAAAAGCGCTGAGAAAAGAAACACCATGCTGGCTGGCAGCTGAGAGACTAGAAAGCAGTAAGGAGAGGTCAGCCGATGGGGAAAAAAAAAAAAATCTCAAACTGCTACAAATTTTGAGCAGAAAGCTAAAAAATAATGATTAAGTACTGGTGGGGCAAAAAAAAAAAAAACACACCACATGAACAATACTGAGAAAAACGATGACACAGCAGAAAAACGGCTCTCCTCCCATTCATAAAAGGATCCAATTGTAGGCAGTTTAAAACAGCAAACAAAAGCTTGCTGGGTTTTGCAGAAATTCCTTCAATCTGGTAAATTTGTAGATTAAGACTGAAAGCATTTCATGTTATTTCCATGAGAAAAAAAAAAGGCTCTTAGAAGTCAAATCCGTCGCTTCACACTGACAGGGATGCAGGGTTTTTCCTGTAAAAAGGCAGCTATAATGGATCATCCTCGGGTATTGTGTTGGATAATTTAGCCCTTTGCTGTCGTACATTATAATCCACTGTAGGTGGTATAGTGATGCTGGGGCTTAAGACAAGTTGCCATGTCACCAGACTGCCGTGTGTTGCTCGCCTCCTCCCCCCTGGGTGGTCCGTGACCTCCTTCTAGCAGCATTATCCTTCTGTCTCACAGCCACTGCTGGATGCTTTCATTCCATTTTTTAAAAAAAGGTAGAAACCTCCAGTCGTGGTCCCCTGGTAGCCTCCACATGGGGTTTAATACGGCCTGTCATAGTAATTACTGACAGTAATGCGCATACAGACGACCTGAGCCTGATTTGCAGCGTTTGCTACGTGGGAACGCTTCTCAGATTTCAGCCAACCTGATGTCGGAATAAGCAGCGGGATGGCTAGCGGCCTGGTGTGAGCTGGGCTTGCATCCGGAGTGCTTTGCTAAAGAGACACAGAGACAAAGGAAGATGCTGAGACATCATCTGACACTTCTGAACCACAGCCACGCTTCGCACCAGCTGACTCCTATTGTTAGAGTGAGATTAGATGACGCAAAGGTGACTTCTGAAAGACATCCCACTGGATCTTAAATCAACTTTTTTGAGCTTTACGTCATGTCATAATGATATTACCTTATTAAAAACATACCTGGAGTTTTGCCAATCCAGGTATGCATGTGTGAAAAATCCTTTTTATTTCTCGTGGCAACCATTGAGCTGTGTAAAAATGTTGTTAAAGGGCTAATAGAGGAGAGATGTCAGAGTTTCAGAAAGAGGAGTAGTTTTTAAAAAAAACATTGGCCTAATATCAGGGCATTAAATTACAAAGTAAAAATTTCTTTTAAGTTATACTTGATATCTGTAGCATTTTTATAACAGCTAAAAGTAACAATTACCTGCTTGTGCTATAAAATGGCACTATATACCTGGAAAAGGCATAACATGGCCACTTTAATACAGACGCCACCAGTCCCAAATCTTTATTTGTGAAATAAAATTTGAAAGTAGTTTGTAACCTGACTAAGCTTTGTAAGGTCCATGCAGCTGTACAGATGTGCTAAAGAAACTCAAAATTTCTTTTGACACTGATTTTCTGTACTTGAAGTTTAATTAGGATTTTAATAACAATTCTGAACATATGTGGCTGACCTTGAGTTCAATTTATTTTCACCATTTTCACCATTACATTAAATATACTGTTGGATTTTAAAAACACTAAAATGTCTCCTCTCACTCTCCCAACCTGTGCATGTCAATGACTGATAGCACAATTGTACTAGAACTCTATTTTAATACCTTTATAAATCATTTGCTTTATATCTGGTATACCAAGATAATATAGTTTTATACAGTATATAGTGCATGTAGGGCTGCAGAGTAAAGGTCGCATTGTCGCATTGCAATAAGAAGATTTTGGATTTGAATCCCAGCTTGCCTGGGGTTTAAATATTCTTCCTGGGTATTCTCCAGGTACTCCAACTTCCTCCACACACAACCCATTAACATGACTGCTAGGCTAATTGGTCTGGGTAATTAAGCTAAGAAATAAACTCATAACCTGTCCAGGGTGGAAAATGATGTGATTTTTATGGCTGAAAATGGGCTGCAACAACCAGCTGTTTGACCCCACGACTGCCTTGTACAATCTGTTTTTAGTAATTCTTTTGATTTCCAATTAAGTCTCATGTCTTGCATATTTTTTCCACAAACGAGCAAACCTTACAACCAGAGCTAGTAAACCTGAGCTGCACCGTCATGTTACTAACGGGTGTCGTAAAACCCACTGCAGACGAGTTTATAGCAACCAAGGTTAAATACTGAAGCTGTTCTGTCAGAGCTGGTATGTTTATTTCACTTTTAAAATACAAGAGGAAAAAAAAAAAAAGATTTCAGGGTCCTTGGAAAGCAAAAAATGCTGGATTACATTTAAGGAGACATTTTGAATCCAAGGCGAGGTGAAAAAAAACGAAGAATAACCGAGATGGAGGTATTCAGGAAAGCAGTAAACGGTAAAAACTATTAGACACACAAAAAGTGTTAAACAAAAAAAAAAGAGAATTCTGACAAAAACAAAAGTGGGGAGAGTGAAATGAGCACTGACTAGCAGGATGGTTGGCGCGTCGGAGGCATACCTTGACGTTAAAGAAGGTTGGCCAAAGGCGCTTCGGAAGTCGGGAGTGAGAACATGTCAGGGAAGATGATTGGGTGAAAAGGGAGTGTGGGGGGTTGAAAGGGAGTGTGGGGGGGGGGGCGAAAGGGGGTGACACAAAGGTTTTCACTCTGACACACATCCCACTCGTTATGACATGTAGAGGCACATCTAAGAGCAAACTCCTGAGAGACTGCTGAGGGCGACCTCAGTAAAATGCAAATGAGCTCCACCGGAGTGCCGTCGACGCCGCGCAAAGCTGTCTAAACCGGAGGGTCTATTAATACATTAAGTCGTGATGTTTCTGTTGTGTTCGGGAGAACCGGGGAGAGCGGGAAACTCAACTTTCTGTGACCCAGTTACCTCGGCGCGGATACGTTCTGACTCCTCTGGCCCATGGTGTTACCGGAGTCTCCGCCGCCAATCGTGTCTCTTCCAAGATTCCTCATGAACTTTTCATGCCGGGCGTCTAATAAATTATGAGGCCTCCTCCAGCTGACGTGAGGAAGGGCTGCCTTTTCTTTTCCCTTTTCTTACTCTTATAAAAAAAGAGACAAAAAAAAACAAAGGAAACATGAAGAAAAGGGCTCTTTCCCGACAGTTCCGAGTCTACGACACGGATCTTTCCGCTAATTTCTAATGACTTCCTCTCTCCACGACCTGACAGTAACACTTACTCCGACGGCTTGACAAAAAAAAAATCCCACTGCAAAATCTCCCTCTGTATAAATATTGATTGGGTATAAAAAATTTCACACTTATGTTAATTCTCTTCTATACAGTACAACACCCAGGAATCAGGGAATCGCATGCAGGAATTCCCAAAACGTTACATGGGTGTAAAAGAAGAAATGGTGATATTCTGCAGCAGAAGACTGCATAAGTATCATCATCACTAATTGTGAATAATGCAGAGCATCTGATCCGTTCAATTATTCAGCTTTACGTCCCGATTTTTGGTTGACAGAAACGTAGCGACGACAAAATATTGTAAGTTCCCTCCGATGCACGAATGCCAAGGCATCTGAGTAGCTGTGTCTTATTAGATTTCCACAAACACAGTACACCTACGCGTAACCTAAGTGGATTAAATATGACGGATGATGACATTTGGAGAAAAGGCTCTTTCAGATTACTCAAATCTAATCTGGAACTCTAAATCAGGACTAATCAGTTGCTTTTCAAAGAAGCTTCAATCATTGGGGGACGGGGAAGGGTAGAGGGGGAATTTTCTGGCTTGCAAACCGGGTTTCTCACAAGAAAAGACGTTCTCCTATAGTGCACCATCTTTTATCCCAACCCCCCCACCCTCCACCACCACCACCACTCCTCCACCTCCTGCTTCTCACAGCTCTACCAGACTTTAGGAGAACGACTGATTTCTGCACTCTCTTTTTTTAAAAAGGAGAACTCTTCAAAGACTTGTCCGGTGTAATTGCCGGACGGCGCCACGGAACCACGTCCTGTGGAACTCGGGAAGCTCGGACGAATGCGATGAAAAGTTTCCTGGTGACATCGCAGAGCCCGGAGCATAACGCTAATTCGGTCGAATTAACCCCCTCTGGACCGATGGGAACCCACGAAACGGCCGCTCCGGATCGGAGCTTATCAAAGACGCTCAGTGACGGGGATTAGGCCGCTGCAGAACGGAGACAGCGATCCGGTCCGGTAGCGCGTTGAGAGATCGCAGCCACCGCTTTGATTAATCTCACTAATTACTAGCCTCAGGGTGTCAACAGCTACACGCTGCAGAAAGAGCCGCGGCTTGTGTGCCACTGGATTCTTTGTAATTACAAAAAAAAAAAAAAAAAAAAAAAAAAAAAAAAAAAAGAGTCTCCTGCTCTGGGACTCGCATTCCTCCCCACAGCCCTGGACGTACAGGAGGAGCCGGGCCGGACCGGAGCTCATTTTTCCATAACGGGGGTGATTCTGTGTACATTATTCAGCGGGGGAGGAGACGCAGAGCAGCGTGCCTCTGCGCTTGAACTCTCTGCTAATGAGTCCCAGCAGTCACCTCAGTCGTAGGCTTTTTGCCCTCCTCTCTTCCCGTCTCTCAGCTCACTCAGCTGTTGCCTTGTCTAACCACAACGTGACCCCCTCCATCCCCGCTTCCCTCTCCGCTCCTCTGCTCAGGCGACAGTCAGCCTCTGTCAGCTGGAAGTGAACACGGAGCCGCTAACTTGCTCCGGCTACCTCGCGTCACTTGTGACCTGTTTCTCAAACTTCCATGTTTGCTCTTTCGTCTGCCAGCCTTCATTTCCACTGTATAGGCCTTTGCCGAGGTAGATGAGATCGGTGGATGAGGATCGGTTTCACATGTGTATCGGCCGATCTCCGATCTCCCAAAATTAAGGAAATTGTTGCCAATTTATCTGTGCACCTTTTATTTTATTGTCCCTGCATCAGGACTTTATAGAAACGCTTTCTGTTGCAATTACGTAGTAATAACAATGAAGCAATCACACAAAAGCACAACTAGAGACTGAAAGGATTTTTGCCTGTTCTTATTTCAAGCTTGCGACTAGGCCAGGGGGTCTGCAACCTTTGACTCAAAGGAGCCATTTTTTGTCCTCGGTCCGGCTTAGAGCAGCATTTGCTGCTCACTCAGAGCAGCAAATGTTACATCACCTTTAGAAAAAAAGAGCTTAAAATTTCTGATAAAATATCTGATAAAATAAACGTTATTAAAGAAGTGACACTTTTTCTTTTTTAGATTTTAGAATAAAGTAAACATTAACATTTGCTGAAAAAGGAAAAGAATACATTTTCTTTGCGTAGGGTGGAGCATTATGTGAAAAAAGAAGCTAATTTTCAAATTAAGTAAAAAAGCAGATGAAATGAAAGTTACTGGTACTTTTAATGTCAACGTTGTGAAAATTCAATACAGCTATTTCATAAAAAACTGTTAAAACTTGTATGTATTATTACTAATAAAGTTGTATTTAAAAATATTAGCTGAGCCTAGTGGAAGATCCAAGGAGCTACTTGCATTAGCTGAGCCACAGGTTGCAGACCCTTGCACTAGGCCATTCAAATACATGAACATTGCATCTATATAAGCTTAAGAGCCGATGGAACTTTGCACTGCCCTCAGATATTTAGAGTTGTTCATAAACAATACATGCACTCAATGAATTTCTTCTTTTCAATTTTCCATAAGGGCATCATATGTGTAATCCATCTTATGGATTTGATCTTAAATGTCAGTAGAACGAGAACGAGGCGGCCAATGTCGGGATAAATTTCTCAAGATGATAAACTGCCCCAGAAATTATTGCAATAATCTATAAAAATTGTTATTTTGATACCATTTTCAAATAATAAAAATAAAAATAAAAAATAAAATAGAAATACCGGCATAATAATGCAAGTCCATCCAACAAACAGAAAACTCCACACTTTGACTGGAAGACATTTTAAATATCTACAATAAAATTCAACTAAAAACTTGAAAAGAAAAGAAAAACCACCAACAAAAGAAACCATAATTTGGAGTTTTTAAGCAAATTGCCCTTCAAAAAAATTGTAATTATCAGAATGGAAATTATGGTTCTCATTTTAATTCATGAATTGATTAATTGCTTTTTGTGCCATGTGTTCCCTCCACAATGGTTCACAGTGCTGACAGTGAACCTCAGGGTCATGTGTGGTTGCTTTTTTTTCCACACAGGAAGTTTTGCACAAAGGAAAAGAAGTAAAAATTCTGGGTAACTATTTAAACGGTTGTGCATAAGACTGACGTGACACAGTCATACACATGACAAAACATTTATTATGAATATGAAGGAGTCTGCATGAATATATTATGACTGTTGTCATGAAGTGTCATTTGCAAAATAACACTTTTAATGCAAAGTTGCATTAACCGTTGCATTGCAAGTGTCAACTTTGCATTATTTGGCAAGCAATGACATTTTAATCCAAAGTTGCATTAAAACTTGCATTAAAAGTGTCATTATTTACCGAATGACACCTCATGACAACAGTCATAAGCATTCATGCAGACTCCTTCATGTTCATGACTCATGACATGTCAGTCTTATGCACACGCCTTCATATAAAGTGTTCCCAATTTTTGTGGTTTGCTGCTTCTCCTACATGGTTTGTCGGCAAACCTACAACTTTTTTCTTTTTGCACGTCTTTTCTGATCACAGGGACTAATAGCCGCCCTCATCCCACCTGTCGCTCCAGACCGAGCCCGCATCTCGTTTCAGCCAGGAGATCCATTTGACCCAATGTCTAATGTGAACCAATTAAGGTCTTTACATGCGAGCGCGCTCCGCGACATGGAGCCGAATCTCTCTTAATACCAGTTAAATACACGTCCCTGTTGCTATAATACACCTACACACACTACAGCGGTGTGCGCCGTGTGATTATGAGGCGATATAAAGCCTTCTGCAGAACCTGACTGAATGAGCTATCTAATGGGCATGGGAACTAATTCCAGGGCAAAGGGGATTAAAGGCTAAAGCAAGAGGGAGCAGCGCGGGGCTGGCGCTCTCTGGCAGCTCAGAGTGCAGAGGGCGGAAAAACAGAGATGATGTATAAATGCACAGAATCCTTGCCTCCTGAATCCTATTTTGCAGAATAGCATTAAAACTGGCATCTTGTTTAATCCTGACAGTTCTATATTTTCAGACGGGGTGAGGGTGGAAGGGGGGGAATTAAATATTTAGTGATTCAGCCAAGAGGAGAGAAAAAAAGAAAAATATTCTAAAGGAAAATACGAAGTAAGCCTCGGAATTCGCTGAAAATCTAGATTTTTATGTATTTATTTTCGTCACTGATTACATCTAATGTCTGTAAAATAATTGATAAAAGCTGTCTTGGCAGTTTACAGAGTCTACAGTTGAAGCCAGAAGTTTACATACACTGAATAAGATGATGGATTTTTTTTCTCACTGCCTGAAGTCAAATCAGACCAAACTTCTTTTTTTAAGTCAATTAGAACAAAATTACTTCTACTTGCTAAATATGACAATAGCGAGAGAATGAATATGTCAGAGATTGATTTATGAATGTCTTCAGAATCAGAAGTTCCCGTTCGTGTCCTCTGTGTTTGGTAGCGTCGTCTTTGAACTGAATAAATGGAGTCAAACCTTTTGGGTTTCCTTCCAGAAGCTTCTCATGACAGTTTGCTGGACTTTTGGTCCTGACAGAACCGGTGACTGCCTCACTCACACACTCACACAGTCACGCATGTTCAGATCTACCCACAACTTCTCTTTAAAACAGAGTGGGGGATTTGTGATGACAAAACCAAAACATTGACTTTGTCCTTAAGTCATTTCACAGCCTTTTTGACAGTAGCATACTGTCAAAGTACTGTCAGTGGTCTAGTTGCTAGTTGGAAGACCAATCTGGGCCTGAGCTTCTACTTCCTGGTCGATGTCTTCAGACGATGCTTCAATATTTCTACATCATATTCCATCCTCATGACTGATGAACTATTTTATAAAGTGCAACAGTTCCTCCTGCAGCAAAACAATCCCACAAAATAATGCTGCTACTTCACAGTTAGGTACAAGCATCAAAGTTCTTCCTCCAAAATAACTGCTTAGTGGAACTGACCAAGCAGTTCCACTTTAGTTTCAATACACCATGGGACATGTCTCCAAAATGAAGGTCTTTGTCTCAATGTGCATTTGGTAAAGGTAATCTGTCTTCTTATGCTTCTTTAGGAGTGATGGCTTCTTCCTCCCTGAACGGCCTTTCAGGACAGCTTAACTGTGGATGATGACTCTGTTCCCAGCTTCAGCCAGTATCTTCACAAGGTCTTTTGTTTTTTTTTTCTGGGACACTGACACATAACCCATCTCATACTCGAGCAGTATAATTGTTGGACTTATAATAAGATATTTTCACGATGTCATAAGTGAAATAATCTGCCAGTGGAATTGGCACTTTTTCATCAGTCTTAAGGAATTATTGACTTAAAAGCTCCAATTTCTTCTTGAAAAGTTACTTGTAAGTTAGTTTTGTTTGTTTTCAAGTGTACCAACATGTGTGCACTAGCAACTGGACCACAAATACTTTTTAAGACTTTGTGTTTTTTCAATGAAGACGTTTTCCTGGTTACAGAGACACTTTCTAAAAATGGCTCCCGGTGATGCCAAGCTAAACTATTGGGCCTAATCTGGAAAACCATCCTGTGATTCTGATAACCCACTAGCCCACATGCTCACGGCTCACTCTGGAAGGAGTGCGTCTGTTTTTCTTCCAGCTCCACTAAATGTCACAGTGAAAAACACACAGTTTGCGGCCGTTGCACTATTATTTACATAATTACACCAATGAAACGTGTTTAAATAGCTTTCTGTTTTCTCTACAAAGCTCTCATCAGGAGTCATTAAGCATGCATCAGGTGTTCATTCAGACAGCGTTTCTTCGAGCACCTCTGACAGCTGCTATTACGAGGACACTGTTGTCATGCCAGCGGCACTTTGAGCCGAGGATACGAGTCCAGAAATAGCTAAACCTGCTGTTCGGCTCTGTTCAAAGCACAATTACAGGAAGCGACTCTTTAAATTGTGCCACAGTCAAACATGGAGAGCATGAATCACCACGGTAAGCGACTCCCATCAGGAACAAAACTTCAGATTAGTTTATGAGTAGTTCATTTTTCTTTTTTAAAATAATTCTTAGATTAGAGGTTATGGAAATGGACCGCACGGATTCTCTGTCCTCTACTTCCTGTTAATTTGAAATGCTAGAGGAAAAGGAACCCGGGTTTTAATCTTGAGGTAATGTTGGCAAAAACATGAGGAAAAAAAAAAAAAAACTACCTCAAATCAGTCAAAAAAAAGAAGAAAAAAAAAGTAAATGATTCTCATCAGGAAGATATAATTGCATCAATTTTATACAGAAATGCCAAACAATAGAAAATGGACATAGACTAATTACAGCTTTGATACTATACTTATGTTTAGGGCTGCAGCTAATGATTATTTTAGTAATCAATTTTTCTGTCTGTTATTTTCATAATAAATCAGATGAAAAAATGGCACATTCTGCACATTTTTACATTTAACCACTTAAGCCCTTTTTTAACATAAGAAATACATTAAAAATGCAAATATACAAATAATTCATTTTCCTTTTTTAAATAACAAAATAAGTATTTTTGTTGCCTAAAATGCTACGACACAGCAATCATTCAGTACGCTTGACAACATGTGAAAGGCTCAGCTAAGTCTGTCACCATAGGCAACAAATCAATTAGTTGCATGATAAATTAAAATGTGCTCAATAATTTCCATTTGGACAATCAGAGAAATGCTCCAGCTTAATATTGTTGAAATATTTGACACCTATAACTAATTATTTTCTACAAAAATAAATAATTAGCTTTGAAACGCAATTTTGGCTACAGAGACTTGATAATTAACGTTGTTTTGTTTGTTTATTTTGGATATTTAAAATATCTTAGAGTTCCAATATTAAAAGTTTTTTAAAGAAAAAAGTTATTTGATCTTTGAAAGAGGTGGACTTGCATTAGGAAGCCATTATTATTATTATTATTATTATTGTTATTATTATTAATTATTATTTATTATCACTATATTGAAAATGGTTTCAAAATGACCACATAATCATTTATTGCAATATATTCTGGGACAATTAACTGCACAGAAAAATTTGTTATAACAGACTTGGGCTCAGCTCTTTCTGCTAAGCTTAACATGAATATGAATATTATGAATACAGTGTATGGATAATCTGTTGATTTTTGGATTAGCAAGTTAATAACTGAACAGCAAAAGTGCTTCGGAGTTTGTTTTTTGTAGAGAATTTAAACCAGGTGAAGCAGATTTTCAGGTGAAGTTTATTTATTCATTTTTATCTTAAATGCAGAATGTGCATATTTCTTTACACAGTTTAATTACTGCTCTGACTGCATGGCTCTTTCGGTAAATTGCCTTTGAGTCTGTAGACTCAAAGTTAACGATTAATCGAACACTAAGTAAGTTAGTAATCAATTAATTGTCACTAATCCAATTAATCGTTTCAGTGAGCTTCAGAAGTGGTCGCTCCTTTACAAATGCTCCGTTTCTCTGCTGGGGTTCAAACCTTTTCTTTCCCAACTGGAGGAAATATTTTCAGGGGAATTTAGAGTAAAAGCTTTGAGGTCATTTTTATTTTATAAACAGAACAGTAACGAGGCGAGGTGGTTACATCAACAGAGGCAAAAAAGCTCAGTCTATGAAAACATTTTACTTCTTCAAGTTTCCATCTTTTCCATAATTGGCCCAATTGCGCCGAAGAAACAACTTGCACTGGGGTGCTAAAAGCACCGCTGTGAATAAGAAAAGGTCAAAAACCCTGATTGTTCCTTCAGTTTTACTTGGAAAGACACACAAAGAAAAAAGAAAAGATAATGGTTGGTTACAATCCTTTTACAATGATGTGCCTAAAGATTGAAATGCAACTGTTCTGTTTGAAAAGTTAAAAACACAAGATAATCTGGGATGGCTGCAAAAAATAAAAATAAGAAGTAAGGGATTGGAAGAGTTTTCTTCTTTAGGAGATTATTAAAACAGGAAGACAAAGACCAAAAAAACCTGCGGAGGTCTTACCAAAATATTCGTCGGATGGAGGGTTGTCCATGTCGAACAGCATCTTTTTGGTCAGGCGTGCTAGTTCGTCCTCTGGGTACGAGGCTGGAGCGCCGCCCTGAAAAAAAACAAAACAAAAAAAAAACGTTGGGGTTAAAACCTGAACGAGAGAAGAAAACTGAAGCATAGTCTCAAGGGCCAAACAAAACACACAGAGTAATTAACATGCAGTGTATGCCTTTGCCTTCTGGGATATCTGACCCTGGTTGAGGGCCCAGACCAGAAGGTTTGCTTTTGTACCAAAAAAACACCCAAAACACAAACAGTGACCCCCCCCGACTGAATCTGAAGGAAGAGGTAAATATTATCAGAAAGCTGCTTTCAAGCTGGGAGCGTTTGGGGAGGCAGGTCAGGTGAGGGGTATTTAGATGAGATCTGAAATGGATTCTAGATTCTGTGACATAACCCTCTGAAGTCGTCTCTTTCCTATAAGCCCGTCCACCTCCTTATCGCACCGTCTCTGACATCTGTCCTCTGTGTGTTCTGCTTCGGGGCTGACGTGTTGCGTTTGACATTTTCTGCCAATCATCCTTTAAAGCTTGAAGAGGAAAAAATACATTTTAAAAAGCCTGTTCTGCTCCAGCTCCAGGCCTGGGTTTGAGCCCTTGTCTCAGGTGCCTGTTTGTCCTTTTTCGGGGATCCTCCAGGGGTGACGAGTTGGATTTTCTCTGTTTTGCTGAGCAGAGAGGTTTTTTATTTTTTTCTTCAGATAACAGTCACCCATCGATGGCCTTCCTAGATCTTTGCAGCGGATTTGATTTTCAATAACCCAGAAATCTGTGCAGACCTTTGAGCGGCTCCTAATTGCGACACCAGGGAGAGGTCGCCGTGGTTTCCGTCTTTTTATTCACGCTTTCATGCGGCAGACGCACAAATCTGCATCTTCAATAAAAGATGCAAATAAAAAATACTTTTGGAGGCAGAATATATTGGTAATTATCCTACAGTTATCGAATGTGTATTATTTGACTGTTTACCTCTAACCTTTGGGTACTTAGCCTGCGTATAATGAGGGATCCAAAATTCACCCTGGGAAATTCATTACACTTTATCTATTGATATTTATGTTTTTCAGCAAAATGTCAACAATGATTAGAAAAAGCTTTTGTGTTTTCTATCTAAAGGGCAGAGAGGTGTTCACGGTACAAAGCAGAGTATTCCATAGTGTAGATTGTCTGAATAGCAGGACGCTGGAATAAAATCCATGGAGATCAATGAATTTCACTCCTTCAAAATTACTGATGCTAAAGCAAAATCACAACAATGTTCTGTGGCACAAAAATCAATAAACAGATCAAAAATTTTGTTTTGCCTGCTGTGACAGTAGTAGTAGTTGTGGCAGTTCCTGTAATCAGGAATGTTGATGGGAATGATGACGTGTTAGAGCTAACATAGATCAGATTTTTTTAAAAAGCAAGAGTAAATGTCCGATAAAAAACTTTTAAATTTTGAAATTATTTTCTGACATTTTCTAGAAAAAACCTAGTTACAAAAATAGAAAATGTAACAACTTTCGAAACTCAGAAATTTGTTTTTTTCTAGAAAATTTCTCAGAGTATTCTCAAAATGTGAGTTTCTACTAGCAAATATTCAACTTTTCAGAGTCACAAATTTCACATCATCTTCTAGAAAATTTATATTTTTAAGCTCAAAAGCAGTTTTTTTTCCCCAGCAAATGTTCAACTTTTCAAACTCAAACGTCTAAGCTTCTTCAAGACTATAAAAAGTTTTGAGTTTTTTCATAACAAATGTTCAACTTTTGGAGCTCAGAAACATATTTGTTTGTTTCCAGTACATTTTTTGTCAGAAATTTACTCCTAATATGCTGTCGTATGTTTGAGGTTTGAGGCCTTGTCCACACTAGGACAAAAATCCTGCCGAGAGATTAGCGCCACACCTGAAAGCAAACAGTCTGAAAAGCTCAGTCTGTAGCGCAACCATTTGATATCCAGAGGTTATTACACTAACAGGACACAGGAGAACTGAGTAGCAGAACTGAGGGCACAAGTGCATCATACGGGGGATACGCTGTACTTTTCATTCAAGTTGCTATGCCCTTCAGTGGCCAGTAGGGGAAAATGAGCTGCATTTCTGCAACCCAAATAGGTAAATTACAACAGCTTTCCCACTATGTCTGGGATTGGACAAACTTCACAGTTTCACAATGAAGCAACATTTTATTAGGACTGAAATAATTAATCGGATAAATTGTGATTAATCAATCTTTTGAAATAATCGTCAATTAAGTCGGTAATCGATTAATCGTTAACTGTAGTATGCAGACTCACATTTGCTGAAGGAATACCTTCCTTCAGAGCAGTAATTATACTAAAAATATATTTATATTTTACATTTAAGAATGCAAAGTGCAAAAAAAAGGAAGAAAAAACATTTGCATATAAATATGTTTTACCCAGAACTCCTAAAGTGACAGTCTTGGCTTCACTTTGTTCAGATTCTGTAATTTTCTTTTCTTTTCTTAATCTCCAATTAAATACCTTTTGCTACACATTGTGGATGTTGAACCAAGCAGGGAGGACTGAGCTTTTAACACATCGATGTTGGAAGAATTTTTCAGCTGCAAATGATAGACTGTTCACTAAATGAATGCTACATTACTGCATTTAGGCAATAAAATATTTATTTTCTCATTTAAAAGAGAAAGTGATTAGCTTATTTACACCTTTAAATGTATTTCTAATATTGTATTAAATGGTTAAATAAAAAATGGGAAGAATATGCAATTTTTTTAATGCGATTAATCAATTAATCTCATTAATCAATAATATAATTAGTCGCAATTAGGACTGAACAATCTCACCAACTAACAGCTTTGCTGAATTATATGTTCTGTCTGCAGTCTCCTGCCGTTTACTGGCATACTACAACAGAAAACAACACAATTCCATTTGGTCAAAAATCAACATCTGTTTTCCATTTCTAACCATTATGATCCACTTAAAGCATGTCTCTCTGATGTGCTGTACCCAAACAATTGAAAACGTTTTTTTTTTTTTTTGCTTCAGCGTACATTGAGTTTTCCCTGCAAGCCGTGGGAGGGTTTGCTCGCCACGTGCGGCGCGCCATCACGCTGCAGCTCCACGGGGCACACAGAGGTGAGAGAGAAAATGGGCTCATCGTAAGGCTCCGCTTGGCAGCTGTGCAGAACTTAAGACCAAATGAACACGAGACGCGCTAGACGTCTTTGAGAAATGCTCATGAAATAAAAAAAAACCCTTTGCCGATATGTATGAACGATGTGAGGATGTGGTGAACTATTGAGATGATGTAAGAAGATGTAGACTCAATGTTCCATATGGAAGGCAAAGGAATGTTTTGTTTAGATGGACAGACAGATTTAGAGTGTTATCTGTTACAGTGGTTTGGATTTATGCCTGAAATGAGCACATTTTTGTTTAGTGTCATTACATTTTTTTATAGTTGCCCAAGAATAGATAACCACTCAGGTTCACACACACGTTTCTGGTTACGTCAAAGGTCATAATATTTTGCTGGAACTCTTACAATGTGTCGCATCATATTTATACCGGGGGGAAACAGAAAGTCATGGCGTACTTGAACCAAGTTCCCAGAAACTCTAGTTACATTAAAGCTAAATGTAGTATACATAGTAAAATATTTCAGCTACTTTAAAGATATAGTTTGGTCGCTAATGACTGTGCCACTGGTTTTAAGCTCCTGCATTGAAAGAGAAAATGTTTTTTTTCTTAGTTCTTTTTAAAATAAATCAAAATTTATGCTAGTGGTAGCTTGTGATAGTGCAAACTTATGCTAGTGCTAGCTACTGCTTTTCTAACTTACATTAGCAGCTAGCTATGCTGCAGAGTTACCGCTACCTTGTGCATAAACAGGAACTACACATTTTAGACTTTCTGATTTATCTGTGTTAGAGTTTAGATCAAGCCTAAGAAAATCCAACCCGGACCGGCCCAAGCCGGCATTGTGTGTGAGCCCAACCCGAACATCAAGAAAATAACTCTGGCTCAAAATCTAAACTCTAATCTGTGTTACTCATGACCAAAAAGTGTGTGTGTTTTTTTTTACCCAATTCATCTTTTGGCAAAAAAAGGTGATTATTTTGGTAAGTTGATGTTACATTTCAGTCCACCATCAGTGGAAAAACTTCTGCTGAAAATCCAAATTTGGCACCAAAGTGATTTGAGCTAACGTCAATCCAAAAGCATCAAATGCAGACGTGAGTTTTTGCAATCTGACTCTCTGTATGTGTAGAATCTGAATAATAGAATACAGAGGTATTCCAGTTCACAGATTAGGCCATTTATCTCTACTTTATATCCAGGGGGAGTGAGAACCGCTGAGCTCTTCTTACTGCTCACCATGGATCTATGAGTGTAAACTTTATGACGCATGACTGCTGCTTGGCCCGGCTCAGGATGTGGCCCCGCTGATAAAGGAAGCTCAGACAGTAGGCCTCATTAGCTGTGAGGGATCAACATGTCGAACGGAGGAGCATGTCTGCCCTGCAGGAGCACTTTGTTTCTAGAAAGCAGCTGGGCCGGGATTCCTTGGCACCCCGCGCCCGCTCAGCCGTTATTAGCCCGGATCGCATGATGGGAGGATTAGTGGGAGATGAAAGGGGAGTTCTCCTCAGTGCTTCAGTATTTCTTTGTTGTCACCTTTAAATGCTGCAGCTTTTCTTAGAAACTGCTCACTGACCAAAAGGTGCCACGCGCCAGAAATAGACACAACCACAAGCCGCACAAAGGAGAAACGCGGTAAATCTCTTTTAGAGTTCCCTTCGCCTCGCAGAAGGTCTGCGGCTGTCAACCCGTGCTGTTAATTTAAGACAGTCAAGTAGACAGTTGAACACGGTTAATCTTCACTCCACATCAAAAGCGGGTTGGAGAGCGAACGAAATGCACCCATTACCAGAAACAGACTCTTGACTTTAAGCTTCATTTATATCTTATCCGGCTCTCCGCCGCCCCGCAGCAACGCTCTGGCAGAGAGTTTAAAGCACCTTGTTAGGGAGTCTTTTGTGACAGCATGGAATAATTTTTCACTTGAATAAGAGAAAGAAATTGCTTCCCTGCGTGCTTTATGATTGCTTCGCGGCTCCTGTTCGGCTTTTCAGAGACAACAATGGGAGCTGTAAAGCAGCTGTGCGTGCGGCGGGCGCGAGTTTTGTTCTAGTTATATCTGGCTCGGTTCGGTAAATTGTTTTGCCTGCGCCCTCAGGACACTCAGGCCCCGGTTTCATTGAAGTTGGGGCTTAAATTTAGCGGTGACTGGGTTAACAGCTGCACCTGTTGTTTTCTTTTATGTACAACAAGTTTGAAGAGGCAGAAGGGGGGCGGAAGAGGTTCAGGTCATTCGCTGTCTGCTTTCTTTCATCAGCAGTGATCCTCCTTGAAAGACATCCTGACGGACCGCCGAATGCCCTCAGTCGGACCGAGGCTTCAGAGGCTTGTAAATGCCAGAGCACTTGTAATCAAAAACACAACAATAAGATTGTGAAAGCAATGCGTAACGACGGACTATGGAGCTGGTCACTGCCTGGCTGCCGAGTCTATGAATAAAGCCGTGACCAGCGCTCAATGTGGAATTGACATTGTGTCAGGAGTGATTAAGTGAGTGGTGGAGTGGAAGTGGGTGGGAAGAAAGCTGGAGGGAGAGGGGTAGCGGAGGGAGGGTTTTGCTCGTGAGATATTCTCACCTGATGCCCTGACTGTCCTGCCAGGATCCAAACCTTAGGCCTCTGTTTTCCCACCGAAGTGACAGAGACAACTGCTCACAGGGCATCGGAGCTGCAACGCAACAAGAAGCTGACCCTGTTTTACATCTCACTGCCCCTCCACCCCAATGGTGCGGATCGAGAGGGACATGAAGATCTGGACTGTCACCACAATGCAACTCACGGGTTGCTCTCCATTCCGCTTCAACCCAAAGGAAGTGGAGCTGAAGACAGGAGGCGATCGGTTGAGAACAGACGTTACTGTAGAAAGATTCAGCCTGTAGTATTTGGAGTTCACGTCTAAAGGTGTTATGTAATCAGTAGCCTGAATTACTGTACCAACAACTGTAGGTTTGGCAGCGTATTGCCAAAGCTGCAATAAATCAAGATGATGACTCAGGAAAGGGCAATATCATGTAAAATTGACATTTTTTAGCTTTACATCATGTTATAATTTTGCTCCCTCATCTAAAAGTGTTGCTTTGATTCTTTCAAGCATGTTTGAGAAATCCTTTCATCTCCCTTGGCAACCATTCAGCTGTGCAAAACGACTGGGTTAACCCAGCATTACAACCTTGGAGCTGCAGTTTCCAAGCTTCCAAACGTCTGCCTCGCAGAGCAGGAGTCACCCAAGACTCCCACACTTGGCTCCTCCAGACTAGCCAGCAGCAGTTAGCAAACATCTGGTGTAACTGTGCATCTGCAGAGCTCATTTTTCAGCTACTTCTCAGTGCAACGCTGGTAAAAACAATAAAGGATTACTCGTTAATGTGATTACTTCCTGAAGGCGGAATGTCAGAAAGAGCAGGAGCTTCTTAAAGAGACAGAAGCCCAATTTCAAGGTGTTAAATTGCAAAGTCAAATTTATTTTAAGTCATATTTGATACAACTGAAGGTAACATTGTTACTCATTGTGCTATAAATTGATTGTATGTGGCAGGAAAACACAGAATGTTACTCCTTTAAGATCTTGTTCTATGTGCCCCTTTTAACTCTGAGCAATGGCCCTGCCTACTTAGTTTCTGTATTTGATGATGATTGAGTACCTCTCTGATCCACATCCAGAACTACACTTGCTGCCTGTCTCCCATTAAAACACCGGCTGTGATGGGAGACCGAGAGAAGTAATAGTTATAACTTGTCAAGATGTAACATGGGCCAATAAAGACAAAAGGAACTTTGATAGATTCCGACTATGATTCTTCTTCTACCTTTAGTTGAAAACAGCACTCTGTGTCTACAGCAATATCCTTTGTTTGGAGTTTTGATCCTGGATTTTCTGACTCAACCTTGCTGCAATCCCCCT
Source organism: Poecilia picta (assembly GCA_033032245.1). Taxonomy (NCBI): domain Eukaryota; kingdom Metazoa; phylum Chordata; class Actinopteri; order Cyprinodontiformes; family Poeciliidae; genus Poecilia; species Poecilia picta. The sequence continues at coordinate 5,905,750 of CM065356.1, read as the reverse complement.
GCCCCCCAAAGCGTCTCTTTTTAGGCTACAATGAAAGAGAATTGGAAGTTTAAGAGAAAAAAAAGACAATTTTACCTTTTCACACACGACAGTTTTCTTTGTAAAAACTGCCGTTCATTTAAAAGGAAGGTTTCTTTATGTGAAGTCATCACTTTGGGAAATAGTAGGTCTGAGCAAGAGGTTCGGGCCACTAATATCAACACTTGTATGCAGGGGGTCAGAGCAGGCAGACATGGGGACATTCTGCCATGTGCAAGGTGACTGGAGTATGACTCAGTTGTACATAAACTGTTGGTCTGGACAGTCCGGACAAGTGTTTTAGTAAGTGAATGTAATCATATACTATGTAATCATACGACATGAGAAAAACATAATGTCTCAAGGATGTCAATGGGATAACCGGCAGCTATTAATTTGCTTCAATCAAGGTCAGCAACGTTCATACCGCGAACAGAACATTTGTTTTGTGCAATAGCACAATGTGTGGTCCTGTGAGGTGTGCAGATGACAGAAACACGTTGGACATTATGACATAAGCAGTCAATCTTGACTTTTGCAGTCATTAGAAGCAATAAAGCCGTCCATGTTCAGTTCACTGGGAGTCTGTAAATAATATAAAGGCACAAATCCCTAATTCTCACAAATATATTTAAATGATCACAATCATGAATGTTACTAGCTTACCTGAGACCTTTAAATGTGGGTATTCTCCTTTTTTACATGGCAAACACTAACAAAATCCTTTTGGTAGGGGTTGAACAACTACATATTTTTTAAGGTTGACTACATCATGATAATAGTCGAGTCGATGTCGACTAGTCGCGATGCCGTCATAGTGACGTAAGTGCAAAACCCTTCACAACAACTTGGATGCTTTATGAGCTATTTTCACTGCAAATATTTTAATATACACCATTCTCCCGATTTTACTAAATCTATTATGCAGAATTAAAACAGCAATAAACACATCATTCCTCGTGAGCACCGGAGAAAAGTTCGATGCACAAAGTCGGTCTGACTTTTTTTTTCCCAAACACCGGCTGATACTGATGATCTCTGCATAGTTACTCGTATAGGAGTCAAATTATCACACTGACCACAATGGTGCTTTTGAAACATCCCAAGCCAAACTTATTATGAACGGATCCTGTTTGGTTACAGTTTAATTCAACGAAGCCTCCCGCTGCTCCTCCGCTCGACGCGCATCAGGAAGATCTGCTGACTAGAGTCGGTTCAGCTCTGAACCGATATGCAGACGGAGGCAGAGATCAGGATTTTTTTTTTCTTACTTTATTCCCACCAATGATGAAAAGAACTTTGTTTGAAAACGTGTGCCGCCTTTCAACAAATTCATGTGTTTAAGTCTGTTTTTAAGTAAAAAAAAAAAACATGGCTTACAAAAGAAATATATACTTTGTATTTGTGTTGTACCAAACCTTTTCTGAATAAGAAAATTGAAGATAAATGACCCAGTGAAAATCAGCAGCATGCGGCTGCACCAGCTCCATCTGCTGAAGGGCCAAATTTCTACTGTTCTTGGACTGCAGTTGGGGGCCACACAGGGCCTCTGCCTGGCTTGCCCTCTGCGCATCCCTGAGCAAAACCAAGATTCTTGTTTTTTGGGGGATTTTGTACCTTACTCACTCTGCAATCCTCTATTACCCCTTACTTATTACCGCATAGTGAGTAAAGGCGTACAGTAGCGGTTCTCAACGTGAGTGGTACCGCCCCCCAGGGGGCGTTCAGAGGACGGCAGGGGGCGCTGGCGGACATTTTTACAAAAGGGGGGCGCTGGGGCGTTTGGTCGAAGGTAAACTTTACACCTTAAATGCACAACAATGCCAGTTTAGACTTTGAGCAACTTGGTAAAACTGTATTGTGTAACATTAAAACTTGCTTGACTGCAACTGTATCGATGGCAGCTCTTCTTCTATTCAGTGTTTGTAGGTTCTGTTAGCTTCTTGGCGCAGCCCCTCTCCTGCTACTGGTAGCTAAAATCATGATGCCCTCACTGTGTGTCCCTCTGAAAAATGAACCCTTTTAAATAAAGAAATCCCTCCATGGTGATACCAGACAGAGAGCGTTCATTTTATAGCATTAACACCGGAGCTGTAAGTGGTCCGGTAAGAACCGGGGTGATAGAACAACACAGCACTTTTAAATTTAAATAATCATTATGCAGAAATTGTTTCCGTTGTTTTAAAAGGTTTATGTCAGACTGTCTTTTCCCCATCAATACGCTTCCCGACCGCTGCGCACCATAAGGGGTAAAAAAAAAAAAAAACCTAGGCGCACATTGCGCAAAACTCTGAAACAGGTGAAGCAGGACATAAAACGGAGCGACGAACTAGATGTGAATTATGGCATAAAAACAGAATCCGACGCTGAACAGTGAAAACTCAACAAATGATGTGAAACACATTAAGATTAGGCGGCGCAGCAGGTGATGAGTGAATAGCGTCAATAAATGATAAAATAAATCTAGCAACAGGAAAGAAACTAAAGTGGACATAGCAATAAACCAGGAGAGGATATTACTAATCCAATGAAACTAAATGGAAATGAATGAAGAACAAAATGCAAGAATAAACTAAGAAACTAAAGTAAATGCAGAGGAATAAACTGGTATGGCAAGACCTTTTGAGCAGTAATTAATACAGAGGACTGTATGGCAAGAATAAACAGACACTATTTCCAGATAAAAGGTAAACTAATATTGTTGAAGTGCCATGGGTTTGTTGAGACCATATCTAGTACTGAGAATAAATATATCTTACAGACCTTAACAGTAAAGAACTGATCACTTATTTATGTTTTCATGTCAGTGTTAATGTCATGGTGGTGTTCACCGACTCCATGACACTTTCAATTTGACTCATTAGGATTTGATTAAGAACCAGATTTGTTCTTTGTAATTTCTGTCCAGTAAAACTATTAATCTATAATCAATAGGTAGGTCTATATAAAGATATAATCCATGTTTCTGTGTCATATTTCTATGGCATTAAAAGGAACTTTAGTTTTTCCACTGAAAGCTCTGGTTTGCACATTAAATGCCATGTGGGTGAAGTTTTATGGATGATACTCTGATGTCCTATTCTCCTGAAGGCAGCACAGAGCTGCACCACCAGAAACACTGAAGAGAAGAAGAGCTATGATTAATGTAGTTACAGTTCTATCCATGTTTTAATGTTGCAGAGCTCAGTCGGTTTGCAAATAGTTAAAAGTTTAAACTGGCATGCTGAACATCTTTTATCTGGTCATTTTGTGGAATATTTAACAACTAGAAAATGGCACAAAATAAGAATATTTTTTCCACTCTGATTGCCTGCTGTTAGACCTACCAATTTTAACTTGAATGTTCATTGCATTTTTCATAGACACCTGTATTTTTTTTATATTATTATATTATATGTCAGCCTCCTGGTAAGGTCTATTCAGGGGTCCTGGAGAGGAGGGTCCATCGGATAGTCGAACCTCGGATTCAGGAAGAGAAGTGTGGTTTTCGTCCTGGTCGTGAGGGTCCTGAGGGTGTAGAGCTCAGGACCCTGCTGAGCTCTACACCCTCAGCAGGGTCCTGGAGGGTGCATGGGAGTTCGCCCAACCAGTCTACATGTGTTTTGTGGACTTGGAGAAGGCGTTCGACCGTGTCCCTCGGGGGGCCTTGTGGGGGGTTCTCCGGGAGTATGGGGTACCGGGCCCTTTGACACGAGCTGTCAGGTCCCTGTATGACCGGTGTCAGTCTGGTCCGCATTGCCGGCAGTAAGTCGGGCTCGTTTCCGGTGAGAGTTGGACTCCGCCAAGGCTGCCCTTTGTCACCGATTCTGTTCATTACTTTCATGGACAGAATTTCTAGGCGCAGCCAAGGTGTTGAGAAGATCCGTTTTGGTGGCCTTAGGATCTCATCTCTGCTTTTTGCAGAGGATGTGGTCCTGTTGGCTTCATCAGATCGTGGTCTGCATCTCTCGCTGGAGCGAGAGCTGCAGCTTCGCGGCCGAGTGTGAAGCGGCCGGGATGAGGCTCAGTGCCTCTAAATCCGAGGCCATGGTCTTGAGCCGGAAAAGGGTAGAGTGCCTTCTCCGGGGTCAGGGGGGTCGTCCTGCCTCAAGTGGAGGAGTTTAACCCTTCTTGACCGGAAGTGTCGGCGCATCTAAATTTGCAGTACCGTAATTCCGCCACACGTAGCGCTATCTAAAAAATTCCAACGGTTTCTGAAAGGAGAGGCGTTGCACTTTCCAGCAAGTATCAGGTTAATACAGAAATGTCGCAGCTGCAGCTGTACGAGTGTAATTAATCGGGGGGCACTCTGTTAATAGACGGTATATTTCGGAAATAACTTGCTGGATATTGAAAGTTCCGGTTGTTATGGATACATGGGTAAGTATATAATCTCACAGGACATTTAAAGAACTACTTACAATTAAAATAAGGAAGATTTATTTAGGCAGACGTTCAAAAATCCGGCGTTAAAGGGTTAAGTATCTGAGAATCTTGTTCACGAATGGGGGAAGAAGGGAGCGGGAGATCGACAGGCGGATTGGGGCGGCGTCTGCCGTGAAGCGGGCGCTGTACCGGTCTGTCGTGGTGAAGAGAGAGCTGAGTCAAAAAGCGAAGCTCTCGATTTACCGGTCAATCTACGTTCCCACACTCATCTATGGTCATGAGCTTTGGGTCATGACCGAAAGAACGAGATCACGGATACAAGCGGCCGAAATGGGTTTCCTCCGTAGGGTGGCCGGGCTCTCCCTTAGAGATAGGGTGAGAAGCTCGGTCATCCGGGAGGGACTCAAAGTAGAGCCGCTGCTCCTCCACGTCGAGAGGAGCCAGTTGAGGTGGCTCGGGCATCTGGTCAGGATGCCTCCTGGACGCCTCCCTGGTGAGGTGTTCCGGGCACGTCCCACCGAGAGGAGGCCTCGGGGAAGACCCAGGACACGCTGGAGGGACTATGTCTCTCGGCTGGCCTGGGAACGCCTTGGGGTTCCCCCGGAGGAGCTGGAAGAAGTGGCTGGGGAGAGGGAAGTCTGGGCCTCCCTTCTGAAGCTGCTGCCCCCGCAACCCGACCCCGGATAAGCGGAACAAAATGGATGGATGGATGGATATTATATGTATTATTTTTGATGATAAATACAGAAACAAGCATAAAAATCAAAACATTTACAATAGTGATGGTAATATTAATGATAAAATAATGGTCAGTGCAAAGTACCCTGCAAATTATTTGGTGGGGGGCACACACACACATGGATGGAAACGATGCTGTGTGTATTTAGGTTAAGAGGTGGGTCATATGTCATCATGTGTAGAAATGACCCTACAGGAGAATTGTTTTGGACACCACGTATTAAAAAGTATCATTTCCAGGCATCTAAAAAGTTTTTGCATCTGGATGCAAGAATGAAACATTTTAGAGTCTTGCCACAAACAACATTTAAAAAACAGTGGGTAGTAAACACTTTTAAAAAATGTCAATAATCTATTGTCCCATTTTGATCGAAAAAGGTCTAAAACAACCTTTGCTACTTGTTAACTTGATTTCCTTGGCCGTCTAATAATGGAAGACGCAAAACAGTTCGCTCAGGTTTATTGACTGATGAAGGCCTACGTTGTGACGGACAGTAACATTTTGACGACTTAAAAGTTGTACCCTCCTAATTAGGTCAATCTTTTCTCTTCTTCTGCTTTGTCCAGATACAACAATGAGATCAAGCAGCTGGATAAACAACACCAACAACAAAAAACCCTACTAAGCTGAATGCGACAGCAATAAGAGAGGAAGCAGAGCCCCAGTGAACAACAGCTAAACCCTAATCTGTGTCTGTATACCTGCAGCCATCAATCAGCCTCATAGAGCCTCTGTTCTGCTCACCAAAGCCAAACTGCACTTCAAACCTCAAGCAGCCGCCTTACCTTTAATAACGGCTCAACATTCCCATGCACCATCAGCACAAACTGAGGGAGACATAATCACTCGCAGCCATATTTATCCACAGATTAAATGATGATGGACTTCACAATGGAAAATGCTCTTTACCGTCAATGGAGCTGCAGCTTTAAGTCAGGCTTCAGTCGGCTCAATCTGACATGCCGCTTCCTTTTGTCTCCCCACATCACAATGGAATTATCTGAAATGGACAGAGGGCCCCGAAAAAGCAAATAATGCCTATTAAGGGGTAATAATAAAACCCAGCAACAAGCAAATGGACCCTGCATTAGTGAGGGTTCATGACGGGATTGGACCTTTATTATTGGATTGAAAACGTCTAAAAATGAGCATTTGTTGCCGCAACACTAAACGAGTGATTACAGCAGCTTAGGCAACTCCGTTTTACCACAACAATGAAAGGATTGCTGGATCGGGCCCACTCTCCATTCCGGGGAGTTTCTACGCACTTCCTGCACGTCTCTGTGTGTGTCGACAACTGAACGGCCGAGTCGTGTTTAATTTGAGCCTTTCATTAGGACGAAAACACCAATCATCTGGTCCTTCCTGAGGGGAAACTGGAACTTGGATGAGCAATACAAAACCACTCATTATGTCAAGTTAAAGAAAACACAGCACTTCAGGACATTTGTGCTGATTGCTGGAGATTTTGAGCACACCGCTTTGTAAGTCCAGCATTCCAGCAATATTATTCCTGTTAGGATGTTGTAGAACAGTGCTGAAGAGGTATTCAATACAGTGAAACTGCACAAGCCCTATGGTGTGGCATCAGCGCCTAAATTAAGGCTATTGTGCACCCAGCAGTGGCTACTTCCTTGTCGCATGAGGCTATATCCATTCCGAAGCCAGCAATAGATCTGATTATTTGTAGTCTGGCCCCGGCAACTGAGCAACTGCCAGAGATGAGTGGCCGGCGTTGGCAAATGAGAAAACTACTCACTTAACTTAGCATTAGAGAAGCTAGTGTCTACCATGCCTATGCTGGTGACCCGCTTCATTCCCTACTTCCTCTGCTGGCCATTAGCATTGGATAGGCTGGCAACTAGCATGCCTGGGTTGGTCATCTGCGACTCGTACTTTCTTCTTTAAAGGAAACTTTATCAAGAAACCTGGTTGGCAAACAACAAGGTTTGACAACTGTTCCATATTTGCCGGGATGTCCCGTAATTTTAACCAAACTGAAATGACCCCTACGGTATGCTCTTTAGCTCATATTTTGAAAGCTATCTGCATTTTTTTTAACAAACACTCGATGGCATTCCTCTCCTTAAACAACATTACCTAGAATAAAACTTGGCAAAGTCGAAAGCACGGCAAAGCTGAGTTTCTGAGTCTCCAAATGAGTTTTTCAGTCAGAAGTCACAACTACAGGTGCTGAGTTGGCAAGTCTACAGACAACATCTGTAAGAACCACACTGTAGATTCAGTAGTACATCTAAAGTGTACTGACAGTTTACTACGATACAATGTGATGTTGCATAAGCATACTGTACTATACAGAGCTGAAGTTAGCTTCCGATTTGGTGACATATACTTGTGGTATTCACAGTTTCTAACATCACTGGTGGAATTTCATGTGTTTTTTTTTTTAAAGGTTTTTGTTGACATCAAACATTGGACATTGACATTAAGGTTCATCAGGTCGATTCTATTGTTTTTTTTAATTGATTCTGTCATCACTGGTCCACTGATGCCATCATTACTGCGGTCTCAGCTTTAGCCATCACACAGTTCACTTCCTGTTTGACTGCAGAGGCCCACATGGTTGAGTCTGCTAAGTGGCAAAGCAAGCCCACATCATCACCCTTCCACCACATGTTTTATTAAAAAATTTTACACATTTAATTTGTAGTTTATTTATTCATTTCATAGTGTTTTGTTTTGTGACATTTTGTAAAGCTACTTTAAGTATTTCATGAACTTTTATTTTTTAGCTTTTTTCCCCAGGGTTTTTTATTACATGTTCTCATATAATAATAAATAATATAACAGATAAAACAGACAAAATAAACTCCTAATTAATAAATATTTTTTAAATTTTTTTTGTTTTTTACTTCATGGGGATTTTTTTTATTTTATGGAGTATTAATTATTTATCAATAACATTATTTATATATTTAGTTATGAATGAAATGTTAGTGAGAATTCTTGAAATCTGGCTGAATTTCAAGTATAAATAATTTGTAAAAAAAGTCAAACTTTTATGTTTTTTACTGGAAGGCATATTAATCTTACTTTGACACGACTACTCATTTATTTATGCTTTTCACTTCGACTTTGGGGGGTTACAAGGCTGAAATCCGGGCCCATAAATGTACAGAGAATGGCTTTACTTGAGCCAGTGCTGCAGTTTTATGGCCGTCCTTTTTTTTTTCCCAAGTTTGCTTTTCGGTGACACAGCAGATCACTTTCATGGAAAAGTGGCGCAGTGACTCAGTCGGAAGCCTTGACCAGGCACATTTTAGACGAACAGGGAACCCACTCGCCATTCTGATTGCAGGTGCTCCATTTAAGATGCAAAACTAAACAGCATAATTTCCCGAGCTAAAGCTGCCCCGTCACTTTTCCATCAGCCGCATTATCGATTCACGTCATGCAAATGCACACAAAAGGGGGTCTGAATATATTTGTGGCTTTATGTAATCCAGTTGATGAATTTGCTTGCCTGCAATGCTAAACAGGTTATGAGTAATCTGCACTGCATTACACTTTGAGGAGAACCATTACAGCGCTGCAAAAATTAAGCTCAGGGCCACGTTCTGAGGAGGCGCAGATAAAGTATACATTCTCTCCAAACAAAATAGGTCATGCTGTTTCAGCTCCAATTAAATGCTGAAGAAAAAAAATAAAAAAACAGTCAACTGTAGAGCAGCTGTGTACAGAGCAGATAATTAAAAATTAACCGATTCTATAACTGACGGGTTTTTATGTTTGTTTTTTTTTCCCACAGAAGCTCAAATCTGTGGTGTTAACAGAATTCACATAGCATGATCGACCCGGGCTCATTCGCGAGACACGGAACGTATGTACAAGGGTCTTTCTACGCGTGGAAGATGGTGCGTGCATAAAAACTAGGTCATCTGTTCAGAACTGACACATCCCCCTGCAAACAGATATTTGAAAATCAGAGAGAGTTGAAGAGAGAGGGATGCCACGAGCAATCTGGGGAGAAAAAAAAAAACCTCAAGAAAAAACAACCACAACAACAAATGACTGCACAAATTGCCGGGAAATGAGATAAAACTTATTTGGCGCCTCTCGGTGTACCATTACAGTCCTGTGAACTGCTGCAAACGCCATATTAAAACAGGATGCAGGTTTTCCTGGTTTTGGGCAAGAAGAGCCGCACCTCCGTCCGGCTCCGGCCTCATCTGGGAACCCGGGATCTATATTTAAGGCCCCGTGTGGGGACATAATGACGGCCCGCACGGGTCAGTCTCCTCAAGTCCATGTCCTGGCAACGAGCGCTTCCCTTCTGTGATCTGCGCCGCCGTCCACCTCCTGTGTAATTTCACCTCCTCGGCAAAATAAAACCATGATTTATCCGTGTCACTCCCCACCTCTAAACAACGACACAACTCATCTGGATGTCAGTCTGACCCAACAGCCAACACCTCAGAGGGGGGAGCGATGGGGGGCACGCTTCCTTGATTAGATGGAGATGTGGAAGAAAAAAAAAAAAAAAAGAGAAGAAGTTTAGAAAGTGCACACGTTTCAGAGTCTCCAACCCGGGGGAGGAATAAAAGCCCCCTATTTGTGGGCAGGAGGAGGATGTGAGGAGCTCAGGGAGGAAGAAAGTTTCTGCAACTCTCCGTAAACAACAGGGGAACTTGTTTGTGAGCTTTGCACTGATTGGGGTGGTGGGGTTTGGGGGTGGGGTGTATGCACATGAAGAGCCAACAAGGGACACTGTTCATACAGAGGAAGATGGGTTTGGTTGGGGGTTTTTAAGTCTGAAGTCTGCTTCTAATCATACGGAGTAGCTGATGTGTCTGCATGTGAATTATCGCCGTCAAATTCAGTTTTTACAAGATTCCTGTTTATTTTAAGCTACATCAAAAATGACATATTTTTCTAGATTTTGTCACATTTTTCTATAAAACGCAAATTTCTGTGTGTTTTAACGGGATCTAATGTGGCAAGCGGGGAAAATTTGAAGGGCTACAAAGACGGGACACATTTTGTTTGTGCTCTGAGCTGTTTGAGTGGCGCAGCAGATTCACTTTCACAAGTGGAGCATTACAACTTTTGCCATGTTGCTCCACTTGATATATATATCAAGTGGAAAGTAGAAATTGTTTTGGATTTATTTTAGTTGCAACAGAGAGAGACAAAGTGCAACAAGGAGATAAGAGAGGAAGAAGAGACATCAAGTCAATGCTCTTAAGTCTGCTTCTACACTAGTAGAAAAAAGAAACTAAACTAAACCAAGAGACCATAGCAACAAACAATAACATAATAATAACGTCACTAAAAAGTACACTGTAAAATGAACACAAGATGTTTTTAATGGCAATCGCAGCCAAGTGTAGTGTTTCAATTATTTAAATGGGTGGCTTTCAATTGTGTGATTTAGGTCCCTTCATTTAATGTAAATCGGCTTTGCGTAGGTTCCTCAACTTTTATTTTCATCATTTATTCTCACTTTGTTTCTCAATTAGTCTTCTGTATTCAACATTTCTAAAAACAACACAAAAGTTCATATGGAATTTAAAGAGATAAGTGATAATCCGGTCATTAAAAGAGTTTTGTTCAGATCAAAACCTTTGCAGCCCAACAAGACAAACACCTGCATCTTTGCTCTGCAGATACAGGAGCAGAGCTGATCAGCCAAGAACAAACTCAGCTGGGATATTTCAGATTGCTCCGCTCACTGGGCTGCAATGACAGCTATCGATCCAGTGGGTTATTTAGCAGCTGTGCTGTTTGTCTCACAGGGTCAGGAGGTGAACGGGACGGCAGGGAGGGTGTTATTTAAGAGCAGGCAGAGTGACAAACACCTAAAAAAAAAAAAAACACTCCACGGTGGGGAGTGAAGCGTCCAATCAGCAGCTGAGTAATCCAAACGTGACATTAAACTCAGAGTGAAATCAACAGGCTGATGTGGAAACCGATGGGCAGTTTGTCACACAGCTGACTTCATCTGCTTTTACACTCCTACTGTCAGACTTTAAAGGATCCTTAGAAATTCTGACTTCAGATCAACACACTGACCCCACAGGTCAGAGTTTTGTGTGTGTGTGACTTTGCTCTTGGACTGCATCGGGGAAATCCAGATTCTTCATTTTCATAACATTTGTGCTGCAGTACGAGTAAAAAGTGCAAAGTACACTGCAAAAACTGAAATCGGACTTTGACTAAATATCTCATGTTAAAGGGATTTATGTTTGTTTCTTTTCTGTTGAGATACTTTTTTCCAATAAAGTTTTTATGTTAGAAAATATCCTAACTTCACATCATCAAAAGTCCTTTTCAGAATATTTCTAGAGCTATCTCGATAAGACATTAAAACTCAATATTAAGAATTTATTAGTATATGCTAGGAACTATAAAATCAATAGTTACAAAGCAACTTTACAACTACTACACACATTCATCCGTATATGTGCTATTGTTGCTTTAACATTTATTTACTGTTAGATTTTTTCTTGAAAGGGAGGGTAAAGTTTAGTATGTTTCAAGTAGCTAACCAGCAGTGATCAACAGCAGGGGTAGATCTGTACTATCTTTATAAACTTGAGAAAACTCAAATTCTTTTAAAACCTTTATCCAACCAATGTCTTCCATCAGCGACAGTAATTTACTCCATGTGTGTTAATTTCTGTTAAACAGGAAAAGGGTTGCAGCAATGTCACTTTAAAATCTTTGAGTAACACAACTCCATGTTGGCCCTGCTGGCTCTGATCTCTCTTCGTTAATGACTCTATTGACGCCGGAGGTCCGTTGATGAGCAGCAAAACTGTTTTAAACGTGGAACCGACCGCCGATGTGTTGCTATGAGAAAGGCGCCTATAAACAGACCTACATCTAGTTACAGACTTCAAGGATCGGGTCCAGCAGAGTGACCTTTTCTCTATAAAGGAGTCAGTAAACAGATCCACTGGGGACCACCACCATGAACTGTGTCATCTGACAACATGGTCGGTGGCACAGCAGTAATTTTAAACAGCAGCATGTACATGCCGAATGCCAGGAGAGCCTAACTGATCCCCTGTCGCGGAGCTCGACCTGCTTTGGAGCAGGAAAAACCTGTGATGATCCTACAGGAGAATGCGCGCGGCATCATTACGAGGCGGTCAGTCAGTCAACTGATATGAGGCCACAGATTTAGTATTCCTAACTAACATGAGCTTCAGGCTGAGAGGCTGGGACTGCCTTATGTGGTGCCCTTAATTGTGCATTACCAGAGCTCTGCTCACACTCCATTTATCACATAATTTCATGTCTGATTTTAGTAATTACCTTTTTTCCCAGCCTTAATGTAAAAGTAGAACTATTTAGAGGAATGATGAAAATGGATAGAAATACTTAAATATGTTCAATCCAGCATAGCGACAGATCAACCAGTGCTGTCATCAGATTAGCATACCTAAACTGAAATCTGTAGATACCATGTTTCAGAAAAAGCTCACTCTCATTTGTCTCATGTAAATAGTAATACAGGTGCTGGTCATAAAATTAGAATATAATGAAAAAGTAGATTTATTTCTGTAATTCCATTTAAAAAGTGAAACTTGTATATTATATTCATACATTACATACAAACTCATATATTTCAAATGTTTATTTTGTTTAATTTTGATGATTACAAATGACAACAAATGAAAATCTCAAATTCAGCATATCAGAAAATTAGAATCTTGTGAAAAGGTTCAAAATTGATGGCACCTGGTACCACACTCTAATCAGCTAATTAACTCAAACCACCTGCAAAGGCCTTTAAATGGTCTTTCAGTAGGCTACACAATCATGGGGAAGACTGCTGACTTGACAGTTGTCCAAAAGACGACCATCGACACCTTGCACAAGGAGGGCAAGACACAAAAGGTCATCGCTAAAGAGGCTGGCTGTTCACAGAGCTCTGTGTCAAGCACATTAATAGAGAGGCGAAGGGAAGGAAAAGATGTGGTCGAAAAAAGTGTACAAGCAAGAGAGATAACCGCACCCTGGAGAGGATTGTGAAACAAAACCCATTCAAAAATGTGGGGGAGATTCACAAAGAGTGGACTGCAGCTGGAGTGAGTGCTTCAAGAACCACTACACACAGACGTATGAAAGACATGGGTTTCTGCTGTCGCATTCCTTGTGTCAAGCCACCTTGAACCACAGACAGCGTCAGAAGCGTCTTGCCTGGGCTAAAGAGAAACAGGACTGGACTGCTGGTGAGTGGTCCAAAGTCATGTTCTCTGATGAAAGTAAATTTTGCATTTCCTTTTTAAATCAAGGTCCCAGAGTCTGGAGGAAAAGAAGAGAGGCACTTCATCCACGTTTCTTGAAGTCCAGTGTAAAGTTTCCACAGTCAGTGATGGTTTGGGGTGCCATGTCATCTGCTGGTGTTGGTCCATTGTGTTTTCGAGGTCCAGGGTCAACGCAGCCACATACCAGGATTTTAGAGCACTTCATGCTTCCTGCTGCTGACCAACGTTTTGGAGATGCAGATTTCATTTTCCAACAGGACTTGGCACCTGCACACAGTGCCAAAGCTACCAGTACCTGGTTGAAGGACCATGGTATCCCTGTTCTTAATTGGCCAACAAACTCTCCTGACCTTAACCCCATAGAAAATCTATGGGGTATTGTGAAGAAGAAGATGCAATACACCAGACCCCAAAATTCAGAAGAGCTAAAAGCCACTATTAGAGCAACCTGGGCTATCATAACACCTGAGCAGTGCCACAGACTGATCGACTCCATGCCACGCCGCATTGCTGCAGTAATACAGGCCAAAGGAGCCCCAACTAAATACTGAGTGCTGTACATGCTCATACTTTTCATGTTCATACTTTTCAGTTGGCCAACATTTCTATAAATCCTTTGTCTTTATTGGTCTTCAGTAATATTCTAATTTTCTGATATGCTGAATTTGAGATTTTCATTTGTTGTCATTTGTAATCATCAAAATTAAACGAAATAAACATTTGAAATATATGAGTTTGTATGTAATGTATGAATATAATATACAAGTTTCACTTTTTAAATGGAATTACTGAAATAAATCTACTTTTTCATTATATTCTAATTTTATGACCAGCACCTGTATGTTATTTAAATAAAACACAACTCCTTTTCATTTGAGACTCCAAAAAACAGAGATTGTTACAGACACATCTCGCATTGTGCCGTCTGAACTACTATGTTCAAAAAGTCAAGTTCAAAAAAGTGTCACCCTGTAGAAGAGGTCAAAACTTCATGACACCAAAACTGCATAATATTTCTGATAGATCTCAACTCTGACTCAAAGTAACATCAAGTTGCTGTGGGCGTATTAATTTGTCTAGGAAACAAACTCTAAGCTACTAATGTGATGGTGAGCGCCTTCAGCTGCGTATAGGGGAAACTGTGGCAGCATCGTGTCGGTTGGTCTGTGTTACCCAGAAAGCAGTTGGGCACAATATTGCAACACCAACACCGTGAGTGAAACAATGACTGGGGCAGACTACTATATAAAGTACTAGGAAACCACTTCTTTATTATTACACATACACGTTTGTAGAGTATGGAACAAATCGCGTCCTGTACCGGTTCAATATGGGATGCTACATTTAACAGTCAAATAAAGGACGGTTCCGTATTTTAAGGGGCGGATGGCTACCTTAGCTGCATACTATATAGCTAAGTTTTATATTCTTACTTTGAAGTAAGAAAGGAAATAGTTCTCTAGTGTCCCCGAGTGACAAACAAAGGTGGCTCACAATAACTAGTACTGTTTCAGCTTTATCTGCGTTTTAAGAACACCTCAATTAGCTAACTGTTAGCTGTTAATGATGCTAATGTTGACATTTGCACTTTTTAATGTACCTGGGCTTTATTAAAACTATTGGCCCAAAATCAAAACCACACACACTACATAAAGGTTACCTGGCTCTTACTAAACTGAACAGTTTCTATGAAACATAGTGTAAGATTTAATATACTATAATTCCACTTGTGATAATGCAAAAGAGAGCATTTTCAGTCCATTTTACAGTATAAACACCATCTTATAATTGAACAAGCATAAAATTCACAGTACTGGGTTATTGTACACTGACTACAGATTCCATAAAACACAGTTTATCATTTTTGAAAACATACAAAGGTTTTACTGAAAACATAAAAAGGTTTTACAGAAACCCAGTATTGTTTTGGGTTATCCTGTGGGTTGACTGTATTGTTAGAAAAATGGACAAAAAAAATCTTTGACATAGATCTTGTCCAACTGAGTTGAAAACTCCACAAGATACAAAAAATGTGACTTTTTTCATATATTAAAATATTCTTGAAGTGTAGGTGGAGCACAGAAAAAAATGAAAGACAGAGAGCACTGATGTATAATTGGAGTATTAATTGTCTAACATAAGCTGGTTTGCTTTAAAACAACAACAAAAAAAGAGGTAAAAATCACGCTTATGTTTTTAATTGGGCTGTCAAGACAATATCCCCGAGAAACTGCCTGGAAAATGTTCTAATTATACTCTTAGGTTCATTACCTGAACACATCCAGCCACTCACCCACACACAGGCTTATTTTCTACAGGCATGATTTTTCAGAGAGCTACTGTATGTTACTATATAAAAGAAAGTGCCGGACAGAAATAGACAATGCGTCCTTTATGCGAAACAGCATTTGAATGACAAATGAATACATGTGTTTATGAAAGATGTTCGAATTTGAGGCAGCTTTTTTAAGCTCAACACTTTGTTGATGTGGTGAAAAATAGAGAACAGCTTTAACATTTTTCTCAGAAAGTATTTATTTGTTTTTAATGCTGCTGCCAGAGGGAAATTTCTGTCCAGAAGACTATAAAGAAAAGAAAGATTATATTTAGAGGAGCTCTCTCGATGATGGCACTGAGAAGAAATTAAGCTAGACTGAGGGTTATTTACAGCAAAAAAAAAAAAAAAAAGCAATCTAATGGGAATGTTTTTCTTAATAGAAAATCTCAAAATAGTGGGGGGAAAATAAAGAGAGAGATGGGTTGATTTGTTTGAGTAAAACTGGCAAAGAACAAGTGCAATTTGTTTCAAGGTGTGTCTACACAGTAAAGATCACAGGCTTGCAGATAACATGCCTTGATCTTGTTGAAGCCTTGGGCTCCCGCTTTGTAGTTACACATTTTAACTCTGCGCCAGCCGCACAAGCCTCTCTCTGGTGATCTGGAGTGGAGCTGGTAACCCTCCACTCCGTCTGCCTGCATGTTTCTTTTTTTTTATTATTTTTTTTTAAGGCCTCCCCATGCCTCTCATGTTTAGGGTAAGTGGGGTCGCCCAACTGAGGTGATGACATCACACGGGAAAAGGTTCACCCCCGATCAGCTTACAAGTGCAAAAGGTTCAAGTTTAGCAAACAAAACAACCAGCCGTTTCTTGAAGACCATAAAGCTGAACTGCAATGACGGTCACTTTGATTTTAGAAAAAACACAAAGTTAAATCAACTAATGCCACAATTCAAAACATCAACCATTAAAAACATGACTGTTAGTATTTGAGATTCTATATTCTGACTGGTTTTCACAGAATGTAGAGAGTAGAAAATTATAAGGTACAGTATGAAAAAAATGTTTTACATATTTGCTAAAACTATCTGTGGCAGAATAACATGACAAAATGAAACTCTGCCTTCTCCCAGTGCTATTTTTAGAAATACTCAGCTCTGTCAAAAACAACCAATCAGAGTAAGGAGGAGGGTCTTAGCGATGCCAATCACTCTCATGTTCCTGCCAGTAACAATTCTGGGTTTTTCATTATAGTTTAGTTTTACTTCATTGTCACTTTTTGTACAATTCAGTTAGCTTTAATTAGTTTTAATTAGTTTTCAGAGTGTTTTATTAGTTATTAGTTAATATGTTGCTTAGTTTCAGTTTAATTTTTATTATTGTAGTAGTTTTAGTTTTTTATACTTTGGTTCATTTTTAGATGCAGAATTGAAAAAGGTCAAAATGTTGAGTTGTGATTATGTATACATCATAAGGTAATGGATACTTAACAGAAATGTTTTCAATTATTATTGAAATAATTGAAAACTGACTCTGGTGTTTTAACCCCACTTTTGTGTCGACACTTTGCCGACCAGCGTTAAGAGCTGTGATTTGCCGACAGCTGACATAAACTGCATGTGGGGGGAGGGGGATATTATTTCATATTATATTGTAAGACGAATAATTGGTCAAAGACACAAAAACCAAGGATATTTTATCTATAACTTGTATGCTTTAGTTTTATAAATACACAATATAATTCCAGTTAGTTTCCCCCATTAATTACTGTTTTTATTTATTTCAGTTGACAAACATGGTTTCTCAGTTTCAGTTGTGGTTTATACCGCTGGTTTCAGTCACCCATGATAACCTTGGAGGCCACAACCGGAGGGCAGAGAAAATGTGAAGCACATTTGAAAGCTGAAGCCGAGGTTGACCTTCCAGAAGGGCTTTCACTGTCTGCGGTTCCAAAATAATCCTCGCCTTGTCAAACATCACTCAAGCTCAAGCTGTTACACAAAGTTACCATCCAGCTTATATTCCTCTAATTTCACAAAACAAACAAACAAAATGAGACGGAGAGACTCGTAGAAATTGGTATGTTAGCTGGCAAATCTGTAAAAACTACACTGGAGATCAAGCAGTGGTGAAAGTAAGCATCCTTTGTAGAGTGTTGGGATCAGGAGCCATCACACACCACACACACATTCACACGCACACGCACACCTTGGTGGATGCTTCAATTCAAGGCGACGCGGGGTGAAGCAAAGTGCAGAGAATTATCGGGCTCCAATCCGAGCTGTTTATCTTGGATTTCTAATGACACTGACCTTCTATGAATACCCCTAATTATGCAAAATGATCCTTTTAATGAAGTCTTCAATCACAGTCACAGATCCCCTGGCTGACAGAGCTGCGGCCGTTACGTAAAAACCGCCGTTCGCATGAAGAGAGGGGGAGGTCTTTTTTTTTTTTTTGATTGTGACAAATGTTAAATAGTTCCTCTTAATTGACTGTATTTTTGGCTCATTTCCACAACAAATTAACTGAAGAGCGAGCTTTTCGAGCAGATTAAGCGACGTTTGTAGAAGGTAATGAACATGTCACAACATCGGGTCGAGCAGAGCGATGACCGTGAAGTCGGCTTTCTTTCTAATCGGCCTTCCGGAAGATCTCGGCTTAGTTTTTCAGCGATAGATCAGAGGATATAGTCTGAAGATGGCATTGACTCCACGGTGCAAACGGTTTCTTGTGTTGAATTTTGGGTTTCCAGACATTTTTAAAAGCATGCAAATAAAGCAGAGAAGGTGGGGGGAGTTTCAGTTGGCGATGGAGCGTTACCTTGCTGCACTGCATCCTTGGGAAAGCAAGACAAATATATACATAAAGAGCAGAAGCTATGTCTGCAAAATTAGCAAATTGCTTTTATCTGAAATCAAAGAGACTCCTACAAATCTATTAAACGCCACCTTTTGTTTTCCTTTTTTCTTGGTTTTGTTTTGTTTTAAATAATGCATCATATTGGGACCGAAGCCAGCTTTTCCAGCAAAATGAGTAGACTCTTTGTTTTGAACAAATATAATTAGATTTATTTTTAATGTACTTGCTGCAATGCTGAAGCTAATTTGTATTTGGTAAAGCGCAGTCCTTGATGAGTTATTCCCCGAGGCTGAGAGGCCCAGTTTGGATTTTTGAACCAGCATAAAATCCTTGAATTAAAGAAAACTCAAGGGCCCTCTACTTTCCAGAGATCGGCGAAGGCTGGGCATGTTGAGATGTGAATAGATGTCTCAGTGGCATCCGCCGCTCCGTTCTGAGCAACAGGACAGGGTTTTTATTATTCCGCTCCATTAAGTTCTGTGCTATTAAAAAAAAAAGTCCCAAACACGATCAATTGTTTTGTAATATTTCTGCCCAAATTACACATCTCTTTATTTCTATAGTCGAAAAACGGAATCTGATTTTTAAATTGTTTACTGAAAGTCAGTTGGAGGACAGCTTTTCATCTGAAAGAGGGACATCTACCAAGTTCTGTTATTTTTATCATTTTAAAGTCTTTTTTTGCATACTGCAGAGAGTACTGGAAAAATAAAAGTGAACAAAAGAGAAAGAAAGAGAGCAAGAAAGCAAGCAAGCAAAAGACAGAAAGAATGATGGAGTGAGAGAGAAAGAAAGAATGAGTAAGTAAGACAGAACAAAAAACAAAGATCCAACAAGCCAGTTTCTCGGTTGGTGACTGTATGTTGTTTTTGTGACCTTTGTTGTGACTTTATGGTGTAAAATACTTTGAACTTTTGTGTTGCTTTAATGTGCTTTATGCAAATATACATGATTAACTGACACCAAAGTGTTTTGAATCAAATTGAATCTGTTCAGTAACATCTTATAGATGCTACATAAGCCTAAGTTATGATCGTAATAAAGTCAGTGCTGGAGCTCAGTGAGTGTCTTACCTTTGGCTGAACATCTGGTCCGGCGGTGTACGGAGCCAAGCTCGGGGGAACATCTGTGATGTAGGTTTTTCTGGGGCCTGGTGGCTGGTACGCCTGGGCCGGGGCCGGGTCGGGCCTCCTGGAGCTAATTCCGCCCAGCTGCGGCCCCCCGGGGTACTGCTGCTCCTGATATGCCATGGGGGAGAACCCGGGTTGCGGTGGCCCGTACGCAAAGTCGGGACCTCTGGGCTGCGCGGGCATGTACTGCACCTGAGCGGGGCCGCGGATCGGCTGCTGGCCGTAATGGTGGCCGGCCGGGGCTTGGTGCTGGGGGCCGGGCTGGGCCGACCTCACCTGGACATTGAAGGTGGGCTGGCTCGGGGTTGACGCTGTGGTGTAGGAGGCCGGGACGGGCTGAGGAGCCATGTTGCCTTGAGGCCTGGCGACGGGGCTGACGGAGGGAGGCGGCACGGACGAGACGCCCCCTTGAGGTTGGGGTTTGGGCATCGTCTTCTTGGTGGCGGTCAGAGGCGGCTGATTGGGGATGACCATGCGCTTGTAACCCGTCACCGGAGCGTTGGGGGTAGAGCCGGCCAAAGAGCCAGAGTTCTGAAAAACAGGAGAAAAGGCTCGATTCCAAACTCAGAACAAAGTGACTCGCTTTCAAGACATTTCTGTATAAAACTTTTAACCTTGGCCCTTTTTGCTTTCAGATTCTAAGTGCTGGAGGAGAGAGCTGGAGTATTCACAGCTTTCTATTCCAACGAGCTTCTGTGCCAGCACTTAGGGTTACCATGACCTGGGTGACTGGCGATGGTCAACGAGAGAGATTTTATATTAAAGAAACAAAAACCTGCACCACAACAAAGTCGTAATGTCACACACGAGTTATGCTTCCTGTTGGCCGGCTTCCTGTTGAGGATTCATCACAGACTATAATAAAAATGTCCACCCACAGCTGCCATACAACCGGCATACAGCACAAAAAACATGAACCATGAGATTTGACATTAGACTGTTGAAAAGCGTATAAAAGAATGTACTGCTTTGGAAAACTAAACTTTTCACTGTCTCAAAGTAAAAAAAATAGCATGATTGGTGGAAGACGAAGAGACTGCAAAAACGGTAAGTGCTTTAAAGTTGTCATTAGGAGGTGATGTCTGAAAGTTTGCTCATTTGAAGGTAATTCACCATTTAACATAGATTAAGGTTTGTTTAATAGTGATTTTCCTCATAAAACAGTAAAAGACTAGCATCTCATCAGTTCTAATTTGTTTGTGTTCAGGGGTTTCTACAGGTTGCGCCAACGCAAATGTAAGACATTTTAAGACCATTATGAATGAACTGTACGACTGGTATAGCAACAAATATACAAAATAAATTTTATTTCTTTTTTTTTTAAATGCAAAGCTATTGAGGAAGAATCGGAACTTTAATCACCGTTTCTTTGAAACTTTCCCCCCATTTCTCATCGTAGCTGCATCTGTGGTTCCATGTTTTTTTTCTCATCCTTCTCAGCTGCAATTCCCTCCTAGTAGCAACTTTGTTGAAATAAAATCCATCAACAGGTAGGACTTGTTATCACTGTATTTAAAATCCACAAGACCTCAGACTGCAGAGTTTGTCTCACCAAATGCTGCTCTGATCAGTGCCAGCAGTAGCAATGTCGAATGTTTTCTAGAAAGCTTTGGCATCAAAAACTGAGACATTTCTGGGGTCTGTTTTGTGGCTCTTGGCAGCAGCTTTGTGCTTTTCACACTGCATATGCCTTTCTACAGTGTTAACCCCCATAGTGCCAAGCTTTATTCCAAACAACACACAGCATCAGACGGGTTAGCAACAGAAGTGAGCCAGTGGCGAAAGCGAACATTGTCCAGCCCAAAGACAATAAATTTGCACTTAGCTACGTTTTCATTAGAAATGTAAGCAAGACTTTGTCAATATTTCAAATATGTATCATCGTACTTGTTTTGAGGTCAACTTACATTTTTTTTATAATAGCTTGAGACATTTTAAGGCCTTGATTTTAGATGACTGAATTTAAAACTTTTTAAGAGTGTGTAAGCACACCCTGTGTTAGAAATGTTAAAAACTACAAATTGATTTCCTCACTTCACAATTGTCCACCACGTTGTGCTGTAATGTACAAAATGACATCTGCAGAGAAAAATGTAACAAGTTTGAATCCTTTTGCGAGCCACTGTACTTTATGATTCATTCGGACGCTCTGTGCTGTTGAGGCTTCCTGGACAGCGGAAAAACTACCCCTCCATGACTCCCTATAATCTATGGATAATAAAACGAGAAGGGAGTTAGGAGGGGGAAAAAAATTGCTTGGCAAAGGATACTATGACAGCCGACTGGCAGTGGCAAACGACACTTCTGCTGACACCAGCTGCTTGTATGCTGGAGCTGTTAAATCACTGAAATTTGTGGTGCTGGTGTTCCTGGGAAGAGATGGCAGTAAAGCAGCAAGCCTCTGCTGAGATCCTGAATGACTGCAGCATTTCGATCTAGTGACCAACAAAATATTGCAGCTAAAAAAAAACTGCGGGCGAGCAGCAGAGAGCTTCACTGAGATGTCAGAGACTCGTACGGCGAGTCTCTCTAGCGGCAGTTTTTTCACCAGCGCCGCATATTGGTGTCAGACGTTCAACCATTCTAAAAAAGGTCTATCATTAACCTTGGATGGCCTTATTAGGTTACCGCCTGAAGCCAAAACTCTGAGTCAATTAGTAAATTTGCAGCACCACAAGAACAAAAAAAAAGAAAAAAAAAGAACACTTGTAGCCTTGTCTTCCAAAATGGGGCAATTGCTTTCCCCCTCAAAGGTGATCAAAGCTGTGCAGACAAGTCACAAATAGGGAGGTTTTCCTCTAGCTGACAAAAAAAAGAAATCAGTGAAAACACACATCACTCTGTTATCCTCCTCATCCACAGGGATAAAGAAAATTCCAAGTTTTGGTAAAACGCATCAACTTTGTGTAAATCCTATCTAATCTAAGTCAGAGGGAAGCCCCAAAGGAACCGATGGAAAAAAGCTCCAGAATTTTTTTTTTTTTTTTGCGCTCTCGCTCTGATTTCTGCCTCACTGATTAGCGCTGATGTTTATTTAAAAAGTGTGTCTGTCTGCATATATATGGAAACGGCTCCACTATGCCCTTTAGGAAGAGATATTACTTAATTTAAATGTTTCATGGCTTTTAAATACTTGAGATTATTCATTTATCTTTGAGGCCTTAGAACCTACAGTAGCATTTAGTTTGCACGGAGCAGGCAATGCAAATTGGCCCCCTCAAAACGATTACGCTGTCATGGTGGGTTTTCCACAAATTACATTAAGAGAATAGATTCATCCTTTTCTGGGGGACAAGTGGGGAGGGAAGGAGGAGGATCGGGGGGTAGGAGGGGGGTGAAATTAATCAAATGTTTTAATATCGGAGCGGAAAATGTCTCTGTAGTGGAAAATGTTGCCAAATGAACTGATTCTACAGTTTGTCTTGGACTGGTCAGCTTCAGTGAGATCAAAGAGAGATGGTATCAGGCCTAAACAAGATAAGTAGTGAGTCAAAGAGAATAGATGTCGATTATTATGAAATGTAGTAGAGTGAGTATCATTACGACATTAGCAAAAAAGAGCACATAGTTTGTGTAATCAGCAGTGGTTTGAGGGACTGACTTGGTCGAAAGTCCGGAATAACACAGACAAGCAAATCCGACCAGGGGGGGGTCCCGCCTCGCAACTTAAGGCGATTCAAAGATCCACTGCTGACATGCCTGTGTCTGATACCGCAGCAAGCGTTCGGCGGTCCGGTGGAGTCTTCAGCCACTTTGTGATAAACGGTTCTGCAATAAACAAACCCACCACACTGTCCTTTCACATCATAAAAGGTGATTCATCAAGATCACGGCGGTGTGCGCTCTTACAGCGTCATGTTGAGATTACAGAGCCAAAGGGACATTGCTTACACACTTCCACAAATCAATATATTATGTGCAATGGACTTGACACATTGCACATCAGAGTGATGGACGACAGCAAGCAGCGAAGGTTTTCCACCATTTGGAGTGAACCCAACACCCTGGATACGATGGCGACTCTTCGAAAGTTGAACATTATTCAACTTCCTTATGTTGCGTCGCGAGCTTGCGTGTATGAGCTCAGAATTTTGCCAGTTGGAGGAAAACTGGTTCCCACCTCATCACACAAGTTCCATTGAAAATAAATGGACGGAGAGCAACGTTGCCTTCTTTGGGTCAAGACAGTAAGACTTGGGAAAATTACAGAAGGTGCCGAGCCTGTCATGAACCTCGTCCAGCAGAGTTATAGAGCCCCATTCTGTTCATGTTGTTATCCACATCAGATTCTGAATAACAGATTTCTCTGATCAGACAGACTTTGGAAGATCCTGCTGTGCCTCTGGTCTCTATGCTCAAAATGGACTCCTGCAGCTTCTGCAGCCATCTTCGTTTTTTATCATGTCTTGACATCACAGTCGCTCCACGATCTCATATCACTGCTTCCTGGTTACTACCTCTTAATGTGGTTCAGGGGATTAGTAACCTTGCTCACAGACACCTAACAGGTGGCACTGCTTCCGTAATTTTGTGTGTTTAAATGTGAAAGTCATATAAAAAAATGCTTACAAACATGAGATCTTGTATGAGTGTTATACCTGCGTACTTCAGGTAAAAGTATATAACAAAATTCCTTAAAGAGTTTGAGTTTTCATTGAAGGTTTGTCAATTGCATCACAACTGTTAATTTAAACCACAAAATATTACCAACATGATTCCAATGTAACGTTTCTGTATTTACATGGAAAGAGACATTTTGTGCTGTTGTTGCTAAAAGCAAATATCAATGTCTTTTGTAGAAATCCTGCATTATATTCTTTTATAAACACTTTGTCCTCCCTTCATCAGACTGTTAAACCAATCCTAAAATTACATATTTACTCAATAATACATCAAGAATCTGTTTTATAACAAAATATGTTACAGCTTTACAGATTGCATTTAAAATCGTTTTGTGTTTTGCAGCTGCTGCTACTGAAACAAAACTCACTCTACTTTCTTTTATTTACACTTTTTACCTGAATTTGGTTTGAATAAAACAATAACAAAATCCCATTACATTTGCACTTAAGGGTGAAAGGTCTGTTTTGATGCAGCTTCTGTATATTAGTGGCAGGTTCAGCATACGTGCAGCATCGGTGTGACTCCCTGCTGTTTCTCCAGCTACACACACACACATTAATTTCCCAAAAGTTTTCTCCAACACCTTCATAAAAGTTAACCCTCACTCCATACCATAATTCAAACTGACTTAGCAAACAACTTAAGTGTGAAATTTCACAGAGATCCTCAAGAAAGCCTTTCGACACATTAAAAAAGATTAGGAGAGACTATACAAGCCTTGAAGGGGGGCTGAGTAAAACTGTTA
The DNA here is from genome assembly GCA_033032245.1 of Poecilia picta. NCBI lineage: Eukaryota > Metazoa > Chordata > Actinopteri > Cyprinodontiformes > Poeciliidae > Poecilia > Poecilia picta. The sequence goes on along the minus strand of CM065356.1, from coordinate 5,880,753 downwards.
ACTTTGCACTTCAAACCACACGGGTGAAGGATTTTTTTTCTTTTTTCCCCCCCTCTCTTTGTCTTTTTCTTTTTTTATCCAGCGAGCTCGGGAAAAACCCCTAAAGTAGAAGAAGTTCTGGTGGCATCTTTTCAGACTCGTCTGAGGCCTTGGATATTAATTTCTGTAAGCTTTCTCCTGATTTTCATTCAGCTGCTGTCGACGGCCGCCTCTGCCGTCCATTTTGTTTCAGCACTTACGACGTTGGCCGTGGAGGAGTTCACAGTCGACGCCGAGGCGCTCCCTTATCGCGTGTCCGCGGTCGGACCGATCTTCTCGATGAGCGAAAGCCACGTTGAACGAGCCCCGAGCCGCAACGCAATCACAAAACACGGATGTATTGGTCCTCTGCTTAAAATAGTTCCAGATAAAGCCAATTAAAAGATGATTAAACATTGTGTTGGGAAACGTCACGAGGCCCGCAGCTGTTTTCTACTATCTCTTTAATTGCTGATAGTGATTTTTTTCCCCCCGTTTTACACATGGAGAACTTGTCTGCATATCTGATGTGGTTCAGCTACTATTAAGTGACACCCTCTAACGTTTCCACGCACGTTCATAAATCAGAGAGCATATTCAATCAGCCAACAGAAATGAATTTTTACCAAAATACTACAGTTCTCAAAGGCATTAGCGCTGCTGCCCATTGCACTACTAATGTGTTTTTTTGCTGCAATAACAGCTCCATAGGACCTTGATATTAGTATTGAACACATTCACTTTGTTCTGATTTGCAGTAGGAATTCTAAAAAAATATGTGCAAAGGAAAAAGTGCTTTATGAATAAGAGCAATACAGATTGGACCAATCTGTTGGCAGCACTTTTTTACTTGGTCATGTGCTGCTTCATTCCAAACCTGCAGGACCAAAGCATGTGGTTCAAGTTAAAGGGGCAGGATTACATGTTTTCCAGGCACAGAGTTAGTGAGATGTCGCTCCTATAATCAGTTCAACGTAAGTGCAGCTCCACCAGGTGTTTTGCTAATTGCTGCTGGCTAGTCTGAAGACGCTAACTGGGGTAGTTATGGTAGGATGGCTGCTCTGTGAGACAAAAGTTTGGAAACTTGAAAACTGCAGCTTAATCATCAAAGGTGTTGTTCGGTCCTAACAGATATTTGAAAGAATCGAGGCAAAACTCCAGGTGTGTTTTTAATAAGGGAATAAGACTATAACATGATGTAAAGCTCAAACAAGTCAATTTCACATTATCCTATGCATTTAATGTGTGGAAAATCTTGACATGTTTATATTTGTGATGGTAGGACAGCAGGATTTTTGTTTTGGAATCACCCCATTGTAACAGCTTAACATGTAGATGGTGTCTACTGATTGCTATGAGGCCTCGGTTGCCCAAAGACGTCACTCTGCTCAATGCCTAAGGCGGTTTTTCTTTTTACCTCCTTCAACATCCAGATTAGTGTATTTGATGGGAAAATTAAAACAAATCTTCAGGAAATGGGTGACTCTCTTATCTATAATCCAGGAAAACAGAAAGTAAAAGATTACTCGAAAGTATTTTGTTGAAACTGATCAACTTAAAAAATGTGACGCATGCCTCAGTTGCACTTATTGGTAACACAATAAAACCCTGTAGTGATACAATTGAAAACAATAACTCCTTAAACTGGACTTTCTTTTCTCTCCGAATAGCTTTATTCAACTTAAAGGTTGGGTTTTCTTTGTGTGAAATTTTGGTACTTCAATAAAAAGGTACATTTATTTAATGCTATTGCTACATGATCTGTCTCACAGATGGCAGCAGATTTATCTGCCTTTAACATGTGTCCTGGGCGATATTTTCTGGTCCTGTGCCGGAGCAACGCAGAGACTCACATTTGTCACATTGGCAACATGAAACAAGCATAAGTGCTGTCTTTTAGTCATGTTTTCATTCCCAGCTGAGGTTTGAGTGGCACCACTCTCGTCATCTAATCTAATGACGGCTCTTGTTCAAACTTAATGGCATCTGACAGGAAAATTACGCGCAGCAGCTGTTACTGGATTTGAACGGAAACACGTAAGGAAAACAGACTGGGACTCGTTTGTTCAAAAACTAGTTTTGACTCCTTCCTTCCAGAAATAAATTAAAGTATGAGCTGTGTCAATACAGATAATGTTTTTGTTTTGACCAAGTAAAATAAATTCCTACAGCACTTTCTTAAAATGATGATATTTTCAACTCCTTATCCCCTGATATAATGGGATTTAATTGCAGGATACATTTTCTCCATTATGTTTTTACAGTGCAAGAAATATGGCTGTTAGAGATAAACCAGTCAACAGTTTGTGGTTGATTTCCAATCCCTGATTTTTGCACATCTTTGACCAGCTAATACAGATTTAAGCCAATCGAGATTTAAATAATATAAGGCGTTATAAGAACATCACTGAAAATTAGTTTTCCATGTATTAGTCTGTTCTCTAAACAAGAAAGTACTCTTTGAAAATTAAACTTCATTTCATGTTATTATTTTCTAGAAACCAAAAGAACATTCAGCTATAAATGTTTAAAGCGTCGTGAAGCAACCAGTCTGCGCAAGAAAGACAGGTCAAAATATTAGAGCTGTCACAATAAACAGATAATTGAGCAGCACATCCTGTCCTCTGACTCTACTCGGTAGACAAACATAATAACATCCGACACAGAGATTCCTTGTTTTTTTTTTTCTACCTCAAATACAGGTCAGGAGTTGATGTGGTTGAACATGAAGTTTATGTTTTAAATTTCCAGTTATATAATCTTTTTTTAAAAAGCTGGGTTCTAGGGGAAACGGTATGCAAGATTTCTGGGATGATGTAACAACATCATACAAAGTAGGGCGTATTACTCACTGATGCAACTGAAAAAATTATTTTCAGGGCTACCGCACGGAGAGAAGGAAAAAAAAAAAGTCGATGAGAGTCACCAATCATGACACTTCCGCAGGCTATCTGTACAAAAGAAGGGTATGTGTGTTTTAGCCGCGCTCCCACCGCAGAAACTAATTGTTTCACTCACCTCCTGCAGAACTGCAGGCCAGTCTCTCACCACACGGCCCTGACTCATTCCTAATGAGCTTTCATGCACTCGTGACCCCCCTCCCATCCCGCTCCGCTCCCGCTGCGGGAGGCAAAACACCGTACACTCGGAGGGGAAAGAAAAGAAAAAAAAACGTCAGCCGCTTACAGTGTCCGTGTCATCAATCCCTGAAACGGTGACTGTTGCACCAGGAGCCATGGCTGTTTTGCGTGTTAGCTCCCGCGCGTTACCGTAGGGGTGGATGATGTGCAGCGACAGCAGCAGTTGATTTCAGACCTCACAGCGCCGTTTCCAGGACTTTCTGATGTAAGAAGGCAGGTTACATTGACTGACACGACTTCCTGGATCAAGTTCAATTTATCGTCGCTTCGCCACCATAAATGAAAGACAAAAGGATGATGGATTTTTTTTTCTTTCTTTCCTTCTCACTAACAAACAGTGAGATTACAAAACCGAGCGCCTGCGGGCACGCTCGTCTCCCCCACAGTTGGCTGCTCCCGTCAAAACTCAGAACCTGCTGCTGGATTGGTAAATAGATGCCACCGGCGCTATGGTTGCATCTCTGCTTCAGGCACCAACAAACCAATTAGACAATTGCAGCTTAGGAAAATAAACAAATAAAAACCATGGCTAGGTTGCAGTGAGAAAAATACATCCAGTACCAGAGCCACAGGCCCAAACAGAGTGTAAACAACGACCTTTCACCTTCAACCAGAACAACCAATTTAGCTAGTTAGTGAGACCAGTGGAGAAAATTGAACTTGGTGTTTTGTTCAAGGTGCCAGTTTGAGATGATTTGCTTTTTGTGTCATCATGTATTGACCCTGCTTGAAGTAGGATGAGCATTGTGGCAGTTTTAAGATGTTAATTTGGTCCAAAGTGGGCCAAGAAAATGATCAGACTGAACAGTTTAAGCAATAATAATAAACTGCCACATATCAGTATTTTCATATAGTTCTGAAAAGGAAAATGTTATCCAAGTTTCCTGCTTCTGCCTTTAGTTTGACAGCCATTACCAAATACACAACAGAGGCACACAACCGACAAGCAGAAACGTTTTGTCTAAATACTCACAAAACAAGAAAAATGCTTCTGGAGTTCACAAGATTTATAAATGATTACCATAAAAGTAAAAATGTGTAAACCAAAAATAAGATAATAGAGTTTAATATCTGTGCTATAGCATGTTTCATCACAAAAACGACAATAAGCAGCTTTTTAGCTTCTGATGGCAATTATTTAATACATCACAGACACACAAACGCTTTATCAATCTACTCATGAAACTAAAAGCAGCGCTTCTAAAGTTAACAAAAATAATAAATAATTATAAAATGTCTTAACAGTATAAAATATTTGACACCTCAATCAGCATTACCTGTAACTACAGGAGAAATCCAGGCTTTTCTGTTCACACTAAATTCTGACTCGTCTGTCTTAATGTTACAAAAATTAAGACTCATCTGACCGGGCAACATTTTCTAATTTGTTATCGTCTGTGTGAACTGTGGACTCTATAAACTTTTTAATAGAGTTAATTGCAGGGTTTGTAATAAACTGCATTTTAATTGAAAACAAAATAAGCAACATTTTTGATTCAAAAACCTTTTTTGCTGCTTTACTACTGAATAAACAGACATATGATCTCAACAACAGATAGTTGTTTTAATCTGTTATTTAGGTTATTGAACCATCAAATTGGTACCAAGTGAAATTTCCATTCAGCTTTCCAGAAACTTTGAACAAAACCATCTTTAGAAATGTGGACGCTGACATTAGTGTTGAGGACGTTTGTGCTGCTGCAACATGTTTAGCATTGAGATGCTATTTAAGACTTGAATAGCTTCACTGATAGGCTAACTCCTTCTAGCACAACTGGAACACAACAAGAGTCTGTTCCAGCGTCCAATCAGATCACCATTGGAAGCAAAAAATAACCCCCGGTGGATCGAGAGAAGCGGCGTTGTTGACTGTCGCTGTTGTTAGTGAATGTTGTTTGTGTGTCAAATTTACGGTCGTACTTGAAACGTGAATATTTTTACCAAGGTTCTGGCTGGAATCTTTGTATATCCACAACAAAAAAAACATTATTTTAACATGTTAATATCTCTGACTAATCAAAACTAAGGCATTTAATTAACCATTATTAGCTAACAGGAGTTGCCTAAGAGTTAGCCAGGACTCTGTGTGGTCATCATCTGCTGTAGTTCAAAAGGTTGGGAATCTAGATATGACTTTCTGCCCATCTTGGCTACAACAAATGGCTTCTTGGGCTACTGCTGCTGTTCTATCATCTCAACCTGACTGTCCATTCTACTCTGACCTCTGCCAGGCATTTTTCTTTCATAAAACCACGATTCTATTGCAACTTTCTATTTTTTTGTGCCATTTTCTGTAAATCCAAAAGGTGAAAATCCATGTTTAAAGTCAGGTTTAGTCTGAACTTCATCACCAGTAGAAGCTTAAATGCATTGACTTCCTGACATGAGATTGGTTAAATTACTGTTTGCGCTATCAAACCATTGAATAAGAGCGAACTCAGCCGGCTCAGAGAGGCCGCACAAAACCTGCACTGACTTTGACATTTGGATTGGCTGTAAAACTTCCACCAAGACCACAGGGCTGTTTTTCAAAGTTTTATTTTCCAAAGTTGACCCAGATGCCAACCAACATGCAACGCATGTCGTCAACATCATGCACAATAACATGGACGTGATGGAATAATTGATGATAAACTCCAAAAAGTAGTTTGTGGTACAGCCTCTCTCAGGGACTTAAAAGCACAGATCATCTTCAACATGAAGATTGACAGAAAAAAAATGACAGTAAAGCTTTCCAGGAACTCCAAAAAGTGCCTCTACTCATTATTATTCCCTCAGTCACCTCTGTGCTTCAGCCAAAAACAAACGAAGAGCTGCTTCCTTCCAGAGGGATTTAATTTTCTACACTGATGAACATGTAGGTCAGAGCCACTTAAGAATTATGCAGGGAAAGTCAAAAGTTTGTTGTGTTGCTTAAAGCAGCTCATCTCACAATTTCTCCAGCTGATGGAAAAGAAAGATGCAATGTCTAACTCTGGAATGCAAGTATATCCAACATGAAACCTACGTCTATAGACATTATTTTTATGGCTTATTTTAGGCCAAAATAATTTGTATTTGAAGATTACGCAAATTATCATATATCTTCTAATTTTTGTTTATCTCCCCTCAAAAAAGAGCTAAAAGTTACTTAAACCGCTCTGAAACTTGAGAGACTCCTCCTTTACCTTTATGCCCTAAAAGTACATTAAGAGAATATAAACATGACAGAAAACATTGAGGAGAATTGTAATGGTCATGCATGCTGTCCTCTAACTTGATCTAAAGAAAACATCAAGTCGTATCTGCGTCTCCAGGGATGGATTTGCATAGTGTCTGATCAGTGGGAGATTCAGGGGCATGCAGAGAGGGGCCTATCATTCCTGCCATGTTGTGACAGAGGGTGCCAGCTGCGATGCTCGGTCTGCTGAGCGACAGAGTGTCACGGCATGGCTTGACTGGCACAATGTGAAGAGGGGCTTCCTCGAGGCACTAATGTGATAGGATCCATCTCAGCAGCCTTTCAAGCACTCGGCTTCAGCCGAACTGTCTGCAGGCTTCAACAATGCCCGGCCCCTTCTGCGTGCACATGACTAGTTACTAAGCAGATGTTGGGCCATTTGGGTCCAATACAAAACGCTTGACGAGACTCTTGCGTTTGATGCTTTTTCTAGTAGGGCATCTTGAAAAGGTGCGGCTTGATAAAAATCACAAGAGACGCGAGACTTGACTTGGCTTTCTACAGCAGTGACCTGTGAGTTCCCTTGGAATCGAAGGCGGCTGATGTCTTGCGCCAAAACGAAGCGCGCTGCAAGTCAGACCGTGTGTGTGTAGAGTGCGGACCAGTTCGCTGCTCCTGCAGTAGGTCGCATCGAGACGGCATGCAGGAAGCCAGAACTGCCAAAAATGTTTGGACATTATGGAGAAGTTATCATGGTGGAGTTTTCTTTTTCTAAGAACCAATTGTAACAACTTGGAAGACAAATATCCCCCTAGGAACACAGTTCTCAGGTCCAGCATTGCTAAATACAAACTATACTCAGTAGCTGCTATGCAGGGAGTTCACAGTAATGTCTCCAGATGTTCCCAGAGCCCATCTGGGAGGTACAGCAATCAGAGCAACCATAGCATAACAGGCTATTGGCACAAGCTTGTAGTATGAAAACCTACATCTATGAGCTACACCTCAGTCCTAGTTCTACCAATGAAAAAAACTCAATGAAAAGAAAAACAGACTTTTACTATATTTATTTGAAAACACATGTATATGAGCAAAGAAAAGATTTTCCAGCTGTTTAAAGTTTTAAAAACAGACATTCGGCTTTATTAGAAGTTATAAATACATGGAACTAAAATCTTAATGAAGCAAAATTTTTTAAAAAAGAAAAGAAAATATCCGATCAAAAAAGCGTGCGACCTGAAAGTGACCTAAAACTGGAGTTTGGCGCTGGTGATGTTTGGTCTTTTCTTCCAATCTCATCGTTGCCCAATCTAGAGCGCTCTCACTCTTGGCTCTTAATGTAGCCACCTTAGCAACGTTATTCACTGTGTGTGAGAGGGGAGGGTTTCACAAGCTTAAAATATTGAACACGAGAACTCTTAAGTTCACGTCAAAGGAGCGCGAGCCATTTTCCTAAATGGAATCCCAGTAATCCTCAGCTCCATCCATCCTCACAGGCGGAGCCGACACACGCGCAGACGTCTTTCATACGGATCCAAACGAAGTCGAGTGGCTTTTAATTGAGGCGGAGCCACGGCTGGCGAGTGAGTCGCACGTCCTTGTTCCCATAAGTTCTGGCACTGCCAGAAGGCAGCCTAGTTGCAGCTGAATAGTTCTTCCTCTCTGAATCCATTAGGAAAGACGCTATTTCGCATAAAACACTCCACACAGACGAGCACAAACACACACAGAGACCCAACTGGGGGAGGAAGAGGAGGGAGTTTTTCATGGAGCTAAGTTTGTGTCATTTAGCAAGGCCGGGTTTTCAATATTTTATTCACCGCGCCACACATTATTGTTTCACAGAGTGCGGATGAATCAGACAGGGAGAGCTTTTAAATTTCAACTTAAGTGTTATTAAAACAGACAGAATCAGATCAGGTTGAGGTGCTACTTCAATGGAAGAGGCACGCTGGAGTTTAATTGGGATAAAATGTCACCTTCCTAATGTGTAGAGATAACAGTAACCAAAGTGGTCATAGAGTGGGGAGCTACTTAGGCACCTCATCTTAGCCAAAAGGAAAAGAAAAGGAAAGAAAAGAAGTCACGTCACGCTTAAAGATTTTTTTTTTTATTCCTGACGTACTTTTTTTGATATAAAAATAAATCCCTGGCATTAAGGGGTGACATTTTTATTTGCTCCATCCGTTTTAGGTTTTTACAGTGTGAAAGAGTGGAAGGAAACAAGAGCAACAATTACCTCCTGCGGGGCTTTGAAAATGCAACTCTGTTTGCTGAGCAACCGGGAGTGGGCCGACTCCATCAATCTGAGCCAATGAAGAAAGGGAGTCTGAACACATACATGCACCCTGAATCAGACGGCGCGCAGCTGCAGTGGATCAAAGTAAGAGAAAGGAAAACCTTCCGGTTTCCTATAAACAAACAGTTCCCCACGTTGGGGCTGCTTGTGAATCTCTTGCTGATTCATTTGTTTACTAGAAATGCACCAGAGGTTGGAGTGACTTGGAGGGCGCGGCGGTCGGAGGTTCAGTGCGCCTCGATGTAAGCGGCGGAGCGGCTCTGGAGCATGATGAGCGCGCTGTTTTGACACTCATCTGGACCTCCTTGTTAACTCCCCCACAACAGATGTGATGCGCTCAGACAGGCCTGTGCGGCGTGCGAGTGGGGGCCCGGTCGGGCTCAGGCTGCAGAGCGGCGTACTTGAAGGATTTAACATGAATATGCTCTCTTGTATTTCCCCAATGTGGCCAAACAAGAGAATTAATGGCATATTAGAAAGGGGGGTTTTCCGCACGCAGGGGATGTTAGAGGAGAAAGCGCAGGGTAGCGGAGAGGGTCTACCTAAACGCTGAGAAATCCAAACCCGACTCACTCGAATGTTAAAATGAGGACCATCTGTCACAATAACAAATTGTGCTAGATAATAAATTGTCCTACAAATTATTGTGAAAAACAATAATATTGTTGCTGTGAGACCATTTTCAAGCAATGTAACAGTAAAGACACAATAACGCAAGAACACACAGATCGATAAACTTTACATTCTAATGAACATTTAACACTGGAACTGGAAGATATTTGAAATATCCATCATAAAAAAAAACCAACTAATCAAATTAATTATTGTCCTTCAAAATAAGAGCAAATTGAAACCAAAGCACCAGACTGAAAACATTTGTCATCCAGTTTTTGGTAGAAAGTGAGAAAAAAGAAAAACTAAATCAAATAGAAATTATAGGGCATTTTAATTTATGTGATTGATGATGATTGATTGATTGATTGATTGATGATTGATACAGGCTTGCACAGGACATTTAGAAAATGGTTGGTATCTCTCTTAAAGACCAACAAATCCTGCCATTGTCACTGAAATAACTAGAAACCAAAAAAAGTATTAATAAATGAAAATTAACCTATGAAAATCAGACACTGCTTTTGAACTGTAGCTAAGACCCTTGACCCGCAACTGACACCAAGCTTTCAAACACAGGCAGCACATTTTTCTCCAGAACGGCTTGACAGTTATGAAATTTCACCCGGCACAGATTCAAGACATCATGAGTCAGAACTCGACCCAGCCTCCTGAATGTTTCACAGCAGGGATGGCGTTCTTTTCTTGGTATGCTTCGTCTTAACATCTGAACATAGAGTTGATGCGCCTTGCCAAAAAGCTTCAGTTGTACCTCATCTATCCAAAATATGTTCTACCAGAAGCCTTGTGGCTTGTCAATATTTCAGTTTCGCTTTTTTTATGATTTCCTTTCCCACTTTGGCTCAGTAAACGACAAATGAAGAAATATAACTCTGATGTACTTTGATCTTGAGTTCACCTTTAATTTCTTTGGAGGCTGTTCTGATTAATTCGTTATATTTGTTGTTTCTTTTTCTTTAAGTTGTCATCAACTTTCCTTTTGTGACCATCAATTTATTTTTAAAAAGAAATCACAAGTGCTTGCATTTGTTTCAGTCGTCCATTCTGGGAGTTGACTTGAATTTAAAGTATAAGTAAATTCAAGCTGTGAAACAAAAGAAGGACGGCCCTGGGGGTCTGACATCACTCTGATCTACGGAGGCCTAAAGAGTGCATTGGTGAAAAAAATAAATCCAGATATTACAAAAGATTAAATCATCATAAAACATCAAATTTAATTAGTCAATAAAATCAATTTATCGCTCAATACTAAACATCCAGCCAGATGATCAAAGTGTATGAGTTTGAATGGTCTACTCAATAAATTTCAAATGCTGCTGGATCTGACGTGCCACCCAAAGAGAACATGAACACGAACATGGACATGTTCTCTTTGTGTTGGTCGATCCAGGATCATGTCTAAAAAACTTTAACTGTGTCCAAAAACAAAAAGCATCCAATATGGAAGACGGCAAGAGAACAAATGGGAATTATATAACAACATTTCATTACCCACCATCACGCCACACAGAATACTGACTAAGGCAAAAGTTTCCTCTGATGTCTCTGAAGTACTGCTGCACGTTGCAGGAATGATGCTTGGATTTTTATGAATGAGCACCATTCCGTTTTCATTCGGCAAGATTCCTTTTTCCAGACATTCCGAGCGCAAAAAGCTGCATTTCAGGAGCGTTTGTACTCGTTTGCTCGCAGGAGCGGAAGGTTATTGTGCAGCGGCTACAGTGGAGCTATAGCACGAAAGCTGGCCTGTGAAAAAAACAAAAAACACACGCACACACACACTCTGCTGTTACGTTGCAGAATACTGTATTAAAGGAGAGTCAGTACTGACTGACAGGAGCAGCTGGGCAGGGGAAAAGGTCAACCAGAGTTAATCAGCTACAATCAGCATCAGATGAGACGGGGGGTGAGGGAGGGGTCGGCACGAGTTTCTGTGTATGTCAAGGAACCAATCAAATGGAGCTAAAGCTCCTGCACACGCAAACGATTCTGATGGCCAAAGCATAAAAGGCCATGGAGATAAGAGAAAACCCACAGTTGCATCAGAAATGGATTCAGAGAAATTCAGATTAAAACGCGTCAGGAGAACGCGTGCGCACAAAACCCTGAAAGCCTGCACAATATTCAGGCTTTCAGCGACTTTGATCCCGAAAGGTAGAACAACTGTGACGGCCCGGCCCGGTCAGGGGTTGGCCCTCACGCAGCTGTACCAGTACTCATCCATTTTTAAACACCTGCTGACAAAAGCTTTCAGACTCCAGCTCTAATATAGAAATCCACAATTTTCCCTCTAAGAAAGATACGCACTTCAACTATATTCTACGCTGGGGGGGAAAAAAGCACATGCAGCAGTTTAGAGGACCAAAGTCTTTCAGAACCGACCGCGTCGCTCCTTCACTTTTCTATATACTTGAGTGTTTTAGGCTGAAGACTCAACAAGGATGATTTCTAGTCTCTACAAACACTGTCCTAACTTTGTAATTGAGAAACTCATCCATGTTTTTATCTTAAGTCGCATAGATTCTTCACAGTGTCTTCACAGCTCTGCAGCAGCTGATCCAGAACGCTGCTGCTTGAGTTCTCACTAAAACCAGGAAGATGGAGTTCAGAGAACAGACTTTAAAATGATTATTTTAGTTTATGAATCACTGAATAGCTTAGCACCACAGCAGCATTAAAGATCTGCTGCTGTTGTATCAACCTTCCAGACCTCCCAGGTCTTCTGGTTCTGTTTCTGCTCTGCATCCTCAGAACCAGAACCAAACATGGAAAAGCAGCATTCAGCTGTAGTTGACAACACATCTTTGGTTCTCCAAACTGGTGGAAAAACCTGTCAGCTCTCAACAAAGCAGCGAAATTTGAAAGCATCGAACTGAACCAGGTCAAGAGCGAGCGTTATTTCAGAGGAGGACCATTATCGGGAGAGACGCACCAATCAAGAGTTTTGTCATCAAATTTGGCTTCCTGGTTTGTCTTCATGTTTTATTTTCATGTAAATTACAATAAAAAATTAGAGCAGCATTCGTGATGTTTTTCCTCTTCTGCTTAGGGGAAGAGGCAACGTCACACAGTGTGTATGTGTGAATGAGGAAAGCTGACATTCACTTACAGGTCATATGTCATTTCTATGTTTCTGAGTCTATGCTGAGGCTGTGGAGCATTTCTTCTTTTTGCTCTGTTTTACGTCTTTACCCGTCCACAGATATTCTGCTCCACTCCTCATGGACTAACCGTTCCAGTTGTCTCAGGTTTGATGGGTTCCTTCTCCAGATGTTTAATATGATTTAAATCAGGGCTCACAGAAGGCCGGTTCAGAATAGTCCAATGTTTTGGTCTAAACTGTTCTTGGCTGTTTATACCGTTTTGGGTCAGCATCCTGTTGAAAGACCCTTGGCCCACAGATTAAAACTACTGCACACACACTGCTAAATTTATTTAGCTACATGTGTTCAGTGATCAGTCGAAGAAGCAGGAATCTGACCATCGTCCCATGACCAAAAAACACCTGCTTCCATCCTGAGCCTCGCAGGAAAACTAAAAAAAACTCAAGATAACCGTTTTCTGAACATTCGACAGCTTTGAAAACATTACAATTATTATCAGATAATATAATTTGTCTCTAACATAATCAGGGAGGCCAGGGTAGCCCTTTAGTAGGAAGTCTTTCTCTCACTTTCACCAAGGAAGAAAAACATATTCGTTAGACAGTTATTGCCATGGCGATGAACTCATCAGCCTTGCTCTGGAGTGTTTACCCATGTTTAAAAGAAGTACATGCTAATGTTAGTGTAACAGTGTTAAGGTTTTGGAGGTAAAATTGACCTCAAAAGGGAAGTAATTCTGCTAAGCTAAGCAGCTGCTGGTTGTATGTATATATTGGTATCAGGATGTCTTCTGCATTTCCTTTTTCTCGCGGTTTTACAGTGAAACACTGCAGGTACCACTAAGTGATGGATATTAAGAACATCTTTTTCTGTATTGAAATGGACTTGTATGGATTCATCATAAATCTAAAAATCCAACAAAAGCAGGATGCTGGCAAACCTGAGACGACCAAACCAACTGTGAAGCCAAAGTGGTTTCAAAGTGACTTGAGGGCAAGAAAGGAAAGATTTAGGAGGCCATTACAAAGCCCTGCTTAAAAAAAAAAACAGACTGAGCAAAGTTGAAAAGGTAGCCTTCAAATCGGACTCAATAATATCTGGCTCTGAAGAAGGAATGGGCCAAAGATTCAGTTGCCTACTGTAGGTTGAAGCTGCTAGTAGGACTTTCTAAAGAATGAACAAAATAAATAGTAATAGTAATAATGTTAATAATAGAAACTCTTTCATTTTGTTGAAATCTGGCAAAGAGAAAGAATTATGAAAATGACTCAATGCTAAAATAGTACATATTGTGAAGCTACGTACAATTGTACAAATGACTAAATCAACGGGACGCCAGCACAAACACCTCTCTGCTGTTCTTCCTGGAGTCCACACCACAAATATACAGTAAAATTATATATATAGTTTTACAAACATACAAGAAAACATACAGAAGTAGTCAAGCACTTTCATATTTTGTCATGTTACAACCAAATACTTCAATATTTTATTGAGAATACATTTGGGTTTTTTTTTTGTTTCTTTGTTCTTGTCACAAATTTCCAAGTCGACTTAGATCTGACTAAAACATGATTTTTTTTCGTTATTTTTTAAACCATTCCATCTTGGCTACATGTTTAAAGTTGTTGCCAAGATGGAAGCTGAAAATTGCGACTCCAACCAAATATTTGGAACTTTGTTAACTATCTAAATCTGCTTTAAACTTCCTCACAGTTTTATTACTCAACTGTGTTTCTTGGTCTTCATGTTACTCTGAAAAATATGCCACGATGTAAGAGCTTCATATCTGTCGACATCAAAAGTGATTGATTTATTTTAGATATCTGAAATACTGCCAAACTGGTGACATGACCTTTCCTGCTTTATCCACAGTTTCCACTCAAGGCCATTGTTTTATATTGTTTAAAGAGTATTAAGTTACTCAACAGGTTGTTGCTAGGTAACCAAAGAGTGAGTGAGTTAGTTGATGCTTAGCTGTGAGAGGTTGAGCGGCTACAGCCTTCCCTCTGTCTAAATCCCCCAGAATGCTGTGTGGTTCTGGATCCAAGTTGAGTGAAACTATTGAATATCAGACGTTCTATCTATTGATTCTGATGACGTGTCTATTACGACATATATCGTTATTGATCTATTGTCCTGCCTCATACCAACGTAACCTGGGCTGAACTCAAATACACACCGCCCTCGTATTTTTTATTTTTTGGAAGAAACTCTCGACACCACGTAATAACTTGAGTTGCACTTCAAGACTGCGTGCAGATCTACACCCTAAGATCCCAATAAAAACACACTGAAGGTTGCGGTCGTAACGTGACAAAATGTGAAAACGTTCAACTGTAGTGAGGCGCCACACATCAACACACTCACTCGCCTCATTCCTCTTAACACGTATAATTTCAAAGCCACAATGTTCACTTCCTTTCTTATGGTATCTGCTGTTTCTTCAGAGTGGGGCAATAATTCTAACTTGGTTGATACCAGCACCCCCCCGCCATCCCACCCCTTTGGTTGTTCTAACCACAAAGGCGAACGAGCTTTCACCAAAGGACGTCAGCGCCAGCAGCCATCGTCCCTTTTCTCTCTTTGTCTCGCTGCAAACTTCCCTGAAAACACCAGGTTCCTCAGACTATTTGCGAACCAAACTTCGTCTTGCGCCATTTCCCACAACGACGCCGTTTCACATTTGAACCCAACCGCAGTTGAGAGTTTTCCCTGCACATGAATAAAGACTAGTGCGCGCGCACACACACATATATGCACACACGCAAGGCCCATGGATCTAAGCATGTGCATCTTGTATGAGGGCACAGAACCTCATCTGTACCTAAATGAAATGCAGTGTCAATAATTTACCATCTTAGCTCTGTTTTCAGTCTTATGTATGCCTCCTTCAATAAATAACGAAAACAGACAACATTGAGACATGGGAACAACACAGGAAACATCTACAGAATGAGCCTCAGAACACCTCTCAGACTTTTTAAACTTCAGTAACCTTTTCTCCGCCGTGTGCGCAGTCCTTACTGATCGCAATCCTTTCAGGTATTACAGTTTGCCTCAAATATTTCACTGGAGAAATGATCCGCATGCTACCCTAAGCCCCAAAGAGCTTCCCCAGTCTAAACACAATTGCTTTGGAGGGGTTTTTTTCTGTTCTTTTATTCACATGTCCTACATTTATTGTGTGTCAAATAATTTAGTTAAACTGCCCAAGGCTTTGACTTTTTCAAGTTGCTCTTAATATCATTTCGTATCGACTAATGATTTAGGTCAGGACTCATTTTGTCATGGATGTATTTCTGTCAGCATACATGTTGGTATGTTTTCTACAGGGAAAATCTGTACATGTCAATAACTAGTAGCATCTGTCCAGTTTCCCTGAGCATATAGCTTCAGGCTAAAGCTAGGTTCATCACTGACTCGTTCATCTAGGCCTCAGGGTTCGTTTCGCACATCCGAAAATTTTGCAATTCGGCACAGACCGAACTCACGCCACCTTCCCCTCAAAATGGATGATATATCAGGTGCTTCACCCATACTGGCATCAATATGATCCCTCTGTAGCTGTGTTTTCCTTACAAACATTTGCAAAGTGTTTCCCACATTCTGCTGTCGAAAAAAAAAACACAATTTTGTAATTCCGTATTTTCTATGAAATAAGAAATGCAATCAAAATTACAAGTGAATAAGACTTACTTGCGTGCCTCGTGGCTTGTAGGGCGAGCTGCTCTCCAAGTCTTCCAGGATGCTGGTGAGAGAGTCGATCTCTGCATCCAGGCTGGAGCGCCTCTCCTCCAGAGTCTTCTCAGGTCGTTTCATCTGAGAGAAAACACAACACACCCGGCTTTAGAGAACGACTGACACACTACAACCCAAATGTTGGACTTTTACAATGACACAAACAGAGTACGAGCGTATGAACCGATGATGTGACATCCTATGCTTGCTGTGCTTAAATACCCTCAGCTTTTAGTGGAGACAGCAGCTGAAACACCAGCCATTAAACTTTATGACGTTTGACATAAAGTGAAAAGTTATGCAGCAAGATAGGTTTTTCACTCAGTTTTAACCAAAGACAATAACTGAAATTGTGCTAAAAAATTATGTTACAAGCATAGAAATTAATACGTAGACTCCTCATTGGGCGCCGAGTTGTACGTAAAAGCGTCCACCTTCTCCTATGTGGCAGCAGGGCAATCGGAGCTCCTTGAGTCCTGTGCTGTGTGGACTTATTTCAACTGTTTTATGAAACAAACTGGATTCATTAGGATTACCTCCCCCAGGTAAGGACGAAAGATCAGAATTACTTCACTTTGCAGCCAGAAATTTGCTTCTAATCAACTGAAAAATATATCTTATGTAGCTAAATTGGCCCGAAATAACCGCTGATTGTTAGCGTAGCAGCTAATGTTTTCATACTGTTTTATAATGAGAGAGAGTTGATGAGAAACTGCTGTTATAGGGGAAGTTCATTAAAGACCAGGGATTTTGTGAGGAAAGATCAGTCAGTATCAGAGCTGGAGCTGCTGTTCTTCAGTTTCTGTATCCCAGCTCAGCTTCACCATGTCGGTATTTAGCTATAAAGATGCTACTAGTCAGAGCCCAACATGCTGAAAATGTCTTTTTCTGAATGTGAAGGAAACATATATGTATTTTCTATTACACTTTTGGATAATTTCTCTTTTATTCTTGGCTTTAGCCTGTGAACCAGGACGTCTCAGAAGTCATTGGAGTTCTCCCAGTGTGACCAGCAGACTGAAGCCTGTGACCAGTGTTCCCTGTATAATAAATAAATGTTGCATTCTTTAACTTTGTGTATTTTTAAATATCTCAATCTGAAGTATTAGCGTATTAATGTAACTGATGTAATGAAATAAAAATAATTTACTCTGTTAGAATTATTTTCACTCTTTGCTGTCAATAGCAGAGTTGACAAACTGTAATAAATATTTATTCTCTGGAAAAAAGTAAGAAAAATATGTAGTTTAATGTTTGACAGTGTCTGATTTATAAATCAAGTCATTTCTCAATGAATAAAAAATAAATACAAGAAAATTATTTGTTTCTTGTCTTGAAATGTTAAAGTACATTAAATTATGGAATTATGCAAATATATTATTTAATAAAACACAGTGTGTCTGTTCATCAATTTCAATATAAAAATTATTAGAATCATTTCTATCAAATAAAACATTGTGCTCTTTATTCAGAAATGTACCAAAACAATTAAATAATTACATCAAAAGTTAGAAACTCTGTCTTTAATAATTTCTTTGATTGCCAAATATATTAATGTGTGTGAGAAAATGTGTCAATGGCAGGTATTAATTTAAAATACTTTGTAGAACGGCACTTTATAAAGTTCGGTCCATTCACTTGCATTACCTTACTGCCACATATTCCACATTCAATATGGCGGACACTGTTACGTATCGCAGCAATGGGCCGGCCCGCTCCATGAGGGGCCTATGTATTAATGTCTATGGTTACAAGCTTAAATATCAATGAGTCATATTAAAACAAAGAGCAGACATGCTAGTATTAGCCTGGCTGGTGGCTAGCACTTAAGCTAGCCCCTCTTTATGAGAAGGAGAGTTGATAGATTGTGTTGGAGTAACGTGTAGCCCATCCTGAAGAACCTGCAGTTGGGACAAAGTGTCTGTCGGGTGTTGGTTAATTGGGGATTAAAGTTGCAACGTTTGTTACATTTTCAGTTGATATGGTTCTCTTTCACACTACTCTATGTCAAACGATACAAACGGTTTCAAAGACCTCGTCGCCTGTGGTGGCGCTGCACCGAGAACTACTGAACGAAACATGAACACAACTTCCTTATTCACAAAATATAAACAAAAAAGGAGTGATGTCAGATTTTAGACATTCTAAGCATTTTTGTCTTTGGTAAAAGACCAGGAGTCATTTCTCCCGCTAACGTTAAACTCTTGTTTGTTTTGGTTGTATTTACCAAGAATGCCCTGCACTATAGAAATTTCCTGCTTTGGAGCGGTGTCCGGTTCACTTGCGTTCATATATGCATTCAAACCACACCAGAGTTCACTTCGACCGACCGAGACTTGGGTCTTCTGGCCGACCAGAGTTCTCTTTTTCAGGAATAGTTTTATTGCTTTTTCACACCTCCCCAAATGAGCTGGACTTTCTAGAGAAACAAACTAGAAATGCATATCAAGGACAACCTTCAGAAGAATGCATCTCTGGCCAGAGTTCTTCTATGTGGCTAGCCTTGACTAATGTTGGTTAGCCACATAACCAACATTACTCCTATTTCTATAGGATAAACATTCCCCGACCTCCAGTTCTTCTGGACGGGTCCTCTGTTAAAAGTAAGATGATGCTGTTTGTCTGGAAATACCTCCATCCAAACATGGCTCTTTTTAGGCTTTTTACTGGTAACATGTCTGTCTGAAAAAAAGCTGAGTGCGTCCTGAACTCCGGGACACATGGCATGTATAATTAACTCACTAAGCTTTACAAAGAAAAGAATGCTGGGAGGGGGAATCTATATTCAATGTGAAAGGCATGTTTACTGTGTTACTTCCATACTTTTGTTCTTTCACCAGCAAGTTACATTTTTAAAATGTGCTATTGGCCCTTGAGCTGACACCAGCTTAACATTAGATCTCATTACTAGAGAATTAAATGGATTTTTATTGGAAAAACAACTTAACTTGATTTAAAAATCAGTGCTTTGAGTATTTAAATAGGATACACTCTGACTGTGTGTGTGTCCATATCAACATTTAAGAGGCATCCATCAACTGGCCAGAGTTTGGGACAATCCTTTTTTCTGTTGCCTGAGTACAATTGATAATTCAAGGACTAAAAGACAAACATACAAATATTAATTAAGTGCATCAAAGCTAAAATCTTCCACCATTTTCAGTCTATACATTGTTTGCAACAATTCACAAAAGCTACCTATTAGTTGTCTTTGTCGACACATAATTGCTATAACCATAGCAACACATGGAGGAATATTTTAGAAATTAAGTGTTAAAAGCAGCTATTAAATAGTCAATGGTTTTAAAGAAAGTCTGAGTCTTAAATTCAGACTTCAGACCATCCCAGATCCAGATCTAGAGGAGACACAGAGTTATGAGCGATTAGGTTGCTGAAGATTTAATGTGCAAACAGGGCTGAAACAATTAATTGCATTAATTGTGATTTATCCATTACTGAAATGATTGTCTAATTTAGTAATCGATTAACTGGAGTTAAGCGGAGCATGCAGAGTCTGAAACAGGTCATTTGCTGAAAGAACAACACAGTCAGAGCAGTAATTAAGCCAAAGCTATACAAAAAAAGCAAATACATTGCTTTCCAGTTATTAATCTGTTAAATGACAAACTAGTGAACAGGTCATCTCTTCACTGTACTGATGTTAAGATGAGCAGAAGGAGCTTAACTTTCCACATGTTGATGATTGAAGCAATATGTTTAGCTGCAGAGCCATCCTTTACTACAAATGATCAAGTGATCACTAAAAGAACGCTGTGTCATTGCATTTCAGGCAATAAAATGTTTATTTTCTTAATTAGAAAATAAACTGAATTACTTATTTATTTGCATTTTTATGCATTTTTAATGTTGTATTAAAATTAATAAAGTGGTTAAATATAGTCTGCAATATGTGCCTGTTTTTTTAACTCATCGATTCTCATCAGAATTATCAAAAGAATAATTGACTACTAAAATAATTGTTAATTGGAGTCCTAATCTGGAAATAACTTCTAAATAATACATATTTGATGCCACCTCTTTTTTGTGATTTCTTGACTAGTTATTGCTTTGTTCTCTTTAAGAGTGGAGGACAGGAAGTGCTTTATATGCAAAGGCCCTTTAAGCAGATCAACAACAATCTTACAAAGTTTGGAGACAGGTTTGATGCATAAATGGGAATAAACTTGGAATTCATTCAGTTGTGTTGGAAGAATGTAGCATATTTATAAACTTAGAAAAAAAATCTGGCATTAGGGTAGGAAACGGGTAATTGTTCTCTGCCAGGAAAATCCTGATTGGTGTACATCCGATTGTCATAATTTCCTTTCTTTTCTTCGAAACTTTCAAAATCCAAGTCTGTTAACCCGAGCCACAGCTAAAAGAAAAGATTTGAGCTAGACAGGGTTAAATTGCCTTTAAAAGTTCACGTCAAAGCCTTCAACAAGCTCAGAGCAACTCTGCCTCTGCACCGTACAAAGACACTCTCCACTCCTTTGACTTTTGGATTACGGTTTTCAAAGTTCCCATTTCACCTTGACCTCACGTGATCCTCCCGAAAGCTGCACATCAATCGCAGAGACTTCTTGGAGGGAGAACGCGAGAGAAAGAGAAAAAAAGAGAGAGACAGAGAGGCTTTTGTAAACTTGGTGCACTATTCACCTCCAGCTTCTTCCTGCTCTTCCATTAAGAAGCGACACGATCGCCGCGATCCCAGCCGGGGAGGATTCAATCAGAGGCAACAGCAGTCGAGATTAAAGCCGGATATTTTCTAACTAATATTGTCACCCCATCTCCTCTTAATGGAGACGAGAAGCGCCGTGTTTGTGGGGGAGCTCGGCTTGAAAGCATCACGAACGCTACAACAGCGCCTACTGATTTATTAATCCACACATTTCCGGGTTTTCTTTTTTTTTTTTTTTTGCCTTAGAGAAATATGCTACCTCATCACATCATACGACCCCTAAATATTCCAGTAGAAGAAGCACAAATATTGTGACTGCGATATCTGGGAAACACTTAAACTGACGTGACCATTAGTGGCAGGGATTTCTGCTAAATTCCCGGGAATTTCTCCACAAAAATGACAGATGTATTTTTAGGGCCTCTGAACCACGCTCGTGACTGCAAGACGACTTCTTGCAATTGCCTGCGGGGGCTTTTTCAGTTGCTTGGATCAATGACTGCTTCTCATTCTAATGTTATGTGTTTGGATTACCTGTCACAAGCCATTAAGGAGGCAGGGTCTGCCTCCATTTGGAGCTGAGCGTCTCCCTAAAAACATCTGAGGCAGTCGCGAGCAGGGGGTAAACAAAGAGGCGCGCTAATGGCTCCGAACGAATCAACAAAGGAATTAACCCCCCTACCCCCTCCCCCCCAAAAAAAATAGATATTCAAAAATAAAACAGCAGCCAAACTTGTTTAGGAGTGAAAACGAGGAGGAAGAGGGGA
The DNA here is from genome assembly GCA_033032245.1 of Poecilia picta. NCBI lineage: Eukaryota > Metazoa > Chordata > Actinopteri > Cyprinodontiformes > Poeciliidae > Poecilia > Poecilia picta. Next base: position 5,859,210 of record CM065356.1, on the reverse strand, counting down.
AGAAGTCACAGTCTTTGTGGGAATTTACAACGCGGATGGCGGCCAAGATGAGAGATTTGTCTTTTTGCGTGTCGTAATCCACACACGTCTCTCTGCCTGGGTGATGAAGAGCACTTTTTCTGCCTTCGCTGACGTTAAACACAGTTTAATCCATGCGTTTTTCATTTAGCATATAGGATTTCTCTGCTAAAGCCAAGAGAAAGACGTTCTGATTGATAGCCGTCGTCTTTTTTTTCCCGCCCGATAAAGAGGAAAAATGGAAAGTTGTGGTTTGGTTAGGGGATGTATAATTAGGAAAACAGTTCTATATTAGGGAATTAGACTGCCAGCAAGAATCCTTTTAGAGGCTGAAGAGCAGAAAACAGGAAGTCCAAGATGAATAAAAGAATAAGAAGTTGGTAGCTGGCATGCATTTATTTATTTATTTTTTAAATAAATGGGATTTTTTTTTTTTTGGGGCGGGGGTGAAAGTTTCAATAAATGTATTTATACATGTGTATTTTTCCATTTGAGGCTTTGAGAGGAAAGCAGAAGTGAGAAAGCTTTGGGTACTTTGTAACATTGACATTTCTTCTTACGACAGAAAAAAAGTTGACATTCTGACAGCGAGGTTTTCTGAGCGAAAATGTCCGTCAGGTTGAATTTTTATCCCATTCAACAGAGTAAAGTCACATTTTGGACTCTTATTCAGGTTTTTCCGTCTGACGTGTGTTCAGAACGTGGTCTTCCTTTGCAGTGTTGCAAAACCAATGACTGGATCTTAATGGGTTGAGGTCTTGGAAATAGCACAGGTGGGACTTAGTCTGCCGTTCCTAAAAATGGAAATCAGTTTTAAGTAAAAACAAACAAAAGAAAAACCCTGTTATGCAGTTTTTATTTTGACTCGTTTCTCACCCTAAATTGTCTTAAGTGTTTTACAGTCACCAATAATTACTCACTTTGATTTGTAGTTGAATATTTCACATTAGGGAATATTTATATATCAGGATTTTTCAATGGAGGGTTCTTCAGATAGACTATGAACAGTTATTATTTTAAATGCCTAAAAAATGTAAAGAGTGGATTAATCTTATATTAAGTTATATTATAGGAACAGTCATTTTCTAGGCACATAGAAACTGCTGCTCCAAGGAGGAGGAGCTAGGTCCACCAAGGTGTTTTGCACCTTGCCATGTAAGATTAAAGTATTTCTCTAATGTGCATGAAAGAATCAAAGCAACACTTCAGGTATGTTTTTGGTTAAGGAATGACATTATAAGATGATGTAAAGCTCAAAAAATTCAGTTTTACATAATACTGACCCTTTAAAATCCATACTTCATCTTTACATCTCAGTCTTAGACTTGATAATATAACAATTGAAGATAACAATTCTTTGATTCTGCTATAAAATGGCATTATGTGCCTGGAAGACACGTAATACTGTCGCTTTAAACCACAAGTAGAAAAGGGAGCAGTACCATGAACCATGAACAATGAGAACAGCCAGTGCGATTGTGTGAAGTTTTGAGGATTGGCAGAAACGTTCGTATAGACTTCTAGTATAGGAAGCTCGTTTGGTTGGGACCTCCCTGCATCCCTCTGAGCCGGGGCCAAATCTGAAGGTGGCACAGGGAGGCAGCTCTGCCGGTCGGCTCGGCCCCTCGTTTCTCCGGCTGAGCAAAAATCCCCAACAGCCCTTTTCTCAACACCGTTATAATTCAAACAGAAAGCGTTTGGATCGCCGATTCTACCCTCGCTGCTAACACCGAACAAAGGAATGTGAAGCACTCGGGAGATTTCTCAGTAGAGGTCAAGTGCTGAGAGAGTCGATGAGAGCTGGGAGGCCTCATATCCCGGGGGGCCTGGGGGGGATAGAGGCCTGTGGGTATTATGACTTGCAAGGCAAAGCTAAATGCCCAGGCTCCACCATTAGGTGTCAGCCTTCCATCCATCCTGCATTAGAGCGGAGTGTGAGTCCCTGGGTTCTCTGCAGTTTGCCCCAGCTCAAACTGAAAGACAAGTTTTGCGTTGGAGCTCCATGCCATCTCTGCTTTCTGTGCTGACCCTACGAGAGTCGACAGCTGACAGCCAACAGCATGCAACGCAGCGGCTCGTCTTACCTGGTAATCGAACGAGTTATCCACCGGTGGAGGGGAGAAGGAACCGGGCGGTGACGGGAAACCGGTAAATTCTTCGGCAGGGGGCGGAGGGGGAGGGTAGTCTGCTGGGATGGAGGCGAAAACACACACACACACAAAAAAGAAAAAACAAAAACAGTTTATTAACAACTTCCTATTTTTTTCTCCAAACTGTCACAATTATGTAAGAGTTTCTTCTGAACACAAAACCTAAAGAAAAAAACATTCATTGGGGGCAGGAAAAGTAAAAGATTAAACATCTATTTCTAGAGACTAGCAAGCAACAGGTTGTTCTGCACCAAACACAGAATAATAAAAAATTATTTAACGAAGCTTCGAGGCAGATAATTTGACTCGAGGAATTTTAATAATCGAGGTATTCGAATTATTCGAATACCTCTGATCTGTACATTATTGGGGTTTTAGATGGTAGAACACCTGCAAGTTGTGAGCAACTGTCATGGATGGAAAATACTAGTTTTTTTCATTCACCACGTCTGAAAAGTGCAGAGTTTGTCCGTGTTCATCATTCTGATTGGGTGGAGAGATTCTGTAAACATCAAATTCAAAGCTTCACCCATGATTCACAACTTGGACTAGACCATTCTTACATATGCACATGTTTGGATCTAAACAATGGGCGTCATAAGTCCATTGCAAATTTGGTCCAAAACAGACGCATATTTACTGTAAAACAAAAACAGAGGCTACAATTTTCACTTATGTTAGGTCTTTTTTTAAAAAATCTATTTACATAAAACTCAAGAGTATTTTGCTTTTAATTTAATTGGAAGATGTCTTATAAAAAGGATTGCACACATCCAACAACAAAAAAGCAGACTTTGGTCTACCCATTTATCAAGCAGTTTCAACCAAAGAGTGACCCATATCCTGTTCTCGTGGCTGAGAAAAGTAATTTCAAACGGAGAAAAATGAAAACAAGTCACACCAAAAGTTTGGAACACTCAATGGCTTTTTTTAAAATAGGGAAAACATGTGAGAACAGAGATTTACAAAGATTACCCAGACCACAAAGATCACACTTTCCTAGCTTTATTAAAACTGTGTATGTTTTATAGTATCAGTTTAAACAAAGTGTTGTTTCTTATTAAACATGAGAAACAACACTCATGTTTAATAAATAAAAATTCAACATTTGTGGCCCACAAGTTCTTTCTCCTCAACACATTTGATCCAGGTGGTAAAAAGTTTAGACACCACAGATCCAAACTCTTCAGGTCATTGACCTGCTGGAAGGTGAACTTTAACCTCCGTCTTTTCCAGCCTTTAACAAGTTTCTTTCCCCCCAGTATTACCTTGAATTCAACTCCATCCATCTTCTCCGTCTTTGCTGAAGAAAATCCTTCCCACAGCATGACACAGCCACCACCATGTTTCACCATAGGAATGGTGTGGTCAGACTGAGGTAGTTTCCCACTCCACAGAACGTTTTGCATGTACACTAAAATAACTGTCTTTGTCTCACCTGACCACATTGTCTTCTTACGCATGCTGGTGTCCAAAGTGCGGCCAGGGGGCCCCTCGACTGATTTTGTAGCTCTGCCCCCCCCCAAATACTATTAAAAAATGAATTTGGCCTGCCAACACATGTAGTTGAAACAGATGTTTTAATTTTTAATTAAAACTAAGAACTAAAACATTTTAGTTGCACCTTCTCGGCGTACGATTATTACAGATAAATTAAGATCTTGAATTGGAAAATGTTTGATCTTTTAACAATCAGGCTTTTTAATTTCACAGTAAATAGGAATACTTCTACTTAGTGAATTTTATTCCAGAGAAGACTTTAGTGCCCCCCCAAATCTGCATTTGACTAATTTATCAAAACTTGGTTAAACAGTAAAAGAGATCAAAATTCTGTTCTTCTAGTTGAAACTTTTTTTCTTTTGTTTTTTTTTTCCATCAGCATTTGCTAATTGGAGTCGATTTTTGGAGAACGTGACCAAAAGTTTTAGTTCAGCTGTGGAGTTCTGCAGCTCCTCCAGAGTGACCAAAGGCCCTTTTGGTCAGAGTCTCTGAATAATTTGCCTTCCATGCTGAAAACCCTGTGTTGTTTTCATCATTTAATTATGTGCAACTCTGTGCTGGACGTCTATCCAGGTGAAATAACCAAATCTTTCGGGTAGCAACATGCCAATTTCCATATGCCAGATGTCGTTTTCCCCACATAGTTTCAAACACGAGAACAGTCTATTCCTCTCATTCCAGTAGAGAGGTGCACCGTCGTTTAAATCCAGCATCTCTGCAAAGTGCTGAGAAATTAGCACTAACAGCTGAATTAATTGATTCATCTTTATTTGCCTGAACCGTTATCTGTCTCCAGCTGTAAAATCAAATCAGGCGTTTTCAAAGAGGTCACGGAGTTATTAGAGAGAGAAGGAGAGTGGAGGAGACAAAAGAAGCAGCGCCTCGTTATCCCTCGTCAATCGACTGACACACATAATTGCAGCAATTTGCTTAACTAAGAAGTAATAATCTGCAGTAAGCACGGGTGTCCCACCTCCCCTCCCGCTCCCCGAGATTGAAAATGTAAAATGTCGTGTTACAAACCGGCACACAAGGTGTCTGCTCCGCTAGAGGACACGAAACATGCCAAGTGTGCGCTTCTGAAGTCCGCGCTAATCCAAGGATTGCGTCCCGCCACATGTTTCAGACGGGATAAGGAGGTTCCGTGCCAAATTTAATTCTGATTTGGCTCTTCTCGGCGCAACGACTTACACTGAATCATTTGACCGTGTACTTCTAAGTACCAAACCAGACATGAGCTTTGCAAATTAAAGGCTTTTATGGGGGACGTAATGGGAATTTGTTCCAACGCAGAGACTTTGATGAGTCCTGCTCAGAAATTCCATTTTCTTTTCCGTGGCTTTTATCTGTTTTCATTAGGATCTAATTGATGTCATCAGTGTAGTTTATCCAAGGCAGCTGACCAAATTAATTAAGCGCGGTCTTCGAGCTGCCTACGCGAAACGCGCAGCAAAGGGGGAAACGGAGGCGGGGAGATAATGCGGCGTGGCGCAAGCCGGACACGTCTGTGTCTCCACGTCGAAGGGGGAAAAAAATGCGAGCGCTGCATTAAACATTCCCGCTGGGCGTTTGAGGCCGTCCATGTGAATTGTTTATATAATAACCTTGTGACCTCCATAGAAAAAAAAACCCTCCAGAGTGAAACAGCTCCTCTGAACCTCTGGGACCGAACAGAAGACATGCCTCTCCACAACAAGGCTCTGCCTCGCCCCCCTCCTCCTCTTCCTCATCTTTTTTGAGAGAGTACGTCGCATGTAACTTGTGGCTTAGAGAGAATTAGAACACTAAGTTCATGTCTATTTCTCTCAGACATCCAACATGTTTAGGACTTATCGTTTCATGGAAACACAAGAGCTGTAAATGTTTCAGAGAGACATGATTTATTGAACAGGTCTTATGGTTTCTGCATGCGGAACAGGAGCTGTTAAGCGTCTTTGCTGAAAGGTTCTTGACCTTCTTTTCCTGCCGCCGCTCCACCTCACCGCTCCAGACATTTAGGACCGGAACGCGCTTGTGCGCCGCCAGTGTTTGCGTTCCCTGCAGTCCCTCCGAGCGCAACCGTTTTCTCCCAAATGACTGCACTCGACCTTGGAGCCGTTTGTTGCCTACTCAGGGTCAGCAGAGAAGCAGTCGTTTAACCAGGAGCTGCGCCGTTCCCCGGTTGAGTCACATGTGATGTTACAGCTCATTTCCATAATTGCGCGTTTTTTTAAATGTAGCTGCGTGAAAATGTGTCGGCATCGAGAGTGCAACAAATGTATGTGCAGCGGTCCTTATGTCAGACGTCAGTAAAGGCCAATTAATTTGGTTGTGCCATATGGGAACAGACTCGTAAATGAAGTCTGTAACACTCAATTCGGTGAAATCTACATTTGAAAATCGGCAAAAAGACAGGTGGATTACGACGTTTCAAATCATTGTATTTTTATAGAGGTGCAACAACATGTTGGTGTTTTACAGGGATTGACTGATTTATATCTTTATCCACTAAATAGAGGTTTTATGGAGATGGTAATGCAATTTTTAAATGATAACTCTAATACTTCAATAATTTCTATTCAAATCTTAGTGTTTTCACATTTGATAGTCCGGTAAACTCGGTTGTATTGGGGACCAAAACGGAAACATTTGTTCCACTTTGAACTGGTGCGGTTTCCTTTCACACTGCGCTGAGTCAAACAAACTAAACCTGTGAGCAACCTGTTTCCCTCCTTGCTTGTGGTGGCGCTGGACCAGAAAATACTGAAAGAAGCGACACAAAACCTCTGAAGAAGAAATCAGCATAACTTCGTTCTTCACAAAATGCAAACAAAAATGGAGTGGCATCAGATTTCCGTTGTTGTAGGATTTCTCTTTTGTCTTTGGTTAAATATCATGAACCATTTTTCCTGCCAGCGTTTTGGCTGCATTTACCCAGAATACCCTGTGCTATAGTCTGCTTCCTACTTTTGGAGTGGTCTCCGGTCACATATGTATTCGAACCACGCCAGAGTTCACTTTAACCAAACTGAGACCTAAGTTTGAAGACATTCCAGAGTTCATTTTCTTATATATTAATACTTATTTTAATGTCTTCATTAAGGGCAAAGTGGAATAGTCAAATTATTTATTTGACTGTACAAACATGTCAAATAAAGCTGATTCTGATATTAGAAAGCCTCTGGTACTATAATATTGGTGTCACTGATATTGTACTTTCACCTTGAGAAAAAATACTGAGTTTTGCTAAATGGCTTCATATGCCTTATTTAAAATTTGTACTGAGCATTTTTTTTAAAAAAAGTCATTTACAGAATAAAAGGTCCACTTTTCAGCCTTTCATGATTTGAATCTTCTAAAATGATACCTTCAAAAGTGTCTCTAATGGGCCTTGTATAACTCAGGTAGGGATGTGCCAATCAGGTTTTTTTTCTGCCGATACCGATACTTATCACATAATTATTTTTTTTTTTATCATAAACACTACCGTTACATTATGTGGAAAAAGGAACCATGAATTCACCTTAATTTAGACAAAAACTTGTTTTTAATAACTTTTTCAAAGAAAACTAAACAAAACAGGCATTGTGCAAATTGTACTGCTATCAGTAATACTATCTTTAACAGACTGATAACATATGAAGGTTGTAAAGAGGCTAAATAATGCAAAGAGTCAAAATAAAACCTCTCAACATTGCCAAAAAGTTCAAGTATAAAACTCAACATTCAAAGGGAAATACAGGATCTATTACAATAAACAATCCAGTTACTGAATGAAAACTTCCTGTTAGCATGGCGGCTAGCTGGTTACTGCTAGTTCTGATTGGCTGTTTCTGACTGAGCGGAGTAACAGGGATTAGATCAATTATTTTTTTTAGAGATTATCTGTCTCATGTTAGGACAGATGAAGTTTTAATACGTATGTAAAATGTATTTTTTTAGTTAGATGCTGCAGCTTTAAACAGGTTCGGTGTGAGAGTCACTACCAGGTGGAGCAGAAGCGGCTCCGTGTCAAATATTACTAAATATTAAATATTACTACCTGTAGCGGAGCAGCGGTTCAACAGGAGAGCAGAACCAGCGTCTTACATCGCAGCTCCAAGACTTAAATCATTTTACAGGTTATTTGTTTAGCTTTCTGACCGTCATGCTAATCCGGGTGAGTGTTTGTAGCTGTGCGCTGCTTTACCTGCTGTCTGATCCTCCATGTCTTTTTACTGCAGTGAGTCTCGATGTAGCCAAACTCCGTCATTGTTTTTATGTCGTATTAGCATCGTTGTGTTGATGCATTTTGACCTGCTTCTATTTTCCGCCGCAACACGCAAACGTCCCCATTCACTCAGTGCGTTATAGTTACACATCGATTAGGATTTGTTGCTGCGCGTTTGCACCGTATGAAGGAAAGACGAGACCAGCTGGACAGACAGGCTGAGAAATGAAATGCAGGTGATCAGTATCGGTAACAGAGCCAATGATCGCCGATCCCGATCATCACCGATTTCACGGAAATCGGCCGATTATGATCGGCACACCTCTAAATTCAGGCATTCCAAATAGAGCCTTTCAAGTAGTTTTATAAATATTTCAAGCACTTTTCATACAGTAGAAAACAAAATTTCTCAGTGTCGCTATTTTCTAGTTTGCTGCAGCTCTCCTAAACACAGCCAAGAAAGAAATGTGTATGCTTGAAGCTCAGCTGGGTCCTTTCGTGCATGTTTTCTGCACACAGTGCCTTGGAAAGCTCCTCAAGGCTCATTGAACCTTTTGACATTTTGTCAGCTATCACCCAAAATCCTCTACGTGTGTTATTGGGGTTTCATGAGACAGACCTACATAAACTAGCTCATGGTTGGAAAGTGATGGGGAAAAAGTGGTTTTCGACATTTCCTACAAATAAAAATGTACAAGACATGCATTTGCATTCAACCTTCCTGAGACTATACTGTCTAGGACCACCGTTCACTGAATATACTGCGGCGAAGTTCTTACGGGAATGCCAGTAAAAGCTTTGCCCGTCTACAGACATAAGGTTTTGGACTGAAGATGCTGCAAGTTCTGCCAAAGACTTCCAATTAGATTTAGGTTTGAACTTTGGGTCATTGAAACACCTAATAAAGCGTTGATCCATGTAGCATCAGATGTATGCTTAGAGCTGTTTCCTTCAAGCATGAATGAAAACGACTTAAAATTGAACTGCTGGTTTTATTCACAAGGCTTTTGCAGCCTCTAATTCAGGGTTAGTCAAACTTCAGTCCTCCAGGACTAGCATGTGGAACATCTCGCTTTGACACAACTGCATCAAATATTTGGTCATTTGCTGGACTCTGCAGAAGTTCATTGAATGGTAAACTTCTACCATTCAGTAGGTGAATTCTTAAGGCAATTTATTGCACCGGATTTTATTAAAAAAGCTAAATACAAAAAAAGGCAAAATATGTAGTTTTACTTGTAAATTATAATAATTGGAAAATTGTGAAACATCTCATGAAATATTCCGTTCTTTTTTTAAGAGGTGTACATGTAAGAATGTGTAATCTCATAATTTACCTAGGAAATAGAAAGTATTTTAATTTCCACATAATTAAATTTATTTTATTCATCTGTCGAAAGACGTCAACAAAAATGTGTGCTGTAACTGAAGAGGCCCCAGCAGATGGTGTTGTCCCATTGGTTGAAACAACTTCAGTGGGGATCTTCTTGTTGCAACATGTCGGTCTCTGATAACAGTTTCTCGCACTCTTGGATTTCCATTTGTGAACTCTCAGCCAGTCCTTAGTAGATTTACTGGAATGTTTTGGATCATTGTTGTGATGCAGGGTCCAAGTTCTCCTTCAGCTTAATTTCATTAAAAAAGATCTACAGATAGTTGTCCTTTTTCTTAACCAACTCTCTGGTATCAGAATTTAAGATGAAATCCCACGATGAGCATTTAAGGTTTTCTGAAACTTCCTTTAGCATCTCGTGGTCTGCTTTGAGAGTAAACTTGCATGGACGACTACATGTCTAGATGCTAATCTTTGCTTTGACTGTCCCACCCTTGTAGACTCACTTCAACGGAGTGGCTGATTTCAGAGTTAAATCCCCTTAAATCTCTTACCACACACATAAGCTGCTACAGTCTTGTTTCTGAAGGCTTCGGAAAGCTCCGTCAATCTCAACATCATGTTAGTTCTCACTTCAACGGTCAGGAGCACACCGGACTAATTAAAGACCGAGGTTTGAACAGGGCAGTAAAGCACTGAGTGTCAGCGTGTTCATCATATCCACCTGATGATATGATGGAATCGACTGTGTTTTTAACCATTTTAAGATTGAATAATTTATTTTAAGATTGTTCTAATTTATTCATACATTTATCTTTTTTTATTATGGAAACAAAAATTATTTAGATTTTAAAGTAATTTTTTTCTGTTTTTTATATTAATGTGAAACAATTCTAAAGATTTATTTACATATACAAAAAAAATTAAGCTTTGTATACTGTTTAAGTAATTACAACATGGTCAAATTTATTAAGTAAACTTAAGTTAGGCTGACTAAAATTGCACAAGTTTATTAGTTAATTTAGTGAAATAAAAAAATATTGAGGTGCTAAGTTTTATATATTATTTTAAGATTGGAGAACTAATTAGGTTTTACAGTACAGGAGGTGATTTGTCTCACTTGTTGATTGGGCAATATTGCAGGCCAACTGGTGTGCATGAGTGTGAATTCAAGCAGGGAGAATATTGCGTAATTAGCAACAGAAAACTTACAAAACATGAAACCAAATGTGTATTTTTTGTCTAGTCCTGTTTTAAATATTACAGAAAGGAAGACTAAAATCAGAAATATTTGTCATTCAATTGGAAATGTCACTTGTGTTTCCCCTGTATTTTACCACTTCTCTTTTCCAGGAGGAAATTCTTAAGTTGCCTTTCTCCTGATCAACAGACATTCTTCTGGTCTCCACTGAAATCATGGTATATTTGAGATTTTTTATTTCTTTCCCCACTCAGAACAATCTTAAAGTGAATGTTTTGAACTGAAAAACTTCTTTGGCAAAACTCATTTATATTTTTACGAGTCACAACAAGAGCCCATAAGTTCCCACCGCAGCTGCTGCATTTGCTAAGAAACATTTCCACGCTCCGGCCAGAGCCACCAGAAATCAAACCCACTAAAAAAAAAAAAAAAGAAAAAAAAAAGCAAAACAACACAAAACAAAAAAATCCCTTCCCTTTTACGTCACTTGATATGTTCTATTTGCAACAAATCAGAAACCAACAGGGCTCAAAGCAGGAGAGCTCCCTCTGTGCTGCGGGTTAGCGCGGCCGCTAATGGCGTCGCGCTTTATGGCGGTGCGCGGCAGGCTGAAGGGAGCTGCAGGAGGAGGGGAGGACGGATCCTGTGCTGTGAATGAAACCGACTCCATTTGCGACAATTGGGAGATGAAAGCTCCGAGTGAGCCACTAATGAGAGAAGCAGCAGGAACACCTCCTTAATACGACAACTTCCCCTCCCTTTATTGAGCAATTACTTTTAAGTAGCTGCTTTGTGAATGAGGAATCCTAATCAGTGATTAAAGCTATTGGAGGGGGCCGTAAGAGGTGTAATTGGTTATCGGGCCGACCAGTGTTGTGGAGCAGACGATAAAGAGCCGAGCGATAGATCCAGCTGTGACACTCGCGCTAATATTAGACTTTGTTTTTCATATTAGCGATGTTTATGATTGGCTTTCGCGACCAAATGTGGCTAACAGTGGCTAATTAAATTTCCTACTTAAATTAAACGCTTTAAATGTTAGATGTCAGAAATTTCACACAGCACAAAATCTTTTTCATTTCAAAGTAGTAGAGAGGATTAGTTACATCAGTAAGCGGTGAGGAAAGGAAGATTATACATTGAAGGTTAAGCATATGTTAGAAGATTTGCATATGTACAATTTCACCAGAGTTCTGTGTGTGTACGCGGCAGCCATCTGGCTTGTAAAGATTTAGGACAATAGCCATGAAGTGCAATTCTCACACAAAGTGTCCAACACTTGACAGAAAGGAAAGGAAGAAAGAGGCTGCCAACTGAAGAAACCTAAAATACAGGGCGAGGGTGTTTTTGGCCGCGCACAGTGGAAATTATCTCCCGACAACCCGAGCCTGATTTACGAGTTGAAAGCCGGAGTCGCCACTGTCTGAGAGCCTCAGTGGGATCAATAAAAAAAAAAGAAAAGAGATTGTGATATGTTTGAGACTGTAGGTCCACATGTGGAGCTGAACTGTTAAAGTCACAGAACCAGAGTTTCGAGATTCCTGAGAAGGAAGGAACTGGGTTTGTTTTTAGGTCTGCGAAGACATCTTATCCAAGAGGAATCCTCGGCTCTGGCTTCCTCTGGTATTCAACCCCATGCGGGGGTCTTCAGCCTCTTCAGGGTCAGTCGGTTCGTGTACGTATCGCTACCCTGCTCAGACAGATGAGGTCTGCAGAAACGCATTACTAAACTGTAACAAATAAAAAAGGGATAGTTCTGAAAGTGAAATACTAATAAATGTTTACAGCAAACTCTCTCAGCATCTAAATTTTATAGAAACCCCAGAGGCTAAAGCTAACGGGTAGTCCGTAGTTCTACTGACTTAAAATAACTACAAACTATAGTATTTCAAAGCAGTTCACACACTTTGATAAATCTTAAAAGGTTTCCTTTTATTGTTATTTAAAAAAAAGTCAATGATTATCTACACACAGCAAAATAGAAGGAAGGAGGCGGTGCGCCACCTGTGATCTTCCTGTGTGAAGCACAAATTGAGAGAAGAAAATGTAAACCACGACCAATATAACTACACCTGAAACAGTTCAAGAGAATAAAGTTTTCTGTCAGTAGCACAGAATAACAGGGATTCATAATACAAACCCACTAAATGTCTCCCATGAAATGCCTGCAGATGTTTTCAGTCAAAACTTACAAGATAACAATTACTAAAACACTCTATTAATCAGCTCTTTACAGCCAGAGCAGTCATCCATCCAGTGCCCCGTTGTGTTTTTGATTTAAAAAATGTTGAATGTTGACAGGAAATTTGAAAATATCACTTCGTCAACAGGTGCATTTGTTGTTTCGGAAGATATATTTTAGACGTGTCATGCTTTACTTTGATGAATTGGAAGTAATTTTATATCCAAAATAAATATATAAAAGTCCAGCGTTTCCCCAAGCGTATTATAAGCCTGGCGGGCCACCAGGCTTTATTTGCAGCCCCACCAGACTAAGCATTGCTTATTTATTTAAGTCTGTTTAAAATGCTTGCATATTCTAAGACTTTATAGTTGGTGTTCAGGTGTTAATTTTCCAATTACACATGATTATCAAGTGATATTTTCAAATTTCCTGTCAAAGTTTAACATTTTTTTAAATCAAAAACACGACAGGGCGCTGGATAGACGACTGCTCTGGCTGTAAAGAGCTGATTAATACTCAATTATCCAGTTCAGACCAAGAAAATCTAATGCGGATCATCTGCATTAAAAATGTCTAAGTAAATACTAGGCTTTGGCCAGGACTACCTTGAAAAAGACGTTTTTAATCTTAATGGACTTTTTATTCTAAAGGCTAACCCAAAAAAAAGTTACAAAGAGTTTTATTTCACAGATAAAACCATCACAAAAAAAATTTAAAAATATCCTTTAGATGTGTACATCATAAAGAGGAAACAGCTATATTATCAATTAGTTGATTAGCCAAGTATCACATAGCTTACATATCACTTTTATCCTGGAATTTTTTCCTCTTTATTTCTTTATTTTTCTCTTTACATTTATTTTGCTGTCACAAAAATAAATGTAAAGATGGTGGAGGCCTCAAAAATGTCTTTGTAGCCAAGTGTCATTGGCCACAACCAACAGTTTTAAAGCAGACTGTCAACAAAAAAAATGGCATTTTTAAGCTAGGTTTATAGTCGACACTGTCCACCGCTAAACAGCAGCTGTAGCAGCGCCTGATTGTGGAACTCTGAATTTTTGTAAATCTGAAGAAATACTTCCTTCCTTATTCCAAAATCAGTCTTAAAAATATCTTAAAAAAAAAAAAAAAAAAAATAGGGTGTCAAGCTTAAAGCTCTATGCACAACCATGCATCACTGTTGTGCGGGGCTCATGCTAGCTTACAGCTACTTCATAAGAGCAACTGAATAGTATTTTGTGAAGATGAATCTCATTCTCGCTCATCTTTCTGACACCTCCAACACTAAATCAGGACTCCAACAGTTTTAGGATTTTAACAAAACCTCACTTCAACAAATCCAGAACGTTGTCCTTTAAGGAGCCAGAAATGTGCAGCCCTTTCCACACAAACAGGACAAACTCTTTTCAAGTCCTTGGTGATAGTCCACATGTTTCATCTCCACATCCTGGACCCAAATGAGCTGTGGCAGAGGTGGAGAGCACATTGTTTTGACATAATTATGGACCAGTTTTTTTTCCCCCTCCATCTTCCGCTGGAGAAGAGCAGCTGAGCCCAGCCAGCTCTTAATTAGTATGATATGTATAGAAGAATGATTTATGACTTCGTTTAGTTTGGAGATCCTATGGAGGGATTATTTGGAGATTCTCTTCTTTTAAGTATGAAAGCAAGCAAAATTAGCTATTCAGTGAACGAGAAGAGAAACCGAGATCAGGAACGACAGACAGATTATCTTTTGCACATAAAAGTGAAGAAACTAATATTGAGAGAAGGTTCAAAGCTACAAGCTTTCTTATCCGGGAGCCCAAACAATAAATTGCCCTCACATTCACTGAAATGTGTGGTCTGTGAGGTTTTTCTAATGACTCAAAGAGATATTCATCAAAGGTGGGCAGGAAGTCTTTGTTGTCTTTTCTTCTAAACAAGCCTTGGAGAGGGTAAACGAAGCCAGTCAAATGTCACTGCAAGCAGTCGCTGCTGCGCGCACTCAGCTAGTTTCAGAACACGACACCTTCGAGCCGCTGCCATGACGGGAATCCTCCGCCGCAGAACCAGGTCCTGCTTCTACTTTCACAGGGGATTTTCTCATCTGTTAAAATGGCCTGTGTGTGTGTCCAGGAGCATATGGCACACAATCTTTAACTCTAAGAAACCTTACAGGTTTAACTGTCTCGCTGACTGTCATTTCTCTGCTTGAGGTGATTCGCTTTAATAATGGACCAGAACATCAAACATTTTTACTATTAAGGACATTTTTATGACAACATTAACTGAACTTGGCCACTTTATCTCTGTCATTGTGCCTTAAGATATAAATCCTGAAGTGAAATAGAAGGACTTCATTGGTAAATGCTTGTCTATATAAGGTCTAAGAAGAATTGGAGTTTGTTAAAATAACATGAACTGAATAGCTGAATAGTAACTGAATAGCATGCCTGGGTTGCACCAAGGAAGTGATCTAGCAAAAGATTGAAAAGGGTTTCTGCTTTCTGGACGGTTGCCTCTGCTTTGAAATTCAAGAATTTGGCCGAACAAACGGAGAAATCTCTAGATAAGCAACAAATGGAAGGCTTCATGATTTTAGAACAATAGAGAAGGAGCTTGGCTGACACATTGTTTCGATCTTTTGGGTCGACTCCGTCCAAGCCCTTGTCATGGAGTCCAATTTACTGGTCAACATTGTTAAATCCAGTCTGATAGAAAGCTGGCTTAGCAACCATCCATTAAGAAATAAAGCAATCTCACCAGGATTTAGATTCATTTCAGTGTCGGTCACTATCTTTTGTCATCTGGGTCATGGCTGACTTCATTTCAATAAAAACGTTCCTCAAGATGAAAGAATAGTTAGCACGGAATAACAGAGATTTGTATTACAAACACACTGAATGTGTCCCATGAAATGCCTACAGATGTTTTCAGTCAAAACATACAAGATAACAATTACTAAAAACACTCTACTAATCAGCTCTTTACAGCCAGAGAGAAGTTATTACCCAGTGTAAAACTAAGGAAATTTCTCCCCACCAAGCTACAACGGTACTGCTGAAAAAAGAAAACAAAGAAAAATACTAAATAGTAAATCCAAAATTCTGCAGTTCATACTCGAGTTAAATGTTTGCTGAATCAGGAGGAACTATGTCCTTGTAGAAGACACTTTTACAAAACTTTGAGAGGGTTTGGAGACTCAGAACTGGCTGAAGATATTTTAAGAATGCTTTTAATGAGGAATGTCTTGACTAGGAACTTTTACCTCTGCCTGACACTTCCTGATATCTGAGCATCTAGATTATTTTATGCAAATGTTACCATAAAACTTGTGAAAATCAAAAAATAATAGACCATTGTCATTTTAATGTACCGGAGGACATTCACCACCCTTGAAAGTAACTCTTAGACTATATCAATTGGTCGTTTTTTCCAAAATGTCGAAGGCGTGGTGCAGTATTTTGTGGATTTTCTACACTAAAATAATGAAATTCAACATGTAGTAAGCTGCTCCTTCTTCACATATAAATTCACTCAGCAGGAATTAGGGTTGTTGTCGCTCATTTTTAGGTTGAAAACGCTGGAAAGGGAAAAAAAAAACTGTTTAGCTGTAAAAATAAAAATGAAAACCCAAGGCCAGCTGAAGCTCAGTTATTATGTTCTTAACTCATCAGCAGCATCTGAGGAAAAAACATATCCCAATACTGCAGGTTCAGAGACGAGTGACAAGATTGGGAGAAATGAAATACTTCATTCTGGCAACATCAGACTTTAAACGTTTCAAGTTACAGAGTAAAAGATCGACTGGAACACAAACATAATACAGGAGCAAAAACAACCACTGTTCAAGATTTACACCCACTTTGCAGAAGCTGCAGACACAAGGAGAAGTTGAGAGTCTGCTGTGTTCCACTTAGAGAAAAGTTGCCTTCGTATGAGCCCAGAGCGCGGGCCTGTGGTATCTACAGGGAGGCCGATCCACTCGATGGTGGGTTTCCTGTAAATTCTCCTGGTGACACCCATGAGGGAGTCTGACATAACAACCGGTAGTCAGTTTGCCTCTGGCCAGTCAAGCAGGGAGGAATAAAAACAGCTTATGCACATGTTTGAACTGCTCTTAGCAAACAATTAGCAGCAGCTTTTGTTGGAACTTCGCGTTCCCCCCACCACCCTTCTCAGCCTCAAACTAAAAACAGCACTTGTCGGATGTTTAACTTTCACTTTGATAAGTCTCCTCACCACCCCGAAAAGAAAGAAAAAAACAAAACGTAGTGCCCTTGATGATTGGCGAGCCAGACATTATGAAACCGCGCCGAAAGTTACGTATTAGTCAGTAATTAAGTAAGTGGGTTTAGGGCTTCTTTATGTGATCCTATCTGCACAGAGTAGATTCTTATCACTCAATATGACATTTTGAGAGAAGATGCAGAAAAATGACTAATTTGTAAGAACTTTTAGCATTATTTCTTCGGCTCACGCATGTCTCTAAATTAGTTTCAGACTGCAAAAAAAAAAAAAAAGATTATTGTGAAGAGAGCTCAATCTATTAAAATTTTAAGAGTTCGCCTTCTGAAAGGCGAACATGACTCAAAGAGAAACCGTTTCAAGTGTCTGACTTCTGTCCTTGACATCACGTCTTGCACTGAAACGCAAACCTCGTCACCGGCGCATGTGACCCCAGACTGGCAGCAGCTTTCGACTCAGCTATGATTGACTGTTGGCGATAATAAGGATGAAGCCCATTTTGAAGTTTGATCAGAATACTTGAAAGAGAAAAGTCGTCGGTTAAAAGTGAGTGGGCGTTATGAGTGCAGGGTGTTATACTTGGGGTGGGAATGCAGGTCAGATTTACCTGTGAATTGGGTCAAATGGCAAAATGCAGTGAGGACAGCGCTGCTCCGTTTCTCCAGCTGAGCAGTTGGGGGCAGCAAAGTGCCAGAAGTGGAAAAAAAATTATTGCTTTTCAAAAGCAGATGTGGGTGATTTCACCTCTTCATCATCAGGTGCATTTGTGGTTTCGGAAGATATTTTTCAGACGTGTCAATCTCACTTTGATGAATTGGAAGTAATTTTATGTCCAAGATAAATATATAAATAAAGTCCAGCATTTCCCCAAGCGTATTATAAGCCTGGCGGGCCACCAGGCTTTACTTGCAGTCCCACCAGGCTAAGCATTGCTTATTTATTAAAGTCTGTTTAAAATGCTCACATATTCTAAAACTTTATAGTTGGTGTTCAGGTGTTAATTTTCCAATAACACATGATTATCAAGTGATATTTTCAAATTTCCTGTCAAAGTTTAACATTTTCTAACTCAAAAACACGACAGGGCGCTGGAGGGATGTCTGCTCTAGCGCCCAACCAGCAGGCTTAGCAAGTTTTCTGGGAGAAACCTTTAATTCTATCCATGTAAAAATAATAAAGTCTTTCAAGTCCATGTCTTAGTTAATATTTTACTTTGTGGTTTAATTTATTAATTAGTTTCTTATTGTGACAGTCCATCTTCTCAAGTTATTTTCAAATAGAAAAACGCCTTTGTTCTTCTACTTCTCTACAGATAATACTTTTTTTTTTAAATCACAACTGACCTTCACATATGTTTTCCAGCATATATAGGATAACCCTAAACCCCAACATGCGACCTGATGTAAGACATTTTAAGTAAAGGGTCACCGTCTGAGACTTCATGCGCTCCTGCTGGGCTTTAATCAGAACAAGTATGTCCCTTTAAAAAAAGATGATGAGTGGGGTCAAACCTCGGGCCCCACCGCCTGCCCAGCCTCCTTTGTCCCCACAATAAACACGGCCCCTGACTGCTCACTGCAGCCCTGATGCCGGCCCCTGCTAGACAAAAGACACAGCCACTCGCTGCGCCAAATTGACTTATTTTTTATGCTAATCCCAGATTTTTTTTTATCAGACAGTTCCCCCCACCCCTTACTTGACATAGAGGAATTAACTAAAAAAAAAAAAAAAAAAAAGAATGAGAAGAGACCCCCCGATTATCTGTTCATAAAGATGTCTTATCCCCTGACAAGAAGAAAGGTCTGCAGAGGGCTTTAGCGCTCCTGTTTGCACATTCGAAATGCCGATGCTAATCTAAATCATATTAAAGACACATGTTTAACCAGAAAATGAATGTGGATTTTAGCAGACACATCACCCAAAACTTAATCACATCCGAGCAGTGTGGAAATGCAAAGCATCTCCTAAAGTGCTGACATTGCTTTCAACATTAAAGTCCTGCAAAATGGATTCTTGATCAAATCAAAAGTAAAAACAAATACTTATCTACTGTAATATTCCTGACTCTTTTAAATAATAGTGTTTTATTAACCCTGTGAGCATGTAGACAAAGAAAAGCTGCAAGAGAGGTGATAGCAAGTGATTTCATGCAAAATAGGGAAGTGATATTTCTGCCTTAAAATGAGAAAACATTTTACTACTAGAAGGTTAGAGTATTTAGTTTTTTACAGACATTTACAAAAAAGAATAAAGCATATCTGTGATCCAAAGAAAATCTAAATAAAAGACTGGTACCTCTGTTTCATGAGAATGCAAATCACTATTTTATTGATTAAAAGAAATGGTGCAGAGGAGGTTTAAAAAAGTTCAGTTTTATTTCTGTAAAGTGGGGGGGAAATCCTGCTTTTTCTGCTGCAAAAGGTTGGAAGTGTTTCCATAACAGCTGCTTATTATTTTACATGCAGTAGGTTGCAATCATACGTCTCGACCTTTTCATGCCAGTCGATCTTCACAGAAGAACTCTGACCTATTTAGAAGTCAAATTGTGAATCCCGCCAAAAGAAAAACTGAAATAAAACTAATTTACACAACTCACTCAAAGTTCCTGCACTTTCATTCAGAGTAAAAGATGGTTCAGAGTAAGACGATTGCATCACGTCATCCTTTTTTTTCCCAGAAACTAAAAGGAAAACCCAAGTAGCGACTTCCTTTTCCGGAAACAATTAGTTTTTTACGGTTGACCTTTCCATCAGCCTTTTCAGAAGTGGATCAAATGTACAAAAAAGCAATATTTTAGGTTTATTGTTACGTGGAAGCAAAAATCACAGCAAAAATTTTTTAAAAGTTCTTATCTAGGTATTTCAGCTGGCAAAGCTACATTTTATTTTGAATAATCTAGATATCCTCTATGAAAAATCTTAGAAATACATGAATTTCCATGAATAATTTGAAGTAAGAATTCGCAGAAAAACTCTGAACCGCAATTAGACGGGGGTTCAGTGTAGCTCTGTGGCATAAATATCCAGTTCCTTTATGAATGAGCTGCTGATGCCACTTTACCACAATTTACTTATATACTGCTTTCTTCTACACTTCTTCACTTGGCATGAAATTAGCTTAATGCTGTGTTTTTCAAAGTGATGGCCAGTAGGCGGCGATAAGAAGGCCTCAGCATGTTGGAGGGAATGAGAAGGAAAAAAAAAGCTAAAACTATTGAATCGAAGAAATTTTTTACCATAAATTTTCAATGCCTTTTTTTTCAATCAAAATGTTTTTCAATCATTATCAAATAATAAAAATAATCAATTAACTTTAAAATATTATTTACCTCATTCATCTTTCTGATTGGTTGACAGTAAAATTCACCAAGCTGCTTTGCTCCTAACGTACCAAACCAGAAATGGACGAGTTCCTGACCAGAAAGACTTGTTGTGACAGCAACAGCCCTCTAGGAGGCACAGCACGTACTTTGACACCAACTGTGATACAAACAGGATAAATGTAGTGCTGTCTGATCAGCAGATGACTTGGTGTCCTGGGGTGACACTACGTATACAAAGAGCTGCTTTATGTCTGAATCCGCTTGCAGTTTTAAAGGTCTAATAAGAAATATGCTATGAACACGCTCCATTATGGATTCTACTGAAAATCTGGCAATAAATTAAGCAGTAAGCAGCAATAAATGCGTCTTCTGACACATTAGCACACTAACCATTTGTTAGCTGGCCTTCTGAAAAAAACAAACACTCAAATTGATTAGTGTCGGCCTACGGCAAGTTTTTTTTGTCTTCAAAAATAAAAAGGGTTGGATTAACAAGTTGTTTTAAAATCCATCTGATTTTGAGGAAACCTTTTGGACGTTTTTCAGGAAACGCTCACTGGGAGTTCGTTAGCTGAAGCCGGGAAACAAAACATGAAAAACAATGACGCTGCTGCAGGCGTCGGCGCCACAAAGTCAAAACACTGCAAACTCAGAATGGACATGCCAACGAGCTGCTGAGGAATCTGACTCACAATACACACACCCAGCATAAAAAAGGGCTAAAACTTTATTCAGTGTCTCCATGCTGCTGATAATTAAAGCTGGAACAGAAACTGCAACAATACAAGAACGTTTCAGGGATAAATCTCTATTATTATGGCGCTATTATCAAACAGATGATGCAACCGGTTTTGTTCAGCTACTCAAATCGCCCTGAACTTTGTCACAGAAATTATTTTGAGTTAATTATTTTTATTTATTTATTTTATTTCAAACAGATGGAAAACCAACGTATGTATGCAGCAGTTTTAACTAAATAAAACAACTTTCTAATGGTCTCTTCTGCTGATAGTGACTTGTACAGAGGAAGTGAATCATTTTCTGTAGATTAGTATGTAAAAATTCAATTTACCAATTCAATTTTGACATGCTTCATGCAAAATTAGGAGGAGGAGGGTCTTAGTGCTGTCAATCACGCTCGAGCTGACACCAAAAAAAAAAGAAAAGAAAAAAACAGAAATCTACTACATTTTGTTGAAGTCTTCAACAGATCTGAATTCTCCATATAGCTACAGAGAACTCCAGTTGGAGCAGGAACAGTGTAATGGAAAATCATCACGGTGGTTTTAGAACTATTGCTTTAAAACTGACTTAAATCATGCACATGGTTTGCAAATTTTAAATTCATTCCATGTTTTCATGATCAGAAAGAAAATTCTTTACAGAACTAGGCCAGCTGCAATAAGCAATAAATCAGTTAGTCACATGATCCATTGAAACAAGCTCAATAATTTCTATTTGCATGATTTATTGTTTTTCTCTTTTCTCTTTCTACCAAAAACTGGATGATAAAAGTCTTCAGTCTGTTGCTTTGGTTTCAACCAGACCACATTTTGACAAACACAGAGACTTCATAATTAACTTTATTTAAAGTTTCTGTTTTGTTTATATATTTTTGGACTTTTTTAAATGTCTTCCACTTCCTGTGTTAAATGTTCATTAGAATTTAAAGTTTATTGACCTTTGAGAATGTCTTCTTGCATTATTTTGCCATTGTTATATTACTTGAAAATAATGTCAAAACAACAATATTATCATGTATCACAATAACGTCTGGGACAAGTTATTGTCCAGCAAAATGATTCGTGTGATGCCTAAACAGAAGTAAGATGTGTGTGTAGCAGCCTGACCATGTAGTAACACGATTCTGTCCTTTAGGGAAACTATTGGTGACTTTTGTGAAGGTTTTTCAGTTTACAGCAGCCACTCACTCCTAACTGGAACGTTGTTTAATGTCTTCATAATGAGTCAAAGTCATTTCATGTTCCTCAAGTAGAAACCAACCCAGCTATTCTCACCATTCAGAGAAATGACTGATGCAGATATTTCAATGGGTTTGTTTGTTTGTTTGATTTACTGTTTTACTCAGCAAAACTCCGTTTTTGTCCTTCAATTAGAAGTATATTCATCAGAGAGCAAACATTTGAAAATGACCTTTTGTTTAATGCAAGATTATAGAAACAAAAATGTTTTTTGTTTTTTTTTCCAGACTACATAAGCAAGATATCTCCTTACTGAATCTCTGTAATAGCCGTGTGTTAAACGTCTTGTTTCTTTTGGGGGGGGTTTTCTTGTTTGTTTGCCCTCCTTTCAGCGGTGGGCAAACCTGAAAAAGCAGCCGTCTAAGAACAATTTTCACAAAGCCAACATCTGCAGCAGAAGAAGATCTGAAGTCAAACCGCAAACCCCCACTGACAGCCGTGTTTTCAGCCTCACAGTGTGATCACTACACGCTGAATTTCATAACCGTTTCCCCTGTTTTGAAAATCTAGGTGCTCTCAGGGGGGGGTTGAGGGTAGACGTTTAGATAATGCTCATGTTACAACATATTAGCCAGACAGGAAGCTGGAAGACGCACGGCTGTGCGCCATCGCCTCTGTGCCACGTCCCGCCGTTAGAACATCTTGGACGTTGGAGACTTCACAACAAATTCTGAAAAGTTTGAAAACATTCCTAAACGGCGAACGACTCAAACAGAGCATCGCGTTTATAACTTATTAAAACATGAACTTGTTTTGTCGATTCAAATAAGCAATCCTGACGGCTTTGACTTTTCACCGTTCTTGTCCATCTGCAGCCTACTTCCTGTGTTTTTCCATACTGTTATTTAAATAAAATATTTTTGATATAATTTGCATAAATTGTCCCAATCTTATTCCTCTTTGAGTCAAAATCCAGAGCTTTTAAAATTAGCTTTTTAAAATAGAATGTTTAACCTTTAAGAAAAAAACAAAACAAATTTGCTCTCCTGGAGTAAACACCAAGAATCTTTCATAAATATGCTTTTTTTTTTTTAAATAAAATACCCCAATTATCATCTATTATTTGCTCAAAATTCTATTGCCCTTTGCAGATAGTTGCTTTTCAAAGAAACTTGTGAGTTTTACAATTCAAAGAAGAAAGCTATTAGCTTAATATTTCAACCTGCACTAAAAAAATTAAACTCCCACACACTCACTACGTGCAATTACCATGTTGAAACTAAGACAGAAGTCTTTTTTTTTTTTTTTTTTTTTTTAAATAAACCATTGTGTCCCCGGAGACATAAAAAAAAAAAAACACTCAACATAAGGCTTCCTGAACTCACACATGACTGCAAACCACAGCACTTGCAGTGTTTATTCAGTATTATTCATGCAGGAACTCTTACCTCCCTCCTTCCCTCCCTACATCTAAAATGTCAATACCGTCAACTACTCAGAGTCCCTCATTCTCACCACTGTTCTTAAATTAACACCTCTAACAGAATCTCACTCCAGGACGGGCTCAGTACAACACCGTTACAACGGCTACAGAGGAAAAATGATGCGAGTCAGCACCTTTTTAAGCCAAGCACTATTCTGACCCCATAAACTTTCTCACGTTTTATCATGTTTCAATCGCAAACTTCCATGTATTTTATTGAGATTTTCATGTGACAGATTAATGCAGAGCAGTGCATAATTGTGATGTGAAAGAAAAGGGAAGCTGATAAATCTAAAATCTGCAACTAAATGCCTTTAGAAGCTGATTGAGCTGTTAGATTTTAACAGAGATGGGAAGATGGATGTGGCTAATTCAGGATAATTTTGGAAGAAAACCTATTAGTCTGAATATTAGAGAACATCAACCTTAAAGTGACAGCAAGACGGGGCAGAGTCACAAAGGGGTGGCCGGTCATTGGCTAACCCTGCCAACTGATCTGTTGTTCGTACTGGAAGGTAAGTCTCCAAACTCCTGGAATAAGCAGTTCCCCTCAAAAACATGTGGTGGCAGCAGTAAATATCAATATAATCTCACATTTAATAACATAGAAATGCCCTCAAGAAAGTATTTTCTATCATTGATGAGCCATTTTGAAAATATGGATGCGCCAAAGTGGCTCCAATGACTTCAACTGAACCATATTCATCTGTTATTCTCTGTGTTAGGAACAAAGGGGGAAATCAGCAGCATTGGGTGTAAAGGTTACCACAAAAACAAAATGTGTTAAAAACAATATACATATAAAAAAAAACAACAATGACAACAATAACAGTAATAATAATAATATTCCTTACTGGACTATAACAGAAAACACTGTTCAGTTATTAGAAATAGGAATATTGGACCCGTGATCCAGTGTGACCCGGTGTTGCTGGGAAAGGTGCTTCTACAAAGTGCCGACTAAAGGATACTATTTTTTGAAATAAAAAAGCTGAATATTACTTATCCTTTATGAATACTTTAGCAAGTCACTCTACATTTATTTATTTATATTTTTTCCCATTTTGAGCTCAGGTCCTCTGAGTTTTCAAAAAAGGCTGAAAAGCTTTAGCTAAATCTCCTCAAGGTCTAGATGCAATAGGTTTTGTAAGACTGAAAAAAAGACCTAATTGAAAGCTTGGAGACCTACTTTAAATACATTTACCAAAAGGTAACAATGTGGAAAGACACACATTGTTAATTACAGACATTGGTAGACTTAATAAAGTTCATCTGCAACAGACAAAAGATTTATGAATGCCAAACCCTCACCTGGAAAAAAGAAAGTTGAGGGATGTGGACGAGCAACTTCAGTCTGAAGATTTACGATTTGATGACAATCTATTAAAGGCACAGTATTACGTGTTTTCCAGCCACATAGAATCCTTTTATAGCACAATCAAGTAAGTATGCTACCCTCAGTTGTTATAAAAATGCTTTTAATATGACTTAAAAGAAATATGATTTAGTAATTTAAAGCCTTGAAATTGGGCTTCTATTCAGTTCCACTAGGCATTTGCTAATTGCTCCAGGCTAGTCTGCAGGAGCTGGGTTAGAAA
Source organism: Poecilia picta (assembly GCA_033032245.1). Classification (NCBI taxonomy): domain Eukaryota; kingdom Metazoa; phylum Chordata; class Actinopteri; order Cyprinodontiformes; family Poeciliidae; genus Poecilia; species Poecilia picta. The sequence continues at coordinate 5,834,079 of CM065356.1, read as the reverse complement.
ACCGCTTCAAAGGCGGAGCTAGGTCCAACCAGGTGTTTTGCACAGCTGAATGGTTGCCAGGGGAGATTTAAAGGTTTCTCAATCATGCAGGAAAAAAAAAAATCAAAGCAACACTCCAGGTGTGTTTTTGATGATTAGCACTTTAACAGGATGTAAAGCTTAAAAAGGTCAACTTTACATAATCCTGCCCCCCTTTAATAATTTGCTTGATATCAACACTTTTAGGCATTTCTTTGTTTTGTTACCTGCAGGGTCAGACAGGCCGGCGTCTCCCATCTGTTTGTACGGGTTGAACTTGGGCTTGGGTGCGACCATGGGGGCAAACTTCTTGGGGGCCTGCTGCTGAGAGATGGAGATGCTGGCGCTCCCCAGAGACGGAGTGGTCTCCATCCTGGCAGCTACCTGTCCGCTCTGGTCATTCGGTGGGTTCCACATGGCTCTGAGCCGGAAAGACACACATCATCAAACGAGATCACTGAATCCGTCTCACACACACGGCAAATAAGTGAAGTAAAAATCTCTCTGGGTTCTGGAGCTGGAAGTAAGTGATTATTTCTGTAGATTTCCTTCCCTCAGGCTCCATTAAGATTGTGCAAGATTTAAAGCAGCTGGCAGATTTACGGTGCAAAAATAAGGGTGAAGGCGATGCTCTTGACACGCAACAACGTGTCCGTTCTGATAAAGAACCTAAAGCGGAGAGGAAATCACTTTGAACCCTGACTGTAATCGTCGTCTGCGCTTGCATTGCCTACACGCCATCAACAAATCAAAAGTGCGATACGCCAGACAAAGAGCGGCGAAAAACAAAGTATTTTAAAAACAGAAAGAGTATTGAAAAATGATGTAATGCATATGTAACCAAAACATTTTTAAGTGTTGACAGCTGTCAAAAAAGGAGATAGAATCAGTCGTTGGGGGAGATAGGGATCATTCTGATTTATAAACCATGAAGGATTATGAATTAGATTATAGGAGTAATTCTTTTTTCTCTTTTTTTTCCTGTGAGAAATAATTAAAATCCGTGATCAAAAGTGCCAATTTGCACCGTGCAGCATTCAGACTTCATTTATTTAAAATGTACATGGTGTACACTACAGTTACAGTACAGAGAACATCATCACCAGACACTAATGCGACTTGCAGACGCTGAGGACACACACATGCAGTGTTTCACCAGAATCTTCTGAAATCTTTTGAAATATTTCAACTATTTATGCACTGCTCTCTCTCTCTCCCTCTCTCTTCTTTTTGTTTGTGTTGTGTTGTTCTGATGTTTCTTGGTCTTTATTATCCTGACTCCATCTGATGCAGGGTTTGTATTCTTTCTCGGGAGCACGGCAGACAAGCCCACGCGCAATCATCCTTTAATACCTGCTCAAATCCCCTTGTGCCCCCCTGCCTCCTCACTGGCTCTTAGTTATGTTTTTTTTTCCTTCTGCTCTGCGTGCTGCACAATTCAGATGAGCGTCGCTGTGTCACACCTACCTGTCTTTGCGGACCAAATTCTGTACTTTCCCAACACAGTCATGGTAAATAGACTAAAACATGGATCACAGCGCAACCGCTTTGGGGGAAAACACAACTTGGGTTGGGCGATGTGGACTTAAGAGTTTATCACAATATTTTGTCGTACTATTGTGATATTGATAAAAATGACGATAAGAACTATTTATTACTTACTTTTTTAGGTAACTGTGTGGCTGTAACCGCATGGCCCCACAGACACTGCTCTCGAAAAACATGTCAATAAGTAATTTATATCACCAAGATGCACAAAGTAACTTATTGGTATTTGAAAATATATCAATATATTTTTTCACTGTTTGTTCCAGTCTTTGAACAAAGAATGGAGAAAGTACTACAACTAGAAATCTCCATAATTTGGCAGTCTTGAGAGTTTTAAACAATTTAATTTGAATTTATTATGGCAACATTAAATCAGAATTCAAAGTATTTTATATTGATAAATGATAATACGATAAATGCCACACTCCTAATCCCAAGAACTACCATGTTGCACCAAACTAACGCTATTAAGTGATGGATATAGTTACTGAGAGAAGACCAAGTTGGCTATTTTCAGTGTCACTAAGATGTCTGAATTCTGAAGTCAGAAGAAGCAAGAAACTTCCAGGAAAATAAAGTATTTTTCACGTCAGTAAAAATGAAAAAGAGAGAAAGAAAGATAGAGACACGACTTTCAGCAGGTAACAAGAAGGATGATCATTTATCATCTTGAACTTAAAGTTCTGAATTCACTAGTAGTGGTGCACAATATATTGGCCAATGTTAGTCACTTTTTGACATATCGGTATCGGCCCAATAAGTAAAAAGGTCCTAATAGAGGTGTGCCAATCATAATCGGCCTATTTTCGTGAAAAAGTGCATGATCGGTGATCGGTGATCATTGGCTCTTGTTGCCGATACCGATCACCTGCTTCTCATTTCGCAGCCTGCTTGTGCAGCTGGTCTTCTCTTTCCTTCACACTGTGCAAACGCACAGCATCAAATCCTAAGCTATGTGGAACTATGACGCACTGAGTGAATGGGGACGTTTGCGTGTTGTGGCGGAAAATGGAAGCAGGTCAAAATGCATCAACACAACGAAGCTAATACGACAGAAAAGCAATGCCATACTTGATGGAATTTGGCTACATCGAGGCTCACTGCAGTAAAAAAGACATCTGGAGGATCAGATAAAGGTAAAGCAGCGCACAGCTACAAACACTCACCCGGATTAGCATGACGGTCAGAAAGCTAAACAAATAACCTGTAAAATTATTTAAGTCTTCGAGCTGCGATGTAAGACGCTGGTTCTGCTCTCGCCGTTGAACCGCTGCTCCGCTACAGGTAGTAATATTTGACAGACGGAGCCGCTTCTGCTCCACCTGGTAGTGAACCTGTTTAAAGCTGATTACATCGGCCCAAATGTTCACATCTGTTCACCCGTTTTCTAGCACACTCCTATGGGGACTAGACCTGTCACAATGACAAATTTAACAGGACGATAAATTGTTCCAGAAGTTATTGCGATAAATGATATTGGTTTGAGACCATTTTCAAGTAACATAATAGTAATGGCATAACAATGCAAGAACGCATTCTCAAAAATTCATTTTAAATTGTAATCAGCATTTAAACGCTGGGACCAGAAGACATTTTAAATATCCGAAATAAATAAAACAGAGACAACAAATGAAAATGAATTGTAAAGTCCAAAGCACCAGACTAAACACTTCTGTCATCCAGTTTTTGGTGGATGAAGAAAGAAGAGAAAAACAATAAATCACAAAAATGGAAATCGAGTTTGTTTTAATGTATCATGCGATTAATAGTCATTGCTTATTGCGACAGGTCTACTGGGGACGTTTGCTTATTTTGAAGTTGTAGCTAAGCTTTCCACACCATTTACTGATCTAGGATCCCAGAGCGAGTTTTCATTCTGTATTAAAGATGTTATAACCCTGTTTTACAGTGTTTGACATTGCCTCTGCTCTTGGCATAAATAATAAATAACCATTTACAGAAGAACAGTTATGTTCAATGATGTTCGCGTCTCTTCTTATTGGCCTTCAAGACATCTCAGAATTGGTTAATAGCTGCGTTTGCAGGTGAAATTCTGATAACTACATCTCCAATTTGCTCAGGATGATTTATGTTGCTCTCCATCAGGGCCAGATTTTTGAAAAAAAAAAATAAAATAAAAAACAAATAAAGAGCTAGAAAGTTGCATTTCCAATTTCTGACCTAAAAGTGGGCCAGCCCTTTGTCATTTGCATGAGTCGTAATTGACTGAATACTCTTTAAACGGAATACAGCACAGCAACAAGCTTTCCGTCATTCTTCTGGTGATTTATGATGACCATGGCTGGATGGTTTAGATTACCTTTATTTTTAAAACCCCATAAATGTTCCATGTCATTATCGAGCTGATATACTCGTCTTGCTCCTACCGGACAGAAAAGCTTAGTCTTGTCCAATAGCTTTTGTTTTCTTGGAGACTCACATTATCACATCTGCTTGGACTTTGCAGCCACTGTGGCAATTCAGGCTCAGTTCAAATTTGAATCATTATACATCATCGAAGCTGAAAATGTTGACCTTGGTTTCCTGAAACGGAGGAATATTTCAAGTATTCTTCAGGCTGCATTGTTCAGCTGAAAAGCTGGATCCTACAGTTTGCGAAAAGAGAGAAAAGTACAGCTTTGCTCCAATAAGACCATGTTAGAGCATGTTTTTTTGCAGCGTTTGGACTTCATACAGATAACCTTGGTGCCACATTTGATAAATCCGACCGCCTGTTTTTCTTCAAACTATTTCCTAAGACTTTGAAGGTCAGATGAAGCAGTTTTCTTCGGCAACTTTTTCTACAAACTAAAGTCAGTGTAGCTGACGGCAGCGACTTGTTTGCAGTAAAAAAGCTTAATGCGGAATTGCCATGACAACATCTCAGACAAAATTTTGACTAGACAAATGCACTGGATTAGGATGCAGTCATGTCATCTTGCCATTTATGCCTAGAGTATTGATAAAATGGGTCTATGTGCCTTTAAACAAGAGCAAATTAAGATTTTTCATGTTTTGTATAAATATGTGTTGCTTTTGGTGGACCAGCATGCTAAACAGTATCGGTATCAGAGGTGTGGAATTTACTGTTTTCTGATGTGTCAGGACCGGGTGTGTTTTGCTTTTCCATATTTTCACTCTTTTTATACTTTTACTTCATATTTTAAGATTATTTCAGGGTAAAATTTAAAATCTAAATGCCCACAAGTGGTCAGACGATTTTAAGCCAAACCAATCAGAAACCTGGGCAAACGTTTAGTTTTACTTTCAGTTTCAAGCATCCTACAGAACATCTTCATCATGAAATTGAGCAATGTCACCATTGGGTTACTGCAGCAGTATTTGAGCTAACGTTTGAGTAATTTTGGTAGCAGTGTTGCACATATGTAGCCTCCGTGGTTCCTTCAGCAAAATTTCTTGACATGTCCAGAAAAATCCATGGCAGCCTGACTTATCTGGCCAAATGCTCCAGTAAGAGTGTTACTTCCTGTGGCGCTGCGTCTCCCTGTGCGACACAAGGCAGATATGCAATAGTGTGAAAGGGGTATTACAAAGTACAAGAAAAGGTTTGAGGAAAACGTCACTTTTGTGCTTTTAGTTTGTCTCCATATTTCTTTGAACTTTCGCAAGCTAACCCCACCACAAAAACACTCGGGCACACACGCATGCACACACGCACACCCACCACACACCAGAGCACATACACAACACTCTAGTTAAAGTGGAGGCTCGTGAAAAGGAAAGGCTTTTGTGATTGCTGGGGCAGTTTGAGATGACTCTCAGAGGCGTGACAGCACATTAAACAGTTCGCCTTACGAGGGCACGGCAGTCAGAATGTCTTCTATCAGTCGTTTCTCTGCACTTTTACAGCTGTCATTGAGAAACTGCTGCAGGTGCTTCTGTCACATTAATCTTTCATATCCACCAAGGAAACTATCAAACAAAGCCATCCGAAAGAGGACCACAGAGAGTATGGAGTTCTAACATAAAATGGCAGAGTTCAGAGATTTTATTTTATTTTTTTTGTTCAGGGGAAGGCTTGACATGCTTTCTAGCAAATATTCTCTGAGGCCTGTGAACCGGATCGCGCGCTGAAGACAATCAAAACCGCAGACGCCGGAGTGATCGGAAGCTCCCGTAAAAAAAATAAATAAATAAAACGCTGTGCCGACTGGTGACTGACTCGACTGTCAGCGTCTCCTTATACCATTTTTAAATGCTCCACTGTAAGAATCTGAAAAGCTAAACATTTAAGCTGAGGTTAAACCAGCTGATGCATAAAAGAGCTTTTAATTTTATAGTCTGTAAAGAAACTGAGGTTTCTTTCTTCTTTATCCTAAAAATAGTTAAACACAATTGTTCCACACAGAGTCCGCTACATCTGCATCATTCAACCACAAGCAAATTTTTTGTTTGTTTGTTTATTTGTGCAATCTCGGAAAGAAGGAGTCAAAAGGCGTATGACTGTTTTTGCTTGTTGTGTTTTCCAGTAATAGTTGAGTCTGAAAGTTTAATTACTGACACTAATCAGTTAAATATGTGGAAGTAAAAAAGTAATTCATGGTTGGGGGTCCTGGACCTCAGAATCATCTTTCTTTGTATTGCGATGAGTAATATAATTGGCAACGTTTTGGGGGGTTCTTGGGGGAGAAATGTGTTTTTTTATCAATTTAAAAAAAAGGAAAAAAATGGTCTCTCTACTAAATGACCCAGACGAGAGCAGCTGATTCGTAGTGGCAAAAGAAGAATGAGCAGTTTGGTATTATTCATGGGCTACCAGGAAAAAACAAAATGAATCAGTGATGATAAAACACTATAAACCTAAAAACCCATTTGCATGATTTGACAGATTTTCCACTGTTCTAGGAAAACGGACACCGTTTCGTGTCGTGTTTAGAAGGGGTTTTGACCCACTTAAAGGTCCAATTGTAGGCTTTCTTGAGCAATGTTTGTGTTTGGTCTTAAGCTCTTTGGTAGTAAATGTTTAAGTGTTTAAATGTTTAATTTCTAATGCGATACTTCAAAATGTGTGAAACATTTATATCACAAAGACTGCTTGGAGTGCAATAACTGATAGATAATATATTCAAAATGTTGCGTGTTTCATGCAATGTGATATTTAGTCAGTTGGACAGAGTGTCATGGCAGCAAATGTTCACATTGGACAAAAATGACCCCAAATCCTAGGTCAAAGCTTGAAGGAGACACAGATGAGAATGAAAGGAAAGGAAGAGCGCTAAAACCTTACCTTCTATTTTCATCCGTGTATAAACAACGTTATGCCCGGGCAGAGGTTTTCGCAACCAATCACAATGTTATTTTCCTTACACATATTTAATTAAACGTATCTCAGAACACGGCCTCGTCCCAGAAAACCAAAACATGAACTAAGACTAAAAGGGTAATTATGATCCCTTTCTCCCACCTTGGGCTTCCTCCCATGAGTAGATAACACTTAAAACTGCACAGCTTTTGGCTCAGTAACCACCGATCAAAACAGTGCTTCAAACATGCACTGCAGACATGAAGACAGAGACACACTTTGGCTGGCAGATTCTCTCCAAATAAAGGCCTGGAAGGCGACTGGGACTTTGCACTCGCAGTTCGTGACGCAACCTGCGCAGGATCAGCCGTGTGGAAGAAAAACACTTTAAAAATTAAAGGCTCCCATCTGCAAGAGGTTGTTGCCAAGTCCTCCCATGCATTGGACTCGCCCTGCATTGGAGCGCCGGTTGAATGGCTGAACAGGTGAAAGCGGCATTAAACAAACAAGTGCGCTCTCCACTCGTCCCTATGTTTGGAGACAGGGAAGAGGCAAGAGGTCAAATGGTCATTATGGATCTGGAAATGATTTTTTTTTGCAGAAGAGTAAATATTTGAAGGTGCTGTAAGTGCAACTCTGTGTCATCTGCTGACATATTAATAAAAGCAAAAGGCTGTTTAGGAGTTTTTTCAAAGTGTTAAAAATTGAAGAGATCAGGTGCAATAGCAGTCTCAGGACATCAGATGAGTGGGCAAGTCAAACATCGTGTTCTGAAACATAGCCACCGCAAACACTACAGCGGACGTGACAAGACTCTTCCGGCAGCGAGACCAAAATAAACACCGTGATCTTATCGCCGAGATTCTCAGTCAGCTCACCTTCTGCCTCTTGTCATTTAAAACTGCAAAAAAAAAATTCAAACCTGCGAGACGGATCTATAAATGAAGAAAGCATTCTGAATCCTTGAGACATGGTGGACATTTTTATCTCAACCCAGCCATGTTTGTTTTTTTTTGTTTATTTTTAGAAGATGAGCGATTTTACCCTTTGCGGCTGAATTATTGAACAAGTTCAAGGGTTCAGCAGGACCTTTTACAAACCTTTCAACTGGATTCTTGTGTATCGAAAAGCATATGCGCAGCTTCATGGCTAAAGTTGGTGTGGATTCTGTAACGCTGTTCACGTTCAACAAAGACGGTGTGAAAATATGTCCAAATAAAAATAATGATAATAAACATTAAATTAAATTCCAATGTTGGGGAAACAAAAAGGCAAAAATACATCATTTATGTTAAAAATTCTAAATTATTTACTGAATAAATTGTTTGGTTGCATACTTGGAGATCCTGAATGCAGCACCTAACAAAAAAAAAATCAAACTGACAGAATGGATGGTTCAATGGGAATGGACAGCCTTCTGAACTTGACTCACTTTAAAAAATGCAAGTTAGAATACGTTTCACTGATATATTGTGCTTCCCTGATCTCCAGAAAAACAAAAAAGCATGGAGATAAAAAATCCATCCATCCATTGTGTATATTAGCTTGTCCTTGCAGGATCCTGGGGAGGATGGTGCCCATCTCCAGTGGTCATTGGGTGAGAGGTGAGTTATACCTTGGACAGTTCGCACTTTCTATCACAGGGCAACACACAAACACTTACAGGACAAACAACCATGGAAATACTCTTTTAACCTAGGTCAATTTAGAGAGAGCAACAATCAGGTCTAGTACTCAGGGAGCTGGAGTAGCAGGAGAAAACACTGGCATATATGGGAAGAACAGGCAGAAAACCCCTAAGCTGGGATTTGAACCCAGGACCTTTTCGCTGCAAGGTATTAACGCTATGGAGACACCACAGATATTCTAAATTTTGTGATGACATAAATGTCGGCTAAGAAAGAAAAAATGCCCAGCTGCTCTGTTGCTGTCTTAACACAGCAAAGTTCAACGTTGCTGTGGACACAAAAAGTTCTCAATACCTTAACGGAACAAACTCCCCTCTAATACAAACGCCGTCTGTTGGATTCAAACACCTGCTGTAAGTCAACATCTTAACCAAGTCTGGCAGCTTGACACAAACCAAGAGAGACAATGAGGAGAAAGCCAGCAGGCAAGAATCACCTTTTGTCGCATCAAAGCAAGTGTGCTGGGAGCCAGGTGAGGAAAGAGGGTTCTGATCAGAGCTCATCCTGTAAGCGTCCAGACACCAACGCGCCGAGACAAAGGTCTGACAAAACGAGACAGGGCAGAGGGGCAAGAGGGGAAGTCGGAGAGCGTTTCTGTTGCAACGGGCTTTAACTGTTCCAGGTGTAGCTGTGCTTTGTTAAATATCTGTCACCTTTCGGGTGGTATACCTCCACAACTGGTCCTTGAAGTATATTTTCTATGAAAAACTTCAGCTGAGTGATTTCCAAATGCTATAGATAAGATTTTTTTTACTGCATTAGGAGACCCAGATATGCTCTACCTGTCAAGCAGGACTGAGCCACTGATCTCAGGCCAGGAAATTTCAGACCTGCTTATGCGAGGAGCTATCATACGTTCTGCGTAAAGCCTCGTAATTAGGCTAATTACACAGGGATAATATGAAGGTTAATCAAATGATAAACACAGCAAATAGAGATTTGTTTTCCCCCATTAGCTATTGTGGAGAGCCCATCCAGTTGATAACCATTACAAATGAGATTTAGAGCTGTGACTACAACAAAGACTTACATCCCCAGCCCTCCACTAACCTCCCCCCCACCCAAACACCACCACCAATAATAACCACCACCCTAAGCAAAGACAGAAATGAGGGAAAAATCAAACAGAAGCTCCACAGTTTCAAAGTAACTGTATCAACATTGTGTAAAAAGTATCCAATGGACAAAAGGTGTGAAACTTTAAAAAGAAGCAGCACAACATGACCCATTTGGATTTCTGAACAGCGAATATTACACATCTATTAAATGGCAGCGCATCTCTAATTTTCTTTATCAGAGAACAGACAGCAACCTGGTCCATAGCAATTTGGTTTTTTTTTTTATTAAAAATGTGTTTGATTATGGCTAAATGTGTGCATGTATGTAAAATTTACACCATGATAATCACAATAAGTGGAACATTGACAAAAGTATTTGATGTATATTGATGATTCTGACATTGGCAAATGCATTGGCTCTCACTGGTTTTACAATTGTTGACTTTATGATGTTTTACATGTTTTCACAATGTAAAGCTCTTTGAAATGCCTTGCTGAAATGTGCTAAATTGATTGATTGAGAAAAAACAAAACAAAAACTTACTTACTTACCAGGGACCAAATAACCAACATCAAACATAAAAAGAGGTCAAAAGCTGAGATGAACCGAGAAATTGGCTGGAACCGTTTTTTAGGTAATCTCAAGAATCCAATCTTTTGTCGATCAATGACCACAACATATGCAAGTGTTGACAACACTTTCTGGTCTGGGAGTTGTTACTGAGTGAAAAAAACTCAAATTCAGCCACATCCATTGATCAGGATGTGTGTAACAATGAAGTCAAGGAAAAGACAGAAAAGAATGAAGCCAATTAAAAGAAAACTAATTCCTACAACTTCTCTGATTTGTTCAGGATGAGAGAGCATGATTTTAGACAAGCTAAAAAAAAAAGAAGCAAAACTGCTCAGCTTTATTTTATTGAGCTTTCCTTGCTGTGTATCATATCTAGGAAATTTGGCAAGCTATGGGAAATCTAAAAGTTTACAGTCTCTTGAATACCCACACCAAGAACACGGCGTTAATGATGCTAATTACTCTGATCATCCTAATTAATAAAAGGTGATAAATATGAACCATATGTTGTACCATTCGTGTGCAACCTAATACACAGCACTTCACAGTCCTAATAAAGGGTATGTAAAAAATCTACTTTCAATGTGCTCTGTATCCTCCTATATTACCGTACTTAGTGCACTTAAAAAATATGTCTCACTGGTGTATTTTCAATAACTGGACCAGAGCTGTTAGTAATGTGGTCAAAGATTTTGTTTTTGGCCAAACCCAAAGAGAGCAAGAATATGTGGACATGAGCGTAAAGTGACATCATTCCTGCCGTTACAAGTCTTAATACTATTTGTCACACCAGAGCTGTCTCACTTTGACTGGAAAAAAAAGTTTTCCAAGTCAAAACAGTTCCTGAGAAATTATCCTGTTATTGAAAATCTCCCCTGTATTAAAAGTATATTTATTACTGCATCACTTTTCTGTATAAATACCTACCTATTTTAAAAGATAACAACTCTGCTTATTGCATAAACACCTTAAAACTCACTAACAAGCTTCGGTAGGGTCTTTTGAACAAGCTTTTGAGTCGTTTACTTGAGTTTTTGGCCTTTGCTCCCTAGTGAAAACAAGACAACTTTTCTGTAAATATGTGAATTTGACTTTAATGCCAACTGACAGCTCCTATTGGCTTGGGATATATCAAATAGAATTGCATGGCTTGCATGACTGTGGTATGTGCTCCTTGAAACTGCGAGTGGTGGGATGCAAAGTCTCCAGAGTTTATCTTATCCCAGTCTCGGGAGGTTACTGACTGACAGCTGTAAATATATCACAACACAGCCTTAACTGAGTATCGCATACCTCAGCGGTAGATACTTAAATATATATATGGATCAACAACAAATAAAGGAAGAATCTGTGTGTTTCACCGGTTCTTTAGAGAATCAATGGCAAATGACAGAAAATAATCTCATTGCTTTAGATGATTGTGGTGAGCCACACACACACACAAGCACACACAGTGGAACGGATGGCAGAAACCAAACAATCTCGGCTTCCCAACGCTGCAGCTTATTTGGTCTGTAGTTCTATTAATCAAGCTGGAAAAACTACAGGAGTTCACATAAATAGCAATAGGCAGAAGAGACGCAGTAGACGATGCAACACTGTCAAGCATTAGTGCCAATATGTGGATGTGCTAGCAGGCTAACATTTGGTCATGAGACTAAACAAGTAAAAAAGGTTAATAGGGCCATAAAAAAAAGCCATTTAAAAAGTTGCATTTGTTTAACTGGTGAAAATTTTTTAAATATTATTTATAACCAAGTCATCCTGAAAAGTCCATGATTTTAATTGAATTCAGCTCATTTACATTGTCAGGTTTACAACAAATATCTAATTGAGGTTTTTAAGAACAAGCAGATCTAGTTTATATTCAAACGTGAACAAAAGCCAACACTTGATCATCTTTTTCCCTTCAGACAGCACTATTGTACAACACAGTATTGGCTCCATTATAGAATGAAGAGAAAAATATGGCAAGGTAGGAGTATGATTTTTGCCAAAAACCACAGAAATTTCTATGTCAATTTGACATATTTTTAAGAAGAAAAATTTGGATATTCTCTGTCAAAACATTACACTTTTGCAAGATTTTTTTTTCAACATGGCACAAATTTCCGGTTTTAAAACAGATATTCTCTGGACATACTAAAGCCATGAATTTGCATAAAATAAACTTAGATGTTTACTGAGAATATAAAGTCAGACATTTGCTACAAAAATGGCAGAAGTCCTCTTAAGTTTGAAGAGATAAAATTCTGCGATGCAGGTATGGATATTTTCCTAAGTGTAAGCGATGGATCCGGACTCTTTTACTGCATCAGAATGATCTCATCCAGGTCCAGACTCGTCATGAACGACCTGTAACCGGATCCAGAATACGCGCTTGAGACTGAGAATCGAGTCTGCATGAGAAATGCCATCTGATTCATCACCTAAATTTAACACATGCTGTAAGAGTAATGTCTGACCTTACAAACGCTGAAAACGTCAGAGTTTTCAGGAAAATTTCTGACTTCACAACACTGGACATCCTTCCAGCTATAATATTTGTCAATCACAGAAAATAATCATGTCTTCTAGCACATTTTTTCCATGTCAAAAAAATTTTTTGTTTCTTTTTGGCAGAAATTTACTCCTCTGTTGTTGCATAGTTTTGTTCTTTCATCTACATACAGCGGCCCTAAAATGAAGTCATACAACCCAGCCTGAAGTATCATTAGGCTTTTTCCAGTTAAACCTGTCTCAGGCCTAAGGTGGGATAAAATATTTTTCTTAGCGTTAAAAAAAAAACCTAAAATTCAAATTCAGAAATACTTTAGGATCCCAAAGCAAAATCATCAGCAGGCTGGCCCTATGACTGGAAGATCAGACCTATGAAAAACAAAAACTATAGACAAATGCTTTCTTGACTAAAGCAGTTACCTGCAAAAAGTCAAGAAAATTAATATGAGAGATTCTGCTTTGAACACCAGGTGGTGTTTGTGAATGCTCTTTAAATCACAATTGTTTCTAATCTTTGTCCACTAGATGACTTATGAGCAGCAATGTTGACAGGAGCAACACAAACACCTCCAAGCTGGATGTTTTTAACACTACTAACAGTAGTTGTGAACAGAGTACCAGATTTGGTTTTTGGATTTAGCTGAATAAAACACTTTATTGTTTATTGTTTTTTTTTCTTAAAGAAGTTAAATTCTAAGGAAAATGAACTTTTACAGCAGTCTGAACAGTGATGTCGCATTTCATCTGGCTGATGTGAGGCGTGCTCCATAATTCTGCACCAGAAGAAGCCAGATGGTAAATGTGGACATGAACAGTGGCTGAAGCTAGCAGCACTTTCTTTTTTCTTAGCTCCACACCAGTTTTTTTTAAGCAGTTATGAGGGAAAACATGAAACTGCTGCCACACAAGTTACCCAACAGGTTGTTGTTAGGTAACCAAAGAGCGATGACACCAACCTCGCTTTGTTAACCGTGAGAGGTTGAGCCTTTCCTCAGCCTAGACCCCCCAGAATGCTGTGTGGTTCTGAATCAGAGTTCAGTGAAATTATTGAATATTCGATGAGACCTGCTGAAATCGATCATGTGTCTATTTCAATATGTATTGTTATTAATTTATTGTTCAGCCCTGTCTAGGCTACAACAAACAAATTGAACGACACATTACAGATACAAATTTAAACAAGACTCTTGATCTTTGACTATCTTGAGAACAAGTGTCTTTTTGTGATCAGTTCTTTACACTCACAGTAACCCTTCTCACCTATCATGCTGATGTATTATTGTGTATGCAGTAAAATAAAAATGTATTCAAGTGGAGAATGTTGGTCCTCGCCCTCCAAAAATACTTCAGAGCTCTGTTGCACAAAACGACAGCCCCGAACGAAATCAGCTAAAGGCCCGTTATTCAACAGTGGCCCGGAGCTCCACGTGTCACTCTCGGATAGGTCGCTAACGAACGCGTTTGGTTTGGGAGCAGACTGGGGCAAAGTCAACAGAGCAAAGGCTATCTGGGAGGTAGCAGCAGTGAAAGCCTGGAAACGCAGAATTGCCTGGCAGAGATAAAGCATCACATCAATCAGTCATTAATTGCCCTCATTTGAGCGTTAACCCAGGGCTCAGATCACTGAAAAGGATTGCTTATGAAACAAGAGATTTAAAAAAAAGAAATAAATTTAAAGCAGTTACCTGCAAAAAGTCAAGAAAATTAATATGAAGCCATCTTTAACCTTGATGTGTTAATTACCGCCTTTCCGTTTGGAAACGAACCATTCTTGGGAGGTGACCGACTTCTCCATTGAAAACATGTTCTCTCTGTCTAAAGGTGTTTCATACTAGAAACTTAAAACATTTAATCTCAAAGGAGACAAACGTACACCGGAGTTCTTTTTAGTTCAGAAAGGCAGTAATTAAGTTTACCAGGTTTTCTCAGAGGGGGGGGGGGAAGAAAAACAAAGTTCCTCTTTAAAAGCTTTCTGGAATGTAATTTCTGAAGACGCAGACGGCCTGGAATTCTTTTCTCACGGCGAAAGCGTGAATTGCAAAAGGACACGTTTCGATGTCGGACAGAGTTAATTATATATCCCGAAATTCACAAACAAGTCAATTGTCTGCCTGCGCAGCTGTGACTGCTCGGTTGGTGAGGGTTTCGAGCGGTGAAACAAGATGGAGGCAAGCTTCCAATTTGAGGGATCACGCTGTCAGATGTGTGTGTTTTTATAATTGTATATGTGCGGGATAAGAAGCTATAAATCAATTCTGAATCAGGTTTATTTAAAACTTCTGAAGGCTGGATTGCTCGGGTTGGCTCGCTGCATTGATAATGAGATTTGTGATGCGTTTAGTCATGTCTTTGTAACACTAATGTGATTTGACGTTGAAAAGACTAGCGTTGACGTTCCAAAACCTACAGAAAATATTATGCAATGAAGAATTTTAAAAGGGATTGGCGAACGGTGATCGCCTCATTTGCTTTCCAAAGACGTTTTTATATTTCACCTAAATATTTCAGCCTGAATAATTACAGTTTCTCTAATATGCTACATGGAAGTCATCTAAGTTATTTTGCTGCCATTTGTTCAAAGAACTGAAATGATTTCCCTTAGAATCTGAATACCTTATTCATCTTTATAGATCATTGTTATTTTTATAAAATTCAAAATACTGGCCCACAGGCAATAAAAATGTGACAGCATATATTACAGATAGTCTTCAGTAACATTCCAGTCAAAGAAAATGATGTGGATTCAAAGCGTGGAAGAAGAGGAGGATGAAGAAAAAGAAGGAGAAGAACGTTGATTTTTCCTTTTTACTTTACCTTCTTATTCATCAGTCACTTCCTCTTGTTCGCCCTTAGGCTAACTACCATGCGGGCTGTCGGATTTCAGCTGAGAATCCAGCCAATTGGATTAATCAGAACGGGCTCCGCCCCCAAATGACAAACACACCCACTAAACAGAGAGCGAGTGCAGTTTTCCAGTGGAAGCGTATAGATGGGTAGAGCAGCCAGTTTAATGTTTGCCACGATGCATTCAGGGGCCCCCAACTAAGCAGATATGCATCTGTAATTAGAGCTAGTGCTCTGATGTGATCGTTTAAATCGCTCCTCTGGGGTTTTTGGCAGGAATGTGATGTCATAGGTTTCCCAAATTCTCTAATCCCAACGGTAGCAACCAGTTATACACAATTAGCAGTGGATAACTTTTACCTGAGTGCCACCTTGATCTGGATAACTTGGTTGTCTTAATAAATTAAATCATTTGTGTTCAGATTATCTTTGTTTGATAAAAAATAAAAAGCTGTTAAGACTATTTGAAACATTTTACATGACAAAATCTGTTAGCAAAGGAAACTGCACATCTTTAAATGTCAATAGGATATTGTGTATTTGTTGGTACAGTTGTTTTAACCGTCTCATTTAGAAATGTTTATAGCAGCTTTTGTATTAGAAAAATTAAAGATTTTTTTATTTTCAATAGTTTAGTAGTTACAAGTTCATACAATTATACCGTTTTATATTGTTTACATTTTTCTGGCGAAAAATTTAAATATATTTCATGACAAATTTTCAAAGGTTAGAAATGAACTTTTGCTTTTGTGTTTTGGGGGACATTTGTACAATTTTAATGCAAGAATTTTGAAAAAAAATATCTGACTTGGACAAAATATCCATATGACTATTTCTCATTTAGACTTACTAACAATTTACAATTTAAAAAAGAACAAAAATTCAGAGCATAAATTAACATTACAACATTGACTTAGAAATTAGTTAAAAAGTTACATTTTATGTTAAGTCAACTTGATGTAATAACACAAAACCTTGATTTAATAAGTTGGGGCAACTTTTTAAAAATTCCCTAAACTAATCATTTTTAGTTTAATATAAATGCTAAATACAGTTAAGTCAATTTAATTGAAGTTGTAGCTTTTATTAAGTGTTGCTGAATTAAAAAAACTCAAGTAAAGACTTGAGAAGTTTGTTCTCTTTAAGCAAAATAAACTTGAAAAGTGCTTTCATGTAACTATTTACTGACACTAACAATTTCAAGATGTCTAACTTACCAGAAAACGTTCTGAGATGTTCAAGCCTTCATCCTTGAAGAGATTTAACAAAAAGGAAAAACATCCAGGTGGTTCTTTCAGTTCTCATTGAGTGTTACATAACACTCCAACAACACAGACAAATGCAAACTGGATCACCTTCTAATATTACCGTTTCACCTCCAAGAATAAAAGTTACATTTTGACAACTGATATACGTTAGGATAAAATAATGTATTTAACCTGAAGACATGTTTTGTCATTCTATAATTTACCAGCAACTAAAGCAAGTTCTTGATGTTATTCTCTGAGATTCATGAAAATGAATTTCATTCCAGAAGCAGTGAGAGTGCAAGACAGTAGGATAGGAAACCTGAACTTGGAAATTTTAATGCAGGGCTGCAGAAAGTTTGAATAGTTCATAAAATCAGAAGCTACGTGACCACATAATGCAACAGGGTAACTTTCCAAACAGAGGAAAGTTAGATTAGAGATGAACGGATCAGGCTTTTTCTGACCGATATTAATTTTGGTTTTCTTTGACCTCTCACCACCTCATTCCGATTTTGTTCAATTTCTGATTTGAAGGAATAAAACACAAAGGGGGAAAATGTATTTTAGGTTCTTTGATAGAGGTACAGCTCCCTAACCTCTGAGAGGTTAAGGAGCACATGACTGTCTACTTTAATAGTTCAAACACCAAACATAACTTGACATAATACAAAGTGGAAACAATCTGGGCACTACCATAGACGTGAACATACACAGTCTTTATTATTTCGGATCTTTTCGATTCATCACCAAGCAAAATGTATGACAATCACTGATTGGCTGCTTCACAAACACCAGCCAATTGTGTGTCAAGTAAAATTGTGCCTATTTAAAATATATAAAGAAATTCACAAATAGGTGACCTTTCTGCGAATAACTTAGGTCCATACAACAGGTGAATCTATGAATACTGGACCTTCAAGCAGGCAGTTGTCCACTGCAGCCTCAAAATATATGTACCACTACAGTATTAGTATAAACGTGTGCATTTGGTTGAATCATTTTTAGACAAAAATTGTGAGAATTCTTGATTTTTGTGTATTTAATAAAAAGGAAAAACAAAAGGTTTTCAGGTTTTTAAATTTTGGTCAGAGTTGAAGGGAAAACCTTCAACTTTTTCAGTCACTTAAGTTGATAGAAACCATCTTAATTTAAACTAAAGACGCCATTTTTTTTCTTTTTACCAGAATAAATGTAAAGCTTCCTGCTGTCCTTAACCATAAAATAAGAAAACAGGACGTTCAACCATCTGTTCCTTAGACAGTTGGCATCAACAAGCTGGCTTATCACATATTTTGGAGTAGCTGTAAATAACAGCACCGTGGAAAATCTCTCCCCGCTGAATAACGACAGGTTTAAAACAAACTGCAAAGCGAGATGTAAAAACAGAGGAAAGTAGCAGAGAGTATAATCCCTATACTGTACTGATAGTGGATTAACAGATTTCTGGATTCTTCCCAGCCTCTACCATATGGTGCAGTAGTTACACCTTTCTCCCTTAGTAAACTGTTGGGGTCGTTCTCTAGATGAAACCTCAGGGAGTCTGTTACATCACTCTTCCAGTTGTTATCAACATGCACCAAGACTCAGTTCTCAGAAAACACGGTGAAAACACTCAGCGTTCCCTTAAAACTTGTGGATTTAACTTTCTGAGACATACTTTCCACAAGACAAGTCTGAGATTTTCAAACCTTTTCATATTACAAGCATATTGAGCTGCTGTCGAAATGTTGAACACGGCTTATCCTCTCTCGCCACAATAAGCAGCGCACATCTATCCCCTTATTCAAACTTCTATTGGGTTTCGGCTGAAGGACATAATCCTCTCGCACTGGGTCCCTCACTGCCAAAGCCACATAGAATCAACTCATCAATAACACTTTGTTTACTGAATACAGATGACTTTGCACAGGAATCTCCTTAGCGTGGCACAGATGAATGAGTCCAGACAAATTCATCCAAGCTCTTATCAAATGCTTGAGCTGCCGTTTAAGCAATTGCAGCAGATGGAGATTTTGTGTCGCAATTGTGCGAACATAATGGGGGCTTGGCCCGGTAAAAGATGTATACACACACACAAAAAAGAAAAAGAGGAAAAAAAGGGTAGCGTTTTGCTCCTTTGTCAAAACTTGAAGGTACTGCTTCACTTGGGCAGAGAAATGGGCACAGTGGGTTGGCAGCCGCAGTGCCATTTCCTTCTCCCTCGTTATATCAGACAGTGCTGGACTGTACCGCGTCGGCTGCAGATACATATCAATGAGGGGGTTGGTGGCCAAAGACTTCCTCATGCCACGCAAGGCCAGAGTTTCCTCATACTCTATTATAAAGACAAGCAGCGACTGAACTTACTGTAAAGTGTCTCAACTCTTGTAGGGGTGGGGGAAGAGTGTATTTACAAATGATGACAACTAATTCCTATTTGGTGAGAAAGTACATTAGGAAAACTGCTTTGTAGGTATATATATATATATATATATATACCTTCTTTGAGGCAAAGAGAAATGGGAACTTGCCTCCAGCAAGCGATCGTTTGTCAATGGTCCAGATCCTCTCTACGAAGCAAAGCGTATAACAAGGGCTTGGTTTTTACAAGGCTAATCACTTCCCTTAGCCCAAGAAACTCTATACAGCCAAAGAAAACTCTGGTCATTCAGGGAAAAGGACTTTTACAGCACAAACATTACAGTGGAAAATCTTTGGAACCAAAACTTTAAAATCTTGGCCTACCTTGATAACAGCAATCGGGACCATATCTACTGTAACATCCGGACTCTTGAGCGCACGTGAACGAATACAAGCCGCAACCACTAACTTTGAAATAAAAAAAAAAGTGTAGATGTATAGAGGCCACTCGTGTCTATAAGCTCCAGGTGTCCAGGTTGTAACAGGATACAAACTGGACACTGAAATGGGCATCCTTTTAATCTTAATTTTTAAAGGGTTTTATCATTTTAAACAGATATGTACGTCAATGTTTTTTTCCAAATACTGTCTGTAATATAGCTGCTTAAAAAAGGTGATCATTGAACAGCTTTGGAATCGAACAGCCTTCAAACACACTTCCTCAGCTTCTCGCTTATTGTCGATCTCAACATCACCTTCGTCTCAAAGCAAATTCACTCCCAAGCTTGTGCAGTCCAACTTTTCAAAACTTAATGATGAAATGCTGTGCATTATAGCCGCATCGCAGTGTTAAAAGTAGTGGCTTATAGTCTGAAAATTATGGTAATGAAAACATACATCAGTATTCTATATTCTGAGAATATTTCTGTCTTCAAAGCAGGTAAAAGGAGGATACTTCCTATTATTAAAGTTCTAGCTAATAATGTTCAACAAATCCCTAATAAAGAACCCGGATGCTTCGGTTTTCATAATGATGCCACACCAGCATATTTTCTAATGGTTTTAAGCTGTAAACACTGAAGCATAATTTCTGGGACAAACGCACAATGTCACAGTCATTCTGAACCACAACACTGTAGCACTGCAGTTCATGGACTCCGGTCCATGGATCACTTCAAACGTTACATAACAAATGTGTTTATAGTTAAATGTTCCAGAACAACGTTAAGGGTAAATAAATGCAGACTACAAATCTACAAACTGGACCCTTTTGAGCTCCGGTGGATCAGCACTGAAAGAAATCAGATGTTTTTGATTCTCTTGCAGAAAAACAAGGCGCTGAAATCCAGCTTGGCCAGAAGCATCTGTACAGCGTGAGCTGAGGGCTTGATTTAAAGGCTTTGGGCCTCAGTCCTCATTCCTACTTGTTTGGACTCTTACTTAATCTTCCCCACTGCTCACTCTGCAGCACTCTGACCCACAGTGACACCCAAAGCAGATTATTTGAAAGGCAAAAGTTAAACTAGTTGTTTTTAAGGAGGCTTTATGCTTAATTGACTGACAGCTTCTGCTGTTTATTTGTCTCAGCTGCTTAGAAGTAATCCAAACTAGCTCACTGGTCTGTTGGAAAAAAAATTAAAAATCCACCCAAGGTATCTATGTCAACTCTGTTAATCACTGTGGGCTTGTTTTAATCTAATCTTTCCATCATAAACACATCTTATTTACTTGCTTTCTGCTTCTTGGTTTCCTTGTGAGGATCTCGGCTCAGCTGTGGACCATCCATACTCCAGCTTCTCATGTTTGGAACTGGCTTGATTTAGACTATATTTTATCTGCTTAGCTAAGACAAGATAACAGAAGGAAGGATTAGGTTTAGGTAGTGCAGGCTACCAGCATCAGATTTTATTTCCACCCCGTATGTTGATAAATACAGGGGGCGGCGAGTTTTCACGATGTTATGAACCACAACCACCTGCAAATACCTAAAATCCGTGAAACGATTAGAACTCCTTGTTTTAATAGTCCAAACACAAAATATACCTCAATATGCATCAATACGCACGGTGAAAACAGTCTTGGCACTATCGCAGTCTTTCTTATCTCCTCTATTGGGGTAAAGCCAATCAGCTCCAATGACATTGAATGCTGCTCCTAAATTTGCTAGCCTATACCATGTCAAGTAGCATTGTTCCGAGGTATTTCAGCTTCCCAAGCAGAATTTTCTTTCAAATATTTTAGATTTGCTCTATAACAGAATCTTCAAATAGGTGTATTTACTGGCAATAATTGACTTATTAGGTAAGTAGTGAAGTAGTAAAATGTGATAGGTGGGGGGCCTCTGTATTCTGTGGACGACAGTGGACCTTTTCAGAGGGTGAATTTTAGATCTAGTGATATTAGAGCATTATGTAAAAAGAACATCTTACCAACAATCAAACATGGTGCTTGAAGGACAATGGTCCGATGTTGTGTTGCTACTTCAGGACCTGCTGACTTGTTTTTTAATTCTGCTAGTTGCAAGGCGATGTCTGGCAGGCAAGTTTGAGACTTTAAGCGCTCTTGGATTTTGTATCGATGATTGGAAGTACACCGGTTAGTCCACTGTTGAAAAAGGTGTTCAGCCTATATTTCAACCCAGGTGGAAAGTCTTGAACTAGGCCATTTATGCTTATAATACCTTTCAATGTGGGTGAGTTATAGCAGTCCAAAACCTTAAGCAGCCTGCAAAGTGTAGTGAGGCAGAATCCTTCTACAGAAACGTGAAAATCTCACTGTCTATTATTTCAAAACCCTTATGGTATTTGTTTCAGCCAGCGGTGGCATAAGCAGTTAGTATTAGGAACAAATCAGTTTTTACAACTTGTTTTTGCAAGTCGGTTTTGATAGCATTGTGCATAGCGAATGAAAATTGATTTTTAGTACATTTATTTTTACCTACATCTGATTTTGAACCAAGATCTTTTGGATGTCCTAAAGAATATAACCCTCTTCTAGCAACTTAGCCAATTTGACAAACTATATCCGGGAAACTGCTAAGGATCAGATAATTTTTTAAGAAAACATGAAAACTACCATCATAAAATCACGAATGCAAAATTTATATTATTGCAAATTGTAAAAAATCCAATGTTGTTCTTATATGCAACAACTTCTAATTCAGTTGGCATTTTTGGGTCATTTTGTTGGATATGAAAGGGAACGATTTCTCACTGAATGTTTGGAATGTAGGGTTTGAGCAGAATCTTTATAAACATAAAATAAGAGACACTAAATCTACTGTATCTGAGGAGGCTTAATAGATAGACAAGAAGAGGAAAAGATGGCAAACTGCAAAACATACAAAAATGAAAATATGTGATAAGATTGTGAGAGAAGGAGCAAATAAAAACCATACTAAGACAGATTTTATGGTCAGTCAAATGCCTGACCATTTAAACAGATTTGGAGACCAAAAACTGTGCTTCTGTGAAAGATGGAATAGATTTTTTTTGCTGCTGCAGTCCAGCAAATACTGGGAGGATTTATCCGTGTAAATAAACTCTCGCAGTCAGATGAGTTAAGGATCCCCTTGGCTACAGCAACAGTCAAACCCAACAAAGAGTTAAGCATTTGCAACTCCACTGTGAAGCTAAACAGTTCTTAAAATTCAGCTGGCAGCCAGCCTCGCTCGTCATCTGCCAATTTGATGCGTGCTTCAAGGATCTGGCCCGTACAGATGAACTGCGAGCCAGTAATCCAAACAAACACAGTGAGGAACCATGAAGCATCCCTGGTAAGTTATGTTAGCACCGCTGTGGCCCACTCGTGGAGGCGGGTCTGCGCTGGTCCACTTTGGTTGCATGACAGGCTGGAGTCATTTAAGCAACCTCAGCTCAAGCAACATAAAGTGTATCAGATAAGAATAAATGATAACAGCCAACATTTTCCTCCAACTGAGGTTAGAATAATAAGTGTTTATCAAGCATTTGTTGCCAAATTAGTTTTCAGAATAAAAAAAGCCATGTGAATTGTTAAAGACAATACATATTATCTTTACAATATGTAAGACCATCATTTGGTCTGTTTTATCGGCTCATAATATTTAAGGGGATCGTATTATGTAAAATTGACTTTTTTGGAGATTTGCATCATGTTACAATGTTATTCAATCATCAAAAAGATACAAAAAGAAATCCTTTATTCTACCGTGTCAACCACTCAGCTGTGCAAAATGCATGGTTGGATCTAGCCCCGCCTTTGGGGACAAAGCTCCTCCTCTGAGCTCCAGTTTCCGAGCTTCTGCCTCACAGAGCGGCTCCTTCAGACTAGCCAGAAGCAATTAGCAAACACCAGGTGGAACTGTGCATCTGCTGAGCTCATTCTAAAAGCTACTTCTCAGTGAAACGCGGATAAAAACCTCGTTAAGAGCTTAAACTCCGCATTTCAGAAAGAGCAGAAGTTTTTAAAGAGACAGAGGCCCAATTTTAAAAATTCAAGGATTATATGATTCTTATAAAATGAAAAATTGGCATTTTATTTTTTATCCACATCTTAAGACAAACAGAATAAACACTATATTTGAATCATTCTATTCTTCACAAAGATTTTGACAAGCTAATATTAGCTTGTTACTAAGTCCAGCTATTGGCTGTGGTATATAGCCTGCAAACAGTTGCTTTACAAACACGCCGCTGTTAGCTAGTCAAGTTTACTGTTTTAAGAGTGATGAGTGATGTTCTTTTAGTTTCCACATCATCATCATCGTTTTTTTTTTTTTCAACCAAAGACATTTCCTAACACCTGATTTTGTCTTTCTCATCTTCGAGAGAAACATTGTAATAGCCTTATTTCAACATACTGACAAGAAGTGCATGGCAACAAGTGAGGGAGGGGCTTTGTTTCTCTGCTTCATAGAGAAAACTCTAGGACTTTCTCTGGCCCCACTTTAAGAACTTTAAACCAAAGGAATAGCAGGACACTTTTTAGCTCACAAACCTTGGTGTACCTTCTGAACCGTCATTTGCTCATCTCACTTATAAGACATAAAAAGTCTGAAAATAAGATAGATCAAATTTTTTTGCCACTAAAGCTGAAGCTAACTGGCTCTCAGCTTGGAAATGGCTAGTTTAAGAAGCAGCAGCAGGACATGAAGGACCCTGATAGTCTCACTTTACTCTTTCACTATATAATACAGTATTCTCCCTGATGACCCTGACATACAAAAACTTTGTCAAATGCAAACCCTGTTTCTATGGTGATATTAAAGCACATAATTTGAGGGCAATAATGGACTCCTTTGAAGAACACATTAATATGGAACATAAACAGCATTCAAAGCATCTCATGATGTACTTATGAGCAGATGGAAAGAAGAAATATCTTATCTTGATATTTGATTAGAAGCATCAATGTTTCTAGAATGCAGGCATAATGGACAGAGTATTTAAGAGACACTTAAGAGTCTGTGTTATATGACCAAACCAGAGTTTCACCGGTGGCCGTGTTCAGAAAACCTATAACATGATGTTTTCTGGCAAAGATGTGCCAGCTTCTCCCAGTCTGTGCTGCGTGACACGGTCTGAGAAAACTCAGACCGTGAAAGGTCACAAATCAGCATCAGCAATTAAGAGCTGCAGAAGTGACTAAAGCTTCTTTGACCACCTGTTCAACATTTTCACATTCATTAAAGGAGTGCTCCGTCCCTCCTGGGAGCACCTCACCATCTGTTTTTATCTAAAATATATAACATGTTGGCATCTAACTACAGCGCACGCTCTGCTAGACACAGCCACCTTAAAGCTTCCCAAGAGTTTTTTATTTAGTAATATGTATCATCAAGTGTTTCTTTAATGTCCCATTAAAAAAAAAGTAAAATATGCAAACTGATTTGGCACAGAACAGATCTTTAAACATGGACGTTTACATCCAAAACAATAACTTGTGCTTGTTTGCATCAGGAAAAAAGGGTATGTATATTAATTCACACTCTTGGATTTTTTTTGTCTTTTTAATTGCTTTTACAAATCAAAGTTAACAAAATGTAGCAAATCCATTTAATGTCAAAGTGAAAATTGATTTCTACAAACTAATCACAATTAAATAAAAATATGCAACCTAAAATAAGAGGCAATATGATCAAAATCAAATGGGTGAACCCATGTCAACTGTTGAGTAAATGATTAAGAATATTTGTGGTCCTACTAACTAGGAAGTTAATAAAAAAAGCAAAAAATATATATAGAAATGATGTATAATTTGTATTGCTCCCAATGTTGTTCTGTTTGTAAGTTTTAACTCAAAAAATAATCTCCAACTGTTCTACATCTGAAACCAGAAGCCTAAATACACCAATTAAAGACTTTTTTTTCCTCACTGTCTGAAATCTGTTGTTTTAGGTTAATCAGAATTACCAAAATTATTTCTATTTGTTAGAAACCAGGATACTTGGCAAGATTTTTTTGAAACATTCTCTTTCAAATTCACACGTTTACATACAGTTGGTTAAATTCTGAAAAAACTGAAAGCATATTATCATTTATGAGCAACTATAAGTGTGCTATGATGTCATTCCCTGCAGTAAGCAGCCTCAACAACACAACTATATTCCTTACAGGACACTGTTGTGTTCAGGACATCACTGAAGTTGGGTGTGACTGCAATAAAAACCAAAATTAACAACAACAAACTAGCAAAATGATTCAGTTTCTCGTTCTTTAGTTCGGCTTTCCATCATTGTGCATTTAAGAATCAAATCTGAGCGCTGGAAAAACATCTCGGAGTGCCTTTGGAAAAGAACAATTTGCGACTAAATTAACTCTTGTGTAACCACAATCTGTTCAAAGCATCCACCGAAACAAAACGCAGAAGGTTTTAGATTAGCTTAACAAGGAGACTGAAGAACTGCAGAACTGTTGAACTTGGAAAAAACATTAAACTAGAACTGGAGAGACACTGTTTTTCCCAACTAAATCAAGACGTTATCATGGGACCACTTACTTAGTCTCATTAGGACAACTTGTTACTTTTTATAGCCACTTTCTCAGACAGAAAAGCAATGACAGGCCAGAACCATTATAAGATAATATCTTCATATATATTTAGTGTTTAACACTTAAAAATCTTATCTTGAAAATCTTAACACAATCAAATTTCTTAACACAATTGTAAAAAAATGTCATCTTCTGTTTAAATACAAATCTGCCCTGAGCGTTTGTTTTAGCATGCCAAACGCATAGGGGGCAGTGTAGCACAAAGCCAAAACCTGTCAGCCAATCAGATTGCTTCAAATCAACTATGACTTCCTGTAAGGAATTAAACATGATACCAGGAAGTTTACTTGTGTGGACAAATCTGAATTTTGAGCTATTTTTTAGAATATAAACGTATTAAAACTCAAGAATGTTGATTGTCAATCATGTTTTGACAAGTATGTGGCTATATTGGTCCATTATTTGTCCAAGACTGTAATGAGAGGGCTTTAATCTCTGTTTTCCCATGTACACACAAATACTGACTTTTCTGAAATCTCTACTTTGGTGGGAGTTTTTATTAATAACCATTTTTAATGATAAAAACAGTGTTTTTGTGGTTGAAAGGCCAAAAAAGCATAACGACGTGCTCCTTTTTCCCATATATCCAACTACATTTGGACTTGGAAGGAGAAGGAGACCGTAAACAAAGTATTTAGAAAAACTTACCTAAATACCAACACTAACGATGGTCAGGATCACAGGGTAGGTCACCTGGAAAGAAGCACAATAGACATAGACAGTTTTAACAAATGAATATTCATTTCCAGAGGAAATAAAAAACAAAAAAACCTATCTAGATCAATAATGTGGCTCGGTGTCGGGTTGCAGCAACCGTTTGAATCCGTCTCCGCTTCAGTTGTTTACTTAAAGAAGTTAACATTAAAGTGCAGCTCTGCCTCCTGAAGTGAAACACCAAGTTTTGACTGCAGGGGATAAATTCAAAAATGATAATTGTGAGTGAAATTGCTATTTCTGGTGTTGTGAATGTCCTACATTCTGTTTAGATGCAGGTAAGGGTGGGTGGGGTGGAGAAGGATTTTTTTTTTCGTCTCCAGGGCCCCAAGATGTGCATTCCTCTTGCTGAGGAAAGCTTTTGTTCTGATAAATTGACAGTGTCAATTTCCTACATTGCCACAGTGTGGCATATACTACAGGGAGCAGCAGTGGGAACACAGATGCTATGCACGATTGGCATCACTCAACCTGACAGTTCTTGTTTTTTGGGCCTTTTCTTCCTTTTTTCTTTCAAGGGGGAGGGTGGGCTATTTATTTATTTTTTTTCTAAATCTGAACTTCCAAGTCGAGGAAGCAGGAAGGAACAGGAATTAATACACCTACACATCCCTTCTCCCTTTGGAAAGGGGCAAAAAGAAAAAAAAAGAAAAGGATTCTTTGTACTCGTATCATAATTACTGGTGGGCGCCACTTCTGGATTGTTATACTCTCCGCCCAAGTTGAAAACAATATTTTGAGGACGTGCAGCCGACAACTAGGTCTCGTTTCCTTAAGTTTACTTGTTTTTTTTTTTTGGTTTGTTTTGTTTTCTACCCCCGTCTTAATTTTGCGAAGCAGAGTTCTGGAAGTTTTATGCTCTCCATTTCTCACATACTGCTCACCTGCAAGCACGCAGTCAGGCACAGAGGGGCAGTATTCAGATTCAGCAGCAGCCTGAACCTGGCACCGACACACAAATATTACTTATACACTGTGTGCATAATAATTAAGCAAGTAAATATGACCGCATCACCATTTTGAGGCACGTTTTCTAGCTTCAAGCCAGATAAACGTGAATGCTTAATGGATTTAATCATAGCAGGTGATCCTCGTTTGACCCAAACCCAAGTGAGAACTGCTGGGAAGTTCTTGTGCAGCAGATTTCCAGTGAAAGGAAACAGCCTACCTCTCTGAACTGTGCAGCATCGGCCACCAATTCATTCTTCTTTTTTTTTTTACGTCAGAAATGTTTTACTGGAAAGCTAAAACAGATGAAAATAATAAATGAAAATGGGTGTTTTTCATTTAGTTGCGTAATAACTCTGCACAGTAATAGTTGCCCAATAATCGTGCACACGCCAACAAAGCCAAAACTTTACTTTTTGGAACATTCGTGTTTGAGGTATTTTAAAGTTAAAATACTGTGGTTGGTGATTCTGATAAATGAGACTTGCCAAATAATTGTGCACACAGTGTTCTTATTACTGAGCTGTAGGGTCCAAGGAAGCTTAAAAGTTGTTATAAAGTCGGTCTTCTACAAACTGAAGATCTAGAGAAACTCATCCAATTGTTTATCAGTAGTCACATTGATTACTGCAATAAAGACTTCATAGGTCAGCCTCTCAGGTCTTCTGGTTCTGCTCTGCATCCCCAGAACCAGACCTGTAGAAGCAGCATTCAGCTTCTATTCACCACAAATCTGGAACAACCTTCCAGAAAGCTAAAAGAAGCTGAAACACTGAGTTCCTTTAAAACCCCACCTGTTTAGGATCATCTTTTATCAGTAATAAATGTAATATTGATGAACATATTTCATGTGTAATTACTTACTGATTTTGATATCATTTGACAAAAAGTAATGTTTATTCCTAGCTTCATAATTTGTGACTGCATGCTTATTTTCATGGTATAAAGCACTTTGATCTGACTCGTTACTGAAATGTGCTACACCAATAGAATTTACTTCAAAATCTGATTCCCCCCTTCTATTCAGGAAATGTTTGCAAAATTGAAAATTATGACCTTTTTGTTTGTTTAATTTAAAAGGTCAGGGAGAGGTGCTCTGATCCATAAATGAGAATATATAGCAACCTAACAGTTGCCCAGTATTTCTGTGACTATGGTCGACATATGGAGGACATTCTTTTACCTTCTTAAATATTCAGGTTTAATGAGGAATTGTTGTTTCCTATTTATTGTGAAAATAGAGAAATATACAAATTCTCATGCAGTAGTTATTTTTGTCTAGGTCTCACACTACGTGGGCCGAGCAGCAGACGGCCTAAGGAACACATTTGAAGCTTTGGAGAAACTTTTATTACAAGGACCACCCTCCCATATCAATCACAAAAACACTGCAGAGTTTCTTATGCAGATTCTATTTATATCAACCGCTCCTAAATTCCTGCCAACCTGCATCATACCAAGAAACCAAATAAAAATGGAGGTTTTTGGAGTGCTTCTACAAACTTTGGCTCTCGCTGTTCTTACCTAGTGTCTGCTGAGAGGGCAGAGCAGTGAAATACTCACGTCTATGACCTGCTGGACTTTACATGTATGCTGAGCATATTGAGCCATCTGTCCTTGTAGATTAGTCTGAGACAACAACTACTAACCAGAGATCTTTAAGAAATAATTATGCAGACCTTCATTTACCTGGAGCAGATTGAGTGAGTGCTAATATTTTAATTAACCTCAAGATTCCCACACTGACAGCTGCTCATGTTCTGCCTGGACGGGATCCAGCTCACAAAGTTCCACACCGGTTTTCTGCTCAGCAACTTTTACCAAAGAAGTGGGATGAATAAAGGTTTGGTTAGGAGCGGAAAAGATTGTTGCACATTAGCAAATGGGTAGCTGATGGCTGAGGCAGGGTTTCCCCCAGAAAACGTGCTAAGCCTGGCGGTTGGGGCGTCGGGGTGGGCGGGGTTGCATGCGAGTCTTCCAATTCTGTTGGGGGGGTCGGGGGGGCGTTTGCGATTCAATCAGGGGTTTTCCCCGACTGGGAGCTTATTGCTGCATGTGACAGGCAGCCAATCAGGAAGCGCAGATTCTCCGCCTGCTTTCTGAGGGGAAATTACCGAGGGGAATCCCAAACAGCTG
The DNA here is from genome assembly GCA_033032245.1 of Poecilia picta. Classification (NCBI taxonomy): domain Eukaryota; kingdom Metazoa; phylum Chordata; class Actinopteri; order Cyprinodontiformes; family Poeciliidae; genus Poecilia; species Poecilia picta. The sequence goes on along the minus strand of CM065356.1, from coordinate 5,804,168 downwards.
AAACGGCGCAACGCTAAGTCTGGCGGCGGGGCTAGCAAAGCACGGCGGGCCGCCATGCTTATAATACACTGGGGAATCCCTGTGAGGGTTTTTTATTATTATTATTATTATTATTAATCAGATCAGGGAAAGTTTTCGGATGAACCTGTATTACAAATAGCATAGGAACATCAAAATAAAAAGCAGGCAATGTAAGCAAATAAATATTTATCAAGATAAAATTAAATAGCAAATGATCTAAAAATGTATTTAATTTTTTTTGATTTAAAGTACATTATATTGATTTAAAGTACATTTTAACAAAATAACATGTCCAGAGATCGTCTGTCCTCTGGGAGAACCTTGAAAACAAAATAATACTAACACATTTAAAACAAAAACAAACAAGGATGTAGCCATGTCAGATCAAGGTGGAAATGGGGACAAACCAGTTGGACTACAATACCAGTTTGAATAAGAGAGGTAGTTACTTATATCTAATAAAGAGCAAATATTATATTTAATATATCCGAGTAAGGTTTAGATAACATAAACAAGGCAGGAACCACCCATATTATCAACATCATTTTGATCAGAAATATATAATCTATTCCAGCTCCACTCTTCTGTTTTTCACATCTGTCTGTTTTTGTCCTGACAATTTGAGCCAGGGTCAGTCATGGTATCGATTTATGTCAGGGGTTTAGAAGGTTACAGCTTCAAAAACGGCAAAAAATTCAAGTTCAAGAAGATTTTCCTAATACCGCATCAACCGGACCCATTCCAATCTGGAATACACAGAATGCAATGGGTATTCCAGGGTTTTACTCCAGTTTTGAGACTACAACTTAATATGCATTCAGTGAAACATGCAAAAGCATATTTAATGTTGGTCAACCCGAGGAGTAAAGTAAAGCTGTGATATGATGGTTGACATTGCTGAACATCACTATGTATGTGCTACTAAATTATTAAACCGCCAGAAGAAGAAAAAACAGTAAAGTTGTATTAATTTAAGCATTCCAAAGTCACTTTCATCACAAATTGGAAAACTCGCCGTGGCTTTACAATCTAACCTGGACATCCTTGAAAATGTTCTGCCTTACTTATATATTTTTTTCCATAGTTAAATAAAATGAGGCCATTTCCTTCAATGCCAGCCCCATTATGATAACCTTTGATAGTCTTTTTAGTCTCGTAGGCCAAGGCAACAAGACAAAGAGCTAAATGCTGGAATTATCAAAGCCATTAAATGTTCAGATAAAGTAATTTGCTATCAAACACAACTGATCATCCAAGAATATTAGACCATTACAGCAATTCTAAAGAACCACGATCTCTCAAAGAAACGCAATTTCAGTTCTGAAAAGGTCTTTATTCATCAGGTCATGATGGCTGGGATTGAAAGAGAATTAGAAAAACTTTGCCATCCGGATTGCTCTTCTGTTTCAGCCTATGTCAGCTGCAAGCTACAGAGTTATTTTTTTAGCTAAACAACAGCCGACACAAACATGCTCACACATCCTTGGAAAAGCCTTCACCTTTTTACTTAGCTTTACTTTATCCCTGATCCTATACTTAAACTCCAATAATTCAGACAAAAATTTGACAACTAGATGGTTTCTCAGTCAGTGTGGGCCCCATTCAGAGCCAGCGGGGCTTACAGGAATCTGCCTCAGGGCAACAGGGAACGCCGTCAGTGGGATTATTAGAAAAGGCTCACTGACTGTTTTCCTGACCGCCTGTTCATTCAGGAAAGCTGCCCCTGGAGAAAAGCAACGCAACACAGCTGAGTGAATTCAGACGGTTTTATTTGGATGGATTTATACTAAAATGAAGCAACTAATGAGCTGAAAAGTACAAACCACTTGATAAGAGGCATTTTAAAAAGTCAGATAGCTGTCTAAAACCCTTCTTAACTATACCAACTGCGTCTCAGCACATATCTTGCGTCTGACCGGCCTCTGCAGTAAACGGCAGAGGTGTAAGCAAGTGTCCACCTGCGCAGGACAAGAGAAGGTTTTCAGCAATGTTAGGAGCAAAACCGAGAAGCCATTTTTCCTTGTTGTTGTTTTCAAGTACAGAGTTTCATCGACCACACACCGTGGGCGTGTCCAAATGCAGGTCTGCATCCTTCCAAGGCCGTATCTGAAGGCCGATTATGTCACAGAGATGATTATGTGTTTTAATGTCATTTTGAGAACAGCTTTGCACATTTATTTGGTAAAAGAAGGTGATTAAAGCAAAAAAAAGAAAGACACAGCTAGTCGAAGACAAATACTTTGTGACAACAAAATATGTAACAATTTAAAAATGTAACAAGATGTAACAATTGTAACAAAATGTAACAATTTACATTTTGGAAACATTATTTGTCTGCATCTTTTTTAAAAGGGCTTTGCATAAGTGATTGCTCAACCTAAAAGTAATCAGAGGGCCTCAAATGGCCCACACACCACATTTTGGGAACCCTTTTTTTAAGTTCTAAAACAGTTACGTTATATGGACATATCAATGTGTGAATAAAATATAATTTAAAGATACTATCCACTCTACATTATTGTAGTACGATGGAGTACTGTGGCTAAGTTAAGAACATTTTAGAAATAGATTAAAATTACAAGAATAAAGTAATAAAATTAAGAGAATAAAGCAATAATATGATACGTTGTACGAGAATAAAGTTGAAATGGTATGAGAATAAAGTTGCAGTATTTACTGGAATGGTTACAATATTATGAGTTTATCCTTGTAATATAACTTTATTCTCAAAATAATGTTATTCTTGTATTATTTTCACTATTCCCATAATTCTTTAGTCTATACATTATGGCTTTTCTTATAATTTTTTGGCATTACTCTTTTTTTTGTCTTAGTATGGCCCTAAAATCTGTTATAATTATAGTATGCAAGATTACTCATCAGATATTTTCAACAGTGTTTTTTTAATATAAAATTATGACCATTTATATTATCATTTATAAAATGATGTGTGCAGACTAGAGTAATCATGTTATGAAAATGTCCATACCACTCCATACCACCAATGTGACTTATTGATAAAGTAAATGTCATATAGTGCCAAGAATGCTGTGAACGATTCAGAGTGAGGTGCAGCAGGACGACCAGTCCAAAAGGTCAGGCTGGAGTCCTGAGGAAACATGAATAGTTTAAGAAAAAAGTCACACACTGTGCGATTCCTAAATTTAAAAATAATCAAATCTTCTTACTATTAAACTTTATCTTAGATTCCTAATAATATCCTGAAACATTATTATTTTCCGGTGGAAGGTGGCTAAGGTCTTATCTCTCAGTTGTACATTTCCAGAGGGTTTTCTGGACTTTTCCTCACGCGACCCGTCTACCTGCCCAGCCAGTTTGTTGCTACCTTACATGCAGCAGTGATCTACCGTTTCCTGCGGCTCCGTTACCCCTCTGCTTTGTTTTGCTTGCCTACAGACTTTCCGGTTTGGTCGCCTGATAGCACCAGTATGCTCACTGTGCACAGCAACCCTGCACTCTGATCACTGCACGCACGCACGCACACGCACACACACAATGTTATTTGTTTCTTTACATAAACTGTGCCACCTCTTTGCCAGCTGCCCCTTTGAACCTGTCCCAAGTCCAGAGAAGCTGGCTCTAAACCTTTCCGATGACAATGAAAGGACTCGGAGGTGCACAGTTAAGATACTACGTAACATTCTTGGTATATTTAACGACATTTCAGACAAAAACAAAACAAAAAAAAAAAAATTGGTACTATTCAAAATCGGAAACGGCCAGAAAACTACAATCAGTGCACCCCTAGTAACTGCTGTCCATATTGATGAGAACCAGAACAAATCTGACATTTTGTCTTTTTTTTTTTTTTTCCCCCATTCTTTTGATGCTTGTGTGACAATTTGAAAGTTGGCCCACTGACAGGATTTAGGAGATTAGGGAATGCTTCTATTGAGATGGATCCTTTTGAAATGAACACAAGTGACCTCAAATCTGATACAAAGTTCATGCCATCCTGGGTTTTCACCCACAAGCCCTTAAAATATTTAAAAAAAAAAAATTAAATCAGTAAATGGGGAGCTCAGACACAAGCCATCGAGATTTAGCACAGAGGCCAAAAGTCAGCACTGACTGAAAAGTACAATACGCACAATTAGGTAATCTGTTAATAAAGTAGATTCTGGGACAAAACACTTAGGCCCAGATGATAGCCTTTGCCCCCTCACATGCATTACATCGGACAAGAAAGCAGTGTACGTTGTGACGGTCCAACAGCATGAGGAAGTCCCCGCTGCCCCTCTGCTCCACTCGTAATAGCATTAGCGATGCTCTGAAGACCACGGATGAGTGCTCTCATCAGCACTGTGAATAAACGCTTTCCATCCAGCTAAGCCTTGCCGCTCCGTCTCTGCTTATTTGGACTGGAAGCAAACAGAAGTTAATCAGTATGAGCAACTGTTCCACAATATGGGAGGTGTCAGACGAGATGAAGGATTCACACTGAGATGACTCTTTCTGACAAACAACACAAACCCCAAAAATAACTTGTCAATCTGTAAGCGTTCCCACTCAGTCGCGGACCGTCGGAACCGTCTGACGGAGAGAGAGCCGTCAGAACGACGGGAAAGGATCAATTATGTAACTGCAACATTTATTTAATTGTTTGGTTGTTGTTCAAAAATGCTTTAATTTTCTCTGTGAAGGCTGAAAGACTGACACAGATGAAGGCGAAAGGAAGGAAACCCTCCAAACGGCAACATTTGAAATGATTTCCTCAATTTTGCAAAAACGTTTTTAACTTCCACTCGTTTAGCAGACAGATCGCTTGAATCTCTGAACCGAGACACCAGATCTCGTTTGTAATTTAATTTCAGTAATCATTTTGAAAAAAAACACAACTTATTATTTGACACATTTTTTATTTTAAATTAGAAAACATTTTAGAAAAAAAAATTATGAATTTATTTTTCCATCCATTTGATTTTTTGTGGGAAATTGTGTTAAAGCACAGCACACAGTTTTCAACTTAATGACAAAAACCTTTCTTCTAAAAAAAAATATATATACTGTATATATATACAGTATATACACAGTCCAGTCACATTAATGTGACCATCTGTCAAAAGCCAGAATAACCACCTTTCGCAGAGCGAACTGCTACGAGACGTGCAGGAAGAGAGTCACTTAGGTCCCTGAAGGTCTTCTCTGGGATGTTGAGCCATGCCGACTCTAATGCCGTGGCCAGCTGCGCTAGATTACGCGGTTGAGGATCCATGGCGCGAACAACTCGATCGAGATGGTCCCACAGATGCTCGATTGGGTTTAAGTCAGGTGAGTTTGCTGGCCAGGGGAGGACGGTAAACTCATCCTGGTGCTCTTCGAACCACGCACGTACACTGGCAGCTGTATGGCACCTCGCATTGTCCTGCTGGAAGATGCCATCATCCTGAGGAAAAACAATGCGCATGTAGGGGTGGACATGGTCCGCAAGGACAGATGCGTACTTGTATTGATCCATCGTGCCTTCCACAATAATCAGTGAACCCAGAGAATGCCAGGAAAACATTCCCCAGACCATAATGCTCCCGCCTCCAGCTTGGACCGTTCCTGCAATGGTTGCAGGGTGGTTCCTTTCAGAGGTTTCACGCCTTATACGCCAACGTCCATCTGTCCGATGGAGCATAAAACGCGATTCATCTGAAAACGCTACCTGTCGCCACTCAGTGGACGTCCAGCTGCTGTACTGGCGTGCAAATTCTAGCCTTCGTCGTCGATGAACACCAGTCAGCATAGGTGCACGAACCAGGCGTCCGCTTCGGAGGCCCAGACGCAGCAATGTTCGCTGAATAGTGGTTTGGGAGACACTTGTGGTAGCCCCTTGGTTCATTTTAGTGGTCAGTTGCTCAACGGTAGCCCGTCTATCTGCCCGAACGCATCTCCGCAACCGTCGTTCGCCTCTGTCATCTATGGCCCGTGGTGCACCACATTTGCCACGTCGTTGATTTTGGACAGTCCCATTTTGCCATGCACGGTACACTTTTACCACGGCGGCACGCGAACAGTTCACAAACTCAGCCGTTTCGGAAATGCTTCCACCCTTGGCCCGAAAGCCAATGATCATGCCCTTTTGGACGTCGGATAAATCGCTTCGTTTCTGCATTACGCCAACGATTGAAATGTTTTCCGAAGCCCACACACACCCTTTATATACGCTCAACTGCACTGTGCTGCCACCTGCCTTCTGTGATTGGTTATTTAACTCTGAAGTGGAAAGTACGTGGTGGTCACATTAATGTGACTGGACTGTGTATATATTAATAGTACTTTCAGCATCATTCTGTTGTGGAAATTCCAATTTTTCCATGTAAAGAAATATGTGAAAACTGGTAAAAACCTACATTTTTTATTATATTTAAAAACATTAAATGGTCCTGCATAATTTTTAGCCGACGTGATTTTAAGAGCGATTGTGGAAAATCCAGAGAGCCACCAGTTGCAGACACCTGGATTAGATGATTAGTGGGAAATCTATATCTTCCATTAAGAAAAAAAAGACCATCTCCTCGTCCCCAAACCACTACGTCACTGACACATGCAGCCGGTCACATTTGTGTTTGTTTTTCCATTTTGTCAGTCAGCTTTTCCCTCGTGAGAGTTCAGGGTTCAGGGAGTGGGTTCTGAACAAATGATGTCATTTGTTGCAGAGAGAGTTGCCACCCTTGAGACCACCTCTCCCTTTGTCCCACAGAGCTGTTGGGTAAACCATAAACTCCTCTATATTTAAGTATTTCAGAGTTAAAGCCTTGGCAAAACTGGGTCATCAACATGGCAATGACACCAATAGAGAAGCAAATTTGAAACAGAATGACCACAAGAGAAAGACTAAAGGTGTCGTGCTGATCGAGTCCAGACCTGACAGCATCTTGAAACCCTTTGCTGTTATTGTTCAAAAGACTCTGGGTGCAATCACACCAGCTGCTTTAATCCAACTCGAGTTCATTTGCCTAGAACGTTTGGGGAGATGTGAATGTGAAATCAAACTCTCATGCCTACAGACCTCTGTTTGGTTGAAGTTAACTCTGGTGTTGTTTGAGTCCATATATGGACACAAGACCGCTCCAAAAGCAGGAAGCAGACTATAGCGCTGGGCATTCTGGGTAAACTCAAGAGTCTGGCGACAGCAGGAGTGATGACTCATGGCCTTTTACCAAAGACGAGAGAGAAATCCTAGAATCACTTCAAAATCTGACGCCACTATATTTTTGATTGCAACTTATGAAGAAGGATTCTACGTTTGTGTTCTTCTGAGGTATTCTTGTTTCCTTCAGAGGTTCCTTTGGTGCAGCGCCACCACAGGCGAGGGGTGGAACAGTTTTTTCAAAAGCTTTGATATGTTGTGTGAAAAAGAACCATAGCAGCTGAAAATGTAACAAATGTTGCAATTTTGCTCCAGAATCAAGTAAGGTAAGGTCATTTTATTTATACATCACATTTTCAGCAACAAGGTAATTCAAAGTGTACTATCAGGTGTGAAAACGCCCTAAATCTCATCACCCTCAACTGCAAACTAAAAATCGACTAACTTATCTAGCAGATGGTGTCTGCCTACCGTTTCGTTTCAAGATGTGGGCACCCCATTTGCAACAGATACCGTCTGAATTCAAAGGATGTATATTCCTGAAAAGAAGATATCAAAACCCATAAAAGAGCCCCAAATCATGAGCTTGAAATCCCAAGGTAACCGGATACCTTTGCTTACCACAAAAACGGCCTAATGGGCTAAAAAAAGGAAAGAAAATAACCCGTCAGGTCTCTCCATCTTGCGCCGCACACACTGCGCCTATCAGAGGAATCTAAAATTGAGCCGTGATGCCTGACTGTGGTTGGGAGTGGGGGCCTTGTGCGAGGTTATGTGGAGACTGTGTCTCAGGTGTAAAGCTGCCAGAACAGAGACAGTGACTTCAGGCCAAGAGAGCGATTTGGGTCAGTTGGTAATTGCGTTCCTGGACCACAGGGGACTTGTTGGCAATTAATCCTGCCAATGAGCCGTGTGAAATATGCACAGGGGACTGATACGTGCAGCTCTGTTAATGCCGCTCTTTCAAAGAGTGATGGGGTAAAATCTCTGCTCCTGACACCACAGTCACATTGGCAGTAAGAGAGCTGTAAAAAAAAAAAAAAAGTAAAAAATCCAAGCTCTTTAGATAAAATCTGAAATTGACCCGAATAAAATTTCACCAATTATATCTACATATTTTAATTTGAGCCAAACATCCCTAATCTAATCTGGTCTCTCATTACTTACCTCATAAAGTTCCCTTAAAGAAGAGGAAGCATAGAAAAAATATTGTAGCGTTTCCCCTATTTATAGTCATTTAAATTTTTTAAAAATGCTCTGCAAAATGTTAAATTTTAAATGTATAAATGCCAGTATAAATTCATGTTCTATAACAGCTTTCACTGCGTTTCCATTCAAACATCTTTTCATCATCCTTGTGTCATATATATATTTTTCTGTTTCGGTGTTCTGGCACGTCATTAATAGCTGTGTTTTGCCAACAACACGCTCCAGTAATCTGACGGCCTCCAGGGGCCGCATCTGTCATCGCGTGCCGAGTGAGCCGATCGCTCACTCCTCTGAAAAAGTGTCTCATTAGCCCCCGCTCTTTTGTCTAATCGAAGATTAATCACAAAGAGGCCTCTGATCTCCGAAGTGACAGGGCCACCGACGAAATGTCACACAATCACTCCGCCGTTTGGAGCTGGTGCCGTCATGACGCCGCCAACGATGGCTGCCGCTCACCAGCCGCCACGAAGCGTGACGGACGACGAAAGGGAAGTTCTCAACAGAAACTTGTTTTGCAAATAAGAAAAAGCAACGTGAACTGGCCTTCCTAGTTGTAATATGAGACATGAATTTTTTCAGAAAGTTTGGTGGCGTTGCCACGAGAGTGGAAAACCTGTGAAGAAGTGGACTCTTGGCAGGGATTTCCTGCCAACAACATTCTACCACAGTGGATGTCTGCCATTGCTGACAAGTGTGGAGAGAAGTTTAAGATGAGAGCTGGAAAGTACATCCAGGAGAATAAATTTGGTTAACTAATTTAAAGTTTTAAAAAAAATGGTGAGGTTGAAATGCAAAGAGGAATACCCAGAAAAATCCCACCAGAAGTAGATACCAGCTACAGAGGACGACAGACGGTTCCTCCTTTCTATAAGCGAGTCATCTTAAACAAATACAGCTACAAAGGTGTAACTCGCAGATGGAAAGCTCCTCAAAACTTACAGGAACATTCAGATTAGACATATTGGAGGGGGGTTTATACTCCTTCTATTACTGTAGAGTTGCTGAGGAGGCTAAAGGTGTTTGTGTTCTTGTATTATGATGCCATTACCAGTATATTACTTGAAAACAACAATATATTTAATTGCAATAAATTCTGAGACAATTTATCATTCAGTAAAATTTGTCATGACAGACCTGTTATGACAAAGTTTTAGCATGCCATCTTGTATTTTATTGTGTAAATCACGAGCAAACGTTTAAATTAAAAAAAAAAAAACAATTATTGCACCTTTAACATAATACATCTACCACTGCGTAGAGTCACTCTTACAACTACTGCTTCAAAATCAAAATGGAAGTAGTACAGCTGCTTCCCTAAAACAGCGTACAATCAATTATATTTCTCATATGTCGATTAAATCTGTGATTGAACCAACAATGATACAATAATTCACTGCTCCTAATTACAGCCAACACCTGCTGTCATGAGACTTCAAGACTAAAAAATAAAGAATAAAAAATTGCAATTCCAAATAGAAGCGAGTCAAATGAGCTTTCTCTCAGGACGGGTCAAGCCTCAGAAGTAAGGTGAACAGCTCCATCATCATCAAGTAAAATCAGTTTATACGGTAAAATTTCAGTATGAAAACAAAACCTGAACTATAAACTTTGTCAGGGACCTCTGGAGGCAAAAATAATCTTGACATTTGAAGAGAAACAAAAGCTCGAAGTCTGCATTGTGAGACGTTTTATGGTTATAAAACGGTAATTGACTCCATCAGCTGTTTTCGACAAATCTGATGACGACATTAGAGTGTGAAGGTGCTTCTTTGTTTTGCGTGTATGTTGGCCGGACAAGCAGTAAGTGCAGGCAAAGTCTTCTAAAGAACGCCATCAAAGTGCCGAAGACCTTTAAGTGAGGTAATGACTCATGTTCCAACACAATAACAGCTACCAGCGTGCAGCCAAACCTTCCCTGAAATGAGCGGCCGCCAAAGCTTGAAATCTACTGAAAAATAATCCGTCTGAAATTGTTTATTGACTCGGTCTGTCCAGTGTAGCAAGGGGAGAGGAAAAAAAAAAAAGGGGGAAAAAAAATTCAACCCAGAAGTGGAAAGAATACCCAGATGCACAAAAAAGAAAATAAATAAATAAATCTATAATGCCATGTTTATACTAGTTAAATAAAGAGATTTAAAAAACGGCGTTTTGATCCGTTTATTACCGATTCCAAAACAGAATTATTCCCAAACAAAAGCGACACGTTTGTGATCTCAGTCTTTCAATCTGCATCCTGAAGCCCAAACAGCACAGAGTGATAGCAGATAAGAAGGTAGCAATAGCTGTAAACACAAATTAAAACTCTTTAAAAAAAAAAAAAAAACACACACAAATAAAGTAATCAACCCCTTAAAGTGATTCTCCTTAATAAGAACGATAATCTCCGCTTCAGCTGGACTCTCCTCCACTCTGTTCAATCCTCTGGGCAATTGCTTGTTAATCGTGCCTTAATTTATTGACGAGATTCATTAGGAAGGCTCATCTTAAAGAAAATAAACACACCATCTCCTTCAATCTGTCCATGCCAATGTCTTGAAATTAAGTAGAGATACCAGATTAGTTCAGTTTAAGAGCATTGGAGAAAACGACTGAAAACGACTTCTTTAAACCTCTAAACTAGCTTAAAACACTCAGCTTATCAGAAATTCTTTGGAGCGCTCTTGATACTGTTGTTGTAAATGACTTTTATCAGCTCTGTAACTCGCAGTCAAACATTAATGCAGCATACTTGACAATCTCATACATGCTCTGTTCAAAGACATCCGATAGTGTGGGAGAAAGAGCTTCTCAGAAATTACAAGGTCGACCAGTGAAGAGTCTCCCTCCATGCTTTACTCTCCGCTTCCTTCAGTCCCTAATGAACATTGTTACCGTTTGATATAGAAAACTAAAAATGTCAAAAGGTGACAACTAGCAACAGAAATACAGGACCTAAACTTCCTTGCCTTTTGTTCCATACTTAACACAATTAGGCACAAGTGAACGTTGACAGATCATGTTGGCTTGTTAAAGTGGCAGTATTGTATATATTCCAGGCACATGCTGCTATTATAGCACAGTCAAGTCACTATATTACTTTTAGTTATAAAAATGCTATATATATAAATATATTAAATATCACTTCAAAGAAATTTTACCACACACCAAATTCCTTACTTTTGGTACCATGTTTATTTAATCTAAGTATTTCTGTAACATTACAGCTGACATGAAGTGTATTAGCTAAATTATTAAAAACAATTAGAAAAAAATTACAAGCATACACTCTAAAAAGCCGTTAGCTTTATTACCATTTGAATCCAACAAACACAAAATTCAGACTTTTAATCAAACTTGTAAAAGAAAGATGGTAATATCAACATGGAGAGAACTTTCAATGATCCAGTGTTTGTCACGTTGGCACTGTGGTGGACTGTGTTTTGGACACCTCAAAAGTTTTGTTTCTGCATCTGTTTTTCCAAAGTTGCATAGTTTTCACTTAAAGGTCACTGGAGATACAAGCCGACTTAACAGATAGTTAAGTTTCACAGAACCTTCTGGAGAGTTCTGTTTGTTCAAGAGCTTATCGATGGGTGCATTTGACTGAAGGCAGCGCCACGTAGTGCTGATCTGACATGTAACGCAATGCGCTTTAAACAATCCAAGCTGGTGGGGGATTTTGTCCCAGCACTGTGGAACATCACCGTATCGCCTTGTATTGAAACCCTTAAGGAGCAGCATGGCCACGGCCTTCTAACAGTTATAACCTGTAGACGCGTTTTCACCTCTAAAGGAGATCATGAAATACCAATAATATACGGTGTTTTTTTTTTTTACAGAACATAATGTGGAAAACGTGAAGCTGTACGAATACAATAATATATAAAATATATTATACAGAGACAGTTGTAGAAAAGCAGAGTGGCTTCAGTTGGATGTTTCTTTGCTGTAATACAGACTACTATAGGAGATTCTTCCTGCCCACAGCCATCACCTTTAGAGGGGCAGTATTATGTAAAATTTATTATTTTAGCTTTACGTCATGTCATAATGTTACTCGCTCATCAAAAACACACCTACAGTGTTGCTTTGATTCTTACATGACTGAGAAATCCTTAAATTTCCCATGGTAACCATTAAGTTAGCAACACTAACTTATTAAGCTACTTCTCAGTGAAACACTGGTAAAAATGTTGCTAAAGGGATAATAGAGGAGCCATGATGTGGTGACTTCCTGAAGGCTGAGCTTCAGAAAAAGCAAGAGATTTTAAAGAGACAGGAGACCCAATTTCAAAGTGTTAAATTACAAAGTAAAATTTATTTTTAGCTACCTTATATTAGATATACGTATATAGCATTTTTATAATTGAAGGTAGGAGTTACTTGATTGCGCTATAAAATAAGATTATATGCCTGAAAAACAAATACCGTCTGCCCCTTTAATTAAATGAAATTCAACATTTAATTTCCGTTTGGAAATTATTTTTGAATTGAACTGAATACCCCTGCAAGGCTTTGTATAAATGGTATGAACAAGGAAAGTCAGCAAAAAGTTGATTTATTACAATCTACACAGAGGTGGACGAATCGACCATCTGCAATAAATGTTTAACCTTCATGTTTCAACAGTAGCTGAAATACAAGGAAGAAGAGAGGAAAACAAAACTGAAGGGACTGGAGGCAGGGAAGACGACTGGCAGCTTGCTGACACAATGCTGGGGTTGTGGAGGGGGTTGGAAGAGGGGATGTACTGGAAAAAGAACGATCCGCAACAACCTCAGGTCTCACTGCTGAAGTTTGCCACCAATAAAGACAGAGCACCTGTTGAAGATCACCCCGGTCTGGAGCTGATTTGGCGGTATGTGAGGCAGGAGCAGTCATGTTCTCGCACATGAATGTTCTTCATAACACGCAAGAGCAGGTGAGGCGTGTTACTAATGGTTTAAAAGGAAGGGGTTTCTGGTAAGGCCTGTTTGAACCCATAAAACCACAGAAGGAATGAAAAACTTCTCTTTTAAGTAGGGATGTGCCGATCAGGTTTTTTTTTCCCGATACCGATCACCCCTGAGGGCCGATCGCCGATACCGATCGCCGATACCGAGCACATAATTATTTATTTTTTATCATAAACACTACTGTTACATTATGTAGAAAAAGGAACCATGAATTCACCTTAATTTAGACAAAAACTTGTTTTTAATAACTTTTCCAAGAAGAAAACTAAACAAAACAGGCATTGTGCAAATTGAACTGCTATCAATGATATCAGTATAGTATCAGTCTGTTACTATCTTTAACAGACTGATACCATATGAAGGCTCGGAAGAAGCTAAATAATGCAAAGAGCCAAAATAAAACCTCTCAACATTGCCAAAAAATTCAAGTATAAAACTTAACATTCAAAGGCAAAAACAGGATCCATTACAATAAACAATCCAGAGTTACTGAATGAAAACTTCCTGTTAGCATGGCGGCTAGCTGGTTACTGCTGGTTCTGATTGGCTGTTTCTGACTGAGCGGAGTAATTATGCAGAGCAGGGAGGAGATTTTTTTTTAGAGATTATCTGTCTCATGTTAGGACAGAGAAAGTATTAATACGTATGTAAAATGTATTTTTTAAGTTAGATGCTGCAGCCTTAAACAGGTTCGGTGTGAGAGTCTCTACCAGGTGGAGCAGAAGCGGCTCCGTGTCAAATATGACTAAATATTAAATATTACTACCTGTAGCGGAGCAGCGGTTCAACAGCAGAACCAGCGTCTTACATCGCAGCTCCAAGACTTAAATCATTTTACAGGTTATTAGTTTATCTTTCTGACCGTCATGCTAATCCGGGTGAGTGTTTGTAGCTGTGCTGCTTTACCTGCTGTCTGATCCTCCATGTCTTTTTATTGCACTGAGCCTCGAAGTAGCCAAACTCCGTCATTGTTTTTATGTCTATTAGCTTCGTTGTGTTGATGCATTTTGACCTGCTTCTATTTTCCGCCGCAACACGCAAACATGCTCATTCACTCAGTGCGTTATAGTTACACATGGCTTAGCATTTGTTGCTGCACGTTTGCGCAGTGAAGGAAAGACAAGACCAGCTGGACAGACAGGCTGAGAAATGAGATGCAGGTGATCGGTATCGGTTCAAGAGCCAATGATCGGCCGATCCCGATCATCACCGATTTCCGGAAATCGGCCGATTATGATCGGTGACCGATCGATCGCACACCTTTACTTTTAAGTAATAAACATGAATACAAATGGTGTTTTCCTTACTACCCAAAATATGGCAGCTTTAAAGAAATAAAATAATTAAAAATGAAAATCAGAGGGACTACATGTGTAATTTAAGCATAAAATCTACAACAAATTACATTCATTAATTCAGAGGAAGACGTTACATATTCTATAGATCATGAAAATATGCAGTTGCATACTATAAATACGTTGAAAAACATGAAACTAGAAAGGCTGCATTGCAATGAATTGAGAAACAGGAAGTTAATTGTTTCTCAATAAGTCGCTCCATGAGTGGTCAAGCTTTGACATTATTTAGCAACAAACAACCACTATAATATCTGACTGTAGGTGTGATGTTAATTTTTTTATTATTATTTTTCAAGTCTTTCTGGAAGACGTTCCACTTTTCTCTGATGAGACCACTCAATATTTTTCCAAAGGTTTTGATGGTCATCAGAATGCTTTTCTGTATATGGGATTTGTTTTGGTCAGCAGAGGGTTTCATATATGGATGCCATTTTTGCCACTTGTGCACCAATTGCAGTTTTCAGGCCGATCACCGTTCTTTCAAAAGCCTTACCTGCCGCTTCTTCATTATTAATTTTGGCCGACACTAAAGGAATCTTGGTCCGTTTTACGTATTATTTGAGTCTGGAGCATCTTTTACTTGAAAATTCTGTAACCGGATTCTCTCGGTTACTTGTGTGTCAACATTGAGCCACAAGCAGCAAAGGAGGAAATGAGACGCATCGCGGCCCGGCAGGTGAGTCCTAAGTTACAATCCGCTCTGCGTGACGGCTCCTGCCTTAGCGCGAACCCACCCCCACCCGTCGGCAGCACATTATCGGAGTCTCCTTCTCCCCTTCCCGCACCCCCCCTCCTCCGGTCCGCCAAAGAATTTCAAAATCTCAACCGGTCCGCGGAAGACGTTGTTACTTTTTAAACCGGGCATCACTGTGTGTTTTCCAGGCTTGATTGTGCTATTCTATAGCACAGTTATAGCACAAGGGTTGTGAAGAAAATCTTTTGAAAGGCTTCACGAGCTCATAAAGAAAAAAATAATAAAAAAAGGCATTTCTTAAACTAATATAAGGCTTCCAAGGATCCAGCCTGGAATGCGGCCAGTGTTGGGACGAGAACACTAACTATGTAACCTTCGGCGGTTACAAAAATGTAAAATACAAAAATTGGGCCTCTCTTTAAAGTCCTGCTCTTTCTGAAACTCCATCTTCACCAAGTCATCACGACATGGCTCCTTTGTTGATCGTTTAACATTTTTACCAGCGTTGCACCGAGAAGTAGCTTGTATAATGAGCTCAGTGGATGCACAGTTCCACCAGATGTCTGCTAATTGCTGCTGGCTAGTCTGAAGGAGCTGAGAGGGGGACTCATGGAGAAAGCTGCTCAGAAGCTTGAGAACTGCAGCTCTAAGAAGGAGCTTCACGCTTGAAGGCGGCGGTCGGTTCCATCCAGGCGTTTTGCACAGCTGAATGGTTGCCACGGGAGATCCAAGGATTTCTCAAACATGCATGAAATTATCAAAGCAGCACTCAGGGTATGTTTTGATGAGGGAATAACATTACAACATGATGTAAAGCTAAAGAAAAAAAAAAAGTCAATTTTACATAATACTGCCCCTTAATAGATTTTAGCCTATTTCATGCTGTCCTAAATCTTCATATCTGGAACTAGCAGAAGTGAAACTGAACCCCAAAAAGACTGCTTAATTACAGTTAATTCATGATTAACTGATTAGGCTTTCTTAAATTAAATCATTATCAAAATCACCAAAAATTACACTTTAGCTTATTTTTGTCATAAACATTTCTTCTGCATTTAGAGAAGAAAAGAATGGGATTAAAAGCAGATGTGGTCCTTCCTGCTGCTTTTTCAAACATTATATTGATATAGATATGCACTTTCATGCATTGGCTGCATACAGTATGTTCGTAAAAGTCTTCTATCAGGAAAAACAAGCCCAATCACAATAATTGCATTAAACCATCAGTATGGGCAGCAGCAGCAGCAGCCCCCACAGCCAAGTAAAATCATTTAGCTCTTCCTTAACTTGTAGCGGAGAAAAAGCTGCCAGGTAGGCGCAATAAAATCTTTGAAGTGTGAGAAATAGAGCCAGGAGGGAGGTCAGACTTGTTAAGGTGTAGCTATCAGTTAGAGTGGATGTTTGCAAAGCCACATTTATTCAATGAACCAAGCTGTCTTGTTTACTTTCTCTCTCTCTCTCACACACACTCACACAAGCAAAATATATCCACAGTAAAACATGCCAGGCTTTATACCAAATTGGAGCCAAAAATATCTAATCTACTAAATCTCTGAGCTTTTGTTTATCAGCTCTAAGCTCGAAGTTCTGCCCTGTCAGACACACTCAAAGCGGGAGGTTAAAAGAAACATCCAAGTGTCAAGCAGGTCTGCTGCTGGAAAAGGGAAAAAGACTTCCAGATTTCCTAGGTGAGCCGGTGAAACAATCCCAAACAATTGCCTTGTCTTTTCCATATTTACAGATACAAACTGGAACATTCTGTGTGGCACCTAAAGCAAGTAAACAACAATGACACTTCCCTGACACCACTCAAGCTTCCCATCAAGCGGCAGCTAATAATGACAAACTGCCCCCCAACTCCTTTTTCACCTCTGAAAGCAACATAATCTACAGCGTTTCAGGAAATGTAGCAGGAAACATGGATGAATCAGCCATTTTAACGTTGTTTAACTCGTGTTATAAACGAAGCCAAAATGATACTCACAGCTTCTCTTTAGATCTTTGCAGCACACAGAACTGCTAGCTCTACTAAATGGCACTAAGTTGGAAGACTTCTCTCACCCTTAGAAAGGCTTTGCGCTGCTGAAATGACTCACATCCCCTCTTCCAACCTCTGTCAACCATCACGAGGAGGTAAACATTTCCAAATATGGAGAAAATATGGAGACAGTATTGAGGGCAATATCAGTTTGGTTTGCTTTTAGCTAGGAATGCCAAACTATGCGAGCCACGGAGCCAGTTCTGTGGTGCATACCTCTCACTTGGAATAATAATGATGATGATTGCAGGGAACTTTTCGCAGTTGTTTGGGGTTCAGTCTGACCTAAGATGGATGAAAACGGGAAACTGTTATCACAACTTTTACTTTTTAAGGATGAAAATAAAGAGATAGGCTGATGAGAAGTTTGCGGCGTTAGGTTCCAATTTATCTTCATTTATCTTCAAAAAGTACCACACAAGGAGATAGATGAGCAGGGGAAGAAACAGTTTTCATATAATTTTTAGACAACACAAAGTAACTGCTGAGTGGACATTTTAAGGGTGTTTTCACAACTGATAGTCCAGTAGATGAGGGACCAATATTGCAACATTTGTTACACGTGCTGTTCACTTTCACACTGAGCTGTCTTAAATGACCCAAACATTTGAAAAAAACAGTTCACTTCCTCACCTGAGGTGGCGCTGCAGCAAGAACTGCTGAATGAAACAACACAAAAACCCCAGAAGAACACACAGAGGGGAACTTAATTCTTAATGAAATGTAAACAAAGATGGGGTAGCGTCAGATTTTAGTGATTGTAGGATTTCTTTTCTGTCTTTAGTAAAAGATTGCGAGCCATTTCTCCCGCTAGCGGTAGACTCTCGCATTTGTTATTGTTGTCTTTACCCAGAATGCAATGGTCTTCTTCCTGCTTTTCTCGATTTTGCATTCACACGTCCCCAAACGGAGTTTCTAGGCAAACAAACTATTAGATAAAATAGATATTAGATAAAATGACTTCAAATTTCTATAGAGCTTCTCAGGACCTTCAACGACACTTTACAGTAAACTACCATTAGCATGAACAACATGGCTAGCTAACGCTGCAGTCTTTGTGTGAATTTTCTTGACAATGTAAATGCTCAACCACATTTTCAAATCCAGCACATTTAATAGCAGACAGAGGTTAAAGGTTTTTAATAATGTAGCAGAGAGAGCCATTTTTCTGTACTCTGATTAGCCTTCCTGTTAGCCACCCTGCCTGAACAAACGTCACACGCCTTGTAATGGAAATATTTTTTTAATAAATTATCTATGTTTCTGTGCACGGTTAACCTAAATAATTAGATTTTTACTCATTACAATGATGGAGACCACATTTGGAGCTTGAGTTCAATATCTCTCTTTTTATTCTGCCTTGTGACCTGCTGTCCTAGGTTACTGACAGATGGTCCCTATTAAAGGAGAAAAATATGTGATGACGGAAGTTGTGATTCAATTTTAAGTAATTCAAGTTAAATTCTAGGTTTATAATGCATATAAAAGACAGACTATTTCCTTCATGTGGTTTGTCTACACAAGATGAACTGGAACCGCAATGAAATACATTGGACTCTTGGTATTTGTGGGGGTTAGAGACCAAAGTCAACCACAACTTGCTAAAATCTTTGAATATTTGCGCTTATAACTGCCGACTTTAATAACTCTAAAATGTACATTAATATGCATCAATATGCACATTGGAAACAGCATTAGCACTACCGCAGAAGCTAATACCTAGTTCTTCCTTTTCTCCATTTGGGGTACAGAAAAATAGTACCAAGGAAAAGGAGGAGCACTCCTGGATTAGCTACTTTGCAAACACCAGATTTTAGTGACTGTCAAGTAGAATTGCACAGAGGTATTTGGACATTTGCTATTGATTTTTTTTCCTTTAGAAAAAACATTCTAAAATAAGCAAATTATTTGATAATTAATAATTTGGACTTAAGATGCACAGAAAAAATCCTCAAACACTGAACTGCAAATAGGTGGGGGTCACTGTATGTTACAAGGTCAAAAGAACAGAAACAGCAAACAAGCTAGCATTAGCATGGCACGCCAACAAAATGCTCAGCATGAAGTCAAGGAAGACGTGAGTTTGCTGAAGACTGTGTGTCGAATCATACATGTTTAGAACCATCGCAACCGTAGCAAGGCTCTCCTGCAAAAAAACTCCAAATGATCCATTTCTAGCGACGAAAGGAAATGCATGCTAAAGAGTTCAAGTCATCAGCAGAAAGCATGTTGTAATACTGATGAACAGAGGAGAAATATTTTCTTTTCAGAGAGTCTGATCAGACGTAAAGTTGGACAGGATTAGGTCAGTGCGTTGCTAAATTGCAGAGAAACAGAATTCACCCTGCAAAAACTGGCAGGTAGAGATCGCTTATTTACCACATGAAGTCATCTCCCTGCACAGATTGTCTTCAAGTGATTAAGAAGGTGTAATTAAAGTCTGATTACTCCCATGAGAGCCATGGGTCAAAAGCTTAACAGCTGCTAAGGGAGAACATTGAACTGACCTTCCTGGACTGGGATTGTATTGAGGAGCAGCTTGAGAGTCCTCATTTCCTGAAACAGCACAACCTACTTTACACAAGTCCCTCAGGAAAGGACCACCAATCAGTGCAGCTCATGTTCACACATTATTAGCAAAAACGTTGTTCCTGGAGAAATTTTCCTAAATATACTCTGTGCAATATTTATTAGGACACCAAAACACGGTGGAAACAGGATTTCTCGATATAGTGTGATTAGTGTGTTTTTTTCAAAATTGTGGAACTTAAGAAAGGAAAAGAATATTAGGAAATTAAAACTAGGAGGTACTTATTTTCAAGAATAATCAAATTTCCACAGACTGTACTTAATACACATTTAGAAGGACATGTCGGCACATAAAAAAAAACATTTTAAAGATATGTAGAAATGTTTTTATCGTTATATTAAGGAGGCAGTACAATGCTATTCAGACACCGGCTGCCTTTGTATTAATGTTCTTCACAGACAAGCCTTCGACGCCAATGAGAAAAGCCATAGTGTCACAGAATTTTCCATTTTGTCGATACAGAACACCAAGACATTAAGTAAGTCTTCTGCATGTGGTCAGCTTTTTTTTTTCTTTTTCTTTTTCTTTATTACATTTGTTTCCATGGCAACTTGTAGAAAGAAAAAATTGCTAAGACCATTTGAAAATATCACTTTTCTAAACATCCAACTGTGTTCACTACATTGTGCTTCAATCTGAAGGCCAGAGGAAAGCCGGAGACTCTGCACTGCTTAAATTTGCCGTTTGTTAAAATATGAAGTTATGAAGAAAAACTGTGAATCCAGTGATTACAAGAAACGTCATTACATAAATATCACCTGATCTGTCTCAGTGAGGAGACCCAGAAGCCAACTCTTCATGGCCATGTGACGTACACAGAGTTCCTAAAGTATTCACACCCACATGGCAAACTCACACTTAAATGGATTTCACTGAGATTTTAGGAGCGACACATATTTTATTTATAAATACAACTCTGAAAGTCTTTGGGGGCTTTTCTAGTCAGCCCCTTTTTATTTTAATACTTATTTTAATAATTTTAATAAATCCTAATGGCAACATTTTAAGGAGAAATGCTAGACAGGATGAAGCTGTGGAGCAGGTTAAAACAAAGTTTTAAGGGAAATGGAGGCATAATTATGCTGTGTAGATGATTCTTCTTACATAGGGAAGCTGCTTAAAATTAAGAGCTAAAGATAGGGCAGTACTGGCAAAATAAAACTGTGTTTGAGGCCATGACAGACATGAGACTGAAGCGATGGATCAACTTCCAGCAGGATGATGACCCTAAGCAAACAGCCAGAGTTATAATGCAAAGGTTGGGATCAAGAGTTCCCAGCCCTGGACCTTCAAGGCCGAAGTCCTTCCAGTTCTGGGTGCATCCCTGCTCCAGGACACCTGGTTCAAACTAGGGATGTAAATATATGAAAATCGGAGCCAATAAAATCTCATATTGATTTTGCTATAAACGATAACCGGTATTTACCAATAGTATACAGGGTTTCCCCCAGTGTATTATAGGCATGGCGCCTGCCATGCCTAGCTAGCCCTGCATGCCCAGCTAGCCCTGCCTGGTGGCAGGGCTAGCTGAATCCCGTTTCAGCTGTTCGGGATTCCCCTCGGTAATTCCCCCTCAGAAAGCAGGCGGTTGATCCGCGCTTTCTGATTGGCTCGTGTTAAGTCCTCAACACCACCCCCTCTACAGATCGCGCATGCGCGCACCCTCCCCCCGACCGCCAGGCTAAGCAGCTTTTCTGGGGGAAACCCTGGTATATGTACATTTTGTGAAAAAATGACCACACTGTTGATTTTGCCCACACTGCATCACTATCACACGTCTGAGCAAATACTCCACAGCCAATCCAAAAACATAGACAAATCACAACAACATGGAGCATTACATAATAATATAAGTCAAATTTTACTTAATGGGAACCAGAACCGAAACACTAAAAAAAGACTGGTAGAGATGCTAACACCGATACATTGCATCTGAATAATTCAAATTATTGCATTGCTGCCTCAAGAGCTGCAGAAGCCTGGTAAAAACCCACTGATTATAGTTCAGCTATGCGGCAAAAGGGAAACACCTACAATATCAAAGTCCAGACCTGAATCCACCTTACAATCTGTGAGACTAACTCTGATGTCTGGGGTTCAGTGTGGCTCGGCTGGTGGAGCAGGTGCACCATGTGCAAACTCTACAGTTTTTAAAAAAGACAAACCCATGTCACTTCCCCTCCACGTCACAATTCTGATACTGTGAGTATCACTCGGCTCATGAGTGAAGACTTTTTCCAAGACACTGTATATGCAACAGCTGGCATGAATCTATTCCTCCTTATTTCTGGTTCAAATCAAGGCATCACTTTTGGAAACTGGAAACTGAACACAAACATTTTTCACTTCATAAAACATATTCAAATTCATTCAGTATCACAGCTGTCAAAATTATCACATGAATCTTAGTCGGAACAAAGCATTTCATTAGCTTAAGTATCACTTAACTGATGTCCCAGTTGAAGTTTAGGGTGTTTCATCAGCATAGCTGTAATAAACCCTGGTGACACCATCCTGAAGCAAATTTCTTTCGTACCATGGGGGTTTCCTGCTTCCTTCTTTTCTAACCTTGTGTCTGAATGTGGCTTGATGTGAAAGTAACCTTATAGTTTATGTTCAAAAGTACAAACAGAAGAGTAATTCTGTATTAATTGAATGGGTGCATGCTGAGCTTAGGGTTACCTTTAAACTTCCTGCAGAACATCTAGTTTACCACAATAGTGTGTGCCAAATATATCCATATTTATGTTGCGAAAGTGGAAGTGAACACAAAAAAGGAACACAGCAGAACATGCAAGTCACAATACAGAAATAGATCAAAAGTAATCCTACCTTTATTTCCCTCTTTGGGATTACTGGAAGACAGCTGAATCTGCAGAGATTGAGAAATACAGACAACTATGTGTTACACAAATAGATTACCTAACTGTAATTTGGCTGTGGAGGACCACGCCAGCATAGTAAACAGACACCGTGATGTGGGAGCCATGCTTGTTCTGCAAGTCTGCCCTCTCTCATGGCAGAGCAAAAGAGGACAGTGGATGATTTTCAGACCTTTGCCGAAGTCGATAACACTGGTAGAGAAGATCAGATTCTCATGTAAGCATAGGACAATCAACGATCTCCCAAAATTAAGGAAATCGGGATGATTTAGCAGTCGGTCGATTTAGCAGTCGGTCGATTTATCAGTGCGAATATGCATTTAAAGTCAATTCAGGTCTCTGTTCTCTATAATGAATGCCTACAGCAGAAATATCAGGTGTTTAAACAGAGCTAAAGCCTAAATAAAGCTCCAAAGCACAAGGAATTCATATTCTGTCATAAGTGTGTTATAATAAACTTGTAACAAGATTACAAGTTTATTAATGCCCATTATTATCATTTTGGTTGCCATGCAGGATAAAAAGTAAAGAAATGTTTCAATAAGCAGAAGCAACTTGCTGCTTACTTGCCTTTACCTAACTAAACTCTTTCAACAACAGAACCAGGTGAGTCAATAATGTCTGCTTGTTGGCTCAATAATTCTGGTGTCTGGTTAAATAATCATTTATGTATTATTGACAAATCTGTTTAGTGTGTAAACAATCCTCACAGAACACTAGCAACATTACATGGAGGATCCTGTAGTTGGTAAAAACACAACCGTCTTTTCAAAGACAAAACAGCCAATTGTCCTTCAGTATTTCTTTTTTAAACTACTAATAAAAACTTTATCTGCAATACGGGGCAAGACACAGTGTTACATGTTGCACCCATCCTTGAGAGTCCTACACTCATTTGAAGCAAGTATTGGTATGTTAATGTTATGCCAGGCATGTTGTGTGAGGAGCTAAGAAATGCTTATTAGGCCCTTATTTTGGGTACATATTTACCAAGATTAGACCACCACAAAGAATTCCACAATATCTTATTTATTAAATATATTCATAAAAGACATGATTTAAACTATTCAGAGAGGCTGCCAAACACCGGACAGTGGACCTGGAGGAACTGCAGGAATTTCTGGTTCATTGTGTTCTACATCTGACACTGGTTTCCTGGTTTCTCCCAAACCAAATATCCAATCCTAGCTAAAATCTTCAAATAAAAACCCAAAAAAACAGCTATGCAAGAATGTGTTATGGTCTGAGGAATCCAATCTAAAAGGTTGGTTTGCAAAACAAAACACATTTTTGAGGAGTTCCAAAAATCAGTAAGTTAACCCAAACTTTGAGGTTTCTGCCAAATAAGCTGAAGATGAAAATGGCTCCAAATTTTCTGCATCAATGTAAATAAAGCTGCATAATATCTCAAAGCGCTTAATATGTGCTATATTACAACTGCAATTGAATGCCTGGGTACAATATTTGGTAGGTTATAATATTTCAAATGCCATGCATTTAAACCCTGCTGTAAATAACATTTTTCCAGTTTACTTCACATCTTTTATACCAATAACGTAGATAGTGAGGTGTCTCTCACTATCTAACTATCACTATCTCTCATCATTATGATGTGTGAACATCATAATGATGTTTATGATGTTCACACATCATAATGATGTCCACACTTCACTATCTACGTTATTGGTCACCTACTTTCAGTCTAAGCAAACACCCAAATCAACAAGAGATTCCATCCACATAAACCCGCACAAGTATGCATCTGTGCATTGTTTTCAACTTTCCAAACCCATAGAGGGCAGTGTGGTACAAACACCAAAATCTGTCAGCCAATCAGATTGCATCAAAACAACCACAGCTTCCTGTTAGGAACGATATTTTTCAAGGCAATATTGTAAGACAACTTTGAAATATTAGTGTTTCAGGATGACAGCTTAAGGTATGTCGGGTATTAGAGGGAGTTTCAAGTATTATATAATTTTAGCCTGTGTAATAACCTGTGTAATCAGGTTATTGAGGTTAAGGTTGTTTCAGGTGTTTTCTTCCGACAGATTTGTTTGTATTTCGACTGAATTAAAAAAAAGTGTGTCACAACAAGGTGTATACACGCAACTTCAGCATTGCATATTTTGAAATTTGTTCACATATACAAACTGTACTCTATAACACAGCTAATAATTTAGATGTATTTTTTACACTGTCTCATAAAACTTAAAAACAGGAAAGATCAGACAAGTTCTGAAAACAGAGTGACATTGAGCTGGCAGTAAGCAGCTCCATGGCTGTGAAAAATTAAATCGGACAGGTTTTTAGATCATTTAAAAACTGGAACCACTTTAGTGAAAATAGTCAGGTTGGCACCCACTTCAGTGTGGAGGAAAACACGACAACATTCAGAATGACAAGCCAAACCATTTAAAGTGGTTTAGAGTCCAACCTTTACTCTTCCAAGACCCTGAATAATTACCAATTTCTTCATGATCCTGGACTCAATGCCATCCAGGATACATTTCTGCTCAACAAGTACAACTTTCTCTTCCTTTAGCCACAAGAGGAGTTCTTGAAGGGAAAAACTCCCTGAGCAGCGATCCGTTTGAAAATCGTTTGGAAATATTTTCAAAACTACGTCTGGGTACTAAGAACAGATTTTGACAGTTTTTGACTAGCATGAACATATTCTCCTTTAATAAATGATAATTTCTTCTTAAATATTTATGCATAATCTGCATCAGCAAATTAAAATGATAAGTTTTATATCAATTGGCATTTTTTTCTCCACTCATTCTTACAATGGGGAAAAAATGATAATTACAGAAACATTATGTGGTAATTCTTTGTGAACTATATCTCATCTGACACACTTTTGCTCATGACAACAGGTGGAGGGTTATTTCCCCCCTCCTTTTATAAATTCACCACCCAGAATCAAACTCCTTCAAGAGTTTCCTCATTAAAATATGCCAAGAAACACAAACAGCAGAAGCTACCAGGGGGGCCCGGGCTCAAAGGCAGCGAAGGCATTTATCTTTCAACTTAAACATCATCAGCGCTGTCAAATGAGCCCCTTTTTAGCCTGAGATTTTAAAGACAGTTCTGTTTAATGTTGGTTGAGTTGAAAATGTGTCGCAGTGACGCAGATGTATTCGGTTTGATGACAGCTCTCCCTCGGGGGACCTTGTGTTATTGATTTGAAATTCACATCTAAGCCAAACTTTGTGTTCGGTCTTTTTAAGAGAAGAAAGTTGGGATTTATTTTTCATTTCGTAACGGAGTCACATCTAAGGTCTCCACCGACGTTCTTGTTGCTCTCACGAGGAGGGAGCGGAGCGGAGGCTTTAAACTTTCACAAAGGTTTTCGGTTAGGGTGGCAGGAGGCGGGAGTCCTTCACATGAATAACAGAAAACCTACTTAACATAAGGAACCTGGACCAACTTTCTGAAACTATGGTGTACAAGTTCATTCACATTACACAAGAATCTCATAACGCGTCTCTTCTTAGATACATTGGGTTTTGCAATCCAGACAGTAATTAGAAGGTGAATATAAAGAACACTCTACGGAGGATCATTATAACAGCGCACTCTGCATATTTCTGTCCACCATAACCTAGAATTCATACGATTGTATATGCCTTCTATGCACATTTGACTTCATCATAACACCCTGACTGATGGGGGGTGGGAAGTAGCTGTGACTTTCCGGTTCGGTGTAAATCTCCCTCAACGGACTAGAACCAGTTAGTGTCATTTGGAAATTATAAGTCTGAAAGAAGCAAAGATGTGGGGTGCCTCAAGACTGTGTTTTCAGCCCATTTTCATTCAACATTTACATGCTCCCCCTTGTTTATATCATGCAGTGTTACATCATCTCTTACCACACCTTGGCTGATGACATTTACATTTTTTCGTCACCACAAGGCTAAAGTCCTTTAAAGTTGTACAGTAAGTGACTACATGCAATACACTTGAGTAAATGGGGCAGAATTTACTCAAGCTTAAATCTAAGAAGGCATGTCTTCTTTTTGGGCTTAGAAATACTTTGTCGGGACATGAGCACCTAATGATCTACTGTACGGTGGTGCTAAAACTTACAGTGTCATAAGTATGTTTAAAGACTAAAATCTATATTTCTTTTAAAATATAAAGAAAAAACCTTGCACATTAGTTTTTAGTACAATAGATTATTGTAATATACCAGTTATGCTGTACCGACATGCTTTGTATTTCTATGAGATATCAAAAAAACAGCTTTAAATAACAGGGTTGCCTTTCTACTGCCATGGTATTGTAGAATATGTAATTTGATCTCAAGCTAAACCACACCATCCCAGTTATTTTGAACATCTTGAAGAAATCTTATAACATGACTTGCAACTTTTAGACACATACACTCCACAAATTTGCAACCACCTCAGAATTTATGGAAATTGTGTTCAAATTTTGTAGTGAAATGTTCACATATAAACTTTGCTAAGTTTAAGTTAATTTTGCAACAATGGAAATTTACTCACAGCAGCATTCTAAATGCTTGAATTTGCTGACACCGAAGGGGAATTGGCTCAATTTTTCCAATCATTTCAGCAAATACGAATTTTGACCAATTGGGAGGAGTCAGAATAGAATTTAGCTGCCAAAGCAAATAAAGATAAGTGGAAATATTCACACAAATGTAAAAAATATATAAGTACACATTTACCACACAAGAAAACAAATACTGTGCAGTTATTTAAAAGACTATATAAACACTGAATTTTTCAACCAAACATGATCTGGTCCATGATTTGTAATGTAACAAATTAAAAAAGTATCACTGCGCTGTAAATGCTTCACCCTTCAGCCTGAAACACACACAAAATAAACAATACTTTATGTTTTGCAAATGTAATTAATTTCTTCACATTCAAACCCATGTCAAAAAAAATGTAGATATCCCAACATAAAGTGACTGGATAAATGAAGACAAAAAGTGTCCTCGCATGTTTCAGATATAACTCAATAAAGAAGAAAAATCAGCGAGGCAGCGCAAGCCAGAGTTTTGACCAAGAGTAAGAAAAGGGATTATAGGACACCAGTCTCTAAACTACTGCACTTCCTATTAGTAAAATGGTAGATTTAACATCTCCTTATTGGTATGAAAGCAACTGCAGTTTGGAGTTGCTAATTAGGTGTAATAGAAAAAAAAAATCTCTCAGATCATCAGAGACCTTTGTTTATCCAGGACAAGAACCAGAACCAAACAAGGCACCGGACTGTTTTTCTGCTCCTCAGCATTGGAACCAACTTCCTTAAAACGTTGGCATGTGCAGAAACTAATTTAAATCAGAACTGACAACATTATTGTTTAATGCAACTTTTTCTACAAAGACTAAAGCTTATCTCAACAGTTTATCAGTTTCTGTCATTGGTTCTTATCAATGTGCTTCAATTTGTATTTTACTACTTCCTTTTTTTTAAGTCATGCATAAAGCTGAATGCAGCTCCATTAATGTATTGTTAGTCATGTCAGCTTGTGCTTCAATGTGCTGTTTGTTCTGTAAAAGCACTTTACATTGGAACATGTATGAATCGTGCAACAGAAAATAGAATTAAACTCCATTTTTACAAGGATTCTCTCATGTGCTTTCTCTTTTACAGAGCAGGCTGGTAATAGATTCTCATGGTGTAAAAATAGTTCAGTAACAAAGATTGAAAATTTAAAACAAAAATCATGACTTTATCTAATTGCCCTTCCTAAAAGAAAACTACAAGTTCACTGCTCTTAAAGGAACGTATTAAATCTTAGTCATAATTTATTTATAATTAAATTGTCATTTTTATCTGAATGCCTCACAAAAATGAACCTAGGCGTTACAAAAAATTAAGCCGAAGCTCGATTCACGTAGTTAAAGTGACGTCATAGATTATGTATGACACCTTTTTGGGGTGTGTGATATAGTAATGCTCAAAGAGACCAAAATTAGTAATATAAACTAAAACTCCTACAGAAGAGGCAATAGATTCCTTCACTCAGCCAGCTGACAGAAAAGCGCACAGCAACTGGGAGGAAGGAGATTACAGAACTTCTCAATGCTACACACAGCTGGAACAAACCGGAGTCGACCCGGCTCGTTTTTTCACGGCTCAATGAAAATGGCATTTGTACACAGAACCACTTTGTATTTTAGAATCTGGACTTGCGTTCCATGCGCAATAGAAAGTTTTTTCTAAAATGGGAATTCTTTAAAAAAAAACAAAAACTGGCTCCATAGTTAAAATTTTACCCTCATGTAAAGACATAAAAGCCCAACCTCAAACTTGACCTATAGCCTAAAAGGCGTTGCACAAATATTTAGCAGCAGGCTACATGTTGGTCTTGCAGATTATTCGTTTTATGATAAAAAATGAAACAGAGAAAAAGCTTGACTTTATTGTTACGCCACACAGCTAAACTCTAATTTGTTGTTTTTCATTCTTGTTTTCTTGGCTTTATGCGAGCATCCTGTACTCCATGTTTTGTGCCACTTGCAGGTCTAACAAAGTAAAAATAGTATTTTTGAGATGTTGTTGGTGTTTCCATGTGTATGAAGACATTTTTGGAAACATTCCCGTGTAGACAGGCACCTAAGTTGTGAGCTGCAGAGTAATAAGCACAGCAAGTGTCCTCAATAAATAACAGTAAATAGGCCTCGCTTAAACTGACCAGTCCAGCAAAGGTCGGTGCGGCTGGGAAGACTATTTTGTCCGTTTCCACTATAAAACTGGCCCATAGAACCAAACCTTGCCACATCATTGCTGAGCTCGATTCATTTGTAGGTCTGCAGAACACTGGTACAGTTAACTACTGGTATCATACAAAACAGGCCATTGATTGGGGGACAGAAACGTTGTCACTCTAGTATCATGCAATGTTAGACATTTGGGTTTATCCTCACCTGTCCATTGAGAATCTAACTGGTAGTGGAAAGATCTTCTGAATAAGCAGACTACACGAAACCTTAAAATAAGCTGCTTCTTAAGGGCAGAAGGGGCTTATTCTCCCAGGAGAATGAGGGGCGGTACAAGCCGGACCTGTAGCTGAATTGGCAGAAGACTGCATTTGTTGATTGGCCGATGGATTCTGCAATGAGACTACAGTTGGTGAGATGCAAATCAGTAATTGGTCAAACATTGAGGTGCAATTTTTTTTTTCAATTGTGGTGGAAGAGCATCTACGGCATCAACTGGACAGGACAACCCGCAAAAAACAAATATACCAAGAGATTTCAGAGAAACTGGCCGCCTAAGGGTGCATGCAAAAAATAACACTGGAGCGTCGACTACAGCAGCATTTCTCAATAGTGGTCTTCAAGGCACATTGCCCTGTACATTTAATGTGTTTCCTTGCTTCAGCCTAGGTGATTTCAACTGACAGGGGTTTGCTGAAATGCAATCAGCTGAATCAGGCAGAGAAACATCTAAAACGTGCAGGGCAGTGTGCCTTGAGGACCAGGGTTGGGAAAAACTGGACTACCAAACCTGCGCACCCACAGCCTGTCCACTTTCCTCCATTTTAGTGAGGATCAGCCTGCCATGACGAGACACAACCAACTTGGCTAGAACCGAACTTGACATTAACCAGCTTAGAGTGAGACTGGAAATTGGAGAAGGGGCTACAGCGTACCCCTATAAGGTACCAAACCACACCGACCCATGCTGGGTTTCTGTGAAAACAAGGAAGTAGATCCTTGAAGTGAATGTTTTACTCTTGATGTCATTACAGCTGCATCACTGTGAACTGAGCAGCATCTTGTAGTCAGATGTTTTATAATCAGATGAGTGATGAAACAGGTAAACATTAAGTAAAACACAGAGAGGGCATCTTATATCATGATTCTGTTATATATGGCATGATGTTCAGTGCTACATATGAAGAAATAAGTTACATTATGCAGTAAAGTGTTTCTGAGGAGCCTGGTGTGTCGTTTGAACTCCAGGCCTGCATGCTGATCTCAGAGCAGTTCTCTGAGGATGACACAGGCCCACTGTCACGTCTGCTTAATTATCTCTCTGCCTACATATATGAGCGATAAGGGGGTCCAACATGCAAGGTCTAACGGGCACAGCCTTCGCAGTAACCCCACGATGACATACAACTGCCTGCAACTTTAATGACACACCGTGAACTGCACTAACGTGGCAAATCTGCGCTGTCGTAAACACCCAGCCAGGTCTTGTCATACGTCACCCGCTAACGCCTGAAAACTAACTAAATAAACAAGGGCGACACCGGTTCGGTTTTCTGCGACTTCGGAGAGCACGAGTTTCTTTACAGTGAAACTCGGCGACATATTTCTGTGCAGAAAAGGGGGCTCTCCTTCACTCTCCGCTGACAGTCTGCTCTTCCGCATTGCTCGGCTTGCGGACCACTAAAGCTAAAGCAGAAACCCCCCCTCCCCTCTCTCTCTCTTCAGAGAAGCAGGGAGTCCCGAAACTTTTGACGGGCTTCACACGCTGTCTGTTTTTTTTTTCCCCCCCCCTCAACGCATGAATGAGCTCCTCTCTCAGCTCGAGCTAGCGACATGTTAGCTTTGTTAGTACCCTAATGTAACATTCCTACCGGGCCAAGGCTATCCGCGTCGAGTCCACGCCCTCACTGTTAACTCCGTCCGAGCTACAGTCAAACTCATATTCGCGTCCCAACAAGGCCGAACAAAACTGCAGCGAGGAGCTGCTCCAAAGCTCCCAATCAGTTTACCAAGCCGAGCAGCGCCCGGTCAGCTTAAACCGTTTCAACAAAAGACGTGGAACCGATGCTCGGGCTTACCTCGCTTTCTAGGAAACGAGAGAGAGGCTGAAGTCCCAACCAAAAAAAAAAAAAAGACAGTCCCCCTTTTCCCCCCTAAAAAGGGAGAAGTCCAACTTTTCTTGATCCAAATTGTGGGAGAGTTGAAGGCAGTGACGTCACGCCCTGAAATTCCAGCCGTCTCAGTCAGATCAGAGGTTTGCCCATGTAAGGCAGCAGGCCAAAACACCGACACACACACGCGGCACAGCGCTCACACACTGCTGTCTGCACACAGGGAAAAGAGCAATATACTTTACATTACTTCTCCCTGCGATAACATATGTCGCCGAGAAACAGAGACGCGTAAAATTAAACATCTCCACGTTTATTGTACAGTCAGAGGCGTATTCAGGATTCTCCGGGTCTCTCGGCTTCAGACAGTTTTAAGGTGGCTCTACCCCCGAGTCTGTGCACGTTTTGATAACTGGATGTTCTCATCATCAGTCAACACAAACCAGAGGTTTTTCATTTTCAAAGTATAAAATATTAAATTGAAATACGAGCTGTTTCTTTTTATGGCTCCAAACTATGGGGTTCCATTTGTATCAAAAATAAGTGGAAGTCATATGTGTAGATGTGTCGTTGCTATGTGTCGTTGGTCTATGTCGTTGGTCTATGTTGCATGTAGATGATGCACATGTAGATGTTGCATATGTCTACATTGCATATGCGTTCGCTGCATATGTGGTTCATGTCGTTGGTTCATGTCGTTAGTCGATGCTGTTGGTCCATGTCGTTGGTCCTTGTCGTTGGTCCGTGTTGCTATTGCCTGTTCTCTTCGCTATTAAAAAGTTTTGAAGTAGGTCATGTATGATCAAATAGTTTACTAGATATTACAAAAATGTTGGTCTTTCAATATCAGTGGTTTCAATAAAATTGTTTTCAAAATGTTAAGAGTTCTACCTCTTATTTTCTTTAGGCATTAGTCAGGGCAACTAACCAGGTCGAGGGGTCCTGGCCCAGTGAAGGGGGCGCTAAATTTCTTTTTAAATCTGTAAATCTTTATTTTGAAGAATAATTTTCACTGTCGGCATGTATTTGAACTTCTCTCTTTTATTTCCTTCAGCGCAGCTCACAGTTTTAAACAAATTCTGTAGTTTTCGGGATACTTCTAAATCTGCTCCTTAGTCGCATTTTTTGGGCTTTTACTGCCTTTAGTGGCGTGGGGTGGTAACACAACTAATATAATTAAATTAATAAATCAAAACGCTACAAAGCATTTATTATTAATTCTGGCAGTAGGATAATAATAATAATAATAATAATAATAATAATAATAATAAATAATAATAATAATAATAATGTGCCGTTGCAAATTACAAACCGGATTCCAAAAAAGTTGGGACACTAAACAAATTGTGAATAAAAACTGAATGCAATGATGTGGAGATGGCAAATGTCAATTTTTTATTCGTGATAGAACATAGATGGCAGATCAAAAGTCTAATCTGAGTAAATGTAGCATTTTAAAGGAAAAATTCAAAATTTCACTGTGTCTACAAATCCCAAAAAAGTTGAGACAAGTAGCAATAAGTGGCTGGAAAAAAGGAATTGAACATATAACCAACAGATGGAAGACCAATTAACACTAATTAGGTCAATTGACAATATGATTGGATATAAAAAGAGCTTCTTGGAGTATCAGTGTCTCTCTGAAGCCAAGATGGTAAGAGGATAATCATTGTTGCGTAGAAAGATAGTGCGGCAATACCAGAACAGCTTTAACAGAACAGCCGTAAAATAGCAAAGACTTTTAAATTATTATCATCAACCGTGCATAACATCATGAAAAGATTCAGAGAATTTGACACAATTGGTGTGCATAAGGGTCAAGGCCGTAAAACTCTACTGGATGCATGTGATCTCCAGGCCCTTAAACGTCATTGCACCTCAAACAGGAATGCCACTGTCAAGGAAATAACAGCATAGGCTCAGGAATACTTCCAGAAAGCATCGTTGGTGAACACAATCCACCTTGTCATCCGCCACTACCAGCTGAAACTCTACAGTGCAAAGAGGAAGCCATTTCTAAGCTCCACAAGCTCAGTAGTTTGCACTGGATCAGGAGTCAGTTAAAATGGAATGAATGGAAGTTGAATGAATGCTTGTGGCCTGGGCAGCTTGCATGTCTTGAAAGGCACCATTAATGCAGAGAACTATGTTCAGGTTCTAGAACAACATATGCTCCCATCTAGATGTCGTCTCTTTCAGGGAAGACCCTTCATTTTTCAACAAGATAATGCCAGACCACATTCTGCAACAATCACAACATCATGGCTACGTAGGAGAGGGATCCAGGTACTGAAATGGCCAGCCTGCAGTCCAGATCTTTCACCTATAGAGAACATTTGGTGCATCATAAAGAGCAAGGTGTGACAAAGAAGGCCCAAGACGATTGATCAGTTAGAGAGGCCTGTATTAGACATGAAGGGGAGAGCATTCCCATTCCCATTAAACTTGAGAAACTGGTCTCTTCTGTCCCCAGATGTCTGAGTATTATAAGAAGAAGGGGAGATGCCACACAGGGGTAAAAATGGCCTTGTCCCAACTTTTCTGGGATTTGTTGACGTCATGAAATTTTAAAACATATTCCCATAAAATTATATATTCTCTCAGTTTAAACTTTAATAATAAATGCTTTGTAGCGTTTTGATTTATTAATTTAATTATATTAGTTGTGTTACCACCCCACGCCACTAGAGGCAGTAAAAGTCCAGAAATGCGACTAAGGAGCAGATTTAGAAGTATCCCGAAAACTACAGAATTTGTTTAAAACTGTGAGCTGCGGTGAAGTAAATAAAAGAGAGAAGTTCAAATACATGCCGACAGTGAAAATTATTCTTCAAAATAAAGATTTACAGATTTAAAAAGAAATTTAGCGCCCCCTTCACTGGGCCAGGACCCCTCGACCTGGTTAGTTGCCCTGACTAATGCCTAAAGAAAATAAGAGGTAGAACTCTTAACATTTTGAAAACAATTTTATTGAAACCACTGATATTGAAAGACCAACATTTTTGTAATATCTAGTAAACTATTTGATCATACATGACCTACTTCAAGACTTTTTAATAGCGAAGAGAACAGGCAATAGCAACACGGACCAACGACAAGGACCAACGACATGGACCAACGACATGAACCAACAGCATCGACCAACGACATGAACCAACGACATGAACCACATATGCAGCGAACGCATATGCAACGTAGACATATGCAACATCTACATGTGCAGCAAACACATATGCAGTGAACGCATATGCGACATAGACATATGCAACATCTACATGTGCATCATCTACATGCAACATAGACCAACGACATAGACCAACGACACATAGCAACGACACATCTACACATAGCAACGACACATCTACACATATGACTTCTACTTATTTTTGATACAAATGGAACCCCATATTCTACTTATTTTTGATACAAATGGAACCCCATACCAAACTGGAGGAGATCATGTTTTGCATGCCCTTATAGGGAAAATTCTCAAAGAAAACTCTGCTCAAAATCCTATGTTGTTTACGTGTTCAGATGTTTCTGTGATCAAATACATGCTGGTAAAACTACTCAAGCTAAATGTTGCTGTGCTTTGATTAAGCCCAAAATATTCAAACAAAGAACTTTGCTTCTCATAGGAAATAAGAGCTGTAATGTATTCTACTGTAAAATTAAAATATATTTCTTTTTTGACAGGTATCCAATGAAAAACATACATGCACTGACTCTACCCATTTTTTTCAAAGAGTAAAAGTGCCAAATAATGTTTAAAAAGAATCTATCTTGAGAATAGAATGAGCCAGTTGAGATTTGATCGAAGTATTTTAATGTTTTAACAATATATGATCAAGTATGGTCGAGGTTCATATCAAAATTGCACTTTAGTTAGAAACTTAAAAGCAGGTAGCATCTGCGTCATTAGCAGCTAACATTTAGCCTCTTTTGTTATTAGAAAAGTTAAGTCATATCTTATACGATGTCACCATTATTTTTCCCTTCATATGTCATACAAACAATTTTACAAAGTTTTTAACTCTGTCTGTACAACAGGGCAACTCAAGAACCACTTCCTGTCTTACTTCAAAATAAGAGTTTCAAGTGTAGCTAAAAAAAAGAAAGAAAAAAGAAAGATATCCAGCTTTCGTATTTAGGCTTCATTAAAATAGCTCACATTTAATCCACCAGACAAGTGGCAAGAACTGAAAAGTGGTTTGTTACAAATACTTTGACTAGAAATTTAAAGGTATTTTTTAATCTTGAGATTTCATACCACAAGCTTTAATTAAGTAAGGCTAATAGGCCTCATTCACATGAAAACAGATTTTCTAAAAGCATCTTTAACTATTAAATTATTAACTCATAAATAATTGATGCAGTCAACCTTCACACTGTTTTGTTGTTTTGTTTTGTTTTTTCCCATTGTTGATGTTTTTCTAAATGAAAACAGTCAAAATAATCTGACAAATAAAAAGCACTACTAATACTTGTGATGGGCTTGGGGTTAAGGGTTAGGTTTGAGGTGGATTTCTCACAGCCTTGCTTTAAATAGTTACATGTGGTTATCTATACTTCAGAGTGATAAAGGTGATTTTTGCTAAATAATTTGGTAATTAAAAGAAGAAAACCTTATCTTGGGAGTCCCCCAAAAACATGCTGCCCTGGGCTACTGCCTGGCTAAGCCTATGCTAATGTCCAGGCCGATGTGCAGTGGACATCTATGAAGTGAAAATCGGGAGACAAAAAGCAACACTAAACAACTAAAGCTTTTAACCAATAGATTTTAAACATTAATTTTAATCCTCACTTAAAATCTGTCAATAAACGGGGGTGGGGGGGGTTGGACTCAGCATTTCACAAGACGGTGGCTAAAAAAAGGACGCAAGCACAAAGCACTCATCCGGTGAAGTGTGAATTGGCATATGTTATAATATGACCAAATTCAAATACAAACAATGTGCACTGCATGCTGCAGTGCTCCCATATCCTGTCATGCACCGCCTGTCTTCTGGAAACATGAGAAAAAAAAAGTGCTTGTCGGTGTCTGTGGTTCCATTCTTCAACCATAATCTAAAATTAAGTGGATTTTCTTCTGGTAAATATTACAGAAGTAACACTTACCAAATCTCTGAGTTTAATGGTTAAAAACCAGACACCAGAAATGTCAAAAGAGGGTAGAGGGGGTGGCGGGGGGGCTACGGCTGCTTCAGAGTCTGGGAATTACCCAGCAACCTACTGGAAGTGATTTATTTTAGCATTGATTTGCTTGGTTTATTAGACTTATATAGAAACAGCCATCAGCCCTGTCTGGTTATGGTTTGTGAGCTTTTATAATGTCCCACCGCAGTCTCAAATTTCTGTCACTTTTTCATGAAATATTCACCATTTCATCGTGTCTGCAGAGCTACATTAACCTCTGCAAGCGTGAGGACAGTGAACTTTATTTACCCTTTACCTTTTAGTTGTAAGCAGCTGTGCATTAGCTAGCTACGTTAGCCATTTCACCTGATAGAAGTGATTCATCAGAACTTGTAAATATCGACACTTTGCAATGTAGAGCTGAGCGCTTTTGTTCAGGTGTAAGGAGAGCTACAGCAGTGTCATGATGAGACAGGGAGCATCAAAAACTCTTAACCTGTAGCAGCTAAGTGGGATCTGGCTGAACAGTAAATCACCTTTCTCATAGATATGCATTTATTTTTCTAGCTGTTGTGACAAAAAGACCTTTTGTTGTTCTCTTACTGTGTTTATCCAGAAAGTATGTCTAGAAATTCTTTGTGTAGTGTCAGTGAGATTAAGCCAAAACGATGAAGATAACAGTGAAAGGAGAGGCACTCAAAAGGCTCCATGGACCATAAAGACAGTTTTCTTTGCAGACTCTCTCGCTAAACGCGGTTTAGACACAACAATAATACAAAGATTCAGCAATATTATTAATGGCTTTGTTCCAAGCGCCTGCGGGTTTCTAACTGTTGTGTGTTTCAAGATTGTGCGTGACAATGATGATAAAAAAGAAGTTCAGTCCTGCCGACTCAGACGTTCGTATTAATCCCTGTAGAGAATTTCTAAAGACTGCAGCAGCTGATAAGGTTGATTACTTAAATTGACGTGTAAAAATTATTACCAGTCATATAATTATATTTCCCTAAAAGGTAAAATCTTTGACTCAATCCCTGAGCTCCGGTGGCAAATTTTATAGAAATGAAAGAGATAAATAGACATTAAAGGAACAGTGTTATGTACTTTTTCAGCTTTACATCATGTCATAATGTTATTCCCTCATCAAAACCACACCTACAGTGTTCACTTGATTCTTTCATGCATGTTTGAGAAATCCTTTAATCTCCCGTGGCAACCATTCAGCTGTGCAAAATGCTTCGAGGGCGATATGGTTTCCAAGCTGAGCTTCTGCGTTACATAGCAGGCCTCCCCAACTCAGCTCCTTCAGACTAGCCAGAAGCAATTAGCAAACACCTGTTGGAACTGCACATCTGCTGAGCTCATTATAGGAGCTACTTCTCAGTAAAACGAAGGTGAAAATGTTGTTGAAAGGTTAATAGAAAAGCCACTCTGACCACTTTCCAGAGACGGAGTGTTGGATATAGCAGGAACTTCTTCAAGACACAGAAGCCCAATTTTAAAGCATCAAATAACGAAGTCAAATTTATTTAAAGTCACATTTGATACATACAGTATTTTTATAACAGGTAACATACTTGATCATGCTATAACATGGCACTGTGTGGCTGGAAAATAAACAATACATTGAGTCTGTATTTAATTTGATAATCATGAGACAGACTTCAGATGAAACTGAGTGTTTCTATTGGAAGTAGAAATCTTTATCATTGAAGTATGTTTTAATAATTAGGTAAAGTAATGACAAAACATGCACAAACATTAAAATCTAACTAATTCAGTTGACATTTTTGAAGGAAACATTGAGTCCATTAAAGGTTTTTAATTGATCAGAATTTCTATCAGCGACTCTCTTTGAAAATTTGGTTTTCCAAAAACCTGAGAACTTAAAACATCTTTCTGTTTCCAACCACAGTCAATACAGTCATACAGCAGAACAGGATGAGAAAGCTCATATTTTTGGGTCAGATGGCCGTTTACATGCTGTCTGTCTCTCTCTCTCTGTGTCTTTCTCTTTTGGCTGGAGGGATTGTTGGCGTTGGCTCCATCTGTTTGCCCGATGAGGTCAGTCTGAGGTTGGTTGGCCGTCAGTTCTGCGGTGCAGTCCGATGGAAATGGCGGTTCCACTTGTTGGAATCGGAATCGAATTATGACCAGCACCAGAAAGTAACTTTGCTGGATTCTCCAAATGTGCATGAAGGCAAAAAAGAATACAGTCTATTTTCTGGAACAAACTTCCAGAAAACTGTAAATCAGCTGAAACACTGACTTCGTTATAAAACTCAACTAAAAACCCACCTGTTTAGATCTGTATCTGAAACATAATCAATTTAATGATGGCGCTTGACTTAATGACATGTTTTGATTGTTGATTCTATGTTGCATGACTGTGTTTTTGTGTTTGTTATGATGTAAAGCACTTTGAAATGCCTTGTTGCTGAAATGTGCTATACAAATAAAATTTGATTGATTGATTGATTGATTGACATCAAGGTTATAGATTAAGCAGCATGGTGAACAAAAATTATTGTGAAACCAAATCATAAACAAGCAGACCAAACTCGGTAACACTTTATTTGAAGGGGTGTCCATAAGACTGACATGACACTGTCATCAACATGGCATAACACCTGTGATGAACATGAAGGAGTCTTTATGAATGTTTATGACAATTATCATGAAGTGTCATTCAGTGAATAACGACACTTTTAATGCAAAGTTGCTCTAAAAGTTGCATTGAAAGTCCATAAAAAATGTCAACTTTGCATTAAATTGTCATTATTTACAAAATCATGCAAAGTTGGCTCTTTTAATGTACTTTTAATGCAACTTTTAGAGCAACTTTGCATTAAAAGTGTCCTTATTTACTGAATGACACTTCATGACAACTGTCATAAACATTCATAAAGACTCCTTCATGTTCATGACAGGTGTTATGTCATATTTACGACAGTGTCATGTCAGTCTTATGCCCACCCCTTCAAATAAAGTGCTACCCAAAGCTCGTATTTTGATATCTTGGTTCTGTCACTGTGTTATTCTTAGTTTGACTCAACATTGAGAGCTAGACTCATTTACAACACCTTTTATGAGCAGAGGAGTTTATAATATATATAACCTTAAAAAAAGACGGTTCGACAATTATGTCAAATGCTATTGTTTACGTTTCCAGGAAGAGATGGCTCCAAAACAAAAACCAGATGAGATATTTCACAGGCATGAGGCTGAACACTAATATAAGGTCTGCAAAAAAGAAAAAAAAAGAGGAAGCGTGCATTTGTTTTAACAATGAGGGTTATAACTGATACTGAATTAATTGTGAGTCATTTCAAAAGCTCACCGAGCTCTAAGTCAGCAGGCTAGCATGTCTTTACAGGTGTAGGTTGAGCCATTTATGTTCCGACGGTCCCAGATATATCATCTGGAAGAAAAGATCATTTTAGCTCAATGTGAATTCACAGTGAAGGCCTTCTCCACTTGCAACATTATAGAAGTGACAAAATGTGCAAAAAGTCCAACTTCCCTCCAACATCAGAAATTCTTTTTAAGATGGCCAAGAACCTCATTGGTATCTTAGTATGACCCATGTGAGGTCTGTGGTGCCATTGGGGGGTTTAATATCTACTCCCTCTTCCAAGGCCTCTTAATTGCAAAGAGAGCTTAAAATTGCAGTATGTGACTTTTATTTAAATATATATATATATATTTGTTAAAACTATCACTTCGCTGTGAAAGTATGAGACAGATAATCCGCGAAAAGATAAATCTCCACCTTCTCGATGTGCTGGT
Organism: Poecilia picta; assembly: GCA_033032245.1. Lineage (NCBI taxonomy): Eukaryota > Metazoa > Chordata > Actinopteri > Cyprinodontiformes > Poeciliidae > Poecilia > Poecilia picta. Next base: position 5,763,603 of record CM065356.1, on the reverse strand, counting down.
ATTACCCTAAGAATACTGACCAAAAACAACCAATCAGAGCCAGGAGGAGGGTCTTAGCACTGCCAATCAACTTCATGTATGCACCACTAAATGTGCTAATGGTGGAGAATCAACTTACCATTCCAGGAAAGCTGTTTATCTCCCATAATTGGTGGCAATGCTAACTATCCTTAACATTCATGACCGGCTCCGCTGACCGACAGCGCTAAAACCCGCCTCCTGACTCTGATTGGTTGCCTCTAGTTAGTACTGGGAGAAGGAAGAGGAGCTCAATTTTTCACAGATTATCTGTCTCACACCATACTGTCATGACATAGAGTCAGTTTAAACTATATATATATATATATATATATATATATACACGAGCCGTAAGGAAGGAGGCAGAGGACTAGCGAGTGCGAGAGCCACTGTCCAGGATGAAACATCCAAGATTCATAAATACATCAAGGACAAAGCCTCAACGGACGATATGCTCAGGGAATGTCTCAGGCAATGGGGAACAGAGGATGAGGGGTTAGAGGTTCCATCATGGGAGAACAAGCCCCTACATGGGATGTACCACCGACAAATAACTGAAGTGGCTGATATCAGGAAATCCTACCAATGGCTGGACAAAGCTGGACTCAAGGACAGCACAGAGGCTCTCATCCTGGCTGCACAGGAACAGGCCCTAAACACCAGAGCAATAGAGGCTCAGATCTACCACACCAGACAAGACCCAAGGTGTAGGTTGTGCAAGGAGGCCCCTGAGACAGTCCAGCACATAACAGCAGGGTGCAAGATGCTGGCAGGGAAAGCGTACATGGAACGACATAACCAGGTGGCGGGCATAGTGTACAGGAACATCTGTGCAGAATATGGACTGGAAGCCCTGAGATCGAAGTGGGGAACACCCCCAAAGGTGGTGGAGAATGACCGAGCTAAGATCCTGTGGGACTTCCAGATCCAGACAGACAAGATGGTAATGGCGAACCAACCGGACATTGTGGTGGTGGATAAAGAACAGAGGAAAGCCGTTGTGGTGGATGTAGCAATACCAAGTGACTACAACATCAGGAAAAAGGAGCATGAGAAACTGGAGAAATACCAGGGCCTCAGGGAGGAACTGGAAAAGAACTGGAAGGTGAAGACCACAGTGGTCCTGTGGTCATCGGGGCCCTCGGGGCAGTCACCCCCAAACTGGAGCAGTGGCTAAAACTGATCCCAGGAACAACATCAGACATCTCAGTCCAGAAATGTTCAGTACTAGGCACAGCCAAGATACTGCGCAGAACCCTCAAGCTCCCAGGCCTCTGGTAGAGGACCCGAGCTCAGAGGATGAAAGAGAGAGAGACCACCCACAGAGGGTGAGAAGGGAATTAATTATATATATAAATTACAGGATAGATACACAAAGATTTAATTTCTAACAGCTGCTTGCAGTAGTGAGTGTTCATCTAAGAAGTGTGACTTGCAGGAGCAGGGAGGCTCTGTACTGGTTTCTCCTTTTAAATCAAGAGGCCCATGATACTTTGACTAGGCAGCAGATGTCCCACAGCTGATTGACTGAACCTGCCATGGACAGAGGAACAAGACCATCTCAGATATGGTAGGTTGTTACGTTGGCTACTGTTGAGAAAGATGGACAACAAAACAAATGGAGAAATTATGAATCACATCAGAATATGTGCACTTAAATCAATACTTAAAATGCTTTTCTAAACAACAGTGTTGGAAGATGTAAGTGATTTTAGTGAAACTTTTAACAATACAGCAGTGAAAGGCAGCGGTGTGTATGTTTCCTAACAGTGGCTAAAGCTGCTGCTAGCTGGTTTACTCTCCGATCGGAGGCTGTTTGTTTTATACACAGTCAGAGAATGGTGGATTGACAATGAGTAATAACAGCTATCTTACCCTTAAAAGGCAAGGTTATTACTAACCTTGCCTTTTATTATATCCTTACGATAATGAGTATCCGTGAATTTTTCAGTCAGGTTTCCCAAGGCAAAATCACACCGGAAGTAAAGGTACTGCGTTTCGAGTTATGGCGGCCATTGTGTGACATCACTGTGAAAAGGGTCTATAGCCAATGGTTGCTAGAGGAAAATGACCAATCAGCACAGCTGAACTCATGGGCGGGGAAATTGGCCCGCTACAGAAAATATGGTTAAGTTTTCCGACACTCGGGTGATAAAGTTTAAGACAGGGGGGGAATACTGGCCTGGACTGAATTTTCCGCCTTGAATAATGAGGGGGATTTTACACATAGCAGGTAAGCTGCAGTTTCTGTCGCTCAATGTGTTTTTTTAAGTCTTAGCATCCACATTGCTCAACTACGTTCATTAATTACTTTGTCTGCTCATCAGCTGCTATCATTTGTTCTTTGCTGCTAGACAGTTTTGAATGTTGCTGTGTTTTTATGCTTCTGTCGTCTGGTTAGCATAATGCTAATGCTGCTCTGGATAAATGTTTCTAAGCTTTTTAAAAAAATGTTAATAATGTTGCTCTTGTTGACTTTGTGTTTCTGTTGCTCTTACAATGTTAATGTTTGGTTTATATCATGGTGTTTGCTGGGTGAGGTTTGAGGCTGATTTAATTATTATATTCTATATATTTTGGAAGGAGGTGAACAGACCTTTAACCTTTAGTTGATTTAAGCCTTCCTGTTATTTTGCTGTATAAAGAATGAGACATTGTTGTCATTTTCTGGCCGTTAATTGGAGTCTTTGTACTGGATGAGGCACATAATCCCACCAAGATCCAGTTCTTTGCTTAAAAGTTAAACTTACTCAACCATTTGATTCAGTTATTGGAACAGAGACTCAACTACAACATGGGGGGACAAAGGCCTTTGAGGACCACAACTACACAATAAGCAGTTAAGCTCCATTCCCACCTCTGGCAGATGTAGATTTTCAATTACTTTTGTTATTTTATTTATCTAAAAATTTCCCAATATGCCTCTCTAACTGGGAAAAAATAAAAACGTTCTTAAGGTGCTTATTCGGAGTCTGGACCTTTGGGTGTTTTTGATGGTTTGATTAATAATAATAATACATTTTATTTGTAGGCGCCTTTCTGGACACCCAAGGTCGCCTTGACATAAAAACAAGTAAATTATAAAATGCGTACCAGCAATAAAAAATAAAAAAACACAAGATTTATAAACCAGTACAAAGATAATTAAAAGCTATATGCTAGTTCAAACAAATGGGTTTTGACTTTGGACTTAAAATATTGCAAAGACTCAATGTTACGGAGATTAGGGTGATCTCAAAGAGACCTTCCAACCTCAAAGACTAAGGAGATCACTACCAAAAGCAAAAATAATCAAATAAAAACACTTTTTTTCTTCAACACTTTATACTCCTTAAATTTTTTTATCATCTTTTGAGAAATGTCTCTTATTTCCTACCAGAAAAACTCCTTGGTTGAAGTAAAATAAGAGGCCTTTACCGTATGTGTATGACCTTAACTTCTTTATTTGTACCCAGTTTGGCTGAATTATTTAAGAAATGATGTTTTACTTTGGATGAAGCAAGTAGAAAGACGTTGTGGAGGACAGTGGGTGATCAAAACAACATCAATACCTTAGTGGATGAATTCTTAAACATGGCAGTGAACATTGTTGTTTAATATCATATAGTCCAACATGTTACTTCTCGTTGCCTGTACATGATCTAGGCTGTATTTACGCTGCAAGCCACAAGGTTTCGACGCTGGTATGTAAATTTTTACCAAACAAAAGCTTCATTGCTTCATTAACATCGACTATTACATGCTCACTTGCTATTTATACATTAGTGTCCACGTTTTTGACTTGTTGAAGAGTTTTTGATAAAGCGACTCATTTAAAGAGCGCTTTAGCACATCCTGGTAAAATAATGACTTCTCCCTTGTTCCGGTCACTTCACAAGAACCTGGAGACGTTCTGCCTCTTTCTTTCCCCCGTTTGTGGAAGCTCAAAACGCTTCCACAAACGGGGGAAGCGTTTGTGGAAGCTTCGTTTCAGGTCAGGACAGGCCCACATGAAACGACTGCCAGCCAACAAAGCAGTCGTTTCATGTGGGCCTGTCCTGACCTCAGTGACCTCCGTCTCGCAAACTAGACAATTAGTTTGCATGCTTATGATTGGATGCAAATACAATAACTGCTTTTTTTTCCGCCTCCGTTTCCCTTCTCCTGGCTACGTTTTTTTTTTTTTGCCCCCTCATAATAGTGACATTGTGTGTTTTTGTGTTTGTTCGTGCCAGTGCGCTCGGATATAGTTCATCTTATCTCGCCTCCTTCCCCCCCCAAAAAAATACAAAATTGTGATGGATGAGCGATACAATTATCAATTCATTTTTATGAGACGACAAGCAAGGGAGAAAAAAAGCTGAATTTAAAAAGAGGTTGTTTTAGAGGCAAAACTGTAGAAATAAATAAACCCATTCTGAACGCTATCTATTCTCAGATAATTTGCACTTTGCCGCAGCTGATTACGTTGCGCTTCAAGCTGTGAATGTACTTTTTTCTTCGCCGTGCATGAAGAAAGCATCAACGAGCTCTGCAGATCGAGCACACTGATAAAAAAGGAGAAAAAAAGCAGACTATTTGAGCTGTTTCACCGTCTTACCGCGCGTTGCCTCCTCAAAGTTCCAGGGCAAACTGCAAAAAGGTAATCTCATTTGTAATGTGTGACAGCTTATTTGCAACTATGCACACTGGCATATTTTTGCCCCCCCACCCCCCCCCCCCTCTCTCTCTCTCTCTCTCTCTATAATGGGCCCGCCAGTGATGCTTCTTCCTCTCGTAAACTCATAAAGCTGATTTCACAAAGACACCCTGGAACAGTTTAGATGACACATTGCCATCGCCTGTGAACTCAAGTTATCAATCAAGCACCAATTAACATGCTGGGTTAGAGGGAATCAAGAGGCTCTTTGAAGTTCTGGAGCTGGTGTGAGCGCCTCTACGTTTTATCCATAGCATCTGAAAAAAAAGAAAAAGAAAAACTCCACCGAAAATGATTGTTTCCATTAGTTTTTATTGACATTTCCAGCTTTTTTTTTTTTATTTATTTATGTTTTCGTGGGTGGTAAATAAGCAAAAAAAAAGTCGACACTGATCAGAGTCAGAAAAAAAAAAGTTTGTGAAATTTCAGTTTATCAATTGTTCCAACATCGGATATCCTGTTTTATTCGCTGGCTGCGACACCGTTCCCCCCTCCACCCCCCCCTCCTCTCTCCACCTCCCCAACACAAACCACCACTTCCTCTGTGAAGGTGAACCTCAAACTCAGTACACAGCACAGCAGCTGCACAGTAAACGTGCGCTTCCCTACGGCGACAGGATCCTCAGCGTGTGTGTTTCGTCGACACACACAATCGTCTTTTTTCAGAAAGCGGCCCTCTTGGTTTCGATTAGGCCCAGTTTTCAGGAATCAAAAGGCCCTCGATGATATCATGCAGGTTACCTCCGAAAAAGTGAAACCGATGCGGCTGGCACGATGTTTTCGTACCAGTGAAGTCATTCAGTTTCTGACTGTTGTCGATATAGTTTTCTTTTTTTGTTGTTTTTATTTGAAGGGGTTTCGAGAAAGCGTCAAATATTCACAAAACATACCAATAAACATCAAATGGTGTGCCTGGGAATTGTGTGGCCCTGTTAATTACAGCAGAGATAGCAGAGTTTAGTCTTTTGCAGACTCGAGCTAAACGGGGAGAAACAAAAGTAGGCGAGTGGCACATTCTCTACAAAAACAATGTCCCAAAGCTACTAATCAGACAACTCCTGATCTAGATCTAGACCTTAGATTGCACTAATGAATTCTAATTCTTGTGTTTTAGCATGTAAATATGTATTAAAGTGGTAGACAGACAATCCCTGCCTGCAGCAAGAAGTCTTAGCATAAATGATCTGCACTCGCATGCTTCGTGTTGCACCTTTGAAGTGGTGTTTTTTTGTTTTTACGCTTGATTCTGTTGTATCCTGAAATCATTTTTTAGCGGCGTGGAGGAAGGCGTGTGGCATTTAATGTAGCTCTGTTTCTCAGCTGTTTTCCCTCTGAGTAAACACCTTACTTCCTCACTATGCTTACTATATTTTATCAGGCAAAAGAAGCCTGCCAGATAACATTCAGGGAGCAGGGATCAAAATAAAACTAATCACAACTGTGGCAAAACGGAGAAAAAGTGGGGAAATGTAGACCGTGTCTTAAATAATTTATTCTGTTAGATAGAAAAATAATTTCTATCTAAGTAATCTTTTACTATAGGCACAATGTTGACGACTATTATTCTTTTGGCATTAAAAAAAATCATACTAATAAATTAGAAATATAGTTGTGCTTAATTAGCTTCAGCTAACTAGTGTGGTTAAGCTAGCCTTGTATCCTAGCTTTGCTGTGCTAACATAAAGGCCAACAAACAAATAATAAAACCTGCAAATAGTTTAAATAATAGCATTTGTAGTAAATTATGGGTCTTGGAAGAATAACTGTTTAACAACACATTATGTATTGGATTTGCTAATGAGCATTATTAGTAAGTAATGGCTAATAATGACTTGTCAGTAGCCATTATTGGCAAATAATGACTACTTATTAGCCATTATTTGCTAGTATTTAAGTAGCAAATAATGGTACTCATTTGCATTATTTGCTAATAATGCTAATAATAGCAAATAATGCTAATATTAGTTGCTAATATTCTCCAAGCCAGTCTTTCTCCTGCCATATGGGTATTATTCTGTCACCTGTCGCTAATAAGTGTTGTTTGTTTGATTGTTTGATTCATATGTGTTTTTTGCTCTGGATTATCCTAAGTGTTGTTAAAACTATGTTTAAAAAATAACTCATTCAGGAAAATGGAATACATTTTAACTTTAATTAGAAAGATCACTTGTTGCAAAAGAATAAAGTTAACTCAGTTAAGATGTTCATTATTTATTTAGCAGAGTATTTTGAAAAGCTTACTAAACTTGACTTGGTGGCCTTGTTATCTCCAAAGCTTTCACTTCTTTTGGGTAAATATGGACATTTTGATATTTCTTGTTGCATCACCATGCTTCCTAGAAACACATTTAAAAGCTGTTTGGCCATGAAATCATCAGAAAAGGCAGTCTGCTTTTTGCTCATCTGGATCTGAATTCATGTTAAACGTAGAAAATGGAGCAAGATTAAAGCTAACTCTAAGTTAATGGCCTTTCAACTGCACTTGCTTCATAGCTTTAATACACCGTAACCTTCAAACAAGAATAAAAAAATAAGACATTTCTTTTATACACCAACACTGTTAATTTGCAGCAAGAAGGTCCTGGATTAGGATCCCAGTCTGGGCTCTTTCATTTATGCATTGTTCTCACTAGCTTCCTCCTACAGTTCAATAACATGACCTGTGTGTGTGAGCATTGTTGTCTGTCCTGTGTGTTTCTTTGTAGTGGGCAACCTTGCAAAAATGTTTGAGTATAAACAGGAGTTGAGATTCCATTGACCATAAAATAACACAAGAAATGTTAGAATTACAAAATAAATTTCTCTAATGGAAATGAAAACGCGACAAAAAAGTTATTGTACTAGGATGAGGTAGTTTGTCGGCTGCATTGAAACGTAAATATGAACAACTGGATGTTACTACTGGTGGAAAAGAAGAAGTAGCAGGAGGATGACAACGGTGCATGTTTTTTAATGACTTGTCACATGAACAAACTTATTCACACATAATTTTAATTTCATTATTTAATGGAAAATGCCGCAATTCAGCATTAGTGAAATATTGACAAAGTTTTATGCATATTTGCAATGGAAACACAGCTAATGGGAAAATGGATGGGTACATTTTTTAAAAAAGGTAACAACCAATACAGTTGTGGGTAAAAGTTCTAGCGACGGTGGAAAAAAAATCTGTCTTTTGAGGCTTTAGTATTTTTTTCAAACTAGCCATAAGGGGTCCATCCACAACAACTATACTGACTCTAAAATTTTTATTATTGATACATTTTTATTAAAATATTTATCTGCATCAGTATTTAAATAGATCAACTATTGATGAAGCTCTGCCTTTTTAGTCATGCAACCTGTGTCTCACTTGAAACATGTTTTCTCTTCACATTACAAGTGCCAGATAACTCTGAGCCCCAGATTTGGCTCTGGTGACCTTTTATAGAGATGATGGCAGCAGCCATGGACACGGGGAAGCTCCACGTTGGCACAACAAAGGCTTGCAGTGAAGCTAGATTACAGATGAACGCAATAGCAGTAAGTGAAAGTGACAAGGAAGTATTATCCCTTTCTGAGGTGATGATTACCTGCAGCTGGAAGACTGAGAAAGGTTATCTTTGAAACCAGCGCGCAGGGCATGCTTTGAGAAAATGGACCAGTGCAACGCCGTGTTGTTATTTTTTTAAAATGGTATGTGGGTCATTTGAATTTCTCAAGGGGTGAAAAATATTGAAATTTTTGCCCATTCTTCTTTGCAAAAACAAAGAAGCTCTGAAGCATATTGGATTGAGAACATCTCTGAACAGCAGATGTTAATTCTTGTCAGATATTCTTGACTGTATTTGGGTCTGGACTTTGACTAGGTGGGATTCTTTGGTGTAAATGAGTCGATTGTTAAATTTTGTTGTATGCTTGGATCATTTTCCAGTTGCATATGGACCCTCTGCCCCCTCCTCAAGTCTTTTCAACTGCCTAAAGATTTATTCAGCATCTTCTCATCAACCCTGGAAAGCTTCCTCAATGCGTGCTGCAAAATGGCGCACACCCCCATCACCCCATTTTGAAAGTAGGTTAAAAAGTTGAGACAGAAGACTTTCTTTTATTTGTTGGGTCTCTGCATGCCTGGAGGCAACTGCAAACGGTACTCGCCTTAACTTTCAAGAAAAGCATCTTCCAGTCTTGCTTTAGGGCCAGATTTGCAAAGTGCACAACAAGCAGTCGTCCTGTTGACAGAACTTTCCGCTTAGAAGTAGCAACTTTCTATGGATTTTGTTCTAAACCCTGCAGGTAAGTATTACTGTAAGGTATGTGGTGGAGAACAGCCATACAGTCTAGGACTAAGCTGAGGGCTGGATATTTATCGTATTGTTTAATTTGATAAATTTATTATGACAATCATTTTCACAATAAGTTCCAATTCATGATGTTTAAACCCCCCAAAATTGTCAGAATTGCTAATTTTACTGTTTTCTCCAATTAGGCTGAGAAATACAAATGCATCTGAAAATTATTAAATGCAGTGACTGTGTGCAATTTAGTGGTACACTTATGTGGCTGGTGACCTAAAGACGTGCATTACAAATGACTATGTTTTTCAAGTATTTGTTTGTGTGGCTTTGTGTGATTGCTGTCGCCCTAAAAAAATTTTATTAACTGTTCTAATTTTAACTTTTAGTTTTATCGCAATAATACCACAAAATATTGTGGTAAAACTTTTAAGTCTAACCTTGGAGGTATGTAAGCAGAGGACAAGCTTTAGCCGCTTCACCTCTCAGATCCATTTTGCTCAGCTGCCACCAACCGGCTTAGCAAGGTTGGTGGCAACTACACATTATTCAGGTGTATGCGAAAACATAAATCACCCCCCCCCCCCCCCCCCCAAAGGAAGGTACGTCAGAGTGAAGGAGCGTAGAAAACACCACGCTCGCTCTACCCCCATCCGCGCCCCCCAGGCAACGATACGTGAAGGGTAGAACTCGCTACATTTACCTCGTTATGTTCGCGAGGTGAAGGAGCACAAGGCTCGTTGAAGTGTATAGGAAAACCCCAGACGGGGTTTTGACGCCCCCTCTGGTGCTTTATTGCATGCGCTGCATAGCCACTTTTTGTGCCACTGTCATCAACTAACTCACCCACTCTGTGGTCATCTAGCAACAACCAGCTTCAGGTTTCGCCATTGTGTTTCATACGTGCTTAAAAATGGAAAAACGACAACATGGGGTGAAAACCGTGAATAAAACAGGAAAAGTCATACTGCCAGTTTGGCAGTATTGCAGATATTTAAAACAAAAGAAACGCATCAATAATGATCAATATCGAGTGATAGGAAATGTTTATACTGTGACTTAACTTGCATCTTTCTGGTCTTAATAGAGGGAGGGGGGAGGACCGCAATCTGAAACATTGACTCTGAGGAAAAAAAATCCCTTAAAGACTTTCAGCAACCTCTTTTTTTATCATTTCACACGGCGAGAATTATATCAGATGTCAGCATAATCTGACATCATTATCGAGATCAAAATGTGTCTGACACGGAGCGACCCGGGGCGCTGACAGCGGCGCAGCCTCTGTGACGGGATGATATGGATTACACTCTGCGAACCGACCTTGGGCCTTTATCGTTTTTTTTTTTTGTTTTTTTTTTAAACGACTGCCACTCGACGACCACATGTGTCGCATCGCTGCCAAATAAAACCCAAATATCCCCCCCAGATGATTAAGGTCAACGCCAACGCTGGTCTACAGAAGCCATCCTAGCATAAGCCTCAGAGAGCAGAGGGGCTGGGTGGGATTTGGAGGAGGTTGAGCGGGTTGACCCCCCCCCCCCCCTGGACTCTGGCTTGTCTTCGCCGGTAGGTCTCCTTGTGGATCCCCCAGGTTCCCCTCTGCCTCGCCACGGCGACATCAAGATGACGGTGCCGCCATACCCTGTGGGCTTCTCCTCCCAGGCGCTGTGACCTGTTGTTGACTTTCATTTTCTGTGTCATTAAGAGGTTTAAGCTTCTTCATGAGTTTATCCCTGGATCACAGGGATCTGCGAGGCTCACCGGTCATTTGCTGTCAGTGTCCCAAGAGCGCAGATTGTTAGGGCCTGCTTTACTCTGAAATTGATGGAAATGTGTTGGACTAATTTGGCTTTAGCAGGATTGGCTGAATATTAGTCCACTCATCCCGTGGATTATCCCCATGGCTCACTCCAGTGAATGCGGCGTGGATTGGAAGAGCTGTCAAACTACATTCCTCATTCTCCTTCAGTATTTAGCTCCCTGCATAAGAAATGTGCATTCATTTCATCTATGCATTTTTTTTTTATTCCTGTAACGACGAGGACTGATGCTGCCGCAGGAAAGCCGCGTAGCATATAATGCACGCTGTAATGAGGGCTTTGGGAGCTCTTAACCGGTGAGATGAGCTTATCTGCACAGTGTGTGCATTCATTTAATCTGAGTTCAACATCAGGTGTCAAGTATGATTACACACTGATGCACGTGCTATCAACAAAATAGATTTGTGGCAGCACTACAGTGTCAGATGTGAGTGTTTTTATGGAGTGTTGGAAGAGGAAAAATAGATGTACATTAATCTGAGATTTGTGACCGCTTTCCAGTTGGTGTTTTTTTTCTCCATATTTCTGACCCGCCAATACAAATTTTTTTCTTTGAGAAAAATAACTGGCAATTTGAGTTTATATGGTTGGTGCAGGGCCGGCCCAAAGCATGTGAAACAAGTGCCTTCTTAAGGCCCCCTCGCCGTCAGTGGGGCTCTGGAGAGGGAAAAGCTAATGGGATATGAAAAAAACCCATAAAAAAACACCTTTGAATTACACAAAATAAATAAACATGGAAATCAATTTCTATGTTATTGGCATGTTGGGAAAACATAAGATATTAAACTTGTCTGCTGATGTTACTTTAAAGTAGTTAAAATAATATGGCACAGTCGTATACTAAAATGCATTTAAAAATGCAGATTTTTTTTTAGGTTGCTACTCCTGTAAGGTTAATCAATCAATCAATATTCATAACAGGCATGATGTAATCCAATTACAAATGACACTAACAATAATGGGTATGTTGCACGCTTAGCTAAGATGATTGGCAATATTACTGTCTAAAATGATTAAAACAGGCTTTTATTCTTTAAGAAAGGAGACGAGACTGTAAGCAGTTTAAATTTTTGACTGTCTGACATCCTATGTTAGTTGTTAGATGGATTAGCATCGCTAGCCAGTTGTAAATGGTTGTGTTCATGTGTGTTCCCTAATCTCATAATGCAGTTGATTGTGTTTTACTAAGCTTACTCATATAGTATATGAACATTAATCTTCTTAGTTTGTAAAAACTCTTTGCTGCAAATGGGCAGTTTGCACTGATGTTTGCCAGTCTATATGACTGACAGCTACTGTCAATAGGTCTTTATTTCTCATCAAAAGGTTTTGGATAAAATTAAACTCCAGTTTGGTTTAGATTCTTGTCTGTTTTCAGCCATCCATGCATTGATTATTGACTATTTTAACAGAGAAATCAACTAAATAAAAGCAGCCTGTTTGGTTTTTTTTGTTGTTTTTTTTGTTGTTTTTTACTGGCTTTACAGGAGTTAACATGCAGGTAGGTTGTTTTGATGTCCATCATGGCAGAATGGGCTGCTTTCTGCAGTCACGTGCAATGAGTCAATACCCTCTTCCATCAGTAATAACCTCCATAGAGAAGAGTGTTTTGGTTAGCATAACCTGGAAAACGTTGACATTTCTGACCAACCACTCATAAATGTCAGGTCAGGTCAAAAACACAGAGATTCACGTGACTCACTGATTTTCTCTGCACGTTCATTACCGCCACGAGAATTTAACACTATTGGCTTCTTTTCTCCCCCTCCAGAATATTCATTTAACGTAGTGAGGATTTACCCCCTAATTTCCTCTCCAGCAGCAACACGACTGACCTTCCTATTGGCTGTGGCATGTTGAAGTGACAGCTGGTGTGATGCAACAACAACTCACTCCCCTCCCCATCCTCCTCCTCTCCATCACACAAGTTATAAAGAGCAATATCTAGTTCCATGGATTGAGATAAGCTTAGGTAGATTAATGCTCCGGGACACTGAAATATTTGCTGTATAAAACTCCTGTTTAGAAAACAATGGCTGGTTTCTGCAGACGAGAACCTCTGATCTGGCAGATGGCACGAGCTCCAAAAGTTCCTCCATGTTCAAGGCAGAGCTTCTCCCCTGGTTTGAGCTCCTGTGGCTTAATGGGATTTTAGAGTCTACATTCAAATGAAGTCTGTATAGGAGGAAAAAAAAAAACAGGATTATTTTTTTTCAGGCTGTTTAATCTCTCTCTCTCTCCTATTTTTTTTTTTTTTTTGCAAAACTGAGCCTGTTCCACAATTTTTTTTTTTTTTTTTTTCAGCATTCGTGGAAAAGCGAATGCTACAATCAGCGAACGCTAGAGCGCAGACGGCCTATCAGCTCAGAGAGCCAGACGGATGCCCTGTGGACCGTTTTCTCTAACGTGAGGCGCGCTCAGTCACTTCGACTCACTTCAGCCCGGCTTGCTGCACCGCGCCGTGCCCGCCTTCTTCTTCTTCTTCTTCTTCTTTCTTCCAAAAGCACTCCCATCCTGCTCAGCAAGGACAGACGCTTAGATGCTCCGTTGTCGCCGCCGCCGCCAGACGCAGATCTTTCAGTGAAGAGCGGCTCCATCTCCGACTTCCCATCAGTCAGACCCTCCGTCTCTCTCTCTCTCCCCTCTCTCTCTCTCTTCTTTTCTCTCTTGCACCCTGCCTGCGTCTTGGATCATCTAGCTCCTCATCAGACAGATAAAAGTTCTGGTGGAAAACCCCCCCAAACCCATGAGAGGTCCCTTCGCTTCCTGAATCGACAACCTGATTCCCGGGAGACCTCATGATGCCCAACGCGTTCCAGCAGAAAAAAGGTGAGACGACCAACTTAGGCTCGTTAATTATAAGTTAGACTGACAACTGAAAGCGGCAGGAATTAGTGAACAAAGCTCACTCAGGTTCTGTTAAACCCACGTAGGCTTTTGCAGAAAAGTAAATATCACTCTGTGTATAAAAAGCAAGCTTCACTTTGCTTCAAGGAATATATTTTTCATTCCAATATCAATGCGCTCTTATTTATTTTTTTCCCAATTGTGGACTTTTGTTTTTTTGTTCATTTGTTTCTGAAATTAGCTCATTCCTGAACAACTTTAATTTACAGTAAGGAGCTCACACCTGAGCAGCCAAACCCAACACCCACTGCATGCAAAGGCCAGAAGCACTCGCCTGCCAACACCTGCATTGATAAATCTGTAGAATTTCCATACAACTTTCATGTCGGTCACCAAATCCGAGAGATTTAATCGCTCAATCGCTCGTTCAGTCCCAATTCGCAGGCATGCAAAGCGGCCGAGGCACATACAGTAGACACAAGTGTGATAAATCAACTGACATCTGATAAGCAAATGGGAACGGTGCATCCGCTAAAATAATAGCCCCCACTTCTTTATCTACTGTATTTAAAAAAAAAACACTCATGTAAATAGGAGGCTTTGTTTTTTTTTTTTTTTACACCCGCCACCATGAGATATGAGCAATTTGAGAGAACTTTTTGATTCACTTTGGATTTTTGTGTCAGCTTTGCATCACAAGCGCCTTCTCCCCTGGTACACGGGAGACACTCAAATCAAAAGGTGAGTGGTTTCGATAAGAAACTTTTGTTGTTGTTTTTTTTACTTTACCATCAGAGGACTTTATGAAAGACTAGCTAAAAGAAAAACCCAACAGATTACTGTAAATGTTGTTTAATGCACAACGTGACCCCACGCTTCGGTTGGAAATTTCTTTAGTTGAAATCCACTTGCTCTACTTTTGCTTGTGGTCTCCAGTATGTGGAACATTTTTTTTCTCTCTCTCTCCCCCCCTCCCCAAAATGCAGCATCAAAAAAACAGAAAAAAGTGTCTCTCTGCGAGTAAACGTGAAGGTGCTGAACTTCCACCTGCAACAACTTTCTAGGCTGCAGAGATGCTTTTTTTTTTTTTTTTTTTTTTTTTTTTTTTTTTTTTTTTTTTTTTTATAAGCGAAAGCACATAGTAATGATGTGACTCTTAGGGAGCCTGGAAAATCATTTTATGGCAAAAAAATAAATAAATAAAAATGCAACTTAATGAGGCACGATGGTTAGTCGGTTTGAATTATCTCTGGTTCATACAAGCTGTGGGAGTTTTTTTTTTTGCAGGATGCATGAAAAGAAAGATTTAAGATTGTGATTTTTGTGAATTAAATTAACAGCTCAGGTTTTGGAAAAGAAAAAAAAGGATTTTAAGGCCAAATGTAATTTTTGTTTGCAAATTAATTCAAATTTAAATATGCAGGTAAAATATTATGCATACGTTTGCATATTTTTTAAGATAAAATCTTGAACTTTCCCCCTTTTTGAATCCTTCTCCATCTATCTACCACAAATGCACTTTTAAAAAAAAATGTTACTCATTTATTTATTTTAGACTTCTGGAGTCTTGGTCAGAGCGCTTTCATCCCTCACCAATCCCACGTTTCCATGTTGGGATTTAAATCCGTTTACCGCTCTGGCTGCAGGAGAAGCAGCAAAGGAGCCGACATGAAAACACACCTACATACCACCGGCGGGTCGAGACAGTTTGATGCACAGGAATCTGGTCGGAAGTGCGAGGGCGCGGACTTTTTCTGACAGAGCTCAGAAAGCTGAGGAAGAGGCTGACCTCCCCGTGTCTGAACGGCAGGGTGATTAAAAATGCAGATGAAAAATAAATTAACAGTGCTCTCTATCCAGGACTGCATTCATATTTTAGTTTTTTTTTTTGTTTTCCTTTTTCCCTCTTGGCACAGAGCGCGAGTGCACTGTTGTTTTGTTGAACCGTGGCCTACAGCTAGGAGTGTGCAGTTCCTGTTCAACCACCCCCACCCCACATACACGTATAGACCAACGCCGACCAGTGGCGGTTGGCGTTTGCCTCCGCCAGCCGCTCTGACCTTGCAGCTCGCGGTTAGTAATGTGGGAGAATTTGATACGGCTGAAATCAAAACTGGGCCACGGTGTGACCGAGCGCAGGGGAAGGATCGGGGTGGAGGGGAGGGTGGTGGGAAGAGCTGCGACTGTTAAACGTGGAGGAATAACGGCAGAATACCGCCAGGAGCGCGTCTGTGTGGGAATCTCTTCAAACACACCAAGTGTGGCGAGAAAGAATTCAAAACCGGTTGGGCAGCTTTGAGTCTTCACCGCTTGCATCACAATGCACTTAAGAGACAGTGGAAGTTTCCATCGCTTCCATGGAAATACACCCTGGTAGTTACCTTGTTGGCTAAACAGTTCAAACTAGAAGTTTAGTTTCTGGGCGACCGGTAGGTTTGGTTTCTGCTTCCCTTTTCACCTAAGAGATTCGTCACAGATGATTTCATGGTATTCACGTTGAAAATGGTAGTAATAATATATCGATTAATTACCTGTAATTTGAAACAAAAGTACAAATTATTCTGTTGTCTGCTAATATGAAACATTTAAGTCATTTTGACATTTAGAAATACAGCATGAACACCTATTAAATTCACATGTTTATGTGAAAACTTATTCTTATTGAGCCGAATATCAAAAAAAATTGTTGCTATTCTATTTGTAGAGTAGCGGAAACAACTCAAACTTTATTTACGGAGCGGTTTTCATACAGCCGAGTGTAACACAAAGGGGCTTTACAGAGGTTAAAAATAGGTGGACAGACGTAAAACCACAAGAGAGGTACACCAGAAATGATCCACCTGAGTCAACAGACAAAAATAAAACAGAAAACAACAAGAAGCAAGTGAAGCTATAGATAAAAAGTTAAACAAATCAGTAATAGATGGTGAGGAGGCAGAATTAGCTCCTCAGTGAACTAGCCTGCAGTCAGCTGCTTTACAGACATGTTACCTGTAGAAACTGTAGTTTTAAAATCGTTATTGGCTTTCTGAAAATATGTCCAAACTGACAGATTTGCCTTTTTTTTTAAGCTGGTTTGAAATGGAGGGACTATCTGTAGGGCATTTATTGTATGTTTATTGTGGTAAATTTCTTTTGATTATTTCGTCTAATTGTTGTTGCAATAAATTACAACAACTGATTTTTAAACACCCCCTAAAACTGTCACAGTTATCAAGATCCACAGCTCAACACTTAACTGGTGGATGTTTGGGGCAGCGAAGGGGAGAAGGTGGAGTGATTCAGGCACGTGGTTCCTATTGGATCATTATCCAGGGTGGTGCGGAATAATAAAGCCACCTGTTGCTATGGCATGCTCCGGAGCGTCCCGTCTAAGACAGAATACCTCTGAAGATACGGAGGCAAAGCTTTGGAAGTAATCTACCAAATTTCAGCCACTCAGACCTGCTGCTCTGGAGAAAACACAGCAAAGATTTAATGATGGCACCCATTATTTGTACACGTCGTCAATCTCATTCCTGCGTTTGCTGGATGAATCTGAGCCATCATCCAGCAGGAAGTAGACGGTATGCGTTTAAAATTCCGAGTTCGGATCTGCAGAGTGCATTCTGGGCGTTCTCTCAGCTGGCCTTGAGAGGAAGTCCTGAATATACAGGCTTTGATTTGACTAAAATTGGAATTCCAGCCCACCAAACACCGAACACCATCACACACCTCGCTCTCAACACCTCCGAGTCGTTTGCTTGGACGAGCAAAGCAAACTGATCTCAAGGTGAATCACCAAAGCGCTGCAGAAAACTTTCTGCAAATGTACTTTATAAGACTGCGTTTTTGAAGGAACCAATAGACACTCATTGTCCTGAAGTGCTAAAATACATATATTTATATGAACAAGGACGGATTGAGAAGAATACAGGCCTCTGGGCTGAAACCAGATTTGCTGCAGTCGCAAAAAAAATGAAATGTTTTACTGATGTAAATTACTGAACTTTAATAGGTCTGCATATATACATAAGATGATGTGTGGTTGGCTTAACATGTATGGCATCATTTTAGGACCCGAAGTAATAGGTAATTTCCAGATATTTGTATAGTATAGTTTAAAATAATAAAACAATCCAATGTTTTACAACAAAACCCTACATGCGAAAAGAGCCTGTGAGTTTAATATGAACCAGAGATGCACCGATCAACATTTTTCACTTCCAATACTGATATCTAACATTGGCCGAACGATCCGACACAGAAATAGTACAGAATTGGTTTAAAACATGTATTTTTTAAAAAACGCAAACCTAAATGTACTCAATTACAAATTTAAGTGACAACTCTGCACCAGTTAAATACACCAACAGCTTCACAATGTTGGTCAAACATGTAAAAACGACTTTAATTTGTTCAGTCAGTGCAATTGGGAGAATAGCACCAAATGACAAAAGCAGATTGACCACCTTAGTCAAACAAATAAAACAGCCATCTATAATTTCTTTCCAATATTGAGACCGATGCATATTAATATTAGGATCAGTGTATCTCTAATATGAACACAGAAAAATTTGTTTGCCGCCCTCCCCCTGTTGTTTGTGCCCTGGGCTACTGCCTTTCTAAAGTCTGGCCCAGTTTATGAAGCAAGAACAATCCGAACCTGACATTGAGATCCTACAAACTTTAAAAAGAAAAAGCAGTGTCTCCTCATTTTTGTGTTTAACCTTGTCAGACAGGATGAAAGACAGCTTTCAACATGAGACACGCAGCAGCTTTGTTGCAGGGAGGGCTTGATTGCACGTCAGAACAGAAGTCGTCTGTGTTAATTAATATTAAAAAAATGTTTTAAAAAAAAAAAACATGAGGCAAACCTCCAAAAGAAATTCACTCCTGCACAGGAAATCTTTTGAAGTCACCCTCCTCCTCCACTGCACACATCATTCACTTTTTTACATCTCAATCTCTTCTACCTGTTTTATAAATGATGTGCGCACGTACAGTAGGTTTTTCTGTGATGCCTTTAAACAGACGATCAAGGTGAAAAGATATGAATGCAAATCTCCTTGTGATGGTTTCCACACATCCGCTGTGCAGAAAGACGAGCTTAAATGCGAATGAAGAGAGAGAAGGAAAAAAAACAAGAAAGGGAATGGGGGGGGCAAAAAAAGTGAAACTTAACAATATAAAAAGAAAATCTTTTAAAGAAAGGAACTAAAAAGACCTCTGTAGCTAACAGCATTATCTGTTTGGTGTTACAGCGTGGTTGCATCATGCCTCTCAGAACAAAACTCTGCACTCATCTTTGCTGACAATGAACACTGAAGTTGGCAGAAATTTGCTGTGAAACGAGACAAAAAAAAAGTGCAGTTTATGAAGAGGAGGAGGAGGAAGGAGGGGGGGGAAAGTGAGGCAACCTCCGGGCCTCAGGCTTTTGTCAGTGGGCATTTCTGGTTGGTGACCCTGTGGTGCACCGACTGGATAGGCAGCGATTCACACCTTTTATTATTAAAATGAATTCAGCTGGTGAGCTTGATTTCTGAATGCCGTCAAACAGAACAATGTTTAATTCTGCAGTCTGAACAGAGGCGATTGGGATTAACCGGCGCAGTTTGATAACACGGTGGGTTCATATGGTGGCGCATTGATCAGCCTCCTCTGCCCCTCTCTAAGTGGGTCATTTATTATTACTGTTCTTTTTTTTCTTTAGGAAAAAAAGAAATTGAGTAAAAACTTTGCCAAGGATTTGCGGTAATTATCTCATCCCCGTATAGCGGGGGCACAGCATGAGGCCTTGGTAAATTACACGTCTCCCTCCTAACTCCTGGATGGTTTATGGCCGTGCATTATGCATAAACCGCGCCGGAGCGCCTCAAACGTCCCCCAAGTGGATTGAAATAAAGTTGACTCTGCTTTTGTTTGGAGCTCCATGCCGTCTTTATTTGGCAGTGCTGAATCGGAGATTGCTGTAAAAGAAAAAAAAAGACGTTCGTCTTAATTATTTTTGGAGACTTTTTCGCCCTCCCTACTTCCCCACCACCACCAGTCTCACAGTCTCGCAATAGTTCGTGAACACCTGAAGTGTTGTTTTTTTTTTTTTTTGGAGGGATTCTGGCTACAAATGGGCGGATGCTCGGGCACTCCGCTGGGAGATGTCACTCTTGCTGAAGCGGGAAAGAGGAGGGAGGGTGGGCTGCTGTACAATAAGTTGGAAAAAAAAAAAGAAAGGAAGGAAGAAAAAACAGGAGCGCAGACTGTTGGGGGGAACATTAATCTCAAACCCCACCAAGTCAGACAAAGTTGTTTAAATCTTGTCAAAGCCATTAAAAATTTGGCTTTTTTTTTGTTTCATGCTCAAAATAATAGAACTTACTTTCAGAAAGTCTTTAAAGGTTTCTGTGGGGAGGAAAGTCTTAAAACAGAAAACATTCCCTCTTACCACTTGTTTTAAAATGAGATCTCTGGGAAACCTCCGGAGATCATCTGGGCCTGCAGGTGCTGTCCCTTCCCTACTTGCTGCTGCAGACTGGTGCCCAGCTGGCTGAAAGAAAGCTGTCTTGTGCTTTCAAATTTTGCTCTTTGAACATATGTCCAGTTGCAGAAAACAGAAAAAGGTCAGGGTGTGAAAACTAAAGAAAGGCAATGCTGGTTCCCTCCGGTGTAAAGGCACTTGAGCACATTTAGCAGTTGCTCATTCTACATTTTTGCTCAAGTATGTATTCAATTTAAAACGGTTAGTATTATAGATTATTATTTAACTGTAATAATCAATACATGCTAGTGTTGTTGCTCCATGATTTTAAATAATACATTAAAATGTCTCTTTTTATAACATTCTAGTTCTTTTTTTTCCTCTGACACTTTTACACATTTACAATGAGTATTTGTTGTATAGCAACCCCCATGTGATAACAGTAATTTACTTTCAGTCAGTTTACACACTAATTCAGAGCTAAAGTTGCACTTGCACTTCAACAGGGGGCTGGGCAGGCGGGCCATGGGCACCTTTGGGGAAAAATGCTGGTCCCCCCCTGACACCCAAAGAAAATCATCAGTTTATATAAAAGGCATACAGAGTCATTTTCTTCAATCAAGACATAAATGTAAAAATGCAATCAATACATGCATAAAGTTTTAAATATTTATGTATTTATGTTGTTGTGGCGCTCTTAAAATTTTACCTGGCCCTGTCTGGCCGTCCCTATGAAAATGTTCTGGGGCCACGACTATCTAACTTACCTACAGCCACAAATAAGTGCTGTTTCTTTTAAGAGTAAAATTATCTTTTATAAGCCTTAAAACAACTAATCATAATTTCAGGGTTTTTATATCTTACATGAATTAACCTAATTTTTTAATATATATTTTTGCTCTCCGTAGCCCAGCAAATGCTCCTCCTCTGCCAAGGAGTGAACGGGATGAGAAAAGACGGCGAATCCGTGGTCTGGAATCACCACAAGCAAGGCTTCCAAGGTGAGTCACTGTCAGTAAATGTGTGCCCACATGTCGTGAGATGAACGCAACTTCTAACGCCTTGCCTGTTTTACATCTCATAACCGAGATTCGAAGGCTCGCCTATTAAAACCTGTAAACGACGCACAACTTCACACCAGTCCTGCCTTCCACGCAGGGATGAAAACAAAAACCACAGAGTTCAAGCTTGTCCTAGATGCCTATAATTTCATGCGAGTTCCCAGCTGGTGATAGTCGCAGAAAAGGAATGAATCAACACAACAAACACCACAAGGCTGCAAAAGAGAGGTGGAAAAAAAGGAGCAGTTTTATTCTTATAAAATTATGCAGCATAGAGTTCACATGCCTTAAAATAACAAAGCAATGCACTGTTAATTTTCCAGATTCTTCTTTTTTTTTGTTCTTTGTCCTCATCTATCAAATTAATCCAGTCAAAAAGAAACAAGTCAATTCAAACTGAGCAACAGTCGGTTTTAGCCCACAATACAACACACTCCTGACCTTGACATTACTTTTTTTTTTTTTTTTACAATGTTTACATGTTCCAGAGCGTTTTAAACATTAACTGATTTATAATCAGGAGCTGCATGCCTGCTCTACTCTGGACTCTCAAGCCTCAAGTTTTCCTACTGCAATGCAATTACAGAAATGCAACAAGTTTGCTTTACTATACAAACAAACCCCTTACAGCAAATAGTCTAAAGCTCTGTTTAAAGCAACAATCAGCCAAAGGTTACAGACAGTTACAGAACAGCTATAAGCAGAGATGAGAAAAAAAACCCATAAAGCTGAGCTAAAGAGCCAGTTCAAACCGTGCGCTGAGAAAAAACAGTCCCATCCGACCGCTTCCACCGACTCAATGCATAACAGAGGAAATATCAGTCTATTAAAACTCTCCCCCCAAAACCTTCCCCACCGACGGCATGAAGTTAACATACCCGCAGGGAAATGCGCCTACAGACTGATAAGAGCCCCCAAAAGCAAGGCAGAGACATCGACCTGTCCGCACGGACCTAATTCAGAGCTCCGTCTCTGCGTAGCTCATGTATGGACTGTATGTGTGTTAAATGCGACGGAAGGCAGCGGCACGGTGCGCCGTTTAAGTCACGGAATATAAATTAGTTCTGAGAATTTCGGGGGCTGGTTTTCTGGAGCCGGTGACGTCGCCAGCTCGCCGTCCTGTGACTGTGCGGGCTGAACCAAAAGCAGGGGGATTCCGGACCCCGCGAAGCGAATAACTTCGTTATTTTCGACAATTATACGCATTTTTTTGCTCGTTTGAACGAGTATTAAAATATATTTTCGCTCTAAAAATCGCCAGGTGCCGTTCGCGTCTGAAGCAGCGCTTTGAAAGGAGTTGGTTTTGAAAACTTTAGAAAAAAGTGTCTCTCCCCTGCGCCGGCAGAGTGGTACGGTCTCAGGCTCAAATTCCGAGAATTGTGCTCCTCTGATTCTTAGAACAGGGGTTCTTAGAAGTGGTGATGCAAGAAGTTTCTAGGAAAGCGCTACCAGGTGATTTTTTTTTTTAATTCCATATTTTTGTATTATTATTATTATTATTTAATGTGGCGCGAAGTTTTTATCTGCTGTGTTTTTTGTTTACGTTTTTAGACGTTTGTCCGTTTTTGTGTCTGCTTGGGTGTTTTGTGAAGCCGGCCGCGGCTGCGTGTGGCTGTCAAGAGTGTGAACAGTGGAAACTCCGGAGAGGGAGAAAGCGGCGGCTGTTGCTGCTGCCGCTGCTGCTGCCGCTGCGGCTGCGGCGGCTGGCAGCCGGAGCGCCGCTCTCTCCGTCTCTGGCAGACCGGCTCGGTTCCCTCCGCTCGGAGCCGGTCGGCCGGGTCCGTCTGGAAGCGGCGGGCAGGCGGACGGCGGTCTCCAGCGGTTGTCGGCTGTCACACTCCGTGATGGTGTAATAACGCTCTGCTTTAAAAGAGCAACATCGGAGGAAAATGGAGCGCTGAGTGCGGCTCGCAGCGCGCGGTGCTCGGGGTGCCTGTGATTAAATCCCCACTTTGTTAGTTCAAGTGACAAAACACAGGAACGGCGGCAAGCCGGCGCTGTCACGCGAGCTTCACAGACAGCGTGGCAACCGCACGTTCGGACTATGTATCTATATTGTTTTAGTGCGCAGCAGCCGCGGTAATTTGCTCTAATGGAGCGCAAAGGGCTGCCCAGAACAAATCCTGCTGTTACCGTAACACTGCAGCGGAAATGTTACTGTTGAGGTGTGTGTGTGAGAGTGTGTGTGTGTGCGTGTGTTTTATTTTCCGCGGTAGAAGCTACAAGTTGTGTCTGATGTGTTTCCACTGTGTCTGCACGCTGTGGCTGTTTGACAAGTTTAAGGTGTCGCTCCGAAGGGGAGAGACTGCCGGAGCTCTGCGCTGGGAGAAACGGAGTTTCGTTTACGGGCTGAATACTTTTGCTCGATTAAGCGAGAAACGTGACGAAAGTAAAACAAAAAAAAAAAAAAGTTTGGTGACTAAAATGTGAATTATTTAAATTTAACCGACGCAGTCATTTAAAGAACGACGTCAGGTGTCCGTCAGCGTCGTGCCGGACCCCGGAGAGTGAAGTTAAACACTTAATGTCTCTGTATCTTCCTATTTTATTCCCCAATTGGTCTGTCTGTCCTGTCCTGCTTCTATTTACGGACGAGTCCAGTTACACGCTCCACTTCTGACACTTGACTTAATGACAGTCATAAATCCGCATGTTCGCTTCAAAGCCAGTTTTATTCATTCTGGTGTTTTTTTTTTTCCCCCTGGTTTGATAAAACCTTTGACCCAAAATGCAGCAGGAGCGTTTTGAGCGGACTTTAAAACATCAACAAACTGATGTACTGTTTGTTACAAGCTGCACGGCGTAGTTTTATCTTAATCACGGCGTTAAAATCTCACGATTTAAATTCAGATTTTTTTTTCATACCGACAAGGTGAAAAAAAAGAAAAAAGAATCTGTTTGTGGGAATTATTTCCCCTACTTTATAATCAGATTGTCAAAAATGAAACGCGCACTGAAAACTTTCTTTCGCTCCGATTTAAGTTGAGACATGATGTAAGATCTTGATTTACTGTTAATTTGAATAACGCTATGTCTGTATTTAAATTAGTCCAGACTTTAGTTCCACATAAAAAAACAGCTAATTATTATCAAATTTTGCCCATTTATGTTGTAGACATTTTTTTCCTGTAATTTGCTGCAGTTTATCTGCTGAATAATTTATCTTGAACTTTATCATATTAAGCTTTCGATGAGTGTTTCTGAGAGACGGTGAGGAGGAAAGAAATGATTCTAGAAGTAGAAATTAAAATATCTGAATGTTGTTTTAATAAATGGCGCCGCCTTCTGGCGGCATCGTCTGTGTTTCTGATCTAACCATCTGTTTTATGTGGGGATATTAAATAAGTTGAATACAGCTCATTTATTCAAGATCAGATCTTAGAATTTGGTTTATTCGGTGTGGAACAGAGTAAACTGATGAGTTTTATCATTTCACAAGAGCAAAAAAAAAAATTCATTCTCTTTTATTTTGTTTGCAGAACTTGACAAAATGGCTTGTGCAGCAGACAGCTGCATACAGTTTACGCGCCACGCCAGTGATGTCCTTCTTAATCTGAACCGGCTGCGCAGCAGGGACATCCTCACAGATGTTACCATCCTGGTCAACAGACAGCAGTTTCGTGCACACAAGACTGTTCTCATGGCTTGCAGGTGTGCAGTGTTTATTCTTAAAATTTAAAGCACATGTTTGCTTTATGCTCTTGGTTTAAATCTAACCCTTTTTTTTCTCCATTCATGCACAGTGGGCTGTTTTACACTATCTTCACTGACTCCCACAAGTGCAACCTCAATGCCATCAGTCTGGACCCAAAGGTGGACCCTGAGGGCTTTGCCATCTTGCTGGAGTTCATGTACACTTCCCGTCTCACACTAAAGGAAAGTCTCATCATGTCCATCATGAATACGGCCATCTATCTGCAGATGGACCACGTCGTGGACACTTGCCACAGATTTATTAAATCCAGGTCGGTGGAATCCGTCAGATCTCTTGTGTAAATCCGTGATTATCAGTGTCTGTGTGTTCATAACCCCTCTCCTGTTCCCTGCACAGTGATCCGACTGCCAAGCTGCCCAGAGACGAGTTTCTGGTCAGTCCCTTGGTGTTGCCTCAGGACGTCCACGTGTATCGACCCCATGATGTTGTTGACAGTCTGCACAGCCGCCTGGCTCCGTTCAGGGAGGAAGGCCCTACGGCACAAACATGTTCAGCAGCGTCAGCACCCCCAGTAACTACCACCTCTACGGGCAGTTTCCCATGCCGGGGTTCCCTTTCCCGATCTGTAAGCTGACTGATACCAAAAACGCTTTCGCCGACCTCTCAAAGAGTGGGATCCACCACAAACACTGTCCTCCTCATGACGGCACCAATGGCATCAGGGCAGACTATGCCAGAGCGCTTGGTACCGGCTCCTCTGGCATTATTCACTCAACCACCTTCGCTTCCAGAGAAATAGGAAGAGATGATGAGATGAGGAAGGAGGGGCACGAGGGCCAGCCCATTGGCCTCAGCTCAAGGAAGCGCGCCTTCCCTGTGTTGACCCTTGAGCACCAGAAAGACTTGAGCAAAGAGCATGGTTCACAGGCAGAGGACGACCTCATCCATCAGCACTATCCTTTGGGAATCTCCGCCGGGCGCAAGAGTCTCATGAGCAGCCCGCAGAGTCCCCTAAAATCGGACTGCCAGCCCAACTCCCCGACAGAGTCCAGCAGCAGCAAGAACGCCGGCCTCTCCCACATTGGCGGAGGGCAAGTGACGCAGGGTACGCCAGACCCTAAAGCTCGCAACTGGAAGAAATACAAGTTTATCGTGCTGAACCAGAGCGCGAAAGACGACGAGGCAGGGCTGAGGGATCCCGGGCTCCGCTCCCCTCAGCGCCTCGGCCTGCAGCCCTACATCCACCCCGGCGATTCCGAGAGCCTTGACGCGCAAGCCACGAGTAAGAGCAGTGACCACGGCGAGGACCTACCTGTGCCACAGGCCAGCCGTCTCAACAACATCATCAACAGGTGAGGGCCTTTAAGATGCAAGTTTAAGAAACATGTTGTTGTGGATGATGGAAGTCTTGAGTGTTTGTTTTTATCTTTTCGCTCCCAGTGCGCTCGAGGGGTCACTGAGGAACGGTGACGGCCACCCTCCCCACTACCTGAACCGCCTCGGCTGCTCCACCTGCGGCTCTCAGTCCCCCCAACACTCCAACGTCTGTCCCAACAACCCCAGGTCACGCCTCTCCGAAGACATGGCGGAGCTCCACTCAGAGTATTCAGACTCCAGTTGTGGTGAGTTCATGGTTTCAAGTTTGGATTGCAAATGCTTGTATCCGACATCAACCATTAACGAAATCCAATTTCTCTTCCCTCCACCGAGCAGAAAACGGTACGTTCTTCTGTAACGAATGCGACTCCAAGTTTGCCGACGACGAAGCCCTGAAACAACACATGCTTCAAGTCCACAGCGACAAGCCATACAAGTGTGACCGCTGTCAGGCTGCTTTCCGCTACAAGGGCAACCTCGCCAGCCACAAGACCGTCCACACAGGTACTGAACTATAAGGACATCTCTCGCTTTTATCTTTAAGTCTTTGTCATTGAAGTCTAAACCGATTTCCTTCTTTCCAGGAGAGAAGCCGTACCGCTGTAACATCTGTGGTGCTCAGTTTAACAGACCAGCTAACCTCAAAACTCACACTCGCATCCACTCAGGAGAGAAGCCATACAAATGTGAGACGTGTGGAGCTCGTTTTGTACAGGTAAGTCTAAGGTTAAACCGGCCCTTAGCGTACAAAACTATGCTTTAAAAGCTGTTCAAACATTTGAATCAATCATTTTATTTGGGCTTTCTGTTTCAGGTTGCTCATCTTCGTGCCCATGTGTTGATCCACACCGGTGAGAAGCCATACCCATGTGAGATCTGCGGAACACGCTTCCGTCACCTGCAGACGCTGAAAAGCCACCTGCGGATCCACACGGGAGAGAAACCCTACCATGTAGGTTGATTAGGAGAGACTCACTCCAATTCTCTCTTGATTGGCTCTCAATGGCAGGTCAACACGCAAATCATGCAATAGAATCCTCATTACAAGCATCAAAACTAAAAGTTGACTTTTTTTTTTTTATGAACATCAATTAACAGCATGTACTATGATGCCCCTTCATGAAGGGATGTACATGTCGAAGAATATTTTTTAAATATTTATATATTTTCGTTTCAGTGTGAAAAATGCAACTTGCACTTCCGCCACAAGAGCCAGCTGAGGCTGCATCTCCGACAGAAGCACGGCGCCATCACCAACACCAAGATCCAGTACCGCATGTCCACAGCAGAAATGCCTACCGACCTGACAAAGGCATGCTAAGCTAAGCTAAAAGAGGGGAACTAACAAAAAACGGTTACCTTGGAGGCAGTCTTGACCCTGACATTTAACGACCCTCATCCCCCTTCAAACTTGTACAATCATCCAAAATTGTAGTGCCACACTGTGTTTTTGAGACAATTCAATTGGCTGCGTCTGCCATTCTAAACGGGTTTTCCACTACATGTGATGCTAGAGCCACTTATGGTATCTTAGTCACTTTATGATTTCTATATAGACCTAATTATATAAATATATATATATGTATGTTGGGAGTGTTTTTAAGCTTTGAAGGTACATATATAAATGCTTTATTTTGTTGAGAAGGACGAAATGTAAACAATGTGTTTTTTTGGGGGGGAAATACAGTATTTTATATCAGAGAACTTACTTTTCTGAAAGTATTGACAATTTTGACAGGTGGTACATATATTTTAAGAAAAAAAATAAACGGACTTTGTGGCTATATAAATTTGTCTAGACATTTTTAAGCATATGTACAGACACATAGGTGTAAAAGGCAGGACGGGTGGGGCGCATTGGGACTGGAGGGAAAACGTATCGGACGGCTGCTGCTGTCTGACTGTTGTGCATGAGGTATTTCTTACCGTTGTCGGGCCGACCACGTAAATATTGTGACATATTGTGTTCTATCTGTGTGATTGCTCTCTGCTGGCAGAGCCAATCTAAGCGTTTTTTGAACTGAATTTCTGGGTACTGCTTTGTAATGACCAAGAAAAAGAAAAAAAGAAAAAAATAGAAAGATGTTCTCATTTTATTTATGGTTTTTTTTTTTTTTCCTTTTTTTGCTTCAGATGTGTTTATATATAGATGTGACTTTAGGTTTTACATTTTTTTTTTCATAAGTGAAAGTTTACAGTTCTTGCTCTTTGTTCCAGATCCTACCGTAAACTTGTGTCAATGTTGAGCTCTTATTTTTTGTTTGTTTGTAGATACACTGTGTATTCAATGTGCCTTTCTCTAAGCTGGCGGACCTCTTCAGGGTTCAGACCAGCTCTATTAAAGGTACAACTCAAGGACACCACTTGTCCTAATTCCCAGTATGTGTGTGTGTGTGTGTATGTATATATTTCTAAATACTTGTCTGTAACCTTACAACATGAAACTTTATCATTGTAAAAAAAATTCAAGACTTTTTTTTGGATTGGGTTTCTTTTTTTTTACTGCATTAAAATTATTGTACAATGTTATAAATGTATGAATGTAAAATAAAGGTACTGGATTTCTATGTATTGAAAGCAGAGTTTTTCATTTTTGTTTAGAAAAACTGCAATAACGATTGTTTTCAATTTATCACCACAGTCTTCAACATGTAGAGTATATTTGGACTTTATGCCATTTAATAATACAAAGTAGAGCAGAATTGTGATCTGTCTAATGGTGAAATAATTTCTCTGCAGCTCCTCTAGTTACTCTGAACATCATAGTTAGTTCTGTATTTCCAGGCTTATAGTTTAGATCAATAATGTGTTGAACAGAGATGTTCAAAATCCTGACCCTACTTTTCTTGGTCTTCATAATGTGGTTTTATTTTGGGGTAACAGTGTATAAAGAGGGCTGAGAAAAAAAAGCACACCAATCTTTCAAAAGACATTAAATGAAAAAATATCTTATATTTGAAAAAGTTCCTGTCACTTTCTACTATAAATTAGTTTGGGGTTAGTCTGTCGAATAAAAATCCCAGTAAACTGAGTCTTGTAACATGAAAAATGGAAAAGATTCAAGTGGTGTGAATATTTTACTTTTTCACGCCAAACAAAAAAAAAATTGATATGCGGGCAGGATTACAATGCTGTCAGATTATTAGCTGCTTCTACTGATGTTTCTGCTCCAAGAAAAGGACACCAAATCAATCATCCATCCATCCATCCATCCATTTTCCTACACCCTTGTCCCTTAATGGGGTCGGGAGGGTTGCTGGTGTCTATCTCCAGCTGGCGTTCTGGGCGAGAGGCGGGGTAGCCCTGGACAGGTCGCCAGTCTGTTGCAGGGCAACACAGAGACACACAGGACAAACAACCATGCACACCTACGGGCAATTTAGACAGACCAATTAACCTGACAGTCAGTGACTGTGGGAGGAAGCCGGAGTACCCGGAGAAAACCCATCATACACAGGGAGAACATGCAAACTCCATGCAGAAAGGCCGGGGCCGGGAATCGAACCCAGAACCTTCTTGCTGCAAGGCAACAGCTCTACCAACTGCACCACTGTGCAGCCGTACCAAATCAATCAGTCTGTAGATTTAGCAGATTTAGGAAATGTTCATTTTGCTGCGATTCGTCACATCTAAGAATGATCCTGCACCAAGAAACTGCAGCTCTGTTGCTCAGAAGGGCTCTCACTGTAAACGGTATTTCAGTCAGTTCTTCCATCCATTCAGCAGCTAAAGAAAAGACAATCAGTCTTATTTAAGCCAAGAGAAACTCTAGTCACTGATGAAAACTTGGCAAGACAGCAGGGCGCTTCCAGTCGTTTTTCATGGATTCACTAGAAATTAAATAATTATTTATAATCTAATTTTGACAGCTTGACAAAAACAAAAATAATTCCATAATTATGCAAAGTACATCTTTACATTACTGGATCTAAAGTCTTGAATTTGAATGTGAATCATCTGCTGTCCCCTAATGGTGCAAAAAGGAAATGACACAGACAGGTGCTTTTGGTAGAATGTCAATGAAGCAAAAAGAAATGTAATTTAAAAAAAATATACTTTGATTAAGTTTTAACCAATGATTCAAAAATGTGTTGTTTTGTTTTCAAATTCCCCCCCAATTTAAATCTAGGAATTGCCTGCTGTGTCCAAGTTGTGTAACTGGACCGGGACCAGGACCAGCCTCTGTGTTGCTATTTAACTTTACGGTCAGCACTGTGGGAAAACTGTAACATCTTCCTCTTATATCAGATCTAATATTCCACCATATGCCTACTTTCTGCTAATAAAACCATCTAAAATGAGCAGCATATAAAAATGGCAGATTCAGTCATGACAGAAAAAATATCCATCTTCTCAATCCAAATGTTTATGTATCTTCATACAAGTAAAAATCAAGCTGGTCAGTGTCGTAAATGTTTAGGAAAACATGGAAAAAAGACCAATCCGGAATTTAAACGAAGTGTGTTTCATCCTCAAAGCCAGTGTGGGTTATGAGAGGGCATGTGCCAGGCTGAAACCGCTAATCAAAACTGTTCTGTCAGCCTGCTGGGTCGTGTTTAAACTATTAGAATCAATACCAAATGGAAAACATTTGATTCAGCTGCCAGTTTTCCAAAGAGCAAACATCCCAAGAGATTGGACCGTGCATGGAACAGGAAAATCTCTACAGGCCTCTGCTAGCATCACTGTGCTGAGCATGACTATATTTGGATAAATAAATAATTTGGGTGTTATAGCATGACATGCTATAAAAAGGACTGAAGTGTGTGAAGCTGGAGATAAAGGAAAAAAATTGAGAGCTCTAAAACTGCTGGTTCCATTCTGGTTTTTGATCGCAAACTAACATAGCCAGACAATGGATAGACTACAGCAGCCTGTATACGACACAAAAATACTTCCTTAAAAATAAAGAGAGTAAGTAACAGCCTGGAATTGCTCACACTGAGGGAGAAACTGTAAAAAAAAAGAAGCAAAAGTGCAACTCAGACAACTAATCTTCTTAACCTTCTATGCGCTCGATTATCATCGTCCTTCAATGATTTCTCTCATTGAGCTCGATTTCTCTGGTTGGATTTCTAATGGACCAGTCAGAGAATGGGATATTTTGAACAGTAACGTTGATTTTCTGAGCAGTTTTAGAATTGTAGTCTGCCCGTATGAGGGGTGTTAGTTTCAGCAATGGCAGCAGAGGAAGTGAACGAAGCCATTCTATCTGTGTTGACCACACCTCTAAATATCAATCAATTGAAGTTGGAGCAAGAAGAATGTTCAAGACATTGTACTGCTGGCAAAAAACAAGAACATTCGTCTTGGCACGTCTCTTTTTGTAATGGGGAATGGTGGTTTACAGCGCAAGCAGTTTCCGGAAAACTTCATAGCGTAGCTGGCATATTACATATGACCCCGCCAAACGTTAGCGATTGGGTAAAATCAGATTCTATCGTTTAAAACTTCAACAGAGTCCATGCCTCCAACAAGCAATCGTTTCTCAATAGTCAATGGTCCAGATACTCTGTACGAAGCAAACGTAGAATAAGGGGCTGGTTTTTACCAGGCTAAGTGAAGTAAAATACATAGATCTGAAAACAGTGAGTAAGTGTGGATTCTTTTGATGGCATTCCAGGAAGCTTATTCTCTCTAAATAATAATAACAATAATAGCAGCAGCACTGGTTCACATTTAGAAGGTTGAATCTGAACACATCAGAAGACTTGGTGAAGAACATGGTTTGGGATGACAAAATCAGAGAACCGCCGCTAAAGATTTTGACTTTACTGCATTGAAGTCATACATTGACCCATGAACTCCTCTATATAATAAAGTTTTCTATTTAAACGTGAAGCCATCGGTCAGCTAGCTGAAACTCGGCCCAAACACTGCAGCACATTTGCAACAGATTACATAAAAAGAGAGACAAGATGGAAGGTGCTACAATAACCCCTGCTCAAAGTCCAGACTTTAACTTGAATAAAAGGCCATAAACCGATGCATATAAAACCCACAAGAACTCAAAGTGAAGAAGAAGGGACGGTGTTTTCCAGAACAATGTGTGAGAGGGATAAGGTCACACAGGCGACAGTAACGTCAAGTTATTACTGCTGTGGGACGTGCTGCCGACTATTAGGGTCATGGAGGGAACTGGTGAATTGTGGGTCAGCTTTAAAACAATAAAATATGCTGTTGTTCACTAAGACATTCGCAGATCTAGTGATGTTGTGTGACAGTGCGTGAAACACAGAGCCGTTTTCAGTTGACTCAGCACTCTGATTCAGACAAACACAAACAAGCTAATGAAATTTTACCTTTATTTCCAAAAGAATACACATAATTACAAAATGACTTCTTCCACAATCATAGTTGATGTTGACACATCAAAGTCTTTCTCCAAAAACAATTTTAAAAAAAAATCTACAAGTTGAGGTGAAAAGGCAGAATTTCTTAACAAAGAAAATGAAATAAGGATTAAAATATTGTAACCTTATTTGTAGAGAGAAAAAAAGACTTTAAACTTTAAACCAGCAGTCAACACAAACACAGTCCTCTGTTGTTTGAACTCACTAAACATCCTGTGAGTTTGAGACAACCAACCCTGCTCTGCAAATCTCCATAATCAGAAATGCACTAAAAAAAAAGTAGTTTTTTTGTTGTTGAAGTAAATCAAACTGCCATCTTTAAATAGTTATTACAAAACGTAAAGTCGTTGCATCTCAAGCCCCTCCCACCTCCCCATCCCATCCTCACGACCCCATCATTGCTTCTGCTGCATGGCTTCTTTTCGCGCTGCGTCTTGGAGCAGCTGTGTGTCCACCTCGTCGGCCGGCAGCTGGACGTACCGGACCACCGATCCACGGATGAAGCAGTTTTTCACCGACAGCTGAAGCAGACAGAACAAACACGGTGCAGTTTGACGGCAGGACGGAGCAAAATCTGGCTCAGAATTGAATAAATACCTGATCCTAATGTGGTGTCAAGTAAAACGATTACTGAATGGGTTTGTACTTTTGTTGTCTTCTTCTGAAAGTTTCTTGGAATGGGAATTCATTTAAACGGTGAGGCCACGGTTTTGACAGACACTGTTTTGTCAGGGTGTGTTGTCTCTTCTTCAGGGGTTTTTAATCATTACTGGTGTTGAAATTAAAAGGTTTTCCAGACAAATTCTAAGAGCTGTTTGAATCAGTTTTTAATGTACTGATTAAAAAATAAAGGCAAGCAATTTCATAAACGGAATGAAATGAATACTTCTCCTCAATGCTCTTTAATCAGTTTGTTGTGAAGTCAGCTTACCATATGTGGATATTTCTCTGGATCTGTGACGCTGATGTCTGTCAACTTGATGTTCAGGTACTAAAACATAAATATGGGAAAGGAAGAAAAATGAACTATAAGAAAACAATGCAAATCCTAAAAGACATTGATCTTAAATAATAAAAATCATAAAACCAACCTGGTCAACAGAGTGAAGTGTTCCACAGATGCTGAAAACAGATGAAGGATTTCAGTCATAACCCAAATCTACAGCTATAACCTCCTATGCATCACTGGGACTCTCACGTGAACATATTTATCCATACAAATTACAAAAAGCTTATTTGGTCATGTTAGTGTAAATATTCATTCATACAGTAGCTTTCACTCGGCTACTGCAGCATTTCAACCAGCTAACGTCCTTTGGTCTAGCCGAATAGCAGCAGCTATGGCGGAATAACGTTACAGTTTTAGGTGTTTTAGTCATAAACACTAACCTCAGGTCGTTTTTGAGCTCCACCACCACGTCCTTCCCCACCAGCGACTTGAAAAACGAGTAGAAAAGCTGGGAAACAGA
Source organism: Poecilia picta (assembly GCA_033032245.1). Classification (NCBI taxonomy): domain Eukaryota; kingdom Metazoa; phylum Chordata; class Actinopteri; order Cyprinodontiformes; family Poeciliidae; genus Poecilia; species Poecilia picta. The sequence goes on along the minus strand of CM065356.1, from coordinate 5,729,600 downwards.
ACGAAATGCTAACGTTACTGTTAGCAAGGAAGCTACATGTCAAGCATGATGGCGAAGGTTTATAAGAGAGCCGCGGTACTCAGACCACTTTAGGCAACAATAATGATGTCGAAATCACACAAGAACTGGTCCAATTACAAGGACTCTTTGTGCAAACAGGTAATAAATCTAAAAAGTTATTCAAGCTTCTTACCATTCTTGCTTGTGGCTTTTTGGAGGCGGCGCGTCTTTTGTTGATGACGTTTCAGGCTGCATTGACTGACCGGCTCCACCAGGGGGAGCCAGAGGTGTTTTCACAATTTCAACAAAGAAATAAAGGCCTTGGTAAGATTGTCCAAAGGAGGCATAGACATTAATACGTATTGATGTCTATGAAAGGAGGCACAGCTAGTACGCCAAGTACGGCGTCCTTCAAAGGACACGCTTTACAAAGTTCCACAACCCAAAGAGCAGATCCAACACTTTGGTGACATGCGCCACCATATTCAAACACTGTCCTACACCAATAAAGTCAATGGTGTCTCTTAAATTGACTTCATGTGGTATTGAGTGTTCGACATGTATCTGCTGGAAATGGCTGATCCTCTTCTCATTGCTCTCCGCAGAGCCGCGAGCAATAACTCTGGCTGACCAAGTAGGCAAAGCATTTGGTATGGTTTGGTGCGCCGTTTAACCGGAAAAATAATACTAAAATTAATAATAAAATAATATAAAACCAGCGAGATGCGTGACTACGAGGCGAGCGCGGAAGTTTCTCACCGGGCTGAAGCTGCATGATGAATAGCTCTGCATCGTTACCCACCAACACTACAGCCAACCGGGACCATTATGGCTGCCACTCGTCCCTTAAAATACTTTACCGTCCCGTATTTGGCTGTTAAATGTTACGTCCTGTATTGAACCGAAACGGGACGCAATTTGTTCCGTATTTCTATAAATGTCCGATAGACACGCCTATCACACACATTTACTAAAGCCGTTTTCGCTGCCTGCAAAACAGCCGTTGATCGGTTCTGGTTGACTCTTACTAAACTGTTCTTACTGTATTTTGTAAAGAGTGCTCTTTTAATATTTTTATTATAATTTTTAATAATAATATTATTTATTATTATTATTAACAATAATAATAATAATAATAATAATAATAATAATAATAATAAATAATAATAATAACTAGAAAATTCCGCAGAAATTTTAAAGGGCCTGCCAAAGTGTGCCCGTCGGATTTTTAATAAAACGTTCATTACTTATTCCATTCAGTATATGAAACATTGGTATTAAGCAAGAAAATCGTTCTGATGCTTAACATTAGCATCAATGCTAACCTGAGCTAAATTGTAGTCAAAAACCTGTGGAGAGTCAAAAACATGTTGATGAAGCTGTACTTGCACCATTAATTTTGTTAAAATTAACACATAAGGTGAAATTAGCCAAAATGCTAATGTTAGCATGATTGCTATCAGTTCCATGTTTGGAATCAGTAGCGTGTTGTCTATCATTACTTACTCCATTCATTATATGAAATGTTGCTAATAAGTAAGAAAAGTGTTCTGATGCTCAACATTAGCATCAACGCTAACCTGAGCTAAATAGTAGTCAAAAACCTGTGGAGAGTCAGAAAAATGTTGATTAAGCTCCTACTTGCACCTCTCAACATTGACAAAAAATTCAAGTATAAAACATAACATTCAAAGGCAAAAACAGGATCAATCAACATTTCAGAGTTACTGAATGAAAACTTCCTGTTAGCATAGCGGCTAGCTGGTTACTGCTAGTTCTGATTGACTGTTTCCGGCAGAACAGGGAGGAGATCGATTATTTTTTAGAGATTATCTGTCTCATGTTAGGACAGCGAAAGTTTTAGTACGCATGTAAAATGTATTTTTTTAGTTAGATGCTGCAGCTTTAAAGAGGTTCGGTCAGAGTCACTAACAGGTGGAGCAGAAGCGGCTCCGTGCCAAATATTAAATGTTACTGCCTGTAGCTAGCAGCGGTTCAAGAGCAGAACCAGCGTCTTACATCACAGATCTAAGATTTAAATAATTTTACAGGTTATTAGTTTAGCTTTCTGACCGTCATGCTAATCCGGGTGAGTGTTTGTAGCTGCGCGCTGCTTTACCGGCTGTCTGATCCTCCATGTCTTTTTTTACTGCAGTGAGCCTCGATGTAGCCAATCTGCGTCAAGTATTAGCTTCATTGTGTTGATATATTTTGACGAGCTCCGCCGCTGTGAGTCCAGCTGCACATGCAGGTTATTGGCAACAAGAGACAACGATCGCAGCGCACCGCTAATTGACACTGTTAATGATTAACGAGCTTCAGACCGAGACTGAAGCTGCGCACATGTTCTCACTCACGGTACAAAATATTAAAAAAATAAAGACAGTCCATAATAGTTTATTTGTCTAAATCTTTCAGCCTTCATACTAAGGATGTCATTTCACACTGAAAAATTCAGAGAAAAAATAATTTTATCTAAACAAAATATCAATAGTCACAGGAAATACTCTCTGCTGTTTCTCAGAGTAATGGCTGCCGCTGGCTGGAACCCGTTACTATGGTAATTAATGCCCCGCAGCTGTGAGGAGACAAAGAGCGGGAAAATCCTCTTCTCCCTCGTTTCTATACTTGGGAGACACCCAGCGCCAGTCTGAAGGACCCTGACAAAAATCCATAAGCCCTAGAAAATTTTTGAAAACATTTTACGGGAGCAGGGATGTGTATCTATGTTCTGACCAAGTTTTAGACCAATAGGGCAATATTTATGCCTGTGAGGGCGAGTTAAACACAGTTTTTCAGAAAGCCATCAGGAGTCCTGTGTGTGTGTTTCAGACAGAAAGGTTACTGATGCTGCGAGTTCCTCAATCTCCAATTTTTTCGTTTTTATTAATTTTTGTCGTCATTTTAAGTCAGAATCCCAACAAAAGTAATAGCTCCCTTCTCGGCACCGAGCCGCACGATTTGATACCACTTTTGTGGGTGGGCACGCAGCGGTACGAGCCGCATTAACGGTGACGGAAGAATAATAAATAATAACTAGAAAATTCCTGCAGAAATTTTAAAGGGCCTGCCAAAGTGTGCCCGTCGCATTTATAATAAAGCGTTCTGATGGTAAAAATTAGCAATAATGCTAAAGAAAGCTGCAATGTAGTCAAAAACCTGTGGAGAGGCAGAAGCATGTTAACTAAGCTGTACTGATACCATCCATTATGTTGAAATTAATTCATAAGCGAAACTTTGCCAATAAAGCGTTCGGATGCCAAGATTTAGCAATTATGCTAAAGAAAATTGGAATGTAGTCAAAAACCTGTGGTGAGTCAGAAACATGTTGACTAAGCTTTACCTGTAACATTTATTTTGTTAAAATTAATGTATAAGGTGGAATTAGCTAAAATGCTAATATTAGTTTGATCAGTAGCATGTGATGCAACACTAGCATGTTGTCTGTCATTGACTAAGTCCATTTAGTGTACTAAGCATGGCTAATAAGTAAGAACATTGGCTAAAAGCTTATATCAGTTGAAATGCTAATGCACTGGCTTGCGCAAGCCAGAGCATTAGAATTTTCTCTCAAGTTATGGCACTGGCATAGGCTAGCCAGTGCCATAACTGGAGTGAAAAAGCTAATAAAGACAATATTATGGCACTGCATAAGGCGGTGCAATAATTTGATGGAATAATATAATTAAAGCTGTTATAATTGCGCCAAATGTGGTGGTGCACTTACTGGAAGGCATTAATGAGGCTTTTATTTTGAAATTTTAGTAAGCTTAATTTGAAATGGCAACAATAATCCCATTACTAACGGTGGTTTTCTTAAACAGTTATCTAAGACAAAATAGAGCAAATACATTATGTAAAAATTGTCAAGGCTTTTATTTTGAAATTTTTCAGACGATTACTTTAAAATGGCAACATTCATCCCATTTGTAACAGTGGATTTCTTAAACAGTTATCTAATGCCCAAAAGAGCAATTACATGATGTAAAATGGTTAAGGCTTTTATTTTGAAATTTTCAGTAAGATTAATTTTAAATGGCCACATTAATTCGACATGTAATATTGATGGGGTTAAATCAGTTATATAATGCTCAAAACACAAGTAGTTCTGTATACCAGCCAAGTCCTCCTCTGCAGTGACAGACAGTTCCGCCATGTTGCAAATTCTGACATTCTGAGTCATGGCCGTAGATAGAACTACAGTTAATATGGCCGGTTTGTAGTCCAAAGCAGAAGCTCTGCCTTTCTCTGTCTTCTGTTGCCATGGTGATCAATCCTAAATTCCAACTGTCAGCTGTGGGAGTGAAGTGCAGGGCAGATTGTATCTAATATAGAGGGATCGACGTCAGTTACCCCTTCCCATAATTTTACTCTGAAGCACCTGGACAGAAAACCGTAAGACCTAGAAAAATTTCGAAAACATTTTACCGGAGCAGACAAATTTATCTATGTCATGACCGACTTTCATACCAATAGAGCAATTTTTGAAGGCATGAGAGCGATTTCAAAATGATTTTTGGGTCAAAATTCCACTCTGTTTCTCACTCTAAAAAAGTGGCAGTTGATTTCAGTTACACTCTGCGTTTCGGCAGTTGGAAATTTCGCTCGTTTTTCGCTTTTTACGTCGCCGTCGTAACTCCGATCCTCAATAAAAGTAATAGCTCACTTCTCGGCGCCGAACCGTTCGATTTGATACCACTTTTGTGGGTGGGCACGCAGCGGTACGAGCCGCATTAACGGTAATGGAAGAATAATAAATAATAACTAGAAAATTCCTGCAGAAATTTTAAAGGGCCTGCCAAAGTGTGCCCGTCGGATTAATAAAGCGTTCTGATGGTAAAAATTAGCAATAATGCTAAAGAAAGCTGTAAAGTAGTCAATAACTTGCAGGGAGTCAAAAGCATGCTCACTTAGCTTTTCTCGCATCATTTAGTATGTTACATAAGGTAAAATTAGCCAAAATGCTAATTTTAGCATGAATGCTGTCAGTAGCATGTAGAGCATCACTAGCATGTTGTCTGACATTACTTAATACATTCAGTATATGAAACATTTGTAATAAGTAAGAAAAGCATCCTGAAGCCCAACATTAGCATCAATGCTAACCTGAGCTAAATTGTAGTCAAAAACCTGTGGAGAGTTAGAAACATGTTGATGAAGCTGTACTTACACCATTCATTATGTTAATATTAAAGCATAAGCTAAAATTAGCCAATATGCTAATGTTAGCCTAAATGCTGGCATGCCGAGAATGAAAAGAAAAAGTATTTTAAAATTATTGCACCACCTATGAATATGCAAGCTTTTATTTTGAAACTTTCAGTAAGCTTCTTTTTAAATGACCACACTAATTCAATGTGTAGCAGTGATTTGGTTAAACCAGTGATGTAAAGCCCAAAAGACCAATATTTCATGTAAAAATGGTCAAGGCTTTTATTTTGAAATCTCTAAGCTTCATTTTAAATAGCAACACTGATCCAATGTGTAGCAGTGGTTGTGTTAAACAAGTTAAATACTAGCCCTCTGTTTTAACTGAGGGGTCGCCATACTTAGAACTATAGCAGTCCATTTAGTGTACTAAACATTGCTAATGAATAAGAAAATTGGCTAAAAGCTTATTTCAGGTGAAATGCTAATGCACTGACTTGCGCAAGTCAGTGCCATAACTTGAGAGAAAATGCTGATAAAGGACAACATTATTGCACTGCCTAAGGTGGTGCAATAACTTGACAGAATAATATGATTAAAGCTATTATAATTGCACCGCCTGTGGCGGTGCACTTACTGGAGGGCATTAAGGAGGCTTTTATTTTGAAATTTTAGGAAGCTTAATTTGAAATGGCAACAATAATCCCATTACTAACAATGTTTTTTTAAACAGTTATCTAATACAAAATAGAGCAATTACATGATGTAAAAATTGTCAAGGCTTTTATTTTGAAATTTTTCATATGATTAATTTAAAATGGCAACATTCATCCCATTTGTAACAGTGGGTTTCTTAAACAGTTATCTAATGCCCAAAAGAGCAATTACATGATGTAAAAATGGTTAAGGCTTTTATTTTGAAATTTTCAGTAAGCTTAATTTGAAATGGCCACATTAATTGGATATGTAATATTTATGGGGTTAAATCAGTTATATAACGCTCAAAACACAAGTAGTTCTGTATAGCAGCCAAGTCCTCCTCTGCAGTAACAGACAGTTCCGCCATGTTGTAAATTCTGACATTCTGAGTCATGGCCGTAGATAGAACTACAGTTAATATGGCCGGTTTGTAGTCCAAAGCAGAAGCTCTGCCTTTCTCTGTCTTCTGTTGCCATGGTGATCAATCCTAAATTCCAACTGTCAGCTGGGGGAGTGAAGTGCAGGGCAGATTGTATCTAATATAGAGGGATCGACGTCAGTTACCCCTTCCCATAATTTTACTCTGAAGCACCTGGACAGAAAACCGTAAGCCCTAGAAAAATTTCGAAAACATTTTACCGGAGCAGACAAATTTATCTATGTCATGACCGACTTTCATACCAATAGGGCAATTTTTGAAGGCATGAGAGCGATTTCAAAATTATCTTTGGGTCAAAATTCCACTCTGTTTCTCACTCTAAAAAACGGCAGTTGATTTCAGTTACACTCTAAGGTTTCGGCAGTTGGAAATTTCGCTCGTTTTTCGCTTTTTACGTCGCCGTCGTAACTCCGATCCCCAACAAAAATAATAGCTCCCTTCTCGGCGCCGAGCCGCTCGATTTGATACCACTTTTGTGGGTGGGCACGCAGCGGTACGAGCCGCATTAACGGTGACGGAAGAATAAATATATAATAAAAATAATAATAATAAAGGTTTAAGTGTTCTATTGGGTGTAGAATAAGAAGTGCCTGCCATGCAAATGCATGGAGGCAGTGACTGACTTGCTTCGCAAGTCAGTCACTGCTCTCCTTATGCATTGCTATGGCAGGCCCTAATAAAGAGGCGTTCTATTAGGTGTAGAATAATAGGTGCCTGCCATGCAATGCATGGAGGCAGTGACTGACCTGCTTCGCAGGTCAGTCACTGCTCTCCTTATGCATTGCAGTGGCAGGCCCCAACTAGAAAATTCCGCAGAAATTTTGAAGGGCCTGCCAAAGTGTGCCCGTCGGATTGGATGCAGCAATATGATGCTAAAAAAATTTGCATTAATGCTAAAGAAAAATGCAATGTAGTCAATAACCTGCAGGGAGTCAGAAGCATGTTCACTAAGCTGCACTCGTACCATTTAGTATGTTGCATGAGCCAAAATTAGCCAAAATGCTAATAATAGCATGATTGCTATTAGTAGCATGTGGAGCATCACTATCATGTTGTCTGTCATTACTTACTACATTCAGTATATGAAACATTGGTAATAAATAAGAAAAGCATTCTGATGCTCAGCATTAGCATCAACGCTAACCTGAGCTAAATTGTAGTCTAAAAATGCTAATGCTCTGGCTTCCACAAGCCAGTTGTAAAATGTGATTTAGACTGTTAATACTATAGCCGTACCTATGGCAGTGAATAGATTAACACTGTAGAAATGGCTTATTGCAAATCAGTATTACATAAACTGATGGGTTTTAAATGGTAAATAGACTGAACTTATAGCAATTTATTTGACTATTTCTGACAAATCAAATTGCTTCAGGCTAGTCTCACATTGATATGCAGCTTAGTAGGCTATTTGACATTGGATGCCTTGCCCAGGGGCAGAGTAACATGTGCTGGAGAAAGCAGGAGTCTAACCTGTAACCTTCCAATTGAAAGCCACAGTTGCCCGTGTTGCTAATGACTGAAGCTTTTGCCAGATCCATCACCACAATTCTGTGGCTGATCTGATTCACAGCAACAATCAACAGCTGAACTCATTGTTCAATGAAATTCAGTATCAGACTGACATCTATATAAACTTTGGACATGTCCTCCTGACTCACGGTCTGAAATTAAAAAAATAAATAAAGAGGTCATTGTTTTTTTCTTGAAAATTTTCAAGCGTCATACTAAGTATTTTAATTCACATTCAAAAATTCAGAGAAATAATAATTTTATGCAAGCAAAATATGAATAATCACAGGAAATATGTATTCTTCCCACAATGCATTGTGACCTCTGAGCCCGTTTGTGAGAGTACAGCGCTGCTTTCCCGGCTGTCTGATCCTCCATGTCTTTTTTTACTGCAGTGAGCCTCGATGTAGCCAATCTGCGTCAAGTATTAGCTTCATTGTGTTGATATATTTTGACGAGCTCCGCCGCTGTGAGTCCAGCTGCACATGCAGGTTATTGGCAACAAGAGACAACGATCGCAGCGCACCGCTAATTGACACTGTTAATGATTAACGAGCTTCAGACCGAGACTGAAGCTTCGCACATGTTCTCACTCACGGTACAAAATATTAAAAAAATTACAACAGTCCATAATCTCTAAATCTTTCAGCCTTCATAGTAAGGATGTCATTTCACACTGAAAAATTCAGAGAAATAATAATTTTATCTAAACAAAATATCAATAGTCACAGGAAATACTCTCTGCTGTTTCTCAGAGTAATGGCTGCCGCTGGCTGGAACCCGTTACTATGGTAATTAATGCCCCGCAGCTGTGAGGAGACAAAGAGCGGGAAAATCCTCTTCTCCCTCGTTTCTATACTTGGGAGACACCCAGCGCCAGTCTGAAGGACCCTGACAAAAATCCATAAGCCCTAGAAAATTTTTGAAAACATTTTACGGGAGCAGGGATGTGTATCTATGTTCTGACCAAGTTTTAGACCAATAGGGCAATATTTATGCCTGTGAGGGCGAGTTAAACACAGTTTTTCAGTAAGCCATCAGGGGTCCTGTGTGTGTGTTTCAGACAGAAAGGTTACTGATGCTGCGAGTTCCTCAATCTCCAATTTTTTCGTTTTTATTAATTTTTGTCTTCATTTTAAGTCAGAATCCCAACAAAAGTAATAGCTCACTTCTCGGCACCGAGCCGCTCGATTTGATACCACTTTTGTGGGTGGGCACGCAGCGGTACGAGCCGCATTAACGGTAATGGAAGAATAATAAATAATAAAGAGACATTCTATTAGGTGTAGAACAATAAGTGCCTGCCATGCAATTGCATGGAGGCAGTGACTGACCTGCTTCGCAGGTCAGTCACTGCTCTCCTTATGCATTGCTATGGCAGGCCCTAATAATAACTAGAAAATTCCGCAGAAATTTTAAAGGGCCTGCCAAAGTGTGCCCGTCGGATTTTTAATAAAACGTTCATTACTTATTCCATTCAGTATATGAAACATTGGTATTAAGCAAGAAAATCGTTCTGATGCTTAACATTAGCATCAATGCTAACCTGAGCTAAATTGTAGTCAAAAACCTGTGGAGAGTCAAAAACATGTTGATGAAGCTGTACTTGCACCATTAATTTTGTTAAAATTAACACATAAGGTGAAATTAGCCAAAATGCTAATGTTAGCATGACTGCTATCAGTTCCATGTTTGGAATCAGTAGCGTGTTGTCTGTCATTACTTACTCCATTCATTATATGAAATGTTGCTAATAAGTAAGAAAAGTGTTCTGATGCTCAACATTAGCATCAACGCTAACCTGAGCTAAATAGTAGTCAAAAACCTGTGGAGAGTCAGAAAAATGTTGATTAAGCTCCTACTTGCACCTCTCAACATTGACAAAAAATTCAAGTATAAAACATAACATTCAAAGGCAAAAACAGGATCAATCAACATTTCAGAGTTACTGAATGAAAACTTCCTGTTAGCATAGCGGCTAGCTGGTTACTGCTAGTTCTGATTGACTGTTTCCGGCAGAACAGGGAGGAGATCGATTATTTTTTAGAGATTATCTGTCTCATGTTAGGACAGCGAAAGTTTTAGTACGCATGTAAAATGTATTTTTTTAGTTAGATGCTGCAGCTTTAAAGAGGTTCGGTCAGAGTCACTAACAGGTGGAGCAGAAGCGGCTCCGTGCCAAATATTAAATGTTACTGCCTGTAGCTAGCAGCGGTTCAAGAGCAGAACCAGCGTCTTACATCACAGATCTAAGATTTAAATAATTTTACAGGTTATTTGATTAGCTTTCTGACCGTCATGCTAATCCGGGTGAGTGTTTGTAGCTGCGCGCTGCTTTACCGGCTGTCTGATCCTCCATGTCTTTTTTTACTGCAGTGAGCCTCGATGTAGCCAATCTGCGTCAAGTATTAGCTTCATTGTGTTGATATATTTTGACGAGCTCCGCCGCTGTGAGTCCAGCTGCACATGCAGGTTATTGGCAACAAGAGACAATGATAGCAGCGCACCGCTAATTGACACTGTTAATGATTAACGAGCTTCAGACCGAGACTGAAGCTGCGCACATGTTCTCACTCACGGTACAAAATATTAAAAAAATAAAGACAGTCCATAATAGTTTATTTGTCTAAATCTTTCAGCCTTCATACTAAGGATGTCATTTCACACTGAAAAATTCAGAGAAATAATAATTTTATCTAAACAAAATATCAATAGTCACAGGAAATACTCTCTGCTGTCTCTCAGAGTAATGGCTGCCGCTGGCTGGAACCCGTTACTATGGTAATTAATGCCCCGCAGCTGTGAGGAGACAAAGAGCGGGAAAATCCTCTTCTCCCTAGTTTCTATACTTGGGAGACACCCAGCGCCAGTCTGAAGGACCCTGACAAAAATCCATAAGCCCTAGAAAATTTTTGAAAACATTTTACGGGAGCAGGGATGTGTATCTATGTTATGACCAAGTTTTAGACCAATAGGGAAATATTTATGCCTGTGAGGGCGAGTTAAACACAGTTTTTCAGTAAGCCATCAGGAGTCCTGTGTGTGTGTTTCAGACAGAAAGGTTACTGATGCTGTGAGTTCCTCAATCTCCAATTTTTTCGTTTTTATTTCGTTTTTATTAATTTTTGTCGTCATTTTAAGTCAGAATCCCAACAAAAGTAATAGCTCCCTTCCCGGGCACGAGCCGCTCGATTTGATACCACTTTTGTGGGTGGGCACGCAGCGGTACGAGCCGCATTAACGGTGACGGAAGAAAAATATGGAATAACTAGAAAATTCCTGCAGAAATTTTGAAGGGCCTGCCAAAGTGTGCCCGTCGGATTGGACGCAGCAATATGATGCTAAAAAAATTTGCATTAATGCTAAATAAAAATGCAATGTAGTCAATAACCTGCAGGGAGTCAGAAGCATGTTCACTAAGCTGCACTCGTACCATTTAGTATGTTGCATGAGCCAAAATTAGCCAAAATGCTAATAATAGCATGATTGCTATTAGTAGCATGTGGAGCATCACTATCATGTTGTCTGTCATTACTTACTACATTCAGTATATGAAACATTGGTATATAAATAAGAAAAGCATTCTGATGCTCAGCATTAGCATCAACGCTAACCTGAGCTAAATTGTAGTCTAAAAATGCTAATGCTCTGGCTTCCACAAGCCAGTTGTAAAATGTGATTTAGACTGTTAATACTATAGCCGTACCTATGGCAGTGAATAGATTAACACTGTAGAAATGGCTTATTGCAAATCAGTATTACATAAACTGATGGGTTTTAAATGGTAAATAGACTGAACTTATAGCAATTTATTTGACTATTTCTGACAAATCAAATTGCTTCAGGCTAGTCCCACATTGATATGCAGCTTAGTAGGCTATTTGACATTGGATGCCTTGCCCAGGGGCACAGTAACATGTGCTGGACAAAGCAGGAGTCTAACCTGTAACCTTCCAATTGAAAGCCACAGTTGCCCGTGTTGCTAATGACTGAAGCTTTTGCCAGAGCCATCGCCACATTACAGTGGCTGATCTGATTCACAGCAACAATCAACAGCTGAACTCATTGTTCAATGAAATTCAGTACCAGACTGACATCTATATAAACTTTGGACATGTCCTCCTGACTCACGGTCTGAAATTAAAAAAATAAATAAAGAGGTCATTGTTTTTTTCTTGAAAATTTTCAAGCGTCATACTAAGTATTTTAATTCACATTCAAAAATTCAGAGAAAAAATAATTTTATGCAAGCAAAATATGAATAATCACAGGAAATATGTATTCTTCCCACAATGCATTGTGACCTCTGAGCCCGTTTGTGAGAGTACAGCGCTGCTTTCCCGGCTGTCTGATCCTCCATGTCTTTTTTTACTGCAGTGAGCCTCGATGTAGCCAATCTGCGTCAAGTATTAGCTTCATTGTGTTGATATATTTTGACGAGCTCCGCCGCTGTGAGTCCAGCTGCACATGCAGGTTATTGGCAACAAGAGACAACGATCGCAGCGCACCGCTAATTGACACTGTTAATGATTAACGAGCTTCAGACCGAGACTGAAGCTGCGCACATGTTCTCACTCACGGTACAAAATATTAAAAAAATAAAGACAGTCCATAATCTCTAAATCTTTCAGCCTTCATAGTAAGGATGTCATTTCACACTGAAAAATTCAGAGAAATAATAATTTTATCTAAACAAAATATCAATAGTCACAGGAAATACTCTCTGCTGTTTCTCAGAGTAATGGCTGCCGCTGGCTGGAACCCGTTACTATGGTAATTAATGCCCCGCAGCTGTGAGGAGACAAAGAGCGGGAAAATCCTCTTCTCCCTCGTTTCTATACTTGGGAGACACCCAGCGCCAGTCTGAAGGACCCTGACAAAAATCCATAAGCCCTAGAAAATTTTTGAAAACATTTTACGGGAGCAGGGATGTGTATCTATGTTCTGACCAAGTTTTAGACCAATAGGGCAATATTTATGCCTGTGAGGGCGAGTTAAACACAGTTTTTCAGTAAGCCATCAGGGGTCCTGTGTGTGTGTTTCAGACAGAAAGGTTACTGATGCTGCGAGTTCCTCAATCTCCAATTTTTTCGTTTTTATTAATTTTTGTCGTCATTTTAAGTCAGAATCCCAACAAAAGTAATAGCTCCCTTCTCGGGCACGAGCCGCTCGATTTGATACCACTTTTGTGGGTGGGCACGCAGCGGTACGAGCCGCATTAACGGTAATGGAAGAAAAATAAAGATATATATAAATAAACTAGAAAATTCCGCAGAAATTTTGAAGGGCCTGCCAAAGTGTGCCCGTCGGATTGGACGCAGCAATATGATGCTAAAAAAATTTGCATTAATGCTAAAGAAAAATGCAATGTAGTCAATAACCTGCAGGGAGTCAGAAGCATGTACACTAAGCTGCACTCGTACCATTTAGTATGTTGCATAAGCTAAAATTAGCCAAAATGCTAATAATAGCATGATTGCTATTAGTAGCATGTGGAGCATCACTATCATGTTGTCTGTCATTACTTACTACATTCAGTATATGAAACATTGGTAATAAATAAGAAAAGCATTCTGATGCTCAGCATTAGCATCAACGCTAACCTGAGCTAAATTGTAGTCTAAAAATGCTAATGCTCTGGCTTCCACAAGCCAGTTGTAAAATGTGATTTAGACTGTTAATACTATAGCCGTACCTATGGCAGTGCATAGATTAACACTGTAGAAATGGCTTATTGCAAATCAGTATTACATAAACTGATGGGTTTTAAATGGTAAATAGACTGAACTTATAGCAATTTATTTGACTATTTCTGACAAATCAAATTGCTTCAGGCTAGTCCCACATTCACACACTGATATGCAGCTTAGTAGGCTATTTGAGCTTGGGTGCCTTGCCCAGGGGCACAGTAACATGTGCTGGAGAAAGCAGGAGTCTAACTTGTAACCTTCCAATTGAAAGACACAGTTGCCCGTGTTGCTAATGACTGAAGCTTTTGCCAGATCCATCACCACATTTCTGTGGCTGATCTGATTCACAGCAACAATCAACAGCTGAACTCATTGTTCAATGAAATTCAGTACCAGACTGACATCTATATAAACTTTGGACATGTCCTCCTGACTCACGGTCTGAAATAAAAAAAAAAAATAAAGAGGTCATTGTTTTTTTCTTGAAAATTTTCAAGCGTCATACTAAGTATTTTAATTCACATTCAAAAATTCAGAGAAATAATAATTTTATGCAAGCAAAATATGAATAATCACAGGAAATATGTATTCTTCCCACAATGCATTGTGACCTCTCTGAGCCCGTTTGTGATAGTACAGCTGCCTATACTGAGCTAAATAGTAGTCAGAAACCTGTGGAGAGTCAGAAAAATGTTGATTAAGCTCCTATTTGCACCTCTCAACATTGTCAAAAAATTCAAGTATAAAATATAACATTCAAAGGCAAAAACAGGATCAATAAACACTCCAGAGTAACTCAATGAAAACTTCCTGTTAGCATAGCGGCTAGCTGGTTACTGCTAGTTCTGATTGACTGTTTCCGGCTGAGCGGAGTAATTAATTTTACAGGTTATTTGATTAGCTTTCTGACCGTCATGCTAATCCGGGTGAGTGTTTGTAGCTGCGCGCTGCTTTACCGGCTGTCTGATCCTCCATGTCTTTTTTTACTGCAGTGAGCCTCGATGTAGCCAATCTGCGTCAAGTATTAGCTTCATTGTGTTGATATATTTTGACGAGCTCCGCCGCTGTGAGTCCAGCTGCACATGCAGGTTATTGGCAACAAGAGACAACGATCGCAGCGCACCGCTAATTGACACTGTTAATGATTAACGAGCTTCAGACCGACACTGAAGCTTGCACATGTTGTCACTCACGGTACAAAATATTAAAAAAATAAAGACAGTCTATAATAGTTTATTTGTCTAAATCTTTCAGCCTTCATACTAAGGATGTCATTTCACACTGAAAAATTCAGAGAAATAATAATTTTATCTAAAGAAAATATCAATAGTCACAGGAAATACTCTCTGCTGTCTCTCAGAGTAATGGCTGCCGCTGGCTGGAACCCGTTACTATGGTAATTAATGCCCCGCAGCTGTGAGGAGACAAAGAGCGGGAAAATCCTCTTCTCCCTCGTTTCTATACTTGGGAGACACCCAGCGCCAGTCTGAAGGACCCTGACAAAAATCCATAAGCCCTAGGAAATTTTTGAAAACATTTTACGGGAGCAGGGATGTGTATCTATGTTCTGACCAAGTTTTAGACCAATAGGGCAATATTTATGCCTGTGAGGGCGAGTTAAACACAGTTTTTCAGAAAGCCATCAGGAGTCCTGTGTGTGTGTTTCAGACAGAAAGGTTACTGATGCTGCGAGTTCCTCAATCTCCAATTTTTTCGTTTTTATTAATTTTTGTCGTCATTTTAAGTCAGAATCCCAACAAAAGTAATAGCTCCCTTCTCGGCACCGAGCCGCACGATTTGATACCACTTTTGTGGGTGGGCACGCAGCGGTACGAGCCGCATTAACGGTGACGGAAGAATAATATATAATAAAAATAAAGGTTTAAGTGTTCTATTGGGTGTAGAATAAGAAGTGCCTGCCATGCAAATGCATGGAGGCAGTGACTGACCTGCTTCGCAGGTCAGTCACTGCTCTCCTTATGCATTGCAATGGCAGGCCCTAATAAATAAAGAGACATTCTATTGGGTGTAGAACAATAAGTGCCTGCCATGCAAATGCATGGAGGCAGTGACTGACCTGCTTCGCAGGTCAGTCACTGCTCTCCTTATGCATTGCAATGGCAGGCCCTAATAATAATAAAGAGACATTCTATTGACAGAAGAACAGTAAGTGCCTGCCATGCAAATGCATGGAGGCAGTGACTGACCTGCTTCGCAGGTCAGTCACTGCTCTCCTTATGCATTGCAATGGCAGGCCCTAATAATATTCTGTTACCTGGTCCCAGGATGAGGTCAGGTTTTTCCTCCGCTTCTCCCTGATGAACAGTACAGAATGAACTAGATCGGTCAACGAAGAAAGAGAAAGTTTTTCGCCACATCTCTGAGGAAAAGGCTTCGGCCGCTACAGTGGGGAGAACAAGTATTTGATTTCAGTTTTCCCACTTGCAAAGCTTGTAGAAGACTTTAATTTTTTATCATAGGTACTCTTCAACTGTGAGTGATGGAATCTAAAAGAAAAATCCAGAAAAATACAATGTATGATTTTTAAATAATTAATTTCCATTTTATTGTGCGAAATAAGTATTTCATACAACAGAAAAAATAAACTTAATATTTGGTACAGAAACCTTTGTTTGCAATTACAGAGATTAGACGTTTCCTGTAGTTCTTGACCAGGTTTGCACACACTGCAGCAGGGATTTTGGCCCACTCCTCCATACTGATCTCCTCCAGAGCCTTCAGGTTTCGGGGCTGTCGCTGGGCCACACGGACTTTAAGCTCCCTCCAAAGATTTTCTATTGGATTCAGGTCTGGAGACTGGCTAGGCCACTCCAGGACCTTAAGATGTTTCCTACAGAGCCACTCTTTAGTTGCCCTGGCTGTGTGTTTTGGGTCGTTATCATGCTGAAAGACCCAGCCACGACCCATCTTCAGTGCTCTTACTGAGGGAAGGAGGTTGTTGGCCAAAATCTCACGATACATGGCCCCATCCATCCTTCCCACAATATGGTGCAGTCGTCCTGTCCCCTTTGCAGAAGAGCATCCCCAAAGAATGATGTTTCCACAGCCATGCTTCACGGTTGGGATGGTGTTCTTGGGGTTGTACTCGTCATTCTTCTTCCTCCAAACATGACGAGTGGAGTTTAAACCAAAATGTTCTATGTTTGTCTTATCAGACCACATGACCTTCTCCAATTCCTCCGCTGGATCATTCAGATGGTCATTTGCAAACATCAGACGGGCTTTGACATGCGTTGGCTTGAGGAAGGGCACCTTGCGTGCACCGCAGGATTGTAATCCTTGACGGCGTAGAGTGTTACTGATTGTTTTCTTTGAGACTGTGGTCCCAGCTCAGTTCAGGTCATTGACCAGGTCCTGCCATGTAGTTCTGGGCTCATTCCTCACCTTCCTCAAGATCAATGATGCTCCACGAGGTGAGATTTTGCATGGCGCCCCAGACCGAGGGAGATTTTCCGTTATTTTTTATTTCTTCCATTTTCTAATAATTGCACCAACTGTTGTTGCCTTCTCACCAAGCTGCTTGCCTATTGTCCTGTAGCCCATCCCAGCCTTGTGCAGGTCTACAATTTTATCCCTGATGTCCTTACACAGCTCTCTGGTCTTGGGCATTGTGGAGATGCTGGAGTCTGATTGATTGAGTGTGTGGACAGGTGTCTTTTATACAGGTAACAGTTCAAACAGGTGCAGTTAATACAGGCAATGAGTGGATGACAGGAGGGCTTCTTAAAGAAGAACCAACATGTCTGTGAGAGCCAAAATTCTTACTGGTTGATAGATGATCAAATACTTATTTCACACAATAAAATGGAAATTAATTATTTAAAAATCATACATTGTATTTTTCTGGATTTTTCTTTTAGATTCCATCACTCACAGTTGAAGAGTACCTATTATAAAAATTACAGTCATCTACAAGCTTTGCAAGTGGGAAAACCTGAAAAATCAACAGTGTATCAAATACTTGTTCTCCCCACTGTATATGCAAACACAACAGGGCTGCAGCACGGGTGAAACCGGACCGAAGCGTGCCGTTCCGTTCCTTGCAGTGCAAAAACGGCTAAAGAGTAGCCTCTGGTAAGCTGACGCTAAGGCCTCAGTTGAGTTGTTAGGCTTCAGACGGTTTTAAATGCAATATAGGAGCTCGATCATGCAAAGCCTAAAAGGCTAACTTTCATGCTTTTAAAGTGAACTGTGAAAATAACAGGTACCGAGGGTAGAGACGCATGCAAATCTCTATTAATTCAACTTAGGAGTTTCACTTGATTGTACAATCTGGAGCCCATCAGATATTAAAAAATCCATTAAAGTAATCTAAATGAGAAAATTATCCCTTTAAATTCATGCCTTGACACCAAACTTTTTCATATGAAACTATTTATGAGTGAAACAGTTTGGGACCAGATGTATGGAGAAAGCTTAGAGACAAATGTACACAGGTCATCCTGGTCCACTGATTCCAAGATGTCTAAAAATCTGTCACACAGCAGCTGTTCATGCTCAATTTAATTTTTTTGCTGAAATCTAATTTATTTTGTGGTATTTGCCGTGTGTTTTTGTAGAGGGGCAAAAAATGAGTTTTTAGTAAATAAAAACTTTAAGTAAGTATGCTGTTGTGGTTGAGCAAAGTAGGAGGGACGACCCTTGCAAAATGGCCGCCATATTACTCTACTACTCTACTCTTATATTATGTCTATGGTTCTGACATGCTGCTCAGGCCTCTCTTTTAACTGAGTCCTGTGGTTACCCTGTCACATGATTTCGCTCTGAAGCACCTTGACAGAAAACCGTCAACCCTAGAGAAATTTTGAAAACATTTTACGGGAGCAGGCATGTGTATCAATGTCATGACCGACATTCATACCAATAGAGCAATTTTTCTGGGCATGAGAGCAATTTCAAAATTGTTCTGGGGGCCAAAAATCCACAAATTTTCTCACTCTAAAAAAGTGTCAGTTGGTGTCAGTTACACTCTGGATCGGCAGTTGGAAATTTCGCTCGTTTTTAACTTTTTACGTCGATGGGAGGAATCGATTAAAATCAAATCTGGTATGAAAAAAAATCTTGTAAGTCATCCAGCCTTATTCAGTATATTAAATTATATGACTAACTACATGTTACTTAATAATCATATTTATTTGCTGGTATTACCTAATGTGTTGCATTTTAACATATGACTTGAATTCCTGATCTACATGCAAATACTTGATATAATGTAAACACTGAGAAATGGGGAAAAAAAGGTTTGTGAAATGTAGAGTATTAAATTTTATTGTAGGTACAAACAGGATAACAAAATTAACAGTGAATATATAATATACTTCCTAGCAGCTAATCAGACATCTGACTTGTTTGCCTTTACTGGTGTTGAAAACACGTCACTCTGGAGGAGAGGAAAACCGGCTCAGCCCCGTCCAGGATGACTGCAGTGTCAGGTAGCCAACAAAGTCTGCAGGTATCTGGTGCTCTGGTTTCAAGATCATAGTTTAACCAAATACTGTAAATAAAAAGTTAGTCCATGTTATGATGATCTGGCAGACCGTGGACTGATGGACGCCGTCAGCAGGTCCAGATGCTTGGATCCAATGGAAAGGTAATCGGCACAGAGGCTCAATCAAGGATCAGAAATGCATCACAACGTGTTACGATGCAAACCTGAAAAATTAAAAACAAACAAAAAACTAATAAGCGTTCATATTTAGCTGCACAACGTAATCAAAACTAATAAATCCTCAGCTCTTTTTGAGAGTTGTGCTTGAAAATAAATTGACAATATCTCAGGAAATTAAATGTTTAAGTGACATAGTTCTGGTATCACAAAGAAACTGCAAAAAATGTTTCAGAGGTGTAACATCACTGAAGTTACTGAGTAAGAGTGAACTTAAATATTTACTAAAAAATATGCATGTTAAAATCTGAATACTCTTCTGAAAGTGTGCAGCTGAAATTAATTTAAACTACTAGCAGCCAAAGCACAGTGTTCGCCTAATATCTGTACCAACAGTAAGACAAAAAATTATGCATATAAGAGGCATTAGTTTATAAAAGTACGGGCAAACCTAAATTTACCATTTTAAAAACAAAAAGCAGCGGGACGATGTAACTTCATAACCTCATTTTCTAAGCAGAATCTCAGAGGGAAAAAAAGAGAAATTACGATGTGTAACGCAAGAACAGATTATAGCAGCCAAGTGGAAAAATTAATTCTAACGTGGATTATAATTATGAAACAGCAAAGGTAGATGTCATATTTTTGGGATTCGGGAAATACGTGATTTGTACCATTTGTTCTGTGGGTTTTTTATGTGGATCGGTGCCACTTAAACGGCTGTAAAGCAAAGGTTTTGGAAAGTTTTGGGGCGACTGTGTCTCTGTGGATAGAGTAGTCATCTTGTGATCGGAAGGTTGCAGGTTCAATTCCAGCTTCCTCCTGCCACATGTTGATGTGCCCCTGGGCAAGGCACCCAACCCCAAATTGCCCACCAAGCTGCATATCGGTGTATGAATGTGTGACCTGGGATACATGGGGAGAGATCCAAGATGGTGACACTGTGCATGGCTGCTCGTCTGTCCTTCTCATGTTTGAGTGTGTTTGGGCAACTGTGGATAGAGCAGTCGTCTTGTGAATCCTCCAGCATTATTTTCCTCCAACAAATTATTCCAGTGAACGAACCACGTACAGCTTCCTTTTAACCTATCTTCCCGTTTCTGATGCCAGATCTTCAACATCCTCAAACTTTGAAATAGCAGGCAGCTACAAACCGTGTGTTAGCTGTAGTGGCTAAGTTTTGGCTACATTCCGCTGTCGCCTTGATATCAGCAGGAAAATGAAAAAACTAAGCACTGGATGGTACCGGCTAATTACTGGACACAACAGCACACCACAAAACTCAATTGTTGTACCAGTAGCTCAGATATTTTAAGTTTTGCGTCTTTTTCATGGTACAGATCTTGCAGCTTTGGCCAAGAATAGGAGCTGGACCCGGAACCAATCTATGCGGCATAAATTCAAACGGAAATATGTCCCCACCTCTCATGGCATATACCCCTAATGGCTATTAAAATGAATAGAATATCTTGGTTTTATTTACAAGTTAATATTTCATATTTTTATTTTGTCTTAAAGTAGCAATTGGGAGCCATTAGAGATGGTCAATAGTTAATTTACTAGTAGGGAACCAATTGCAGTGCACTGCAATGCCGGAGTTACTGAAATACTCAAATTATAATGAAGCGGGTTGAAAGATGGAAGAGTTACCAAGCTCCGTGGTCACTAAAATGGCAACTTTTAAAAATAAAAATGGCAACTGTTTCCATGTATGACAGCAATTTACCAAAAAACACACTCAAGCCTATACATTTCTAAATGATAGCTGTGACAATGTATTTCTTCACAACAAATTTTATGTAAAACATTTCAGGTTTTATGGACAATCATCATAAGAAAATACATTTGTGACACAAAATACAAAGTCCAATGAAACTTTGACAATTGTTTTTATTTTGGAATTTATTGTACATCTGAAAAAAAAATAATTATTCGTGCACTTTAATACTGTGTGGTAAACATTTATTAGCCACAGTATAGTGTAAAAGTTTCTGTTTGTAATTATTTGGAAGGAGAGTACAGTTTTGTAACCTACAGTGTGATGCAAGCTCACCAGAAACCCACCCTGAAAATGTAACTTTCTCTAACAACAAAGGGAAAGTATGTAGGATGTAGCAAATTCTAACCCCAGCCTTCCAACCAAACATGTACATGAAACCTTGGAAACAAAGAAAACATGCAATTTTTCCCTTTCTTCAACCCATGACCACTCTGGGCTACCATAGAAATCTCGCTTTGTATCAGGAAACAAATCTGATTTGTAATGAAAATAAAAACTTTACGCTAATAAAAACATAGCTATACACGTTTAATTTCTACTTACAAATCTCATTCAGTGGCATAAACTGGAGCTTTATGGAAAGAGTTTGACACTTTGTTAAGACACTACCATTTCGGGTTGAGAAATGTGATCTGTTAAATTTGAAGCTGCAGCCATCATTCAGTCAACGTAGCTTAGCATAAGACTGGAAAAGGAGCTTAGTTCTAACTATATGCTGTAGAAAAAGGGGGGAATACATTTTATTGACACTGTAGAAAAATGATAAGCTACTCTGTGATACAAAGTGATGAGAAGAACTGGTCAAAGCTTTGACTTTATATTTAGTTAGTAAAATGCAGGGCAGGAAGCAGTTCTGTCAGTGCTGGACTTATTTGCAGCTTTATCTCAGTTCACTGGACGGCCCGTCTTGGGATGCTCTGAATGCACTGAAATAAGAAAAAAAATGCATCAGACTGTGTTCATTCAATTGTGCCCTTAAACCTTTAGCGCGTGCCTTACTGTCTTTGTGAGGCGGTAGTGGGCCGGGTCTTGTCGGAGCTCTCTGTTTGCTGGGAAACTCCGATGCGTCTCTGTAATCTCTGGGTTTGGGGTTCTGCGGTTCCAGACGTGACTTAGTGGGCAAAGGAGGCCGATGAGACGCCATGCCTCCCTCCGAGCGGGAGGGAACCACAGGCTTCTTGTGTCCTGGTGGGTGCAGACCTACAGTGGTCTGAGGCTGGGATCTGTTCTCAGAAGAAGTGAAGGAACGGTTACGTGGCACAAGCAACGGAGGGCGATTAGGGTCTCCATCTATGGTCGGCGTAAGACGGTCCGGTTGGGGATGACCTTGGTCTTTGGCCATGGAACCGTACAGTGGGTTGTCCAACATCTCAGACAACTTCTCGTCCTCATTCCTAGCAGACAAGAACAAATCTGTAAGGATTTGAATTGACTTTCTTTTGGACCACATCAAGTATAAAGTGCTGGCCATAAATTTACACCAATGAACTTGAAGCACTTTAATGATGCATTGACACATTTTCAATGGTGAAACTGTGGTGCAACATCTACAATGAGTTTGAAATTTTCCATTCAATCCTCATTGAATGGGTTGACCAGGCCAAGCTGCACCTGGTGGTGGTAACAACCTTTTCAGCATGTCAATGTTCCTCTTAGGCCTTCTAACAAGCCATCATTTGATCCAAGTATGTTAAACCAGAGAAAGAACTAAAACATGCAGGATGCCGCCCTCGAGGACCGACTTTGGACACCCCTGATCTAGACCAAGGATCCCCAAGTCCAGTCCTCAAGGTCTACCCATCGTGCAACTTTTAGACACATCTCTGCTCCAAAATGTCTGAATTCCTTCAAGCAGCATTCATTCAGGTCTGAAATAGGATGGTAATGAGCAGTTTATTTGATCCAGGTGTGTTTGAGGAGAGATGCATCTAAATGTTGCAGGACTGTAGTCCTTCAAGACTGGACTTGGGGACTGCTGATCTAGACCAAAGATCCTCAGAACCAGTCCTTGAGGGCTGGTATCCTGCTACTTTTAGATGAGTCTCTGCTTCAACACACCCAAGTCAAATAATGAGGTCATCTGTGGAGAATTTGACTGCTTAATGAGGAGGGGATTCAACCGTTTGATCAAGGTGTGTTCCACCAGGGACACATCTAAAAGTTGCAGGACTTCAGGTGTAGAAGCCTGGATTTGAGGACCCTTGCTCTAGACTCTGAAGCAGTGGAGACGTATACTCAGGACAGACAGTTTACGTCTATGTGTCTGACAAACCAATGAAATAGTCTGGGTTTGGCAGTTGCCAAAAGAACGGTACTTGGCATAGCGCATTCTGTCAAGTGTAAAGTTTGATGCACAGGAGATTATGGTGTGGGTCTCGCCACCTTAGTTGCAGAAGAGAAGAGAAACTCGTAATTCTTCAGGATATCGTAATATTGTGGAAAATGTCCTGCCCCCTTTATGTCTAATAAGATCCATAATGTCATGAAGGAGTGAGTTGGCATGGAAGATATTAGGTGACTGCTTCAGAGTCCTGACCTCAAGCCAATACAACACCTTTGGGAATAACTGGAGAGGAGAATGTGTGTCAGGCCACCTCGTCTAGCATCAGTGTCTGACTTTGCAAATGTGGGGTTTGCAAAGTCATTGTTTAAAGCTTGCATAGAGACTTCCAATGATTAGTGGAGAACAGGGTAAGGTGGCCTATGCAATAAAGCCTCTATATTTAGAACAGGATGTTGTTAGAATACAAGTCTGTATAAAGGTAATGACCCAATACTTTCAACCATAAAGGCTGTAAACATACACCCCCAATAATATTTGGCTAAAGGTAACCTTGGCAAGCTGCACAAGAATCACTTACCTTTTGGGAGCCATCAACAAGTTCGGCCATGAGTCTGATTAGATATTTGACCGTTCTTATTAAAAATGGTAAAACCCTTAGCCTGAGAAGTCTATACACTTTCAGCAGAGTTAAATTCAGGTCTATTTCATAGGCTTATAACAACTGACTATAATCATTAACAATAAAAATTGCACAAACAGCAGAGATGTGCAAGCAGCAGCAGAAATGTCATTCGAAATGAGGAAAAACTGAAAATAGCAGCAGAGATGCAAGTATTGGTGGCTTGGAGTTTCACTGCAGGGTTTTAAAATATGTTGGAGGTTGAAAATGCATCAATAAAATCCCCAAATCTATTTAACATTCATTTTGACAATGAATGGATGGAAACCTTTCAGCAGCGTCATATTTTTCAGTTGTGGTTTTTTTGGAAAAATGACCTAATATGAAAGTGTATTATTAATATTCAGGCACTTACGTGGTATAATTCATTGCAGTGGGACTTCGTACGCTCACATCGTAACCAGGCTTCTTGCACTCTTTACCACCCTGAGCCCCACCACCGACATTCCTGGGGGTCATGCTGTAACTCCAGCCCCTATCCGACACATTCCCACTTTTGAATGAAACTCCCATATAATTTGGGTTGGTGATATCATGCGCCGGCGTTACGACAGACCTGTTAATGAGAAGACAACACTGCAAGTTAGAGGAATGTTTAACGGCTGTGTTTTGAGTTTTGGAAGAAAAAAAAACGTGTCTTACTTGTCTCCGCCTTTGCCTTTTGAAGGAGCAGCGTCGTCTCTTTCAATTTTAATGAAATCTGGAAAAGGGAGAAGAACAAGAACAGTTGATTTCAGAAACCGGGAAGGGATTTAACGAGGGTTGTTTTCCTCCTCCCAGTCTCACCGTATAACTTCTCAGTGGGCTTGAACTCGGCGGTGCGCAGCTGGATGCCCCCGGTCAGCGTGCCTGTCTTCTCTCCCTGGTGGGTCAGTATGATCTGGAACTCATTGTAGCAGAACTGGGCGGCTCGTAGCGCAACGCATCCCTCCCCTTCAGGAAGTAAACAACAGCTGATCGTGAGGTCCTTTAAAATCACACTTAAAAACACTCAACTTTTTTGTCCATTAGTCTCTTATGGGGTTGAAATTCAACAATTCTTTAGAAAACAAAATTTAAGCAATTATAAATTCAAAGAGTGGATTCAAAGAATCTGCTAAGGCAAACTGACACAGATGAGTGAATAGACAAAAAATAAAATTCGAGTAAATGTCACAATACTTCAACATATTTTTACTCAAGTAACACACATTACATTTTGTTACATCCTTCACAGAGGAGGTAAAGTATGTACAAAGACATTTTGACATTGTCTTCTCCCATCTTGTCCCCCCTCATTTACCGTACGACTCGTCACTATCTGTGGATTTGACGCAGATGAGGATGTGTTGCTCCAGCAGGTAATCGGGGTCAGAAATGATCGGCGTGAGCTTGGAGAGAAGGGAATGAGGCAATCAACGATTCAGTTTTAACAGTGAAAAAACAAAAACAAAAAACAAAACCCTGCTTCGTTTTACCTCAACTTTATTGCCGAACCAAACTTTTATGGAGCCGTCGGATTGTTCCGTGTTGTCTCCTTCTGAGGTCTTCACAGTTTCTGTGGAAGATGTTTGTTTTTGATCAGTTTCTGGATCTCTTAGCTGCGGACTAGACATGTCGAGTCAGATAAAACGTACTCTCCAAGCAGCTGGAGTGAAACTCGATGAAGAACCTGGTCTTTGACTTCGTCAGCAGGATGGCCACGCAGTTCATGATCTGGATTCCACCCTGAGGAGCGCTGTTGAGATCTGAGGAGTCAAAGCAAAGACCAAGGCATCAGACTGCAGGGCGAGGCCATCTTTGATTGATTTAGGCCACGTGCGTCAGACTCAAGGCCCTAAAACAGGGAGCTCTTTAGAATCCAAAAAGACATGAATGTAATATGACTTTTGGAAAAAAAAATTGTCTATTTTAGGAATTTTGTCGTCATTTATAAGGAAACACTGTTTTGTTTCTATTTTTAGGTTCTAAAATTAAGAAAAACATAAAACTTTGTAATAAATAAAAAGGATAGAATATTTTTTTTGTGTGGGATGTTGACGTTTGTGGAAAATAATATGAAAAAAAACACATGACATCACATGATTATCAGGCAAAAATATTAAGAGCCATTACTACAAGTTCAAAGAGATTTTACTTTAAAGGGACAGCATTATGTGTTTTCCAGGCACATGGTGCCATTTTATTATATAATCCTTTGAAGACATTCGTGATCTTGATGTGGCCCAAAATGAAAATGAGTTCGACACCCTCTGGCCAACCTCCCCCGCTTTGGGTCAACTGGTTCTCCTACCTTGCTTGGAGACAAATTGTGACGCAACTCCGACTTCAAATGAAGCAAAAACAGGTGAGTGGTCGCTGGTCATGATGTCATTAGTGCATCCTGTGAGGACGAAAGGCCCAGTGGGAGTTCTCATCAGATGTCGCGGTCGCATGTCAAACATTCATGAATGAAAGACATAAGACGAAACAACACAAACAGACCGGTGTTGTGAAGGAATGAAGGTGCAAAAACCAACTTCAAGGAACTCTGACCAACTCTAAACAGAGTGTAGTTGTGAAATGGGGATAAAAATGATTTTACTCTGTTTTCATTTTTTCCTGCAAAACAAGCAATTAAAAATTGTGCCAGACATTTGTACTCAGTCTCTGAGTCAATGCCTTGCAGAAACAACCAATCACTGTGATTGCAGCTGAAGGTTTTTTGACAAAGTGCTGTGAGCATCAGTCTTGAAAATTTTGAATTGCATTTAGGTCTATACTTTGACTAGGCCATTACTAAACCAGGAAAACTCTGACATAAACCATTACATTGTAGCTGCATTTTTCACTGGATGCTGAATCTTAAGTCTGTTCTTGTGTCTAACAGGTTTTCTTAAAGACTTTCCAACCCCTTCTATAGAGCATGCTGCTGATATCGCCATGTTTCAGTGTAGCAACAGTGTGTTCAGGGTGTGTTCTGCAATGTAGGCCACTGATTTGTTCTTTAAACGGAAGCTGATAAAAAAAGAAGAAGAAAGAAACAGAATTGAAAATCAGTAACCCCAGACAGCACCAGGAGCGTCTTATGCTGCAGAATTGTTGCCTCTTTAGTAAAATCTTGGATCTGGCCTTAGTCCTGACTTAACTGTGTTGTAGTTACAAGCCAGAAAACCATTTCAATTTGCTAAATAAAATGCATAGTTACAAAGCTTGCCGCTACTAGCACACGAGCAGTACAGTGTATGTCTCTGCATTTTAAACTAACACGTTGATTAAACAACACACCGTTGTGTGAACATTAAAACAGAAGTGAAAGTGCGAGTCAAAAGGTTTTAAATTCATGGCGGCCATGTTGGATTTTGTTGTCTGGAGACGTTTTATGTCCATTTTTCCAGGTTGGAACATGAAAATTTTGACTTCTGAGAAAAAATTGAATTTATAAACTACGCCCACTAGCCCAACACTGTCAATTATTCAGTCAATTTTGCAGCTTTAAAATTTAGTGCTACATTAAATGGTAGGGGGCAGAAAAAACGTTTATACTTTTTTCTCCTCGTCATTCATGATTTGTCTTAGGTGCTACAAAAACCCTTCATATTTATTAGTGAATGAAATGAAAAATATAATTAAATCAAAACAAATTGCTATATTACATTTAATGAAAGGAAACCATTCGCTTAAAGTGAAAAACATTTGGAGGTAATGCAACATTAATTTGCTTTTCATAAGAAAATCTGTCATTAGACGACGCAGGATAAATACTCACCATACGCCTGGCACACAACGTGAACTAGGGGATATGACTTCCGCAGGACTCGATCGCACCATGATGGCAAATTGTATTTTGTCTGCAAATGTAATTTTTTGTGGTTAATAAAACTGAATTTTATTACAGTTTCCATTGAAAATCTGTATAAAAAAAAGGGAAGAAGTAACACATGGTAAAAAGTAACATGCTGTCATCTTCCTAAAATAATGGCCTCAGAGATTCCAAAACTGATTTTGGATTAAAAAACAAAAAAACAAAAAACAATCCCTTTTTTACTTTTACAATTAAAAGATGATTTCCACAAGAAAAAAAAAATCATTAGGTAAAAAATTATTTAGGCTATTATTTTAGAAAGATGGTGATACTTTTTTATTTTTGTGTCTGATTTACAGATATCATGTTTCCATTTTGACTTTCAAACAAAGTAACTCCACTCATTTATATTCCAAATATTGTTATTGTTCTGACAGCTCAGTATTTACATGCAGGACAGAAGGACTAAAGTCAGCATCCTCACCCCGGTGGCTTTGGCCTTTGTGTAGGCATATTTGTCTCGTGTGTCTCTCTCAAAGCGGTAGGTGGGTGGAAATGTGATTTCCTCCTCCTCTGCAATCAGCAGAAAGATTAGATTTGAGGTTTTAGCGCCGACCCAGCTGCTGCATGTCTGCGACGGGTTCATACTCAACAGAACTCACCGAAATGCAGGAAGACCCTCCCGTCGTTCCTCTCCATGCCCAGCTGGTCTCTGCTGAGGAGGTCGTGGTACTGCTGCTGCTTGATCTTCGTCACAATGTTCTCGGCGTCCTGCAAATTGAAACCGTGCAGTGACAGTTCATGACTTACAAGTTATTTGTTCCTCAGATGCAAATCTGGACGACGTGGAAGAAAAACAAATGGAGGCAATTTCAAGCTAGATATGAAATCTAAACCTGGTCAAATTGGAGGTTTATTGCTGCAGCCTTCAATTTAAGTTGCACACTTCACTGCAACTAGCCATAAAATGTAGAACTAGTGCATTAGGTATGTAAAACAGAGTTTGTGTTGAAGTATTTCCCAACTGTTCTGCTCAAAAACTACTCTGGTCATCTACCATGAGGTAAGATAGTGACTGTTAACAGCTTCCTACGCGAACCCCCACCGCCAAAAAGACCAAGTCATCCCTGGCAAGTTGTGCGGCAAATGTCAGCAAACTGAAGCAACCTTCTGCCAACCTGTGGAGAGACTGATAAGGTCATCGCTGCTGCTAAAAGTGGTTCAGCGAGACACTGAGTCACCATGCAGACAGCTTCACTCAGCTGGACTGTACAGTCATGATGACTCTGTGTAATACAACATGCAGCTTTTCACCGGAGGTTCCACTAAAGTCACTGGAAGAACCAATAAGCTCTCCATGACGGGCTGATGAATACAAACTGAGAACTGAAAGACGTACAAGCAGCTCATCTAAACTTTTTTTCTTTTTTTTTTTTTGCAGTACCACAAATCTCACACTGAAACATTGATTTAAAAAATAAATAAATAAATTGAAGTCACAGTTCCCAGTTTCCTCTAACAATCCCATTAAAATAAGCCACATGTATCAACCTACAGAGAAGCTGCAGGCTGGAGCGCTAGAGAAAGACTGGACACTCTGGAGAGATCATCCCAGGAGGAATGGTGAAATGTCTCTGTCTCTCTCTCATCATCATCATCATCATTTCAACTACTTTGTCCACTCCTGGACAATCTACAGCCGTCAAACACGACCAGGGAAACCTACCGAAGACGGCAGGTCCACGCGATAGTTTAAGTCTCCCAGCCAGATGAGGTGCGTGAAGCGATGCGTGATGTCAAACGGATTCAGCTTTTTGTCGCCCAGGTTCAGAAACCGCAGGATGCTGACGTAGTTCTGATTCCGTCTGCAGACAAAGAAAATCCACTGTGACCCGCTCAAGTTTAAGAAATCTTTTTGACTACAGAGTCGATGTTCGTGTCCATCGAAGACGTCTCAACTCCATGTCACCGATCTCACCTGAGCTTCTTCTCACTCCCAGAGGTCAGGTGGCTGTTGACAAATCCAAAGGATGTGCCGTTGAACATGAAGGACACTCCCACGGCTCCTTTGTTACCTGTAAACAAGCCGGATGTTACAGACTAGACTCTGTCTTTACGTCGGCCTTTATCGGCGCCTCGTGGAGACGTGGAAACACTCACCCAAAGTGTTGGCGATGCCCGTCTTCACGCTGTCTGAAAACACGTGGGAGATCCTGTTTTCATGCTCGGGCTTGGCCAGGACGATGATCCGAATGTTCCACAGAGTGTGAATCGCCACCTGAGAGACGAAAATCCTTTTTTCTTTTCTTGGAGAAAAAGCTTTGGATATTGCTTTAAAACCTAACTCTGCTTTAGACATCTCCACAACTTTCTCTCTGACCTGCCTGCTGATTTCCTGTGATGCTTTTTGTACACTAATATTCTCTACTTAGCTTGAAGGCAGCTGCTTTTAAACTGACATTAAATAACACACAGTTGGATTATATTTCAATATTTTTTTAACTTTAGAAGGCAGAGAAAAGGTGTTTGTGCATCCTTAAAAACTTTTTAATTCAAGTATCTAAAAATAAGGCCTTAAAATGTCTTAAATTTGTATAAAACAGTTAACTTGGTCTTAAATTTGTTACCAGATCATATGGGTTACCTGTTGCCAAGCCATATGAGGCTATGGAAAGATAAACTTTTAAGCCAGGCCCAATGGAGGGATTGAGATGGTTGATTGTAATGCAGCAGGATCCCCCAACCATCCTCCATATTTGTAGTTTTTTGTCTTAAATATCCCTCACTGTGGAACTGAAAAAGTCTTACATTTGACTTGCTGAAAGTTGATATTCTGAATTTAGATTTCATCATTGGAGTAAATGTAAAAGACACAATTCTCACATTTTTTAAAATAATTTTTCCATTACCCAACCTTGTGTTGGTCAAGCAGCAACTCAATAAAACACACTGCAGTTTGTGGCTGTAACGAAACAAAAATGTGGGGGGAAAAAAAAAAAAGACAATGGCACACATAACAAAGGGGTGTGAATACTTTTCCACTGCGACTCACCTGCTTGAAGCTGATGTTGGTGATTTTCCTCAGGACGTTCTTCACCGTGTCTGACCACTCCCTCTCGCCCAGCGGATCCTCCTGGGTCCCGATCACATACACGTCGTGTGGAATGTGGTCCGCCGTGTCGTCCCGCGTTTTCCCGAGGCCCTTACAGTGAAACCACGAGTCGATGTTGGGAGGAGGACCGGCGTTTCCTGTGGGTTTAGGCGATCGTCGTTTAACTTAGCATTTCGACGTCCGGCTAAACTCGGAATCGGTCGCCACGCGTGGAGAAACGTTCCTTACCCATATTCCAGGTGCCGACAAACACCGTGATCATGTCCGGCTCCGGCTTTTTCCGAGTGCTTGTTCTTCATCTGCTGAAGCAGCTGACAAAAGCCTTCTCTTTTCTTTAAGCAATCGAGACAAAAAACGGAGAGAGAGAAAAGTCTGAAAGTGAGCAAACAATGGAGGACAGTGGCTGTTTCAGTATTTTCTCATAGACCACATGTGTCAAACTCCAGTCCTGGAGGGCCACTGCTGCACCACCACACCTGAGTAGAATAATTAGGTCATTAGCAGGACTCTGGAGAACCTACCTACACAAGAAGGAGGCTTAACCCATTTCATTCCATTGAGTTGTACTTGTGGCACATCTAAAAACTGCAGGACAGCGGCCCTTGAGGACTGCAGTTTGATACCCTGTCATAGAACAACAGCAGAAAGTTCTCAGCTGGACTCACCTTGGTGTCGTCAAACACAAACTCTTTACGCAGAATCTTCTCTTTCTCTGTCTCCACCACGATGATGAGCTTAGCATGCATTTTCTGGGATTTTACCAGCTGTAGGACTGAAGAACGTGAAAATGATTAAAATTAAAGCTGACAAAGCTGTAAAAATACTGAACAGAAAGCACAGAGTTTGTTGTTTCAATGACAGGTTCACCCTGTTTCCTCTAGACGACATCTAAAAAACCAAAGAGATGTTCTGAAACCTTTTTTATTTGAAAAAAGTATCTTGGTTTTAACGAGATATTGATCTTATTCTAACAACTTTTTTTAGAGTTTTGCGCTTCGCTAAAATGAGAAAACATTTTCACATGTTTCCTATGAACATAGTTCAAACACAGCGTCAAAATAAAGTTATGCGGGATGTCCTGACGGGGACGGCGTATGATTGGCATATGAACACTTACTGTTGGAGGATTTTGTTGTGTGGCATTTAGAGGTTAGATCATGACTCCCCCAAGGATTTAAATATTCAAGATTAAAAATGTTAAAAGCTGGGTTTCATTCACGGAAACAGGTTTTATCTATACATTTATACTCTTGTTTTCTACATGGTTGTGAAATAAGTTCAGTCTCTTTATCTAAACAACATACTGGTGTCAATTTAAAACAAATAAACCTTTATTTTACTATTCCAGTGGACAGTAAAGGCTCCTCTCTCACCAGTAGATTAGAAAGTTGAGAATCATCAAGGGTTTTTTTTTCAGCTGCCAAGATGGTGGAGTTATAATCTTTCATAAACCTAAAGAAGATCTAAACTAAAATAGGCCAAATGCAAACTGAAAGGAAAAGTAAAAACTGCCGTCACTTTTTGGGGGATTTGTTTTTAAAGTTAAAGTTATTGGTTATGTAGAGCTACATTATCTAGACTTAAATATAAAGTTCAGATGATATATTAAAACAACTGAACCCAGAGAGGGTGAACTTGTAGATTCGTACTGTGCATTTAGTGCTAATCTTTTGCTTCACAGAATTGCATTGTTGGAATTTTCGCAAATGATCAACACTTTTGTTCCAAACTGCTTGGATAAATTTGAGTTTGAGTGGAAGCTCTTCAAACTAAAGAAGCTATTCTACAGGATAATATGGAAATGTCTTACTTTTATTGTGAACAAAGTATTTATCTTCCGGTCCGTCTTTGGACTTCTTGAAGAAGAGTTTCCCGCTTTCGACGTCCACCTTCAGAAACATCTTTGTTGAAATACCGAGTAACTCTTGCTTTACCTGCAAGTCAAGAAGGAATCGTATTAAATAAAACCACAGACCTGCAGAAGTTTTATTCTGTTTCTTTTTACCATTGAAGTTTAATGTAAGAAAAAAAAAACTGAAGGGGAAGCACCTCAAACAAAACAATTGGTATAAGAGATTTCCGGTGGCCTCCATCATATCCGACAGCCTCGAAAACAGAACTTTTGGCCTGAAAAGTGAAAGAAGTGCTATTTTTCTTCTCTCTCTCTCAGCAACAGACATCATACAGTTAATCTCCCAGGAAATGAGGAGAAAAGTGACCAACGTGTGTGCAGCTGTCCATACCTTGTCCTCTATGGAGTAGAGCAGTTTGGTGAGTTGCTCCAGCCTGTAACTTATAGATTGTCCCGAATCTACAAGAATCTGGAGAAAAACGCAGCATGAGATCAGGTTTCTTTTTTTTTTTTTTTTGCGTGTGTGTGCGAGTAGTGCTAAGGATCAAGATGGCCACCAACCTGTTTAGGCCCAATGCCTGGGGAGAGCTGCTGGTCCAGCGCTCTGTGGAAGATCTCGAGAGCAGGGAGGACTCGAGAGATCTCACTGGCTCAGAGAAAAAAAAATCAGAATGGTCAAATTAAATCTGTCTATTCTAAAAATAATTTTAAAAAATCTGGCATCCTGAGTGGCAAACGCACCAGTTTAGATTTTTGCACACAGCTGTGATGAGCTTCTTGAGGCCGGGCAGGTTGGGGTTTCCATTTTGCACCTGCTCCGCGTCCAGGCAGATGGACGTCCTGAAGTACTCCTGGACGGCCATCTGGTGTTCCTCTGACAGCCTGGAAGCACCAACGAAAACTGAAACACTCTGCAGCAACATGCGCAGCTACTCAAGTTACAAATCAGCAACATGTAGCTGTGAATGTGATCCTTTTCTCCGTACGCGGACAGGTCCATGTGCTGCAGCCTCATCAGGTACGTGTCCGACAGGGACTTGGTGGCCTGCTCCGATGTCTTGGTTTCACAGTCTTTGGCGTCGGCCAGGAAGTTTCTGGGTGGAAGCTGCGGAGGAAGACTGTTGCATTCTGGGACACAAACCACAGATATAGGAGGTGTGAGAGTTGGTTGAGGTTGCGACATGTTAGTTAGTTTTATGGTTTTTTTAAGTGGAGGGGAGGGAAAACAGACCTTGTTCTTCTTCTGCCTCCTCCTCCCTCTGGACTGGGTACTGCAGGTGTGTGACCAGGCCCATGTTGGGGTTGTAATACGCCTCCACCAGCTCAGGCAGCATCGTGAAGAACCGGATGGGAACGCCTTCAGAGGCCTGCAGTAAAAAAAAAAAAAAACAAGAGTTCTGCAGAAAATTGCAATTCTACGACGGCGTATCCGAACCGCTGTGGATAAAAATAAAAGATAAAGGAGATAGGAGTTAATTTTCACAACAACAAAAAGTCAACAATTTTTAGATTAATCTCTGAGATTTTCTAGAAAAAATAAAGACTTGGACATTTCTGAGTTAGAAAAGTCTAACATTTTTTGACTTTTGGAAAATGTTCTGAGTTTTAAAAGTTGAAACGTTTCTACTTTAACCCATCAGCTGACAATAAAGGAAATAAGGACAAAAACAGACAAATGGCACAGCTGCAAAGCTAACAAAGTTTGTATCATTCAAAGGTCCTTTTGACAATGACACAAACTTGTTCCCCCAGTGCAGATGGTTCAAGCAGATGGAAACTCTTTTTTTAACCAATTTTCACAAATTAAAGTCAAAATGTTATATACAGCAAAGTATTCATTTCTTAAAAATCAGTCTTTCTGCTTTCTGTTTAATTTCATAGTGGTTATGGACCACACATTGACTTAGACTCTAACACAAAATTAATTTACATTGTTAAAAGTTTTTCAAATAAATATGACCAAAGTCAAATCTTCTTCAGTTTTATTCACAATAAATATGTAAAGTGGTTGACTTCCTTTCAACAAAGAAAACATTAATTTCACACAAGAAATAAAAAATTTATTTGTTAAATAAAAATATTTCCTGTTTTATTTTCCGCTCTTGAATTGATGATTTTGGCCCACGTTACAAAAAGTTTGTACGCCCCTAACCCCAGACAGGAAAAGGTTGCCTTTTTACAAAAGTGCGGCTAAAGACTGAAACAGAAAAAAAAAACTATGTTTACAAACCGCTTTGTGCGGCGAGAAAAACTGAAACCACACGTCGCTGCATCTCCACACTGAAACACGACGGTAGGAGTATCATGCTGTGGTTCTGACTCACCGGGGCTGCACTCACATTCATTCCAGCATCTTTCAGGTGATTATTGGTGAAGATTTTCACAGTGATGCTGAGATACTTCACTTCGTCGGTATTTGTGGCGTAATTACTTGCAAAAGCTCAAGAAATGTAAATTCTTCTGCAGGGTTCGACATCGCCTCTTTTGTTCGTCTAAGTCATTTTCCTTCGTCAAATGTAATTTGTTCGGAGAAAATGGGTGAAAGTTGATACGTTTGATAAAGTCGTACCAGAAGATGCAAAACACGGGTTGACATTCGTCTCGGAAGGAAAGCAGAGCAGAGATTGTAGGTTCAGATTTGGAGCTTCTGACTCAGCAGAGAGGTGAAGCTCTTGTTCACAGCTAATCTGAAATAAACCGAAAACAGCTCAAATATGTCCACTTGTCAAAACACACGCTAATCCAACTTTAAGCTTATTGATTTCTTTATGATGCAGCGATGTCCAAATGCTTTGTTTGTCACGTAGGTCAAAATTGTCCAGTCAAAACCTACCAGGAAAAAAAGGTATACTTCTTTTTTTCAAACAAAAATCACAGAAAAAAGGCTTTCAGATAGCTTTTCTCTTTTCTTTTCTTTTCTTTACTTTTCTTCTTCTTCTTTTTTTTCTTTTTTTTTTTAGAAAAATAGACAAAATGTAATTGAATCAATTCTCAGTACTTGAGTCACTCTTTCTTTGATCTTAATCAATAAATTATATGCAAATCTGGATCCACCAATGTCTGTTTTTGAGTGAAAATCTGTGGCTGGATGTGGTCCATTTAAAAAAAAATAAAAAATAGAAACAGAAAGCAAAAATCGTGGTTAAAGTGGAAGTGTTTTACATCAACTTTTCTATGGCCCACGTTGCCCTAGTTAATAATGAAAATTCTCTATAAGCATTGACCATATGAGAGTACCAAATTTGTGTCACTCTTAATTTGCACAAAGTGAGTCCAGCAGGTGCAAACAGACCCGCATTTTGGACACCTGTGAACTGATGCAAGAAGAATTCAAATCGCTTCTTCTTTGAAACATCTCGTATTCAAGCAGCTCAGTTTATTAGAAAAAACATCTTAGGTCTATTGCAATGTTTAGGCCTAAAATGACCTTTTGATCCTTTTAATTAGGCAACATTACAGTCTTAGAATATGCAGCAGGTCCTAATTAGAGGAGCTGATTCATCTTAGAAAATTGGCAACAGTGAAAAAATATAGAACAGATCTTGAAATCATTCTGGTCACAGACGGAAAGGCTAAATCTGCTAATTTTAGCTAAAACGTGGCTGTGATTTTTCTTAATGACTGAATTTAATTTTAGTCTACTTAGAACTTTAAAATTCATGACTAAAAATGACCTTGATTTTTAGTTGATGACG
This sequence comes from Poecilia picta, assembly GCA_033032245.1. Lineage (NCBI taxonomy): Eukaryota > Metazoa > Chordata > Actinopteri > Cyprinodontiformes > Poeciliidae > Poecilia > Poecilia picta. Next base: position 5,693,321 of record CM065356.1, on the reverse strand, counting down.
CAACCATCTGAGTTGCGTCATCAACTCAGATGGTTGAGTTGATGAGCTTTCTTTGAGGAAAGCTGTTACCACAGCATGATGCTGCCATAACCGGTTTTTCTTTTTCATTTTTGTAGGCCAATGTGTTGGGCCTCCTGCTGTGAAGGACCGAACTACACACCGAGAACAAAGACACTGGTAATAAATAAATAATAATAATAAAAAAACTTTAAATCCCTGAATGCTACCAATTTGCTACCCCAATTTGAAAAATTTAGATCTAAATTATTAATTGTGTTAATAATTGCCTTTTACTGCTTATTAATGGTTAGTCATAGCCAAGCCACAAACATTTTGTTTAATAACAGAGTGTTAAAAGTTTGGTCTCATTAAACCAGAACATGTTCGCTTGCATATATACTGTATTGTCCTCTTAATAGCTTGTTGGTAATAATAAGGGATTCTTATGGCATTTTTTGGTAACATTTCTATCTTAAGAGGTTTTAATACAAATGTAAATCAATACCTAAACCTTCCTTCCACTTTATAATTATGCACTGTTGTGTGTTGGTCAGTCAGATCATATTTCCTATAATACTGAAATACATTGAAGTTTATAGTTTTGTGACGCAAAGATAAAGATGGAAATATTAGAAAAAAATAATAATAATAATAATAATAATATATATATATATATATATATATATATATATATATATATATATGTGTCTACCAAATAAAGTTACCCATTTTTTTTAAAGGTTGAATTTAAAGACATTACTGATTGATCATCCATGCCATATCATTCGCTGCCGTTCTAAAATGCTGCAGTACTTTACAACTGTGGATGACATAATGTTTTCCTCCGGCTTACAGCTCAGATTTATGGTAAAAGTAGGAAACATCAAGCCAACAAATATTATGAGCACAATGAAATTTTGCTTTCCTTCAGGCCCTGATAACTAAACTCTATTTTCCATCTCTTCCAACAGTCCATTTTAAGTCACCACCTCATTTAAACTCACATTCCAAAAACATCTAGGATGCGCTGACCTGGTCAGTAGAGAATGAATACCATAGATCAGTTATGTATTTACGCACCGAAAGCCAGGAATCCTCACACAGAACATTCACTGATTTATGAATTAATTTGTGGCCTTCAGGTCTGTCAGGTTTTTGACATGGTATACTTAAGTGTATTGATGAGTTATACATATAAATGAGCAAATGTTTGTCTAAAGTCAACATTTACATTCTGTACAACCTCTACTGTTCATGTTGACATGGTGGAAATCAACCTGTGGGACAAATCCTGATTGATTCTTGACTTGTTGGTTTTTAATTAGTTTGTGCCTAGCCACCTGATTTGACTACGTTAGAAGAATTTTCTTGAAAGTTGCTTTATTTTGTTTCTTAATCTTGTAAAAGTATTTTTGGCAATATGGAGAAAAAAAATCCACTCCCTTTAACTATAATGCTTCCATTTCGGCACATCACAGGTCTCAAAGCTTCCATATTTTCTTGCCCCTTCAAAACAATTTTCCAAACTTCCCAAACAATGAGAAGGATGATTCATTGGTGTAATTATACTCTGCATGTCTTTGCTGCTGTCTCCTTTTCTCACTCCCAACCACCTGCTGCCAATGTTGAGCAAGCTCTGCACTGACGGCAACAGGCCTCTGTAGAGCTCTATGATTCCAAAAGGTTATCTTAGGATTACCTCCGGAGATGATCATGATAAATAAATTTATGATTTTTTCTTTACAGCTGACCATTCAGAGCTCAAGAGCTGGGAAGAATGATATTTAGCTTCACTTGTAAGGAAATGGCTCAGTTTGAGATGTTAGCATAGTCATTAAAATCTGAAGTTGTAACACCTTCCCACATATTTATGTGGAGGCGTGGGTAGGTTTTTTTTAGGCTTTAGTGATTTTTGTTATTTCAGAACAATAATAAAAAAAGAAGAAATGCTAAAATTATCAGCCTACATGCATATTGTTACTTTCCTAAAATAATGGCTTAGGTCATGTTTTTTTTCCCAAAAGTGATGGTTTTCCTAGAGCATCTTTTGGCAAAAAAGAGGAGCTGATTTTGTTTATTCTCTTTACCAGAATCATTTTGACTAAAAAATTACTTATTTTTTTTAGGAAGATGGGTCACTTTGAAGAGCTAATCATACTTCTGTTCAGTTTGATCAGTATCATCAACTGGAATGTTTGTGTGATTGAACTGAACTGTTATTTTTTTTCTTCTGTTTTTGCGTAAGGCACCTTGAGATGACATTTGTTATGATTTGGCTCTTCATGGATGAACTGAATGGAAGCTAATGGAAGATAATGTTGAATATTGTAATTTCTATTACTAACTGTGGATTTCAACCTAAATGCCATCTACTGACGTTTCACTGTCACCACTGGACGCCAGGCCTTGATTTTAACAAACATCAAAACGACCAAAATAACTCCTGCAACCTTCAGACAAAAATACCTGTGGCTCGCTGTGAAGCGTCTACCCACCTGAACAGAGAGCTGCTTGTCCTCGTTAGGCAGGATCCTGTACGTGTACACGCAGTTCTGGTATCTGTGGTCAGCAATGAAATGCAAATATCTGTCATCGGGATGGGGCACGTACAACATGATGCACTATTACCAAAAAACAAACAATAATAACACAAAAGAGTATTGGTGCAATGAGGATGCAATCGGAACAGGTTGGGTGGCATTTTAAATTTAAGGTTTACAAAGTGAAAGAAGATGGTGCAGAGGGCAAAGGGCGGTGCTGCATGGCAGTACAGAATGCAAATAAAGGGGAACTAGTTTTATGTTGCGGTGTGTGTGTGTGTGTGTGTGTGTGTGCGCATGTGTGCGCGTGTACGTGAGAGTGAGTGTGTGTTTGCAAGAGATGTGACGCGAAACAGTGTAGAACAGCAGGGAATTTTAACTTATAACCTTGTTGCTTTAGCGATGGAATCACAAGACAAATGGTGTTAACAGTTTGGTAACGTTTAGTCTGATGGGTCCGAGAACCTGGAAGGCTTGTTGGGACGACTTTATCAGGAGCGGCGTCTTTAAATCAACTTCCACTTCCATTCAGAGCCATTAAACAAAGGTAACTTACAAAACGCAGAGGGCGTACGCTCCCTGGACGGACTCGCTGCCCCGGATAAGGAAGCTTCCATCTCTCGCTGCTTTGGAGAGCAGATCCTCAGCTTTGGATCGCGTTATATTGTCATGGTACCAAGGCTGGTGACTTGGCATCCTGTTTTGTACAGTCCAAGAGTCTGAGCTCAAGTGTTTTGCATCTGCTGTCAAAATAAAAATAAAAATAAAAAAAATCCTAAGCAAAATCCCTCTGACTGTTCTGAACCTCAGCTTTTCTGCTTGGCTGTTCTCATCTTTCCACAGTCTGTTCTACCTCTTCATCATTCTACGGCTCTTCAGGCTGTAAAAGGAAGCTGCTCCTAGCTCTGCTCTGCTCTGAACTTCCTCATTTGAGAAGTTGCAGAGAGGAGGGCCTTTTGGTGCCGTATGCCGGATCCCCAGCGCTGTAAAATGGAAATACAGGCGTTTGCTTGCACTGGGGGGAGTAGCGTTCGTCATGGCCTAATGATTGACCAACACAGTTACCCAGGCTGCCTTGTACACTTACTTATTAATAATAACTTTTCATGAAGTGCTGCTGTGTGCAGAAACTGAGCTACAAGAAGAGAAAATAGGAAGTAGGAAGAAACTCTTTGCTGTCATGCTGAAAAAACACCCTCAAATTTAAGAGTTAGGAAACTTCATTTGATCTTCGGATAGTTATTCTTTTAACTGGATAACTAATCGTGAATCCATCCTTAGCTCTTTTAGCCCCTAAGACCTATCCTGGGTCTCACTGTCACGCTTCTAATCATGTAAATCGGGAGAGCTGGCAGGTTATTCAGAGCGCATGTATTCAGGAAATGCAAGCAGAGAGCGGCATGTCTTGTTCATGTGATGGACAGGAAGTCTTGCAGAAATAAGAGGAGGAAAATGAGTTGCTCGCAAACCACAGCACAGGTCACATGACGCGAAAACAGAACTGCACCGAGAGAAGTTCACTTGAGCCTGTCGGAGGTTTCTGGCCCTCAGCAGGCACTTTCACAGAGCCGAGAGGGACTTCTACTTTTCACTCGACGCCGCAGCTCAAGAGCTCATCTCAATGGCAAAGGAGCAGCCAAAACGTTCACAGGCAAATCAAAAGGGCACAGAAAAAAACACTGAGTCAGCTGTTGTCATTTACAGTTTTTATGAGAAGAATTAAGCAAATTCATTGCAGAGTATAAAAATAAAACAGTTACAAGTTAAAGGATCAGAAAGAGCACTACTTGTGAAATTTGTCTCAAGCATAACAGCGGTTTGCGAGTTTCATGAAGTCAGTCGGTGTTGCGTAATATTGTAGCGTAAATGCAGACTATAGCAAATTTAAGAAGCTGAAAAAAAAAGAAAAGTATATCTATATACAATAGTAATTTGTCATATTAGCATCCTGCAGATATCAGGAAGTCTCTACTTTAATTACATCATCACTGGTTAGTGTCAGAGCTGGCCCAAGGGATAACCGACATTTGAGATTCTTTGGTGTCAGCCTGAAGCCTCCAAAGAGAAATTAAAGGTCAACAAATGCACAGTTTGCATGTTCTGTATGATTTTAAAGTTACCTTTACAGAATCGTATTTTAAAGGTGTTTTCACACCTGATAGTCCGGTAGACTCGGTTCGATTTGGGAGCAAAACTGCAATATTTGTTACATTTTTCAGCTGGTGCAGTCATGGACTCAAATCAAGAGTTTGAAACTCCAAAAATTTGGTCACAAATGAAAGTTTAGACACTTGACTGTTCAAAAACAGAGAAAACAAAACAAAACAAAAAATCCAGTCAGAGACCCCAAGCTTCTCACAGTTTCATTGTGTTTTCCTGTCTGGTTTAAATACTCAAGGTTGCTAAGCTAAATACACCTCAAACCACACTTCTTCCAATAATGAATGTTTGTTTCATTTGGCCTACAGAAAACACATGTTAGAAGTTGAATTCACAGTCACCATTTCTTCTTAATTAAGTCAAAGGCCATGATGCCTGGTCCTGTTTAGTCTACAGTTCATGGGAGGTTTGGTTTCCTTTTCAAGTGTTTTGATATTTAAATAAGTTATCATTTTCATCACATTTACTGTGGTGAAAATGGCTGTTGAAGACAGATTGTTCTCTGATGTCCGGTAAAAACAGCTATTCCTCCTTTTCTTCCAAATAGAGTCACACATCACTAGGAAATGAGATAAAGAAACAGAAACAAACTAAAGAAGACATATTTGTGACCGCATGACAAATTCTGACTTTGGTGATCATATTGCTAGTTGTTCCTCTAAGATGTTGAGGCTATGAAGTCAGAGAAAATACAACATCTTTTCACAGGTTTCCAATGTAAAACTATGGGAAAACTCATCACAAAAACAAAGGAAATCACTAGATATATGATTGAAACCATACAAAACATGCAAAAATCAGTTACCATGACAGTTTTAACAATACATGTTGACTCTCCAGTTGCAATAAGGTACAGATTTAAAATAATAATAATAATAAAAAACCTTTCCCACAGAAGGAAAATGCATTATATTTAACACTAGAATCATCGGCCTCTGTCATAAAACAGATCCACAATAGCCCCTATTTATTTGTTCAGTCATCAGACCCCATTCAAGCTAATCATGTTTTTAAAATCAATAAATGAAGCTGACTTTGCTGGACCATGGTAGAACCCGGACAGGTGAATATGGAGCATATTTCTGACATTTCCCATTGTCAAAGGTGAAACGTATCACGGACACAAGGCGTACAAGGTTCATTAATCTTTTTTTTAGCTTATTTCAGTGCAACTTGTCTGACGTGTGTCAATGTGGAAACCAGAGTCCCATTAGGTTTTGGCCTCAAGTCCCACAGCCGGATCATCTCATTGTCTGTCGTCCCAATATCAAACCCCCAAGCCATAAACTCAGCTCCTCCATACATGCGTTGACTTTTACAGCTCTGTCTCTATCCCCCCTGTGGGTTTGGACAGTACCACGTCGATCATCTCCTCTTGCTTCCTTCAGAAATCAAATGATGGCAAAAAAAAAGCATCTTAAGTCCCAACCGAAAGTCTTTTGTGAAAGGGCCTGTAGTTGTGTCACTTTATATATTCACAGAAAATTTCTAAATTGGACATCTCCATGCACATCATTATTTAAAGTTGGTCAGTCATTGTCCACATGTCATTGACAATACGTCTTTGATTAACCAACAAATCCTCCAAATTGGACTGAAACAGATACTGAAATGTAAGATTCTTGGGCCCTTTCATCAACAAGCTTCTAAACAAGCTGTCAGTTCAGGGTGACTTTTCATTGAAACTTTGCGCAAATAGTTTCGTAAGGGATTTATTAGACCTGGTGCAGAGTGAAGCCTGGATTTTGGACTTTAGTTCATGCTTCACTTTATCCAGGCTAAGGTTCATAGCATCCATTAAGGCCTGAACGAAGCTGTTTATGACGGTTTTCCGGGTCTTTTACTCAGAACTCAGACTTGGCACTCAGCGAGCTTTCATGTGTTTCCTTCAGGTCTCCGCTAGTGGCCCCAATCATCCCTGTCTTATCTTTACAGAACATCCTCTTCAACGTGGTTCTGAATTTCTCTGCCCCGAACAGGTACACCAGAGGGTCCATAGCACCGTTCATACAGGTGAGGGAGGAGGTGAGGCGATTGGCCATGCTCAGGGCTCTTCGTGTTTGGCAGGATACGTTTGGGTTGTTGTAGAAAAGGATGAAGGTGACTCTGTTCAGATGATAGGGCAGAAAGCAGACCATATAGATGATAATGATGGCACCAATGGTACGCAAGGCCCTGAGTTTTAAGGTAGGTTGCAGCCTGCAGCCCTGGTGCAGGCTGTGGATGATGAGCAGGTAGCAGGATAGGGTGACAAAGAAAGGCGGGGTGAAGGCTACAGCCAGAGAGATCAATGCCTTGTGGGATGCCTTCTCTCTGTACAGCTGCAAGCACACTGTTGTGTTGTCCACCTGCGCCGTCTGATGGGTAACCAGCAGTGGTGCCATAGAGAGTGTGACCAAGACCCACAAAGAGAAGCTGATTATGTGAGCATAGCGACCTTTGCGAAGCTTCATTGACCTTACAGCGTGGACCACAGCCAGGTAGCGGTCCCCTGCCACACAAGCCAGAAAGTACAGACTGGCGTACATGTTGACATAGAACAAAAAGCCCACCATCCTGCAGGGGACCTCACCCAGCGGCCAGTGGTTGCCGGTGAAGTGGTAAATTGCTCTGAGTGGGAGGACGACCATGTAAGATAGGTCTGCCACTGCCAGATGAACCAAAAAGATGTAAGTAGGGGAGAAAGCCCTACGCTGACGAGAGAAGATCCAGAGAGCAAGACTGTTACCACCAAGGGCCAGGATGAAGACCACCGTGTAGAACCACCCCAACACCTGGTTCTCTATTGCGCTCTCTGCTGGTGCACAGCTCTCAGATGACTGGTTTGAGAGTAAAGATTTTTCTGCAGTCATGGCAGACTCCATTTTTGGTTTCTGAGGAAAGAGAAAAATTGCATTAATTTCACAGAAAATTGCAGTTTGTATTTTTTATATGCGTAGAAGAGATGAATGTTTACTTTTAAACCACTAGAACGTGAATTTGGGTTAAATTGAAAAAAGGTTCAGTCTTAGGCTACATTCACACTCCAGCCTGAAGTAACGTAAATACGATTATTTTTTTTGCTCATATGCAACCTGTATCTGAATGGATCTGTGTCTTTTCATGACTGTGGATTCTTGGTTATGAGGTCCTAAATCTGATATGTAATCTTTTCAAATGTGACCAGTGTCTGTGAGGTCAAGTCACATTTATCCTACCTGTACGTCATTGACGCTCGACAAATGTCACTATTCTGCGTCTTAATATGCACAAGTGTGAAGAAAAACAACAACCGTGGTGGGAAATAATGCAGATCAAGTTGTTAATGATGACTATCGCTCTGGTTGGACAACAACTTTAAAATCGCATGATATGATCCATCTTTACCATCCATCTTTTCTTCCACAACCTCTGAGCACGCTAGCTACAAGTGACATTACTTTGCCCTCTACTGTGAGACACTTTTACATGCTTGCAGCTCACACAGGAGATACAGTCTCATATATTTGGAAATGTGAACAACCATGCAATAAAATCACAAAACATTGGATTTGAACATTAAGGCAATGTGAACATGACCTTAGTATTCTAGGAGCAAACTAACTTAGTGACAGGAAGCCACGCTAGTCCAACTGTGTCCAATCAGAGAGACAACAGGCAGGGAGCATGTTTGGAACTGCGCCAGACTCACAAGGTAACAATGGATGTTAGTGTCCCTGGTTAATGTGCCAGTGACCTCAGAGGATGTAATTGCTTCATTCTGACCATTAAAGTTCCTCTACAAAGCCCAGGAAGTCAGCCCAGGTCAATAGCTCTTTGCTTTTCTTTTTGTAGCTTAACTGGCTCTGGCTTCTAACAACTGATTCATTTGAACTGGTAAGTAGGAAACATGGCTTTTCTGGACAAGATATCACTTTGCTACAATGAATTTCAGTCAGTTTATTGTAGGACGTGTTTTCACGTGATCAGAGGTGTACAAACACTTATGATCATTTGTATCTCATTAAGTCAAACACGTGCAACTTACTGTTGTCATGTTTCTTTATATTTTGAATGAATAGACAAACAGTTGAAAATAAGTTTTTACATAAACTGTATATAAAAGCATATCATTTTTAAATCACTGTCTGATATGAAATTTATGTTAGTGCATTATTAATAGTTATTGTTTTAAATAGATATGCCACCTTCAGGGGTCTTGAAGTTCTACCCAATGATGAGGCAGACTTCTGGAGATATTCCCTATTTAGTGTAGTATCTGTTCTCAGTAAGAGCTTGTGTGCTTGTAGTACACTTTTTTTTTGACTGTTGCTTTTTAGTTTCACATTACTACTGATTTGCTTGATATTTTCCTTGCAAAAACCTGATGCCAAAACATGCCGGATAGAACCGAAACCTTACCTTTGAATGAATTTCTGTTTTAGGTAAAAGGATTTTTTCATATAGAAACAAAATTTTTATTTGCATAAAACCTGAAGTTTCAAACGTTCCTCTGTTCAAAGGCTCTCTTGTGTGTACAGGAATTATTCACCGTCCACATTAGCATGAAAAGGTGCTATTCAGTGAAAATTTGGTGTTCACTCATCATTGACATTAATGTCATTAATGTTTATTTTATTTATCAGGGTGGAATCATTATATATATAAAATGTCTTCTTTGTGTGCTTCAGACTTTCTGTGTTGATGAATTTTTTGCAAAGCGATAAAAGCTGGGTAGCTCTTGCATTGCTACAAAATAGACCCATGTTTCCCTCAGCCCACTGGCTGCAATGTTGACACCTTGAGATGGCATGAGACCTAAATCCTGAACATCATGGAATGGAGTCGTCCCAGTTTTCCACATCTGGCTCCTCCTCACCCTGACGCTGATAGTAATAGAAGGAACCACAGATCTCTGTTAAGTTAAAGCTCCTCTTCTGAATTCCAGAGGAATCACCTGAAACCAGATGTTGGACTGGATTTTATTTCACTGTCATTTATTTGTGAATGTTAGAGCCTCATTTTCAACAGTGGAGCTTTAAGGTTAAAAAAGGTTATCATTAAGTTTCATCAACATCAATATTTCTACAAAATAAGAAGCAAAAAATAAATAGTTTGATAGAGGAAAAGCCTCTCAGACTGAGCTCAAAGCAAGATGCCAGAGAGCACCAAACTATTTTAAAAAAAATATTAGACAATGAATTTAATTTCACATAATTGTCGCGGTAGAAGCCATTTGTTTGTTAAATACTTAATGAACATATGTGATATGTACACATATGTTTGATGTTTGTTGTAAATGACGTATAAGAACGAGATAATTAGTCCAAGTTTGTCGTTTATTGAACGTTCAGCAGCTGTAAAGCGCCACAGCAAAGATAAACAAAGGTAAAACAACCGAACAGATGATCAACTCAAAGCCACTCTTACCTTTTTATTCTTGTCTCTCTCTGTCATTTAAGCACACCCGTTGCCGTGGCAACCGCCTGCGCTCCGCAAGCCGAGGGAAGATTACGTTAAAAACGTAACATTCAGTCCGTTACGCTATTAGGTTTTCAGGCTTGATATGTATTTTTGCGATTATTAATAAGCCTCTCATGAACACAGCGGTGGTTGATTATTGGGGCCTTGCCATTGCAATGCATAAGGAGAGCACTGCCTCCATGCATTGCATGGCAGGCACCTATTGTTCTACACCCAATAGAACACCTAAACCTTTATTATAGTATGTTTATTCTTCCGTCACCGTTAATGTGGCTCGTACCGCTGCGTGCTCACCCACAAAAGTGGTATCAAATCGTGCGGCTCGGTGCCGAGAAGGGAGCTATTACTTTTATTGGGGATCGGACTTACGACGGCGACGTAAAAAGCTAAAAACGAGCAAAATTTCCAACTGCCGAAACCTTAGAGTGTAACTGACATCAACTGCCGCTTTTTTAGAGTGAGGAACAGAGTGGAATTTTGACCCAAAGATAATTTTGAAATCGTTGTCATGCCCTCATAAATTGCTCTATTGATATGAAAGTCGGTCGTGACATAGATATTCATGTCTGCTACATTAAAATGTTTTCAAAATTTCTCTAGGGCTTACGGTTTTCTGTCCAGGTGCCTCAGAGCAAAATTATGGGACAAGAGTAACTGACGCTCCTTCCCTGTTTATTACTCTCCCCCTGCCTGTCTGTCTCTCACCTAGCTGACAATTGGAAGTGAGGATTGATCACCATAGCAACAGAATTCTGGTCACAGCTGACTGATTTTTCAGAACAAGAGAAGTTTGTCTCCCCCTGTGTCTGACTTAAGTGATGCAGCGACAGCTGCAGCGTTTTACCATGGTAGAAACTCAATTATTACAGAGGAGGGTTGAGATGGCATTTAGAACTACTTTCTGAATGGAGTTAGTCAATGACAGACAACACTCATACCTGGCATATGGTCATCTCTATAGTTCTAACTATGGCGACCACTCAGTTAAAACAGAGGGCAGTTAACACAACCACTGCTACACTTTGGATCAGTGTTGCTATTTAAAATAAAGCTTAGAGATTTCAAAATAAATGTCTTGACCATTTTTACATCATGCAGTTGCTCTATTGATGATTAAATAACTGGTGTTACCAAACCACATTTTGAAAAATGAGTGGGCTCAGCGCACACCATTTTTCTCTCATCACTGCAATTATTGTGAATGACCTACAGATATGAATCGCGGGACTATCGGAGTCGACAAATAGCCCTCTCATACACTTCAAACCGTTTTTTGATCGGCCTTACGGATCCTGAACGGGAAGGAGTTGTTCGGACAGCTTTTTGGAGTGAAACTGGCTGGTTCAAGCAGATAGAATTACGTCTCATCCTGTGTGTCTCTGTCACAGCTGACAGTTGGCAGTGAGGATTCATCACCATAGCAACAGAACACAGAGAAAGTCAGAGCTGCTGTTTAGGACTACAAACTGGCCATATTAACTGTAGTTCTATCTACGGCCATGACCCGCCATAGGCGGCGCAATAATATTGCAATATTGGCTTACGCAAGCCAGTGCCATAGCTTGAGAGAAAATGCTAATGCACTGACTTGTGCAGGCCAGTGCATTAGCATTTCACCTAAAATAAGCTTTTAACCAATTTTCTTACTTAATAGCCATGTTTAGTACACTAAATGGACTGAGTCAATGACAAACAACATGCTAGTGATGCCCCACATGCTACTGACAGCAATCACGCTAACATTAGCATTTTGACTAATTTCACCTAATGCATTAATTTTAACAACATAAATGGTACAGGTAGAGCTTAGTCAACATGTTTCTGACTCACCACAGGTTATTGACTACATTGCAGCTTTCTTTAGCATTAATGCAAATTTTTAGCATCATAACGCTGGGTCTAAGCCGACGGGCACACTTTGGCATGGCCCCGTAAAATTTCTGCAGGAATTTTCTAGTTTAATTTTAAACTCCTGCTCTGCTAGTTATTTTGATAATGGAACCGAAACGCACAGAATTGCGCAACACCTTGTTGAAATAATAACTGAGATTATTATTTTTGTTGGGTCATTCATTTCAACACGTTGTGTTTTTTTTCTGTTGTTCTTTAATAAAGTTACGAACGTTTTGATAAGGACCCAGAGGAAGACGTGCTGCTCTCAGCGTCCTGGCGGGGTTCAGTTTCTCACCCACCGCAGAGATCGACTCAAAACCTTCCACGATCGTCGTAGTCCAGCTGACAGCCCCCCCTCTCTCTTGCAGGTCCTGCGTACCCCCGCTAAATCTTTTAAGGGTACGCAGTACCCGATTGTACCCTCCTACTTTCATCCCTGTATATATGGCTACAAAGATATAAATCGGTGCTGTCAAGAATTTTTGTCCTGTGGGTCAAAATTGTCAAACCTGGTTCCCTCTGGGACTCTGACACGGCTAAAGACATGTTTCATAATGTTAATTTAATTTGGTAAATAAAGTGTGGATTATTTTCTATAAATGCATGTGTCAGTGGGCTTATTTTGTCATAGCCAATGTGATGGACTGTGATAAATTGGGGGCTTGTCCAGGATTTTAACCAGGATATTTCGCAGGTAGATATTGACATTTTCAATGCAAGATTTTAATTTCTTGGTAATAATTTTGCACTAATTGAAAAATAAAGTCTATCTGCATCAATCATCTGTGTATATTGGCCAAATTTGTATCATTTTTAGTTTGCAGTAGGAGGCTGTAGAGCAGGGGTGCCCAAATTTTTGAGACCAAGATCATTTTTGTCACCATCCGGCTGAAATCTACCACATCAACAAAGATATAAAAGTTGTAAATGAAACTCTATTAACTTATTTTATATGCAAAAATATATCTGTTATAGCATACATATTAAAGTGACAGAAAACTTAATGCAGTTTCTTCCTCAGTGAGATTCTGACACTGGGAGCAGGTTACTGGTTTCTCAGTCAGAAGCTGATTGTAAACCTGAGGCCAGCAAGTATTATTATGGTAGATCTGAAATTTTGTTTGATTACCTCAATATGAGAAATTTCAGACTCGTAGGAGGAACCACAGAGCTCTGTTAAGTTAAAGCCACATCTTCTGAAGGTTTCCTCCAACAGATTCCAGAGGAATCACCTTAAACCGAATGTTGGACTGGAATTTATTTCAATGTAATTTGTGAATGTTAGCTCCTTGTTTTCAACAGTGGAGCTATAAAGGTTGAAAAATGTTATATTTTGGAGAAAATCTCATCAACATTAATATTTCTACTGTGAAGCTTTACTGATGGTTTTATGAGATTTAATTCCTTCAAAAGCACATCCCATTCATTGTAGCATTGAAATCCACATATCACCACCGTAAGAGCTGAAAAACATTTAACATGTGTAACTAATAGTTTTACAATGTTTCCATTCATATGTACATTGTACATATGAATGTACAATGTTTACAAATGTTTATTTGGCATTTTTATATGCCAAATATGCCAAATAAACATATTAACATATTAATATGTTAATAAACATATTAACAGACAGAATATGCATTAAAAGTAAATACTTTTTACAATCAACACACCTTTTGACTTTTCGGAGGGGCTGCCAGTATGAAACAATGTTCTAGTTGCTCCATTAAAAACAAAGTGCTGTACCAACTGCTGTAACTTACTAAAGGTAACTTGAAATTCACCGAAACATCTTCAAACATTCTTTGTGGGACTGAACATTGTGTTCTCATGTGTAGACACACCTAAAAAACATAAAAGAAAGAAACACCCACACACACCATCGTTGGGAAATCTCCACTGTCCACTCCTCTTTTCTTCTGTTGTTGTAGCTGGACACCAGCTCAGCTTTCATCGGCAGGTCACAAAAAGTCTGATTTTAATCAGTCTGAGGCTGATTCTGTAGCATTTATACAGAATCCAACAGCAATACTAGAACATGTGCAACTAATGAGCCCATTAAAAAAAAGGGAAATCAGGGGCTTGTTTTTGCAATGGCATATAAGAGTCATTGTAGATAATGAAAAAACGGGAGATCATTCCTGCCTAGAAACAAAAATTTTGAGATTAATGTTTCCAGAAAATTTCTGAGACTGATCTCAAATTTATTTTACTTTTTTGGCAGAAACTTGCTCCTTTTGTTTTCTATCCTCACTGGCTCTAATATGCCGTTCCTCACTTTTGGTCCATTAGGAGCCAACCAGACGTGGCTCTCAAAGAGGCAAATCTCAGCCAAGACTCAGACTCTGTGCTTTCATCCCTCCTTAAAGAAAAGAACTGCAGCCCCGGCGGTGGAGGAGTTGGAGGTGGGAAACAATCCGGACATGGAACAGTGGAGCAGAAAAGCCTGAATACATGCATCTCTGAGAGATAATCCTGAAGAGAACAAAACCAGAAATCCGTTTTCACCATAGCGATCTAGTTAAGCTGATCTGTGCAGACGCTCTCACAAGGAGAGCTGACCGAGCATTCTGGTCTCCAGTCGACTAATCTGTAGTATGTGTAATCTGACACTTTGACTGGAAAAAAGATTAATCTGACAAATACAGTTTTATTCAAATACAAGATGGATTAACATCGCTAACTGTCTTCTATGCCTAGAAGAGAAATAAGTTTTAGTAGTTGAGGTAGAGTTATGAAAACCATCATTTGTGATGTGAATCTGTGTAATTGAATCATTTATTGAAAGAGGCCTGCTCTAATCCCAGCAGTGGAGTTTGGTTGGTGCGGTCCTTCAATGAGTGTAAGAGAACCATCAGCTGCTTGGTGAACATAACCTCAAACAATTCAAAATAGAAACCAAAACTTAAAAGGTGTGGAGGAAATACATGTGCAGCCAAGCTGGAGTCGAAAACAAAAAAAACAACAACAACAACAACAACAACAAGCAAGAGAAGTTGGTTTGTCTCAACAGCCCGCAAACAGAGAAATGGAGCAACGCTTCACGAACTGCAGAAAACATTTTTATTTCATCTGGATACCGGGGACACAGACCGTTTCTCAAATGATCCTCAAAAACTAATTTCCAACCTGAGTATATTGTGAAGCACGGTGGCTCAAGCATCATGATACGTCTGCTTTTCCTCAGCCTATTTTTGACATGTCAGGAATCACAGTAAGATGCAGAAAAGGAGCGACTAGGCTACAGAAACCCAACAGAAACCAAACTGATGTTTCTGAGAAAAAAAAAACAAAGAATATGAGGGAACTGTGTGATAGAGGCTGGAAGACCAGACCACAGGTTTGACAAGTTGATTGATTCTGATAGTAAATGTAACATAACGAGTGATTTGATCATTTTTCTTTGGATATATTACTTTTTCTTCCCTTTCCATAAAGAAGAAAGTTTCTCGATTTTCTTAAAAAAAAATTTCAGTTTCTAACAGAAAGTGTAGATCTCACTTTGAACCCAATACATTACAGTCATAAAGAGCCAAACATGGAGAAGCAGCATTCAGATTCTATTAACATCAAATCTGGAACAAACCTCAGAAAACTGCAAAACAGCAGAAACACTGAGTTCCTTTAAATAAAGAATAAAAACCTTCTTGTTCAGAATTGCTTTCTGAATCATAATAACTGGAACGTTGTTCAACATATTTTGACGTTACTAATTTCACACTTGATTATGTTTTGATGTTTTCATGACGTAAAGCTCTCTGAACTACCTTGATGCTGAAATGTCCCACACAAATAACTGATTAATCAGAAACAGAACATAAAAAAAACTTTTAAAGACATAAAAAAAAGTTTTAAGTTATTCAACTGAGAAAATACCGATGCACATAGTTATTGTGGAATCAGATGTGATAAAGTCAGAAGGTGAGCAGACTTACCGGTTGATATCCTGAGTGTGCGGCAGTCAGTGCTGGAGCAGGGAGTCCTGACTGAAGACCAGGGGTTCATATGACGCTCCGTGGAAGAACTGATGCTCTGACACGAGGAATGCCGTCCTATGACCCCTCTCCTCTCTCCCTCAAGACGACCCAAGGAATGAAACTGTAGCTCTTTTTGTTTCACAACAAATTTGATAACAGAAAAGGAGCCCCGACGGGGAGTCTTTGGCCTGAACCCTGACCCCACCCTTTCTCTCCGCATCCCCTTCTCCTCTGAGAGCCACTTGTGCGCTCCACAATAGCTCGAGTCAGAATAAGAGCCGCAGTTCGGCAACGGGGGGTCGGGTAGGGGAGGGGGGAGGAGAAGAATGGCATGCCACAGTTGGGTAGGACGCCATGGTAACCAGGGCTGGCGCTGCAGCCATAGCTTTAAACATGAACTCCACACACACACATGTGCAACACACACACACACACACACACACACACACACAGCTGAAGAAGAGAAGATTTGGAGTTGTTAATTGTGGAGTTTATGACTGAGTCTCAGAGATGATCTTTTGTGGACGGCCTCCTGCTCCACAGGGCATCGAGGGGTGAGGAGAGAAACAAAACCAGCACAGGAACGGGTGGGTGTTCACTGAAAAACACAAAATATTTCTAATTATGGCCCAGTTTATAGTGCAAATACCTTAGAAAACTTAAAATAACACAAAAGTAACTTACAAGTAACTTTTCAGCAAGATACAGGAGCTTGTTTTAAGTAAATAACTGATGAAAATGTGCTCGATCCACTCAGATTATTTCAGTTTCACATTCTTTCATAAGTATCAGTATTAAGGATTTATTTACTCAAATTGAGTCCCTGTTTGTAGCTGAAAAGTTACTTGAAGTTATTTTTTTGTCTGATTTCAAATGTATAAAATCCTTGGTGAACTTTGTGTTTCTGCAGTGTTCCAGGGGCAAACAGAGGCCCTTGTTGCCCTGTTGCCTCCTGGGGGCATCTCAAATCGGAATGCCCAAAATAATCAGTCACACAGTTGACGGACAGATGTGGAGAAAAGCCCGTCTGGCTGAGGGGGGATAATATTTCTTTCATATGTGGACTCCACAGCTGTGTGCTGCAAACATGGGCCCTTATTCTCTTCTGTATTATCCGCATGCAAATGCTATTCTGCTGACTTGAATGCAGCCACTATCTGCAGAGGTCTGGAGATGGGCTTTGACATCGCTACCCTGTTAATCTGCTGCCAACTTCTAATTGGGGAGGTTGCCCCCCTCCTCCACCTTTGTTTGGCCCGTCTATTTTCTCCGTTTGGTAACCGCGCAGCAAAAACATTTCTTTGTGGATTGGCTGATATCAAGAGCATCATTCTTCATGCCGCTGAAAGAGGTTCAGGCAAAAATGGTTCCTCTGATGGTTCAGTGACAATGAAGAAATTATTTTATTTTTCACTATAACCCCCCCCCCCCCCCCCCACTGCTTATATCGCTACATCAGGGCTATTGTAGAAATAAAAACAAGGAGAAAAATCTGCCAAAAAAACAGATGTTTTGAGATTAAACTAAAAAAAAAATTTTTAGAAAGAAGTTTGGAAACTTTGAGATCCAAAAATCTTAAGTTTTTACCCTTAGGAGCTCAGAAAATGTCCAAGTGCTTTCTAGAAAATTTCTGAGAATCTCAATTTTTTTCTATTTTTTTGGTGGAAATGTACTCCTTTTTTCTATGTAGAACAACCCTAATACACCATCATAGATTTCAGAAACTGATCCAAATGCAAGAACTTCTAACAGAATTCATACATCTAGAATTTTGTTTTTCTAATAAAATTTGTCAAAAGATGCAAATATCCCCTCAAAACTGCCAAATGATATGCTAACCAGGAAGGAAAACTGAATCAGTCCAAGTGAAATCAACATCACCAGATTGAACGTCAGGCTTTATTTGACAAATTTACCAAGGTAAGAAAAAAAAGGGAGAACTGAAGTTAACATTTTCTCATGGGAACGCCCATTCTGAGATTTACTACTTGGACTGATTAGTGAAGAAAGCTACTATGAAGGGCATCCCGCAGAGTTTTTAATACCACAAGACGTGTGTGTAGTATTGTGTCAAGCTGTGGGGCCCCATGATGTGTGTGTGTGTATGTGTAACACAGGAGCACAAGCATGTTCAGACATCTGGGTTTAAAGGAAGTGACACAAAGCTCCGGTAAAAGGAAGTGAATATGACTAAAACAGCCTAGTGGTTCAGGAATCTTTACAAAGATAGTTTTCATTAATGCAGGGGTATGTAGCGTCTATTTAAAAAAAAAAAAAAAAACAAATTTAAGTTTACTATGTTGTGACAGCATAGATAGATAATCTGAAGAAGAAAAAATTGAGCTCCTCTCGCTTCTACCAGCGCTAACTAGAAACAACCAATCAGAGGACAGAAGGAGGGCTTTAGTGCTGTCAATCATCCTCAGAAGCGGCTCATTCCCCATTCATCTGTTTCCCCTCTCATGAACGCTAAGTGTTTTTCTGGAAAGCTAAGTTGTTTCTCTGTCATTTGCACTTAAATCAGAACATACACAAGTATGATTGACAGCATTAAGACCCTCCTCCTGACTGATTGGTCGTTTCTGACTAAATTGTGTATTCAGTGCTAACTGTATTTCTTCATTTCACACAGGGGGAACGTAGAATTCAGTCTTTCCACAGATTGTCTCATACCATACAGTCAGGTTATGGTGACAACAAATATGTAAAAAAAAAAAAGAAAAAATTTTAAATACCCCAGCTTTAAATGATGTGTTTTGTATGTTGCACGTCAATAAAAATGGTTGATTGAATAACTAATTGAAAGTGGAGAACTGACTACAACCCTGAAAATCATCAAAGCGACACTTTAAATGTTTCTCTTAGAGAATCTCTTCAAATCCATTTATGGCTTGAATGAAATCATGCAGCTATTCAAAGATTCCCTGGATCATTGGGAAATGACATGAGATGGTGGCTAGCTGTGGAGCTGGGGCTCCACACGCTGTGCAATCCAGAACCCAACAAACCAAGTCCAAAAGGTTAGAGTTAACTATGTCTGAGTCCCATCAAGACCCAGATATTCAGATTTGTTTTGGAAACATTGTGAAATGCTGTCAAAGGGACATTTTCCTGTGTTGTTTTGGTTCTGAACAGAAAGGCAGATTGGTTGATTTAAGAAACATCAACTCAACGGTTCATTGTCTTGATTGGATCCTAGGCATCAGCTCTTGGTTCCCCGAGGAAACTCAAAGCCTGATTCCTGCCAGTGTCCCGTTTACAGGTCAATCTGTTGCACCACTGAGTCATACAGTCATGTTTGTTCTGCCACTTAACTGGACCTACAATGAAATATGTTGCAGGTCACACTATCAGCAAGTCCTATCAAAACAGAGGCTAAACGTGCTAATATTAGCCTAGCACTGAAGCATGAAAACATCATAAACAAGAGCAAAACGTGAGTTTATTGAGAACTTTACTTGTATGTGTTTTCAAAGTTAGATTAAATGACTTTAGAAACAAATAATAAAACTACATTGAAGCAGGACTTTGAGGTTGTGCTGTGTGTTTATCTATGGCTGCTGATCAAGTCAGACAGGAACAAGCGCAGTATGATTATGTGTAAATTGGGAAAGAAGAACAACATTACAGTACTAATACAAATCACATAATACTGATTAAATTCAGGGCAATATTTTACTGCACACAGTCTACACAATACAGATTTCAATCAAGTATCAGACTGAGTCTCGATGTTTAATCCTATATAATTCAAGGACAGAAAAAAAAAGAATCCTGATCAAAACATGCTTAGTTCTAGTAAACATGAAAAGGAACCAGTGGTCTTCATCTTTGGGTGAGTGACGCAAACACAACCTTGCAATCAAAACAGAGAAACATTTTTTATTTTTACGCAATAAATCTGTGACTTTTTCCACCAAACGACACTGAAATCTTGGGTAATGGATCCTGGAGCTACAGGGCTGACTTCACAGGTTCACATGTTGTAGCGCTGGCCTCTGGTTCTCTCTCTGAGGTACATGCTGACGTAGGAGGTTATCAGGTCATCCATCTTGTAGCCCTGTTCATGGAAAAAGAAAAAAAAATGAGTGCAAAGAATATAAAAACAAACTTTGCTCAAAACCCCCAAAACAAAACAACCTACCAGCGACGTCTCACAGAGGAATTTGTTGCCCTTCACCAAGCTGCCGACAGTCATGTGAAAGTAGGTGCTTCCACTGCACCAATTAGCTATTTTGTTGTATGGGTGATTTGCCAGAACCTCCTTGTAAAGTTAAAATAAAAAAAAATCAGTAATTGAAGCTGCGCAGAAAAACATTTAACATTTCTAATTACAAATTTTGCCCTTTCGTAACCTTAGTTTTCGGGTGCAGGATTGTGAGTCCAATTTTGCTGATGGCGATTCGCACAATATCTGGAAAATCTTGCTCTGATGTTTGCTGTAAAAAAAAAAAACAGAAAGAAAGAAAAAGAATAAAGACGGAATAATTTAGCCTGAACTAGTTTCTACGGCTTCAGCAGCTGTTTGCGTTCTGCTGCAAGAGCACAGCGGTGAGAGAGGATGCAGAAGCCACTGACCAATCAACTCGTCTGAGAAGATCAGAGACGGAGAGTCAGCAGAACCCACCTTCACTTCAAAGAACGCGCAGCCGAACGTCGGCCAGCGACACACCGCCTTCAGGAAGGCAACTTTTGCTTCCTCGACGGCCATGCCGCCCTGTTTGTTAAAGAAGGTGGTGATGTTCTGCAAGTGGAAGAAATGCAAACATGGAGCAGCATTAAAAAAAAAGAGAGAGAAAATGGAAGAAAAGAAATTGCCCCGTTTTTAATGAGGTTAATGAGTCCCTCTCCACCCCCACAGGCTGCAGGGTGAGTTCTCGCCGAGCCGTGGGCGTTCTCCTCCTCCATAATGGACATATTGTTTATATATGATCAGCATAGCAAAGTCTCATTATAGAGAAATGTCACCATGAGCCAAAATCTAACAAAAGAATGTTGTATGTCTTATTCTGCTTTCCCACAGAGACCCTTTATAATCCTCTCCTTATTCAAGGAGAGACCTTTTTTTTTTTGCAAACACCCGCCCACCAGTATCAAGCTCTTATTAATGAACAGCTTATAAAGTCACAATTCATATTTCTCCACTAAGCGCATTATTTACAGTACATAATTTGCTTAAAAACTAAGTATTAGAGCGGTTCAAACCCACCAGATCACGTGTGTCAAACTCAAGGCCTGGGGGCCAAATCTGGTCCCCAGCAGCTCTTTATATGGCCCTCTGGACTCCAAACTACATCAATAAGTCCCTCCAGTTTTTCAAAATTTCACAAAATTCACACAAACTCAACAAATCCTCATATTTGTTCTGATTTTATAGAAGTTTTTTCTCAAAATTGGTCAAAAATATTGGGTTTAAGTGTCTGCTAGTTTTTAACATCTTTGAATGTTTTTGTCCATTTTTTTTTTTTTTGCTATGCCGCTACAGCTCAGTCAGATCGGACATAGAGCAGTAGATTCTCAACTGGTTTCAAGTCTGGACTTTGACTGGGCCATTCTAAAACATGACTAAACTACTCAGTTAGAGGTTGTTGTCCTGCTTGGATTTGTCCACAATGACTCTCTGTAGCTGTAGCTAAAAACTAAAAGAAATCAACAAATGTTTTAAATATTGTAACAACACTTGCCAGTTCTTAACATTTTTTAATTTATTTTCTGCAATAATTACAATGAATTGTCACTAAGCAATAGATTTTTTTTTCTTATTCTACATTATTTTCAATCCTACAGGGAACATAATAACTATCCAAAAATATATCTTCATCTTTATTTTAAATCCTAAAAGTGGAGATAAAAATTGTGGCTCTTTAAAAATTACAACAAATTTACATGTATCTAAATGCATAAGATGTCTTTTTAATTCCTGTGACATTTGTGACTCTACATTATTATTTTTTTGGTCTGGCCTCAAAGCAAAATGGCTCCTTAGTTTTGAAAGGTTTTAAAGGTTGCTGTTTGTGATTGTAATGGGACAAAAGGTGAAAAAGTTGAAGGATATAAATAGATATCAAAGATAGAAGTTATGATATTGTGTACCAAAATAACACCAATAAACATTTTCCATTGAGGTTTCTAGTTTTGCACCAAAAACAACAACAGATAAGAGAAGATCCAGCAGGCCTCATATTCCTCTCTGCCAACCTCTGAACTCCTTCACATCCCTAAATCTATCTAACCCCTCATCACCCTCCCAGCCGGCCTGGTCCTTCTACCTTTTTCCACTCGTTTTCAGACATGGCCTTCAGCTGGTCAGCGGGAACCAGCTCCTTCAACACCTTGGGAATCGTGGGAATCTGGCTTTTGTCACCGTTGACCTTTACCCTGAAGAGCAGAGCAGCAATGTTGACCATTTCCTCCTTGGTACAAACGTGATAGCCTCTCAGGTACTTTGGCAACTCCTGGAAAACAGAGAAGCAGTTGGGGTTTGTTGCGGTAGTTTACATGCAGTCATCAGAGTGAAGGTTCGTTTTGGCCTCACATTCAAATTTATCGCAGATCGTCTGTGATCCACACCGGGTCAAAACTATTCATACACCCCCAGTAACATTAGGATTAAAAACCACTTAGGAAATGAAAACAATGTTTGCAGCCACTAAACAAGATCCTGGCTGGATGTTTGACCTCAAACACAACTTTTAAACAGATCGAGATTTCAAGTTGGATCAATTTTGATATTTATTGGGGGAACATTTTCCAGTTGGAATACCCAACTGTGTTCAAGTTTCAACAACCCAAGATAGGATGTACAGGAACCACCTCAAGCAGAAGTCAAAGCTAGTTCTAGCAACCTGCCCACTGACTGACCCACCTGGAGGTCAACCCGTCTTCTGGCATTACAACATGTTGGACCTTGAAAACCCTCGTCTTGCGAATTAATCATTTCTTTACCAAAACTTTCCTCCAAGGTCAAGCCAGGTGAAGTCAAATCTATAATCAGCCATTAAACTAATAATTTAGTCTCGTGAGATTTAGTGCGACATCGTCACATCCATCTCTTCAGTCTGGAAAAAGAGCGAGTCAGATAAATGAAAACACCGCACTAGTGAATGACTCCTGGTCATGCTCAAATTGTTGCATTTCTTCAGAGATTTGACCTTTGAACCCACTTCCCCGAGTCAGTAGATAAATAACCGCCTCTGGTCTGTTTGATTGAGAATATTTGTCAATGTTTTTCCACGCCGCCTTCCCTGACATCCTCATTTGAGTGCGAGGCCCGATTATATTCAAAGTGGACGAGGACAGAAGCTTTTCCGCTGGGTGTAAAAACGAGTTGAATGAAGCTGGGAAAGCGGAGCTGCTCACTGAAACACACCTGAGGGAAATGGAAGATAAGGTCAGCCTTTGTGTCTCTGCCAGGGGTTACATTGAACCACAACTTCCTCATGAAGAACACGTGGTAGGAAATGTTGACCGGTCCACCTGCAGCACACAGACGGAGACAGAGGGAGAGAGAAGTCTGCAGACAAATATCGCTGACCAACCAAACCTTCACTCTCTGCATGCTGTGTGGTTACCGTCTTTAATCCTCTTGGCTTGTTTGGACCAGTCGGTGATTTGTCTCAGGCTGTCAAAGAAGTAGTCTGTGTCGTTCAGGCTGAGAACCTGAGATTAGACAAAGATGGTTAGACGGGTTTTAGCCTCATCAGAGAACATGAATGTTCATTATAGAGAAAAATCTAATCTACAAAACATCATGCTCCACATCTGAGGGCTCTGCTATAGATGAAGGAGAAATGTTCTCTCTTCCAGTGTTAGAAGAACAAAATGATGACATTCTGTCCTCACAGATCTGGTTTTGCTTTTTTGGTGTCTGACAAACATCGTGTGAATGGTCAGACACTGGAAAACATTTCAGTGGAAAAGAGCTATGAAGATTTCCAAAGAAACACAGAGGCCCTCTTTTTATCTTGTAACACTCAGGGTCAAAAATAATGGGCAAATGTTGACCGTTCTTTTGGTTTGTGATCCAAACTCAGAGATTAAACGCTAATGTTCAGTCTTGGAATGTTATTGGACAGGAAATTTGCTTGCAAGCAAATTTGAGCAAGATCTCTGTGATTCACTGTAATGTAGTATTTAAAAAAGGCAAGTTAAAATGTCTTTTTCTAACTATTTTTGTGTTGAACATGTGCACATACGTATTGACTTATATAAAATGATATTACCATGAAACTTTGCAATAATAATAAAAAAACCTTAATATTTTCATCTCCAAAGCACTCCTTACAAAAACCATCTACTATGTTGAACTTTGGTTTTTCTTTTTCCAGTTTTTCTCTGTCTGAATCTTTCAGGGTTAATTTTCAAAATGGGAACAAGAAAAAAGAAGCAATTTAAATCAGGCAGAACAGTATTGATCTTTAAAACTGTAGTTCCTTGCTTAAACTTGCCTATACCTAAAGTGTGAGCAATAATTAAAATGGTTTGAAACAAACACAAGAAAAAAAGAAATTGCGCTGGGATCACCAAATCTCCATAGCAACCAGGAGTTCACAGGAAATGATAGTGAAAGGTGCGAAACTGATGGCTGAACCTTGTCGTGCGTTTTCACAAAGATGCTGAAGCCGTCGGCTGAAGCCAGGTTGAGCTTTTTGGAAATGTTCTGGATGAGATCCCGGATCCTGGTGCTGGTTGCCACCTCAAATATCTGGACATTGGGAGGAGAGGAGTCCGATTTGACATTATGCTTTATTAAAGCCGATTTGTTTCGCTCTGATGCGTCTCCGGCGGGGAGAGAGAGAGCGTCCCGCTGTTTACCTCGTCTGTGTCGTTGGGAAGTAGATTTTGTGGAAGATCTGGGTGCTGTTCTGCTGGATGGCGTCCACCTCCACCTGGTGCGGCGGGAGCTTCCTGGGGTCAATCCTAAACACAACCATGAAAACATTAAGGCTCTGTTTATGTTCTTTTGTACGATTTGAGTTTATCTGATGGCTTGGTTTCACTAATCAATCCCTTCAGGAAGTTGCGATGTTAACAGAAATTCACACATCAATTCCCGAATTTTGCACAGACTTACAATTTTCTATCAGTCATCGCAGCTTTCCCACAAATCTGACCAATCATCTTAACCTTTCCTGTATTTCCTTCTCTTCTGACCAATCACTGCAATTTGGCTGAATTTCAACCAATCCCCTCAGCTCCCTTATAATTTCACTTCCTGTTTCACAGCGTCTCTTGAAACTCAAACCTGGAAGATGACAGCATGTGTGACACTAAACAGTAACTTCACCTTTTTTTGTTACAAAAATAATTTTTGTGATATGAAATCCTTTTGCATTTTAATATCTCCTCAAGACACGGCTTTATTTGTTCCAAAATGTAATTTGCACTTTAAATATTAACTATGTTAAAGTTCTATCTTTTTTTGTTCAAAAGATTATGTGAAGCAATTCAAACTCCCCTCCCCCCCCCAAGACTGTTACGGCAAAATAAGGCTTAAAGAATGTGAAGCTTCAACGGCAACTTATTGAAAAATCGGAAATTTTAGGCTGCAACAATCAGAAAAACATAAATAAATGGTAACATCCTGGAGGGACTAATACCACATTTATTTAATCTCAAGATGAAGTTCCTGTTATCCTTCAAAGTAATTATAACATATCAAAATGCTTATTTGTGTAGCAGAATTAAGTCGCCACTAAACATATGTATGAAACAGAGTTTACTTTGCTTTATTTTAGTGTTTTTTCTTAAATCAAAGACATGATGCTGCCACTGCTGTAATTTCTGCTTGTTGATTAAAAGCTGTATTGAAATAATCCTGCCTGTCGTCGTCATGCAGACTGTAAATAAGGTGTATTTATAGCAGAGGCCATGCAAATGCTGCATTTGGTTGGTCACCCTGGTGCAATGTTGATGCAAGGCATTTGTGTTCACAGCCCCTTCAATGGTGCAACAAGTTCTATATCACACTGCATGTGTTTTTTTTCTCAAAGAAAGACAACAGTATAAGAAAAAAACACAAAAAACAAGACATCACAGTTAGACTTTTTCCTCCTCGCAGCCAGGAAGGCATCTCATCAGAAGCTGATGAGATGCAAGGCCAACGGTTTGTGTGTTGGTGGTGCAGGACAGACCTGAGCGAGCTCTGCAGCCGCTGCAGACAGTCGGAGGCCAGCTGCTCTCTGCGCCGGGACTCCACAAACTTCTGGGCGTGTCTCAGGAGGGCCTGGCTGGGCGGGAACAGGCCGCAGCACAGCCACAGCAGCTGCCAGCCCAGCTCTATGCTCAACCTGCAGGCACAGAGGAGACCTGAGTGGAGAGCGCCCGTCTTCGTGTCCGGACCGCACGGCGTCCTGCAGCGAGGTGGCCGCAGGACGCCTTCAACCCGCAGCGGTCTCAACTTTAACTAGGCCATTCTGTCACGTAAACCTGAAACATACTTGAGGATTTCATCGTAGCTCTGGCTGTATGTTTTGACAAAAAGTGTTTGAGAAGAACACAGCTGAAAGCACCTTAACCTGACATCATGATGCTGCCACTACCACTTCATATATGTACAGCATTTTTCAAGTAACTTTGGTCTCTTGTTACCAAAGCAGCTTCACAGCATGTCTGCTGTGTCTGCTTGGTCTACCTTAACTGATTCAGTATTTCTTTCATTTGTCTTTTCTCGTCATAGTAAACAATAAATCAGACAATCACATGATAAATTAAAACAAACTTAATAATTTCAATTTGTATGATTTATTATTTTTCTCTCTTTCTACCAAAAACTGGATGATAAAAGTCTTCAATCCAGTGCTTTGACTACATGATTCATGATTCATTTTATTTGTTGTTTCTGTTGTTTTCTTTATTTATTTTGGATATTTAAAATGTCTCCAAGTTTCAGTGTTAAATGTTCTTTAGAATTTAAGTTTATTAATCTTTGAGAATGTCTTCTTGTATTACGATTATATTACTTGAAAACAATGCAATCGTTTGGTTTCTCTCGCAAAATCCCTGAGAAAACACACAGAGGTGTGTGTTGGTAACTTGACAAAATGTGAAAAATATCAATGTATGAACACATCCTTTCATATTAATAACAAAAAAGTTAAATATTTTAGTTTAAAAACATGCTAACCAATAAAAAAAAGAAAAACAACCCGTCAAAGAGGGGTGTGACTGTTTGGACGCCAAGAAAACAGGCGGAAAAAGCAAAGAGCAACCTGTTGTTGTTGCTGGTCATCTGCTTCATGATCTGGCAGTAGATCTCGTCCCGCAGCGCCTCGTGTTTAGTGGGGGGGCTGAAGATCTGGTCGGTGAGCTCCAGGGGGCTCTGCATCTGCCTAGTGGGGTAATCTCCCATGTACTTCAGGATGGGTGAGCCACAGGTCAAGGTCAGATAACAAGAAGCATCACAAACTAAGGACAGTTCAATGATTTGATGGTAGAAAGTTGATCTGATGTTTTCCCACCAGTAAACATACAGCGGAGGAGTCAGACTAAAAATCTGATGAATGATGTGAGTTATGCTTTATGACAGAGTTCGGTTGTAGCTATTAGTTACATTTACTGGAGTAACTTTTTGGAAAAACAAAGTGCTTTTAGGAGGATATTTACTACAAACCTTGAGTAATTTTACTATGAAAGTACTGATGCTGTTACTTGACTAAAATGTCTGGATACTGTAACTACTGTGAAGAACTTCATTGAATGAAGTTACCTCAAAAATACATAAAAGATCCAAGTCAACATCTCCATGAGGAAATGAAGTACTGATGAGGTACTGATGAGGAAATGATGTGAAAACACGAGGGAAAGCTCAAAAACCTCAGTGTACATGACAGTGACCCTCTTTAAAACACACAAACAGAAGTGTTACTGCAGCTGTGCAGGGAGGATATCAGTGAAGGCCAGGCAGGCCTTGTGGCTGAGCCTCGGGTTGCCCAGCAGGTTCTTGAGGAGAGGCTGTCTGATGGGCTCTCTGGAGTGAGCCCACAGCTTCTCCGGCGCTGCGTTCCTGGAAATCACCTGGCGGTTCAAATCCTTGGTGGGCTGCCTGCAAGACGAAACAAAAAGGAATAAAAAAACAAGTTTTATGGAGAAATGTGTGGGGAGCTGTGAAGATAAAGACAGCGTCCAACCTGAAGTACTGCAGGGAGAAGTCCTTCAGCGAGGCAGGAGCTACTCTCTCCACGGTGCCCATGTCTTTCCGGTTCGCCTCCACCAGGTTCTTCCTCTGGTTTGGCGACAGGTTGAGGAGGTTCTTTGGGAAAACAAGGAAAAGTTGTTTTAGGAATCATCTGGGCTGATGGATGACAGAAAAAAAACAACAGAAGCTCGGGTGAACGTTTGGTACCAAGACTTCGTTGCTGGGTTTGCTGAGCGTCGGCAGGATAAAGATGGCCTCTGTGGAGACGGCGCCGATCTTTTTGGTGCTGCTGCTTTGACATTTGATCCAGCCGCGCTGCTTGGAAAATTCCTCATCCTTGATGAGAATCAGCAGCTCTCCTCTTTTAAAGCTCAGGATGGTGGGGTCATCTGAGGAAGAGGAGGAGGAGGAAGAGAGTCAAAAACAGACTTTCCTGTTTTCGCCCAGCAAATAATCCATTAAATTGATTTTATTGATTAAATTTTGGGGTTTTTGAACATTTAATTTTAGGAGAAATTTGGGGATGTGTTTTTTTGTCAACAATTCTCTCATTTGGATGTCTGTAACTAAGAGATATTACAGAAACATCTGTAAAATGTTTCAGATGTTTCTGAAACATCTGAAACATGATATTTCAGAAAACGCCATGTTTTCAACAAGATGGCCATGGTGGCCATCTTGTTTTACAACTTCAGTTTATTTGGACTTTGAAATCAGGTCAACTCTACAACAAAATGTCATGGTAAGGCTATATATTTTTCTTTTATACAAAAATAAAGTCCAAATATGGCGTGCAGCCATATTAATACAAGAATAAAGTCTTAATGCTCGGACCTTGGCTGCTGACTTCTCTCAGCGCCACAGCGTACTTGGAGCGCTCCGTCAGTCCGCTGAGGAACATGGTGATCAGCTCGGACATGTCTTCAGCAAAAGATCCGCTCAGGGTGAAGTCTCCTTTCAGCGTCAGCAGACACACAGCGAGGCCTGAGGTTTTACCCTCCCTGAGCAACAACAACAGAGCCATACGGTTACCACAAGAACTGAGGCAAGATCTGAGAGTAAAACTCCAAAACATCTGCAGCTAAAAAATACTGGCTACTAATCTGTTGATTATTTAATAAATGGATAGCAAAGGTGCTTAATGAATCTTTTTTCTTTTTTGCAGAATTTGAACCCGGTGAAGGTAAAAATGCCACTTGAGTTCAGAGTAAAACATGTTTACAGACAAGAGTTTTTCATCTTAAATCCAAAATAAATATCTTTTACACCAGTGGTCCCCAAACTACGGCCCGCGGGACGGATCTGGCCCGCCTCCACATCTGGTCCGGCCCTCTGACAAAACCAGAGAGCATTCAGATATTTTTTCATATACCGTATTTTCCAGACTATAAGCCGTTTATATGTGGACTTTTCTTCAACCACCAGGGAGCTCTTTAGCAGGAAGTGAATCATTGAAAGTCAAAATTGGAAATAAAAGAAGAAAGCGCCCATTAAAACAGAATTAGGTTTTAATAGGGAATTGAAATTTGAGAATGTTGTTGATCAGTTAAAATAGTATTGAGGGAAAAAAGAAAATTTTTTGTTTTTCCAAAATAATCCTGGGATCATTATGAGAATTTGAGGTATAGATGGCAGTAGTGCAACAATAATGGATACAAGCTGCCGTTGAGATCTAAAGAAGAAGAAGGCACCCATTTTCATTTAGCACATGCCAGTAGCAGACTCAAAGGATCAGCACTTTTACTGTTACAGTTACCATTCGGAAACTTCCGTAATCAGTTCTGTTAAATCTAATCTTGGCAACTTTTTCTTTTTCAACCGTAATAAATGTGATATTCAATTGACCTGTTATGACTCAAATGTTGGGTGTCTGCCCCCCTCTGCTGCTGCTGCATCATTGTGGAAAACCCAGAGCGGTATGTGTATGTTTACTGTTAAAAAAACCCCAAAACTTTGGGGTTGTGGCTTGTAGTCCAGTACGGCTCATAGTTTGGAAAATATGAACTATAAATCTCCCTGGATTTTTTCTGTGAAGAACCCAGAGAGGGTTATTTGATTGTGCTTTCTGGAAACAATATGTTTTTACATTTAGGCACTCCTGCAATCGTCACACTTTTTCTGTTACAAACTTACTCCGGCCCCCCACCAGAGAAGGGAAAAGTTATGTGGCCCTACAGGAAAAAGTTTGGGGACCCTTGTTTTATACAGTTTTGCTCTAATTCCTTCTGAGTGTGTCATTCTTTCAGCAAATGACCTTTTCTTGAATCAGTATACTCCGATTAACGATTAATCGATTACTAAATTAGTTGACAATTATTTCACCAGCCACCATCCTAAATACAACTAATTCAACTAATCACAACTAACTCGATTAATCATTTCCGCCTTAGTTATAATTTTCAGTGCTTTAAATTTGGGACAATGTTCTATGTATGAGTGAAACTCTTATTTTGAAGCAAAACAGGAAGTAGTACTTTAGTTGCCTGTTCTGTTGACGGAATCCACTAATATGGATTCATCACAAGGCAAGCTGGGCATGTAGGTATGACTTGTATGCAGTGTGGGAACTAGCTAAACGTTAGCAGCTAACCTTTGTAGCTTCCCATCAGTATAAGACTAAAGGGTTATTTTGCAAAGTTTTAAGAACGTATACAAACTTTACTGGCATCACACCAAGCCATTCTCATAATTCTCGTCTAGCCTTTCAAATGTTTCCACTGATATTCTGACGGTTCATCTTTGCTAAGGAGCTACAGGTCCAAAGTCCCTTCAACAGAATCTCTACCAAACGTAAGTCAGGACTCAAAAATATCACTTCTACTCAGAAGAAACGTGTTGGTAAAATTAAAAGATTACATTAAAGCCTAAACTGGGAATTAATAATTTTGGGCTTAAAGACAGGCCAAACCAGGATTGGTTGTTCTACATGCATTACGAGTCGGATGCATCACTACACACCCATTTCACAGTTCCTTCAGCTCCTGTTTTAGATCGTCCTAGCAGAGGAAGAAGCGTCTCTACCTGACGGTGTTGACTCCTGTCACTTCTGGGAAGGACAGCTCCAGCAGCCTCTTCTCCCTCTCGTCCAGGAACGTGATACCGGTCCAGTTTATTGCCACGATGAACTTACTCTTTGGCAACGGGGGACCTGGAGACAGAAACACATTCAAGAGTGAGACTGCCTTAGATCTTTCTGTCACATGCAAAGAAACTAAACAGCACCCAAATTATATTACTATCATCAGTAAGGAAATGAATTGATTACTGACTCATGTGAGCCGTTATCTCAGGCTGGAGTTATTAAATAATATCCAGCTTGAATGAATTGGGAAAACAACACTTGGGTGTGTATTTCCACACAATGCCTACATTTTCTTTTTTTATCATAAGTTCCTAAATTAATCTTGCAGACAGTTAAAGAAACACTTTCATTCTAGACTTGAAGTCAAGCAACACTAAAAGAGGAAGTGAAGTTCATTTGCATGGAGCTCAAAAGATATTTTTAACACTTTTACTGTGAGCTGATGTAACATTTTCCACTTTCACAATGCAGTAACGCTAAGCAACAGCGTCAGAGCTGTACAACCTCTGATCACCTGAACAGGACAGACTAGGAAAGGGAGAAAACATAACTAAGAATGTGTAACGTTTAGACCAGTGTTTCTCAACCTTTTTTGGCCCAGGGCCCCCTAGCCCTTATCCAGGTTCCTCAACGCCCCCAGTGGCGCAAAGAGTGGGTTTGCAGGTTTCACCTCACACACGTTACGAGATACAGGTAGCGAGTTCTCGTTTAGTGGGGGGGGGAAGAAGTGCATCGCATTTTTCCGTTCAGCGAGGGGAAGGGGGGGGAGTGCATGGGCGCGGTTTTATGCGCCGGTAAATGTGTAGTTGCGCCACTGCCCCCACCAAATAAATTACAGGCTACTTTGCACTGAGCATTATTTTTTTATTGACAATAAAGTTTACCTTCGACCAAACGCCCCCCTAAGGCATCCCAGCGCCCCCCTTTTGTAAAAATGTCCGCCAGCGCCCCCTGCCGTCCTCTGAACGTCCCCTGGGGGGCGGTACTGCCCACGTTGAGAACGTCTAGTTTAGACACTGACATTGCTGAGGCCATAAAAACGGACACGTTTATGACTTATTTAATTTCTAATTTTATCTGGCTTCACCTGACAAATATGCCAGATTATTCTGAGAGTCTACTACGGGTAGCAGCTCCACTAAACATATCAAATACCTCTGGTAGCCTGTAAAACTCCCTTAGAGAGTTGTAACACTTCATTTTACTATTTTACTCTCTCAAGCTATTTTTATAGTGGTTGTATTGAAATAAGGAGACCTGGAGATTTGATGAAGATCACATTTTAAAAACAAATGACAAAGGTTGTCCTACCCGACTGCTTGGTGACCTCAAAGAACCTGGAGAAGAACATGGGCCACTTCTCTCTGGCGTAGTCGACCACTTCCGCCTTCACCAGGTCCGCTTTTTGTCCAGAACTCAGGAAGGTGCTCTGGAATGATTTGTGTCCATTAGAACAGTGTTTTTCAACCACTGTGCCACGGCACACTAGTGTACCGTGAGTGATTGTCAGGTGTGCCGTGGAAATTATCAAATTTCACCTACTGTATTTTCCAGACTATTAGCTGCTACTTTTTTCCAACACTTTGAACATGCGGCTTTTCTGTGTATTTTTCTTCAACCACCAGGGGGCTCTTTAGCAGGAAGTGAATCATTGGAAGTCAAAATTGGAAATCAAATAAGAAGCGCTAATTTTCATTTAGAACAAGCACATGCTAGCAGCAGGCACATGGAGAAATGTTTTCAAACTCATGATGCAGCTTCTAAGTTGAGGAGTATCGATCTGGCACTACAGGAGGGAAATAAAGCTGCTGCACAAAAACTCGGCGTGAACAAAACCGGATTTGGAGACGGAGAACTGCGTCCTTAATATATCCAGCAGTTATTAGGACGCAGCCCTCTGCTGGGTCCTTACGGAAAACCGAGAGCAGCAGAGATACCAGCAGCCTGTAGCTCGGTGCGGCTGATGTATTAAGTTTCTGGGCGGGGGGTTCAAAATATTTGAAGGTACGGTTTATAGTATGGCGCGCTCATAGTCCAGAAAATACGGTAATTGGTCTGAAGAGATTTTTTGAAAACGAATTAATTATCTGCTGCATCATTGTAGTCACTACTACAGCAAAGACATCTT
Source organism: Poecilia picta (assembly GCA_033032245.1). Classification (NCBI taxonomy): domain Eukaryota; kingdom Metazoa; phylum Chordata; class Actinopteri; order Cyprinodontiformes; family Poeciliidae; genus Poecilia; species Poecilia picta. The sequence continues at coordinate 5,659,960 of CM065356.1, read as the reverse complement.
TGAGTGTCTTTGCTGTAGTAGTGACTTGCGGCATAATCATGCAATTTTACTATTACTAGATGGCAGTAGGTACAGAGCATTTTACATTAAAACAAGAGAATTAGTGATGCATGAATGTTGTAGCACTGTTCAGGTGTATTTTTGAAGTTGACATGTTAAGTGCAATTTGAAATAAGAAATGTAAAATATGATAAAAATGAATTTTTGTGTTTATTCGATTCCTATTTAAGACACTTTGACAAGAATGACTATATACGTAATATAGGGGGCTACAGAGTATCTTTGTTTACATTTTTGGTTGGTGGTTTGCCTCGAGATTTTTCAATTAAAACAATGTACCTTGGCTCAAAAAAGGTTGAAAAACACTGCATTAGAAGCTGCTGGAGGATTTGTTTGTTTCATTGCTTGTCATGAGGATCCCAACCTGAGCGTGAGCGTGTGGATCATCTGGACCAGTTTGGGTTCTGACTTGGCCTCCAGCAGAGAGGTCTTGATGCAGTCCTTCACTGTCTCCTTCACGTTCTCTGGGCGACTGTCTGAGCCGTGCTGGATGTACAGGTGCTTGGCAGCGAGCTCGATGATGTCGTCCTCCTGTGGAGACATGGACAGGACAAAAAACAAAAACAAAAAAAAACAACTCAGTGTTGAGTCAAAACTTGGAGAAATAAAGATGCATCGATCTCAGATTAATATCTAGATTCAAGAGGAATCTTTGTGCTCTGAGTGACGCAATTCTTTATTTATTTTACATTATATTTAGAATTCCTAGTTGCTCTTTCTGAACCATTTGAAATGTTTGTTGCAGTTTAATTTTTACTGGCTTGACTAAGGTGGTCAAATTATTGATTTTGTCAGTTTCTTTATTATTTATTTTCCATTGGTTGTTGTTCTCCTAACTGCATTGACTGAACATCTAAGTTGTTTTCACATGTTTGACCAAGCTTGTGATGTTATTGGTGTATTCTAGTTCTTTACCATTTAGAAAAAATTTGGAGTGTCTTATGTGTTAACTATGTTTTAAATAAACATTGTGATAGTTTTATTAATGTTTAGCTGAAGACATGGTTTAAATAGCCGACGCTAAATATCTAAGAGAGTAAAAGAAAAGCTTTGAGATGCTTCCCCTGCGTTTTTAAAATAACAGCGTCATCAGCGTACATCAAAGTATGAACAAGGATTTGGCAATGTGTTAATATATGGGGAAACTAAAAGTGACCCTAATTTCCGGTTTTCTAAAAACTTACTAACAGTACACTCTGGAAAAAATGGTTAATCTCATCAAAAGCCCCAAATAAGGCCATAATATCCATCCCAATGATGAGTGTACGTAAACCTCTGACCAACTTCTGCAGACGTTACAACAGAGCCCACCTTTTCTGTCTGGTACTCTCCAAACTTCAGACCGTGGATGATCTGTCTGTAGATGAGGTCAGTGCTGATCTTGTCCTCCTTGCAGTCATGCCAGGGGGTGAAGATCTCCTTGCGGAAGATGAGACGCCATGGAGCGTGCTGCTCCTGGCCGCCCCTCCTCTTCACCTCCTGCTCACACTGGGAGATGGCGTCCATCACGTGCTCCCGGCCGCTCCCCAGGGCCCACACCTTCAGCACGAGTCACCAATAAATCAGTAACTAAAATCAATCATGCTTTATCTGCTCAGCAATCATACAGAGGTGGAAAAAAGGTTTTTAAAGTGGTGACCTCAGAAAACGTTAGCCTGTTTAGCTTAGCATAGCTTAACTTTACACAACTCTATTGCTAGCACCATTATGCTAACTCTATTCAACTTAAAGTCTAAATTATTGAATCATTTTAAACTACAAATTGCAAACAACTGTTTAATTATGCCTTTTTGCACATTTTTAATTGTCATTAAACATTAAATATGTCAAACTGCTGATTGGATCAGAGATGGAAATTAGTCACTTGGTTAAAAGCTTATGTACTTATATGTAATATAATATGTAATGCTCCATGTAAAAGAAAAACTTAAAACAACAATAAATTAAATATTAATGACAGGTGTAAAACAACAAAAGCAACATTTCTGGCATAAAATGCTAAACTATGTATGATATACTGATATTATCGTGTCATACTGATTGGTATCAGATTGATTGGCAGCTCTGCTGCCTCAGATTCATTTACCTTTTCGTACATGGCTACGTAGAGAGAGAAGCCAAACGTGTCATTTAGCTTAATTTTGTTGGACACCAGTTGGCAGACTTCTTTGGATGTAGTTGCCGAGTCGACAGGAAGGTTAATGGATCGTCCATCCAGCAGCGCCACAGACACCAATATGGGCTTCTTTGTCTTGGTTGCCTACAAGACACCAGAGAAATGACCAGTGGAAATCAATCACGCAAGTTTCTTGAAAATCCTTTAAAAATGACACAGCATTTGTAGAAACAAATATGATCATATGTAAATTAATTAAATTGAGTAAACTTATCCAGAAATATGCATCTTTGAAATTATAAATGTCAAAGAAAAACAACTAAAGTGAAAGATCTTCCTGGTTGGGGTTAGAGGAAAGCTCTCCATGGTGTCATTAAAACAGCAGAGTTTGCTGGTGCAACCACTCTCCCCTCACTACAGGACATTTATATCAGTCGGGTCACAAAGAGAGCTAAAAACATCATCAGAAACCGCGCTCACCCGCGGCACTCATTGTTCTCACTTCTGCCTTCCAGCGGATGTTACTGATGTAGGAAAGTGAGAACTGACAGGTTAAAAAGCAGCTTTTATCCCCAGACTGTCAGGCTTTCAAACTCAATGTAGTTTAAGTGCTTGAAGTTTCTAATTTTACGCGACTTTCTGTTCTTATTTTTTGTTTTAACTGTTTTTACTGAAGGGAAATTGTTTAGTACAGATTTCATTGCCAAGTTTGTTTCTGAGCTAAGAAATAAAGGTATTTCTATTTCTGTTCTTCTCACTGAGTCACAGTCATACACAACACAGGTGCACTAACTGAGCGTTTTATTCGGTTCACATGCAACCTTGAAATTTGGGACGTTTTGAATACAATCCCGTTAAATATTTGAGTTTTGCACCAAAATGTGTTAAATTTTATTTACAATCACCTTAATATAAAACTTGTAATCTACATTAAATTGTTGAATAACTAAAAAAAAACTAATGCAAAATGACTATGATGCAAATGATTGATGTTTTCCTTTATAAATAAAAACATAACAAAACTGTTTAAGAGAAACAATCAAATATGCTCTTAGATTTAATTTTAGTCACATAGAGAAGCAAAGATATATTGCTTAAACATAATACACTTTTAAATCCTCCACAAAATAAAAAACAAAGCATATCAGAACCTGCAGCTCCAGCCAGGCTGGAGGCTCCCCTCTGGGTCCGTTTGACATGGTGCGCCGCAGCCTCTCGGCTAAGTAGGAAGGAAAACCTCCAGGAGCAAAACGGATAAAACTTTGAAGGTACTGACAAGGAAGAAGACAACAGATAGTCATCAAAACATTGTTTCTCACCACTGGTGACATTTAAAGCTGAGGTATCTAACTTTTACAACAACAAACAAATGTTTTTCACATGTTAATTAAAACAGTCACCATGTTGTCACTGTGTAATATGTTCCTAAAAACCGAGCTCCTTCACCTTGTCCCAGTGCTGCTCTAACAGTCTGATGAAATTCACGGTAGGAAAACAGCCAATCAGGACCCAAAGGAGGGTCCCACCACTGTCAATCAAGCTTGTGTATGCACTGTAAAACGTGCTAATGGCAGAGAAACAACTCACCATTATAGAAAAACCATTTGTCCACCGACGTAGGTGGACATGCAAATGTTCATGGCTAGCATTCATGGCTACGCCATCAGGAAGAAGCGTTAGCGTAGCAGAGAGGGAGGGTGATTGACAGCGCTAAGACCCTCCTCTTGGCTCCTATTTGTTGTTCCTGACTGAGCGAAGTATTTTTGTAGATGACAGTGGGAGCAATGGGAGAAGGCAAGGAAACTCTACAGTCACTGTGTTGTATACATGCATGCGCACGCACACACACACACACACACACACACACACACACACACACATATAGTTTCAAAGGTATATATAGTTTTCAAAGGTACATGCCGCAGCTGTAAGCAGTCGGCCTAATCATGTTCCTTACTTTTAAGAAGCGCTCACTGGGAGGAAACACGCCCAGGCAGAGGGACAGTAGGATCCACCCGCGGAAGTAGCTGTTCCTGTTGTTGTTTTCATGAAGCTGTTTGCAGATCTGACAGTAAATCTCATCTCTGTGTTGGACAAACACACACACATTAGTTTTAGCAGTTCCCCAGAAGGAGCAACTACGATCAGATGACCTGTGAGGCTAAAGGCAAACAGCTGGAACCTGAGGTCAGGCCTGATGATGCCGTATCCCACAATGTAGTGGACTTTTTCAAGAGACGACAGGGGCCTGTCCAGGGTGGGCCCGTCTCCAGTCATGACGTCACTGTCCTCACTCACAGTCTGCAGTGTGGTGGGCTTGGACACCTCCGTCAGGTCATCGTTCTGAAAGAAACGGAGATGAAAACGGGAGTTACCGCGTCCATGACGACCATCGGATGAAAAGATGCATGGACTTCTGGCCTCACCTCCTCCATGATGATGGAGGGCTTCCTCATGTTTGACACGGGCCGCACGTTCACACTTCCTTTACCGGGCAGGACTTTTTTGTTTCTGGACAGCAGGTCGGTGAACGTGGATCCCTTTCTCGCTCGTGGGCTGCCTTCGGGCGCGGTGTACGACTTCAGGTTTGGAACCGTGTCAGTGGGCATTGCGGAGGGCTTCCTGTTTTTAGACAGGAGGTCTGTGAAGATCGATCCCTTTCTCTTCTGGTCCGGCTCCTCTGTAATGACGGCGGGTTCAGCCTCTTTGTTTTTCCTCAGCACTCTCTGAAAACGAGCAAATTTCAAATATATGGCATTTTATAGCACAACCAAGTAACTATGATACCTTCAGTTGCTGTATATATCAAATGACTTAAAAGAAATTTGATTTTGTATTTTAACACCTTGAAATTGGGCCTCTGTCTCTTTAAAAGCTCCTGATATTTCTGAAGCTCCGCCTTCAGGAAGTCATCACAGCATGGCTCCTCTATTAGCCCTTCAACAGCGTTCTTACCAACATTTCACTGCGAAGTATTTCCTGTAATGAGCTCAGCAGATGTGCAGTTCTACCAGGTGTTTGCTAATTGCTGCTGACTAGTCTGAAGGAGCTGAGTGGGGGAATCTCAAAGGGCTGCTCTGTGAAGCAGAAGCTTGGAAACTGCAACATTCAGGATGAGTTGAGCCTCTAATAAGACGTTGCTAAGTCGACCAAGGTGTTTTATACAGATGAATGGTTGCCGCGGAGATTAAAGGATTTCTCAAACATTGATGAAAGAATCAAAGCAACACTCAAGGTATGCTTTTGAAAAAAATAACATTACAAAATGTTGTAAAGCTCAAAAAAGACAACTTTACCTAATACTGCCCCTTTAAAAGAAGAAAATGTTTTCCAAATTCTTCGCCTTCCTGTACGTAAACCTACCTGATCCAGGCCCACCATGTGGCTCAGACGTCTATCCTGCCTGGAAATCAGGTCCTCCGGGACGTAGCGATCCCGGATAGCGCTCCCCTGCTGAAGCCTGCTCATTCTCTTTGGCTCGGGAAGATCTCCCAGAAATCTCAGAATGATCCACCATACCGTCAGCGAAGCCTGGTGAAAACGAGACAAACTTCAGCGACGGGCAAACAGGCTCAAACAAGTGAACTGTAGACGTTTCAGAGCGGCACCATGACATCGCCTTCGTCCTCGTGGTAGAGCAGCGGCTGCTGAAGTCTCTGCCGGATGTAGGTGGGCGTGGCCGCTCCCTGGAAGTGAATGGAGGCGAATTTGGAGAACGAGTACTGATCCAGGTCTTCGTAGTCCTCCTCAGGAAGCTCGTCTTCCCCGGGAATCTCGTCAATGTCTATCTCCTCGATTATGGTCCGTTTTCCTTCGATGTTCTGTAAAAAAAGAACAAACAAAAAGAGAAAACACATGAATCGTGATCAAACAGACCCACCTCAGCTTGAGAAGAGAGCAACCACGTGAGCGTCGAGAGTCTGAACCTCGAATCCGACGGGAGCCTGGCCCTCCTGCCCTCCGACCACCATGTTGGGCAGGAAGCCGAAGATGTCATCCACCATCTCCTGGTCGCTCATGTTGGCAGCCTGCGCTCTGGCCTCCATCTCTCTCTTCTGCCTCAGCACTTCCTCCAAGTGCTTCTGTTTGGCCAAAATGGCCCGCTGTTCTTCTTCCCTCTCTTTGGCAGAGAGGTACATCTAAAAGAACAGGAGACACAGGATCAACAAGCATCGCCTTTTCCAGTTAAATTTCTAAATCCAACGCAGATTGACAGGGATGGAAAGTCACTAGACTTTAAATATGCATAAAGGGAGAATCATGGTGGTTCCGATCTTCAATTCAGATCTATCATTGGATCTTTCTGTGTCAGATGTCAGTGTTGAACCAATGCTTCATTGGATTTTCCTTGGATATTTGGCCAGTCCTGTTAAATCCTATACATGCTAGCAAAAAGGAGTCTCCAGCAGTCAATCATGATGATTTATAACAAGATAGCAGGTCTTGGATTGATCAACAATTAGGATTTAGATGTATGAATTAAACTATGTAAGCCTGAATATATGATAGAAAAAAACTGTAATTTAAAGCTTTGCATCAAAGTCCTGCTTATGAAAATAATCTATCATTTCACCCTGCAAGAAGAAAAAGCTCGGGTTCTTTAACATGAGCTTACGTCTCTCTTCATCTTTTCGATGTGTCTTCTTGCCAGCACGCCTCTGGTGTGCGCCTGCAGCAGGATCACTGCGTCTCTCTTGCGGTTCCACTCCTTTCTGGCCAGGTAACCTCTGACCTGTGTCTGCAGCACCAGCGCAGCGACCCGCTGCCTCTTGTACTTGAGGTGGATGTGACGGGAGCGGGCGATAGCCTGCAGCCTCGCGAAGCCCAGCTGCACCTGAAACCAGAGCATGACTGGAGGTTTAACGCACGAAACCTCCATTTTCTGCTGTATGACATCGAATATGTCGGTAAATATTCTTCAGAGGGAAACCCACCACTCTGTACCGCTTCCTGCCTTTGTAGCCTCTCCAATATTTCTGAATGACGAGGGCAGCCGACCTTTTCCTCACAAATTCTTTCCTTTAGAGGAAATTAAGCAAAGTACAACTACAAGTATGCCCATCACAATAAACTGACCCAGTAATTATTGCGATAAATTATGATATTGTTGCTGTGAGACATTTTCAAGCTAATAAGTTCTTGTTTTTTTTTGGTCTTTTCTTTTTTTATAAAATTCAAGTTTAACACTGGAACTGCAAAATATTTTAAATATCCAAAATAAAACACAACAATCAAAAACTATTTTAAAAAACTGAAATAAAAACCACACACAACCAAAACCATAAATAAAACTGATCACAATATTTCTGTAAAATAAAAATATTAATCATCAGAACAGAGTGCATTGAGCTCGTTTTAATTTATCAGGTGATTAATTATTTAATTATTTATTGTGACAGGTTAAAAAAATACTAAAAACACACACATACACAAAAGAAAACCATCTGTATGGATTTCTCTCATACCTGAATTTGTATCCTCTCAGGACTTTTTGGATCAGAAGAGCTTTTACATTTAACTCCTTTATTCGCTCCAGTTCCAGCATGGTGTCATGGAAGTCCTATGAGAAAGCAGCAACTGTTTAAATATTTTTATCGAACTGTATATTTAAATAAAAAAAGAAAACTGTTTTGTACTATTGAAATCACACATACATCTCTGGAGAACATAAAGATCCAACTTCACTGAAGACCCATTGAAAACCTCCTGGTTGTTCCACCAAATGCTGATTTCTGAACTCTTAATGAGTTAAAACATCAGTATTGTTCATAAATGAATATGAACTTGTTTTCTTTGCATTATTTGAGGTTTGAAAGCACTGCATCTTTTTGTTATTTTGACCATTTCTCATTTTCTGCAAATAAATGCTAAATTTTGCTTGGAGTTTCAGAGACATGTCAGTAGTTCATAGAATAAAAGAACAATGTTCATTTTACTCAAACATATACCTAGGAGGTGTACAATCAGAGAAACTGATCATTTTATGTGGTCTCTTTATCTTTTCCAGAGTTGTATTCTGGTCAAATGGCTCTCAGCTCAGGGCAACAGAGCTGAGTGGGCGCCTGGAGAAAAGTGAGAGAAAGTTTTTTTTGTCCACTGCACCAAACATTTTTTGTATTGCTACTTTTTGAGTGTATCCAGTGAGTGAAGCCATGTGACTCAGGAGCATTGCTGATTGACAGCATAGGACTCTGAGCTTAACTGAGGGTTTCTGAGGATTTCAAGTCTTAAGTTCATGTATCCAAAAAGAAGGCCTTAGAACGTCTTAAATCCATTTAAAAAATAATAATAAATTGGCCTCATACGTCAATCACAGGTCTTGAATATTGTGGATGCAGAACTTTTAATTTCATATATTCTGTGTTTATTTTTTGCAAAACATTTTTGTCAGGGAAAAGTCTGAGTCACACACACCTTCAAAATCTTCTATGACTCCAAGTGATTGAGGCTACGGTAACTAGCTGCTAACATACAATGGTAGCTAGCTAATTTTTTTTATGTCCATTATAACTAAGTGCAAACTTATCGCCGATGTATAGTCTTTTGTGTATTTCTATGACAAAACAGGTCTTAAATTTAATTCACAATGGTCTTAAAATGTCTTATGTCTGGACAGATGTCAGGTGGATCACTTTGCACTAAACAGATTCCTTTGACATTTGTGGCCTTTAGCATTTCAATACCATCTCTAACCTACAACCACATTATATTCCACATCAATTAACAAATGTTTTTAAAGCATACTGATTTAAAACTTGAAAAATATGATCCTTAGTTTACTTAAATAACTTGTTAAACTACACACATCCATCCACGCAAACTTAAGGATTCACCTTGAGGAAAATCTTTGTCTTGCCCGTCTTCCAGTCGCCTTCTCCAGCAAGGACTCTCTTACAGATGCTCTCACAGCAAGTCTCCTGGCTTTCCTGTTTCACATAAACAAACATCGTCTTGTATTAAACGGCGAAACGGGTCGAACGGAGAATTTCAACATGGCCCAACTCACGATTTTGGGGTCACAGACGGAGGTCCTAAGGAGGACACGGTAGCGGTCCAGGAACTCGCTGAAGGTGTACCGGACCGGGTAGCCGGCCTTCCGGATCCTGATGGTCTCCATCATGCCGGAGTAACGTAGCTGCCGTATGCACAGCTCTCTGTCGAACAGCTGACACGAAAGATTTGTTTAACTAACAGTCAACGGGTCGGTTGCCGCTGCAGAGTTGCCTTCAGGTCCAGGCCCGGCTCACCATGGGCTTCTTGAAGTCGTTGGGTTTGATGCAGCGGATGAAGTAAGGCTGACACACGGTCAGGGTCTTCATGAGGGAATCCAGGGACTGACGGAACTGGCCGGACAGAGTCGGAACGCGCTTCTTGCCGTCGGAGGCTTGCTGCGAGGCCAACAGCGAAAGTCGCACATGTGAAAAAAGAGCTGAGTGCTAAAAGGAGCTTTGCTACTTTTGATTGGTCGTGTTTGTTTTCTTTTTACTTACCCGCAGGCTGTTTTTGGGCGTATTGATGATCAACTTGGGGTTGACGCTCTTGACCACATTGGAGTTGGATGTCAGTTCGGGTTGAAGGCCTGCTTGAGGAGTTTGTTGGTTGACGTTTCCACCAGCTGGATCAGGTCCAAACTCAGAGTGTCACGGTTCTTCTCAAGAAAACCTAGAATGTGGGACGGTAAAACCGCAGGACAGGTTACACAGATATAAAACATGCAGATAGACTTTGTATCTCGTGTTGACCTTTAATCCAATAATTAATAACAACAACATATTAAAAAAAGAATGCGCTTGTTAGACATGGTTGTCATTTCATTTTTCAAAAAGGTTTCAAGAGATGCAAAACAAACATCCTGCATTGTAATTACACAAAGCAGGATTTTCAGGATAAAATAAATGTTTAATTTTTTACGTTGTCAAAGAATAACTATTCCTAAAATAAACCCAGTGGAACAGTAGTGGTATAATTAAGTTTCTTTTATATTTTATGAAAGTAAGTAAAAATTAAGAAACTACAACAAAAAAATATACAGACAGACTAGTATAAGTTCTCTTATAGCTTATCTCGACTCCCGATGATGCGTATCTCATTATTTAGTGAACATGCTGTTATAGAAGTTTAAAGTTATGCAGAGACAAATACTCGTATTAGCTAGCATGGCTAAAAGCAGATAGCAGATCTCTTAGGTGATTTTCGTATCGGTGTCTGAGACATTGCTGTGGATCATTTTTCAAAAGAATTTTCTAAGCAGTACCTTTGGAGTCATAGTAGACCACTCCTGCAAAGTGTTGGATCCCAAACTGGGTCTCAAAGTTGTTTTTGGGAGGGATGTAGACTTCGCCTTTGCTGTGAAATTGATTCAGTTTCTGGAGCATGGAGGCATCCGTGCCCTGAAAACCGAGCCCCAAAAGAAACATCAAAGCCTTTTCAGCATTCTGCTCGGCTGCGATCGGAGGTTTTTAGGACAGACCTTTGGGAAGTTGCTCTCCTCGTCAACAAGAGCCAACACATTCATGGGCTTGTTGGCCAGCGTGTCCAGAGTGCGCTGGTTGTCCAGGTAGTCGATGTGCTGCCACACGATGCCCTCGCGGGCGTACTCCTCCTGCTCCAGCTTGAAGACGTGTTTGACGAAGAACTGCTGCAGCTGCTCGTTGGCGAAGTTTATACAGAGCTGCTCGAAGCTGCCGGAGCGACACGCACAAACGTTTAACAGGGAAGCATTTTTTAAAAATAAATGACTAAAAAAATGAAAAAAAAAAAAAAAAATTCACACTTGAAAAGAAAATTCTACCTCAGAAAAGAGAGCTGTGACAAGACCAATGAACAGATATAAATTCCCAAATACTAAACATTCTGGTAAAATGTGTTGCAATGGCAATTTACCGTTTGAAACAAGGAACAACTATTGGCAGTAAGTCAAGACTAAATAATTAAAAGCAGGGATGTGCCGATCAGGTTTTTTTCTCCCGATACCGATACCGATCACCCCTGAGGGCCGATCGCCGATTCCGATCCCCGATACCGATCACATAATTATTTTTTTTTTTTTATCATAAACACTACTGTTACATTATGTAGAAAAAGGAACCATGAATTCACCTTAATTTAGACAAAAACTTGTTTTTAATAACTTTTCCAAGAAGAAAACTAAACAAAACAGGCATTGTGCAAATTGAACTGCTATCAATAATACTATCTTTAACAGACTGATAACATATGAAGGTTGTGAAGAGGCTAAATAATGCAAAAAGCCAAAATAAAACCTATCAACATTGCCAAAAAATTCAAGTATAAAACTTAACATTCAAAGGCAAAAACAGGATCTATTACAATAAACAATCCAGAGTTACTGAATGAAAATTTCCTGTTAGCATAGCGGCTAGCTGGTTACTGCTAGTTCTGATTGGCTGTTTCTGACTGAGCGGAGTAACAGGGAGGAGATCGATTATTTTTTAGAGATTATCTGTCTCATGTTAGGACAGAGAAAGTTTTAATACGTATGTAAAATGTATTTTAAGTGAGATGCTGCAGCTTTAAACAGGTTCAGTGTGAGAGTCGTGGAGCAGAAGCGGCTCTGTGTCAAATATTACTAAATATTAAATATTACTACCTGTAGCGGAGCAGCGGTTCAACAGCAGAACCAGCGTCTTACATCGCAGCTCCAAGACTTAAATCATTTTACAGGTTATTAATTTAGCTTTCTGACCGTCATGCTAATCCAGCTGAGTGTTTGTAGCTGTGCTGCTTTACCTGCTGTCTGATCCTCCATGTCTTTTTACTACAGTGAGCCTCGATGTAGCCAAACTCCGTCATTGTTTTTATGTCTATTAGCTTCGTTGTGTTGATGCATTCTGACCTGCTTCTATTTTCCGCCGCAACACACAAACGTCCTCATTCACTCAGTGTGATATAGTTACACATCGCTTAGGATTTGTTGCTGTGTGTTTGCACCGTGTGAAGGAAAGACAAGACCAGCTGGACAGACAGGCTGGGAAATGAGATGCAGGTGATCGGTATCGGTAACAGAGCCAATGATCGCCGATCTCGATCATCACCGATTTCACAGAAATTGGCCGATTATGATCGGTGACCGATCGATCGGCACACCTCTAATTAAAAGCAGAACCAGAAGATATATGTTTTCCCTCCATATCATAAAAGAAAAATGTTATAAGATCTAAACCAAATGGACTGTTAAAAAAAAAACATTTTGGAAAGTTCAAACATTTCTTTCCCAACTGGTGCCAGATGAGCTTCAGCTGGATGTTGCCATAAGATCCTTCACTAATGGAAGGTAAACAACCAAAACCCTCATTTAATTTCAGTAAACAGCTGGATTTTATCTGCAGATCCAGCAGCAGCCAAACTATACCAGTCAGGGTAAACATTGACCTGTTGTTGTCGAAGTTCTCAAAGCCAAAGATGTCCAGCAGGCCTATCGACTGTCGAACCGTGTCCTCATCATCGGGCGGCTTGTAAACGGCGTCATTAATTTTTGTCACCACCCAGATGAAAAGTTTGCCATAAATAGCCTGGAAAGACAAAACAACACAAAGAATTATCCTGGCATCCTTTCCATTTAATCAAATTTCTTCAGAATATTTCCTGTAATGCAGCAGAGTTGGTAAAACTCATCTACATGTTGACATATGACATCACACAGATACTGTCATGAAACGATCTGAGTGTCTCATCTCTATCAGGAGTTTCTGCAGAGGCACAAAGATTCAATCCGTCAAGATCATGCATGTGGAGGGACTTCACATGCATGATCAACATTGTTTGTTTCTTTTGAAGCAAAAGCAGGAAGGCTAAACGCACACGGTATAATGATGGAGGGAGAGTAAACACCATTTGGCAAAACATTTTCATGTCAGTTGGATTCAAGTTCTGCAGCCTGACTGGCAGGACTGGTTCACAAAGATTCATTTATTGGTCCAGATACAGAACTTGGCTTTTACTCAATGTACCTGGGGAGAAATATATCTAAAACAAACTTGGAAGAAAAATGATGGGCCAAAATGTTGTTAGCAGCTGGTAAAAAAAGAAAGAAAAAAAGTTAAATTACAACCCTCTACCAAAGAAGGAATGTTATGATCTCAAAAGAAATTTATGAAATGAAGAGGATTGAATGAGTTTTTGTCTTATTGTTATCCTTTTAACATCCTTCTTACTCCATCACATTCTAACAATATGTGCTGTGCCTTTTCAATGTATTTGCTTTAGTTGGTTTCATTTTTACATTTTCGATGCGTAATTTTAGAAAAAGCAGATTGTTTTGAATTGCTTTTATTTCTTGAAATGCTTCCATGTTTGGGCAATTTTGAAAAAATCAAATACTTACGTTGAAGTAAATTAGCTACACTCTGCTCGTGTGATGCATACTCATCTACTGAAATGGCCCAGTCAAAGTCCAGACCTAACTCTGAATGGACATCTGTAGCAAAACTCAAAAACTGATGACTGGATTCTCATCATCCACTCTGTTCGAGGCAGAAGCATTTCCTACAGGGCGCAACGTTTCTAAAGATAAAGGTCCACACTTTTACCGTTATCTTCACAACTATCCACCGTGGGTCCATGACAGAAAACCCAAATTTAGAAAAAAAAAACACCCTGATGCTGCTGGTGGAGACGAGCTCCACCAATAGAAAAACGTGCGGGAGGAAGTGGCCGTTACCTTGACAAAGGCGTCCCTGCCGTCCAGAGCCTGGTCAGAGTTCAGAGGTTTGTTGACGGTGTCCCTGGCGGTGGTGACGGTGCGCTGAGTCAGACACTTCTCCAGTGCTGCGGGATCCACCTGAGGACGCGGCGACACGCGTTCAGAAAAGGTCTCGGCCTCATCGGCTGAGGAAAAAGGTCACCTGCCTCCAAAAGCTGGCTGGCCATGCTGAAGTGGGAGGATTTGGCGATGTTGCAGCCCTCCAGGTTGCTCATTATGATGCCTGAAACCACGCGGAGAACTTGAGCTCAGGAAAGCGGAAAAGAGAAAAAAAAGACTCGAAGGGAAGATTTTGAGAAATGCATCATCTCCTACTTTCAAACTCCACGTTGCCCAGGTGGAGGATGGCGGCCAGCAGCTTGGAGATCTCCCAGGAGTCGGTCTCAGTGAACGTGAGGATCTTCAGGGCCGATCGGAAGTGAGCGTACTCCTTCACGTCATCTCGTCCTTCACAGCTGGTGCATTTGCCCTGGGAAAGAACACGAGTTATTCCCGACTCCAGATCCACACGTGCCTGAGGACGGATCAGAACCTAACCATGGTCAGGTATTTGTACTCGGCAGCCGTTCCGAGGGAAAGAATCTTCTTCTGGTCTGGAGCCATGCCCATCAGCATGTAGTAAAAGATGTGGTAGTTCCTTTCCTCGGGAGCCTGTTGGAGAACCGGAATGCTCTTTAGTCAAACACAAACCGACTCCAACCTCCTCGTTACAGCAGGAGACCCCCACCCACCTGACGACACACTCTGGACTTCTCCAGCAGGTACTGCTCCACCCGGGCCCCCTCGATGGCCCCTCCTTTGGTAAAGCTGATGTCGATGTACTTCCCGAATCGGCTGGAGTTGTCATTGCGAACCGTTTTAGCGTTCCCGAAGGCTGAGAGGAAAAAAATAAAGATAATAAAAGAAAAAAATCGGATTAGGAGAGTGAGGACGGGCCTGGCTTAGAGGCGTTTTCCCATTGTTCCTCCCACTGACCTTCCAGGATGGGGTTGGCCTCCAGGATCTGCTGCTCGATCCACGAGTGCTGGCCGCTGACCGCAGCCAAGAACTGCAGCATCAGCTTGGTGCTCTCGGTTTTACCCGCTCCAGACTCTCCGCTGGTTTGAGAGGTGTGAGGAATTACTTGTTGAGTCACTAGCAAATGTATATACGTGTATATACATATTTTTTGCCTTAACTTTAAAGTGTGACTTTTGTTTTGAAAATGGAAACCTTATGATCACAAAAAAATCTAACCTAGTGGGGATAAAAGTGTTTGCCCTTTTTGTAATTTCTCATTTTTTTGTTATCAGTAAATGTTTCAGATCAAACTAATTTAAATTAGGGCAGTCAACGTTAAGGCGTCTGATTAATCTAAAATTTTAAGATTTTGTAACAATTTTGTAACAAATAGATCATATTAAAAAAATTCCACAAAAGAAAAAAGGTGTCAAAACGAGAAGGTACAGGCACGCCTTCAACTTTATCAATGTTTCCAGCATGTAAAGGATTTTACATGGCAGCAACTTCTTGAATAATAAAACTAAAATTTCAGTTTAGCCTTTCCTGAAGCCCACCTGATGACGCAGCACTGGTTCTTTTTGTTGCGCCTCATGTTGAAAAAGCAGGTGTCTGCGATGGCAAACACGTGGGGGGGCAGCTCGCCCAGACGCCTGTCTGTGTACTGGTGCACCTGCTCTGTGGTGTAGATGGGCAGCAGCTGGTACGGGTTCACTGCCACCAGAATGGAGCCTGTGTACGTCTGAAAATGCACACACGGAGAGAGAGAGAGATGTTTGCCGTTACACACAGTTTTGTGAGAGTGTTTTGTGTTTCCATGAGCATAAAGGCGTCACAGTGGAGGAAAAGCAGACAGATGACCGGCAACAGCGCTTCAGGCGCATCGTCCTCTGGGTGTAAACATCTGAGTTTCACTCAGAGACGCCCATAAACACCGACTGCCGTCATGTGATTCAGTGGAAGACGGCGAAGCGTCTATATGTAGATAAATATTCAGCAACATTTCAAAGTGTTTTGTATTAGAAAAAAAAGTGAGCCTGTTTCAGATTTAATGTCTAAAACTGTTGCAAAATGATTGTGTAACATCACTTTTGAAAAATATATATTTAAACGTAATCTTCCTTGCAGACTTTTTAGATTTGAATGATATCTCCGTTTCCTTTAGCTCTACGAAGGTTCGGATTCCTCAGATTTTTATGGACTTTGTAAATCATATTCTGAAACGGAGATGCACCGATCCGATATTACCATGCGTCAGTCCTGAACTGGAAAAAATTCTACATTGGGCATCGGTGACAGTAACCAATCCGTAAGGGCAGATCTATACAGTCTAATTCTATGCTTTTTGCTCTTAGCAATGTCATGTAAAATCTTATTTGATTTATTTTACATTGTTTAGAATTCCTAATTACACTTTCTGAGCCATTTCAAAGAAGGTTTGCTGCAGTTTAGGTTTCACATGTTTCAGCAAGATGGTCAACCTAATGTTTTTGTCAGATTCTTTATTTTCCTTTGGCGCTTCTACTCCCAACTGCACTGACTGAATAAATTAAAGCCGTTTTTACATGTTTGGCCAAGCTTGTGAAGCTGTTGGTGTATTTAAATGTGCTGTACTGGTGCAGAGTTGTTATATAATGTGTAACTCTGAACATTTATAGAAACATCTCAAGTCAATTCAGCACCGTTTTCCTGTATCGTATCAGCCGATACTAAAACACAAATATCGGTATCAGAAGTAAAAAAAGTAGAGCAGTGCATACATGAAACATTATTCACACTCCAAATATTAGCTTTTCCAACATATTGTGAAAAATATGCAATTAATAAGTAATTTATAGTCTTTAACAGAGTGGTAAATCTGTTTTTATTATTCAGTGTTGGCATCTCAAGGTTTCTCATATCTCAGTGACTGATTTACTGCTGCTCTTTTTTCTGATCCCAACTATTTTCTGCCAAGTAACCAAAGCAGCGACTACTGTTTCATCATTCACTTGCATTACTGCACTAAAGTCTTAAATCATCCGTCGTGTCGATATCGTTTTCTGTAGATGAGCCACACCTTCATATATTCCTGTAACATGACATTAGTCAGAACCTCTATCAACCTTGGGAAGGTTCTTGATTTTGGCTTCCGTTTTGAGTCATTTTCAGCCAAATATTTGACTTTTATCAGAGCGTTTAAGCTTCAACTTTGACCTGTGAAGCCCTGAACTAAAGGAAACAACCAGCACTGTGTGGTACACAGCAGACAAATAAGGCTTAGTGATCTTAGATTTTACCTCCATCTCGTGGTTGGAACTAGATAATAATATATACTGTATGAAAATACATTGTTTTTTGCTGTATGGCATTAATTGTCTGATTTTTTTTAGCTCAGGTAGGGTAATTACAATTTTCTAAAAGTCAGAATAATGAGGAAATTTCTTTAAACATTCCAATCATGTGGAAGCTTACAGATAATCCCTCAGTATTGGTAGCATTCCCTTTGAACTGTATCCCTCCATCATCTACATTTTTACTTTTTTTTTCTAAGCCCACTTTTTTAAAATATTGGTTATTTCGATTAAAACTAATCACTTTTAGTGACCATAGTAAATGTTGTCAACATTAAAGCTGCAGTATGCAACTCTTATGAAGAATATGCTGAAATTAAATATCTAACCCAGCTTTATTTATGTTTCCTTTTCCTTCTTTTGGTTTCGTTCCAGAGACGTTTCAGACCCAAGAACGTTTGTCTCTAGGTCACAGAACCCGTCTCTTTCCTGAGCAGCATGACAATCTGGACGTTCCCAGGCTGGTTATAGTTACAGTATGTGTGTTTGTTTGAACAGATGGAAATGGGGCCTCAAGGCGTTTGAAAGTGGTCACCCAAAGATGAACAAGACTCGTCTTTTAGTTTTTTTTCGCCATGATGTCAGAAAGAATCAGATGTGCTTTGTAAAACAACCACAGCTGTGCCTCCAAGTAACTACAATGTTGTGAAATAACTCATCCTAGGCTTTCCCAAACTGTAGTTGATAATTTTGTACATGTAAAGTTCTTTCATTGGAGATGGTAATAACAAAATTCTCTCTGTCAAGCAAATTGAATCATTTTGATAACACCAACCGAGCCGAGAAAAGGAAGATGTTTTTTTAATGGATCCTAGAGTGGCGTTGAATCACAGAGAAAAGATTAAATTGATACATAAATCCTTTTTATTAGCTTACACTGCAGCATAATTAAGATACAGCTGGATCTTCAAATGAAGCTCAAAACACTATGTTTGGGTTTTTATTCTCTGTAAGCCATAATCTTCAAAATTACATAAAATAAAGGTGTAATAAATCTAAATAATGAGTTCAGCTTTCTAAATGACAAAAAGAATATGTTACCGTTTTGTACTTGAATGCAGCACAATCTGACTTTTTGTATTCTAAAGTAGCAGTGTTATGGATATTGTTTCTAGCTGAACGTTCAGTTTCAGTGCCTGCTTAAAGCTTATCTAATAAATTATCATTGTTTTTTGATTGGTCTGATGTAACATTCTAATCTTAAATATCATGTTTCCATCAGAAAAAAAATCACTGTTTTTAAATGGAATAGGGGCCTGAAAAACAACAGTGTGTGGAATTAATCAATATACAGATAAAAATGTGTTTCACTTGGTGAGCTGAGTAATTAAAGTAAATCCAACACACTGACATTGAACAGGATCTCTGGTTTTTGGCTCTCCACGCACAGCTGAGCTTCGCCGCGGTGACGCAGATAAAACGCAGGGGTCGTTTTATCTGACACACTTCCTTATTCATTTCCATGGAGACGAACAGCTCCGCGATAAATCCGGGGGACAAAGTCTAAGCCGAGCCGCTTCGCTCGCCAAGTCCAGTAAGTGTTTCCAGTGGCCGGTTATGGGCGTCGTAAAACTGGGTGGACTCCCGGGAACAGAAACTTACATAGATGATGCCCTCTTTGTGGCGGACCAGCAGGTTCCTGAGCAGCCCGGCCTCGTTCAGGTCGCCCAGCATTATCATGTCGTCCACACCTTTCACCGAGCTGGGGTGCATGGGGCGGATGCTGCCCTGGGTCTTCTTGTTGATTTTGTGCTCCTGCACCCAAACGGCCATTAATTAACTCAGAGAGGGATTAAATGCGGGTGTGACGGGTGGAAGTGAAGCGAACATTTTACAGGTGTGATACCTTTCCTTCATCGTCGATGAGCTGAAGCTGCCCAGTGTCGGTAACTGTGACCTCGGCCCCGATAGGGACTCCACTGCCGAGTCGACCCAAACGAATTCCCCCTGGTTGGAAAACGCCAAGAGTTACAGTCGATGTTTCATGATGTGTTTAAGGTTTATACAAAAGTGCAGGAATAAGTGAAATTTAACAGTCGTACCTTACTTAAATGCAGCATGGCGGGCAATTTAGTAAGTCTGAAAATAAAAATAAATACTTTGTCAGGCAGAAACCCTGACGAACCAATGCAGGCTCAAGCGGAACAGTTCGAGCCTGTTCGAAACAGTAAGCAATGAAGTCATTTTTAAAAAATAATTCAAGTTAAAGTATAAATTTGTTCTCAACACGATTAGTATCATGGCCATTGGAAATATATAAATAAAATTTCCACCAAAAAAAAAAAGACCCACAAGTTTTGACGTCAGAAATTTTCGAGACAAAAACCTTTGAAATACACGAGCTTGACAAGTCGACAATTTGCGAGAACATAAAAAAAAATCAAGTTTTCAAACTCACAAATTTCCATATTTTCTGCCTAGAAAATTTTTGACTTCTCAAAATGTCAGTTTTTTGGCGTTAATATACTCTTTTTTTGTATTCCTATCTATAGTGAAATACGCCGTTGTAACAGTTTCATAAGTTTCATCTTACATAATCCTGAACAAACACATTTTAGAATAAGACACCAGTAAAACGTCACATCAGGTTCAAAGTGGTATTTTTCCAATGAGAGATTTTCTAACACCAACTATGAGCTCTTACCTGAGACCAGGTGTCCCTGTGGTCCGAGGTCTTCCTCACAGCTGAGGGATCTTTCCCTTGAATGGCTACGAAGCAGGAACTTTCCCCCTGCATTGTCTCATTTTATGGCTCTTTGACTTTGCTCCTACAATAGAGCCACCCGGCATCGCCAGCAGCTACAAAATGGGCGTCTGCTTTGTTTTTTTGTTTTTAATTATTATTATTAAAAAGGAATAATGTCATTGTTTCAAAAATCGACAACTGAAGAGAATTTATGTTTGGCGAAAATAAGCAAAAACAAAGCTAAAAGAAATGTGAAGTGTGGCATTACAGTGTGTGGCCCAATAAAGATAAGGGAGCTATTTTAATGGCTGTACAATAAATGTGCTCCGACTTCCCTGTTAAATAGAAAACTCCACAAGATGGAGTTGTAGAAAGTGCTAGAAGGAAGAAGGCAGTCCGTCCCTTTAAAGCCTGGTGCATTATCACAATTGTTCTGGGTCAAACGCTGATAAATGTGTTATGATTTTAAAAGGTTTTATAGATGACAAGGTTATTGAGATAATTAGCTCGCTCCGTAATAACAGCTAATTTAAAACGCTTCCTTAAGGCGCGGTCCGCCCGGGAAGGTGATTTGTTTAACAACATGGCAAAGCCAGGTTGACCCAGGTAAACCACCTGCTGAGAGCAATTACAGCCGCGAGATTCAATAATTAAACTGGGTAAACTATATGAAGATGCTTCGAGTAGTCTTGTTTTTGTCTTCTAATTAACAGCTAGCATAAAGAATGGATTAAAAAAAACCCAATTGATAATTTGTACCGGACAAAATTCCGTCAATTCAGATTTGAGTGTTTGGGTCGCAAGAGCCGAGGTTTTCTGGAGTTTGTAAACGTACAGCTATACAGATTATTAAGTTTTTATGTTTTAAAGGGACAAGATGGCGTCAGTTTGAATAACTTCCCGTGATTAATTCTACCGTGGATGTTGAGGCTGAAGCAAACTTTCGGAACAGTTTATACTCCCCTTTTTTGTGCACCTTCACCTTAAATGCAATCGGGGTGTCGCTCTAATTCAGTTTGAACATTTTTTTATATATAACAGGTAGAAAAAAAATTCTACCAATTTTTGTCTGTTTGAGTCATGACTTGGCTCAAACACGCAGTAAATCCTTCCAGAAGCTTCTCGCGATAGTTTGCAAAGAGGAAGGCTGTTCCACCAACATACGTCCTATGATGCATGTTGGTCTCAGGGTCGCAACTACGTATTATTTAGGTGGATACGAAAGCATAAATCATAAATTTGTCACATATATATAGATCTATATATATAGATATCTATAGATATGCATATCTATATATATATTTATATATATAGATATATGCATATATCTATATATATAGATATCTATAGATATAGATATCTATAGATAGATCTATATCTATAGATATCTAGATCTATATATATATGTATATATATCAGTGACGTGCGGTCAGGGGAGGCATAATAATGAAAAAATATTGTAGTAATAAAATGAATTTATATTACTATATCTATGGTGCTTTATACTATAAAGCACTATATATACACCGTGCTTTATACTATAATGCATTTAATTCTAATTTAGCTTAACCAATTTTGATTGTTTTTTTATTTAAAATCGCTGAATTTTCGTATTTTCCCATTCAAATGCTCCCTAGGATTGCGCAACCTCTCCAAACTGCCATTCTATGAGAGCATGTCAATCCCGTCTGTACGTCGTCAATAAGAAGGTTAAAAAACATGAACAGATTTTACATAATTTAGCTTATTCATATAATGTACGTGTTCTTGTCACAAACTATAGTCTGTGTAACGTGTTTCATGCGCTGAGGAGCGATTAGAAACGGCAGAGAGCAAATTCAGGTGAGGCAGGCAGTGTTCTTGCCTCACAGCAGGGGCGCTCATGATCCCAGACATTGTTTCCATTACTGCAGAGTAAGAAATAGCACGCGATACAGAATAAGTCAAGTGCAGGGCAGATTTATCGTTTTATCACCTGTTGTCAAGTCAGCATGGATGATTACATCTCTAAACTTAAAGACTTTTCTAAAGTGGACTTTCAAGCTAAACAGGAAATAATAAGTAAAGGAAGAAGAACACCAGAGCAGAACGGTCTACTTCAATGTATGAAACAGAATAGTTCCCGCTCTTTTCAAATGGAATAGTACACAAAGAAAGATTGGCTTTGCGGATGTTCTGTCAGAAATCCCCTTTTCTGCTTCCCTTCCCTTCTTTCTTCCACCTGTGGGACTGTGAGGACCCAGGCGGGATTTTGCTACTTGAAGAATTTGCAAAGAAGCCTCTAAACATGAGCGGTCCGCCGCTAACATTCAAACCCAGATCGCACTGAAAACCTTTGGGATGTCGAGGAACAGCAGAGACTCAACATCCATATCCACAATGTTAAGGTAAAGGAGAACCGAGAGATTTTAAAAGATCTCACCAATGCAACTAGCGTTTCGTGGAAATAATGAGAGTTTGACTCTGATCATCGTGGCAACTATGTTGAACTTTTACATGTCTTTGCTGAGAAAGATGACAGGCTAGCAAGACATTTGGAGACATCTACTGTATTTTCTGGCTTTTCTAACAGAATACAGAATGATTTCATTGAAGCAGTCGCTGATGTCAGAAGAAATGATATTAAAAAGGACATCAATGCAGCCACATTTGTAGGTGTAGAAGTAGATGAGACCACCGATGTTACAGGCAAAGCTCAGATCTCTGTTATATTGCGCTATGTGGCCAAAACTGAAGCAGGTTTTGAGGTGAAGGAGGCGTTTTTGGGCGGACAGACGTGCTCCTGCCATAGCGGAGTCTGTACTGAGAGTGTTGGAGACATGATGGGGCAGCTGTCATGGCATCAGAACTTACTGGGGCGCAGGCCAAAATTAAAGAAAAGGTGCCCGAGGCCATGTTTACCCACTGTTACGCACACAAGCTGAACCTGGTGCTATTGCGTTCAGTCCATGCCAGTGTGCCGCGCGTTTTTTAAAACGGCTGAGGGACCAGGGACGTTTTTCAGCAGTCCACAAAGCGCATTCACTTATTGGACAGTGTTGTTAAGCGCCGTTTACCCAGAGCGGCGCCCACAAGGTGGAATTCTAATTCTAGGCTGTTGCAGACAATAAGTATGTACCAAACTGATCTGCGTGGTTGTACTTCATATCATTATGGAAAATCCCGAATAGCTGGGATAATGACACGCTGATGATGATGACACGGTGTTGACAGAGTGCTAAGTTTTTGAGACCAAGGGTCGGGTACGTATTTGCCCTCTCAGGTTCTACCTATAATCATAAATAAAAAAACTTTAAGGACATTTTTTAAAATAACCACCACATAACCTCTTTCCTTCTCTTTAACTTGAAACCGACATCAACGAAAAAAGACATAATTAATATAAAGAAACGCCGCACAAAATCCGTACAAGATCATAAAATAACTAACTGAAATAATAGAGAATAAATAATACATATTTATTTATTTACTATATATTTATATTATATTTATTGTATTTATTTATTTAGGAATAATATAATAAGTCACCACTGAAGACTGGGTTCTAAAATTTTTACTTAATTTAGATACGACTTAGAGCTGAAACGGCTTTGCCGCTCCGACTCTAACGGCGCTATCAAAATAAGGAGAAATAAAAGAGAGCAATCTAAAATAAACAAACCTTTATTCTCCATTAATTATAAACTGCGAGCACGGAGAAATTCCCACAATATTAAATATTCACTCCAATTAGAAATCAGAAAGAAAAAATGCCAAACAAAGAGAAAACCCTCACAGAATGGATTGAAATTGCTTTCAAAATCTTTTTATTGGAAAAACAAAAAACACAAATCAGGAACAAACAGAAGAGGAAATTGAAACAATATTGACAGAACTTAAAGAAACACCAAAAAAGACAACTGCAATGGATTCTTAATGGAGCAACCAGGAAGACACAAAATGAAATAACAGGAATTAAACAGATCAATTTAGACATAGCTAGAAAAGGAATTACGAGAGCGTGCAACAAACAAGCCACAACAATCATCAAATGACCACATTACAACCAGAACAAACTACACAAAAAAGAAAAAAAAAAGCACACACACCGAACATTCACATAGCCAACACACAAATAGATATTGAAACGACTAACTCAACTCAAGGGACCCCCGAATCCAACTTACACTCAAAAGACTCACAAAAAATAATAGAAACAATTAGTTCAACTCAGGAGGACCCCGAAACCCATTTGCACCGGAATAACCCACAAAAAAACAAACAGAATCCAAAACACAAGAGCCAGCACCCCTCAAACCATTGACCCTCGTAGAAGTCCTTCAAACCTTTAAGGAAAATCCCCACACCTTTGATTACCACTCACAACCACCATGGCGAAAAAATAAAGAATTGGTACTTAAAAGCAAACAAACCCATATTTATCTTAGGTGACTGGAACCTCCACAGATTACCCAGACTCACTAATCCAAACATCCAAATCGGCTGTTTCCCAGGAGCCCATTTCATGCATACCATATTTTGAGAAAAACTAAAACATGTAATGATACCACAAAAGTCATACTTTCATTCGGAATTAATGACAAAGGTCAAAGGAATCAAGAAACAATACGCAAACTTTTCATTACACTCCTAAACACAGCACAAAGTACTTTCCCATTTGCAGACATCTACACCCCACTTATAAACTATTCAGAAGAACTCCATTTCATAAAAAAACAAAACCTAAAAAAGATCAATGGAATTATCACGGAAGTTTCCCAGAAACTAAACCACCACACCATTCCGCAAACACGATTTCACACAACAGAAGACAAAATCCATTGGACACCCCCCACCACATTTGGGAACATTGGTGCTGGGCTTTAAACTACTAGACTTCTCGTCGTGGTCAAATGGGGAGCCTATTCTTGACCATAAAGGAACAAATCCTCTAGAAACCAAGGAACTGAACATTAAGGATGGAATCCTCAACCTCTCCTCCACACTCAACTTGAAGAAAAATCACATTCAACTACTAACAAAAGGCCTCAATACAATACCAAATACAACCAGACTACCAAACATAAGAGAACTGCTTAACTACCAAATTCAACGATACCACTGCAGATTGAAATTGGTCTACTTCTTCCAAAACAACAAAAGTAATGATCCGCCCCCACCTTTCTTACCTCCTTCCCAATGGGAACCACCAATTGACAAAATCCACCCCCTCATCCTAGAACTGATTGAACAAGATAAAAAAACAACCAGAAAAATACCAATAGAAAAAGAAGAAAACAACCTCACACAAGAAGAAACAGAGGCACTGGAAGAACTCCAAAACCTGAATTCGATCATTATTAAACCGGCAGATAAGGGTTCCACGGTAGTTATTATGGACAAAACAGATTATGTCTGGGAAGATATGAGACAATTACAAGACAGGGAGTATTACAAGCCATTGAAAACACCAATCTACCCAGAAACAAAAAAGATATGCCACCTTCTCAAACAATTACAGATTTTTTTTATTAACAATAAGCAACTTACTTTTTTAATTGGCATGGATCCACCTAGACCCAGGTATTTCTACCTACTCCCAAAAATTTAAAAAGAACCTGCTGAATGGGCAAAACCATTCCAAGTCCCAAAAGGGAGACCGATTGTATCTGACTGCAGTAGTGAATCTTACGGCTCTGCACAGTTATTGGACTATTATTTGAACCCCCTCTCCCAAAAACACCCCAGTTATATAAAAGACACGGGAGATTTTTTACAAAAAATAGCCACACACACAATTACAGAGCAAAGCATTATTTTCACCATGGACGTAGAAAATCTTCACACGAATATTGAAACGAAAAAGGGACTTGAAGCCATACAGGAATGCCTCCAAGAAAATCCAGACCCCTCTAGACCGGATAAAAAAAATCGTAGAATTATTAAAAATCAACCTCGAAAGAAATTACTTCCTATTTAATGAAGTAAATAGTGGAGCAAAGTACAGAGCAAAGCATTATTTTCACCATGGACGTAGAAAATCTTTACACGAACATTGAAACGAAAAAGGGACTTGAAGCCATACAGGAATGCCTCCAAGAAAATCCAGACCCCTGTAGACCGGATAAAATAATCGTAGAATTATTAAAAATCAACCTCGAAAGAAATTACTTCCTATTTAATGACAACTGGTTCCTACAAATCAAGGGCACAGCGATGGGGAAACGTTTTTCTCCTGCTTACGCAAATATCTACATGGCACGATGGGAAAAAGAAGCGTTCCTAAAATTCCCAAAACTCCCAGAAGCCTATTACAGATATCTGGACGACATATGGGGACTTTTTAACCATAGTCAGGAAGAAATGGACCAATTTGTATAAATCTTAAATGAACACCACCCATTCATCAAAATCAAAGCCATCAACACACAACAGGTAACCTTCCTGGACACAGTAACATTCAAAGGGAAAATTTTCCAAAAAACAGGTAAATTAGACACCAAACTTTACTTCAAACCCACCGACTCACACCAACTTCTACACAGAGATAGTTTCCATCCAATACACACTTTCAACGGAATTCTAAAGTCCCAATTAAGCAGGTACAAAAGAATCTGGTCAAACAAAATGGATAGAGAGGAAGCCACTACAGTCCTCTTCCAGGCCCTCAAAAAGAGAGGATATTCAAGAACATTATTACAAAAAGTGAAAAGAGAAGTGTTTCACAGGGAAGACAAAAACAAAAACACAGAATCACAATCACACACAATTGCACTCACAGGGGGGTTGCACCATCAGATAAGGCTTCTGCACGTTGGTGTTCCCACTAAAGCAGTGTTTCTCAACCTTTTTTGGCCCAGTGCCCCCC
Organism: Poecilia picta; assembly: GCA_033032245.1. Taxonomy (NCBI): domain Eukaryota; kingdom Metazoa; phylum Chordata; class Actinopteri; order Cyprinodontiformes; family Poeciliidae; genus Poecilia; species Poecilia picta. Next base: position 5,633,197 of record CM065356.1, on the reverse strand, counting down.
TAGCCCTTATCCAGGTCCCTCACTGCCCCCACCAAATAATTTGTAGGCTACTTTGCACTGACTATTATTTTATCATTATATTACTATCACTATTGTAGATGTTTTTATTTTTACGCTTGTTTCTGTATTTATCATCAAAAATAATTTCCCAGAAAACAAAAAAGCCCTGGGAATAGAAATTATTTTCACAGGCATCTACAAAAAATGTTATAAACATTCAAGTTAAAATTGGTAGAACTAACAGCGGCCAATCAGAGTGGAAAACATAATCTTATTCTGTGTCATTTTCTTGTTGTTAAATGTCCCACAAAATGACCAGATAAAAGATGTTCAACATGCCAGTTTAAACTTTGAACTATTTGCAAAACGTTCCTTTGATTATATCATCATCTCTTGGTTTATTGCTATGTCCACTTTAGTTTCTTTCCTGTTCCTACATTTTTTTTTATCGTTTATGTAATATTCACTCATCACCTGCTGCGCCGCCTAATCATCATGTGTTTCACATCATGTGTTGATTGTTTCACTGTTCAGTGTTGAATTCTGTTTTTATGTCATAATTCACATCTAGTTTGCAGTGTTGTATAGTAACGAAGTAAAAATACTTCACTACTTTACTTAAGTATATTTTGGAGTACTTCATACTTTCCTCGAGTATGAAAATTTTTGATAACTTTCACTTTTACTTCACTATATTTCCGAACTTAATTTCATACTTTTACTCCAATACATTTTCTTTTTTTTTTTTTAAACTTTATTTTTATTTATTTTTACCAAAAACACATTCACACAGTAACATTCTTCTGTCTCTCACTGACATACATCTTCAGCATTGTAACTTGACAAAAGACGAGGCAACACATGTTCTAACAAATGTAATACTGAAAATAACAACAGAGTGAAATAAAAAGACAGCTAACAGCAAAATTAAATAAACACAAAACACACAAATAAATCCCCTGAGGTAAGATAGTCCACACATTCCAAATCACAATATTTTAACCGACCCGAAAGTACACAGTGAATGCAAAAGGGCAACCCTGTTTATGTGTCACTGAATTAATAATGGTATGACAGAGCTCCACCTTATGTTAAAAACTGTTTTTTGGAGCCTTAGGGAATATGTAATTTCTTCCATCAAATAAATGTCCCAGACTTTTTGTATCCATGTGTTATATGTAGGAGGCCCTGGCTTCCTATATTTAGATATTTAGGATATATTGATCACCCTTTCTGTCTATTCCATCGGGTATTTCTCCCAAAACTGCCACAAGGGGTTTTTTGGAATGTCTCTCCTGCAAATTACCTTAAGGGCTTCGAAAATCTCCTCCCAGAATACACTTAGTTTAGGGCAAGACCAAAAGATGTGTGTATGATTTGCGTTCTGCGCTCCGCAATTTCTCCAGCATGAGCTGGGTTGTGTTGGGCCCATTTTACTAGTTATAGCTGGCGTTCTGAAAAACCGGACTATTACTTTCCACTTAAATTCCCTCCATGTATTGGAATTTGTTGTTAATAGTGCTTCAGTGCAAATTTCTTCCCATGTGTCCCCTGCTATTGACACCTGCAGTTCAGACTCCCATCTATGCTTTATATTTGTGGAGTCGTGCCTATTCATAGATAAAAACAGGTCATATATTTTACTAATTACTTTTTTATTCTCCTTTCCCCTTTGTATGCCCATTAGAAAATTTTCAATAGGTGTAGGTTCATGAAGTTTAGTCCAATTTTTGTGTGTCATCACAAAGGTTCTGAGTTGTAAGTATCTATAGAAGTCTGTCCTAGGGAGACCAAATTCACTTTTTATCTGTTGAAAGGTTTTGAAATTTCCCTCTTTGATTAATTGATGGATATAAGATAGTCCATAATTAGACCAGTTTTTGAATCCAGTATCTAAATTGTTTGGTGCAAATGTCTTCATGAATCCTATAATTGATAAAGGTGAGATCTGTTTTAATAGCTTAAAAGCCGATTGTATTTTGTTCCAAATTTTGAGGGTGTTTCTTGTCCAGATTGTCATTTCCTTTGCAGGAGCATCTAAGAAGGGTAATGTTTGTAGTGGTGCTGTGCACGTGCTTTCCTCTATTTCCAACCATCGAGTATCTGTACTATTCTGTAGCCATACTAATAAGGGTTTAAGTTGTGCAGCCCAGTAATAATATTTTAAGTTCGGTAGTTTGAGGCCCCCCTTCGGTTTAGATAACTGCAGAGTTTTTAGTCTGATTCTAGGACGCTTTTTTTGCCAAATAAATCCAGTTATCATTTATCTAAGGTGTCAAAGGTAGATTTGGGAATCGTCACAGGCAGCATCTGGAATAAATAGAGTAGTCTTGGTAAAACATTCATACGGATACTTTCAACACGGCCTATCAAAGAAATAGGGAGTGTATCCCAACGCTCTAGATCATTTTTAATGGCTCGTAGAAGTTTGCTGTAATTTGCCTCATAAAGATTAGCTAAAGATAGAGGTATATGAATACCCAGGTATTTGATGCCATTCTTGGGCCACTTAAATCCACTCTGTAATTTTATGGAATCTGAGATTGTACTGTTAACATCCATAGTTTCCGTTTTTTCAATATTAATTTTGTAGCCCGAGTAAAATCCATATTGAGCAATTAGCTCTTTTAAGTGGGGGATTGATGATTTAGGATCGGACAAGTACAGTAATACATCATCGGCATATAATGAGATTTTGTGTACTTCCTTGTTAATTTCTATTCCTTTAATATAAGCATAATCTCTAATGATTTGAGCCAGCGGTTCAATACTAATGGCGAACAGTAGGGGTGAGAGTGAGCACCCCTGTCTGCAACCCCGCTCTAGTGGGAATCTATCAGACCTAAAGCCGTTAACTTTAACTGCTGCCTGTGGAGAGAAGTAAAGTGTCTGCACCCAGTCAATAAAATGTGGGCCAAATCCAAAATATTTCAGAGTATGAATTAGATATTTCCAGGACACTCTGTCAAATGCCTTTTGGGCATCTAAGGATATGATTGCTGATTCAATCTTTCTTTCTTTTTGGATGCTTATTAGGTTTAGTAAACGCCTTAAATTATGAATGATTTGGGTGATGAATTTGTTAAGTCGTCTTGCTAGAATTGCTGTAAGTAGATCTGTGTTCAGTAGTGATATGGGTCTATAGGACTGGCAGTCTGTAGGATCCTTGCCCTCTTTGTGGATTACTACTATTGTGGCTTCTGTCCAAGATGGTGCCATAGTTTTAGATTTTAAAGCATGATGATATGCTTTTAATAGCAAAGGAGTCAGAAGGTCTATAAAGCTTTTGTAAAAATCATTAGCAAAGCCGTCTGGGCCTGGACTTTTGTTGTTCTTAAGCGATTTAATTGTCTGCTTGATCTCCCATTCCTCAATCGGTTGATCTAATTTCAAAGCCGCCTCCTCCGTTAATTGGTTCAATTTTATGTTATTTAAAAAATCAGTAAGCTCTTGGTCATTATTACAGGTATCAGTGTTTGTATATAATAATTTGTAAAATTTTGCGAAAGTCTCTGCTATTTTGTCAGGTTTTGTCTCAACAGTATCTTGAGATATTATTTTGTGAACCATATTGGAGGACTGTTGTTTTCTCAGTCTAAATGCCAGTAACCGACTAGCCTTCTGACCATATTCAAAATATTTTTGGTTAGTGAACCTCAAATTGCCCTCTACTTTATCTGACAAAAGACTATTTAGTTGTCTGCGGGTTACATTTAATTCTTTCATGATTTTAGCTGAAGCGTGTCTTTTATGTTTAAGCTCCAGATCTTTGATTTTGTCCTCTAGATCTTTTTGTTTAGCATTCTTCTGTTTTTCCTTGCGGATGTGAAAGAAATTATGCGGCCCCTAAGGAATGCTTTGACACAGTCCCATATTATCAGAGGTGATGTTTCTACAGATATATTAGTTTCTAAATACACCTTGAGCTCTTCTGTAATAAATGCAATGAATACGTTGTCGTTAAGCAGAGACGTGTTAAGCCTCCATTGTTTAGATGTTGGCCTGTGTCCTATGTCCCATTTTAATAAGATAGGTGCATGGTCAGAAATAGTAATAGGGATTATTTCTATATCTACTATTCTATGCAGCTCTGACTTTGGGGTAAAAAAATAGTCAATCCTAGAGTAGGATGCATGTCTGCTTGAGTAGAAAGTGAAGTCTTTAGTTCTGGGAAACCTGCTTCTCCATACGTCTACAATTCCTGTCTCTATAATCTGATATTTAAGCATCCTACTCATTCTAGAGAGTGGGTTTTTTGAAGTGGGTAATCTGTCCAATATTTGTGACAGAATACAGTTGAAGTCCCAACCCAGTAATAGCAGCCCGGCACTATGCTGTAATATTACCTTAAAAAGTGATTTTATAAATTCAGGTGCATCTGTATTGGGTGCATACACATTTACAAGCGATACTTCTATGCCATCAATTGTACCATTAACCAATATATATCTTCCCTCTGTATCTCTATGCAGCAACGTTTGCGTGAAATTAACCTGCCGGTGCACAAGTATGACAACACCCTTTTTTTTCCCTGATGGGTGGGATGAGTAGAAAGCCTTATCTGCCCAAGATTTTTTTAATTTTTCGTGCTCTGTGTCAGACAGATGGGTTTCTTGCAAAAAAGCTATGTGACAGTTAATTTGTTTTAATTGATTCAATATTTTCTTTCTTTTGACTGGATTGTGGAGCCCATTTACATTATAAGTTACAGTTTTAAGTGGGTCACCAATTATCTCTATAAGATCTAAGTTTTGATCTCAGAAAATATCATAAATGACCACACACCCTTTATGCATAACACTGTCTTATTTGTGTGGGGTCTAAGGAATATAGGTATACAATGTACACAGAACCAAACAGAGAGGGATAAAGCAAAATTTTGACAACTGTAACCAGCATTTCTAGTCTCAAAAAAGGGAGTGTAAACAAGTAATGATGCCAAAAGATAACAGACAGAAAATAAGTTTGCAGAAAAAAATTGCGCAGGGTCCCCGGGGAACAGAGGGATCAGAACTAGAAAAACACAGAACGGGTAAATACTATGTTTAAGTACTTGGGACATAGTCCCCAGCAGCTAAAAGTAAGCCGCTAAAGTGCACAGCCAAGGTAGAATGTGAGTGTGCAGCAGGTGCGCTTAGATATGTACAAGGTGGGGAATACACAAAAGTCACAATGGAAAAAACAACAATACCGCTACGTAAGCTATACACATACTTCACAAGCTCCTGCAAACCTTAAAAAGGAATCAAAAATAAAACAGCGAATTTGCTCGTTTCGTTAAGATCTATAGATTTATCTTCATAAAACTTATGAAGAGAGCTGTATGAAAATTAGCCATATCAATGAACATATTTTCGAATATTATTGTCTCTATGGGCTCACGGTACCTTTATTCGGCTGTCTCTGTCGGAGAAATATTGCTCCGGACGTATTCCATGGCTGTTTTGGGGTCTAGGAACTCCTTTTCTTCATTATGATATGTAATCCTAAGACGGGCCGGGTAGAGGAGGCCGTAGCGGACCTCCTTGATGCCCCGCAGCGCCTTCCGCACCTCCGTGAAAGCGGCTCTAGCTTTGGCTACGCTGGCCGTGTGAAGGCGACGCGGTGCCCCGTTGTAGGAAAGCGGAGCTCCGTCTCGGGCTCTTCCCAGGATCTCCGCCGCGTCCCCGTCATTATGTAATTTAGCGATGATGACTCTTGGTGACTCACGGTCCCTCGGTCTTCTGCCTGTAAGTGTGCGGTGTGAACGGTCCACCTTTATGTCTCGATCCAATTGCAGAACTTCTTTGATAATTTTAGCCGCAGCTTGTGGGGAGCTGGATCCCGGGAGCTCTTCAATGCCCGCAATGCGGATATTGGACCTTCTCATTCTTCCCTCCAGATCTTCACATTTATCTTTGAGCGTTGACATTTCTTTCTGTAAGCTTGTGGCAGCAGACTGTAGTGTAGTGACTTCGTCTGACCACATTGATAGGCCATCTTTTAAGTCCAAGACGTCCGCCTTTACAACATCCACTTCAGCTTGTATGGACTTTGAGCTGTTAGCAATTTCAGAGCGGACCGCTTGCAGTTCAGATCTTATAACTTGAAACTCTTCCGCCAGTGCGCCTTTAAGCTCGTCTCTTATCACTTTAGCGATTTCTCCTCTCAGTGACGATAAAATGTCTGCTTTCATTTCTTCTTTACTCATGTTTGGACCTTCAGTCCCAGTGGTTGTCGGTGGGTCCGCGTCGCCTGTTGTCCGCTGCCTCGTGGTCCTAGCAGGCCTTACAGCATTAGCATCGCTTCCGTATCTATACTTTTGCAGTTTTTCGGCCATTCAGGATGATTTTGTTCGGGTTGTCCGACTGTTTGTAATCCTTAGGTTTTCGCTCAAGTTTTTTGACTTATATTAATGTGTTTAATGCTGTTTTTTTATGTAATTTTTACGGATTTTGCAGGAGCTCTGAAAAGTACGTCCTACGCCATATCTTGCTCACCAGCGCCCCCCCCCCCCCCTCCAATACATTTTCAATGTGTGGTTTAGTTACTCGTTACAAAATCTTGGAGCGGTAGTCCCTCATACTTTGCTCAATTAAAACAACAGAAGATGCCTCAGCACTGAGGGATATTGTTGATTGGATCTATGGATTATTGATGTGAGGCTCCACAGACAACATTTCACAAGTAAGATGGACATATTATTGTGTATATATTGTGATTAGAATATTACTTTACTGTATTTATGTCCACCGGCGAGTTACCAGCTAATATTAGCTACAGTGCTTGGTGTAATACGGGTTCAACCCCGATATGAAGGCTAACTGAAATTTCGTAAATCTAAAAAAATTAATTATTCTCTAACATTGACTTGAAACAATGTAACATATATTATAAAACTTATAATATGTGTTATAACATTCACCAGCAAAGTTTACACAGGTGGTAAAGACTATTATTATGTAATTCTTTCACTAGTAAGATACATCCCAGATCTTCCGTTTTGTTTTGAAAGTTTCATAAAGACACGATGTGAGGAAGAAGAAGGAGAATCTATAAAGAGAGACGGATTCACTGCAGCGCGGATGAATCTCACAACGGATTTTGGACTGAATCTATATACACTGCTCAAAAAATAAAGAGAACACTTAAACAAGGATGTGCTGTTTGAGTGTTGAGCAGTGTATATATATATATTATATATATATATATATATATATATATATATATATATATATATATATATATATATATATGTGTGTGTATTAATCATTATTTATTTGTGTTTGTATAGTTATATATATATATATGTATTATTATAATAAATTATACACACAGCGGTTCACAATAAATTATTTACGGCTGTGTGCTTTGTAATATGCTCATCATACATCGATATCAGAATATTCCATTCCTATTCTATTGATAGCCACTAAGCACACACAGTAAAAATGCCGGTGTTGAATTAACACCTAAAAGTGTCTATATGTGTCCAAGTCAGCTGGTGTTAAATTCAACAATACAGAGTGTCACATTAACATTTACAACTGTGTTAGTGTTAAAATATATTAAAAGTAACACCAGTGTAGTGTTGATCACTAAACATAATCTGGTGTTAAAAAAGTAAATTGACCCACAAGGTGTCAATATCAATCAAATCCAGTGGAAAATATTCAAAACAATACACAGAAATGGAAAGTTTAACTTTTCTTAAACCCAGTTCAGTATTATAGACCAAAGTTAATTTAACAAAAAAATGGGTGTCAATCTTTTAACACTTTCAAAAGTGTTACTTTAACACCAGCTGACTTGGACACATATAGACACTTTTGGGTGTTAATTCAACACTGGTATTTTTACTGTGTATTTAAATATGCTGAACTATGTATTAAAAACATGCTTAAATAAAACAATTGTTTACAAATGTAGCTTTGATAGATGTTTGAATATAGTTCCCAGTAACAAAAAAAGCGTGTTATGATTGATTAAATACGCTGATATGTCATTTTGCCTGCTAAACACATAATGCTGAGTGGAGTGGTGGACCGCTCCAAGATGGCCGCCCTAAATCTCGTCAGCGACAATAGGCGAGAGCGGAGCATGAGGCGTCTATCCTTATATTATGTCTATGGATACACCTGTTTCGCTTCTCCCATTAAACACAAAGCAAGTCTTCCAATGAGCAGCAGCCACATGTCCCTAATGCCACATAATGACCAGTTGTTGCACCAATAGTTTGTGGAGTAGAGTAATTGTAACAGCTTTTTTTCTGCATGTTGGCCACATTTTCTGTACTGACTATATTTCTCATTTTCAGCACTGACCTTACTTGAAGGGAAAACTTAAGGCTTACAAAAACATTGTATTTTCTGTCCTGGAGGGGAAACTAAGAAGCTGGTTCAGTTGTAAAGCAGGTTAAGTTAACCTTGTAGGTAAAGCACCTAATTTTCTTAACTAAATGATGCCTGCAGGTTTATCTTTTAGCAGGTTTAATTTTGCCTGTATTGTGTACATTATTTTAACTGTATTTGACAAGTTTACCAAAATATGAAAAATGTCATTCAAACTGCATTTGCCTTATTTTACTTTTACTTATACTTTTCATTACATTACTTGAGTACATAATTTTTTACTGTACTTTCCATACTTAAGTACAAGAAAATTCAGATACTTTAAGACTTTAACTCAAGTAACATTTCAGTCAGTGACTTGGACTTTTACCAAAGTCATATTTTGGAGAGGTACCTATACTTTTACTTGACTCTGAGATTTCAATACTTTATACAACACTGCTAGTTTGTCGCTCCGTTTTATGTCCCGCTTCTCCTGTTTCAGAGTTTTGCGCAATGTGCGCGTCTTTTTTTTTAACCCCCTAAGGTGCAGGGCGGTCGGGAAGCGTATCGATGGGGAAAATGCAGACTGACATAAACCATTTAAAACAACGGAAACAATTTCTGCATTCTCACTGTAATGTGTAATCGAGACTGAAATTAAACCCACCATTTCTACCAAAGTTGTTGAATGAGCTTCCTAACCAGACGCTCCAAAGAGTCCGGTCCATAACTCTTCAACACGCCGCCAGCTCCCGGTCAGAAAGACGCATTTAGTTCAGTGTCTAGATGATATTCAGAAAGGATTCTTTTATTGATCGATTTTAGTTGCCTCTGCAATGAACTCTCTGCTAAAGTCCATCATGTCCTGCATGAGGGTGTTAATTATAACCTGTCAAATGACCGACAGGCTTTAAATTTTCCTGTCGTTTAAAGAAATAGCCGGTCAAATACGAACAATATTCCGCTGACACGACCTCTGGGTCGCAGGTAACGAGGCACAGCACGTGGCGCCTGGAGGCGGGGCGCTACACCCTCCCGCCACCAGGAGGCGACATCCTGATACAGAGCCGAGTTGGGCCGTTGGAAACGCGGTCACTCCGAAATAGACCCGAGCCGAACCGAGCCGGGCCGGATTGTTGAAGTCCAGCCGGTTGAAAAGGGACAATAGAAAGTCATCAAGAAACTCTGAACCACGGAGAGGACTTTACAGAATGTCGTCAGTGAAAGTAGGAGGAACAAAACAAGACCAGCAGAGGGCGGTGTTCTCACAGAGAACAGAATGGAATGGGTCAAACACGTCACAGGGTCCGAGCTACGTCAAGTGTTCGTGTTCCATCATGACGTAATTATTATAAGACTTAAAAGTATTAATTGGACTTTTACAGCTGGATGCACAGTGGCGCAGTTAGTAGAACTGTGGCCTTGCAGCTCGAAGGTTGTGGGTTCGAGGCCCGGCCCGGACCTTTCTGCATGGAGTTTGGCATGCTCTCCCTGTGTACTCCGTGGGTTCTCCAGGTACAGGTAACTGAACCCACAGTCCAAAAGCATGAACGTCAGGTTAATTGGGGTCCTCTCTAAATTCTCCCTAGGTGTGAATGTGCGCGCGCATGGTTGTTTGTCCTCTGTCTCTCCCCCTGTGTCACGCCGGCGACTTGCCACAGGGCTTAATCCCGCTCGCCCCCGAAATGTTCAACTGGCGAACAATTCGGAGTAATGTTTCGGCCGGAACGTTACGACCAGGGAAAACTGGATGAATGTCAATGAATGGTTTTTACCTCACATTCAAAAAATAACATTTTTCAAATAGAAATATTTACATGATTGATTTTCATACAGTAAACTCCATTTTTGAAACATGAGTTCTGACACTAAGAAAAACAAAATATGACTGGAATCGCATATAAAAAATATAAGTAAGAGTGAAGTAATAATAATACTCAAAGTAGTAATAAAATGAATTGCAATATATTAGATGAGTAATTATTGAAGCCATTTTAAAATCACATGAATGATAACCTCTATTTCTTTTATATTGATGTGCCGCAGCAATCTCATTGGTTGCTCCACAGACCAACCAATGAGACGCTGGGATCTCACACATACATTTTACACAGGAAACTAAAACAACTGATTTCATTTTTTTCTATTAATGGATTTAACATTCAAATATGTAATTGTGTACTAAAAGAATCATTCGACCATATGCTTAAATAGGTTTCTTTGTGTGTAGTTATATAGTAAGTTTATTCTATCTGATACTTTGTAATAATTACTTACGGAAAAATTTATTAAATTGTGACAATAGTGTCACTTAGTATTTAATTTAGTGAATTATTTGTATCAGTGTTTAATTAGTTTTCTTCTACAGATTTACTCTACCAGGTCAAAAGATTGTTTGTCATGTAAACTTCATCAGTAGATTATGAATAATTTTGGCTCAAACAATTTTTTTGGGAATGTTTTTGCTTCTGCTTTAGGTAGCAAGAACTGGGGGCTTATTCAGGCCCTAAATACCAAATACCACACACCATAAACATAGCAGCAAGATGTTATTTTTATTTATTTGTTTATTTTTACAAGGTTCTCATGGGGATGACATTTAGGAGCAGCTAAATTGCATCCCGAAAGCTCAAGTAATCCGTGAACTCTGACCTCAAACTCCTAGAGGAGCTGAAGCAGAGTTTGAATGGGTGCAGACAGAGGCGCAAAAAGTGGGTATGCAGGGTATGCAACGCACCAGAGGGGGCGCCAAAACCCCGTCTGGAGGGGGCGACGCGCCTATGATGTTTTCCCAAACACGTCAGCGCGTCTTTCGCTCCTTCACCTCGCGCACATAACGAGGTAAAGGTAACGAGTTTGACGCTTCATGTATCGTCGCCTAGGGGGGCGAGGGGGGGAGGTGGCAGAAGATCATCGCAACTTCACCCTGATGTTCCCGGGGGGAGGGGAGTGGGGGCCCTCCCCTCGGGAATTTCCCCAAAACAGGATAATGTGATTTACATAATTTGGTGTCATAAATGCAAAAAAAAAAAAAAAAATACGTATGTGAAATAGGTACTTCGCTCAATACGAAGTACCTATTTCACATACGTATTTCACATACGAAGTACCTGCACGTATCTCCAGTCACAAGTTCAACATTAAATGTAAAAGAAAAGTAGAAACCACCCTGGTCAAACACTTCCTCCAACATGGATTGGAAGCAATGAGAAGCAGACCACTTGTACACAACCCCAACTGGTCTAGATGAGAGAGATGGTTCCAGGAGCAACAATGGGTTAAAATATTAGACACTAAAACACCAAAAGGCTTAAATGACCTGGGACCATACAAAAATACACACAAAAACCAAAATAGGAACAACTAAAAATGTTTTTAATACATATAGGTTACCGCTCTCTGGGGTATTAGACTGGATCTCATACTCTGGATTCTAACTATTTACATTTACAAAACTAAAGAAACTAATTGTAATACATTACCTAGAAACACTAGTACATATAAACATTTTTTACTCGTTTAACGACAATTATCAGACCCATGAATAAAAAATTTGTATAAAAGTAAATCATTTATTTACCAAAAATCTAAATCTAAATTAAAATAGAACACATAAATTTAGAGAACCCCAATTAGATTTTCTAAACGGTTACGAACATATAAGACTCTTTTAATCTGAACATATTACATTTGAAATAAATTGTAACAACACTTAATCGGTAAAAAGAACATAAAATCAAACAAATAAAAGCCGACAGTATAATTATTCAACCCCCGTTGCAGATAGAATACTGTTGACACCCACCATGTGCCCTTGATTTATAGTGACTAGTTATTTAAAATACTGGGTACTTTCTCCAGTTAACAGTCACCTAATCCATATCTTTCGCAGTTAAAAAAAAGGTAAAAAACTCATTCGAGTCCAAAAATAAGGGCCCCTCGCTTATATATTTGGCCTCTTCCTCTCCACAAACATCTGCTCAGACTTCCAGGATCCAACTCATCGAAAGCTTCTCCCTTGGTTCTTCAGTTGTCCCTTGATGTTGGTACACATTTAAATTATTGCACTTTTTAGACGACTTTGTCCCCAAAATAGATTATCAAAGGTCTAATAATCACCTTGGAGTCTTCTCACAGGCCATCGTTTCTCGTCCTTCGTCCTCCAAATTAGTCCCGCCTCCCAGTCAATAATCCAGAATCTGACCTTCCGTCCCCCCTTCTCTCTCCCTCCTCGCCCTTCTGACCACCTCTTTTTCTCCCCCATTATATCCCCTCACCAAATCTTTAACCTTAATCTAATCTCACCCTTTTCTCACCTAAACCTAACCTTCCCCCATTCTCTTCTCGCACTATTTTATCTTTCCGTCAATCACTCTATACTCTGTTTATTTTTATTATTTTTTTCACCCTGAAATCTTCTTTTCCACGGCTCATTTCCTCCTTCCTTGAATTATGAACACCAACATAATCTATTCACTACAAGCTCCATCTGAACACAACTCAGATGAAGCAACTACACCCACTGGAATATGTCAAACATATTCTGCACAGCCCATACAACACATACAAACCAAGAGGTGGCGTGCTGGAGCACAGCGCAAGCACCAAACACCAACCATAAGATAGTCCCTGTTGCCCAGGATGGTTCTTGATCTCGAGTGAGAGCGCATGCTTTGAGGAACCTAAATGGGCTGTGAACCATTCGTGGGGAGCCTACAGCCTCAAAGAGTGAATTCACCAATCTAACCCTAACCCTAACCCTACCCCCTACAGTATTTCAAAATGCTCTTCACTAATCAGATGATTGAACATATCACACATCACACCAATTTGTACTCTGCTCAAGAGCTGGGGGATCCAATCAAGACTAGCCCTGAAGAAGTAGAGCATTTCCTAGCGATCCTTCTTTTTATAGGTGTTTTCAATTTCCCGTCACTGGAGGATTCCTGGCACCATGAATCACGCTTCGACCTGATCGCCGACGCTGACTGAAGACGGGAAAATTAAAAATGCAATATTTCCTTGTTCGACACGATGTTTTCCTTGGTTGAAATTAAAACCAGTATTTTGTGACATTTTGACAGAAATAAACTGTATCCAATGCCCCAGACATTTTTTGTTGCTTATTTCTTTATAAGTTAGCATTTATTTTAATGTATCTACTGTACTTGGTATTTTTATTAGGTCATGTACCTAAACCATAAAGTGACATCTCAACCGTTTGGTTGAGATGTCACAGATCAATATTTCCAAAACCACAGGGTCTGTTGAAAAAAAAAACAATTGTGTTTATGAATCACGCTAGGGTAAAAGAAATGCAAAGAAATTTTTTTACAGGTTTTTTTCTAGGTGTGGCAGTTAATTATATATATATATACTGTATATATATATATATATATATATATATATATATATATATATATATATATATACACACCACACACACACACACGAAAATCCACTGTACTTGCGCATTTCACATGTTGATGTTAAAAGTATTTTTTAGCCAGACATCCTTAACTACAAATGACCAAGCATTTACTAAAAGAGTGCTGTTTTTGCATTAACAGGAATTGATTTGTTAATTTGGATTTTTTAATATGCATTTAAAATTTTCTATTTAAAAGGCCTGAGTGGTTAAATAAAACAGAATGTGCTAATTCTATTAATCCAATTAATAATCAGATTCCATCCATCCATCCATCCATCCATTTTCTTCTGCTTATCCGGGGTCGGGTCGCGGGGGCAGCAGCTTCAGAAGTGAGGCCCAGACTTCCCTCTCCCCAGCCACGTCTTCCAGCTCCTCCAGGAACCCCAAGGCGTTCCCAGGCCAGCCGAGAGACATAGTCCCTCCAGCGTGTCCTGGGTCTTCCTCGGGGCCTCCTCCCGGTGGGACGTGCCCACCATTAATAATCAGAATAATTGATTATTAAACTAATAGTTTGTTGCAGGCCTAGATTATGTTCTCATACTTGCAGATTTCTCCCTTTTTCTTAAAAATAGAAATGTTTGTCCGTAATAACAATTATGGACAAACATTTCAACTTAGTTTTCATCAGACCAAAAAAGTCTTCACAAATTAAGGTCTTCCTCCCCAAGCGCATCAAACTTTTGTTGCTTTTGAAGTGATGAAAAGACTGTTGGCGTCTCTACCAGAGCACGGTTAAAGAGGCTAAAAGGGAATATTTGGCAAATATTATTTCCTCAAACAGCCATAACCCACGTGTTTTATTTCACACCATTGAGTCTGTGCTTAATATTCCACAGAATGCCTGTTTGGAAGCTTCTCCTGACATGTGTGCTAATTTTTTGCGTTTATCGAAAAGGTTGGCAGTACCAGGGCTCTTATCACAGCTCCTGACTCTGACCCCTCTGCTGCTTTCAATCAGTTTGAGCCAGTGACTTTCTCACTTTTAGAGGACATGGTTGGCCACATTAAGCCATCAGGTTCCCCACGTGATCCTGTCTCTCCACGATTTTTTTAAGGATGTTTTATCTAGCATAGGGCAGCCTGTTCTTGCAATTATAAATAGCAGTCTGTCCTCAGTTCGTCTTAAAACCCATTTATTTTACTTGGCTTTTAACTCCAGCGGGATCTAGTCTTAAAGTGTAAACTTTGTATCAGCTGTGGTTGTTTTAAAGTGCTTTATAAAGTTGGTATGGCATTTGTTTCGGGTGTGGAGTTGAAGCCCATATTTCACACCAAGGTGTGCATGGTGCGACGGTTGGACATTCCTAAGGCGTTCCTTGTACCTGTAGTCAAAATGGCCGTCCATGGATGGAGCCGCTTACAGGAAGTCTACTGTCCTCTTCCTGTTGGCTTTGCTTCCCCAAGATGTCACAAAAGGGGTCAGCGTCATTGACGCAAGTCCCCATTTAACTAAAACATTTTTAAATTATTGATCCAAAGAAAAACATTAATTGCTTCGACAGGTGACAAATACAATCTAAAATGAGTTGAATTGATTCCACAGAAACGTAGCTTTAAGTATGTTTACTATAATTACAGACACAAAAACAATGTACAATGACTAGATATTTTCAAGTCCGCTTCATCCTGCAACTCTGCAGCAATGAAGCGGCGTAACACACACGCACAACACAAACTGTTTCATCGAGTACAAAAACTTGAAAAGAACCAAGTCAATGAAAAACCAAAAGCACATTTACAGTGATTTACATGAAGTCAGTCTGCCATTGTGTGAGCACAAGGCAAGTTAGTCTCTCTTCTTCTGTTTCAAACACTGCACCGTCTCAAACCAAATCAACGCCACTCTAAACAGTGGGACATCTATTCATCTTCAAGTGGATTAAAGATGGCAGTTCGATGTTTTTAGAATTCTCACTTTCAAAACTAAGGACATTCTTTATGAGGATTTTTTTTAACTAAAAAATTATTTTAAACATGCCACATTAAGGTTTTTAACCCACACAAGTATTGTCATTTTGATTTGTAGATTACAACTAAACATGGGGCTGATAAAAAAAAAGGGTAAATGTGTAACCATCGAATGAATTATATGTATATATAGATGTACATAAAAAAAATATTAGCCATAAGAAAAAAATGTAGTGATTTGAAATGTGGGACAGCTTACACATTTCTACATCCAATTCTTCTACACTAACAAAATGAAGGCACAGACTGAGCACAGCCAAGATTAGTCTGAATAAACTGTTGACTAAAAGTAAAATCTGAGAAGATGGACTCAAAATTCTCGGCATCTGCATGCCAATTATCACAGATACCCAGGAAGCCATCTTTGAACTGTCCTAATGGAAGAGGCAGAAACTAATAATAAAACAAGCCTCGAGAGTCTTTAAAGTAAATCCGTCGTGGGTTTTGTTTTGTTTGTCCCCACTAACATCCCAGATTGCTTCATACTCAGTATGTTCACTGTGTCTTTAAGAGAAAGCTGTCCGGGTCAGTTCCTCCGATTGCCGAAGTCTCCCCGGTTGGCTTCTCTCTCTGCCTCTCCAACCACAGGCAGTTAAGGAAGGGAGCGTACGATTGTATGCAGCAAATCATAGCACCAGAATTCAGAACGGCTCCTTTGCTCCGCCCCTTTCTTCCTTGGAAACAGGGCAGCAGTTGTTGAGGGACGAGCGACTCACCCTCAACCTCACGCCCGTTCTTTGCGCTTCAGTTTGGACGACTTCTTGACGGTGCCGTTCTTGTTGAGCAGCTTCAGAACTTTCTCCTTGTGGTCGAGAACCTTCATCATGGTGTCTCTGGCTTCGGTCACTTGGTCCATCACCAGCTTACAGCGCTGCATGTTGCCCTGGGGACGCAAAAATTTGATTTATGGTTTACGTAAAGTGATTTGCTTTGGCAGCAGCTAATTAAACATTTGGTTAGCTTTCAACCATTTCTGAAACATGAAACAAAAACCAACCAATAAAACCATAAAGAGAAACCATCTTATCCCTCATCACATTACTGTAATGTGTGTAAAAAAAATTTTAAATGCTGTTGCATAATGTTAAAACTTGTAAATCTAAAATGCTACCTAAGAAACGAATTATTCTATTCTGATGCTTTGTCTGTGCCGATGAAAATCCACTCACCTCGACATGCCAAATACTCAGAATGGCTCTTAACAAGCAGAATTTTTATGATTAATTCATCTAATAATTATGCCAATAGGGGCACTTCATTTATAAACTATGTGTTGAACTTTCACATTTGTGGAGGGACTAGATTAAAATGTTTAATTCAGTAAACTGCAGGATCTATATTTTTAATTAAAAAAAAAAATCTAAAATAAGCAATGTTTTTAATTTAAAAACCTATTTTGCTGATAAATTATTGAACAAGCAAGCATATGAATGTGTTTTAATCCATTTAGGTTATTCAAGCACTGCATTGATGCAAAGTGTTTTACACCCAGTCAGTTTTCAAGTGTTTCATTCATAGAACATATTTGGAAAAAAGAACCCATCTTTAGAAATGTTGACGCTGAGATTAGCATTAGCGTCTGTGCTGCTGAAACATGCTTAGTATTGAGATGCTATTTTAGGCTTGGATAGCTTCACCGAAGTGCTGAACACTTTTGCACAACTTTCATACAACAATAGTCTTTTTCAGTGTCCAATCAGTTCATTTTTTGAAGCAAAACTTAACCCCCAGTTGGGCTAGATAAGTGGTTTTGTCGTTCATTACAACAACAACAAAAAACCCACAGGGCTCTGTGATGATACAGCAAAAGTAAAGAAAAAAAGCTAATTTGCACACTCTTCACAGCAATACAAACACTAAAATAAGGTGTGGCAGGATTTCATGTTCCACAAAATCAGTTTCTGATGTAATTCAGGGAGCTAGATAAACAGTGGTAGTTAGAGAGGCTTTACTTCCTAGTGGGATCTACATGTCTGAACAAGTCTGAGTGAAACATCCAACTGTGACTGGAAACAGAGTCCTAAATGTGACAGCTTGATTAAAAAAGGATTTTGCTCTTGAAAGTCAAAAACGATTCCAAACACACTAACTGTTTAATTTGGCAGCTGATCATCAATAAATTTGGCAGCTGATCATCAATAAATCTTGACAACTAAACCCGACAAGAAATACCCCTAAAGCATAAAATGCCTATGCTGACATGTTCTGTTCTTGCTCAATATGACCATAAGTAGAAGTTTAAATGAAAATATCTCCAGGCTGTCTGTAGTACCTGAATGAGCTCGTTGATTCGGTGCAGGTCATCATCAGATCCTGCTCTCTTCTTTGGAATAAGGCCCTCTTGGAGGGTGGAGAGACGGCTGTACACATCATGCTCCAAACTCGACTACAGACACAAACAGAGAAACAAAAATCTAACGTAAAGACCTTTTAGTCGGTTCCCTCATTATGAATTTTGCACAAGTCTAAGTAGTAGTAATAATGAAAGACTTTTGAAATGGTACAAACTGTTTCCTGTAACTATAACATTTGGTAAAAAACATTTTATTGTTAGCATGAAATGACTAGTTTTTTTTCCTTTCCCCTAATTTTCTAACTCTGAAATTAAAGTTGATGAAGATGCACTTTATGAATAACTTGCTAAGCAAACGTTACCAAGTGGCGGTCACTCACCAGCTGCCTGAGCTGTGCAGCACACAGGTGAATCTTCCAGCCTTGTGCCCTGCATGCTACTCCTCTCTGATTGGCCATATCCTGCAAGCTGCACTTCTTCTCTTCTGAAAGTATTGTGTTATTTTAATAAATATGATTTCAATATTATAACTAAGCAGCTCAAGAATTCATGGATTGGGCAGACCGTCAGAAGAGGACTCACCTTTGACCCTGATGTCGCTGTACCTCTGAAAGTGGTGGTAGGCAGCCTTCCAGGGGTTACGGTAGTGCCGCAGCAGTGTGATGGGAGGACGAGGCCTGACCGGCACATATCGAACTCCTTCTTCATCTGTAAGAGAAAATTACATTTTAAAATCTCTAATCGATCAAACACAAAACAATTAATAGAATTTAAAAAAAAATCTAATTAATCAACAGAATAACCGAATACTTAAACAATGTTTAGTTGCAGCCTTATGTTCAGAGTGATTTACCAACGTATTCCCGGGGAGGGGACTCCCGCCTCTCCGCCCTGCCGCTGATGGGCCTCCCGGGGACCTTCTCTTCATCGGTGCTGTTGGTTTCCACCATCTCGCTCTCCTCTGTGGAGATGACGTGCTGCTGTTTGCGGGGCTTCTTCCTGGGTGAGGCCCCGGGGACCAGCTCGGCTGCAGCCGGAGGGTTCAGCGTGTTGGCCTGGGTGGAGCCGGCCGGGGCTGAGGACAAATTCACATTGGGATCTACAGGGATGCGACATGTTTGCGTGTGAATCCACGTTTCTGACACACTCTCTGATAACTGGAGGAAGAAGACGTTTCCTACCGGGCTGCGAGGTGTCCATTGGTTCCACCTCCTGCTTGATCTTGACGTCTGGGCAGGTGGAGCTGGCGGCGCAGGTCGCCGTGCTACTGGCAGCGGGCTGAGTGGGGGAGGCCACGGTATTGGCCATAGACGCCGGAACAGGGGGGGTCACGGCCATGGCCGCTGGCAGGGAGAGAACGGTGGAGGGCTGGGAGGGAGGAACGGGCCCCGGGGTCGCCAGCATGGTGGGCATGGCCTGGGTCAGGTGCTGGGGGTTGGAGGCCTGCTGCTCCCCTCCTTGGGCAGGCAGAGCTTCGACTGCAGCCATGACTGGAGGCGCCACGGCCATGTGGACCTCTGCTTTGGGTTTGACTCTAACGACAGGAGAGAAGAGTCAAATGATAGGAATCGTTTCAGAACAACAATGAGGCGACTGACGCAAAAGAAGCTCACCCCATGGGCCGGGGAGACCCTGCTCCTCTCACGCCGCCATCGATTCTGCCACTGTTGGATTCACTGGGCTGGGTGGGGATCAGGGTCTTACGAACACATCTGGAAAACAAAAACGGGAAAAAGAAAGTAAGAAAAAAAAGAAAAGAAAAAAACCCTCCTGCTAGGAACTGCGATCCGATGCGAGCCCTCACCCTTCGGTCGCAGGTTTCTTTCGCAGGATGCTGGGTCGAGGGGATGAAACCAGGGTGGGAGCTCCTCCCACTCCTGCTCCCTGTGGGTGGGCCTGCACCATGGTAGCTACAGGCTGGGTGGCGCCAAACGTGGTGCTGATGGGACTCGCTACAAAACCGTCAGCCAGAACAACACCTGAAAACAATAAATACAGATAAATAGAGGTACAGACATTTTGAGACAGATTGATATATACAGAGATAGCGGCACATACAGACATGCACAAAATAATATCTACAGAGATAAATAAATATACATTGAAATTCTATTCTACATCTAAGGCTATATCTGTCTATACATCTATATCACTATATCCGTCTATATCTATATTGAGAGTTGAATAGATGGATGTATAGACAGACAGACGAAGACAGATGAATATAGAGACAGATGTAGAGATAGTTATAGAATGAGATTTTAATACAATCATGGGGATTTTCATTTCAGCAAAGAACTAAATTGCAACACTTATTAAAAAACAATCTAGAAAACAACTAGAAGCTCTACACCATGAAATCAGTGACACATGCATCTCCACTAAGCCCCGGTTCTGTTAAAAACTAACCACTACGATGCCCAATCAGACAGACTCAGGTGAGCAGCTACCTGGCTTGGCTTCAGTCTGTGGCTGCTGCTGTTGCTGTGTGACGATTGGTGCGGGCTGAACCCCCTGCGTAGCGATTGACGCAGACGTATGTAGACCCGGAACCCCGATCTGCGCGGGCTGGATTCCCTGCGCGGTGATCGGTGCGGGCTGGATGCCCTGGGTGCTGATCTGTGCCGACGGGAGGCCGATGCGATCCACCGTCATCAGCTGCATGTGGTTGAGGTGAACAGTGGTGGCCACGCCCACTCCGGCCTGAGCAGGCAGAGCCGAACTTGGAGCTTGAGGGGTGACTTTAGGAAGCAAAGGGAAAAATTTGTTGCGTCATATTTTTACAAAGCAGAAATTCAACACATTATAAAGATGAATTGTTCCATTTTTGTCACATTGAAACAACCAACTTCAAAGAATTTTAAGTCATTTAAATTAGCTTTCTACTAGGATGCAGAACACAACTAAAATACACACCGTATTTACACACCCAGACTTGGTTAAAGTTCGGACATAAAAAAAGCTAGAACTTCAGTACCCAACTGTACAAACTGCAGAGCAGAGAGTGGTTCTACACACTTAGATCAGGGTGAGGTGTACAGGCAACTAGTAAAAAAGTAAAACTTACTTATTTTAATTTCACTTTATTTTTCACTACTTATTAGTCCATCCAAAAAAAAAAAAAAAAAAAAAAAAAAAAAAACAGAAAACCCAGCCGTGTAAAAGTAAAACAACATGGCTTGGCTGGACTCACCTGGATACTGGCGGATGGTGGACACAGGGCTACTGATGGGTGTGTATGTGTGTGTCAGAGGGTATGATGACGAGTACGCTGGGAGGAAATACTGGAGCTGTACTGGAACAGAAGGTCTGTAGACAAGGAGAGAAAAAAAATCTCCAAAAGTCAAGATGATTTGTTACACTCAGTATCCTGAACTATTCTACTGCTAAACTTTCACAGAATGCTTTGTAGTCAAGTGTTTAGTATTAAAAGTGCTCAAGTCTCATGTACCGTATTTTCCGCACTATAATGCAACCGGATTATAAGGCGCACCTTCAATGAATGGCCTATTTTAAATTTTTTTTTCATATATAAGGTGCATAGAATAGACGCCACCGTTATGTTGCCACCCGTCCGGTATTGAACGGGACATGATTTGTTCCGTTCACTACAAATATGGATGTCTAATAATAAAAGATTGGTCCCTGAGTACTATATATAGCCGTCTGCACTAGTCATTGTTTCACTCACGGTTTTGGTGTTGCGATATTGTGCCCAACTGTTTTCTGCTTAGCACAGACCAACCGACACGCTGCCGCCGCAGCCTCTGTCTCTCTTCCACCGACCCCCACGGCTTTAAATGTATAGGTGCTGGTCCCTTGGTAACTCTAGCCAAAGCTCCCCGGATAAATGTCTAAAGCTACTTTGTTGACATAAAGAATGTCAACAAAACAGTCCGATTCCGGTCGCGAGGAGAACCTGGAGAGCGACTGGAATGGGGCGTCTGGGCCGGACGATGGTCACCCTTCTCCGTTCGCACATGGCATGTTAGTGGAGAACGTGATGCTAGATGACCTGCAGACGACCTGATTATTAGGTGGGTAGGTAGATACATAGACATCGTCTATGGGTAGATCGGCCAGTCAAACTTTATTAACAAACCAGTTTTTTGACAACTATCCCAGCATGCACTGCACGCTTCTTCTACCGGGAAAATGAAGTCGGCAGCTGCTTACCGTAGTTGCTAAACCTGTCGTGGCTCAATATTGGTCCTATATTAGGCGCACCGGGTTATAAGGCGCACTGTCGGCTTTTGAGGAAATTTAAGGTTTTTAGGTGCGCCTTATAGTGCGGAAAATACGGTAACCAAGGTGCCTTAACCTTTTAACATGTCAAATCAAGACTAGATTTAAAATTATGACATTAACATATAAAAACAACAACAAAAAACTACCATCCACTTGGAGCTAAGACATAACTCAAACCAAAGATTTTTCTTCTCACCTGTTGTCACTTCTGGTTTCCATGGTGACAGGGTTGGGAGAGGACCTGTGGCCTGGGATGGGGATGAGGTTAGCCCTCTCTCCTGGATACTCAGCCTGGACGCGGGATGAAGAGTGGGCGATCGGCTGTGGGACCACTTTAGCTGTTAAAGGCACAGGACGGTTACTGCAGGGCACCAGGCCGACCAATCAGAACCGAGAAACAATATTCAAAACGAAAGTCGACAAACAAAAAAATCCCAACACAACAAAACACAGAACAGACTTACCGACAGGGATAGTGGACGTCGTCGCTGCGGTAGCGTGACAGGAGTGGGACGGCATCGTCACGGTGACGATAGTGCTACTGGTCATTTGGGTGTGAGGTACAGAACCTAAGCGTTCGGGAAACAGAAATTATTTTAGTGTGCTGCTAATAATTAAAGTTCCGACAAAGTTGACCTTCTGTGAGCCGCTGAGAAAGGCTCAACATCAGTACCTATCGCGGTCGTCGATGGCACAGTGTTAGTGGCGACTATCGGTGCCACAGTCGCTGCAGCGACAGGAGTCACAGTGCTGAAGATGGGCTTCTGGTTGAAACAGGACACATAGATTTCCTGTATAGTCATTTGCGTCATCAACACTACTTTCACCACTTGAACATGGCAGAGCACCAACCTGTGCCATGGTGTGCGGCGTCTGGGCCTTCTGGGCTCCCATGGCGGGGTGCGACGGCAGAGTGATCCTTGTGGCCGAGTCCGTGACGTCTGAGGCCTCTGGATCCCGACGGTGGCGGGAGGGGGGTGGATGGTCAACGCTGGACGCCTGCGACGGGAAAATGCTCACATCACCATGTTCTTAATTAAAGGCTAAAGAAATTGTTGTCCAAACTACTAATTTAGAAAAGAAAAGAAATAAAGAAACGTTTTCATGTGATCATTTACACACAGATTCTTTTTCTTTTTAAAGCAGCTGAACATAAAACAAGAACATTTAATCTATATTTAAAATACAATAATTTCTGCAAGACATACCCATGGGTCACTTCAGAGTGAGTGACTGTGGGACTGATCACTGGAGACTGAGTCCTGGCAGCGGAGATGGGGGCCACCACAGTTGGGAGAACAGCTGTGGATGTTGTTACAGCGGGGCGGGACTGCACAGCACAGCAGAGAAGGAAGGCGGATCAGAGCAGCTTGTTATTGGAGCGTTTTGTTTCTGTCCCTCTCAGTCTGAGCCGTTGAACTCACCTGGATGGTCTGATGGATGATGTGCTGCACCGTGGGCTGACCAGGGCTAGCGCTGGCTCCGGTGGCGGGCCGCAGGACCGTTTTGGAGCTGGACATGACAGCTGCTGCTGCCGCCCCTGCAGGAAGCACAACACATTTTAATAGAGTGATGACTAGATATCTTTATTGCTTCTTTTTTCACACCTAAATGTTCCAAATATTTTTTAATAAATCAGACAGAAATAGCAAATGCAATTTAAAAAAAACACGGCATTTTGTAGTTTCCTAGATCTGAAATATTTAGGTGTATTTAAGAAATCCATAGGGAGAACAACAGCCAACCGTCTTAAGGACACAATAAGAACCGTACCTCGAGGTAAATGGGATGGGTAGGACTGAGGAGGGACAGTGGGGGTCCTGATGATGTGAATGTTGGCTGGCATTAGGTGGTGCAGGTTGCTGGAGTGACCCTAAAGCAACATGGGAGCAGAACAGATTAATAATCAGCCAGGAAACGTCAACATCCATAAGAGGCTAATGTACAGAGCCTGTGCACACCTGCTGACCACTGATGGTTGCCACGGGGATGGATGGGGTGGTGGGCATGGTGCTCTCTATGGTGACAGTGATGTGACTTGGCACCTTAGGTATATGAGCCTGGTTGGAAGCGGGAGCCGGGGCGATCAGACGACTAGGAATGGGCGGTTTATGGACCGCCTGAAGGAAACCAGAGTTGGTCAATTTAACAAACCTGGGAGTATTTCTGAAAAGCAGGACAGATCTGATTTGTTAACATTAAATGCATGTTTCCTGTACAATAGTGGAAGAGTTTGTTTTATGCCTAAAGCTAAAAGTGGCCTTCACAGTCTGTGTTGGAGACATGGAAACTGTTTTAGTTAAGAATATGACTGTTTTCCTAAAACACGGCACTAAAGTATTGATACTTTAGAAACTTTCACAGATATAAATACAAGTAACTTGACAGATTATAGCAACTAATGGATTTTATTTAGGGATGCATCGATTCCTTAATTATAGGTGATCGGCCGATACATGTGAAACTGATAAAACCACCTCTGTGAAGTTCAGAGAATCAGCCACTGTTCCCTTTTACCGTCATGAGAGACTGACAGTCCAGGTCACATCTGAAACTTTTTAAACCCCCTCCGGTGACTTTTTCCAGCATTAAAGAAAAAAAAAAAAACACCAACCAATCCAGACACTTTTCCCATGTTTCTGGAGAGCATTGCTGTAAACTTTTTATTTATATTTGAGAGCACAATCTCATGTGCTGCTAAAACAAGTTTGTAGTATTTCACAGGTATTATCTAAAAAAAAAAATGGGACATTGAAGGTGTATTATGATCGTATAAAAAAAATATATAAATAAAAATGTATTAGCCAAAATCATAATTGGCAGATCTGGTTTTTAAATATTGGTGATTGGCCAGAAAATTGCAATCGGTGCATGTATAGTTTTATTGGGATTTTATGTGGTAGAGCAACATAAACAAGTGTGTATTTGTTGACATAATAGGAAAATGTTCTATTATTTAATTAAAGAAGAAAAAACAAGTGTATTCAGCTGTCTTTGTAAAGTCATATCAATAGAACTCAGTGCAACCAATTACCTTTGAAGTGAACCAATATATAAATAGACCAGTGTGTAATTTAATCCACACAATTTAATATCTGGACATCATCCTGAGAATACAACCCACAGAAAAATAAAGCAGTGGCAGCATCATACTGTAGGAATACAACAACTGAAAGGCAGCTGTAGTTGCTGCATTTAGAAATTATAGAAAAAGTGGGGTTTCTACTCAAACACATTCAAATCAGGTGCAACTTTGCGTTGGTCTTTGAGATAAAATCAGAATACAAGAGTGACATTTTCCAATTAAATCTAAACATCAGAAAGAAAAAAAAAAAGCTAAATGGGTCACATAAAAGATGGTTACCTTCATTTGGCTGTCGGTGAGAACTGAAGCCTGGCCCTGGGGAGGTGGACAGTGGGTGCAGGTAAGGCGACAGGCGTCCCAGGCTGGATGGAGACGGTCTGGGGGGCGGCTTGCGGCTGCCCATGCATCTGAACCTGTGGGTAAGGCCGAACCACCATGGTCTCCTGCTTGTCGTCTCTGAAAGCTAAGGTGGTCCCCCTCCAGTGGCGGGTGGGTGGTCCTGCTGCCCATGATCGCCTCACGACTGTTGTCCCCTCTCCGACAGCTCCTGTGAAAAACAGGATTAAGCACTATAGCTGATTTACTGAACTTAAGCTAAGCTCACTGTGATGATGATCATGCGTTACCTGGAGGGTTGGATGGCTGGTTGACAGGCACCAGGTTAGCAGGAGCTGGGATCTGAGCGGCACCGCCGCTAACCGCAGGCAGCCCGTGTCGGGGGAACTGTTGAGAGCTCATCCGACCTTCTTCTGACCTAAAAAACGGGAAAAAGAAAGGGGGGGGTGGGAACAAGTTTAGAACCACACGTTGTTTAACAAAAGTCAAATTGAAAGTAAAAATGCAATATTAAAACATGCAAGTAGCCAATAACAAGTAAAACCCCTGGAGTTTAACTGAGCGGGACACAGAGCAGGCTAATGTAAACGTTCAGGACACAATCAGTAGCAGCTGGTGAAGCCCAGGAGATAACAGCAACTCGGTGACGTTAAGTGTTAGAAGCACAGTAATGCTTTCAAAAACATAAAAAAAACAGGCAGCTTCTCGTCTCCTTGTTTGGTATTAAATGGGGAATATCATATGACAACACTCGTCGGTAATCATACAAGTGCTACCCAATAGTAAGTTGTTTTGATGACACAGACGTAGTCTGCAGGTTCTGCCTGCACAAAAACACCTATACGCGACCTATCTTAAGCTAAATAATCGTCTCTGTGGTCAATAGTCTTGGTTCCGTAGCCTTAAAAGTAAAACGCTACCTTGTTAGCTAGCTGCTGTTGCTAGCAGCAAGCTAACGTTCCAGACGACAACTAGAAGCCGCTTGCTTTTCACTCTAAAGTATTAACTTCCCAAAGAGCCTAAAGACGCGAATTCTACGAGCTAACCAAGTGACAATGTTTCTGAATGTGTGCGGACATTACCGTAACCGCTAAAGAACTAGGCAATGGTCGTTTTCAGGATTACAATTTTTCCATTCGTCTTTTTTTTTCCCCCTAACATGTAAGCCGGAAAGAACGCATAGGAACAATTTAGCTCTTTCCGCCAATCAGAGAGGGCGCTTCGACTTAATGGGCCAATCAAAACTTCAGAATTACTATACCTTAGCAAAAGCCGTTGGCTAGCTGTGAGCAAAAAATGTTACGCTCAAACAGCGTGGTCACGTGGTCTGTGGAAACTGCACCTTATATTTATTATTCAAAAGATGACGTTTACATAAACTCGGTAAATTATTGGTTAAACACTAAAGAATTGTTTTATGAAAGTTTCAAAAATTCTAAAAATAAATAAATAAATAAAGGAGAAAATGTATTGTCAGTTGCTTAATATCATCATAGACCACAGAATAGTAACGTAAAATTAAATTAAGTTAATAAAAAATGCTAACTAATTACCCTTAGTTGCTTAATTTCCTGGAACTTCAGTTGTTATAATGGTGGCTGAGCTGTTTTTCTCAAAGATAAAATTTTTATGGATTCTGACACTGCTCTTCCAATCTAAATCGTGTCAATGTGGTCAGAGCATGTGCAGATGTCACAAGCTTCACAAAGTCATATTTTGTCCAATCCCTGTGCGCTTGCCTAAGCCAGTGGCCAATGGGAAGCACAAACCTATGAATATTGATGAACAATTCTATCTAACCCGCCAAAAGAGAATCTTTGAGCTTAGTACAGTAGTAAGGGCAATAACACAGTTTACCATTAGAGGGCAGCAGAGATTCGTAAAACTATACAAGTTTTCATTCAGAGTAAAACCTTCGACAGATCAAGTGTGGTTCATGGGAGAACACGTGCAAGAAGTATTTTAGAGGACGTTATATTAATTTATCAATATTATGCCTTTACAATTTATGGCATGTTACCTCTGAAAGGTCTCAACAACAACTACAATGGGATATATCTCATGAATTTTGTGATCATCTTTATCGCCTTAAGAAATAATTTTCCTAGAGCATGGGGAGTAAATACCACAGTTTCATTCACATTACACAAACACTTTTGCTTAAAAGGAAATAAGAAAAATTAAATCTGAAGAAAATGAATGTTTGCATGATATTCAATGACTGAACAGTGAATTCTACCTCTGTTGTAGCGTTACTTCCTGTAAGGACTTACACCATTATATTTGTTATTACAAAAGGTTAAACTTGGAGAACTAAAGGTGCATCTTTATATGACATAAAATCCAGAGCACCTTGGACGTATTTCTTCCCTTCTTAAAAGTACATTAACGTAATGTCTGTATCTTGCGTGACATAACATCCAAAATGATGTCTAGAAAAGGAGTTTATTTATTGGACTCTTCTAGCTTTGACAAACTGTGTCTTCTCCATTTTAAAAACGTACCACATTTCCAGTGTTGTATAGTAACGAAGTAAAAATACTTCACTACTTTACTTAAGTATATTTTGGAGTACTTCATACTTTCCTCAAGTATGAAAATTTTTGATAACTTTCACTTTTACTTCACTATAGTTCCGAACATAATTTCATACTTTTACTCCAATACATTTTCAATGTGTGGTTTAGTTACTCATTACAAAATCTTGGAGCGGTAGTCCCTCATACTTTGCTCAATTAAAACAACAGAAGATGCCTCAGCACTGAGGGATATTGTTGATTGGATCTATGGATTATTGATGTGAGGCTCCACAGACAACATTTCACAAGTAAGATGGACATATTATTGTGTATATATTGTGATTAGAATATTACTTTACTGTATTTATGTCCACCGGCGAGTTACCAGCTAATATTAGCTACAGTGCTTGGTGTAATACGGGTTCAACCCCGATATGAAGGCTAACTGAAATTTCGTAAATCTAAAAAAATTAATTATTCTCTAACATTGACTTGAAACAATGTAACATATTATAAAACTTATATGTGTTATAACATTCACCAGCAAAGTTTACACAGGTGGTAAAGACTATTATTATGTAATTCTTTCACTAGTAAGATACATCCCAGATCTTCCGTTTTTGTTTTGAAAGTTTCATAAAGACACGATGTGAGGAAGAAGAAGGAGAATCTATAAAGAGAGACGGATTCACTGCAGCACGGATGAATCTCACAACGGATTTTGGACTGAATCTATATACACTGCTCAAAAAAATAAAGAGAACACTTAAACAAGGATGTGCTATTTGAGTGTTGAACAGTGTACAGTTGAACACTGTTGTGTACAGTTGTGAACAGTTGAACAGTGTATATATATATAATATATATATATACTATATGTATATATATATATATATATTACACTATGCATATATATAATATGCTCATCATACATCGATATCAGAATATTCCATTCCTATTCTATTGATAGCCACTAAGCACACACAGTAAAAATGCCGGTGTTGAATTAACACCTAAAAGTGTCTATATGTGTCCATGTCAGCTGGTGTTAAATTCAACAATACAGAGTGTCACATTAACATTTACAACTGTGTTAGTGTTAAAATATATTAAAAGTAACACCAGTGTAGTGTTGATCACTAAACATAATCTGGTGTTAAAAAAGTAAATTGACCCACAAGGTGTCAATATCAATCAAATCCAGTGGAAAATATTCAAAACAATACACAGAAATGGAAAGTTTAACTTTTCTTAAACCCAGTTCAGTATTATAGACCAAAATTAATTTAACAAAAAAATGGGTGTCAATCTTTTAACACTTTCAAAAGTGTTACTTTAACACCAGCTGACTTGGATATATATAGACATTTTGGGTGTTAATTCAACACTGGTATTTTTACTGTGTATTTAAATATGCTGAACTATGTATTAAAAACATGCTTAAATAAAACAATTGTTTACAAATGTAGCTTTGATAGATGTTTGAATATAGTTCCCAGTAACAAAAAAAGCGTGTTATGATTGATTAAATACGCTGATATGTCATTTTGCCTGCTAAGCACATAATGCTGAGTGGAGTGGTCTACCGCTCCAAGATGGCCGCCCTAAATCTCGTCAGCGACAATAGGCGAGAGCGGAGCATGAGGCGTCTATCCTTATATTATGTCTATGGATACACCTGTTTCGCTTCTCCCATTAAACACAAAGCAAGTCTTGCAATGAGCAGCAGCCACATGTCCCTAATGCCACATAATGACCAGTTGTTGCACCAATAGTTTGTGAAGTAGAGTAATTGTAACAGCTTTTTTTCTTCATGTTGGCCACATTTTCTGTACTATTTTTCTCATTTTCAGCACTGACCTTACTTGAAGGGAAAACTTAAGGCTTACAAAAACATTGTATTTTATGTCCTGGAGGGGAAACTAAGAAGCTGGTTCAGTTGTAAAGCAGGTTAAGTTAACCTTGTAGGTAAAGCACCTAATTTTCTTAACTAAATGATGCCTGCAGGTTTATCTTTTAGCAGGTTTAATTTTGCCTGTACTTGGATGTGTACATTATTTTAACTGTATTTGACAAGTTTACCAAAATATAAAAAATGTTATTCAAACTGCATTTGCCTTGTTTTACTTTTACTTATACTTTTCATTACATTACTTGAGTACATAAATTTTTATAGTACTTTCCATACTTAAGTACAAAAAATTCAGATACTTTAAGAATTTAACTCAAGTAACATTTTAGTCAGTGTCTTGGACTTTTACCAAAGTCATATTTTGGAGAGGTACCTATACTTTTACTTGACTCTGAGATTTTAATACTTTATACCAGTGGTCCTCAACCCCCGGTCCACGGACCGGTACCGGTCCGTGAACCAATTGGTACCGGTCCGCGGAGCAAGAAATAATTAAATATCTCCGTTTTACGTATTATTTGAGTCTGGAGTATCTTTTATTTTGAAAATCCTGTAACCGGATTCTCGGTTACTTGTGCGCCAACACTTAGTCACAAGCAGCAAAGGGGGAAAAGAGAGACATCGCGGCCCGGTAGGTGAGTCCTACGTTACGGATAGCGTGCACCCCCCCACCCCTCAACAGAATTGTCGGACTCTATATGGATCGCACCCCCCCTCCCCATCCCCTCCGTCTCAACTGGTCCGCGGCACAAAAAAGGTTGGGGACCCTGCTTTATACAACACTACACATTTCCTCTAATATCAACAAAAGCTCACCTTCATAATAACAGTTCTGCATGAACACTACAGCTAGCTCGTAGCCTCTGAAGACTTGTTAGGCAGGTCATCATCAAGTACACCTGGGCCATAAAAGATTATACGTATAAACCAATCCTGCATGCTGAGGCCTGCCAAATAAATTCCTGAGCCTTGCACACGCACTAGTTGACCTGCACCTGTCGGTATGTTGCTTCAACTCCGGAACATGTGAAACCCTCACGACAGTCATTCTTTGGATTTTATTGCAAGCTAGTTAAGAAAATGATGAGGGCTGGGATGAGCATCAGATTCCGCACATGCCGTTAGCACTGAGGGGTGAAGAGTGAATGTGCACAAGAACAAAGACGGCGCATTGCTTCCAGGTCTCGAGAGGATTTCTGAGCCATACACCCATGTTGTGGTTGAAATCTTTATCTGTGGCTCTAACGGTTTCTTCTCACCGTAAAAAGCAAAATCGGCAAGTAGTTTTGGTCTTGTTTCTATGTAAAAATATCTTAGCCCACTTGAAATAATAAAAAAGACGTAGCTTACAAGTAACTCTTCAGCACTATATAGGAGCTTCGTAGAAGTCAATAGTTGGTAACACTTTATTTGAAGTGTTGTGCGCAAGACTGACAAGACACTGTCATAAACATGACATAACACCTGTTATGAACATAAAGGAGTCTTTATGAATGTTTATGACTGTTCTCATGAAGTGTCATTCGGTAAATAATGACACTTTTAATGGAAAGTTGCTTTAAAAGTTCATTAAAAGTGCCAACTTTGTATTAAAGTGTATACATTTACCAAACATTGCAAAGTTGGCACTTTTAAAGCAACGTTTAAAGCAACTTTGCATTAATAGTGTCATAATTTACCGAATGACACTTCATGAAAACAGTCATGAAAGACTCTTTTATGCTCATAACAGATGTTATGTCATGTTTATGACAGTGTCTCTTCAGTCTTATGCACACCCCTTCAAATAAAGTGTTAATCAATAATTTCTCAATGTTGATGGAAATGTTCTAGTTCCTCTATGAACCAGTACTTTTAAAATAGGAAAAATGTCCTTTTGGAAGTGAAATAATCCACCAATAAAACTGATACTAGAGCAGAAAATTAGAATAGTCAAAATGGGAGGTGACGGGGCCATCGGTGTCACCTGTCAGTCAAACTGGCAGAAGATGGAACCAAGAGGGAGAAGATAAATAAAGAAGAAGAAGAGGAAGAAGAAGCAGAAGAAGAGGAAGAAGAAGAAGAGAAAGGTGTTCTCTAACACCCCCCCCCCCCCCCCCCCCCCTAGGTCTTCACAGGACAGTTGGATCTCATACCAACACTGAATTACACACAGGGAGGGGTGCAGTTTAACAACTACTGCAATAAGGTCAGGTTTGATGGTAATTTGTTGCAACTGAATTTTATTTAGAGGTGTGAAACTAAAAGGGCAGAATTAAAACCTTTCAGATTCTCATTTGTGCTTTTCACCCTTTCTCCTTCCACGTTACAGTCATGCACAACTTTGCGTTGGATTTTCACATTGAATCCAAGAGTGAAAGTTTTTAGAGGTGAAAAAGTGACAAAATGTCACAAAAATGTCCCGAAGTTCAAGGTGGGATGATTACATCTACTATGTGCTATTCATACAGCCTGGAGGTGATAGTCTGCGTTTCTCCAGACGCCGATGCGTTGACTCATTCTGCGCTCCGGATGATTCCCTGGGAACCACAGATCACAGGCTGCAATTCTTCAGTGACAGCAGAACTCTGCTCCAGGTTTACATTGTGTGAAAGACTTTATAAATAAAGGAACCATGCTGTAAAGATGAAGAATCACATTTAAACCTCAAAATGAAGAATGAAGGAGGTCATTGTGGAGAAACAGGAGAGGATTTAAAAATAAATAAATAAAGCAGTTACAGACAGAAAAAAAATGTTAACCACACTTCTGTAAATTTGATTTAGTTTGAATTGCCCTACTGTAAGGGCAATTCTTCATCAGGGACAAAGATGGGTAAAACTACATACCAGATGATCCTGAAAGTCTTGGACAGAACTTCAGATCCAAGAAGGAAAACGAAACCCTACCGTCTGAAATATTTTGGCTGAGATCACAGCAGATGTATGTGGTAGAATGGCCCAGTCAAAGTCTAGACATGCATTCATTTGAGTGTATGTGGCATAACTGATAACCATAAGATTTAACTGAAATGGCAAAATGTTAAATCTCTGCAAATTGGAAGAAACATACACTAAAAAAACTCTTGGAGGAAAAATTGTGTGGAAGACGGTTTAACAGTAACAACAACAAAAAAGACCCAGTTGGGCTCAATGTGAGTACATGTGGAACTTTTCAACATTTTATTATAAATGTTTCAATCAAAACCATAGATAACTTTACTTTCACTTCCCAATTATACTTTAAGCTATGGGTGTCAAACTCATTTTCATTTTGAGTTATCAAAAATCTGAATGTTCTTAAAGGGCCGGGTGTGCTAAAATGTACTGATTAAACTGTTAAAACATCAACCAGTAGATGTTTGTTTCAGCATTCAATAAGTGTTTCTTAAAATTAAATAATCACTGATCAGTCCCTCTGGGATTTTGATTGTTTTTGTGGGGTTTTTTGCTATCAAAATAACAGATGTTGGGGTGCTAAGGTAGAAATATTTGTAAGGAATGTTTGCAATATTTACACTAATGTATGATGTTAAATGTGATTTTTTTTATTAATCACCATATCAAACAGACTACCTTGGCATCAAGTAACATCAAGTCACTTGAACCCAATGCTTTTGACCAATTTTGAGAAAAAACTGCAATAAAATCAGAAAAAACGTGAAGATCTGTTGAGTTTGTGTGAATTTTGTGGAATTGGAAAAACTGGAGGGACTTGTTGATGTAATTTGGAGTACAGACCCCAAAACGAGCTGTGGTGGGCCAGATTTGGCCCCCAGACCTTGAGTTTGACACGTGCTTCAAGCTGTGTTGGACTTACACATATAGACCCTTTTCACAGTGACGTCAGACAATGGCAGCCATGACTCAGAGCTGGGTATCCTTACTTCCGGTGTGATTTTGCCTTGGGATCCAAGCTGAAAAATTCCCGCATTCTCATAATCTTAAGAATATAATAAAAGGTAAGTTTAATAATAACAGCATTTAAGTGTTAGATAGCTGTTATTACTCATTGTAAATCCACCATTCGCTAACTGTGTATAAAATAAACAGCCTCCGATCGGAGAGTAAACCAGCTAGCAGCAGCTTTAGCCACATTTAGGAAAAAATATACTCTGTCAGTGCTGTAACGTTTAGAGATTCACTTTCTGTATTTTATAAAACAGTGTTCACGTGTTAGATAACCGTTATTCGTCATTGTCAATTCTCCATCTCCAACTGTAGTCAAAGGAACCAGCCTCCAATCATGAGTAAACCAGCTAGCAGCAGCTTTAGCCACAGTTAGGAAACATAAACACCGCCACCTGTCAGTAATGTAAGGTTTAGAGGTTCATTTTCTGTATTAATGTAAAATAAAGGACAGCTTCCAACGACGTTGACGACATATTTGTTTTTCCAGCAACAAAATGCGCATCTCCATGTTTCTCCATGTTCATGTTTCTGTCGCTGCTGTCACAGAGTCTCTCCCAAAGACGCACAGAAGGAATAAAAATAAATACAAAAGAAAATATTAATGCGCAGTGATTTGGGTAAATAACTTTAATCTGATTACTGGATTTGAAATACGAAATTGTTAGATTATTCGGTACCGAAAAAGTGGTCCGATTAGAGGAAGGCATTACAAAGCAGCGGCGGCACCGGACATCTGTGCTTATAACAAACAAACTCCTATTTTATGGGATGAGTGGCAACTCCAGTCTATCCTCCTGAGACCCGAAAAAAAAAAAGTGTCTTCCAATTTCTGTTTTTTTTGTGATTTTCTACTCATTTAAGTCAAAATGAACATCTTAGCATTTTATTTTTTAAAAAATATTTTTTATTAAAATTTTACAGCATGTCCATTGTAGTGGACATCAGGACTATTTCAGTCTAAATTATGACAGAATTTTAAAAAATGGAACAATGTACAGATTATTGATTAATGAATCACATTAACTCAACAAGAGGTCAAATTTGAAAAATAAATTTAATAATCAGAAGTTATCCATTTCTGGTTGCAGTCTATTGCTTGTTACTTGAAATAAAAACTAAAAATGGCTGCAAACTGCAGGGGTGTCGCTAAACACTATTGCCCAAAAAATGAAGATTTTATTTATTTTTACTTAATTATTTTTTATTCATTTTGAACATGATAGAAGTATAAAATTACACACATGAACAAGGACTTTCTTCAGAATGTCAGCACTCATGGCCTATCTTGGTTTTCCCAGAGTCAAAATCTCCTGGACTAAAAAATCTGAAGTGCCAGTTATTAGCAGGAAAATGATGAGGAATAAGTTCTGAAAACTTCTCAAAAGGTCTTCCAGCAACTGGAACCATTATGATGAACCACAGAAGGGCGCATCTTAGCTGACTGTCACAAAATGGTTTGACAATAAACCTATGGTGATGGCCTCCATCATTCATGGGAAAGATCTAAACAATATTTGCAGTTGATGGTCAAACAAAGAAAAAAACTTGTGTCCATCATCTGTAGGACCAAATGTTGAGCTTTCATCGAATGCCGACCGGGGGGGCGCAGACATTATGTTTATAATAGGCTGCAAGTATTTTAGGGGGGGGCGGGGGCAGAACATTAATGTTTATAATAGGGCTGCAAGTATTTTAGGGGGGGGGGGGCAGAACATTAATGTTTATAATAGGGCTGCAAGTATTTTAGGGGGGGGGGCGGGGCAGCACATTAATGTTTATAATAGGGCTGCAAGTATTTTAATAATAATTAATTCTTATTAAAATGACTTGTTTACTTAATTTGTACCAGGTGAAGCTAAAACTCTCATTGGAGGAGTTCCAGGCACATATATTCATCTTAAATGGAAAGTGCATATATTATTTTAACAGCTTTGGTTTAAAATCTGTTGAGAATGTTATACAAAATTAATGTATGTAGCTGAACATAGACAACAACATCGGTAGCCTACAGGCTACTTGTTAAGCTTAAGGTGCTGTGTTGACATTAGCTAGTCGTCGTTTAGCTGACATTACCTGCATCCAACAGCTTTACTCAACTCAGTCGGTTAGTTTGGGGGAAAAACTGTGAAATGTTTTGCGTTTTGCTACCATGATTCTAACACACCTGTAGCTCCGCCCAGCAGCATCAGGTCTCCTTCTCTGCCGCACAGGTGTGTAAACAGCGCGAGCGTCGTGGCGTCATGTTACGTTTAAAAGCGGCTCAGAAAAACATGTTACCACATGTTAACGGATTAAACAGTTTTAACTGCTGATAAAAGTGACAGAGGACACAGATATGGAACGTGCAGAAGCCCCTACTGTATCAAACTGACATAGGAATAACAGAGAGTTGGTCATTCTAAGGTAAAAACCCAGCGCATACAGCGTCCATGTGTTTTTTTATTGTTGTTTTTTTCTGCGCGCGCTAAGGCAGAAGCCGTTACACAGAGCGGATTGTAAGGTAGGACTCACCTACCCGTCCGCGATGTGTCTCTTTCCCCCCCTTCTCAATGTTGGCGCCCAAGTAACCAAGAGAATCCGGTTACAGGATTTTCAAAATAAAAGATGCTACAGACTCAAATAATACGTAAAACGGAAATATTTAATTATTTCTTGCGCCGCGGACTGGTACCAATTGGTCCACGGACCGTGGGGACCACTGCTCAAAGGAGTAATGTAGGTCTAGAAAGTGTAACTCAAAAGTATGAACAAAAAATAAGCTAGAACAAAATTTCCATTATAATGGACATAAGTCTATGGGCCAGGTCTCAGGAGGATATAATTTAAGAATCTGATCAAGATTAGAGCCTAAAACGTTATAGTTCAAAAACAGTAAAAAGTTCTGGTTCTGGTATGTCACGTAGTTAGCTAGCTAACAAAATTCACTGATGCTAAGCTAACGGTTACGCAAAACAAAAATACCTAGCTTCATAGTCAAACAGGTATTGTTCGGGGAAGAATTTGTAGCCTTTGTCTAACTTAGATTTTGTTGTCAGAGAAAATTAGTTTGCAAATCGTGATATATCTTCAAATCTTATTTTAGGCAAATATTTTAGAGACTGAAAACTCCATGCTGATCACCATATGCTATATATATATATATATATATAGCATATATATATATATATCTGTGTTAAGATAACAGGAGAATGTATAAACTGTTTATCGCTGTTAGGCCTGGTATATATATATATATATATATATACGTATATACCAGGCCTAACAGCGATAAACAGTTTATACATGGTATATATATATATATATATATATATACAGGCTAACAGCGATAAACAGTTTATACATTCTCCTGTTATCTTAACACAGATTAATTATAAACCTTATTTACAACTGGATAGGCATTAACCACACCCCATGCAGGTGGGATCCTCTTCCTGGTAAACCACCAATCCTGCAACTAAAGCAAAGTAAAAATAGCTGCTGCCAGTAGTAACCTTTTTATGAGATATTTTCATTTTTTCTCAGCATACTGAAATTAGAAAAGTGCCCTGACTTATGTGGAAAAGCTCAGGGGGTGTGAAACATTCCAAGACTGCTGTAGGCAGGAAGTTTTGGAATCTCTAAGGATATCAAGGCAAAACAAAGCGCCACAGTTATTTTTCCAAATATTTCCTTTTTTTGTAGAAAGTTTCAATAGCATTGTAAAGTTGTCAGATCATTTGTTAACCAACTGTTCCCTTAATTTTCCCCAGACATTTGTCTGTGGAACTAAGCACTAAGACCCTCCTCCTGGCTCTGACTGGTTGCAGGGATTAGATGGAGGAAATTGATCATTTCATAGATTATATAATTTATATATATATATACAGTATGTATATATTTAAAAAAAAAGTTGACATCTGTTCCTGATATACTCGCTGAGTGCTGAGGTCAGGTGAGAACCACTCACACTAGCCAGGGGTCAGAGTGATGAAATAATGATGATGAATGTATTTAGCCCCCACAGCAATCCCAGCACCCCAAGCAGGAATCCAGATGTGTGTGGAATGTATACATGTCCGTTGATTTCATTTTCATCCCTGCGTGGATGACAACGAGATTCCTTCAGGAATCAATCTCCCTTTATCAAAGTGGTTCAGACATGGCTACCCTTCCCCCTGTTTCCCCCCAGCCCCCTCATACACAACCACACACACACACACACACCCTAACACCCCCATCCACTCGTCAAGTTCCTCCATGCAGTTTGGCGGAGGGTACCGACATAAGAAGACGAACAGAATATATCCGAAATGTGATCCGCGCCAACAGACGGGACCAAAAATAAGGGTTAATCACAGACAGCGTGGTGCCACATGTGTCCCAGCTGAAAATGGAATTCAACAGATGGAGATTTACTAGTGAAGCTTTTTTTTTCCTCAGCTGAGAAAAGTGGCACTTGACTACAAAAAAGAAAAAGACACCCACAGGAGAATGTTCGGCATCCGTGGAATGTTATTTCAAGCTCACTTGGGGAACAAGGAAGGCCAAAATATTTACACAGAGAGTCAAAGTCTACAGAGAACATTTCAGAAGAAAAACGTTCGTGGAAATGTACTAGAGCTGCCAAACCTGTAGCTGTATACCGACGGTGAGATAGTGGTCTCCTAAAAATTGCACTCAATTGCATCACATTGAAAGAGATGATGTGTTGTGTCAAATGTATTTGTGTAGCACATTTCAGTGGCAAGGCAGTTCAAAGTAATTTACACCATAAAAACACAGCAACCAATCATAAAACAAGAAACAAACAGGACATTTTTCAAAAGTCATGAAGCAAATATATCAATCAATGTTCCAGTTGTGACTCAGAGGCAAGTCTAAACGGGTGAGTTTTAAAGCCTTGATTTAAAGGTCTGTGTTTCGACTGTTTTGCAATTTTCTGGAAGTTTGTTCTGGATTTATGGAGCGCACAAATCTGGGCGCTGCTTCTCCGTGTTTGGTTCTGGTTCTTGGGATGCAGAGTAGACCCAGTAAATCAAGCTCCATACAAGTAATTAAAAAATGTTTTCTCATTCTGCCACTGGAGACTTGATTTTAAAAGAAAC
Organism: Poecilia picta; assembly: GCA_033032245.1. Taxonomy (NCBI): domain Eukaryota; kingdom Metazoa; phylum Chordata; class Actinopteri; order Cyprinodontiformes; family Poeciliidae; genus Poecilia; species Poecilia picta. The sequence goes on along the minus strand of CM065356.1, from coordinate 5,594,119 downwards.
ATTTTTAAACATTTGGAATACTCCATTACACATGCAGACAATGTCAGCATATGTCAATGACAAAATCATGCAGGAAACAGCCAAGCGCAGATTAGAAGATAATATGAACTGGATCGGAGGTAAACTTGCATTAAGGCTCCTGTTAGTTAAGAGAAAAAGAACTATAAAAAACCCAGGAAAATCAAAACAGGTTATTTTTGCAAGCAATGTTCGGTTCAGTACTGCTCCATCTCCAGCTATCAATGAGGAAAAGGCAGAGTACACCCTGGACAGGTGATCAGTCCTTAAAAGAGGACAAACAACCATGCACTCCTGAATAAATTCTCAAGTGAGGAGAAGAAATGACAAGTCTTTGCAATTTGTCCTGCTAAATCACAAATAGGTTGCAGATGGACTTTAAAAATCTAAAATGAAGAAGCAGGAATTGGCAAATTATTCAAAGCCGCCTTTAAATTCAAACTGGTTGTTAGCCGTCTTGTCAAACGTCAAAGTCAATAAGTCAATATAAGAGCATAAATCTGGTTTTTGTGTGATTTTCTGACATGTCTTCAAATAGAAAAGCTCTTCTAGCTTTTCTGGACTCTTTATGGCTGAAAAAGTTTCATCCTGTTCTGTGCCAAAGTTCTTTCAATAACAAAAATTCTAAAATCTGCTGAATCTTTGTCAAGTCCTCAAATTATGCAAAGACCACATCATTCAAATCAAGTCCTGAAAAACCAGGAAACATGCTGAACAAGCGGGACATCGACCACTGTAGACCGGGCATAACCAGGTACTAAATATTGGGTACAGTGGGACAGGTACAAGCCACAGGTCAGCACAGATCCAAAAATAGTCCTACTATCAAACCAGGTTTGGCCTACAGGTACACATTTAGGAATGTATATGGATATGTTTCATAAGTGGAACTGATAACTCCTATTGTTTTATTATCATAAAGACTCCACTAAGATGAACTGTAGGGATTTGTTTTTGTCTTTCTCTCATTGCACCGCAGTATCCAGTAATAACGTCAAAGAATGAACAGCTGTCCAGTTAATCAGAGACCATCTTCTTCATTCATAAATGGCTCCTTTAATGGTAAAAACGCACAGAGCCGGTGCTTAGAGAGTGTTTAGGGGCATGGTTAATTTTAAAGGCACATGACACCTAAAATATTCCACTCGTTAAGGGAATTTCTTGGTGGAAATAGTCACTCTAATTTTAGGGGGAGGAGGGATGTCATTCCTCGGCTCTTAAATTCTTTTCTGTTTGTTTATGGACGTCCATTCTGCTGACAGATGCCAGCAGGATGAGGATAGTCCAGAACAATCAGCTGTGTGAAGAAAACTGAAACGAGGTTAACTGTGAAAATAAGGTGTCAGGCACCAACAGGAAGCTGGACAGTTTGGAAGCAGAGCAAAAGGATGTACTGTTACGGCTAAGAAACACCTCCATCAAATTTGCGCCAACTACTTTTTCGCAATATCAGACCTATGTAATGTCACTTTTTAAAACAAAAACAAACATTAAGAGTTGTGTTAATTATACTAGCTGAGAACAGTTGAAACCAGACATTTACATACAGTACATAAATAGACATTTAGGCATTTCCCCTCACTGTCCAAAGATAAATCAGACTTTGGTTTTAGTTTGGTTAGAATTACCAAAATTTATTTGTATTTGCTAAATGCCAGAAAACAGAATTTTTTTTTCAGAGATTTTTTTGTAACTTCTCAAATTCAACCCAAGTCATGCATTTTAAAAGATACTGATCAAATGTATGTAAACGTTTGAATTTGAGGAAAGTCGCAAATCTCTAAATAAATAAATAAATAAAATAAAATAAATGTTTGAGCTAAGTTTTCTGGCATTTAGCAAATAGAAATAACTTACCTGAGTGAAGTTGCCCCCCCACCTTCTTCAAATCATACAAAATTGGTGTCAAACCTTTGTGCAGCAAAACTTTTTTGTTTGTGCCGCTATCATTTTAAAGATATGAAGAAATGTTTCTAGAGGTCATCCAAGGTCAACCACCCCCCAACTTTTATGAAATCCAACTTTCTTTATATCTTTAAAATGATAGCAGCACAAAAGAAAATTTTTGCTGCACAAACCAACACAAACGTAGCACTAACGTTCGACACCAATTTTGTTTGATATAAACATTTCTTTATATCTTTAAAATAATAGCGGCACAAACGAAAATTTTTGCTGCATAAACCAGCACAAACGTAGCACAAGATTTTGACACTAATTTTGTCTGATTTGAAGAAGGTTCGGGGGCCAACTTCACTCAGGTAAATAACCTTGGTAATTTGTAATAAGCTAAAACAAGAAACGTTTGGCCTGATTTTACATCAAGTAGGGCAGAAAAAAATATATGTACATCTTTTCATTCAGTGTATGTTAATATCTGGTGTCATACAGATGAAAAAAACATAAATATGTCTTAAGTTGGAGGGCCCATTTCCACCTCCTACTCTTATCTGCAGGTAAAACTCACGTGACATGGTGTTCGAGCGTCAGCCTGTCACGTGATACGCTCTGGGATTCACCTTGCTGCTGCTTTGGGCCTATGCAGCATACGCAGTGACGTGGTCAGATAAGTAAACGGTCCTGTGGCGTCACAGAGGCGGTTGTATACCTAAGATCTGTTATTTGTATTCAACTTCCTTCACCAAGTGAGAGCCTTTGGTGCATCATTATTGGATATTTAAGAACATTTTTGAGGAGAAATTAAGCCAGTAAATGTCTGACAGAATGAGTAAGTTATTCGGACCTACAAACTGGATTGGAGCTGGATTGGGATTCCATAATCGCAATCAACCCAAAAGGAATCTCAGCTATGAGAAAGAGACCATCAGGGATAACGAGGCTCTGGAGAAAACTGGAATACTTACCTCCCACCTTAATAACGGCTCCACAATGGGGCTGGTGGACAAAACCAGAAGATTTTGCACAGGAGTGCCGTTGTCCGGCATAGACCTTTTGAGATCACTAAATTTACCATGTGAAGTTAAGTCATCTTCCACACAAACTCATTATAACGAATTCCAGTATGGCAGTATGTCTTTACTCCCACCGCTAGACTTTGGAGTAGTGAGGCCCAGAAGCCCACAGCCATACTATCTGGGTTCACAAAACTATGACAGTGACAGACCACATTGCAGTGTGTCAACAAATGATGCTACGGAGCTAATTCCACCCGCTGGTGAAGGAAATGTAAACATTGGAGATAACAAGGACCAACAAGTTACAGTTGAGAGTTACAACATTGGACTGGGTCAGCAAATATAGAACTATTTTTCAAACCTTTTAAACCAGGTCGGCATATGTCAAGCACAGGCATATGATGCTCTCCGCAAAGCCTTCATCGCCTCCTGTGAGTTCTGTTCAGACATTATAGATGTCTTCACCAGACATGAAGACGAGATGAAGACATAATCCAAGACCTCTTTGTGGAAGAGACCACTCCTCCAAAGAATGAGTATCCAACAATTCATTTGTTTTGAGTCTGCATCTATATCTATAGGTGTCTATATAGATACTGCCTTTGAAGCAGAAACACGTTTGCTTTCAACGTGTGTCCGCTTCACGTGGCACACGTTCAGTTCGTGTGCCACGTTTTCAGATATTCAATTGCTGACCTGTAGCAACCTCGAACCTGTTGGTGAACACCTTCGGTGAGAGATGCTGTCAGGCTGAAGGAGGAGTCTTATAGGCCTTTTTGACCTGTAAGGCTCCAGAAGCAGCTGATGGGTACCGGCAGGCGAAGCGGCATTTTTCCTGTGGCGCAATTTAACGTTTCAAGACAAGCTGGTTAGTGTACCCCAAAATTGTACTCCAATCAGAGTAGCATACCTTAAAAACACGTTTAATTAGGCAAGAGTAAAAAGTATTTGGTAAACTACTCAAGTACTGAGTAACTGATCATAACACCTGAATTAATATTCAAAATGTGTCTTCGGACAGTCAAAAGTATAAAAGTTATGTGAACATTCTGGCACTGTAAAGAATATTTCTAAAAATATTTATAGAAATAAGGAGTTAGGTTTGGAGTTTCGTTCAAGACCAAATTTACCACAGGGGCCAGGATAGTCAGTGTTTTTCCAAGGCGACACTTGAAAAAGAATGGGAAACTTCCCAAAAAACAAAACAGCAATATTTCATCATTTGATATAATAAGAGAGCCAAAGAGCCACTTTTGTCTCCAGAGATCTAGGTTGCAGATCCCTGGCAGATGGAAAGTATGATCCTATACAGCAGCTAGATGTGCAGCACTATACAGTAATTTTTAATTTCTTGTTAAAATAAAATTGTGAAGGTAAAAACAAAAAGTGATCCACCACTGAGTATTAACATCCATCCATCCATCCATCCATTTTCCTACACCCTTGTCCCTTTAATGGGGTCGGGAGGTGCTGGTGCCTATCTCCAGCTGGCGTTCCGGGCGAGAGGCGGGGTATGCCCTGGACAGGTCGCCAGTCTGTTGCAGGGCAACACAGAGACACACACAGGACAAACAACCATGCACTCACACCTAGGGGCAATTTAGACAGACCAATTAACCTGACAGTCATGTTTTTGGACTGTGGGAGGAAACCGGAGTACCCGGAGAAAACCCACCATGCACAGGGAGAACATGCAAACTCCATGCAGAAAGGCCGGGGCCGGGAATTGAACCCAGAACCTTCTTGCTGCAAGGCAACAGCTCTACCAACTGCGCCACTGTGCAGCCTGAGTATTAACATAAGACATTTATTTAGTATAACTTCTTTGGTACCCCGTTGACCCCTGTATAGAAACGTCCAAGGCTGCAGGTCTGGGTCTGGTCCATTAATAATACGTTAAATGACCACCGAACAATAAATTAATAAAATATATCAACATTTCAAAATAAAGCCTTCAGAAAGCCCTAACAAACCTTTTAAAATAGGAAATATTTATGTATTCAGTGTTAATCTATTTTTATGTCTTGTTCTTTAAATGACCACTTATATTATTTTGGCTGATATTATAAATAAGCAAATAGTTAAACCAGTAAAAGCACAATACGAAACTTCATAGTAAAATGTTCTGTACCATATCAGCCTCAGGAGATGACTGAAGGATAAAGAGACGCTGATGTCAAGTGTTTTAGGTTCTGACGAGTCTGCAGTGTTCCTCTCCTGATCCATTCATACAGCAGAACACTGCGCCACGATGGACACATTTTTTTTAATTGTCTATGTCCATCGTCACTAACATTATTCAGCCTAGGATTTGAACCTCTTTACGAGAGGTTTTACTTCTAAGGACGGTGGAGTATTGGGTCGAGGACATTGTAAAAGGACCCAGATTGACAGCAGCTCTGGGGTTCTGTGTAGCTCACCGGCTAGCTTAAGTGCTAGCCACCAGCCAGGCTAATACTAGCATGTCTGCTCTTTGTTTTAATATGACTCATTGATATTTAAGCTTGTAACCATAGACATTAATACGTAAACGCTTCATGGAGCGGGTCGGTCCGTTGCTGCGATACGTCACAGCGTCGGCCATATTGAATGTGGAATATGTGGCAGTAAGCTAATACAAGTAAAAGAACCGAACTTCAGAAATTGCCCTACAAAGTATTTTAAATTAAGTCCTGTCATTGACACATTTTCTCACACACATTAATATTTTTGGCAATCAAAGAAATTACTAAGGACATAGTTTCTAACTTTTGAAGTAATTTAATTGATTTGGGGCATTTCTGAATTACCATAATAGCGCAACGATGGTATTTGATAGAAATGATTCTGATCATTTTTCTATTAATGTTGATGAACAGACACACTTTTACAGTGTCTAATTAAAGAACATATTTACATAATTCCATAATTTAATGTACATTAAATGTTTCAAGACAAGAAACCAATAATTTTCTTGTATTTATTTTTTATACATTGAGAAATTACTTTTGATTTATAAATCAGTCATTGTCAAACATTAAACTACATATTTTTCTTACTTTTTTCCAGAGAAGAAAAAATATTACAGTATCCATCAACTCTGCTATTGACAGCAAAGAGTGAAAATAATTATAACAGAGTAAAATATTTTTATTTCACTACATAAGCTCTATTAGTACACTAATACTTAGGATTGAGATATTTAAAAATACACAAAAAGTTAAAGAATAAAACATTTATTTATTATACTGGGTACACTGGTCATAGGCAGAGCTTCAGTCTGCTGGTCACAGTGGGAGAACTCCAATGACTTCTGAGATGACCTGGTTCACAGGCTAAAGCCAAGAATAAAAGAGAAATTATCCAAAAGTGTAATAGAAAATACATATATGTTTCCTTCACATTCAGAAAAAGACATTTTCAGCATGTTAGGCTCTGACTAGTAGCATCTTTATAGCTAAATACCGACATGGTGAAGCTGAGCTGGGAAACAGAAACTGAAGAACAGCAGCTCCAGCTCTGATACTGACTGATCTTTCCTCACAAAATCCCCTGGTCTTTAATGAACTTCCCCTCTAACAGAGGTATTTCATCAGCTCTCTTATTAGAAAACAGTATGAAAACGTTAGCTGCTACACTAACAATCAGCGGTTATTTCGGGCCAATTAAGCTACATAAGATATATTTTTTGGTTGCTTAGAAGCTCATTTCTGGCTGCAAAGTGAAGATTCTGATCTTTCATCCTTATCTGTGAAAGGTAATACCAATGAATCCAGTTTGTTTCGTAACACAGTTGAAATAAGTCCACACAGCACAGAACTTGAGGAGCTCCGATCGCCCTGCTGCCACATAGAAGATGAAGGACGCTTTTACGTACGACTCAGCGCTCCATGAGGCGTCTACTTAGTATATGATGTCTATGTTAATAACGACCCAGCCGGAACCTGGTGCGCTAAATAATAAAATTAAATGGTTACAATTTTGAGATCCTGATAATTATTTTTTTCCCATTTTTAAGTAACATTTATGTGGTTCAAGTGAACTTTAAAACAAAACACTAATGTAAAAGTGTTACAAATTGTTCTGGACTCGTGTCAGACTAGTCTAAAAAAACCAAAACTTTAATTTTACTCTCGTTAAGTTATATAGAATTTCAGCGTATGTTTTAAGTCACTGCCATGCGGAAAAATGAAATTTCAGCCTTTTAGTAGAAACTTAAAGGGTTTCTATCTGGTATTTGGAAGTGTTGCAAAAGTTGGTGCAAAAGTTCAAGTTTAGTTTCAACAAATCACATTCTTTTTTCTTTAATTCTCTGCTCTTTCAGAGTCACTGCCACTCTCTTTGCAGCCTCGGTTTTCTTCTTGTCTTTGAATAAATGAATAAATCTTGCTTTGACTTTATCCCATATTTTTTCCAATAGCTCATGACTGACTTCCATACTGTACATATGAATTGAGGGATCTGTGGAATTTTTTATGCTCTTCTTCGTTCAGTGATATTTTTATAATCCTTTCTAACCTCAACTCAGCTAAACTTTATTTTGGGTCAAACTTGTGCAACCAGGTCTTTGTTTCTTTTCTTTTTGTTTAACTCGCATCATGTATTTTATCATGTTCATATCAGCATTAGCCATAAATACTGCTGGTAGGTTGTTGGTCACTGATGTAACAGAGAAAAAAGCATATATGTGTCTTTATGTGACTTTTAACCAAAATAATTAGAAAATTCTTGAAGAAATTTAACCAGGGCATGCCAAAGTGTGCTCACTGGTTGGAAAACAGCGTTCTGATGCTAAAAATAATCATCAACGCTAAGCTTAGCTATATTGTAGTCAATAACCTGTGGAGAGGCAGAAGCATGTTGACTAAGCTGTATTTGTACTATTCATTATGTTAAAATTAATGCATAAGCTAAAATTAGCCAAAATGCTAATGTTAGCCTAAATGCTGGCAGTAGCATGTGGAGCAACACGGCCATGTTGCTTTAATTTTACTTGCTCCATTCAGTATACTAAAAATGTCTAATAAATAAGAAAACTAGCTAATAGCTAACTATAGGTAAAAGGCTAATGCTAATGCCCTTGAAGCATTTCACTTCAAAGGCAGTGAAATGCTAATGTTTGTGCTAATGTTAATGAACTGCCTTGCTGGGCACTACCCTGAGAACAAAAACATAAAAAGACTAATATTATTGCACCGCCTATGGCGGTGCACTAATGTGAGAGGAATATGCAAGCTTTTATTTTGAAACTTTTAGTAAGCTTCATTTCAATTTCTACACCAATTCAATGTGTAACACTAGTTTGTTTAAAATCCTCTATGGCATGACTTTTTGTTTTATGGGTGAAAAAATATTTTCCTGCATTCTTTGGGAGCTTGTTGGTCCTTAATTACATATCAATCATAAAATTGGACCCTGATGCCTCCCGGAACCGGATTTGGGTTTGTTGCCTCAGGGCAACATTGCGCTTCAAGGAGTCTAAAACGCCAAGTTTTCTACAGTGATTATGAGAAATGAAATACAAATCAAACAAAAACTATATTCATAAAAACACTTTTTTTGACAAAAATAAATCAGACATGGTTCAATCTCTCTGTATTTCTCTGTATTCTGTTGCTATAGTTATTAATCTTCAGCCAACTGCCGTGTGTCTGAGACAGAAAGGTGAAGAAAGATTTCTATCTTTATGAGACACCCAGTCAGTTTTGATGAAAAAGCTGTCAGAACAACTGCTTCCCGTTCAGAATCCGCAAGGCTGATCCAAAAACCTTTTGAAGCATATGTGAGGGCTATTTGTCGTCTCCGATAGTACCGTGATTTATATCTGTAGCTCATTCACAGTAATTGCAGTGATGAGAGAAAGATGGTCTGTGCTGAGCTCTGAAATTTTTCAGAAAAGTCTGAAAATGAATGGCTGGGAGCCTGACTTTACCCTGTCAAATGATTTCGCTCTGAAGCACCTTAACAGACAACTATCAGTCGTAAAGAAATTTTGAAAACATTTTACGGGAGCAGGCATGTGTATCAATGTCATAACCGACTTTCATACCAATAGAGCAGTGGTTCTTAACCTTTTTTGAGGTACCGAACCCCTCAGTTGCATATGCGCATTCACCGAATCCCTCCACCCCCCTCCGACACACAAAATACTTTGCGGTATTCTGATTTTGTAATTTAATTATATTATCTGTGTTACCACCCCCACGCCACTGGAGGCAGTACCAACCCTGAAAAGATGCAACTAAGCAGCAGATTTAGACTATAGAATTTGGTTAAAACTGAGCTTTACTGAAGTAATTAAAGACACAAGTTCAAATCCATGCTGAGAGTGGAGCGCCTTCAATCAGTGTGTTGATACTTCTTCAGCGGATCTCCTATTATTTCCACGGGAGTCTCCGGACCCTTGTCATCATCTGCACCTTGTGAATACATCCCTGAAGAAGCACTAACCTACTTACGAAAATAAATAGGAGACAGGAAACATCACCAAATGCAAACTGGTAGCCACACTGCCCTGCTCTGAGGCTGAACACACAGAGAACGAAAAGAAGCAAGGAGGCTCCGCCTTTATCATTTTTTATAAGCGCGTAACCTTCCGCTTCACAAAGTAGTGCCAATACAAATACAATAGTGGCAAACATCGAATTCAACACAGTGCTCCTCCGCAGCTCTGATTGGCAAAGCAATGTAACGTGATCCTCTGCAGCAAGTGATGGCAAAGCAGGGCGTCATCACTACTTTACACAAGTGTGTCTTTACCTCCACGGCAGAGGCTCTGCCGAACCCCTGAGACCGACTTACCGAACCCCTGGGGTTCGATCAAACCCAGGTTAAGAACCACTGCAATAGAGCAATTTTTGTACTCATGAGAGCGATTTCAAAAATTGTTTTGAGGTCAAAAATCCACTCTATATCTCACTGTGAAAAAGCGGCAGTTGGTGTCAGTTACACTGCGTTTCGGCAGTTGGAAATTTTGATAGTTTTTCGCCATTGTAACTCTGATCCCGTCCAAAAACATAGCTTGAATGCCGAGATTGAGCTGCACGATTTGATACCTTTTTTATGGGTGGGCACTCAGCGGTACGAGTCGCATTAAAGGTGACGGAAGAATAATAAATAAGGATCCATCCATCCATCCATCCATCCATTTTCTGCCGCTTATCTAGGGTTAGGGTTAGATGTCGTTTGGGGGCCTGTGCCACTCTATATCTAATATTGTCCATGACTTCTTCCATCCATCCATCCATCCATTTTCTTCCGCTTATCCGGGATCGGGTCGCGGGGGCAGCAGCTTCAGAAGGGAGGCCCAGACTTCCCTCTCCCCAGCCACTTCTTCCAGCTCCTCCAGGGGAACCCCAGAGGAGTCCATGACTTACACCTATTAAATGAAATGATTTATCAGTTAGCTTCACATATTGGAGAGTCCATTGCATTTAAATTGTGTTCTTCTGGTGTTGCTGGGGAAAAAGAAACCCAAAATGCCTCTTGTTTGAAACAAGATGGTGCCCATAGTGAAGACACTTCTGTCTTTTATAGTCAAAAATTCAACATCATTGTAAAATCAGAAACAGCACCTCCAATATTTAGAGGTGAGAACACTGACAAATATACTGTTACTGAGTGGGTTGAAATGATGAGAGATTACCTTAGAAGGTAGAACTATAATAGTTCCATCCAAACACAGGAGATTATGGGGAGGCTAATGGGCAGAGAAAGAGATGTGGTTAAGATTGGTCTTAAAAGTGACCCTGTTTTAAATGCTACATGCTCCCCAGATGTGATTTATAACATGCTGATACAATACTTCAGTCACACATCCTCCTGCCTGCCGCTGCAAGACTTCTACTCCACACTGCCATTTCAAAAAGAAGATGAATTTTACTACTGGATTCGGCTCAACAAAGCTGCAGATATGGCTGAAGAAGGTTTAAAGTGTAATTAGCGAAATTTAGTATAAAGTGTGCCCGTCGGTTAAACCCAGCATTCTGATGCTAAAAATTAGCATTAATGCTAAAGTAAGCTACAATATACTCAATAGCATGTGGAGAGTCACAAGTATGTTGAGTAACATAGACTTACTCCATTCAATATCTTAAAATTAGTGTATAAGCTAAACTTAGAAAAATGCTAATTGTTGTTCAAAAAACAAGATATCTTCCGCTCTTCTGAAATACTGCTAAACTTACAAGTAGTATTACAAGAATTGTGCAGTTATGTTTTTATGAAAAGTGAAAACTTTTCTTTTTTTATCATCCATGGTGGTAAATATAAAACAGACATTCAATACAAAAGCAAAAGTCTGATTTATACTATGGAGCAGTTCATCACCAGAAAAAAAACTCAACTCAACACCATAATTATTGTTTATGAAACATAAGCTCCTTTGAATACTGTTTATCTGTTTAGACACAAAAAATATAGTTGGTAAATTTTCCAAATGTAAAAGTCAGATGTTTACTTTGTAGCACTTTGCTACCAGAGAAAGTGTTAATCTCTTAGCTACTGATTAACAACAAATATTAAAACATAAGACTTCCTCTGTTCTTTTGAAGTGCTACTCACAATAACAATGCATAGGAAGCAAGGCAGTGCATTAGCATTAACCTTAGAATTAGCCTTAGCTAAGTGCTAATTAGTGTTGTCTTTAGATTTAGGATTAGCCTTAGCAGTGCATTAGAAGTAGCCTTTTCCCTAAAATAAGCTTTTAGGAATTTTTCTTATTTATTAGACGTGTTTAGCACACTGAATGGAGGAAGACAATGTAAGACAAGATGTTAGTGATACCTCACATGCCACTGTCTGTGTGCATTTGCAAATTGCAGTCTTACTTTTTTATGATTCTTTTGGAGGAATGGCTTCTTCCTCACTGAGTGGCCTTTCTACTCATGTTTATACAGGACATATGCCACTGTAAAAAGACTGTAAAGCCTAGGGGTGGACAATTATAATATCATCATATATTATATCATTTATTGTGAAAAGTTCCTTATGAAAAGAATTCGGAATTATTTTTGTCTCAATAATTTTCAGGCATTGATGGTATTGGACTTTATTTTTTTCTATTTTCACCAATGTATTTTCCACGAGAGCACCTATAAATATCAGTTACATTGAAAATATGATTAAATGCAGTTGCTGTGTTCAGCTTGGTGATATAATCACACTTTTTTTGTTTAGTTAATGGCGTCCTGAAGAAGCCTATTTCAAATAGAAATGGAGGGCTGGAGGACATTGTATGAGGCCATTAATGAGTGTGTGCTAGAAAGAAACAGTTTTATTCAGTTCAGATTTTTTGTATGTCCAATAGTTATGAGTGAAAGAGAGACCTAAACACTTAAACAACTTCCTTTTACCAGAAAGATGCTCCAGCTTAGAGAGACTGGTCATATTCTATGATCAGTTAAAAATTAAGACAACTAAGAATATAGAAAATACAGAAACACTGGGCTGGAACTGGAAGACATTGCATGAGGCCATTTAAGGAGTGTGTGCTAAAAAGAAACACATTAAGAATCTGAAATAGATAAGTTCATATTCTTTGTGAACAGTCAGTGAGTGAGACACAGAAGTAAGATTAAGAGATCAATTAACCTAATCACTTTTTTTCGAAAAGGAAAAACCGGAGCACTCGCAGAAAACCCATGCATTTAGTTTAAAGGGTGTGTCTGTCATGAAATACGGGTGATGGTGGTGAGAGAGAACGCAGCAGACCCAGGTCGGAGATGAGTGATGGATTTACCTGAGAGAGGACTAGGAGGTGGAGACTCAGAGGTAGCGCTAGGAGACTCAGAGGTAGCACTAGGAGACTCAGAGGTAGCGCTAGGAGCTTCCTTCCACCCTTCCGTCCGTCCCGTTTTCTTCCGCTTCTCCATCCGCTTTGTATCGCAGGGGTAGTAGCCTAAGTAAGGAGGCCCAGATTTCCCTCTCCCCAGCCATTTGGTCCAGGAGTTACCAGGTCAGCAGAGAAACATAGTCCCTCCATTGTGTCCTGAGTCTTTCCCTTGGCCATCTCCTGGTGGGACCTGCCTGGAACACCTCACTCACTCACACCGGAGGCGTGGCTGGAGCTCCAGCTAGAGATGTGACCGGAGACGAGGCAGATGCAGAAGATGTGGCTGGAGCTGGAGCAGATGCAGAAGATGTGGACGGAGCTGAGGTGGACGCTGGCATCCAGGAGGCATCCTAACCAGATTATCTGGCTCAAGACCATGGCCTTGGATTTGAAGGCACTGATCCTCATCCCGGCCACTTCACACTCGGCTGCGAATCGCTCCAGTGAGAGCTGTAGATCACAATCTGATGAAGGCAGTAGGACCACATCTTCTGCAAAAAGCAGAGGATGTGATCTTAAGGCCACCAAATCGGATCCCCTCAACACCTTGGCTGTGCCTAAAAATTCTGTCAATAAAAGTATTGAACAGAATTAGTGACAAAGCAGCCTTGGTGGAGTCCAACTTTCATTGGAAACGAGCCCGAGTTACTGCCGGGAATGAGGACCAGACTGATACTGGAGCATCTGTAGCTCACGATCAGATCATCAAGGTCCCCCACCTTCAGCTGCCATCCTTTTGATACTACAAGCCACCCCTTGTCCCTCCCACAGGTGGTGAACCCATGTGAAGTGGGAATCAGGTCTCGGGTTTAATCCCTATATTCTTATCTACTGCTCATTTGTCTCTGGTCGGTTTCTATGGGGCAAACCTTCCTGCCTTGAGATGTAAAGGCCGCATTTCAGGCTTTCTTTTGCTGGGAGGTGTTGGCTGCTCCCATGTTTTTTGTCAGTAAATTCTTGCTCTATCTTTCCTTCTCGCAGAACCAGAATTCTTCGATTGCCTATTGATTTTGTTTTGGGTAGCTCAGGGTTTTTTCCCTTTATTGGTGGTAGAGGTTTGAGTTGATCAAAGCAAAGTTGTGTTTCAACTTTGCTTTGATCAATATCACCTTCTACCTTAGCCCTTTTGCTCTTTATGGTTTCCTTCAAATTATCATGTTGCTTCTTCTCTCATATAAATTTCTGTCATCTTATGCAGTTGGTTGGTGACTTGTTTAATGTGCTGTTGATCTCTCTCCCTGGTTTCACTTAGTACGTTTAGCTGTAAATTTAAGGATTTATTTTCTTTCTTAAGATCTCTCCAATCATATTCTGTGTGGGCTAAACTTTGTTTCACAGCCCAAACCTCTTTGCTGTAAAGAGCTAAGAGCTTGGAGGTCTCAGCCTGCTGCTCTATGAGTTTACTCACCTCCTGTTCTTTTTTAGTCAGACGTTCTTTTAGTGTCCTGTTTCGCTTTTTTTCCTAGAGATAATGCGCATGAAGATAAATCCACCCTTGCTTTAATTCTCTCTATGGCTTCCTCCATTGGGATTCTGGGAAGTTTCTTCTCGAGAGTTTTATTTTCCTTCTCTGCCTCTTTCAAAAGCTTTTCCAGAGCTTTTACCATGGTCTCAAGAACTTTGGACTTGTCTTTTTCTTTTGAGAGCTCATTATTCTTAATGTCAATTTCGTCAATCTTTCAGAACACCTCAACCTCAAGTCTCTTCACTTCATTTTGTTGCTTTTCAAGCCTCGCTTGGTATGCTGTGATTACAGACACTATTAGATATTTTTCTGCCTCAACCTTCTCAACCTGTAGTTTTGAGTCCCTCTCCAGGTTTTTTAAAAAGGCTTGTAGCTCTTTAACTTTGTTTTTGTAGACTTTTATCTCAGACAGTAACTGAGTCCTGTGGGAACTCCGGTTTTCTACCTTGTGTTGTAACTTTGGGATTTGCTGACTTTTCAGGTATTTATTTTGCCTCAGAGACCAGTTTAGGTCTTTGGTGAGTGAATCGATTTTCTCATTCAGAAGCTCAATTTGTATGTGAGCTTTTTCCAATTCCTCCTTCAGTACGTTCTCTTTAATCAGCACTGCAGATTTTTCTTTAATCCTTTGCAAAAAATCCAAAACCACAAGAGCCAATTCATCTCTTGTCAGAGTCAGTAGTCACTCCTAGTCACTTGTTTCTTACTCCTGGTTCAGAATGACATGAACGTTATATGACACAACAGGTGATTATTATTAGAAAATAAAGAAAGCCTAATAAACTGAATAACTGGAATTATTGTACGGGGTCTTAATCATGAAATGGATAAATGAAAAAAAATCAAACAGGACAAACTACTACACAGCAGAGATGCATTCTTTGTCTCAACCATTTTCCCAGAGTTGAACAGAAGTGAAATTTCTTTTAGGTAAGATCAAAGATTGGGGGTAATTTTTTTTATTTACATTTGTGTAATAATATTTGGCCATAATGATCAGGTTATTAATGATATATTCCAATTTTGTGTCCAAAATATAAATGCCAAATTTAATATTATTGAAGTTAAAGTTGGAATATTTAAATTATTAGTCAGCAACCAATTATGAAGATCATTCCAAAATTTAGATGCATAACTGCAAGAAAAGGATAAATGTTGCAAAGGTTCTACGTCAAAAGACACAGTGATTTGCCTCAATATTAAATTTTAGCCTTAAGTATTCTTTACATGGATAAATATTATCTAATATTTTAAAATTAATTTATTTTGTGTTGGGAATTTTAAATAGCTACATCAAATGTTTTTGCATACACTAAAAGAAAATTCTTTAGGTATATTTCTTCTTTTCAAGGGGGAAGGGAAAGTCTTTTGGATGACGACTGTTCTTAAAATTTACTGTTGCAGATTTTGTCTATAAAAATGTAGTCTTGGATAAACAGTGGGTAAAGTCGTGGTACTGAGACTGTATAAAATAACGAACCTCATATTGTGTTAATCAAAACCTGACGGATAGCTTTAATTACAGCTCGAAATTCTTTTTTAGTGCCGGTAAAATTATATTTATGCTGGAATTCTTCAAAGTTCAAAATGTTCCCTCTGTCATCCATGAGATGTTGAACAGAGCAAATGCCTTTTGCCATCCATTCTTCAAAATGTACAGCAAAGGTAAATCTTTCTCCTGGACTGAAAATTCAGAAGAACTCGCTCCTCTACCAGGCTGAATTGTTTAATGTTTCAGGTCTGGTTGTGGATCAGGACGCTCTAGTCAAAGCCCTGATGTCTGGAACGATACGAGCTGCAGCTTTAGACGTGACTCACCCCGAGCCTCTACTCAGGCACCCTCACTTTTAAACTCTTCCTTTGTCAGCTTCATCTGATGGGTCTGTGCAGGGATCATTCATTCCTCACCTTCTCCAACGTGCTGATTACGCCCCACATCGGGACGAACATTCGTGGGACAATAAGAAAGATAGTGCAGATGATGGTAGACAATGTTTTGGCAGCAGTGAAAGGGTTAGCTGTTCCTAATGAGGTCAAAGCAAAATAAGTTCATCTTCTGGTGACAAGATCAAGAAAATATCATTTTTGTTGTCCTTTTTACTTGCAGCTTTCACATGTTGAGCCAATTTTTTGACATTTTGAGCTGCAGTTTTAGTCCTGTTGTTACTCAGGAAGACATTTATGGGCAGAAAACATTTCTCATCATAATAACTTAGTTTTTGTGTGTTTCATAAAGCAGGTATGATAAATCTATTGTATCTTCTTGTCATTTAATCACTAAATATTAAATAAATATTTTCCTTCTTTTGTTTATTGTTATTTTTATAGGGATCGTGAAGAGACTAATCAGAATCTTGAAGCTAATTTATTCAGTTGAAGTATTTTTTTCCTAATTAATGTCGTCATATAATGATGATGGTGTATGTTTTAGTCTTTGTGTGTAAGGTTGACAAGTGATTCTTAAAAGTCTACACTTTTGTTGCGATTAGGGCTGTTGTAAACAAATATTTTAGTAATCGAGTAATCCACCAATTATTCTTCTGATTAATCAGGTAATTGGATAAAAAAAAGATAAAATAAAATATTGGTAAATTTAACATAACAGCAGAAAAAAATAAGGATACAAGCTTATTTCTTATGCCTGAACGCCCAGTTGGAACCCGCAATTAATTATGGGATATCGTGGACCGTGAAGGACCCATCCTTCAAATCTGGGGAAAAGACAGACGCATTTGAAGGACTTTGTATTCGGACAGGCCTTGTCGCCACGCTATGACGTAATCGGCCTATAAATCCGTCCTTCGAAGGCTGCAGACCCTGAATTCGGACACAGCTCAGATTTGTATCCACGAGTGTAGAGGATGAAGCACCAACCATGGAGCAGAGTCCCGTGATGGTTTGTCCTCTGTAGTCTCTGAGATAGGAGCAGCTGAGCTACATGCTAGTTGATTAGCTTCATGCAGTCTTCTCTGTTGAGGATTTTCTCTTTTAACGCGAACCGTTTTTTTTCTGTCAAAGCAAGTGGTTCTTCCTCTACCAAATGGACCTTTCCCCAGCCGAAGGTTTTCATTGGCTAATGCCCATTTGACGTCACAGCGCAGCGATTAGTGGGTTACCGTCTCACAAACTCAAGCTAATATACAGTACATTGTTCAGTACCGGACCAACAGAAAGTTTTTGCGTCAGGACTCAAAAAACAATGGTTCTCCGTCAGTGGAGAATCTGTACAGGTGATGTCAGGTATCCTGAACGTATTTGTGGAACTAAAATTCACAGATTTCCAAAATCTGAAACGGAAAGCCTCGTTTAGATTTAACTTTTTCACGACTGCATCTGCAGCTCAACTGTCATAGGATCAATAAGAACAAAGGAGTGTCTGCTGCGTAAGTATTTCTGTGCTTTCTTTGTGTTTAGTGAATAAAAATAATAGTCAATAATAAACACGTCCATTATGAAAACCTTTTAGCCACGTACAGCATAATGGCAGCACCGATACAATGTCTACATCCTGAAGCCTCTGTTACAGCCTTACAATCAATATTGATCAATATGCAACGTGTACCGTATCTGACATACATTAAAGATTTTATTTCACCTGAAAAGGCTTTTTACTAAACTGTAATCGCGTTAGCCGAGCTCCGGGCTCCGAGTGTTAGCCGAGTACCGCTGCTAGCAGCTGCTCTGCTCTGTCCTATCAGAGCAGACCGAGGCACATTGAACATTTGCAAACAACAAAAATCACTCATTTCAAAATCACCCTCTAAACCATGAATGTCTGACTCACCCAGCCTTCAAGAACAATAGGGTCAGTGATCTTGTCCACAACTATATTTATACTGAGGGTCTGAGGATCTGCCGTGTTCCTCATTGACCGCTAGCATTTAGCTGTGACGCCACAATGTTGGAGGCTAAAACACCTTGATATCGTCCAAAAAAGATGACATGAACTTGTTGGTTCCCCTGTCTATTGTCGTGGCTGATATTTTTTGAAAATCCGGCAGAAATTAAACACTAATCGATTCAGAAATACTAAGTAGAAAGTCAGTCGACACCATGTTAAGTAAGCCTGGCTTAGCTTGCATGTGAGACATGTAGTCCGTGGGACTGTCGAGGGGCGTTTCTGGGCGGAGCTTGGTAAAGTCCATGCAGGAAGTAGAATGACAGGGCCTCCGAAAAATATTTAAAACAGAAATCCCGCCCCTTTTACTCTATTGACTCATTCAAACATAAACTAATAAAAGTGGGATGGGTCATCTGCAGGGGAGCAGGAAGATAAGAGCAGTTGGGGGTGGAGTCTATCTGTGGGGGAGGAGCCACATCAGCAAATTTACATAGGTCTAAAACTTTCCATTTAGGGTGGAGAGGAGGGGAATAATTGGGTCAAAAGTCATGTTGCAAGAATTCTGTCTGTCTCATTTTGAAAAGAACTTAAATTTAATATGATGAAAATGGGGCCCCCTGACGTGCTCATTATTCACGATTTGATTTAATAGTAGGTTCCAGAATCCTATCTGTTTTAATTTGATAACAGCTTAATTTAAATCAAAACATATGTTTTATACGATACAGATTTATATAACCTTATTAATCAGACAAGGCCATTTAAAACCTTATTAAAACAGGTGTTTTATACGATAAGGATTTATAAAACCTTATTAAAACAGGTGTTTTATACGATAAGGACTTTATATAACCTTATTAAAACAGATGTTTTATACGATAAGGACTTTATATAATCTTATTAAAACAGATGTTTTATACGATAAGGACTTTATATAACCTTATTAAAACAGATGTTTTATACGATAAGGACTTTATGTAACCTTATTAATCAGACAAGGCCATATAAAATCTTATTAAAACATGTTTTATACGATAAGGATTTATATAACTTTATTAAAACAGATGTTTTATACAATAAGGACTTGATATAAACTTATTAAAACAGATGTTTTATATAAGGACTTTATATATTCTTATTAAAACAGATGTTTTATAAGATAGTCCATATAAACCTTATTAAAACAGATGTTTTATAAGATAAGTTCATATATAACCTTATTAAAACAGATGTTTAATACGGTAAGCATTATATGATGCAGATTTAACAGATGGTTGTGTGCGATAGCATCGATTTATTGATTTTTGATTTGGGCATGGCAATTTAATCATCAAACTCAATTTAGATTTGACATAACCTTGTATCCTTATTTTTCAGCAGTATTACTATCACATATCAATATCAGTCCAATTTTTCCAAATTTGAGCTTCCCTAACAAATACATTTCTATAATTTAGAAAATTAACTTGTAACAATAATAGCTCACTTTAAGTTAACCTGAAGAAAAGTTGTACAAAAATCTGAAATCATATTCAATGTAATAATAAACCTCACAAATAGCCTGCCTATTTGTGTGGAGGCTATTATAACAAAACGTCTATTCTCCAGCTTTTGGTTTATGTATTAATCTCCAGTCAGTTCTCTCACCTTGCCCAGCTATTTATAGTGTTTGTGTTCATGTTAGCAATGGGATTTGACACAGTCTGCATTTGTCATACACAGAAACGCATCTCCCAGATATGTAACGTCACAATGCTCTTCGCCACTCATGTGTTGCGACAGGGATGATATGAAATTTATTTTCCGGTATTTTCAGTAGAGCTAAGCATCTAAAGCGAAGCCACCCGCAGTGTTCGGTCTATCCGCTAACCTGTATAAATAATCCTGCCGTTCGCTCTGAACCAGCAGCTCCGGGAGGAGAAAAGCTGCCGTACTCCAAGCATTGCTCCCATCATTTTAAGGATGTGTATTGGTCCTCCGAAAAACGACAGAAACCCGGACATTATCATGATTCAGTAAAATCTTCCCAGGCCGAACTTGAAAGCTGGACGTTATGCTGCTAAGACTTAGCTTTCCAACAACACAGGCGGAAGTGAACGCAAATAACCATAGACATGAATCAGTGATTCTTGAGAATAGGGACAAAATGGGTTTTAATTTTCCGCATTTTTTAAAAATTATTTCTCAACCTTATGTATACAAATATGACAAATAATGTTTTGGAAATGTTAAGGTGCAGGCTGCCAGTTGCAACATTTAAAAAAAAAAATTACATTTTTAATCGACCTGACCCAGAACTTTGCCATCAACATCTGACAAAATAAATATAAAATAATTTTTTAATGACCCTATTAGTGATGTTTTACAAATTTTTACAGACAAATGCTTCTCAATAAACAAAAAAATATATATTTAAAACAAAAAACAACAACAATCTGACGGAGTTAACAGTGAATGATGGAGTTGACACAGAACTGAAGGTGGTGACAAACTAGTGAGTAAAATGAAAAACTTGATACATGTGAAGTAATTTATGTAAAATACATTAAAATGAATTAATTGCACATTTAAGGGAGATTTGTCAACAATTTAACTGAAAGAGTCACAAAATCTCCGACGGAGTTGACAAAATACAAAACTACCTCAATTTATATGATGTTATTCTGAAGGAGGCCATATTGTAGCTCATCAGGTCCATGAAATCATTACATTATACCAAAATTAACTTTTATTTCACAAAATTTCATCAAAGTTTTGTGAATTGTCTGTTATGGTGTTGACACATCATGGTTGTGACAAACAACTTAGGAATAAAAAGAAGGAAAAACTAAAGAATAACATAAGCTAACCAGAGCTAACTAGCCCTCTTAGCGAAGGAAGAGAAACGAAGACGTCACGGGGTCCTTAGAAGTTCTGGTGCCCCCAAATAATGCCTAATTTTTTGACATTCTTTTTATATCTGACAGTGTTGACAAAAACTAGGGACAAATTTCAATGGAGTTGGAAAATATATAAAAATGATTTTTAATTCAATTTATTGATAATTTTATAATTATTTATATGACTACTTATACTTAATTGTCATAATATATAATTTTAGTATTTCTTTATTTGTTTTAAACTATTATAAGGTATTGAGATCTGCTCCTGGACAAGGGATTTTACAGGCATCACTCCACTGACTACAATGTTTAAAATAAAAAAATATTCAGCAAACACCTGGAAAATATACATTGTTGTGCTCACATGACCCAGGTTAGTTTAGTCAGATATTTGAAAAAAATTATATTTTGTGTATATTTTATTCAAATTTTATGCTTTATTCATAGGACCTGTTTTGTCCCTATTCTCAAGAATCACTGGAATAAGTAGACGCCTCATGGAGCGGGTCGGTCCGTTGCTGCGATACGTCACATTCACATTCAATATATGGCGCCCGCCATATTGAATGGAACAAGTGGCAGTAAGCTAATACGAGTAAAAAGACCGAACTTCAGAAATTGCCGTTCTACAAAGTATTTTAATTTAATTCCTGTCATTGACACATTTTCTCACGCACATTAATATTTTTGGCAATCAACGAAATTACTAAAGGCAGAGTTTCTAACTTTTGAAGTGATTTAATTGTTTTGGGGCATTTCTGAATTAATAGCACGATGGTATTTTATAGAAATGATTCTGATAATTTTTATATTAATATTGATGAAGACACACTTTTACAGTGATTAATTAAAGAACATATTTACATAATTTAATTTACATTTAATGTTTCAAGACAAGAAACAAATAATTTTCTTGTATTTAGTTTTTATACATTGAGAAATGACTTTTGATTTATAAATCAGTCATTGTCAAACATTAAACTAACCCCTCTAACAGCGTTTTTTCATCAGCTCTCTCTTATTATAAAACAGTATGAAAACGTTAGCTGCTACACTAACAATCAGCGGTTATTACGGGCCAATTAAGCTACATAAGATATATTTTTTCGGTTGTTTAGAAGCTAATTTCTGGCTGCAAAGTGAAGTGATTCTGATTTTTCATCTCCGATTGCCCTGCTGCCACATAGAAGATGGCGGACGCTGTTACTTACAGACGTCTAATGAGGCGTCTACGTATGATGTCTATGCTCCCGCCTCAAAAATTTAACTGACTTTAATATTTCCTGTGTTTTATTTTGGTCATTTTTCAACACTTAGTGTTGACAAAAACCCAACCCTGATACAAGCCGAGAAGTCCACGCTGAGAAGTTTTACATCAACATGGACGGAAACAAAGACGACCTTGTTCCGAAAGACAAAGACGAACCTATTTGCCCGCAATGACCAGAAGTAGTTAGAGGCTCTCCGAGGTAAGAACACAGTGCTAGTGAACCATATCGGCACTGAAGGTCTGTTTATGATAGACGGATTGTACAGTGGACGAGGTACTATGAGAAAGTGTTTTTCCTTATTTTACCTTGTCACATTTAAATATTTCTAATTAAACAAACTTGAATTCAAAGTTAATTTAAAAGCCACTTGCAAACTGTGGGTTTCTTTGAGGGAAGAAGCAATTTTACCCAACCTGGGTCTATTAAGCTTAATTCCCCACCTGCTGAATCATGAGTTAAGTGAGATTAACTATGTTTATTTGTTTCAGTTTTACTACCCACACACTACGTTTTATTATAGCCATGCCTCTAGAATTAAATCACTTAAACATAAACTGTTAAACAGGATAAAAGATAAATAAGCAAAAGGTCCTGTCCTGATTTCAAGATATTCAAAAACGGATGAGAAACTAAATCAAACTCTCAATTTGGGGAAAACTCTAAAGCTATCTTCACAGTGCAAGACATCGTTCACACGGAGAAAACAAGGACAGTGGCTTGCCACAATTATCCCAAGAGCCTCATTTCCAGCCAAAAAGAACAACTAATACCGTCTCAAATTTGACAAAAAAAAAAGATTTCCAAATGATTCTCATGACTTCAAGATACTGTGGCATAAAGCAAAGAGAAAAACTTAGATAAATAAAACCCTAGCCAAAGTCAAATTCAGTGATGTTACTGTCATGGTGTGGGCTTGTGTTTTTACTACTCCACCTGGAAAACATGCTTTAGGTGATGGAACCATAAGCTGGAAATCCTGAAAGAGAACCTTCATCTATCAGTTTGTGAACCTGCATTTGGGTTAAGCACATCAGCAGCTTTACCTCTAATCAGTGTTTCTCATTTCCAGTTGTCAGGAACCATTGCCCTGCATGTTTTAGATGTAGAACACCTGATTCTGACTGCATAACCTCTGCATGCCACAAAGTGCTGCAGAAACCTGCTAATAACCCACTTATACAAGTCAGGTGTGAGGCAGAAGGGAACAAGAATGAGGTCTTAAAACTGGCATATAAGAAACTTTAAAAAAAGAAAAGTCATCTTGAGGCTTTTATCAGACATATATTAGAATTTTTTATTTATTATTGTGAAATGTTAAGGCATACATCCAAATGTTTCCTTTACAAAAGTTCACAGCAACATAAAATGGGTTCAACCAGCTGAAGCAAGGCACTTTACTTGGCCCTTTGTTTTTTTCCCCATTAATTATAACTTAAACACAGAGTACATCTTTGGCACCAAGACACAAAATAGTTACATGTATATTATATATATCTATATATATATATTACGAGGACAAGAAACAGACGTAATATATTAACTCTTCTCACTTCAAATTGCCTTTCGTGTAAACAACATTCCAAAATAAGAGGACAGCATGTAACAAACTGAGACATGGCATTGACCGGCAAATGCACCATGATGGGAAATATGAAATTAGCAGAGAGAAAAAAAAAACATATTTAAATGTGAGGTTTTGTTTGCCATTTGTGCTCTTCAGAATATGCTTTTAAATTGTTGCTGTTCACCCAATAAACATCAGAGATAAAACTGGATAATAAATAGATGATGCCATAAGTTGGATTTTAGTTGCTCTTAGCACTAAATAGAGTGAATTGTGGCCCATTTCAGTGTTTATATATATATATTTATATATATATAAACATAACCAAAATCCTTAACAGTAGTTTGCATACAACAGTGTTCAGTAATCCTACACTAAGCAGGAGAAATAAATAGAAGATTCCTTCTTAAACATTTAAGCAACTCTGTTATGGGAACCATGGTAAAAATAAAAATAAAAAACACACTGCTGTATTTCACAAGGTGATGGAGACAGCAAATAGAAGAGCAGATGTGGGACAATTATAGTCGAAAACCTCTTCCAGCACGGCAGGACCGGCCGCCGGGACTGGGAGGAAATAAACGGGCCGAGAAAAGCTTGCGTCCAAGCACACAAAAGAATGCGTGCCATTTTAACAAGGCCGAGGGGTCAGACTTTAGATAGCCTTTTTCTTTAACCGGAGCATTCCCTCAGCAAGGAATGCAAGAAGATTAGCTCCAGCGTGTCATCGGACGGGGGAGAGTGAAACAGTGGCCGGCCGCCATCTGAGGCCCCCCAACCCCGCACGCCAACGCCGGGGAATCTGGGAGGAAAAAAAATTGGACCCCAGTGAAACGCCGTCAATCCTTGGAAAGCTTTTTTCGGAGTGAAACTAGCGGGCGTCTCATGAGGTCTGGCATTCAGGGGAAGTTTTTAAATCCTCCACTGGCCCAGATGGCGGTTAAGAGCGAGGGGGCATCTGCTCATTTAAAGGTGGAGCCGTTTCTAAAAACACAGCTTCTGAATGAAGGCCATCGTTTCACTGAGCATTTATATGAATAGATGTTACTGGCGGAGGGCATGGTTACAGAAGATGCTACAGTAAAGTCAACACACAAAAAAAAATACAACTAATTAACAGTCACATGACAAAAAGGAGCAGCATTTACACATATAAATACAATTCACAACTCATGACAAACACCATGCAGTTTGAGCAGCCCAGTTCCTTTTGCGTCGCTAAAACACTTTCCAGGTACCTCGTGCAACATCGCCTATTCCCCGGTCACTCGTGAAATGTGCAGAAACAGCCGAACGGAAAGCTCCGCTCTCCTCTTGAATCACACTTCCACGCTCTGGACTGCACAAGCTCGGTAGAGCTCACATCCACTGAGAACTTTGTTTCTTTTACCTCCTGAAAACGTTTCTGTCAGGGTTCGGTCTTATTGAGCAGCAAGTTGTGGCTCATATGAGGATTTCGATCGCCTCGACATCTGAACTCTTGAACATCTTGAGCGGGGCCTTTGGCTCCTCCGAGGCACCTAGAACCGGTAGAAAGCAGGAAGAATTAGAAAATTAAGTTGCTAACAGACCTTGTAGAGGGTAGTTGACATTTAAATAGAAGATAAAGATGAAACCAGACTGAATAGTGGTCATTAGTTATCAAAGAATGTATTTGGGTGATCGGCAATGAATCAATTTTATAAATAAATCAAATTTTTGTTATTTGAAGATTTAATTTTTGGAAATTTGGGATTTTTTCCCCCCACCATTGCAGCCCTGATGTCAGCCTGCCTCAGCCCAACATCTTGTTTGACAAGCATGTTTCACACCTTATGTTTGAATTTACGTCAATTATTCAACAAAGTATAAGAGCATGGCCAAGACATTTTTTAAGTTTAATTACGAGAATAAAGTCATAATATTACAAGAATAAAGTTGTAATTTTGTGAGAACTCCTACACAATTTAAAGGAATTTCAGAATCTTGAGAACTTTGGGAGTGACGAATAAGGAAAAACCAAATCTTTTAATGGGTAAGCATAAAATTATTACCAGTAGCAGGACTTTTGAAATGACTGTGCAAACTATTATGTCTATTATTTAAAAGAAACTATTGTGTCTATTATTTAAAAGAAAGAACCACAGACCTGAAAAATGGTCACGTCAAATCTTGATGCTTTTTTTCATCATTTAAACAACTTTTTCTCTTGTAATTTTAAGATGTTCTTCAGGCAAAACTGAATTTGTATTATGCTGTTATGACTATATTCTTGTAAGAAAAAACATTCTTGCATGGTAAAGAAGGGATGAGTGAAACAAAAGTCACATTTTGAAAATATTTTCTGTCATTTGTAATTTCATTTTTAGACTGATTCAGATACTGATCTGGTATGGTTATATAATTGTACCAAACATTAAAAACTCACCGGTCGTAGCTGCTGGAGTTCCTTCATTGACCTGTGACCTGTCCTTCTCTGCTGTGACGTCCAGCCCTGGCTTTACCTCGTCACTCTGGGTGCTGGTCTCTTGAGTCGGCGCCTTGGCCGCGACGAAGGACGTGGGTTTCACTACGACAGCACCTGTCTGGTCATCCGAGAGGCTCTTTCCTGAAAAACGTAGACAAAGAGAAGAAGCCATTTAATCACCTGCTTCAATCCACAATTACAACCCCCTCTGCCTGGGAACATCTGTCCTTTGCTAGTTCTTCCCATGACTATTCCTGATCGGGCTATTCTGGAGTGAGAGACGATATGCATTCCAGTATTAAAACGTGTCTCCACGAAAAGGTCGCCTCCTTCTCCCTATTTTTATTTTTTTAGCTTGCATGCATTCTGTCTGGCTCCAGCAGCTGCCACAGAGCATAGCGTGATGCCAAAGATTGTCTCAAAGAATGAATGGTAGGAACGAGAACTCACCTTTAGTTAAAGCACCACACGTCACGGTGTTGATGGAGGGGACGGACCTGGCCTGACGGAGCGCCTGATTCTCTAGCCGGCCTTGCTCCCATCTGGAGCGCTGCTGCAGGACTTTGATCACGGCGTCCTTTTCCAGGAGCCGAGCGTGAAGTTCACGGATCCTGAATGCACAACAGACACAACGTGAGTTTAGGGTTCCCTGGAAACCAACACAGTAGGGTTAGCCAAGAGGAGTACCTGTTCTCCATCTCCTGGTGTCTGTGGCTCGACAAAGGGAGGTCTTCGTTGAAGCTGCTGTTTGGTGAATTCCTGGGCGAATGGTTGATAATTGTTGTATCCCTGAAAGTAATAAAACACATTGTTGGCAATATGTTGATACACAAACTATTTCTGGTTGATCTGATACATTTTTTTTTTATATATATTTCCTTCTTATCTTAAGTTTTCATCAATCAGAAACAAGCTTGTGTGATTAGTATGGCATGATCCTACCCAAAAGCTGCTACTGAACCCATGTAGTGTGTCATCATACCTCTGTGCTGCAGCCGTGGCCGCTGCGTCCATGGCGAACTGCCTCATGGTGCTCTCCTCCAGGTACTTCTGCTCCCATTTGGTGATGTCAGCCTCCAGAGCCAGGATGCGCTCCTCTTTTTCCCTCAGCTCCTGCTGCAGCATGGATGAGCTCAGCTCTGATGCTGTGAGGTTGGTTGTCTGGTTATGGTACAGACACAAAAGAGATAGACTTTTACTCCAAATATTTGACTTCTCTTATTTGTTTGTTTCTGATGGTGTTTTCACTCCTGATAGTCCAGTAAACTGTTTGGGAATCAAAACTGCAACACTGTTACATTTCAGCTGGTGCAGTTTGCTTTCACACTACTCTGACAAACGATACAAACCCTTTGAAAAACCTGTTCACTTCCTCGCCTGTGGTGGCATTGCACCAAAAACTACTGAAGGGAGCGATGCAAAAACTTCTGAAGAAGACATACAGGTATTTTTCTTCACAAAATGTAAACAAAAACAGAGTAGTGTCAGATTGTAGCAGTTGTACGATTTCTCTTTAGTTGCTGGTATAAAACAATGTGAGCCATTTCTCCAGCAAGCAACCCACGGGTTTGTTTTGGTTGCATTTATCCAGAATGCCCTTCGCTACAGGAGCGGTCTCTGGTCCGTTGCAGTCATATGTGCAATCGAACAGAGTCAGAGTTGACTTCGACTGAACCAAGCCCTAGGTTTGTAAGTGACCAAGGGTCTATTTTTTGGTTCGCTTTAGAGTTCGATTAAGCATTCACACCTCCCCAAATGAACCCAATGCACATGTTGATGACATATTTCTTTGTTTTCGCTAACCTGCTGTGCCCTGAGGCTCTTCAGCTCCTGCTCCAGCCGGGTGCGAAGCCGCAGCTCCAGGACCTCCCTCTTCTCGCACGCCGCCTGTAGTTGAGCGAGGGAGCTCTGCAGCCCCTCCACCTTCTTCATGTAGGCCGTCTTGCGGTGCAGCTCCTCCTCCAGCTGCCGGTTGCGGCTCTGCGCTGAGGTCAGCGCCTGCTCCATCCGTTCACTTCTCCGCTGGCACTCTTCGCCAGACACACGCAGGTGCTGCATTTGCTTTTCCAGTTGTTCGCGCTCCCGCTGCTGCTCTTCATCTGAGATAAAAAAGGGATTTAAAAAGAAAACAGGTGATGTGAAGAAAGAGCACCAGAGGAATTTTCTCTTTAAAAATTGCTAATGTGTCTAGGGTCCACTGTAAGCTTAGTCCAATGATTCACTTGAACTCTGAGATACATTCTTTGAAATATGACCCAACAAGACACATTTATATTCACAGATATCAAAGGATGTGGCTCAAAAAGATAATTAGCAATTTGTTCTCTAAGATAACAGCAAATGGAATTTAACTTGTACATGAAAACATGAAATAAGCAATAAAAGAAACAAAACTCTCCTTCATTAATCCTGAACCTTCTTCACATTTTATTGGGTATTTTAGAAAGGAGAGCAAGTTTTATGGCTCCCCAGTGCCACTTTAAAACGGGGGCTGATTACACAACACAAGTGCATGCCTGTGGAGGGAATGCAGACTTCCTCTGATCCACTTACGCACACAAGCATAGCTTTGTACTGGCAAAAGCTCTGGAATGCTTCTAAGGACGTGAAGTAAACAAGCGGCTCAAAATATTCTTCAAGCAGCCCTTGTTAAAAAAATAATAAAAATACATGTACAACACCTCCCATGACCATGTTTTTATTTGTGGTTTAAGCCAGTGTGGCCCCCGGGGGAAATTCTATGGCAAAAACATTTCAGATTTGATGTTTCAGAACTGGTAAAGGCCTAAATTGGTCCGTGAAAATGATGCCAACAATATGCCAGCAAACTCTTAAAGGAACAGCTCAGTAAATTTAAAGCAAGATTCTGTTAAAACATAGCAGTTAATATGTTATTGGCAGTAGATGACTCTCGTGAAGTTGTTTTAGAATACCTTTCAGATCAGTTGCTCCTGGTTGCTAACTAGTGTAAGACAAGACCAGATACTTGTGCATCATACGAGTTTATGTGAATACATTTTTATTAACCTTTAAACTTAATTATGTTTGCTTTGGGTGGGAATTCAAACAGCAGCCAAGGCAGCAGCACAGTGTGAAACTCGCATTAAGTACATGACCTTTTCTTAGTTCATGTTCCTGCCTGATACGAGTAAAAGCACAGTATTTTCAGCACTATAAGGCGCACCGGATTATAAGGCGCACCTTCAATGAATGGCCTATTTTAAAACTTTTTTTCATATATAAGGTGCACCGCATTATAAGGCGCATAGAATAGACGCCACCGTTATGTTGCCACCCGTCTGGTTTTGAACAGGACATGATTTGTTCAGTTCACTACAAATATAGATGTCTAATAATAAAAAATTGGTCCCTGAGTACTATATATAGCCGTCTGCACTAGTCATTGTTTCACTCACGGTTTTGGTGTTGCGATATTGTGCCCAACTGTTTTCTGGTTAGCACAGACCAACCGACA
The DNA here is from genome assembly GCA_033032245.1 of Poecilia picta. NCBI lineage: Eukaryota > Metazoa > Chordata > Actinopteri > Cyprinodontiformes > Poeciliidae > Poecilia > Poecilia picta. The sequence goes on along the minus strand of CM065356.1, from coordinate 5,564,431 downwards.
CACTGCCGCCGCGTCTCTGTCTCTTTTCCACCGACCCCCATGGCTTTAAATGAATAGGTGCTAGTCCCTTGGAAGCACCCCGGATAAATGTCTAAAGCTACTTTGTTGACATAAAGAATCTCAACAAAACAGTCCGATTCCGGTCGGCGAGGAGAGCCTTCCGCGACTGGAATGGGGCTGCCGGATGATGGTCACCCGTCTCCATTCGCGCACAGCATGTTCATGGAGAACGTGATGCTAAATGACCTGCAGACGACCTGATTATTAGGTGGGTAGGTAGATACATAGACATCGTCTATGAGTAAATAGGTCAGTAAAACTTTATTAACAAACTAGTTTTTTGACAACTATCCCAGCATGGACTGCGCGCTTCTTCTACGGGGAAAATGAAGTCTGCAGCTGCTTACCGTAGTTGCTAGACCTGTTGTGGCTCAATATTGGTTCATATATTAGGCGCACCGGGTTATAAGGCGCACTGTCGGCTTTTGAGGAAATTTAAGGTTTTTAGGTGCGCCTTAATAGTGCGGAAAATACGGTAGTCAAAAATATCTACAAAATAAAATTTCTCTAAATAACTATACTCTTGGTTTTTGTAATGCTTTACTTTTAGATAAGAAAGTTAGTCTAGTTGGAAATGATTTATATGTTCTGCTCTGAGTGGATATTTGACATGGGAAGATTACAGATGCTGCACACCTCCAACCTCAGTTTCCAGTGTCGATAATTGCCAGTTTTCTTTTTTAATAACAAACAAAAAAACACACATTACAAATCAGAAAGTTCTCAAAATAGGATTAGAGTTGAATCCTACAACATTTTGAAGATGAAGTTAATTTAAAACCGCAGAAGTTCACTGTGGTCCTGACTCCTCTTTCACCAGCCGTTAGCTTGATAACAGCCGGTTATCAAGCTAGATTTAAACTGAATGCTCCAAGATAGATATCACTTACAGTTAAAACATTATAACTGTAAGTTAGAATATTACCACTGCTTAATATTTAAAATGGCAGAAGTTTGTTTTAATTTCAACTCCTCTCGCTCTAGAAGCTAGCTAGTGAGAGCTAATTACCTAGCTATTGTTAACTAGTCATTAGCTAGATAATGGCTAGTGAGCTAATTTGGCCTTTGGCACCAAATTATCTTGATTTGAACTAAATACTCAGATAGTTATCACATACAGTTATAAGGTTAACTTGATGTAAACCGAACCTCACTTTAAATATGAAATTATCAGAAATATCCATTTAACATCAAGTGACAGAACAGCAGCATCGGCTGAAACTATATCTGTTCCCTCTCCAACCTAGAGAGAGATGAAATATTCACAGCTGGCTGACCATCATTAGACCAAGGGGTAATAAAATGTCCAAACAAGGAGAGTGTGCAAGCCAGGGGTCATGCTGAGTTGGGTCAGGATGCCCTGGAGTCCCAGACTTATTAGTTGCTTTAGAGAAAGGAAGTTGAAGTTCGGGGAGGTAATTAAAATGACTGAACTGGCTGAAATACTATTAAAGTCCAAGAATTCAGGTCACCTTTACTGCAGCTGACAAAAAGGTCAGTGTCTATGCTGACAGCTGAGATGTAGACATGTGTGTAATTAATGGGGAGGACACCAGTTCCTGCTTGTCTAATGTCCCTGCTATTGTTCAATGAATCACAGAGAGGTCTGCTTTGACAAATCACATCAATTGCCATCTGTCTTGGACGAGCTTGTGAAAGGACCAACAAGACTAACGTGGTTACTCACTTTGCTCCAGGAGTTTAACGAAGATGTGCTGCCTTGGGTCTGAGAACTCAGCGTCACCAGCCGCTCTGTGCTTGTTAGCTGCTCCAAGTTGCTCTGTGCAGAGAAAAACATTCACAACACACCAGTTACACACATTATGTCACTTCAACAAGCAGGTGCCTCAACAAATGAACGGACCAAGTACCTCTGAGGTCTCTGTTAAAATCATGCATCCTCTTAATTTCTGCCTCCAGTTTATTCCTCAGAGTTTTCTCCAGGGCTTCCCGCTTAGCAGAGCCTCTCATCAGGGTCTCGTATGCCTCTGATATCTGTCGGATCTCAAGCTCCAACTAGGGAGGAAACACAACGACGATCAGCGTCTGGACGCATCAAAGAGACTAATGAGTCATTCTCACAATATGCATTTACAGACAGACGACTTTCAGACACTATACCAACTGAGGAAGGCAGTTAAAATTCCTGAAAGAACACTTATGGAAGTTAAGCTGTGGTACGCTGTCCTTTTACAAAAGAGTTGAGATGCCTTGTTGGAATTCCAGAGTCTGGAATGGTGAGAAAACACTTCACACTTGCTCCATAACATGAACTATTCACAAAGACCTGTTCAATGGGACCACAAATACAGAAAATTAAAAATCTGATCACTGACAATACCTAAGCACTATAACAAGCCTCTTCAGTGTCAAAGCTGTTTTCCATCAGAGGTGAAAAAGTCATACGATTCAATATAAATGAAACTTTTGCTGCTTCTTTAGGCTTTGACGGGTCATCTTGTTCCATTTTAACTTGCTTTATAGGTAAGGAAAGGTGTCATCTGCCACAGGAAGTCATGCATGTACTACCAGACTGAGGAAGGAGCTAATTAAGCTCTAGATGTCACTAGCAGATAACAGGAGGGAAAACAGTCATACAGCAAAGTTTCTCTTTTCTTTCCTTCACTGATTGCAACCTCTTTATCATGAAACATTCTAGATTTGTAAATGTTGGCAGTTATTTTTATAGAAAATGTCCAAGCTTTGGCAAGTCTGAGTGTGACATGGTTATAGTTAGTATGGTTGAACAAGTTAAAAGCTTAACTTAACTTTTTTCTACATTTATCCTGCCAATATGAAAATGTATTATCCACTAATGGCTAGAAGGCTGTGAAGTATTTTAAATGATGGTATCTATAGTTTTCCAAAATAAATTGACATCAGCAGATTGGAGAATAAAAAAGACCAGAGACCTAAAAAAAAAAACCTCAATTGTTTGGTAACACTTTGGGTTCAGCAAGGATGTTGGAAGTCAAGTTATTTTAGTCTTCGAAACTTATTCAGTTGTGCTCATTTGTTCATTAACGCTCAACTAAAAGTACCCATTTTCTTCACTTACTTGCAGATGCCTTAGTCCACTAACTGGCAATAAAAATAAATAGCAAAAAAACAGTCTGGGGGATTCAGACCATTAACTAGCTTTGAGGTAATTTTGCTGGATTATCACATTCTTTATTTTCGGTGTATCGTCCATTTATTGTTATAGAGTTGAACTGCTCAATAAATTATAATATTGATTTAAGGCCATGTCACAAAGTCCTAGTCTCCATGTTAACACCAAAAAGCTTGATCGTCCCTTTAGATTTTCAATGCCGCTAAAACAGGTTGACGGAGTTTGAACGGTGTGCTTCTGTAGCGAGATGATGATTGCAAGAGCAGAGACAATGAGTGTGAGAGTTTGATTTAAGAGGAAAGTATTGTGTCTCCATGGGTTGGGCTGGTCTTGCTCACCTTCTGCAGGCTGGCAGCCTTCTGGATGTACACCTGCAGCTCACTCCTGAGCTGTTCGTTCTCCCTCCTCAACACATCATTGCCGTTGGAGGATGCATTGATGCCGTTTTGAGCCACCTGGGCTTGGGCAGACACATACCTGCAAAGGGCAGACATGAGTGATTCACCACAACACACCTGAGAACCACAGAAATGATGAAAGAATGCTTTGTCAGGAGTTCTTCGCTTGCTCCCGTTTCATTGTTGGATAAGCCTCATGGGAGAATGAGCCGATTATGTGGTTGTGTGGCTTACCTGTGGTGCTGTGAGTAAAACGGGGGAGGAGGGTCTTTGTGGTACTGTACGTGCTCCTGCGAGTAGCTGAGCATGTACTCAGGAACTCTGGCACATAGAGGATAGTCCGGAGGAGGGCCGCGCTGGTCTGCACCCTGTTGGGTCTCCTGTCTGTCATGCACCGTGACGTTTAAAACAAGATTCTTATAAAGCTGCGGATAGCTGCGGGAAGAGGTCAGAGCCGAAGCGTCTCTGTGTCCATTTCTCTCCAGAGAGAGCTGCATGAGCCTCTCACTCAGGGAGCGAGCGTGCTCCCGCTTCAGATCCCACTGTCCCTCACTTTGAACTCCCACCGTGTCCGCGCCGGGGCCGTCCTGCTCCGACTTTTCCCTCCGAGAGATCAGGTACTGCGAGTGCGCTTTGGCCTCCTCGTAGGTCGGCAGCTCCTCCCTGTGGAGCTGGTACAGATGACACATTGGGCTCTCGGAGGGCAGGCAGTCCCCCTGGTGCTCCTGTCCTTGGGGCTCCTGCCGTGTCGACATCTGCATGTACTGGGTTTCCTCTTGAGTGAGGCTCTCTAAGGAGGAGCGGGGACTGGCCGTACCCCCGCCGCTGCTCCCTCCACGCAGGGCCTGCTGCTGGATGGCCAGGAGAGTGCGAGTGTCAGTCAGGTTTCCATAGCGGAGCTGCTCCTGGATGAGGCGGTGCAAGACGGTTCCTGAGGAGTCCTCGGCTGTCCTCATGTCAGTCAGTACGAAATCAGTGCACAACTTAAGCAAAAACCAAGCTTGATGTTGAATCCTCAACAATCTGAAAAGGAAAACATAAGGGTCTTGCTCAGCCTTCAACAAGCAAGAGCCAGCTGGCCATTTCATCCTTCGCATTCTGTATTTTTGTATTTTGGTCTTTTGTTTCCCAGGAAGACATTTCATATCCACACAAATGACTAACGAATAAAATTGATTTACTATAGTCTCCTAATTGTTCTCAGTACGCAAGAGTGGATTTGTGACTGATAGTCGCTTCAGACCTTCAGGTTTGTCTACATAAGGGTTAATATTGACTCCTGAAAATAATGATTTTTTTAAAGTTGTGGTGAGATTTGATCATTATATCTGCAAAAGTCATTTTAAAGTCAATTTCAAAGAGATACAAACTGATGAATATTGTTAAGTAAATGAGTAGAAAGGAGTTTGGTTTTAGGTGTTAAAGACAGAAGAATGGAGAGAGCAAGGCAAATTTACCAGGTGCCATCCGAAACAATCCGGACTTGCTAAACAGCATTACTGACAACTACAGTTATATGTTTCATTATTTTAACAGTTAAACATGCGTCCATTAATCTGTTGTCCAGCCGCTTATCCAGGCAGCATCACTGGTGCCTATTTCAAGCCCATTTCCTCTTAGAAGAGTAGTAGAGGATGGACAGGCCGCCAGTGATTAAATATGCTTCCTTTTTTACAACAGTTGCACAATACTTAATGTCGTCTGACATGAACTGTTACTGGAAATACCCTGGAGAGTGATGTCAGGAATACAAACTGAATTTTCGTGCCCACACATTCCAGATACAAGGGTAAAACACGGAAATAAGAATTCTATTAAAACAAACGAACAGTCGAATAAAAACAACCAAATTCTACTAAATAACCAGTGTTATTTAGCGGCTTTATTTAGTAGCGTTACTAAATAAACAACGCAGAAATATTATGCTGTTTGTATATAGTTTAAAACAAATATGTCTAGTTTTATAGGTGCTACATTTAGGTGTTTCACCAGGATTCTCCATATGGAGTCTACACATAAAAGAAATTGCGCCGTTCGGAAAAGTCGCTAAACATTCAGACATTCAGACTGGACGAAAACCATAAATAATTAAAAACAAAACGAGCATCTTACCTCGCCTCATTCCACCACGAACACCGATAAGAGTATCTCGTTTAATAAATAATCTGCCCCTTCTCTCAAAAACACCAACTGTCGCCTTATCGCTCGTGGGCATGTGCGCGCGCTGACTGGGTAGAGGCAAAACTGAGCGCGTGAAGCTTCGAGCTGCGTGGATAAATAACTGAGAGGCGATTGTTCCCTGAGTCTGGAATGAGAGGAATGCAAGGAGGCCCTGTGGGATCAAAAGCAGCAGCACAGGGGAAAGAAGGAGGAGGAGGAAGAGCATAGAGGGAGGCGGGACCCCAGGGGGGCGGAAAATGATTTCAGAGCTACAGCAGCAGAACCTCAGCTGGCTGCTGGTGTCATGTAAAAAAAAGTTTGATTTTTTTTTTCTTTGTGAGAGTATTTTACATCCTTGCAACTTTTAAGATTAATGCACGTATAAACCAATACATTTAAATATATAAAGACAAGCTAACATTTTTCTATGGAAGAGCGTTGGTAGGTATTCACAGAAACATTTGAGGAATGTGATAAGCTTAAAGGAAATATGATTCATAAGAAGGTCACGGACCGTTAAAAAAAATGTGGGAGTGGAAAATAGTAATGTCTCTTGCAGTTATGCGATCTGGACCAGCCCCCACCACACCCTCTTTTAAAGAAAAATAAGCACATTGTTATGTCATGTCACATTCACTTACTAACATATTATGAAGATTACCCTGTAAAATAATGTACTTTAGTGTTTCATATATCTAAAACGAGGTGATGAAGACATCTAGTGTTTTATTTTACGTCCGAATCAAATGCCAATATCAGATTTGTCTTTGTGAATTCTCTGTGTTCAAACCATAACTCCATGTTATGGACTGAACATGCAGTTAAGCAATACATAATCATCTAATGCACAACAACAACCTTTTTTTCCTTTAAAAAATATTTTTCTTATAAGTTAGAGAAACCCACAAGGTCATGCTGCCCTGGGAACAAAGCCACATCACCACCACCAGTGATTTAAATTAACAAAAAAATGATGTATGTGATGTTTTGGTGAAAAAATCTGCATTTTCTCTTAGCCAATGAAATATCTTCAAATCTCGGAAATTGTATGCCTTCAAACATCAGCTTTTTTGGAATCCATAGATGTAGAAGAAAAGCCCTTTGTGTACACATCTTAACTTAAAGGCTTCAGCTGATGTAACAATTGATTATGCTTGAACTCATACGATGTCTGTAAGCAGATAATGAAAATCTCACGTTTTCAAATGCTTAAAGCTGCACTGTGTTACAAGCTGGATTGTACGTCACGACAGAGACCATAAAGAAACTGGGTTAACGGGTTCCATTATAGCTGACCATACAGATAAGTGCTAATATATAATTGAGACATGGATTAATGTTTTTTGTTTCATGAAAAGTTTTTTTTTGTTTGCGTGGATCTGGTAAATATTTAAGCCATGGCCCGTGCCAGTTAATTGCAGAGTGTGTGTTCCTGTGTGTGTGAACACGGCGGGACAGGGGAGGTGGGGGTGTGCCGGGAGCGAGGCATGCTGCCTGCCAGCTGTCCGTCGACTCAAATCCCCGTCCCCTGCTTTAATAAGAGCTCTGAGAGATGCATTGTTCTCCCCAAAAAGCAGACATGACGGGGGCAGCCCTGCCATCTGCCGCACCCCACCGCCCCTCCATCACCAGCACCGCCAGAGCTTCATTCACAATCACAGCCATGCATGAAGATGGAGACACTGGGATCAGCTGGTGTTGGGGGGAGGTTGTTGGGGGTCCAACAATGAGCGGAGGCTTTTCTGCAAGAAAAAAAAAAAGCATTGTCCTAATTTAGCGGCTGGAGTTTATGGAAGAAGTGAACAGGCCCCTGCTTGATACTGTAGCCTAGGTCGACAAACTGAAGGTTCACTTGTTCACTTGTCTCAAACGAAGGCAAGCGTGTTGATTTGCATGGCAGTTGAAGCCCAACAGTTGCTGAAGAATGCTGAGCAAGTGATAACAATCCAGTTCTGCAGAGTTATGATTCAACTGGAAAGTCAAGATAAGCCCGGGGTTTAATACCTCACAATGTGTCGTTTCTCTGAAGAATTTATGGTTTACTGTTCAGTGTCAAACATCCTCATATCTGCAGGTTGAAAATTAATTTAGGGTAATAATGCAGGCAAAAGTATGTATACCCTTTGAACAGTTCCACATTGTGTGACGGACCAACACAAAGCAGCTGCTTATCTGTGAATAATATATATTTAAATGTGCAGTGTTATGTAAAATTGACTTTTTTGATCTTTACACCCTGTTATTATGTTATTCTCTCTTCAAAAACACTCCTGGAGTGTTGGAAACGAGGATCCTCCTCAGAGCTGCAGTTTCCTTAAAGTGCTGACCTTAACCAAGACTCCACGGCCCAGTTCCTTCAGACTAGCTAGTAGCAATTAGCAATTACCTTATGGACCTGTGTATTAGATGAGCTCATTATATGAGCTACTTCTCAGTGCAACACTGGTAAAGATGTTGAAGGGTTAATAGAGGAGCCATGTTGTGATGACTTTCAGAAGGCAGAGTTTCGGAAAGAAATTTTAAAGAGACAGAGGCCCAATTTCAAGTCAAAATTCCTTTAAGTCACATGTAAATACAGTACAGAATTTTTTCAACTAAAGTTTAGTTTCTTGACTGCTGTACAATGGCATCATGTACCTGAAAAATATGATACTGCCCCTGTAATATTTGCATTACTTTAAATCACCCCTACTCTGACAGCACTAAATAAAAATACTTCTGTAGAACAGAATGCTTTCATAATTCACCTAATCATTAAAGACCACCCGTAAATGCAAATGTGTTGTGAAAAGAGATGTTTGTCAAATATCAATTAAGATAATAATTGCTGTTCACACATGATCTCCATCCAGTCTGAATGAGTTTGATCCATTTTGCAAAGAAGAATGTGGGGAGGAAGTTTGATTCTAGATGTCCAAAGCAATATTTGCAAACACTATACTTTTGCATACCAAAAACAGCGGACATTTTGCAAAAACTCTAAACACAATTGGACTTCTAATGTCTCTTAGTTATCCTGCAGTCATTGTGTTTGTTTCGGTCATGCAAAGTATGAGAGGCTTGGTTGGGAACAGTCGCTATATGGAGTCTGATTTCCGCTGTAAAGGCCAACTAACAGATTCCATGTTGCAGTGCATCGACTCTCTTTGAGGTCATGGCTTCACTCCTATAAGCTTCTGTCTGCTTTGCAGGCTTTTTTCACACGTTTGCAGTAAGTAAGAACTTGTACTTTGTATTTCAAAAGGATAATTATACAACTTAAACATAAATGTCAGCATTTGTTGAGTTAAATCAGATTATAGCTTTTAGCTTTCATCTTCAATGGCGAATGAAAGCTTTAGAAAAACAAGAATCAAGATAAGAATAGTCAATAAAAAGGTATGGTAGTTTTATTTATATAGCACATTTTCAGCAACAAGGCTGTTCAAAGTGCTTTACAAATTAAAAGGAAATACAAACAAAACAACAAACCAAAAGAAAGGCAAAACGGTAAAAGTATAAACTACATATTGGTTCCCCATGTTCAATAAGAATAAATATTCCATAATTTATGAACTAGTTGCGGTTTCTCTTGATTCTTGTTCTGATAAAACTAAATGTTGGTTCTTTGTGTTTAGTAAGATTAGTGGGGTATAAAACTAAATGTTGGTTAAAAGAAGTGTAAAAAACAAAATACATTAGTTTAAAGTAGAACACTAAAATGTTGTCCACTAACTTCTGTCGGCAAACAACTTCCCCATTACAACCCATCATGTTCCCAGCAGGTCCATTTCACAATGTCTCTGTCAACTATTTGGTGATGTTAAACCCTTTCACTGTTACGACTGATAATGGACTACAGTTCGGATCTGTAGTTCATTATCCTGGTTATCAGCAAATCAGTACAATTAGCTGGTTTTCTGACTGAACATGGCAACGACTGTGTACCATCCTCAGCCGAACGGATGTCTGACTCGCTTTAAAGTAGTACTGAACTGACTCTTCAGACAGCACAAGCTACTCAGTAGCCATGGAGAATCATGTTTAGGGAAATGCTTCATGGCTATCAGGGCACCCACCATGCAACAAATAGTAGACCCTCTTTGGACTTGATTTAGTGCTAAACTGGATTGTATTACCACATCAGTACAAATGTCAGCAACTAATGCAGGCAGTCACACATTCCACCCTGGAAAAGTGAGACACAAACCCCAAAGTAGACAAGAACCATCATGAAATGAGGTCAGAAGTGAAAAGGACACAGTCATGCTAATGTATGAAACAAAAAATGTGAATTTGATTTGAAACGCTTCATTTCAGTTATGACTGCCATAGTGTTTTAATCTTAACTAAAATCGTTGTCAGTGTTCGATGCAAACATAACCCGGCAAGAATGAGCAGATATAGACAGAGAATGGACGGATGGACTGATTTGTCATTTAATAAAGAAATTTGTTTCTTATAGGAAATACAAGAGGAGTATGAATTTATATAAATTTTGAAGTATCAGTTTTTATGTAGATTTTAGCAAAAAAAAAAATCAGACATGTCAAAAAAAAATTCTGCCTCAGTAATCAATGGGAAAATCCTTATTGCAGTAGTAAAACTCTTCGTATAATTACTGACCAACTTTCTGTATGCCAATATTGCTATTTTGATGACTTATCCTTCATGACAAGCTGTAAGACTTTGACATTGGAAAGACTCTTTGCCGCCATCCCAATATTTTTCTGCCTTCACCTGTAATTTTTTTTATGTAGGTAAAAATTAAAAGATTTCTTCAACCCTCCTGCAGCCTTAGCACGACACACAGGAAAAGCGCAGCAGATGCCACGGTTGGAAAACGGAAAAGCTACGAGGGTTTCCCGTCACACCGTCAGTTCCCATAACGACGCAAAAAAACTTTGTAATAGCATAATCAGGGTCAGTGACACTCCGCCGGGACTGTGTACGGGATAAAAGTCTCAAGCAGTCTCCATAGGATTTCATATTAGGACTACAGCAGAGAAAAAGGTACATTTTTGCTTCAACTGCACTCACATATAAAAATATAGCTTGCTGCATTTGATTAACCACCAGAACACAGTGTCGCAGACAAAAAGTCCTTCTAATATAATTACCACAAAAAGTTATTTGCTCAACCACCACACCATCAAGCTGTTTTAACATTTATTCAAAAAACAGCACTAATTCCCACTTGATTTATGGATGTCTGAAATACATTTTTCTTCTAGTAAAAATTCAGGTATCCACAATGTTCATTTGAGATAGAACATTTCTGATAGACTGCTGATGCTATACTGATGCAAAATGAAGATTTAAAATGATTTAGGTTACAGAAATGTCTGTAAATCTTATGTACAGGAGGCGTCACTTTCTCTCTTTGGTTCCCTGGATAATTTGTTTGCTTTCTCACAGTAAGTGATCAGCATTAAGGATCACTTTTCCCCGTTTTCAGGCAGACCAGACTTTACTTGTCTGGCTCGAACCAGAGTTCAGATAAGCCGGATTCCCAACTCACAAATTCACTTCTTTCCTCCAAATGGGCGTTTCAAATAGTATCAGATTCATCACTCAGAAGCATCGTTACAGAAAAATGCTTCTCTGATCATTTATTTTCCTCACATTCCAGATGTAGCAACTCACAGTTCAGTGAATGAGGTGGGATAATCTGTCACTCTATTCACTAAGCGTATATGACGTATTTCATTATGTCTAATGACTGTTAGTGTTACGATACAATTGCTTATTACATAACCACGATTCAAGTTTAATGGAAAGATTCATTTCTCACACCCTTCACTACTACTTATGTCTGCCTTTTGCACAAAAAAAGTAAAGCTGGTGTGAATAAGTGCTTGACTTGCTTGAACATGCAGCAATTATTTTTTTCCCCCACGACTACACCCAACATCAACACGAGCAGCTTCAGATACAAGCGAGTTATGAGTTATTGTGTCATTCCATTCCTCGGAAATCCTATAAATCTATCACCCTGTGGATTTACCGTCTCATTTTTTCCAGTGTAAATAGGAGGCAAAAATGCTTAGGTAAACAAAGTAAATGAGATAATATTTATACGTTTCATACAAACCAAAGCCTGCTGATGCTTCCTGGTAAGCTCAGAAGCAGGATTTAGTGTTTTACTTTGTTTCTATTCAGAAGAAGACGGACAGCTGGTTGGCGTTTCCACTAAATGACTCTCCAATAGCACATTTTCTCTCGTTTATTTAACACCGTCTCGGAGTTTCAGGTACGGTTACTGTCAGACGGAGCTTTAAAGGCTGGCCTCTTGAAGGCCGTTAATGGCCCGGCTTACTGGGTTAACACAATACAGACACTGATCTGAGAGCAACAGCCTTGTTACGTGAGGTATGAAAGGCTTGGCGCTGGAGCAACTCCCTTTGTTTCCTGCAAAAGGAGGAAATGGCCACATTCCTCACATTACCATGTGCAAGGGGTCTGACCAAGCCTCCCGTTAGTGGGCTTCAAACGGCGCAGAGTGGCGGCTCTCTAATGACACTCTTGTAACTTCAAACCCTTATTTTTTTATTACAAAAAGAGAGGGAAAAAAGTGTGTGATGAATGGTGTACCTGCTCATTTGCTCATGGCTGAAGAGTTGGAACCAGGTATTATGTGTTTTCTGGGCAAGTAGTGCTATTTTATAGCACAATCACGTAATTATGTTAACTTCAGGTGTTATATATAAAAGCATTACTTAAAAATATTTAACTTCATAATTTAACACCTTGAAATTGGGTCTCTGTCGCTTTAAAAACTCCTGTTTTTTCTGAAACTCTGCCTGCAGAAACTGATCACAACTTTTTACCAGTGTTCAATTTTAGCTTGTCACAGGACAGGACATGTTTCCAAAAATAAAACCTTGGTGTGAGTGAATTTTAAAAGTAGAATTTGGGACTTTCTGTTGCTTTTGGAGGAATTACTCCTTCGTCCCTTCATGGCTTTTCAGCCCATGTTTGTGCAGGAATGGTTTCAGGGAATGACGCTGTAAAGCATCTTCTGATTTTATTATGGTCGGGTCCATGCACACATTTGGTTGTGAAACATGTCCATCTTCCGTTTAGGAAGTCAAAAATTCTCTTCTGGACATCTTGTCAGATTTCTTTGATTTATCCATGATTTCACACTATCAAGAAGCATGTTGTCTCCAGTTTACTTAAATGCAGCAAATTAACCAGAATTAACCAGCTTATTATGGTAAGATTTGACTCTAAAGAAAGTAATAAAAACCTTTTTTCTTTCCCATTAAGAAAGTGGGAATAATTTTGCTTTTTCTAACCAACCTAAAAAAGGAGACTTTAATCTGATTTAATGTCAGATAGCAAGAAAGAAAAAAAAGCTACCATCTTTTTTTTAAGTGTGAAATTAACTGTAGGCTTGTGCTTTAGTGAAGAAAAATAAAGCAGCCAACCAAATGCCAGTAGCCATGTTGGAGGGCAGTAAGACAAAAACATTTACACAAGTGTGACTTGTTCCAGGTCCAGCAGACATGGGCCTCTTGCTCTTGGTGACACAAGAAATTTCTTACATTAGCAAAAAAGTAAACAAATGACACTGAGCTGGTGAGGAACTGTAAACAGGACTTACGCCTCAGGGAGACGCCGTTTACAGATAAGACACATATTTTCGTTTGTGTCCCGTGGGCTCATTCCTGCTACGCCTTTCGTTCTGCATAATTTCAGAATAACTGTAACAAGATAAGGATGGCAAATATCTGGGTCTCGTTTTATTCAAAGCATTGCATTTATCCCATCAGGCTGCCAGTCTATGCCTCCCTGTTCTGTTCAACTGCTCTTATAGATGAACGTGGACAAGAGAAACCAAAGAGGGAAAAAAGGTGAAATCAAGGACACAATGCTTTCTGTTAGGTTTTTCAGGAAGCATTGTGAAAATTATAATTACGGACCTATGAAACGTATGAAAGAAGTCTGTGTCAATAACTGCGTTTTCATTAACCATAAAAATGCGCAAATTGAAAGTAGAAGATAAATTTGGTTAATGGAAACCCAAATTTAGGGGGAAAAACTCCAGTTTTTCAAAAAAGTTTTTGTGATATGATGAGGTGATCTTTCAGTCGTATCGTATTTTGATACGACTGAAATGCATCTCTGGTCACGTAATCACCAACCGAATGTTACTACTGGCGGAGTAGACGACGAAGACGGCAGGAAGTGGTAAGAGGATGATGTTTTTTTCCGTTATGTGAACAAACCTATTCTCGTGATTTGTATTTCTTATTTAATGGAAAACTCTGCAATTGTGAAAATTTGTATTTATTTTTTGACATTAGCGGAACATTGACAAAGTTTTGCGCAGATTTGCAATGGCAGCGCATCACAATCCCACCTCTCTTAGCTCTGACTACACATCCACGATCTTGTGACAATATTGTCAGCTTCCGCTGTTGGATAAACTTTAAAATTCCCCCGTCCATTATTACTTCAGTAAATAAACAGTGCTCTGTTGTGTGACGTCTACCTACATCTTTCTGAGTTCAGCATGTTGACGTTTTTTTTGTTTTTTGGGTGAAAAGATCGATACTGGGCCGTTCAGACTGCCGTGAAAAAGCTGGATGTAGCTGGAATACAGGCAAAGAGAGTGGATTTTGGGTCACGTTTGCTGTATGAACAGCCGCCACCATCATGGAAATATACTCATTGGACATCTGATGCATGTAAACACTCCTCAAAGCAAACCCAGACATCCCTTGCTCCCACTGGTTCTGAAAGCTTTGGAAGACGCTGAGTTAAATCTAACTGCTTCAGGGAAACAGGCCCTGGGTGTTTGTCTCACAACAAGGGCGCTGCTGTGTGTCAACACAAAACATGAGCGTTCTCTGGAGTGCTTGTGGTGCCAAATACCTTAGGAAAAAAAAACAACGCCTGAAGGAAGATAAAAATACAATTAGCTAGAGTTTTATAGGTTTATTGTCCATTCATTGCCTAGATTGAGCAACCGTTAGAAGAACAAAGGTGAGTTTTGTTGAAAGATGAATGACGTATTAGCTTTCTAAAAACAAAGAGGATGGAGTTTCATGGGATATCACAGGGCTGCAGGGCCAACAGGCAGATGTTTGTGTGGAGACAAAGCACCGAGTATCTCCTGCCCTCCAGCTCGGAGGCAGAAGCACCTGTCGGCTTCCACTATATGGACATACACACAGACTGCAAGCACAACAAACGCAAAATATGAAAGGAGGCCTCCGCTTTCATTTCTGTTAATAATAAAAGTGAAGAAATATTAGCGCCACTTGAATTTTTCCTAATTTTCCATAAAACAGAAGGTATTTTATAGGGCTACAAACGGTACAAGGTTTACAAGTTTTCAAAAAACTAGTGTAGTTTAATGTAGTCTAGTTTTTTTTAAGAAAGTAGTAGTTCCACTGGCAGATTATTTAACTTATAACATGGGAAAAATTACTTTTTAAGTGAAAATCTACTGGAACTAGTACTTTTTTTTACATCAACATTAAGGAACTCACTTCCAACAAGCTCCTGAATCTTGCTGAAAATTTTATAGCAAGTTAGTTTTGCCTTACTTTAAGTGCTCCAAGATATGTCCATTAGAAACTCTGTATACTCGGTAAGATTGTGTTTTTGGAGCATAAACATACACCTAGAGCAACAATAGAATGGCTTAGAAACAATGTTTTGCATGTCCTTTACTAACTGAGTTGTTTCCAAATTGTATAAAACATTTGGAAAAAAAAGAAGCATTTTCCTTCCAACTCACAGATGTGCACTACTGTCTGTCATGTGAGACTCAAATAAAATTTATGAAGGTTTGTGGTTCAGTAGAAATCCTGTTGTAGGGAGTTCTGACAGTGAAAAAATTCCTACAACAACTTTAACATCTTATTTAGTTGAAGTCAGCTGTTGATAGTGTTTTTTTTCCCCAATGCTACATTTCCTTCAATCTTTCTGCTTTGTGGTGAACATGTGTACGGACTCGAATGACCCCCCTCCCCCCATCCCCATCTGTGCAGATACGATCCGTTTGGAAACAGATGGCCGAGCAGAGCCTGGACTTCCAGGTCAGATCAGGATGAGTTGAGTCCTCCATCGGCCCATTGGCCAGTGTGCAGAGATTGATGGCTCAGTGCTTGAGACCCAGAGAGGGGCTGGTGTCACACAGAGAGCAGGTGGTGGACCTCTGAGACACAAGCTAAACAGCTCACTGCCCCGACACCAACAGAGGGCAAAGGTTAAACACTGGGGGAGAGCGACTAATAATGACTGTCGGGACTACCAGCACAAGAAGAAGACAGAGGGTTCTCAGTGATCAATGTAATATTACCATTTCATTTTGTTGAAATTCTTTCATCACAGATGAAGTAAAACACTTTTTTCAGCTCAAATGCCCCAACATAAATCGACTTTCAGACAGTTTAATGCTGAATTTATGTTGCATTCGAACTTGTTATTAATCTATGATGGAGTATTAGGTCATACTAATAAAAACAATTTAATTATGAGACATAATAGTAACCACAAGAATAAAATCATGAGAATAAAGTCAAAATAACAGAACAGGGTCACAAACTGACAAGACAAAAAGTCAAAATTATGACAACAAAGTCAAAATATTACCAAAATAAAGTTAAAATAATATGACAATAGTCAGAATATTTACAGAATAAAGTCAGAATATTATGAGAATAAAGTAAAAATAAAGTTAAAAATATGACAGTCATAAAATGAGACTAAAGTAAAAATTAAAATCAAATACTTGAATAAAGTCATAGTATTTAGAAAACAGTCATAACAATACAAGATTAAAATCAAAATATAAGAAATAAAAGAGAGAGTAAAGTCATAAAGTTGAAATAATATGAGAAAAAAGTCAGAAAGTGGGGAAAAAATATTTTATTCTGATTATATATATATATATATATATATATATATATATATATATATATATATATATATATATATATATATATATATATATATATATATATATATATTTCAATTTTCTTAGCATGGCTTTGATACGTCGTCATGCTAATGAAAACAAACATTATTAGCAGTCAGGGTTGACCTACTGACAAGCTGCTCTGGGAAAACCTGCCTCCTAACATTCACATGGATGTTATTTCAGCACCTAGCTAAACATCACCCATCTGCTCTCACCTCCACCCACCACACACTGGAAACCTGCTGGCTTCATTCTGTTACAGCAATTAACAAGCAGCAACCAAGATAACTTCTGCTAGCCATACAGGCTAATAACAAAGCATTGTGTATTAGCTCTGGTGCTAATTTCCACCTGCAGCCCAGATCAGCTGGTAACTTTTAAAAAGGAATGTATAGAAAACGGATATATGCTGTTAAATAAATGTAATTAAAAACTAAGACACCATCAGAGATACAATCCAACAGCACGCAACCGCATAACATCCACACTCCCAAGAGTTCATGATACACAGCGCTCACTTATATTCACATATATTTAAAGTAAAAAGAAACATGAATTAAAACAAAATACACTGTAAATCCAACTTGTTTTGTTCTCGTTTTTGATGTTTGTTATAAGTTTTATAAGCGGCTCCATCTGGTTCAGGCTAGTGAAAAAACTAGTTTATGGACTGGGAGAAGGCAGTGGAGCTGGGTGTTTCCACAGATTATCTGGCCCATACCACATTGTCACAACATAGTGACAGTTTCAACAGATATGTATGTTTATGTAAAAAAAAAAATAAAGTTACATACTAGAGCTTTCAAGCTCAAAAACTGTTTGCTAACATCAGATGTTGACTGTGTTCAGTGTTGGCCCAATCAGCCTACGACCCTTTTAGAAACATATGACCATTGGCTGAAAAACTACAGTTTAAAATAAGAACCTTATTTATTATGCTAATAAATTATACCCACTGTACACTTTCATAACTAATTCTCTGCTCAAAGTCGATGGGAATCTGTCGCTACACTTTGTTTAGTCTTGGCCCCTCATGGCGCTTTGACCAGTCATTTAACATTTGATCTGACAGCTGAGCTGCTTCCGATGGTTTAACCTGTTCATGGAGTCGCTTTGGTTGACCCATTGATTTATTTATCGATGTATCTGAGCAGAGTGGCGAGGATTATCATATGGAAGCCGACACGGTTTCCTCCGCCCGCCCCCACCTTGGTCGCTAAAGTTTGACCTTGTGTTTCTGGCAATTTGCTCCTATTGTGAATCACTTCCTGATAGGAGGTGCTCTGGGAGACTGGCTCAATCAACTGCAAAGGAATGTGACATTCCACTCTAATCTTATGGATGTTTCTTTGGATTTCAGAGACTGATTTCTGCCATTTTCCCTGTTGTGTCTGGAGAAAGTGTTTCCTGACTGACACCCGGGCCATGCTCTGCCTTATCCACATGACTACAACACATGGTTCTCTTGTCACTAGTAAACCACTTGCCATCATGTTTTATTTTATCACAAATATCTTGATGTTTTATATTTATATCTTCACTTATTTATGGTTTAAATTTTAAAGTCTTAATATCTACAAACTTTTAGATTCTTGTTTCCTCCGTTCATCCTCTGAAATTGTTTATTTTTCTGAGTTTCAATTTTTTCTGATATCATTTGTGAATTTTTTTTATCAGTTTGTTCCTGTTTTTAACCTATGGGAAGCAATGTATGTGACTGATTTGAATGAAGAGCAGCTACATTTTTAGGTTAGCTAGTGCAGAGCTAAATATTTTAGCTTGCTAACTAAATATTTAGCTTGCAACTGTGCTATTTACAAATGACAAACATAGTGAAAATATAACTTTGAAAAGAGAACCCTCAGTGTTTTTTCTCGTGACTTTTTAAATAATCCAAATTACTGCTGTTCATTTTTGACTGTGTAACTTTTCCACTGTGCTGTCTTCATTATTTCCCAACACCAGTGTTGTGAAAACAAGCCGTGTAGTACATTCAGTGAATATCCTTTATCTTTTTATTTATAGCCTCTGAATGTTTTTATTCCTTTGTATTGAAAAGCTTCTGTTGTGTGTTAGGATTCATTCTTGTTTGTGTAAATAGCATCCAGATGCATGTTTCCAAATAGCAACAGAAACCGTTTATGCTCGCTGAGTTGTACCATGTCAGGGGAAAGCTTCGGTAAACACAGAGCTTGTTAAACAAACACTGTCTTGCTATGATAACCTCTCTGACCAGATGGGAAACGCAGAGTTAAAGGGAACAGAGAGTCAGGGGAGCAGAGGGGTCAGACATCAGGAATGAGGAAATCCCACCCTCGCTCCAGCACATAGAGAACAGGAAGTGGAGGCCATTTGCATACAAATTGTTCTTCAGTGGTGTAACACATGCATCAGCGTGAGGGTGGGTTACCAGCAGAGCAATAATGTAAATCTCCAGGTCGGTATAATGTGTTAGATGGGATCCTTTGTCTGCAGGTGGAGATGTAGCTCAGAAAAAAAAACCCTCTTAGAATAAACCAATAAAATATGCATTCATAAAAATATTTAATCTATATTATCGATGCGGAGACTTCTCTCTATCACAACAGACGGGTCTGAATTTTCACTGTTTCTTTCACAAAGTCGTTCTGGTTTATTCATTTAGAAAGCAGAACCAATTTATGGTTAATACACTGCAAAAACACAAAATCTTACAAAGTATTTTTCTTCTAGTTTCTGTTGCAAATATCTTAGTGCATTTGAAACAAGACAAAACTAACTTACAAGTTAACTTTTCAGTAGGAGCTTGTTCCAAAGTCAAACACTCCTTAATATAAATGAAAAAGTACTGGTTCCACTTTTAGATTATTTTACTTATGTTACAAGTTGCTTGTAAGTTAGTTTTGCCTTATTTCAAATGTACAAAGATATCTGCACAAAAGATTTTGTGATTTTGCAGTGTAGATAAAATGCTACTGAACTGGTAATAAGCCTTTCAGTCTGTTGTATTAAAGCAGGAGTCAAACTTTGTTCCCGAAACCTGCAGCCAACACCTGCTGTTCACATCAACGTCCTCAGGGTAAAATGAGCTCAGCTTGGAAGGAAACAAAAGTAGCATTTTGTTACAGCCCAGAATTATAAAAAACAAAACAATTATAAGTCTTATAATTCTAAATTTCTAACAAGTTGATACAATAATTATTAAAACATGATAGCAGGGTTGCACATTTCTGTATGGGATTCCTTTAGTGCCAAACGTATGTTCTGGTGCTTATGTAAGGTGACATGTCTGTGCTGTAGCCAGCATGGTGCTGTGACCCACAGGTTTAGACTCATGCTCTAAACTTAATTTTCTTATGTCAATGCTTAAGAAATTCAAATTCATCTCTTTATGTCTATACCACTGAATTTATTTATTTTTATCCTTGTGGGATCAATAAGATATTTTTGAGTTGAATTTATTTATTTTTCTCTATTGGGTGAAAAAAAACAACAACAAAAAAACACTTGGTTCACTTCAAAATACCAAACACAACGGTACGAGATTTATGAATAATCCTCATCTAGAAGCAACATACACAACCACGTCCAGTACACGGGGAAAACGGGTTTAGGTAAGGCTGCATGGTGGCACAGTTGGTAGTACTATAGCTGCGTTTCCATTACAGATGTGAGCAAAAGTTTGTCAATGTTTCGTTAATGTCAAAAAAACACAATTTCACATTTGCTGTATTTCCATTAAATAAGAAACACAATTAAAATCACATGTGAATAAGTTTGTTCATGTGATAAGTCATTAAAAAACAAGCCGCGCCGTGATCCTCCAACTACTTCCCATTGTCGTCTTCTTTGAGGTTGATGCCAGTAGCAAAACTTTTTTTGAACTTGCTGAAAAAATGTTGCAAATAAAATTCAGCAATTTTATTTACAAAATGTCAAATTACTCAATTATATGATCAGTGGAAATGCAGCTCCTGTACAAATGTTCACCCGGTAAAAAACACTAACATAATTTATTTCAACTTAAAACTTTTAGTTGTTGTTAAAGGAGACCTTGTGCAGCCCTGCATAAAACGCTTACCTGCTCTCTCTTTGGTGAAAAAGTTAAAATCTCTCCCATCTGTCACGTTTTGTTAACTTGCGTTATAATTGTGAAAAACTACTGAGGAGAATAAAATGGAAAACCTGTGGAGAAAACCCTGTGGAAACCTGATGGTCTATGACACTGTGGGAGCCGTCATTGCAGGTGATGACAGGCTTTTCTGTGATCTTCTGAAACACTGACAGGTTTATGGTTCGTGTAATTAAAGACATAAACACGCGGAATCAGTCAGGCAGAATGTGGCATGAAAGGAGGGCGAGGTGAAGAGGGTCAATGATGTTTTGATTCTGGTTCAGGAGGCGGAGGATTCCCAGATTTTAGACAATTAGGAAATGCATTCCAGCTGCTGCATGCTCATGTAAACCTTGAATTTTGTAAAGCGATGGGAAACTTTTGAGTTTCTCAGTAAGAACATCTGAAATTATTTTTTTTTAAAGGCCATTAAATAGCAGTAGCAATGAGGGGTAGCATGTTGCGTAATGATTTCAGCGTCCTTCGAGTTTGGAGCTGAACGGGACAAGGAGCAGGATGTTCCCGGAATGGGAACAAGGTCCGATTCTGAGAACAAATGTTCCTGACAACACCATCACCTACCCCCCGGACTGCAGTGGCCTCAAAGTAATGGAGCATGGAAAAGAAAAGAGGAAAAAAGGAAGGGAAAAACGAAAAGGAGCGAACGTAGCGTCGGCTTATGAAGAATTGAGACCTCAGAGAATGTTGATTTTACTGTCAACTGTTCTCAGTTATTGGGAATAAAAACATAAAACATTTCAAGTAATCACAACTAACAGCTCTCAGTGGCACAAACTATAAGAACATAACAGATATTTACAAAACAAAAGAAGATTTAGATAATTTATATGTGCTATATAAAGAAGGCTCAATGATAACGATAACACTTAATTTATTTTGCATACTTCTATTTCATTTCTATTTAACATCTTACATCAAAACTTTCCCTCCTACCATAGACACACTTTGATTTCACTAACCTTTTAAAATCAAACCCTGTTTAACAATGAAGAACTGATTTAGTTTATTTTGTATCAAAATAGTTATTAAGAAATTAGTTTACAAGTACAAGGATTGTTTTTACACATAACAAGTAACTTGGGTCCCAGTACTAAGCCTCGTGGAACACCTGAAGATATTATACTCGGCTAAGATTCTGAATTATTGCTTTTAGATAATGCTTCAACATGTGATTTGTAACATCTCTCGTTCCACATTATTCCTGTTTTTGAAAAAGTAGCGTAACGTCTAAAATCAATAACATTGCCTTAAACATGCCCACCATAATCATTTTCACCTTCTTCTCCTAAAAGAAGAAGTTTTTAAAGTCTATGTCAACATTGTATTTGCTAGAAATCATTTTGGCTTTCCTGTAACAAGCTTCTCACTGCGGTTTGCTGGAGCTTTGGTCCATTCCTCCTGGCAGACGTGGTATAACTGGGTCAGGTTTGAAGGAAATTGAAACACATGGATGAGCCAGACTTTCGGAGGCCCGACAATTCCTTCCTGAACTTTCCGTGAAGTCACCCATTGACACGCTCCTACTTGAGTCAAATGCATGCGGGTTGGCCAATCACAAGATGAACCATGATGCAGACATTTAGGATTTGCTCCCAAACTGCTCACAGACATGGCAATCTTAATACGTAAACGTCTCGGTTAAAAGAACGCAATGAGAAATTCTAGAAAAAACCCAACTTGCTCATTATTCTGGAACTTAGCGAGTCATATTCGTAACCCTATCTGACCTAAACCAGGAAAGTTTAGTCGGATTTAATGCCAGATGGTGACATTAAACCACAAATCTCCAATCTTTACCTTTTCTGCTTTCAGTAAACAATGCATTCATTTTGTCCGTACGGTACTGGGGAAGGAGGTTAAGTTTATTTCCAATTAAATTTGAGGAAAGGCGTCATTTCCTCAGGCATTCCAATTGAAAAGACGTACAAACCAAAACACGCTGAGCTGTTTATGTCACCATGGCTGGAAGAATGTAAACTGGCTCTTCCCCACTCCTATTCATCAATGAATGCCGGGATACTTTAAATGGTTTTTTTTTGTTTGTTTTTGCTCCTTTTCCACTTTATTCATTTCTGCAGTCACGGCCCAGGTCTAACTGGAACCCGTTTGGTACTGTAGAGATTAGCAAGCTAACAACTGGAGATGATCCAAATTGAAGGCCCCATTCGCTGTAAATGAACAAGCAATGTCCTGAATAGTTTTTGCATAAGAGAATCTAACATCAAAGCTCACTCTGTAGCCCAGATTCCCAGTTCTGACTGGGCTGAATGTCATGAACAATGTGTTCTAATTTCCAAGAATTCTTATTATGTTCCTTCAATTAGGGTCTGCATGGGACGGCCGCGGGGGTTTTAGGATTGTTGTGGTTTGTTCCAGTGGAGGATAAAACAGATGAAGTTGTTTGCATTCCCCCCTTTTTTTCAGGACATTGCTGTGGATAAAGTAAAGACAGAGGTTTTGACTTTACGTGATGGATTTCCCTAGAGTGTTCAAGAATGACTTGAAGTATGTTTGCAACAGCCTCTCTTTTTCCAGGAAAAGTATGAGGTTTTTATTTTGGGGGGATGTGGATAACACTAGCGTTGGAGTTTTGATTGGGTTTAATAGATACACATGCCCTTTGTTGATGTGTTTTATATCAACTTAATTACTGTATGTTTATATATTAATAAACTATAAGATTTTCAACTTGAATTTTTTTTCAGTGTTTCAATATAAAACCCCCCTCAAAAATACAAAGAGATTGTTCTTAGAGTGCAAATGCTAAAAACTTACTGGAAATGTGTTTCATCTGTAAGATAAAAGGGAATATCATGTATTTTACAGACACATTGTGGTATTTTCTTGCACACTCCATTGTTACAAAATGCTATATATGTATATAAAATATGACTTAAAAGAAATTTGACTCTTTGAAGTTGGGCCTCTGTCTCTTTAAGAAGCTCCTGCTCTTTCTGACACTCCACCTTCAGGTAGTCACGACAACAGTGTTCGCCCTTTACGTTGTTTACAAACATTCCTGTGAGATTTGGGCTGAGACTCGCAATTCTAATTGCGGTGTTTGCCAATTGCTGCTGTCCCTGCAACACATCCTCTCCCCATTTACAAAATGTTAAAATCTTCTTCAGGCTCTGCAGATTGACGGATTACATGGCAACTTCTGAATGGAGACGTGTTGCTGGGGGGGAAAAGCTCAAGGTTTCTTGCAGAAAACCTGCTAAGCCTGGTGGTAGTAGCAGTCCACTAGCAGCCCAATGCGTTTTGAGTTCTTTTTTTTATTTCAGAGGTGCATGAGCAGGCATCATAATATGGAAATACTACCGTGTGGCCAACGGGCAGGTGCAGCGACGGCACAATTGGTATATATCTCCTCACTCCCAGTTCAATGTGTCAGCTGTAAACCTAGCTTAATCCGTCTTTACTCTCGCTGTTATCTATTTAATAAACAAACATTGCTTAGCCTGGTGGGGGGCAAGTAAAGCCTGGTGGCCTGCCAGGCTTTTAATACACTGGAGAAAACCCAGAATTTGGCAAAGACATTTAGGGTGACTATTGTGTTTCAGCTGGAAACTCCATTATTTTGTATCAACCAGCAGAGCAACTGATGGCAAGGTTCACCATCTAACAGCCTCAAGCTGCTTACATGAAACTATCTAACTCATTATTCTCCTTACCTGCACGTCAATAGCCAAAGACGTGTCAAACTTGGGTTATGGCACCATTTCTCTTCCCCTGTACAGACCAGTACAGTAAAGTCTGTGCTGTAAGTGGGGAAAACAATACATCTAAATGCACTCATTGTGTGCTGGAATGCATTCTTTTCCTCTGGGTTCTCTAGGCACCGAGCGTCGAACGCGCCTTCCAGTCTGCAGAGATTTCAAACGCGACCTGATGCAACTTGACGTCGCATGAGACGTGTTCATCAGCAACCTGCACCCACTGCCTGCGACCCCCCACCGTCCCAAAGCGTGCACAGCCCAGAGAACAATGAGACGCTCCCCTCAGCATAAAGGGCATTGTTGGAGGCAGAAGTAGGACAGACACACGCGAGGCACGTCAGGCATGTTCTCTGAGGCCCCACCATGGAATGTGCGACAAAGAGATGCATACAGGCTGCAACAATTCTGGGAAAAAAAATAAAATAAATCGACTTATCTGGTGACAGAAGTTTAACAACTTGTTTCAGGGCGAACCGTTTATCCCATGTAATGCTTTTAGTGACCAGCTATGGGGCTTAATTCCATCGTTTACGATATAAAGGCATTATGAACATCTGTGAGTCTGATGACTCGTTTCCAGTTATCTCACAGAACCAAGGTTGCTCCTTCATGCTGACTGTTTTCCTGGCAAGCTGACCCGTCTGTTTAGGGGGGAAAAAAAATACCCCTAACCTGCACCAACCTGGAGCAATTCAGCAGAGATAAGTCAATCATTTGCACAAACAAACCATCTTCATTTTTTCCCATGACAAGTTATGATCTTTATGGAGATAAGGAAAGTTCCCTAAATACCTCAGATATCTCAATTTATCAAGATGGATTGATAACATGACCTGATATTTCCACCAACACCCTCCTTTATTTATTTTATGAGCGTGTTGGATGGGATACGCATTCCTGCTTTATAACGGCAACACACCTAAATCCTGATATGAGCCGGGAAAAACCCCCCTGCAAACATACACGGATTAAACATGACCTGGTTGCTTCATTGCGTTTGGCTTGATGACACAGAGTAGTTTACAGCTCCCTCTGCTGCTGGTTTGTGGCACTGCATATAAAGCCCAGAAATAAAACATTTTGGCCTCATATATCCACCTTCCAATGCAGAAATACATATTTTACTTTAGGCAGTCAACCATTTAAAAAAAACATTATGCAACATGTTATGTTAAAGACATACTTCAAGACATGGGTTTTCAAGCTTCAGTTAAATAACAAGATTGACTCTAGTTCATGGATTTTATCTCAGCATTTTATGATATCACTCTTCAGAAACTAAGAAAGGAATTTATCCTCATTTCCTAAACTCTTGTCTTCTTGTCTCTGGATGTTGAACTCTCTGGAAGAAACTGCAGTCAGTCTACATTGGGTGGAAAAAACCTTCTCCAGCTATACCACACTGAGAACTGGAGTTCCTTCAGGTTGTGTACTTTGTCCACTCTTGTTCACACTAACAAATACAAACAAGGGTTGACCGATAAATTCATTTAATATATTAACAAATTTCATTACATTTTTGGAAAATCATTTTTTCCCCACACCAAAGCACTCGCTGGGTTTTCATAGCGCCCATCTCGAGTTCCTGTCCCTTCAGAGTCAGCAGGCAGGCTAATGGAAAACACCAAGTGACCTCAGAAGCAGAAACCACCAGTGTGAGATACAGCTTTCCGCATCAAAAAGTTAAAATTATGAACCGTTCCTCATTCTAAAATGAGTGTACAACCTGTTTTATCCAGGTTGTACACCTACAAGTAAAATGAGTAGATCTGAATTTAGTTAGCTCTATGCTAATGACTTTACATTTAATAACTTGGTTTGATTTGAAGTAGCCTTTATGGAGAAGGACATCAACATTAGAACTCAGCTTGTTCAATAATCCCTTACTGTGAAGCAAAGTTTGATGTTTTTGCTAATTAGCCCACATGCTGATAGCCATGTGGTGCTAAAGTTCCACATGCAGAACTTTAGCACCTCTGAACCGAAGGAATTCCTGCATTGCCAGCCTTAGTGCTGTTTGTTGGTGTGTGTGTGTGTGTGTGTGTGTGTGTGTGCGTGTGTAATGGGGGTGTATACAGAACAAGCATGACCACATATCAAAGTAAAAAGTCAGAGGTCTGGCAGGCTGCCGACCACCACTTACTTCTCTGTTTCCTGTAATAACAAAAATGCAAAACACATTTTTTTTTCTTTTCGTTTTTTTTTTCTTCTTTTTTCCCTCAATTTATTTCCATTCTTTCAATGTGTCCCTGATTTAAAACAAAGCTATAAAAATGCATCTGGATACGACTCTGCTGGCCTCTGAGTCGTCCACATGGTCGACATTAACATTCCGCCAGGTTCCTAATGATGAGGACGGCGCGGGCTGCAGGGGGAGGCTTCATGACAGCGCTGGCATGGTGCACACATTCCTGCGCTGGACAAGCTGCAGAGTGGGTGGGACTTGGGGACAATAACTGTCCTCGAAACACAGGATAAACCTGGTAAAAAGGTCGGCTTTTCCCAAAGATTACACCGAACACGTTCTCAGGAAATCTGATTAACGCACCGGAGAAATCTTGATCGTTTCACATGTGTAGAGCAGGATTTTGATTTATGAAAACCTGAACTGAAGATCCTGACCAGAGGGATTTCTACAAAGACGGCAAATCAGGAGAGTTCAAAGTCTCTGAAATGAGAAGCTAGTAAATCCCATCATCTTAGCAACATTGATCAATACATCAACGCCAATATTAGCATTTGTCATACTAATATTGAATATTTGCGATACAATACTTGATATTCCGAGTGCAATGTTTTCATAGTAATAGTAACTGGTTGATGAGATGCCATTTGATGCCCATATTTACTCATCTCAGCATGCTCAGTGCTTAACGTAGCTCCAAATGCCAGCAGCTTGGTCTTCTTTCTGATTCGTTCAGATAACGATTATTCAACAACTAGAAGGCTCTCATAGAGCTGTGAGAGTTCATCCCAAGGTGGTCAGCTGATCCTTAAATATGAATTCACAGAAACGTCACAAGACGAGATGACGTCACGGCAACGCATCCTGCCAAGACCACGTCGTTCATCGCAAACAGACAAGCTTGTGATTTTCAACACGTCAAAATGCGTAGTAAATTACGAAGCGGTGCATTCGACACTCATGAAACCATGAGCAGGTGTTC
This sequence comes from Poecilia picta, assembly GCA_033032245.1. Taxonomy (NCBI): domain Eukaryota; kingdom Metazoa; phylum Chordata; class Actinopteri; order Cyprinodontiformes; family Poeciliidae; genus Poecilia; species Poecilia picta. The sequence continues at coordinate 5,536,783 of CM065356.1, read as the reverse complement.
ATTAATGAGTCAGCAGAGTCATACACCTGTTTGGTACCGTTTATCAGATATGTTAAGGCAGAAGGGTGGGGTCACGGCGCAGAAGGTCGGGGTCACGGCTCGGAGCCGGAGGGCGACCCCGAGCCGCTCGCCTGGAACCTGGACACCGTCCTGAAGTTGTTCTCCTTCATGCCGCGGATGTGGCTGTCCAGTTTCAGTCGCAGCTCGTTGGACCACAGGCTCTCCTCCTCCAGGAAACGAGACACTGCGCTGCGTGTAGGGGACAGCGCCTCCTGGTGGACAGGAGCACAAACTTTAGAGCATTTCAAGGAGAGTTTTCAAACTTTCGGAACCACAGTTTCGAGATGAAAACAACACAAATGAGAAAACGAAAGCAAGTTTCAATCCACCATTACATGAGGTGAGTTACTACAGTTCATAATGTTTTGTGATAGTAGCCGACGTTTTACAGAAGGATCAAGCTAAAATAACTTTTTTGTCTCATACAATGATTCTGTTTTGTGTATTTTGTTTTTTTTCTCCCAGGCATTCATTAACATAACATTACACACACAAAAAATGAAATGGAATAAAAAATAGGAGGGGTGGTGCAGATATCACATTTACATAACAAATTCCAGTAAAACCAGTACAGAGTCACCAATCTGGATATTTTACCTCAATAAATGTATTTATAATCCATATTTGATCTTCAACCAATCATAGAGGGATAGAATGTTTTTGCTTTAACTGTATTTCTTTGTGTTTTTTGGGTCGCAAACTTAAAATACCAAAAAAGCGTTTAGACTCCGAGTCCACTGGATACAGAAGTCCAAATAAAAACTCATCCCACTTAAAAGGAATTGAAAATTAGATTTTGGTGATTCTCACTGACCTAAAACAAGAATGTAGTTTGATTTAACTTCAGATAATTGGAGAAAAAGTGGCTTTTTATCAGCTGTAAAAAATATGGTTTCAACGGTAAATAACGTTTTTCAAATTTAAGCTTTTAATCAAAAGTTAAATTGCACTTTATTACAAAACTGTGCAGCTTGAATATCAAACAATTTCAAGGACTTTACACAGAAATCAAGAACTTTCCAAACCTTGAAAACATCGAATTGAATTCAAGTATTTTCAAGGATTTCAGGCAGACAGATAGTATGAACCCTGTGACGCCTGACTGCAGCTCGGTCATAGAAGAAGACTCACCTCTTGGCCTCTGGACCTGGAGGGCAGACAGTTTTCAGGGCCGGAGTTCTGGCCCTCAGCAGCAAGTCTGTGTGGAGTGAGAGCTGTGGCTGAGTTTCCTCTGCTCAGTCCAGGACTGCTGGTGGAAGAGGAGGCAGACGAAGAGGAGTGCAGCTGGCTGTCTTTGGGCTCTTGGCCAGGCGGCTCGTTGGAAGACTTTGGAAAGACCTGAGGCTCTTTAAAGAGCCTGTGGATCTTCCTGTCGTAGCTAACGGGCTGAGTCCTGCAACGGCAGCCGTTCAGCGCGTTTCACCGTGGAAATGTTTCTGCTCCCATGCGGACGCACCACCTACCGTTCTGGACCAGGCTCCACCTGTGCCGTCGTCAGGTTGTGTCGGTTCCTCTCCAGACCCGTTTCACCCTGAGCGTCCAGCTGCACGTGGTGCTTAGTGAGCGCCTGCCTCAGCTGCTGGTTCTCCTCTTCCAGGCTTCTTATGGAGGTCAAGTAGTGCCGCTGCAGCATCGCAGCGGAGGATTCATCCCCCTGGGGAGAGACGGGCGATCGAGAGATGAGGAACACAACCAAGAAAGAGCAGAACTTACTTTAAGGGGAAGGATGCACAGGTTTTCTGCACGTTTCACCCACTTCCATTTGAGGCTTTTTAAGACCATTAATGAAATTTAATCCCTGTATCGCGACAGAAATGGACAAAAGAAATTCACATATTATATATAATAATATCTTTTTTGCACAGAATGCACCTGGCCTTACATGGGTGGCAACTGAAGATAAATTTACACTTACCAATGAAACTTTCATAGTGCAAGTATAAATAGCTAGCAAGGGTATAATAGCTAAGAGGGTTTGATAGCTAGTTAGCAACGGTATGATAGCTGGATAGATGGATAGAAATTTGTCTTGGACATCATGCACAGATTTAAGACTTTTTAAGATGTGTGATCACCCTGTATTAGCTGCTGTTGGGTGATGAATACTGAGAGACAAACCTTGGGAGAGCGAAGCTGCAGCGTCTGCAGCAGATCTTTCAGATGCTCGTTCTCAGCCTGCAGAGTCTCCAGCTGTGCCTGAGTCATCTGAGTAACGGGAGAGGAAAGAATCTGGGTGGTTTCACTAAACCCAGCAGAAAGGTTAAACATTTGGTCTTAAAAAACGTGAGAGTCTCATATTTTGTCCTCTTTAACAGCTAAAGAGGACGAAAAATCTGCAAAGTGTGGCATACATTTGCATTCATATACTTTTAATCCCTCATCTGACAGTAGGATGAAAATGTCAACCTACCAAGACATGTTCACTCATCTAGAGCAACAGCCTGGATAAGGTGAGCATTAATCTAAAGGGATCCAAAAGAGAAGAGCAAGTAGAAAAATTTCTTCTGGTCGGATGAAGCCAAAATTTTGTGGTCTAGCAGAAAAACCTTCATCATCCTGAACACAACATTCCAAATGTGACACCTGGTGGTGGCAGCATCATGTTGTAGGGATGATTTTTGTTACAGGCCTGAAGAAGCTGGTCAGAGAGGGGAGATGGTTTAGTTCAAGTTAGAGGCTGCAAAATACTTGAGTCTGGCATAGAGGTACACACGTCCAGCAGGACAGTGAGCATTAACACCCTGACCAGATCCAGACTGAACACTCATGTATTTCAACGGTCCAGTCAAAGTTTCGGCCAAACTCCTTTTGACAATCAGGGGCATCACTTAAAAATAGTTGCTATCTGGGATTGTTTCTAAGAGACGGATGAGGGAACATCGTCCATCTACGGATGAGGAAAGCTGAGGCTGAATACAAAAACACGCCACACTTTTCGGATATTTGTAACAACAACAAACAAAATTCCTCCAGGTTCTTTTTTTGTCTCATGGACATTTCCAAACCACACGGTCCCAAACTCACCCTGAGCTGCGAGGCTACCTCCGCCGCCCGCTGCACCTCATTGCGAAGCTGCTGCTGCATGCTGGCCGAGGAGACGCTGAGCGCCGAGATGGACACGTCCCGTTGGTGCAGCTCGCCGGTCAGTTTCGACACCTCCCTCCTCATGCCCTCCACCTCAGCGTTGTGGGTCTGCCGCACCGTCTCCAGCTCCTCCTGGAGCTGCGGGGGCGACTCCAGACATGTGAGGGGCGACTCGACGCGGAGGTAGTGGGGGGCGGGGGGGAGGGGAGGCAAAGCAGAAAGAACAAACGAATGCCTACCTTTTTGGTTTCAGTGAGCGAGTTGTCAAAGTCTAGTGCTATGCTTCTCAGCTCTTTCTCCATCTTCATTTGATCCTTTTGCTGTCGGCTCATGCTCTCCAATCTGCGTTCAGACGAGAGGAACCACACCAAGGTTCAGCTTAATTTGCATAATTAAAACACAAATCAAAGATATTAAGGAAAAAAAAAAAGATTATAGTGCAGGAAGAGGGAAAAGCCTGATGGGTTTATATAAATAGTGGAGAAAATAAACAAACTATAATATGAATACAATACGACCCTTCGTCAGTTGATCCTGACATTATGATATACAGTCATCTCCAACGTATTTGTGGGAATTTAAAAAGTGTATATTTACAAGCATCGGGAATTTATCTCCACAGAAACCATCGGCGGAAAATGTCCGCTACCAGCTTGTGTAGAAAAGCGACAATCAGAGGAAACTGACCTCTACCGCTCTGATGCCGAGGAAGATGAAACGAGTCGAGTAAGAATGAAACGGGATATTTGATTCAAAGTATTGGGTCACAAATCTTACAAAGCAAAAAGCAGAAAATTTGAAAAATGTTAACATTGTATATAAACAGTGAATCTGTAGATGATGACAATCTGATAGAGCAAAGTGTTTTTGAAACCCAAAGTTTTATGCGAAGTTGTGGGAGAAAAAAAAAATATATCAGGCTATAATAAAGTGTTTGTCCACTTTCAGCTGTGATCAACAACAGCTCCAAATGTTGCTGATGATATTTGTCATTCTTATCATGATGCCATCCATAAGAGCTTTCTCATGACTCCAGCAGTCGCCCACCTCAGGTTCAGACCCGTCACCTCCGCCCTGAGGCTGGCCTCTCCGGCCTGAGCGCCCTGCAGCTTGTCGGCCATCTTCTCCAGGTCCTTCCTCATGACCTCCACGCCGGTGCATCCCTGAGCCGCCAGGCAGTGCTCCAGAGAGCTGCAGAACGACAGCAACACCAAGCAGCCCGACACAGTGAGGTTAGAGCGCCCACTAGTGCAGAAGGCGCAGCGTTGCATCCAGAAGGAGCTTTTAAATGTCCGCCCACCAGATGACTTGGTCTTTAGCGTGGAGCAACTGTCTGAGTCTGATGGCTTCATTTCGAAGTTTTTGCTGATCCAGGTCAGCTTCCCTCAAGGCGTCCGGTTCGTCTGACCACAGCTGTAGGTCAGAGGTCACGTTGGTCAACATGGGGCTTCAATGAGTTCAACTGATTTGACTTTAACAGCAATAAATGAAACACTGACCAACATAGTGTTTTATATAAGCAGAGTTAGGTTATAACTAATTACATTTCGTTCAGAAACTTTTTTTTTAATTCTAAATGTACTTTTAGGATTATTTTTACTACGCTGCCTTTTTTACTTTAACTTGAATAATTTTATCATGACATATTTTTACTCTTTCTTGATTCATAAGTTTTATAATGAAAGAAATTGAATTTGTTTGTTACTTATATGAATTATTGTCATTTTGGTCCTTAAAATAAGAACATTTTGCACTTCACTTTATATTTTGGTCTGTCTGATGATGTCATTTGTAAATATTAATTGATGGATAATTTGATCAGTTCCTCAATAACCGAGTAAACTTTTCTCCATTTGTTTGAATCATTTCTTGAACGGCTACTTTTTACTTTTACTTGAGTAAAAATATTTTAAAGTAGTGCTACTCTTACATGAGCCTAATCTTTAACTCTCTGCCCATCTCTGTATACAAGCGGCTGCATGAGCCCCCCCCCCCACCCACCCCACCCCCCATGCTGACCTGCCCTGGCTGTCCCAGCAGGGCCTCACAGGGCCGCAGACGCTCCAGCTCCAGCTCCTGGGACAGCAGGCTGCTGCGGGCCTTTTCCAGCAGAGCGCCGAGGTGCTGCACCTCGGAGCAGCACTCCATGTGCTCCTGATCCACCCGGCAGTGTGCACTCTGGGAGCAAAAATGCGGCACGGTGACAAACGACCACTTCCAGGTTCACGTCTCTCTCTCGCTTTCTGGTTCGGTTACCTTAAATTGTGAGATTTCCTCAATCAGGCTCTTATTCTGAGCCTCCAGGGTGGTGAGCTGCTTCTGGTACTGCGCCCGCTGCTGCTCCCAATCTGCAGAGAGCCGCTGGTATTCCTGCAGCAACCAGCAGGGTTAACTACACTGCCGTCTGTGCTACTGCTGGGTCCGATGTAAGCAATGCAAATGGAGATGCAGGAATGTTACCTTCAGCTGCTCCGACTCTTTTGCTGCTCCACTTGTCTGCTTGAGCTGTTTGCGCTGGAGTTTTAGGTAACTTCCCTTTAAATGGTCCAGCTGAAAGAAAGCCCGTACAACAGTGTGTTAGGGTCATTGTTAGTGGGGAAAAAAAAGAAGTACATTTTCACCAAACAATTTCAGAAATTTTAAAGAAAGAACTTGGAAATGTATGAGTTTGAAAATTTGAAGATTAGCTAGAAAAGACTCAGAAGCTGTCATATTGATCTCAGAAATTTTCTAAGAAAACATTTTCTTGTCATGACATTTTTTTTACTTTTAAAAAGTCAAAAGTTTGCGAACAAAAAATAAAACTCAGAAATGTTGAGATTAATCCCAGAACCTTTCAAAGAAACAAATGTTCTCATCATGACAGCAAAACATTTTAGATTTTAAAAAGCCCAAATAAAATTGCTAGAAAAAAAAATGCAGAATTTTTAAGATTAATCTCAGAAATTTTCTAGATAAAATGTGCATTTGTCTGAGTCTTAAAGGTTGAAAAAGTTCCAACTTTTGAAACTCAGAAATTTTTGAGAGAAAAATAACCGGATTTCAAACTTTGTGAGTTTTCCAGCAGAAATGTGCTCCTCTTGATTTTTCTATCTAAAGTGGCTCTAATATGGCGTAAGAACATCTACAACCATTCACTGGAACTTTTAATGCATCTGAGGAGAAAGAAAAAAAAACAGATAAACACTTGGACTGTTTGCTTCAAGATGTCTCACCTCTTCTCTGAGTTTCTGCAGCTGTTGCTCGTACTTTGCCACCACCTCTTGGCGACTTTTCAGGATTTCTTCCAGGTGTTTTTGAAGTACTCCAATCTGCAAACAAAACCCCTTGAACAAAAACTCCTCATGCAATAATTTGGATTCTTTAAGAAAAAAAAATGCCCTCCGCAGGGTTTTCTTGGCATGTTCACTTCACCTCCAGGTCCCTCCGCTCAATGATGTTTTTGGAGGTTAGAAGGCCGTCCTCTCCGTTCTTCACCCTGACCTCCAGGGCATGTTTCTCAGACATCCACTTCATCCTCTGGTGGCTGATCATGATGTCGATCTGTCTCATCAGCTCCTGGAGCTCTGGCTCGCATGACGACGAGGCAGAACTACAGACCAGATGAAAGCGCGTCTGTTAGAGCCAGTAAAACACAACATTCACGTTCTAATTCAGTTTGATGTTACCTAGAGTTCCGCGCTGATCCAAGAGAAGCATCCATCTGGATTCTTATTATTATTATTTTTGCTTCTTGTTGGTAAAGTCTTCCCTGGAGGTGTTAACCTAAAGGCTCCTCGTGTCTTCCACCGGCTGACAACAAAACAACTTGTGGAATCCTGAACGTTACACCGCCTCCACTGCCACCTAACTGAACTGGGCAACAACGACGCTTCAACAAAGCTGCTAAAGAAACGGAAAGGACTGATCTGAGGCTAAGCACTGCGGGTAAAACACTGAGGTTCATACAGTGATTTACTAGCGGCAGAAGTTAATTTAAAGCTAAGTTTAGTCAGTCCAAGGATATTTGTTTACATCCGTAACAGCACTTATGCCGCCTTTCACTCCTTTCAGTACAATGAGCTTCCTGTGGTAACCCCGCCTCCACTCTGTGACCTCAGCACGTTGTACGTCAACCTAACCGAAGCCAAGGTTCTCTAGTTTCAGATGGCGCTCATGGCTCGTCTAAATAGGAAAGTACTGTGAATTTAATGATACGGTAAGAGGTATGTAAGGTATTGCATAACTATGAATACATATAATATACAACGTCACTGTGTTGATAGGTATAATTCCCATTGTGCAAAACTGGTGAACACGTGGCTCGTTGGTCTAGGGGTATGATTCTCGCTTCGGGTGCGAGAGGTCCCGGGTTCAAATCCCGGACGAGCCCTTATTTTACAACTAGCTTTATAGCTGCTTTTCCGTTTTATTTATCTCTTGGAATCCGACAATTCTGTTGAGAGGGGAGGGGGGCCAAGGACACGCGCGCGCCAAGGCAAAAAGCCGTTACGCAGAGCGGATTGCAATGTACGACTCACCCACCGGGCCGCGATGTGTCTCTCCTCCCCCCCTCGCTGCCTGTGGCTCAATGTTAGCGCACAAGTAACCGAGCACTGGTCCGTGGACCGGGGGTTGGGACCACTGCTGTAGATGACAGGAACAAATGGAACACAATTTGTTCCTTTGTTGTTAGGTGTTCTAATGACATACGGGTATATGCTGAGGCAAAATACTAAAATCTTGCAAAACATAGATTTTTCGAAAGATTTGAAAATTAATACCTTCTCATACCCTCTCTTGTTTTATTCTGATCCAATGGGTTGTGGGGCTGCTTCGCCGGCCTTTTTGCCATTGCGTGCCTTTTGGCTCGTTTTTTCATTCGATTCTGAGAACGAAACATATACAGGCATCTGCTCCTATTTGCAGCAGTTATGTGCGGCAGGTTTAGTTTTGCTACTCAGAAATTGCTGTAGGGAGTTGTGACTTGTTTATGGGTACTCACAAAGTATTTCTACACGACTAAAAAAACAAAACTAGCATGCCTTTCCATTAGACTACGCGTAGATAATTGAAAATGTTGTCAAAAATCATCCGTTGTCTCGAAAACGTTACTGGTAACCCCACTTGGCGGATGACCAGTCGAAACATGTTCAACAGAGAAACGTCCAAGACGGCACCATGTCATTTCTGTTGGACTTTTCAGGTGAAGAAATTGATTTTTAAGAAAGAGCACAGCTGTTGCACGTCAGCAGCACAGGTACAAAACAGCAACCGGACTTCCTCTATCCTGTGGCTCGTTGGTCTAGGGGTATGATTCTCGCTTTGGGTGCGAGAGGTCCCGGGTTCAAATCCCGGACGAGCCCAATTTTTTTCTACTTATTTTTAAATAATTCACATTATATTCATAACAATAATATTTTGAATATTATTGCATATATATATATATATATATATAAATGTCTCAATATATATATATATATATATATATAATATATATATATATATATATATATAATATATATATATATATATATATATACGTATTGGGCTATATTTTTTAAAGAGCCCTCGGTTACCTCGGGCTCCCCATTAGCGTTGTTCCTCCCCTTCTACCCTCCCCACACCCCTCCTACAGCCTCAATCCTCCCTTCCTTATCCCTCCACCTGCTTTCGGTCAAACGGCGAACAAAGAGCGTCTCCACCTCTCTGCTCCCCCAGCTGTTGTTGGGAGGGTTTACGACCGGGTAGAAATAAAGAGAGAGACGTTCCTGTTCCGCCCGCACAAACGCCGCAGACAGTCCTGACAGGCGGCAGCCGAGCCGGACGCTTTCACTCTGTTCACAGCAGCGACACTGAAAAAGAGACGAGACAGATCGGAATCAGCTCAGCTGTAAGTACGGCGTTCTTACTGTAAGCTTTATTCTGTGAACTGGATAAAGATCACATGATGCTATCTTGCTTATTAGATCCGTTTCTGTTTCCTTAGTGCTCTTTTAAATTAGTGTTTTATAATAATGTGTTAACAAAGCAATCTAAACTTTTTACTGATGTTTGACTTATCTGTAGAAATTTGAATTTGTAGAAATTTTTTCTACTATCTGCTGAACTTGAGTAGAAAATTAGATTTTTTTTTAAAGGCTTGTAATTTTTGCAGCTTCACTAGTAACATATTCACTCATCATTTGATTCTCTAGGCAGAGTCAGCGTGGGAATTTGAATTAACTGCTTTGACACATCGTTGGAAGCTTTTCAGATCACCCTCAGGGATTTATTATTATTAATATTATTCACCGCAGCAGCAGAAGGAGAAAAACTCCCAGTGTGCGCCTGACCATGGTCCTGTGTGAGGATGGCGAGTGCAGCGTCTGCCTCCTGCCGTACTCCCGCATGGACCGGATACCCCGGGTTCTCCACTGCAGGCACACCTTCTGCCAGCTGTGCCTGGAGACGATATCCCGGCTGAGCAGCGGCTACCTGACCGTGTCCTGCCCGCTGTGCCGCCGGGTCACCTGCATAGGGCGAGAGCTCAGCCTGCAGGAGGCCCTGTGGGTCGACCTGGAGCTGTGGGAGCGGATTCAAGAGGCAGCAGTGGTGGAAGAGCAGGAGGAGCCGGAGGAGGAGGAGGAGGAGGAGGATGGACAGAAACGAAGAGTGGCGGTGCAGAGGGTGGAGGCTAAACAGCAGCCCGCATCACAGGCCGAGTGGTGGGTTCATGAAAAGAAACACCAGTGTTTATCTGGAAAATGAGTCTATTTTTACTCTCCCGCAAATTTGATTTTCCATAGCCGTTTTTTTGTCCTGACATCACAAAGAGATGGCATAAACATAAATATGGGGGATTGTTTCTGGGAACAAAACACACTGCAGGCGTTTTTCCAACTGAAGGGCTGGAATGATTAATCTGATTAATCGCAAGGAATCGATTATTGAACTAATCATCAACTAATTTAGTAGTGATCAATCGTTAACTGGAGCATACAGACTCAGAAAGAACAACTCGGAGTAATTAAGTTAAAACTGCACAAAAAATATACATTTTGAATTTGTGATTTTAAAAAATGTACTTTGTAAATATGCTCTAAGCCCAACTCCTCAAATGACATAACTTTAGACTTACCCGGTTCAAATAGGTAAAAAAAAACAAACTATGTTAAGTTGAGTAGAAAGGTTAAAGTTTTCACATGTTGATGTTAGAATGTTTCAGCTGCAGACAAATTGTTTGCTACAAATGATCAAGCATTCGCTAACAGAACGAAACATTGTTACATTTTAGGCAATAACATGTTTGTTATTTTAAAATGAACTGAATTATTTATTTATTTGCATCTTTTAATGTATTTTTACTATTGTTAAAAAAAAGGTTGAAGTGGTTTTATGAAAAATCTGCAGAATGGGCCAATTTTTTAAATCCGATTAATCGTCAGAATAATCGATTAGTGAATCAGTGGCTAGTTGCGGCTCTGTGTGAGCATCTGAGCGCCTTCAGGAATAAACGTAGGAATTCCTTACATACCGAGGCGTTGGCACGTGGGTGCTAAGCTGCAGACGTCCCATTAGCGCCTGACCTCTGCAGCGCCGCACTCTGGCACAGGAAGCTCATCTCCTGCCCCGTCTTCCCTCTCCTCAGCGTTTCCTGGAGGCCGGCCTCGGCGCGCCGCAGGCTGCCCTCTCTGTTCCGGATGTTCAGCTGGACCAAGCCGCACCGGGAGACCGTCATCCCCGGCAGCAACAACGTGTGAGTTTTCATTTCCAGGACGGTGGTTAGAGCGGACTCTGAGAGGAAAGAAAGTGACTGAAGATGTTTGTTTTTGTTTCATTTAGGGAAATGAAATCCTGGCGCCGACTCTCAACAGACGACGTCTTCTAAGAAACGCAACCAACCGGTGGATCCATTTGTCTTCCTGTTGGGAGACGGTTTTGTCCTCAGCTGAAGGTCTTCCCATTATTTCATCCAGGGTTAAATCTCCCAGCTGGTCCAGTGGGATTTAGTTCAGCTGTCCCAGTCCGGCTGACGCCCCCCAAGCCCCCTCACAGCAGATGGTCCGCTCTTCATCACTCAGTGTAACTTATTCTTTTCTTTATTTATGACAGTTTGTTGACAGAGTTTGTAATTAAACTATTTTTTAAATATTTCTCTTCCACATTTTATTTAAATGTCTTTCTTTGTGATTTTAAGGAATCATGAACTCCAGCTTGAAAACTATTCCCTCCATTTTTCAAGAAGTATTTAAGTCAGAACAAGAATATGATAATGTGACAAGAACTTAAAGCACAGCAACAACAACAAAAAGAAAGCTTTGCATAAAACACCCAGTCAGCCATTAAAGTGGATTATAATCTTCATTCATCGAGCAGCTGGCAAATTTTCCACATTAAATGATATCAGGGAACTGGATCGTCACTTTGAAGGGAACGCCCTGCGTTCCCCCTGCCTGGCTGTGTCTGTGCTGGAGGGTTCTGTTGTTATGAAGTGTGCCGTCTCACACACACACACACACACACACACACACACACACACACACACACACACACACACACACACACACACGCGCACGTCTCACTCCGGAGCCTCTGTTTCAGCACGAATTTGTTTCGCCTCAGTCATATTAAGGTCACACAGTGAGAATCCGTTAGTCGTCCCACTGGTTTAGCAAACAGCAGGCTACCTCAGCTGCAGATCTCTTAAAGAGACAGTCCCGCTTTAACACCTGTTTTTAATCTGACTGAGCCTTTCAATTCACTTTTCCCATGTTTTCATGTGAAAGCCGTAAGCCTCAGTGGTGATGTGATTTATTTGGGATTAAATGTGAGAGATCTAAACCACAGGTGTCAAACTCAAGGCCTGCGGGACAAATTTGGCCCACCACAGCTGTTAATGAGGCCCTCTACAACTTAGAGGGGCTCATTAACTTAAGTTTTAAGATAACAGCTACATGCTTGAATATTATTTTATTAGTCAACTCCAACCAGTTTTGCACTATGTAGGACCAAATTACATTATTGTGAAAATATATTACAGATGGACACAATTTTATCATTGTCTGACACACAGACATATAATATTTTAACTATTTGCTAACGGGTAATTCTGTCTCAAGTTTCTTTGAGTCTATTCATGATCAACGAACAAGAGTTTGGCCCCTCTTCTGTTATTCTGTTTGTATGTTTAGTGTTTGCACCTTTCTCTACCACACTTTTTTTCTTCCACTCAACTTTCTACAAACATGTTTGGATACAGTACTCTGAACAACCAGCTTCTTTAGCATCTGGTGCTTATTCTACCGACCCACAGAGAACATGTTTGGAATTAAATGGGCTCGTTAGGTTTTGACAACGTTTAACTTTTTCACAATATTCTAATTCTCTACAAAACTACAAGAGAAAAGGCTTACGATATTTTACTCCATGCGCTATCAATCTATCCATATAATGCAGGTATAACATGCTAAAAATATTTTTCATCATATATTAATTTTCTTTAGACATAACTATAGACTAAAGTTCTCCAACAACTCCACAGAGCAGCTTTGTGTGGTTTAAATACTTTTACAAAGCCTCATACATCCCTGTAAAATGACTGTTATCATAGAACTAACTTCATTTTATTGATTTTTTCAATTAAAAACCTGAATGCATAACCTTAACCGGGACGAGCATCGTTGGAGATCATCTCCCAGGCGGCGAACCTGCAGGGACAAGCAAAAGTTTCAGTTTCACAACACATTTCCTGACTCATCATGTGTTACCTGTGTTTATATTTAGGATTAAAGTTGAACTGAGAAGCAAGAAACTCCCAGTGATGTTACAAACACATTCTGTTACAAATATTCTGCCATTTAGCATCAGACTTATTCAAAGTATGTCTAATTTAATTATTGGTATCCATAAAATAAAACTGTCCATAGTAAGCAAACTCCAGATACACATAAATAAAAGTAAATGAAAGTTTAATGATCTACACACACAGCAGTGGCTGCCTAACATATTCAGGTAGTGGTGAGGCCAAAGAACTACATAACAACAGGGATTCCAGCAATCTAATCTTTGAAACAACACTGAGTAAAAACTTACCAGGGTTTGCTAAGTATATTAGGTAATACACATTCCTGTGTAGGGATGCTTAATCCACACAAACAGTTACAATGTCTGTGACGGTACAATACAGGTGAGCAGCACCTGATGGCAAACAAACAGAGCTTCTCACTGCAAGGAAACAGAGCTAACAAGTTAGTCACCTTTTGACTCAGGTTCTAAAAAAAGAACCGGAAAATAAAGAAACACAGTTAAGACAATAACAATAATCACATCAAACTAGATCATTTCCATATTAGTCCTGGAGGAGGAAAGTTATTTCAGATCAATGTTTTCCAGTTAATTAGTTAATTAAGAAGAAACATTTCTATTTCCTCTATTGTGTTAAAAAAAGTCGCTTCCAAAATTTGTCATGTTATATATAATCAATACGGTTTCTGAAAATTTCATAAATCTTCACACACTGCATCAGCTCCAAAGATTCTTCTAAAAACAGTAAGAGGACTTTCAGTCACTCCTAATTTCTTTTACACTTTCTGCAAATGAGACAAAATTACATTTAAAGTAGTGTTTGCCATTAGTTTATCCTGGTGCCATAAAAAAATATTAATGTGGACAAACAGCTTCAGCTGCAGGTGAACGGCATCTGTAGCAGAGATCAGACAATATTCAGAAATCAAAATAAATTCAAGGTCAAATAACTGTTTCAGGAGATAACTGTCATACATGAATAAAATGTTAGTTTAGTTCTTGTTCAACTGGTTTATTAGTAAGAATGTGTTCATTAGGTGACCATATTCGGTCACATATTGTTCTGGTTGGAAACTGAAAAGTTTTGGAATAGGCAGCAGCTGTTTGGGAATCATCTTTTTGTTGCATCTGATGTTAGATTTCCTGTCTGTCATCCTTGGTAATTTTTCACAGCTTTAACTAAAGAAATACTAATAAACTTTCTTGATGACAGGTGGCTGATAATATGCCTGTTTAAAAATGAGGACGTTGATAATAAAAACAAAACACATTTATGTTACATTTCCAAATATCCCCTTAAGAAGTTAAACCCCATATCTGTCTCATTTTTTGTTTATCAGGTGGATTAACTATATTTTTTGGTGACTAACTTCTTCCAATCGAATAATTACTATTGTAATTCTGAAAAAAAATTTTTTTATATTGTATAATCTCCAGAGGATTCTCCGCACATTTTACTCTCCTTTTTAAGATGTGTCCTCACTAGTATTGAAAATTATGACTTCCGAGGAATTAACTTTGACCCAACAAGAGCCTGTCATCAGAAAATAAAGAGCTACTTGCTAATTGCCAATTAGCCATGAATTAAGGTTTTCAAACTGCTCTTTCCTGTATCTGCATTTCTAGAAAAAAAAAAACACTTTTAACATGTTAAGTAAATGTTGGTTTCTTACTGTGTTGGACATGACAATCAGTACAGCACTGAATTATAGTTTAGTAAATAAAACAAAGATGATGTGATGTGTGATGCTATAAATGAGCAAGGATAGGCTAGCAGTGAAACTGTAAGACCCAGTTGGATTACTAAGAAAGATATCTTGTAACAAAGAATCAAATGTTAATGCATTTTAAATTAAGCTATTCATATTTGTTTGTTAAGCAACTACCAAATTGGGATTTAATCTAATATTAGTCAAAAAACATCTGTTGGTCACATTAATGAAGGAAATACAAAAAATATAATTTTAATGAAAAAGTTAAGACTCTTATGCCACAATTGATACCTAAAATTTGCAAGCAAAGCAAAGAATTTAAGAGCATCAGTGTTGTTATATGTTCGTGGGCATATAACCCTAATTTTTCACTTTTATATTGTGACTGCTATGGTTTCCTCTGATGTTGGCTAATAGGAAAGCTGAATATCTGGTTATATTAGTCTCACTGAAACTGGGTATTTTCACAGAGTCAGGATAGAAACTATGGTTCCTCTGCATGTTCACACTTGCAGGTTGTTGGTTAGTAAGAGTAGATATTCCTCTAAGTAATGGTGGGAATATTTTGCATAAAATTAGGTTTTTAACTTGAGAAACAAACATATGTCCATTTAAAACAATCAAATCAAATGATGAACAAAGGAAATAGTACAAAAGACACTCATGCAGAAGGCTGGTAATAAGACATTTTATTAACCATTTGTAGAGACATGCTAGATCTCTGTACAGTGTGAATGAGAACCAGGTCAGCAGTAATCAGGTGTGATGCTCTGATCTGTGATGGTACAATCACAAAAATCAGCAGGGAGACCACCCGGCCCCTGCTCCAACTCGCAAAGATCCCATTTACGTCCCTCAGTCCATCTCTGTGGAATGTTGAAATGGGCCGTCAACAAATAAAGGTGGACTCTGCCATATTCAGGGTTTAAATACAATGGAGTATCTCCAAAATTCAATCTGAAAAACAAATACTCTAGAGGTATTTGTTAGAGTGCTTTTCTTAGAAGGAACCACAAACATTTTGTTGCAAAATGGACCCACACAGAGCTTCCTCTTAGCATGTTGAGGGAAGTTCAATGGCACTTTATTTTGGTGTGTTTGTATTCTGGTGAACGTTTCCTGCGATATTTTAACCAGCTGTTTTACTATTTGGTTCATTATGATGGTTAGAGTTTGTTTTAGAAGTGTGCTCCATATATAGACGTGTGAAAACAGTTCAAAACCAACTCTTCTACTCTAGGACACACTACTCCAAATTGTATGGAAATTAACAATGACCATTTCCTTTAACGGTTTACATTTTCACTCTATATCTAAAACACATTCCGCAAAAGTGCTGTAAAGACTTCACATCAAAGACACATCAAATCGAAGTAGTGTTCTTAGCACTGGCTGACTTCACCACCAGAACGTTATGATAACTGACCCAAAAGGCGGAAAGAAATAGTCCATAATGTCAACATTTTCATTCAGTTTAAACACAAGCAGGAAAAAAAACCAAACAAACGTGGAAATACGTTATGCGACAGTTTCTTTAACGATCAGACACATCTTTGAATTAAGCGACTGTACAATTAGAATGAAGCGTCTCCCAACTTCATAATAACCTGAAAGGTCTACATGTGCAAATTAGTCTTTAGTCGGTGAGGAAACAGAAGGACAACGTTTTAAGGGTGTAGTTGATCCGTCTGCTCAAAGGGCACACGGCAGAGGGTTGGACTCTTCGCTGCTCGTTTACAGCGATCTGCATACACAGATCGTCATTAAACACATAATTCTCCCACAGCAGCTGGATGGACACAGTCCGTGACATACTGACCGAAGGTGTCCTTAAAGAGAGCTGAAATGTGGCAGGAGTGAAGTGACATGACAGTGGCCCTCAGGGGAACTGCGTTCTAATGCCGTTCATACAGAAAGCACAAATTTACACACACGGCAAAAAATAGAAAATAAAAAGGAAATCCAAAGGTCATCAGAAGTCAAGTATACAAACCCAGCTCTTAGAACGCTGTGCAATCAAGTCACTGGTGGAATATTACATTTTTCAAACTCGTGTACACAGGTAGACAGTACCTATGCTTTACAACTAGGCATGCATTACATACTCTGGACTTTACAGCTCGGATTGATCCGTAACGTCTGAAATACAAATGTGAGGATAACAGCAGGGCTACAGGCAGGAAGGCTGTGATTGGCTGTTCTGTAATTAGCTCAGATACTGAAGAATAATCGATGATAAAGCTGAAAACGTATTTTTTTTGCGATTGCCCACAATCGTCGTGGCACACAATACGGTGTGGTCTGTTCTTCAGACTCTAACATGTTGTCGTTTTTCTAAAGTAGATAAAGAAAAAAACTTCCAGAGGAATCCACCTTGTTATACAAAAATATGGAAAAAAGAAAGCCTTTTGCTTTTCCACATGGGAGAACTAAATCTATTCTCAGATTAGGGTTTTTTTGGGGGAAGTTTTACCAAGTCGCAAAAATTTTTCTTAACTTTTTCTGTGTGGCATTTTTGTTAAAGTTGACCCAATTTCACATATTGCTAGTTCCAACCTATGATCAGTGGCTGGATGAGGAAACCGGATCTCAATGTGCAAAGTCAACAGCGGCGTTAACCAATGGGAAGCAACGTAACAAAGCGTGTGGCGTCGATGATGGAGATCCACGGAGGAACCATGAGCACTAACAGGAGCAGCCGCTTTCAGTGGTCTGGGGCTCCTGGGGTTTGTCCAACTTTATGTCGATCACTGAAAAATATTAAGGAAGCCAAGCAAGCAGGTGGACATGATCATTAAAACTCAGATACATTAAACAGAGACTTTTCAAGTATTTATAGTTGCCCATCAGTGTTTCTGAAAACTGGAGCTAACAGATGAACTGCAGGCCCTGAACGCCTCAGTGGTCCCACAGGTTGATCAACTCCATAACTAAACACATTGATGGAGCGATTCTTGCAAAAGGAACAAATATCATCAAAATTATCAGAAGCACTTTAAGAAAATAATTTTGTATGTTATAAATCTATATATAGAGTGTTTTACTTTTTGAATTGAATGAAATAAATTCACTTTTTGGACGATAGGCAGCTTAAAAGAGAACGCACAAAGACACTAGCTGCAATGCAAGTTTCCAACCACTAGATGGCGCCTTTTCCTGACATTCCAATAATTCACCAATGAGATTCTAAATGAATCTGAGCAGAGTCTCAGCAGGTTTGGTGTCTTTCTGCAGCGATCACTAGGAGAGAGGTGGGTTACATCATGGAGGGTCGTTGGTCCGTCACACAGGGAGACTGGAACAACAACCAGGTGCGCACAAACGCACAAACACACACACACACACAACTGAAGGGGAAATTAGAGACAGCAATTAAATGAACAGTTCTGTTTTTGAGCTGTGGCTGTGAGCTGTGAGGAAGCTGGAGTACCCAGAGAGAACATGCCAACTCTATACAGAAAGACCCCAGGTTGAGGTTTGAATCCTGGAACTTCTTTCTGCAAAGCAACAATATGACATTGCAAAAAACACAAAGTGTTAAGTATTTAGTTAGCGTTTCGAGAAAGAAGACAAAACTAACTCATAAGTAACTTTGCAGAAAGATACTTGAGCTTGATATAAGTCAAAATTCCTTAACTGCTGAAAACATACAGGTCCACCGGCAGAATATTTCACTTATAACAAGACATTTTCTCCATGGTGAAAGGGAAATAACATGCTAGTGAAACTAGCACTTTGTCATCAGTATTAAGGAATCCTTGGCTTGTGAAACAAGCTCCGATATCCTCTGAAACATTATTTTAGGTTAGTTTAGTCTTGTTTCCATTGTGTTAAGATATTTGCACAATAAACTAGACTACAAATACTTGGTAGGATTTTTTTCAATGAAAACAGTCATGTTAAGTGAAAAAAAATCTGTCAGTAAAATCAGTACTTTTACTTTAATTAAGGAATTTCTGACTTAAAACAAACTCCTATATCTTGCTGAAAAGTTACTTCTAAGTTGGTTTTGTCTTATTTCATGTTCAAGATATTTTCACTAAAAACTAGCAAGATATTGTGTTTTTGCAGTGTATTAACTATCCCACACTTATAAACAAGGTTCTATTTTTATTCATTCTTTGCAACAGTTTTTTGGACAAAGAGAAAGCGTCCAAGTGATGCAGCCCAGTCCGTCTGCTGTATTATGATGGAGACATTAACGTTGAATGAATCCTGGCTTAAATCACTTAAACAATTGCCTAGCTAATGAACCAACGCTGAAAAAAAATAAATTAAAAACACAGTGCTATTCCAACTTCATCTTAGAGACACAAAAAGCCCATCCTGGCTAATCCAGACCTCCTAGTCAACATGAAGGTGCAGCACTAGCAGCCTCCTCTTTATGGGGCAACAAACACGTTTGGCCTACATGTGTGCAAACTAGATCCAAACAGTCCCAGCGTGGCTGTCAAGCGGCCCGGTACGAGGTGGAGTCTCAGGCTCTGGGAGCCGCCCGGCTCGTTCCCGCTGTTTTACGGTGGAGCGCGTGGTGGTATGATGTCATTTGAAGGGCAGCGGTTTGACGCGGCGCGTGCCGGAGCGTTCCCGCGTGCGTCAGCTGCCAACACCACCAAACCAAATGAGCCTCGTCAGTCATGAATATTTTAGCGGTGGGCGTAACTCGGTAATGGCTGTGGCTCAAGACAATTTGAAATTTCTCAAGAGTAGTTTTGTCGGCGCGGTTGTGTCAAGAGAGTGGAAGAGAGACTCGAATGAGCCGGAAGCTAGTTTTCACATTATTAAAAACAAAATAAAACGATACAAATCTGAATTTATACAAAATACACGGTGATGAATATGTTTATTATGCAGTAGCTATATCATCCTAATATATTAAGGGAAGAGGGGGAGCTGCAACCTTATTGAAAAAATTAACAGGGCAGCTTCAAATTAAATGACATGTGTACGTTTGGGTTTTTTTGCCCCTCCTGCTTTCAGGCCTTCATTTGATTTCTTTCCTCTGTTTGCCTGAGTAAAGCTGCAGGTGTTTGCGGCATGCTGCAGTAGTCTGGTTCATAATGAAACCCAGATGGGATCTTCTTGTCAAATTAAAGCGCTTTCCCCAGATCAGAACCTGATGAAGAGTAATCAGAGTAACTGAAAGGCAAACTGAATGCAAATCATGCTGCTTTGCAGGGAAATAGCAAATACATGACATGACGTATTCTGCTTAATCTTGTTCCACAATCCTCATTTTGTCATGGGGATTTTGTTGTGATAAACTAACAAAAAGTAGAGGTTACTTGTTCAGAGGGTTGCGAGTTACACATGAGCTTGGCTTGTGGCAAACTGCAAAAGAGATTTCTCACCAACTCTTTTCAACCAGAGATGGTCACAAATAATTTCTTCCAAGTCTCAAGTCTTTAGTCCACAACCGAGATAAAACATTTCTTATTAAATCCATAACATCTAGTCGGCCTCTGACCCTGCATGACTGTAGTCAGGAATCCAAACCCATACTCTGCAAAAACAATGAATCTGACACATTATTCTATTTAAGTACCTTTCAAATAAGACAAAAATTAACTTACAAGTTACTTTTCAGCAAGATATGAGCTTATTTTAAGTCAATAATTTGTTAAAATGTAATCTTTACCTTAACAATAATAGTAGGCATTTCTGTTCCAATAAGAAAAATAAGAACTTGTGTTAATGTTTTTTTTAGATTTTTTATTTATAATGGGTAGACTTACTCCAGTTTATTCCAGCCTTCCTTCATATTTTCCACTACTTTATATTTTGCACTAAGTGTAAATGATTTTTTTCCTCACTATGGCCTGGATAAGGTTGAATAATATTGGCAAACTACTTTCTAAATTCACATTAAGACCTCAGTCTACAATCTTAATAGCAAAGCTGATCAAATATGAGACATAAATTACCACAACAAAAGAAACAAACAGGAAGGAAGTGCTTCTATTTTGACAATTTTAGCTGGAAGTATCTTAGTAACATTGCAGCTAGCTTAGCAGTGACAGAAATGTCAGGGGTAAGTTAGTTTATTATGATTTCTAAATGATCCAAAGCCATTTAACACAGCGTTCATTTGGAGAGACATTAATGTAGCCATTATTATGAAGCTACAACAAAAATGAACAGATTGTTATGAGGCATTAACATCCCATAATCCACCAGATCACAGGCTTGAATCAAGATCATCCTTTCAAAATAAAACCGCTGCCATCTGTCATTCACATACTGACTTCCCTTCACTTTTTTATTACAAAAGGTTTAAGACTCTAGTCTCAGACTAGGAGTCCAAGTCTAGTCTAGTTTAAAATTGTTGCAGTCAAAGTTCCACATTTTTAAAAAATGTTTTTAATTTGCCATAATACGAGCTTACAAAAGGTTTTAATTACTTAATTTTTCCACAAAATACAGGATTTTAATATAGTTAATATTAGAGACGCAACAATCAGATATTACTGTCTGTCTCAGTCCTAATGTTGGGTAGAGGTGGCTGTGCCTGGTCCATAAAGGCAGATCTATTCAGTCTAACTCTATACTTTATGATCTGAGCGACGTCATACCTTATAATTTATTTTACATTATCTTTAGAATTCCTAATTACATTTTAAAATCGGTTAGAATTGAAGAAAAAATTTTGATAATTGATAAAAATTGCAATGCAAAAAAAATAGCAAAATTAGCAATTGATCAGTGAATTTGGATTGGAGTTTGTGGTTGTGACTAAAATGTGAAAAAGGTTAAGCATTTGAAATACACCGGACACCGTTAGTGCAGCCAGTTCCTTTGCTTTTGTCGGAGTTTTCCTGGTAGCCCTGATGACCTCCATGCTGATGTGGGTCAAACGCCGTGCTTAAACCCCGGAAGGGTTAACGACTCAACCATTAGGTAGGAAATTGTTTTCAGAAGCAGAGAGCGGAAACCAGAAACCTTCAGGCCTGCACATCCATCATGACGCGCTCCCTTCCCACCTCCAGTTTAAATGCACCGATTACAGTTTCCTAAACGCTCCGTGTGCTAACTGGAGTCTGATTTGGACCCCTCCGCGCTCTGCTTCAAATCAAACCTCATTCTTTTGAATCCGGAGTCTCCCTGCCTCCGTGTGTGTTTGTGTTTGGTGCGTGGAGCTGCTCCACTGAGCGACCGTGTCAGCAGAGACACATCGCTGCTGAGGAACTGTCATCACCAGCCATCCATCACCGCTCCTCCACCTCTCACATTCTGCCACACAGGGAAAGAAGAAAACAATAGTACAAAAAAGAAGAGGATGGAGCTTTATCTCAATCTCTTCTTTAGTTTCTTTAGTTCGCTGGCTGCGACTAATGAAAAGTTGGATCTCAGTGGATGGAAAAGTCTGGTAGGTTACCAAGTTTATTCCTGCAGGAGCTGAGTTCACAAGTAAATTACAGGAACGCTGCAGCGGGATGAGCGGGAGTAAGCGTTCCCGTGCTGCGCTGCGGTCTGCCTGATTTAGGTAGATAAATGCTGCCGCGTTCGTCGGGACAACAGGAGACCCCTTAGAAGTGAAGGAGTAATGACAGTGCAGTGTGCGCACGGCGCAACCGCAAGCAATTTTCTAGCTCATCTACAGTTTCCATAGAGATGCATCTCTGCGGTTGTGGAGTAGAGGATGTGGAGGGCTGTTGCACCCAGGAGAGGAACGGTCACAGAAACAAACGGTCGGCGCTCACAGACGGAACAAAAAGACAAAAACATACAGAACGATTGTTGATTTATTAATAATACTGAAGCACTATATGAGACGGAACCAGACAAATGCTACATCAATGTGGCTCTTGAGCAACACATATTTTTCTTGTAGTTTAACATATTGTTTTGTTTATTTCTAGGCCTGTTGCAATAATCAATAACTCAATGAATGAATCACATCATAAATTAAGCTCAATAGTTTCCATTTGAATGATTTATTGTTTCTCTTTTCTCTATTTCTACCAAAAACTGGATGCTTGGTCTCAACTAGCACTTTTTTTAAGGACTATTTTGTTTACAGAGACTTCATAACTCATTTTATTTGCTGCTTCTGTTTTATTTATTTATTTTGGATATTTAAAATGTCTTCCAGTTCCAGTGTTAAACATTCTTATATTATTATGCCATTACTGTTATTCTACTACTGTTAAACAACAGTATTATTTATCACAACAACTTCTGGGACAATTGACTGTCCAGCAGAAGTTATCGTGACAGACGTATTTATGTCAAACCTTGATCCAAATTCAGATAGCATGATATACATTTAATTTGTTTGAAAATAATGTAACCAGAAGTATAGACACATTTTACCCTCACCCCTTTTTTTATTTATACTACTTTATATATTTAATCAGATTATCAGTCAGATCCCAAACGATCTGAACATTAAAGTGTGACAAAAAAGGCAAAAACCAAATCCAGTTTCACAAATACTCATTAAACCCTGGAGATTGATGATGTGTTTCACACCTGATGGTTAGGATGGAGATATTTATTAAAATGCAACATTGACCGTATTACTAAACCAAATAAACAGCATAAAAGTCAGACGGAGTAGCAGAGCCTGGAGGTTCTCTTTTAGTTACTGATGGAAATCAAAACAGAAAACATCTCAGCAGCTCCATTTATCTCCAATAACATGTTGAAAAATGTCTCTGTTTGGCATATATTATTGCACCAAGAGCATATTTTGCATATCACCTTCACTTATTCTTCCCTTTCAACCAGAGCTGGTTTAACTTTGGGCGTGTTCTGCCGCTCCAACAGAACAGGGGCTTGTTCAGAGGCGGTCTCTGGTTTTAACGGACAGACATGGCCGCCTGGCCTAAGACGAGCTGATGGTTACCAAGACGATTTTCCCTAACAACCTATTTAATTAGACAGGTATCTGATGTTAAATAGATTGCAAATGTAATTCCGTCAGGTCGTTCACAGTGCCGTGCTGCAGCATTCAGACGTCAAAGTTTTTCCACCGTACAAACATACAGAGGAAAAACCCCATATTGGGATAACATGTGACAGACCAGCACAAATCAGGGAATAGTTGTGAGATAGAAGTGAAGTGATTCGAGGGTTTAATGCCAACAAAAATGAGAAAATGTTCTCAAATAACCTGAAATTAAATATGCAAGAATTGACACAAAACTGCATAAAATCCTTGAATGTATTTTGCAATACTTTCTCCCACATATGTAATAAGTTTATTATATTTTGTGCCCATTTATTACAAAATGCAGAGATGGGTCTTTTTAAAGAAATGACGATGTAATAAACGTTCACAAACTGTTTGTGTCCAATCATTAATCAGTAATCATCATACTAATGATAGTCATATTTTGTATGTTTTCAACTTGAAACTCTGGTCAACAAATTCCAAACTTTTGGTAACAGACTCTGTATGAACCTACAACACAAAACGATTCAAAATACCTTCAAGGATTTTAATACATTTTGTGTCATTATGACATAATGCAGCTTTAAAGATGTTTTATCACATCTTAAAGTTTGATTTTATCATTTTATTGCACATTGTGGTGTTATACAATCCTAAACATATCAGGCATACATGCATGACTGATATCCATTACTGATGCACTGGCCTAGTCAAAGTCCAGACCAAATGCATTTGAGACTCTTTGGCAAAACTTAACATTTGATGTCAACAAATGCTCTTCAAGCATTTTGACTGAGCTTTGGCAATTTCTAAAAAAACAGGCAAAAATATACAACAAAATATAAAAATTTTTATATGCTAAATTATTTTTTTTCCCCATTTCACTTCACGGTTATATGCTGCTTTGTGTTGGTCTATCACATAAAATACGTAAGTGTTTGTAATGTGAGAAATTGTGGCAAAAATCAAGGGGCTATGAACACTTACACTAAAAAGTTTTCTGTTCACTGCAACTGTGCTATAAATGTTTTTTTCAAAGGATACTTCCTTCTTTGCTGGCTTCCTGCATACTTTCCATCCCTGGGAGAGCAGCCGCCACGCGCCGGAACAGCTGGAAGACAGAAAAACAAACAGAGACACTGTTGTTCCAGACATATTTATTAGAATAAAAAAAAAAGAAAAAAAATAGGATTTTTAATGTTCCATATGAAAGAAAGGCTGTGTTTTTTTGTTATGAATCTGCTGGCATGATGTCAGTCTGCTGAAAGATGACACAGCCAAACAAACAATGAGACACTGCAGCCTTTGGAGGCTGAACTGTGACCTTTGTTTCGGCTGCACAGAGTGACGCTCGGTGTTTTGGTGAAGAACGGCTTCCTCTGTCTGCAGGAGCTGCTGCAGGATGAGCGCGGCGCCGTCCATCAACACCGTCCACAGACTGACAACACAGCCCGCCTTACACTTGTTTGTTCTTTATTCTGCAGACAACAGCTGCTTTAAACCAAACAACAAAACAATCAGCTGTTTAGAAACAGACTTTAAACCAGACGAGCCTTCTGCTTCTGTTTTTGTCTGGAATAATGGAAACCTCAGCGTTAGGTAACGAATGCAGTTCAGTTTGGAGAAATGGGCTAAGAGGAAAGAACTGAATTGTGATTGGTGGGCTGTCCGACCAAATCAGGGAGCAGCAAGCGCTCAAAGGGAGAGGGATGAAACTGGAAGTTAAACCTCCAGACACTGCTGGAAGAGGAGTAGAACAGAAATATTCTTTACTGTCACACAAAAATATAAAAAATATATTTTAAAATAAACTAAGAATAATATACTGCAGCGCAACAGTAAAAATATCATAATATGCAATTCAGTTATCAAAAATGGTGTACTCTGATCGAAGGTAATGCGCAACTGAGTAGAATATGTAGTACTAAATGTGTTTAAAAAAACAACAGAGAAATTACAATAAATGGAAAATAAAACTGTGCTAACAATATAGATGCACAAATACCAGCAGAAATGATTTTTAGAAATGAGCAAAACCTTATGTGCAGGGATGTAAACAGTTATTGTTAGGTTAGAGAGACTAACAGCTGCTGGGAGGAAGGATCTACGATAAGCTTCTTTGTACTATTGGGATGTCTATTACTGAAGGGGCTTTCTGGATCAGCAACAGCTTCATGCAAGGAGTGGGAGGGTTAAATGAATTGTTCACAACATCAGAGGTTTCAGGGGGATGTGGTTTCAGAATATTTAACCATCCAGGAAGCACAGCGGTTCAAGAACATCTAAACAAATGGAAAAAAAAGGAATGAAAGCTAAAGGTGTCAAGTCAAATGTAAATCAACTCAGCCCCTCCTTCAGTAATTTCTGATATTTGCAAAATGATCAAAACACCACAATGAGTTTTCGTAAGGTCAGATTTTAGCCAGATTTTTGTTAAAATTGAAAAATTCTCATATTTTTGTTTACCACAAATTGAAGAAAGGTTTTACGAATCCCAAACTGTGATGTAGAAAATATATGAACAGTGGAAAAGAAAAATCAGTGTAAGGTTTGACTCGTACATCTACAATTCAATCAAATTAAAAAAACACCTCGTTGCCATGGCTGCCACATCACAGCTATCTAAAACTAAAAAATTAGGAGTGAAAATCCTTGCAGCTGCACAGCAAAGAAAATCAGAAAAAACTCCAAAAAGGCAAAGACCTCTCAACCAAGAAGGTCTGGAAAAAGAAACCAGTACTACTATAACTACTCCACCAGGAGGGAAGCATTTGTAATTATGTTGCAGTTTCCTGTACAAAAGGTTTATTTCCACTGCAGGTTGTGGGGGAGGTAATTAGTTATACTTTCCCCAACTTTCCTCCATTTTTATGACGTAGTAATGCATAAACTCCCACGACAACAGCTTACACTTCAGTCCACCAATCTACAGCTACTAGGTACCACTTTGAGACACAAACTTAATTTTGTTTAGGCGAGCTGTGGTCTTTTATTATGACTCAATCTTGTTAATATTTACACTGAAACAATATTATAAATACATATAAAAAAAAAAACTGTCATTGATTTAAAATAGGGGTGCACCAATTGCAGTTTTCTGACCGATCGGCGATTAGTCATCTTTAAAAAGCCTGACTTCCTGATTCAAAATTCTGGCCGATACCAACTCTTTTGGTCAGAAATGTAGCTAAATATAGCATATACGTCGGTGAGTTGGCAACAGTGGGATGACGATTGACATTTTAATAGAGTTAATAATTGATTGACCATGATGTCCTGAGAAAGATTAGCACTATGCAAGCATATTCCGGGTTTTACTTGGAAAATTCTCACCTGTTTGACGTTGTAGCCCGTCTTGGCGCTGGTCTCGATGAACATGACGCTCAGCTCTTTAGCCCTCTGCTCGCCTTCCTCGATTGTAATTTGCCTGCAAATAAAAAGGGATCTTCATCAGCATCAGCATCTGAATCTAGACACAAAACAGTGGTCGTTATGCTCACATAAACAACAAGCCAAAAGAAGCTGTACGAGGAGACGAAAGCTCATTGTCAGTTTAGGCAGGGAGGGAAACAACAGGCGTGTTTGGGTAACTGGGCGAGAGTGATTAATTACACTGTGTGAAGAGTTAATGATGGCAAATTTGCATCATGTTCAAATGAATGGGGCGGAGACTGCTTGGTTCTCGCTGACACAGAGACACCATCAGGTTTCCTGTGAGCACAGAATGAGACCTTTGGCCGAGAAAGCAGCAGATCCAGAGAGAGGAAAGGCTAAATTACTTAGCCACTGCTTTTCTGGAAAAACCCTCATGTCACCATTTTGTTCTCATTCTTCTGCAAGTCAAAAAGTATACACTGTGTTTAGTTTAGTAAGCATATTTTCTAACTCCAAGTTGGATAAACTTCAATACTTAGTGAATTTAGGAATAGCAGGTAATGTGTGTCTGTAATGAGGCAGGGTGTGGCCTAAGGAGGTCAACGCACCATGTCAGGTTGTACTATTAGACAGCTTCTGTCTTCAGACAAAATAAGCCAAAAAGAGATGCAAATAAATGCGAAAAGTCAAACATTACCAGACGTCTGAGGGATGACACACTCTTGAGATTCCTAAGACTTTGTGGCAACATCACAGAACAATTAAACGTTTTGTTGCAAACAGTCAATGGGGTCGTAAGAAACGTGTAAAAAATGATGAAAAAAAAGATGTAAAGCTTACCGTTTACAATTCTCACTTAAACAGATTAAAATAAAAAAGTGAGGTCGAAAAATGTGTTTTTATTTAGTTACATAACAATTCTTCCCCAATAATTGAGTGCATAGTGAGGTTTTGGTTTTTCTTCTTTTTAAAAAGCCAAAATTTCACTTTTAGTTTGAGGTTTAAACATTTTGAATGAAGAGCACTGTAGATGGTGATTAATAAGAATAATCCTCAAAAGTAAGGCCTGCCTAATAACTGTACACACTGAACACGTCTAACAGGCTGCTTTCAACCCTTAAACACAGCAGCTCTAAATCAAACAGATGCTTCCCTCGTTCTCCAACATCTCCTTTGCGTCGCATCTCAGAGCGGAGTAATTCAGCGCACATGAGATAGTAAAAGACGTCTGCAGCACACACAGGAAACGTTGCACTGGAGTTGCATTTCCATAATAATGCCACCTGACAGAGTTACACCATTTCTTCTGCAACTATTTCTGGATGCTTCGGTCTGAATCGCAACTTAAAACAGCTCTGCAGCTTATTTATCATGAGAGAGGAGGCTCCAGGGAAGCCGGAGGATGAATGTGCTGTCCTGGCAACATTCATGCCTTGCAAAGCAGCAGTATGATTAAAATAGTAGAAATATGTGACGCCGCCTTTATGTGTGTCGCACTAATGATCCTATGCAAACAGCGAGGAAACAAAGTAACAGGACGTAATCGTTATCGATTATGATTAAAATGTTTTAATTCTTCAGTACATCCTTCCATTTTTTAAACGTCAACTCCCGGGGGTCGGTTGATACTCAAACTCATGTCATCATTGATCATCCAGAATTATATTTGACGAACTTAATCAAAAATGACAAAGAGTCTGAAAGAGTTTTCAGATTCAGACAGGAGCGGTAACCCTCCCTGAGAGAAGGTCGGGACACAAAAAAGACAAAACTCCAGATTGCTGTCAGCTGTTAAATCATTTTAAACCCAATACATTTATAGCTCTGCGGTGAGAACATTATGAGTTATTAAAGGTGATCTATTATGCTTCCTTGAAGAGGTTAGGATAGGCCTAAGCATGTTAATTACATTTCGAAAACCAAATCATTTTTAGGTCTTATTCTGCTCAGTTCTGCATATTTTGAGCTCCTTGCAGAACGAGCTGTTTAAGGGCTTCTGTCACTTTAAAATTCAAATGAGCTGCTGCTGAGCAGTGAGCCACCAGCTTAGCTTAGCTTGCTGTGAGAGGTTGAATGGCTAAAGGGTTTCCTCTGCCTACATCTCCCAGAATGCTGTGCGGTTCTGGATCAGAGTTCAGTGAATATTCTATATATTGAATATTCTATCAGATTATCTATAGACATCAATCATGTCTATCGCAATAAATAGTTATTGATTTATTGCCCAGCCCTAAAAGTTGGCATTACCATTGTTAGCTGCAACGACAGCGGCAAGTCTTATGGTAAATGTCTCTACTGCATGATTCTGCCACGTTTCACTGCTGAGATGGTGTGATTAGGGTCATGGTCTGAGTTTTACATTCATATCAGGAAGTTCATAGTAGTAAGTTTCAGCTTGAAATATAAACAAGCGTAAGGAGCCGACAAGCTCCATGATCTTATCTTGAAAATGTTGACCCTGACCTTTACTGAGAAATCTGCAAACTGCCATCAAATCCAGTAACACTGCTGCTTCTAACCCAAAACGTTAAAACAGTAACTTTGTTGTAATTTGGGAAACCTTTGTGTTATTTGCTCTCAATCTCTCTTGCCTAGAATATCTGGTGAAGTAAAAGAAAATGTTTCCTTTTAGAGACTTTCTTGCAAAACTGTACTAACCTCAAACTTCAATTTAAATACATCACTGACACTTAAAACTGTTGATATTCAGGCTTCCTTCCTCTTGAACAGCCTTCCATCCTAATCCTATTCTAATGGCGGTTGGCATGGGGTGTTCACAGATCAGAAAAACGTAGGATGTTTGCATTTTTCCAATTAACTGATCACGCTGAAAATGGTTCTGATCCAATCACCATCTTTCATTTTTAAGTCAGTGCCAGAATAGCTTTTAAGGGGACGTATTGTACAAAAATAACTTTTTGCATGTTTTTGTACCTCCATTTGGGTTTCTGCTGCTTCTAAAAACAACCCAATGCTTAATAAAAAAGGAACAAAAACAAAGTTTTTTGGCAATAAGTTTATTATTTAGTGTCTGGAAAATGACCCGTTTAAAAACCTCTGGAATGTGACATCACAATTCGGCAGGCGCTGTCCCTCACCTACCAGCGACGAGCAACTTGTTACCCAGCAACCTGAGCAGAGCTCTAGCACATTTGGCCAGCTGGTTTTACCGCTGTATACATTGTTTAATGGCTGCTGGAAAGGACAAGTGTTTTGTTGCTGCATTCCTGTTTGTGCAGGAGGCTCCAAGTCTGCTTTTCAAAGGTGTACAGTTGTATAATTGCGCATGTATTCACAGCTATTCTCATTAGCCAGTGTAAACATTGAGTTGGGGGGCATCGCCAGCAGCAGCTCATTTGGATTTAAAGTGACAGAAGCCCTTAAACAGCTCATTCTGAAAGGAGATCAAAATATGCAGAACTGAGCAGAATAAGACCTAAAAATCATTTGATGTTCGAAATGTAATTAACATGCTTAGGCCTATCCTAACCTCTTCAAGGAAGCATAATAAATCACCTTTAATAACTCAATGTTCCCACTGCAGAGTTATAAATATATTGGGTTTAAAATGTGTCCCGACCTTCTCTTGAAGGGGAGCGGGGGGAATTACCGGTTACCTAGCAAACAACTTGTTGAGTAACTTGCACAGCAGCTGTTTCAGGTTTTGCTGCTGTGCCTCTTTACTGCTTAAAAACAAAAACAAAAAAAAAATCATTACATGGAGTGAAAACAGTTAAGATCACACCACCGTCAATCCTTCATAGATTTTTTTTTTAAATCAATTTACTGATATAAAACACATAGATTGAGTTTTTGACTCAAGAGGGTAAAATATAAACTGGCACCACACTTTTTATTTGTCAGATGTTTTGGAATGAATTTTTCCCCCATTCACATGTATCCACTACCTCGTGTTGTACATTGAAATATTGTGGTAGAAATGTGAAAATCATGGCATAGTAGCTGTACAATTTGTGCTCCTTCTGCTTAACAGTCCATTTTTTCGTGGGAAGAAGAAATTCTTCTACTAGCCAATTACTGAAAATGTTATGGTAGTCGTTCAGGAGCAAGTATAAAAAAGAAAACGGCAAAATGCAACGAGCTGGATACCGTGGAGCTTCTTCTCGTCGGTGTGCAGCTCACCAGGCTCTGCTTGGCTGCTGCCTCCCGCTGCCTGGTGCACACCAGATTTCCCACATGCTGAGCTCCAGCAGATCTGCAGCTCCTACTCTGTGCATAAGCACTGAGCATTGTGAAAAGCTCCACCACACCCCAGTGAGCAAAACCAAAACGAAAGGAAAAAAACTCTGAAATGCTTTGTTCCCAAGTGATTTATACATACAGTATGTGTATTAAAAAGGCGCTACATACAGATGGTTTGAGAAGAAAAGATGCCAAAGACGCAAACTGAGCAGAATTTGATCATTTATGATGAACATTTCTGCCCATCTCTTACTCTGACACTTTTGAAAAATTGTTAATTTGCTGATTCCCCTGATGCGACTCAAGAACCTGAACACACCTTCTAAACATTTGCACGAATGTTCTTGTCAGCATGGTTTCCTGATACTAATGAGGCCTTCCTCTGCAGAAAGCTGAATAATAAGCTCGTTAAGAGTTAGAATGATCAGGTAAGGAAACATTTGCTTCAGCTGGAGCACTGATGGACCATTATAATTTTTCTGCACTGATTTAGCTAAACATCTGTCAGTTTGTGCGGTCCACACAGCAACAAGGCTCATTTCCCCTCTCAAAGTGGGAAATTAAAGAAGGACGCTGATGTGATCTTAATGCAGTAAACTGAATTTATTTCTTTGCTGGGCTTTAATATTCAGGCCACATTAAATCCAAACTAAATTAACTGTGAAAAACTGGAAAAAGTCCAACAAGAAACTCCAATTAGAATCAAACAGCTCACTTTATAAATGTCATTCAACCCAAATGCTTAGGGTGTAACCATAACAATGAGTGGTCCTCTCCTACCAACACCTCCTACAAAACCAAAGCTTTTCATTCATCTTTTGCTACAGAAACGGTGAACTTTTATTGGCAGCTCCGGTGAGACACGTCCAAGAAACTGCCGCCATCAGCATTTTTCCTGATTTCCTTTCAGTTCCTGACATACTGTGAAGTAAAGCGCCAGGGGAGTTTCTCTGCAGCTCTGAGCTGTTGACCCTCGCCAGGGAAATTAATGCATTTTGTACCAATGAAATTACTTACCTCACAAGGATAGATTTTCCTGGAGCGAACGTGACATTCAGTAAAGCTGCACAGTTCAGAGGAAGAATGCAATAATGGAAGCACTTTCCAGCATCCATATAATACTAATGAGACAATATGGAGATACATGGAGAACGTAAAGCATGAATCTAATAAAGGGTATTGTGTACGATGATGAAGATCCATCATGTATAAACTACCTTTCTGTTAAATCAGTTTTCGTGCTGATGGCATCTTAACATATAGTTTGCCAGTACATGTTGGTGTCCTCATCCTGACCCATTTATTGTCTTTGTCTTAAAACAGGATTTAATTAAAAATGTTTACACATGCATTTTCTACTCTTCTGATTCCTAAAATGGCACACACCAAAATGTGTTCAGTTTTCTCAACATTGTATTCCTTATGTTCTTCTTTTTAGCCACTTCCCCAGCAGATCCACAACACACTCTACTCTCATCGACTGATGTAAAACGACGGATGAAGCCAATTTTCTCCAAGTCAACTGCAAGAAATCCAATATGTTAATGATTGGACCAAAATATGTCACAGAGTCTTCATACAACTTCTGTCCCACCCTGACCCAGTCCAGAACTATTCATGCTCAAATAATTTGTCAAAACAAACCTTTTTCAAAAGTGTTTTTAGGGCATCACTGATTTGTGTGTCATATTATTAACTTTATTTAAGGATTTTATGTTACTCAATACTCTGTAAAGCCCATCATAAATAAAACGTTAGATAATTACTACCATCACAGCCCAAAGAAACAATAAGAGAATCAAAGTATGAAACCTGGACTAATTTTCTTAAATGGTGTGTTGTGAGGTTCAGCAGGTTTTAGCAGATTTCAGGCAAAGAAACAACTTCATCACTAAACTAAAAAGAATTATTTCTATCTTTCTTTGCATTGATTCCTTTTGTGTATGACGTCTGCCTGTGGCCTACATTTTGTACACATGCACCATCAATACATTTAGCCAGCACAGCCTATTTTATGGTTCAGTTCTTGCTGTATTGCGTTCCTAATAATGTAAGTTTCTGTTTCCCATCATTCCTTAGTTTATTTTTCCCTCAGCATCTTTAAATCGACTCTTTCCTCCACCTATTTTGGCTTCATTAAGAATCTTGTATAATCAGCATTTTCATTTTTTCTTTTTTTCTGATGACTGTACAAATCACAGTCACATAAACATGATGTTCTAAGGGATAAAACATTTCATAATCATGATTTACTTATTTCAAAGCAGGTGGTCTGACCCGAGTCGCTCCAATGAAAATCGGCTGAGTTCCAAACATCACAACAATGAAACTAGATTTAATTCATCCCATAAAGCTAATGACTGTGTTCATTACAGAATGCGATTATGTAGCGACAAAGAGTCCTCGCATATCTTCCTACACTGCTTGGACTGTAACATTAAATTCATATGCATCCACATCATTTCCATCTCATTAATACAGATGTACTCTGCAGCGAAGCATCCAGACCCTGTGTTGTGTGAATACAGGCGGTGGTGTCAGCCTGCTTTGTTCTTGCCGTTCAGCTGAATGTGCCTTCACACAGTCGCTGCGCCTCATAGTTGCCATGGCGTCAGGGCACGAAACGAGATGCTGGAGTTAGCTGGCAGGAGGGCATGGAACTACATACCTCTTGTCTGCCAAGTCTGTTTTATTGCCAACAAGCATGATGATGACATCACTTCCTCTTTCTGTTCTCACGTCGTCAATCCATTTCGATGTCTGCTGGAAGGAATTGACATCTGTGGGGATAAAGCAGAGTGAGATGACACCAAACAGCTGAGGCGATAAACGATGCAGCAGCACCAGTCCTCCCACTGCTGTAACTAACATGGAAAGTATAGAAAATGGAGGGGGAAAAAATGAGACTGTTGAAACCTTGGTAACGAAGTGCTCCTCATCACATTCCCTCATCTTAGAGCATTGTTCCAGAACATTCACAGCTCCGACAGTAAAGCTGCAGTATCTGACCTCTATAATTTATTTATTTTTTTATACATATTTGTTAAAACTGACATTATGTCATGACAGCGTAGTATGAGACTGATAATCTGTGAAAAAAAAAAAAAACAACTTCCTTTGCCATCTCCCTGTGGCCAACTGTGGAAATGCACAGCTTCAGGTCAAAACAAACCAATCAGAGCCAGGACGAGGGTCTTCGTGCCGTTGATCATCCTCATGTGCGAGCTACTCACACCCTCCACTTGCTCTCTGATATGCTACAGTTGGTTCACCACAACAAATGCTAAGGCGAGTTAGCATGGCAATGACACCAGATAAATATTTTTTCTGTCATTTTAAGACATTTCTCCACCTTTAGCACAGTGACCAGTGCATACATGAGAATGATTGACAGCGTTAGAACCGTCCTTCTGGCTCTGATTGGTTGTTTCTGACTGGGAGTGGTGAATTTTTTCTAACCACAATAGTAACACTTGGAGGAGAAGCTCAATTTTTCTATAGATTATCTTTTATATATGATGACAAATATGCAAAAAACATGTATATAAAAGTTGTATGTTGCATTATTAAAGGTTTTATTTGGAAAGAATTTTGATGCATCATCTTCTTTGTACTTCAAAGCTAAGAACTACTTCCTGTTGGCAAAGCACTTAAAATCCCTATAAAAATTTTTATTGAAGTATGTTTGTTTGATATGTGTGTAATATTCACAGAAAATGTGAAAAGATTCAAGAGGTTATAATAGTTTTTAAGGCAGTAGTTGACATGGAATAATACAAACAGCAGTGAAGTCCCATGTTAAGTTGCTGAACTTTAAAGAAATATGTCCACTCTCCCTAGCAGGGGTAACTGGCTGCTACACTGAGGCCCGTTTCATTTACTGGATATGGATTTTGATAAAAGATTTTATTTCTTTTCCAAAGTGAACCTCAAACCTGGTAAATCATGTTTTTGATATTTGTGTATGTCATGAGACAAAAGTTATATTATATATCTGATATTATATATAGCCAGTGCTTAACTGTACAAAATAAGAACCTTGTAATATCTAACAAAAACTATACTGCAGTACAAATATATATAGCAACACTACTGATGGGCTAGTAGTCACTAATCAAGCCTTTTAGACTCCAAATGCTGGAGATGCTAGAACAAAGGATAGTCAAGTAACCCATAAGACGAACCACAGGGGACAGACAGCCTCAGTGAGAGTCAATATAAATGTGCCTTATACATTACATCAGGCAGAACATACTGTGCTAATTCAAAAGGTCTTATAGAAAGAAATGGACTCATCTTGTTGCATTTAATGAAAGTTTTTAAAAGTTTGAATCAATAGGACTCCTATGATCACACTGTTCCATACAACATACCTGCCAAAATCTCCTCGATTTCAACCTTCCTTATAAAACTACAGAAAACATTGGAGGTGTGTGTAACTTTGTACATTTTTACACTAACTTTAGTTTTAATCCAATGGTGAGAACTGATAACTAAAACGTTAGTTTGGCTAATGCTAAAGCACTAAACCAACAACGTATTTAGTGGAAGCCAATGATAACGATGCTAACTTCATTTCAAATTAAAACATTTCAAGGGTTGTAGTCTTTAAATTCTATAACTCTTGTACTTGTCAAATGTTAGGGTATGCTCTGCTTTATGCAGATTCTTTAAACCTACATCCCTTTATTTTATTTTATTTGTAGAAATTTAACAAACACCAGTTTTTAAAGTTGAAGTTGTTTATAAAATGAAGTGAAATGGTGTGATAAATCAAATCAAAGATAAAAAAGTTATTTACGTTTAAAGAGGCAGTATTATGCATTTTACAGACACATAGAATCATTTTATAACAATTAACTATATTACCTTCAGCTGTTATAAAAATGATGTATATATCAAACATGACTTAAAAAAAAATTTTACTTCTTAATTTAACGCCTTGAAACTGGGCCTCTGTCTCTTTAAAAACTCCTACTCTTTCTGCAACTCCGCCTTCAGGAAGTCATCACATCTTTTCTCCAGTAAGCCTTTAACCTCGTTTTTAAAAGCAATACACTGAGAAGTAGCTTCTAAAATGAGCTCAGCTGATGTGCAGTTTTACCAGATGTTTACTAATTGCTGCTCTGAGGAGGAGCTTCATCTTCGTAAGCGGAGCTAGGTCCAACCAGGTGCATGTCACTGAACGGTTGCCATGCGATTCAATGATTTCTCAAACATGCATGAAGGAATCACAGCAACACTCCAGGTATGTTTTTGATGAGAGAATGACATAACATGATGCAAAGCTTAAAAATGTTGATTTATCATAATACTGCCCCTTTAAATAAAAACTTAAATGAATTATTTGTCTTTCAGAATATAAAAGTCTGGTAATGTCTATTCTCCATTCACATTTTCCTTTTTTCGCCACCATACTTACCCAAACCTTGGAAACACTTTTCATACATTTCCTATGTAGTAATCCTGTCATTCTATCTGTAACAACAATCTCCAGAGTCAATCCCCTTCAGTTTTAGTGAGCACAATGTGAGCCTTCTGTAAAACTCACTATGTGCAACAGAAACGCACAGCCACAAAAAGACTCCACTAAGGAGCACAGAGTGAAATAGAAAAGCTGTTATCTGGGACACTGACTTGTAATGTCGTAGACGACCACGGCCACAGTGGAGTCCCGTATATAACTGGGGATGAGGCTTCTGAAACGCTCTTGTCCTGCTGTGTCCCAAAGCTGCAACCTCACCTGGGGTTCAGAGAGAGAACGCTGAGGAGGGGAAGATTATTGAGACAGTCAGAGAGCCTGGAATCAGCTGGCTCCCTCCGCACACAGTCACAACGAAAGCAAGATTCACAACAGGGCATTATTCAGACGAACAGATCCGTCATTTCCAAGGTTGTACTGCTTTTTTTCGTGTGCCTTTTTTAAGATAAGCAGATAGCAAAACAGCAGATTTCATTGTATCCACCTACGCAGCACAGAAAGATGACATGCTGTTCCCTCAGCGCTGCTCAACAGTCTGAATGCATATACATTACTGTTAACTAACGCCACAAAACCATCGATGGAGACAGCCGCTGCTACTAGGAAATGCAACGTTTTCATTTCTTTTTATGATATTAATCAGACGTAACAAAGGTCCTTACCGTTCGATCTTCCAAGTACATTGTTTTGGACAGGAAGTCGATTCCAATTGTGGCCTGGAAAGGAAAGAAGATATCAACAAACCAACATCGCTAAACTCGACTCTGAAGATCATCATCATTATGATACGTGTAATAAATATGATTGAATCCAGGCAGTTGTTCACATATTAGCATTATGCTTAAACAACCAAAATACATCAAGAAGGTTGTTGATTTTAAATGCTTTTTACACTCAGTTGAGCTGTTTACAATCATGACTCACATCTTCCTCAGCATCCACTTATGTACAGCAATTGCAATCTAATCATTCCTTTTATTGTGTCATAAGGCAGATGGCAGTGTTCTTCTTCGAGGCGTGTTTACTTTCCGCTTCCAAGCCCACGGCTTCTTTGCTTTGCTGCCTGTCATGATCTCATCAGCTGCTCCGGCTCTGTTGAGCCCAAACTGAGAAATCAATGCTAAACTGCAGATCTGCATTTTGTTTCACCGCGCCGCTTGTCAGAGCTGTTCATTTAGAAAGATGTGGAAATATTGCCCGCGTCCTTTTGTGATGCAGATCGCTTTTCTTTTTAAAGGGAGAATAAAAGAAACGGTTCTGCTTTTTGCATATGCGGTATTCTGTGTCAAAACCTGAGTTTAGTGTAAATATTCTGTTAAGCAGCACAGCTAAACATATGAAAATAGAGACAGCTGGCCACGGCAGATGTGATCTGCCGTGGCCAGTGTAGCACTCCGAGATGTACAGATGTGGCGCCGGGGCTGACCCGGACCTGCGCGGCCGGCTCCAGCTGCTTCTTTAAGGTATGTGTGACCTGGTAGACTGCAGCATAGTCCAGCTGGAGTCTGAGTTATAGATCAACAGGTCCAGAAACACTGCAGAACTCTCAAGTAAAAATGAACATTATTTTCAGTACTTCTCCTGAAATACTTTCCACAGTATATACACTTTATCCATAATAAAGTTCAAAGCATCAGACTTTTGAGATAAGAATATAAATAAATTAATACAAAAAAAGAAAAGAAAGAGAAGTTTCAATTCTCTATTGCGCATCATTTCATACCATTTTTAATAGTGTGTGATGTCATTCTAGATTTAGGGTAAACTAAAATATAGCATTTTATGTTCTGAAATGTCTCTCTTACACACACTCTATACAACTGACTGGTCTAAGAACAAGACACTAATTTAACTAAATATCTTACAATTTTAATAATGTTGTTTAACGTGCAAGTCCTTGATCCATTAGGGATAATAAATATTCATTACATTGAAACAATCCAAACAACTCGTATTTAGGTAAATGACCTTCATGCTCAAATTAAATGCTAATCTACAATATACAGAGAAAGTTATAAAAAAAAATATAAAAAAATGTTCTTGCCAAGTTTTACAACCATTTTTAGTTTAATACCAATAAGTCGTTTTGGTTGCATAATTAACAATTTTTCCTTTAATTTTTGCATATTTTGTGGAGTTAAAAAAGAAAAATCCTGAAATATTTTCCTGCCTTTGCTGATCTGTTCTTGGTCTTGGAAAGTCTGGTTTTGGTCTTAGTCTCGGAAGATCTGGTCTTATCCTTGGTCTTGGAAAATCTGTTTTGGTGTTGACCTTTGAATGTCTGGTCTTGGACCTGGAGGGTCTGGACTTGATCTGGGAAGAACCGGTCTTGACTCCATCTTTGGTTTTCTTGTTTCCAGCAAATAGAAACAATTTTAGTGATTCTAAACGACCTAAAACAGGAAAGGTTTAGTCTGATTTAACTTCAGACGGTGAGAAAATAAAGACTGTATCTGAATCTTTTAATTAGGTGTGTGAAAATACCTGATTAAAAGTCTAAATTTGAAAAACTGTTTGCAGTTGAAACCAAACATTTAATTTTACTTTACTACCAAACTGTGAAGTTTGAATATCAAACACTGTCGAGGACTTAATACAGAAATCAAGCACTTGAAAACACCTAATTGAAATTCAAGCATGTTCAAAGATTTCTAGCGCCTATACAAACCCAGTTTCCTAAAAATGGAGAAGTTCAGTGCAGCATTTGTGCCTAGGCAGGTGAATAGATGTAGATGCCATGTTCCTCTCTGTTGGCCAATTCAGCAGGGTGCCCACTGCCCACTGCCCACTTTGACACAACTGAGCATCAGCAGCTCGATCACGCACTTGTTTCCTTGGCAATGCCAGCAGCCACACTGGACTGATTCAGAGTCTGGCAAGGATACAGGATGTCATTTATACTCTTCTATTAGACTGAGCCACATCAAGCACTGCTGGGATCAAACTACACAAAATTAAAACACAAGAACTGGGGACGTGACAATAAGGGACAATTTAATCTGAAAAATTAAATCAGGATATTAAATACAAACTCTAGATGGCTACAAAATAAACTGAATTTTCACTTTGCAAGCTTAACAGACAATTAAGGAACAGTCTTCTTTCAACTGCTCTTAAAGAAAATGCAAAACAAAGAATATATTCTGTATTCAACAGCATATTAAATATAGATATTTATTACTGCTAAATCAGATTGAAGATAAACATAGTAGGTTGTTTTAGGAGAATAATAGAGATCTTCTAGGTTCTGTACTGCTTCCACTTTGAATATAGAATCCCTCAGACAGCTATACATTCAGAAATAAGATCATGGGAAATTATTAATGTTCCTCCTGTTTAATTTTTAACAAGCACATAATGTCAGGAGACTAGTCATACATGCCCCACCCATTCTGCTGCCAACTAGGGCTAAACCTGACTTCAGTAGACAGGAGTGGTTCTAATAATCCCCCTCCCATTTTAAAATGGTAAGTATAAAAATGTTTGGAAGCAAATCAGATATTAATCATCATTTAGTTGCTTGTTGGACTCCATGGTAACAGAGGTTAGGAACACAAACTACATTCAGAGGAATATCATTAAAATTAGGGCTGCAAGATGTAAAAAAAAAAAAAATCTTGCTATGATATTGGTAATATTGTGGTTGTTTAAGTCTCTTAAACAATATCTTAACTAAAAGAAATCATGAAAAGAAAGAAGCAAGAAGAAGTATAAACTTAGACTTAAAAACTAAAACACATATTCCACATCAGCTAACTTCAGCATTGTGAAGGTTTCCTGTATTTAAACCTTGAGCCATTTATTTTGGTAGGTGCCAGACTATTGAAAAAAGAATGAACAACATGTTTCATGTTTTAGACATTCACAAAGAAGACTGAAGCTGATTTTGAGTCTCGGAATTTTAGAGAGACTTCAGAAGAATTTGAAATCAGTCAGTCCAGATGGAGGACACAGAAAACACCTGCAGACACGGGAGCCCTTGAAACCTGAGATACAAAGTACATGTTGGCACAGTCAGAAAGGGACTACACACAGACCAGAACTTGAACATCTAACACGTTCCCCAAATTTCCTCTGCAGAAAACTTTCTTCTAAATTCAGCAGGCTAAACAAATGCTGCTTTTAAGAGAGAAGGAAAAAAAATCTTCTGACAGCTCTGTTCCTACCAGGACTTTCAAGGTCCTCCATCTAGCAGGAGCGCCGACAAACCGAGCGACCCCGAGTCCCAGAGAGCTCAGAGGCATCTGCTCACAGCGCTGCCTTCAACAGCTTATTAAGAACACGCAACATGGTTCATCTGAGGTTTGCTGCCAGCACTGTTCAGGGGAGTAAATCTGTCCATGAACGAGTCTCCTTTCACAAGAAAGCGGGCTGAAAAAAATCAAAGACCCCCAAGACCCTGAACAGCATTGAAGAAGGACAGAGCAACTTTTTAAAGACTACATTTCTCGAGTCAAGGAGAACATGGATGCTTCAACTCTGATCATCATTGTGGTGTTGTGGTTAGAAGAAAAATAAAAGTCAGTTTATTATTATGACAAAGGTCCATGCTTGATATGGCGGGTAACACACAGTCACTTAGCATAAGCGCAAAGGACAAAGCAAGGATAGGGTTAGGGTTATGTCTGCTTCCTAAGTTGCATCTTCTTCTGAGTATTTTAGACTTGCTCCATCTGATAGGCAGGGGTCCATTGTAATAGATAAAATTATTCCAAATTTTAAAAAGATCAAAACTTCATTAATTGCTGTTATTCTGATTTAAATTAAAATAAACTAAATGTTCCACATGTTATAAATTTCTGTGTTAGCACTATAAATCTGTAGTAATGCCAACTCGAAGTTGAAGTGTCAACACTCTGCCCTCGCCGGGCTAATTCTTTATATCGGTTAAGATTTCAATGTGTAAACAAAACATCCAGAGTTAGATTTCATAGCTTCAATAAGTTTATTGACTCAGTTAACCTGGAGCTCAAAGGTTAGGTTTACACTAAACAAGTTGGAAAAAATGAGGATGGCTTTTTTTTTCCCCTCCCAAAGACAGCGATAACATTTCCGCCTTCGAGTAATGAAAACAGGCAGAAAAGAGCAGCTGATTCTGATTATTTGGGGAGAACAGACAGATGAAATCACAGCCTGGTGGCCAGGCTTGACTGACAGCTCCGACGCAACTGACAAAAGCGTGGAGCCTCCAGGGACCCCGGAGCCCTTTAACATGTGCTGCCAGGCAGCAAGGACGCCTGTCTCTGTCTCTTTCGGCTGAATGGCTGCTTGATAGGAGACTGCTGCTTTAAAAAAGGAGCAAATGCGGCTCACCTCACTGACATCCTCCCGCTGCCTGGAGCTGCCGCAACGCTCAGTTTCATCTTTCTGACTGCCGTCGGTCACTAAACACACCGCTGCTCCTCTTTCAAATGACTCGGCCGCATCTGCTCGACTGTCCGAAACTTGACGAACGATGAATCAAAAACGCCAGCCGACAAGCTCAGATGTAGAAGCTGGAAACCATGACGGCATAAATCTGCACATCAGGACAGGTGTCTCCTGTGGGCTCTATTCAAATCTATTTAAATCAATTTTCAACCCTCATTGGGCTAATATATCCTCCCCCCCTCTGAGTAGCAGCACAAACACTCTCACCGATCTGATGCCTGCTGCATTTTAATTAAAACGTAAAGGTCTCTGGAGTTGAGCCAGAAAAAAAACAGCAAAATCACTGTCTGCTCTACCTGCTACTGAGAAAGAGGGTCATTGTGCATATACAACTATGAATTAGGGAAAACTGAGTCACAGTTTTGATCCACGTCAATTAAACTATAGCATCACAGTAGATGGGGAAAAAATGCAGGAGCAAATGTTTTCCTAAAACTTTGGGGGGGAGGAGTTCTAGAAAACTTGGACATTTCTGAGTTCCAAAAGTCAAAAATATTCTAGAAAACACTAAGATGATATGAGATTAATTGCATAACTGTTCTTGGATAAAAACAAAAAAGAAGGACATTTTTGAGACTGAAAAGACACAGAATTGCTAGAAAAAGCTCAGAAATGTTCTAGAAAAAAAACCTAGAAATTTTCAGAGATTCAAAAGTCAAAGATATCCAGAAAAAGATATCTAATTTTTTTTTAGATGCATAATGAAATAGAGGTTATGAAGCGGTTTTTTAAAACATACCTATCCTTAAACAAGGAAACAGAAAACCAACCCGCTTGCCGCATTCCTCCCAGCTGTTGCAGCCACAGCTGTGTCGGCGTAAAGACCGACATTAAACACAATATGAGCGCTTCATTCAATAAGCAGATGCTTTCTATTCAGCGCCAGCCTGCTGCCTGTACCTTCAGGTCTCATTACTTCCAGACTTCTGCAGAACACCATTTATGTGTGAAACCAAGTCCCCACATACTTCTTATGATGATTACATTAAATGTTGGCTTGGATGGCTAATAGATAACCAGACTGGAGTTTATCCAGCACCACTTAGCCTGGGAATTACAGCAGCAGCCTTGGGGTAAGATTGACTGCAGACGAGCCACACTGGCCCAGATGTATTGATAGAGCGTCTGCCACCTCTGAAAATGATGCAGACATAACACTCATTCATAAATGAACAGCATAAATTCTAGTCTATAAATGAACAAACATGTACCAACATATTAATTGGTGAACAAGCTCTTCCATTCCCATTGAATGCAGATAACATTCCATTAATCAGCTTCAGGTAAAACATGTCTTATTCAAAAATCTTGTACGGGTTACATCAAGTTTGAGTTTCACATGAAGAATACTTCAACTCTCATGCTTATTTTATATACAAATAGCGGTGTCAGTCGATTTGTTTTCCAGGTTTTAATATTCAGGAAGGTTTAAAAGAAGTAATTTTGTCTCAAATGACAATTTAGAAATGTTAATTATAAACTGTTTGTGCTTTGGTGGAAGGATGAGTCATAGTTGGAATATGTACATGTTACCTGGGTTTTATCCACACAGAGTGTTATTTTAAAGTTCATTGTGCTGCTGAGCACACCGCTTTGACTCTCCTCACTTTTTAGGTCAAAATAGGTAATGCAAATCTGCGCTATGTAATATTAATGTGTTATACTATTGCGATTAAGTTCACAAGTTAACTTTGTAAAAATGTAAAGTTAATTTTATTTCCTACTTCCTAAATCAAATTATGTTAATAAAAAAAAGCATCCTAGAAAAAAAATGTGTTCATTAGTATTTATGACAATAAGAGATACTCTGCAATCTGATGCATTTAAAATTCACACAGACTTTCTGTTAATGCTAAAACAATAAACACAATATTTCTCTTTCATTAGGATTGAACACTTTCAATAATTACCACAATACAGTTTGAGAATAAAAGTCTAGTTTATAAAAATGAATCTGTTTCAATATGTAAAAAAAATGTTTAAAAATGTATTCAGAAAATATAATAAAAAGTAAAAAGTAGTGGGTGATTGTTACAGCCTTGTGTATGTTTTCTTTTCCCTTTTTTTTGTATATCTGCCGCTCCTAATCAA
This sequence comes from Poecilia picta, assembly GCA_033032245.1. Lineage (NCBI taxonomy): Eukaryota > Metazoa > Chordata > Actinopteri > Cyprinodontiformes > Poeciliidae > Poecilia > Poecilia picta. The sequence goes on along the minus strand of CM065356.1, from coordinate 5,492,685 downwards.
GTTGACTCCACTTGGAAATGGATGCAGCCCTGCTTCCCGGTGCTGCTCCCTGAGGCCTACACCGATTGACTCACCAATTTCCAGCTCCACCAATCCCAGAAGAGGCCTCTCCTTTAAAAAACCAAGGACTTCCTGGGAGAAGGGCGGCTGATCCTTTGTTTGGGAAAGCTTGCCACTTTGCTGTGTGTGTTGGTGGACTTCTGTAAACTGGGTTGTTAAGCTCTGATAGCTTTTGTTAGTTTTGCCAGCTCCTGCTAGCCTGTTGTGTCCCTGTGAGGGACCTTTGAATCTCTGGTAGAGATTTGTAGTTTGTTTTTGTTTAAGGTCTTTGATTTACAACTCTGATTGTTTTGTGGATTTTGTTTCATTTAGTACTTTTTGTTGTCAGTCCTTACATTTTGATTATTGTTCATTTTTACCCCCTTGTTTTTTTTGTAAAACCCAACAATAAACCCTAAATTGTTATAAACCTTACCATCCGGTTTCTTTAATGTTACTCCCCTTTCCCCTGGCAGAGCCGGGTCGTAACAGTGATATAAACTTAAATGATATTTTGTGATAATGAATGTATCAAGTTCTTTTTTGTAGTTCTTTTGGTTGTGACTACACTCCTTTGTAATGCACTTCTGTAGGATACCACTCACATACAGTAAGTGTGACTTGTATGACGAAGCTGCACGCAGCAACTGCATTTAATCATATTTTCAAATTTACTGATGTTTATTCATGCTCTCGGTGAAAAAACAGCAGATATAAAGGTACAACTATCAATCCTGAGAATATGACAATTTTGAGAGATTTTAGACAGTCAAAATCTATCGTGGCAACAATAAATCAAAACTCATAAGAAATGTATTGTGATAAATGATGAACAATATGATAAATGCATAAAATAAAACACCTGATAAAGATTTCTGAAAGTGGCTCAGGGGGTTAAGAAGTCGTCTTGTGGGCTCGATTTCATCCTCCGCCTGCCATATGCTAATATGCCTCAGCGTATACAAGCGTGTAGTTTGTGAGAACAAATCACTATGTCTACCAAAGCGCTGTATAAATTCAGTCCATTTACCATTCACTAGACTCTCCAGAACTGCAGGACACTATGGATTAATAATGGCACTTTCTCAACTGTACCAATCCCATTTGAAAAATATGAAAATATGTTTGAGTATGACCAGAAAAATAACGTAAATGAAGTTCAACGTAGTATTTGTAGTCTCTTCTCTATTCTGAAAGAACCTCTTCCATATTGCCTTTTAGATCTGCTATATTGCCTTAAAGAATACAGTTATTACTAACATTTCCTGTTTGCCTTTTTTATAGTTTAATGTTTCAGTTCTTACTATAAAGCATGCTGTTTTTCTAGAGATTAACCACAAAAACCACAACTGCTGTCCATAATTCATCCACCAGTTGCTCTGGTTTAGTGTAGTTTGTAGTTAATCCATCCTCATCTTCATGTGGCTCACACTCGACATCTTGAGACCAAGATGACACCAAACAATCAATCAGAACAGGATGTTCTCAGAGGGAAGCTTCACCGAGTGTGATCAGCAGGTTGCAACAGAAACAGACTCAGAGTCAATCGTAGGAAGATCTAGTTGGTTAGAAATGGACTTCTGTTCTTTTGTATCACCCATTGGTGTACTGCTACCTGTCCACGCCCGCCGACTCCCACTTCAAAACATCATTGATCTGGTTACGGATGTTGAAATGCCATAATTTGGAGTATAACTATATATGCAAAAAAAGATAAATCAATTTCTTTTTTTTTTTTTATTTCAAGTTCAGCTCAAACTTATTCGCTTTCCTCGCTTTGCCTGCTCCAATAACCACAATGCGACGCTGCAGTTCTTAACATAATCTTTTTACATATATTAGATTGTGAACTAAATGAGCTAAAAGACACAGAAATTCTCATTCTACACTATCCATAAGGGTGAAAGATTTATGTGTAATTCCAGTTTTATGACTGCGTAAGAAGATCCTTCTTTTGCTTTAAAAGCAATAACCCTGCAGGCGTTATTAAACCGGTCTGCAGGCCGGCAGATGCTCACAAAGATCTCCAGAAGTGCTGGAGCTGCAGAAGCAATATTCAGTTTTTAGGATTGAGAGTGAGGCTCAGCTGCTCTGCAAAACAGACCTAAACAAACACGAATCGTCACGGGAAAATAGATACTTTTGAAGCTTTTTAACGCAAACGCAGCTGTTTTAACATGTTCTGTCATTTTACACATGGTGGATATTTATAGTAAAGCTGGTTTAACTGGAGTACATGTCTTTGATTCATGAAGAATATCAAAAGAAAGGCTTGCAACCCTTGTGACTGATCAAAACACATAAGTTGTAACATTACAGACTAAATAAACAGCTACATAAACAACCACCTACCTGATATGTGTTGTCAAAGCTGTCATACATGAACCGTGTGATCAGAGATGTCTTTCCAACTGCAAGACAAGAAAAGAAAACAATAGTTTCCATTAGAGGGTGAACGAGACATTCAGGAAGTAGACTTTCTGTCATGGCTGTCTGGCCTGGCGAGGGAGCTCATTAGAGCGAAGAGGTGACTGAGGGGGTCAGGTGTGGCATCTGGTCTGCATGTAATTGGAGTCACTCTGTTGCTGCAAATCCTTTGGATTTCCTAAAAGCTGGGAATTTTTAATAGCGGTGAAATCCAAGAAAGCAGAGTTGGTCTACTTTAAAGCAAATGGTAAATAAAGTAAATGTTTCCAATGTTGAATGATACAGTATATAAACAGTTGGAAGGATGGGCAGATTGATAGGATGGATAGGTCTATCGTCCTATCAATGGATGGAGGAACAGATGGACAGATAGATGGATACATAATGAAGGGATGGATGGATGGACAGAGAAAGGATGGATGGCTGTATAAGGTGTACAGTGTCTGTACACAATATTTACTCCTTGGGATGTTTTACCCTTTTTATTACTTTTTCAAATCAATCATGATCAACAAAATCTGGCTTTACTGACATAATTACAAAAAACCCTTTGAGGCCAAAGTGAAAACTAATGTCAACCATATAATGGCAATTACATTAAAAAATTAAACCAACCCAAAATAAGTGATTGCATAAATATTCACCCCATTTAAAGTGACTGACTTAATTCAACAGCTAGTACACAAAGGGTTACTAAAAAGTTTAAGTCATACAAGTAAATCTGGAGTTTAGCTGAATCCATTATTATGAAATGGGAAGAATATGGCGCATGTGTAAATCTGCCGATCAAGTTGTCTATTATTCTCCAGACCTGAAATGTATTTAAAAATAAAATCCTAGATTTTTCCAAACTGCATAATACTTTCACATACATTCACTCACTACATTAATGTGTTCCTGTTCACAAACAGAGCAAACAGTAGTTATCTACGACAGCGAGCCACTGAACGCTTTGATTAGAATATACAATGATTGCTGTGATGATTGTGTTTCCAAGTAGGCCTGCAACGTGTCAAGGAAGCAAAACATTGCTGAATGTCGCTATTATAAGACTTGTGTTAAATAAACAAACGCTTTAGTGTTATTGTCTTTGTGCTTCAGTTCTCTACCCATGGAGCACTTAAATATTCTGGATTAAAATAACTACATTATTTCCAGCAACATTGTTTCACTGAAAAGCTTGAATCAAGCAAATGAGCATCTTAAGTGCAGGAGAAAATGGCTTCTTGATGAATCTAGAAGCACAACTACCGTCGTACATTTACGCTGCTGAAAGCAAACATACATTTTCTACATTTTGGCCTTTCTAATCAAAAAACGTTTAAAGTGTTTTACAGCATTAGAAAAACAAACAACAGCATCATCACAGTTCAGGAAAAAAGCTGTGGGCACGCTTAAAGTTCAAATCTTTTGAGCTTTGACCATCCCACTGACTCAACTCAAAAGTTGAAAAGGTAAACATCACAAATAGAGGGCTTAATTAAAGTCCAAATCAAACTGCAATTCAGAATCTGTAGGAAAGACTCAAAAATCTGAAACGCAAACTGAAATATGAGAATTATGCATGTTTTTTTTCCCTTTTGCTTCTGCTTTGTGTGATAAAATCGCAATTAAACATCCAAATTGTGTTGTCACATGAAACAGTAAATGGTTTACGGTGTGACATTGGACAAAGTGACATCAAGTTAAATATTCAACAAAATGCAGACCCTTTCTACACATCTACTCAGAATATGATATAAATTCACAGTGCAAAAAATAGAATGATATTAAACTACATGGTTTTTCTCTGCTTAGATGTGATGGTCATGACTCAAACATAATCATCAAGGACATAGAAATGTAGCTTTTTTATTTTAGAGGCACTAATAGCATGCCATATCATCATTAATCATTTACAGAAACCATCTGGATGCAAGTGTCCAAGTGATAGATAGTTCTTAATTATGTTTATCTCACAAAATTTTATTAATGAAAGGTACAGAAGCAGGAAAAATACAGAAGTCAACAGGATTCGACTCAAAACTCTGCTTGTGTGTTTCCTGCAGAAGGGAAGATAATTAACAATAAAATAGTTGCATCTGTGACTTCTATGTCTTTCACTCCAGAGCCATAATTTCTCAGTGTAACAGTATAATTCGCCTCCCCACCCAAAACTTCAACATGTGCAGCCAGGGGAGTAGTCATTCAGGGTTTTTATTGCTCTTAAAAGATGGTGAAACTAAACTCATTATTTATGCAACAGACACCAACCGCAAGTGAACACTTCAAATACACAGCGACAGCCTCCCTCGGTAAACATAATCTGTACTATATTCACAGTTCATCAAATGGGCGGCCCATTTGCAATTGTTTACAGGAAGATTTTATCAGCCAGACCAATTACACGGGGCTGTGCCTTCACTTGGTTTCCATAGCTGTGAGGCACAGACTGATGTGCAGCCACTGATTATTTACACTGATTTATTAATACATCATCTGACTAACGTTGCTCTAAAGCTGTCTTATTTTGGGCACAAGTCATTTGACTTAAAGGTAACCTTGTAGCTCATCATTCCAATGTGTATAAGCCTAAAAGGTGAATAAATTATATATATAGTATTAGATCTAAAATGCCTTGGCCAGCAGGTGGCAGTAAAGCCCATTAAGATAGCTTGATAGCAAACAAAGAAGATGCATGGGACTCATTCGATAACTCAATCGTCAGAAACAACCAATCAGAACCAGGAGGAGGGGCTTAGCGCTGTCAGACATGTTTACACCATCCTCCTTGCTCTTTGCTATACTACAGCTACAAAACCTGCAACAAAACAAACAAAACCTGCCATGAATACTAAGGCTAGTTAGCATGACCTCCAATGACAGCGGATAACCATCAACACATTTACCAGTGTGTTGAGGTATCAAGACCAGGAGGAAGGTCTTGATTGTCAGCCACAAGACCCTCCTCCTGGTTTTGATTGGCTGTTTTTGACCGAGAGCAGCGCATTTTTGCAGACAACAATAGTAGTGGAGGAAGTTGATTTCTTTTAGATCATCTGTCATGACACTTTTTTTCCCTCTTTTTTTAATTTTTTTTTTTTAGAAAAGTGTTTTGTTGTGAACATAGTTTCAAACAGTCATTTTCTTTACAATCTGATAATCACATTAGCCAACCATAACTGCTGACAAGTCCAAATAAGAGATGCAAAACTTTCCTTGTTTAAGTGTCTTTGCAATGCAAACTGAACATCTGCTTAATATTTGAGGTTTTGCAGCTTGATGAACAAAAATAGTTTAAGGAAAATATTTCTGAGTTTCAACAACACCATGGATGTTTTAAATTGATTCTTTTGGGAGCAACACGTTCATCCCTTAGTGGTATTTAAATATCACTTCATTATGAACAGCTTTAACTAATTTTTTTTAAGTTTATTTGATAGGGACAGACACACATCAACATAGACAAACTGAATGAAACAACAGTCCCATGTTTGCATCATGGTGCAATAGCAACAGCTGATTAGCAGCACCTGTCCCTAGATGGGTTTTTAAAAAGTAACTCTAAAAATTTAAGTGATAATCATTTAAAATAGCACAACATAATGTATACAAACAGAAATGTAAAACATTAAAAATGGGTACAGTTCTGTTTTTGACATAACTGTTCTCTTCTGTTTTCTTTATTGAAAAGCAAATGCACTTTGTTTTCTTTGTATTGAAAGTTGAGCAAGAATCCTTTAGCCATGTTTATGATCTCTGCAGGCTGTTCTGAAGTTTTTCCACTGACAACAATACCGCTTTTGTCCGATGTGTAAACAATGGTGTCATCAGCATAGACTGACTTCAGGACAAATTTCAGGAAGACTGTTAACATACAAACTAAAAAGAACGAGACCTAAGATGGTTCCTTGTGGAATCCCTGTTACAATTTAGCAGAAGACAGATTTACTGTTATTAATGAAAACACATTGTTCGCTGTTGCTGCCGAGTCATCCTCCTCCAGCTCAGAGAACATGAGACGGCCCTCCCTGCGCCTCTCAGTCACAGCTGAAAGCTTCAGAAACTCAGGGACGGGCACAACGACCCTTCTCCTTCCTCCAACAGAGCATTGTACACAAAATCTGAAGAAACTAATTTCCTCCACCACAGGGATGAATAGTTTACCTCAGCACACCTTCATTTATCACCAGTAAACCACATCAACTATATTGCAAATGAATTCTGCTTCTATGGATTTCTTTATATTAAATATTGGATGCAAAAGATGTTTTAAGATTTTTGCAGTAATTAAAAACTTGGACCAGCTCAAAATATTATAAGATTCAAAACACTGAGTAGGTTAGGTGGAAACAGAAGGTGCAGCGCTGGAGATAATAGCCATGGGACTGCAGAAATCAACCACAATCATCTTATTGCATTTCAAAAGAAAATAATGAAACAGGAGAATTATGAAGTTCAACTATAATTGTAATGGGCTCAATAAATTAAAAATATAGTAGAGCAAGTTTGGGTTCAGTAGAGTCTGAGATTTTAGAGTGGGTTGAGTGTTGTAGAAGATTTTATATTTTAATATTCAACCATTCAGGGCCTTTGAGGCATTTAAAATTCCCTTCAGACCTGGAACTCTGGCTTTGCTCTAGAAGTGTTGATCACAGGAGGGCTGGGCACTTTTCAATGAGTTCATTTGAATTTGCAGTACAGGCCAGGTATTTATTTATTTCATTTTGAAAACATGCCAGCAAGCCGAGTTTATTGTATGTTGTGATTTGATTCAGTTTTTCAAAAGAATATGTACAAACTCCAGTCCAGCAGCACAGCTGTAATAAACCACTTTAATTCACTTATTTTTTGCAATGGAAATTAGGTCCTTTTACGTTTTTGAAATTTATGTTTTCACAGTTGTTATACATCTAAACATATTTAAGATGTTAGGCTTGTGTGTAAAGTCCATCCATCCATTTTCTTGACACCCTTGTCCCTTGGTGGGGTCGGGAGGGTTGCTGGTGCCTCTCCAGCTAACATTCCAGGCGAGAGGCGGGGTTCACTCTGGACAGGTCGCCAGTCTGTCGCAGGGCAACACAGAGACACACAGGACAAACAACCATGCACACACACACCTAGGGACAATTTGGAGAGACCAATTAACCTAACAGTCATGTTTTTGGACTGTGGGAGGAAACCAGAGTACCCGGAGAAAACCTGCACATGCACAGGGAGAACATGCAAACTCCATGCAGAAAGGCCGGGACCGGGAATCGAACCTAGAACCTTCTTGCTGCAAGGCAACAGCTCTACCAACTGCGCCACTGTGCAGCCTTGTGTGTAAAGTATTTTTTTAAAAAAAATTATCATTGTTTGTTGTACTTCATAAAAAAAGCACCACACAGATCACTACTAAGTCACCTCATCTTTCGTCCTTCAACGGTCGACTTCACGAACTCTTTTTCCGTTTTTCTCTTCCATTCAAGGTCCTACATGAATCTCACACTTATTGACTATTAATGTCATAAATATTGTTCCTCTGCCAGCAATAGATATTATTCTACTTACCATCACCAAGTCAAACTCTGAGCCTTTCCCATCAGACCCACTATTTAAATGATACCCCAACCCAGAGTTCAGCCACAATAAGAAAACCTTCAAACCTTTAGAAATAACAGGAAATTAAAAACTATATTTCACTTAACTAGCAACATGATAAGTATTTCTAATAAATAAAATTTCATGAAGTAACTCTTACATAAGCTATAGATTTTTTAAATTGGAAAAAAAAACCTTGGAAGCATAGATATTTTGAAGATAAAATGAGTATTACTTGAATAAACGTGGGAGGAAATTGTCAAATTACGTCTATATGTCATCGTACTCCTTTGCATATTGTCACACTTACCCTCTATTCAGTTTGAGCTGCAAACACAACTGGCTTTCTGTGCAAATGACAAATACAGAGGAAGTTTTCCTTCAGCTGCAGAGCTTCGGCAGGGTTAGAGAGGACAAATCATTGGTTTACATAAGACATTTAAATGTTTAATGCTGTTGTGCAGCTCTGAGTGTGAACCTGATGACATCGTCGTCTATTTAAGCCTAGCTGCAGATGATGTTGTCATGCAAGATATTGTGCAAGTTAAGTTGCTGGAATTTCCTCCGATGTGAGGCCTAAAGTTCAGTTTCTTTATTTCTGCTTAAGGGTATAAAAGGTTGGATAGTGGTTATGCAGCATCTTGTAAAGGTGGAAGGTTAAATTAACAAAGACATAGGTCACTGAAAAATGTTTTCATTTTTAGTCACTATATTTATTGTTTCTTGCATTGCCCCATGTTTGTTAAATCTGCGAAAATGACATCAGGTGACTGAAGAAATTATTAGGGAAAAATCAAGATCATCAATCTTGAAAGTCATCCAATGTTCAGAAGACTAATGACACTGAATCTTTTTTCCTGATAAATTAAAGATTTACCAAGTCACGACAACAACATTTATTAGCATGGATGCTGCAAATCAAAAACTAGGACTCAAATTTAAGCTGTTTTAGTGTTTTTGTTTTGAGTTTCAACCTCTGTTGTGGACAAGATTTTTAAAAGTTTGCAAGCTTTTGGAAATGTCAGCGTTAAAGTAAAGGTCAACTAGACTTTACACACATGGTCAGATGTTTATAGTCATCAATGCTAACTGCTTAAATTTTCACTCCGTAATCACCTTGTTTTAGCATAAAAGTATGATCTTGAAAATGCTCTGGACACAGGGCACAATGTCAGCTCTACTCCTAATGGAAATGTTTTGTCTCTTAAGATTACAGTTTTCTTTTTTTTTTTTAAATAAAGGACAATATTATGCATTTTCCAGGCACAATGTGCATTTTACTTCCTAATTTAAACGCCATGACATTGGGTCTCTGTCTCTTTAAAAACTCCTGCCCTTTCTGAAACTCCACCTTCAAGAAGCCATCACAACATGGCTCCTCTATTAACCGTTTAACAACATTTTTTCCAGCATTTCACTGAGAAGTAGCTCCTATAATGAACTCAGCAAATGCATAGTCCCACTAGATGTTTGCAAATTGCTACTGACTAGTCTGAAGGAGCTGAGTGGAGGAGTTGCAAGGGGAGAGCTGCTATAGGTGAGGGAGAAGCTCAGAAGCTTGAAACCTGCAGCTCAGAGAAGGAGTTTCATCCTGGAAGGTTCGGCTAGGATGCCCGCCCAGGCATTTTGCATATCTGAATGGTTGCCATGGCGATTAAAGGATTTCTCAACCATGCATGAGACACAAAACGACACTCCAGGTTTGTTTTTATGAGGGAATAACATTACAACATGATGTACATCTAAAAAAAAAATTATTTTACATAATACCGCCCCTTTAAGAGAAATAAGCTAAAATCAGTATTGGTAGGTCAAAGTTTTACAAACAAAAATTTAATTTGAAAGAAAACTCATCTGCCATAAAACTCATCTGCTTATTCCTAATCAAAACTTCATCTTTTTAGTACCTTTGATGTGCATGTCCCTTAACAGCACAGGAATAAACATAAGAACCACATCTGCTCACGCTGCTCATTTACAACAAAAACACACAGAGTAAAATTGATAACTATGCAGACATCCTAATAATTGGCAAACCAGATACAGCAGATTCCTGAGCAGAGCGTTTCCAGTTGCATCTTTAGTTCTAATAAAGTCTCATCTTTGTGCGATCCTTCAAAGACTTTTCAGACCGAGCTGGCAACATGAAGGCCAATTACCAGAGAAAACTGGGGCCCTGCTGTGGGACAACCTGCTTTTTTAAAACCAGGAGTCCACCGAGCACAGTCAGCAGACACCTCATCAAGACGTCTTCTAAGAGCTCAAAATGCAATTTTACAGCACATTAAAGTCCCTGCACAGTTCAGCTTGCTTTAGGTTATTGCACTTACTGCTATTTGTGAACAATGAAAGCACAAAATGAGATAGTTTAGGGCTCTTATCTCAACAGCTACAGTACAAGGAAGAAAAAAATAAATATGTGGCTGAGAAAAGAAGAAATCCCTTTTAGATAATATCAGAGGGGATAATAGGTGTTATTTAATGGAGTTCACTTTAATTATTTAACACTGAGGCCTATTAAGTCAATACTGCAAATTACGTATTTAGACTGCAGCACTGGTAACCCTTTGTTTTTGGTATAAAGGTAAAGAAGTGCCACTTAAATGACAAAAAAAGTGCTTGAAGTTAAAGCTGACCAGAGCTTCAATAAACACAAACAGCAAATGAATTTCACTGTCTAAGCAGGACTTTGGCTTCTTTTCATTACAAAAATAATTTAGGAATAATGCAATTAAGGAGGAATAAACACAGATTGTGCTGCACAGCGTGTTGGCTCCATTTAATTATGTGCAGAGGTGCACAGTGTGACTCATCGGTTCAGTAGATGGAGGGCCAGTCTGCTCAGTGGGGGTTGGCTGCATTCAATTTGGTTTCATTTTAGACACTTTTGGAGAGTGAACAGCAAATTTCAACTTTAACAATGTTGCAGTCGGACGAACAATGTCAGTGAGACTGCAGACAGCGTTCAGAGTCTTTCATATTTAAAGATGAGGAACATTCAACCAACTACAGCGCTGTGGAAAACTTATTGCATCTCACTGATTTCTTCTGCTTTTGATTCATTTTTTTTGTTACACTTAAAGCAGCAGTATGCAACTACTATAAAAACATAGGATTTTATATATTTGTTAGAAATGTTACTATGTTACAGTGAAATATAACACAGATAATCTGTTAAGGGTGGTACAACCCATCATTAGGTTTAGGGAGCACATCATTTTCTTTTTTAAACATCGACCTGGTTGTTGAGGGCGGGGGGGGGGGGGGGTGATGTATTTGATGATCTGAACTATTGAAGAGGAACAAACTTCTGGAAAATGCAACATTTCTGAAACACCGAGTTTCAGGTGGTATTTCACCTGTTTAGAGTCGTTTTTGATTAGCAGCAACTGGAATATTAATCAACATGTCAGGTCAATCTGCTTGACGATGGAAGTTTATTGCTCGTTTCGTAGCTGATGACTGTATGATGTTTTTATGATGTGAAGCACTTTGATCTGCCTCATCACTGAAATTTGCTACACAAATAAACTTGATTAAAAAAAGCTAAAGGAGTATAACAATAAGGATCGAGTCCACTGCAAAATCAACACCACCTGATTTTTATTAACTAAACACCCAAATCCATATGCACTGAAGGTAATATTAGAACATAGCAGCTTACAAATGGTTCGTTATGAGGATGACATCCTTCATACTCGCCATATTTGCTGTATAATACATGGAATTATCCATTCAGCCCTCAAGCTGTGTTCCCAAAAGCCAGGTAAATCCACTGCTGGTCACTTGGCAGGTGAAATCCTGGAATCCCCTTGAATGCTTGGCAGCCAATCAGAGAATGGCAGGGCTTTTTGCCTGGGCCGAGCTCCCACTCACAAGGAGATGGATAAAAATACATGGCATGGCATTCTTGGCATGACAACAGCATGAGAGCGAGCACAGTGCAGGCAGGCAGGTATCTAATATTTATCAATGAAGGAGAGGACAGAGAAAACTAAGTGGTTTCAGGAGTTATTCACAGTGACAAGAGAGCGCAAAAACCAGTGAAGGATTTGGATTTATTAAATGTCACATCTCTGGACTTGTTTATGCCCACTAGCAGCTGCTGGCACACGGTAACCTAACAGAAGGGTGCCAAGAGCAGATGGCATCCAAGTAAGTTTAACTCCATCTCAACAAATTATACACACATTTAAAAAGATATAATGAAATGCTTCTGTGCTTGAAAGCACATTTACTGGGTATGCTCTCCGAGTTTTAAGACCTCTCACTTGGTGATCCAATCAGACGGGAGGAGGATAACACAAACTGTTAATATAAACTAGATTTTTCTAATATTTGCAGTGCTGATTTAAAATCAAGACCTTATTTAGTTTGAAAGCTTAAACAGAAAAATGTCCAGCATAAAAGGACAAATATTTATTCTGCTATATAAATTTAACACATTTTTGTTTTTTTAAATACTGATGTAATTTTGAGGCCATAATACTGCCCACCCCTGTTGCCTGGAGATGTCACTAACTAAAAATCAGCATTAAGACTTCTCAAACACCAAAAAGCAAACAAAAAGATTCCTTTTCTTTTACATTCAATCAGGAATTTCCACACTGACCAATCAGAACAGCAACACCTAAAACTCCACCGATAGAAAAGATGTGATGTGAAACCTAACAGGATGCATCCATTTACCAATACCTCTGAATTATGGATGAGTGTGCTTTCATACTCGACACAGGATGGGTTCCCTGGGCACGCAGACACACACGCAAGCGAAAGTCAGAAAGCTAATTCAGCTCTTACGCAGTCTAACGAGCAAAGTGACTTCACTAAAATTAGCGGCACAGAGACACACCTGGAGTAGAGCAACACACCAGCAGTCCTGATGACAAAAAGGTGATGCATGGCTTTTGTGCCTGACTGGGGAGGAGAGATGGAAGCCATAAGTCTGCCATTTCACCGCAGAGACATCAACATGTCTTTTAATGTTTGGCTTCATTTCATTCTGACGAAGCAGCGGGTGGAGAAATGAAAACAGCATCTTCTCAGAGAATAGCCCACTTAGTCCATTTCTACTCTTGCAGGTTCCTGTTCTATTACTTCCACTGACAGACTGGTCTCAGATGCACTTAAGTCCTCAGTTAAAAACAAAGTGGATATAAAAACATAATTGCTTTGTACAATGCGTTTAAACCAACAATTTTGGGATGAAGAAAGAAGATTACAGATATCGTTTTGCCCTATTAGTAGGGCAAGGCAATGTAATTAATACTTCAAATCATCTCTCATCTTAAAGATTAAATATAATCTATACGCTTTAAATAGATTAAGAATTGCGTCTAGCAATAATTGTATAAAAAAAGTAAAAAGGTCTACCAGATTTTAAGTTTGGTAATTATAACCTTGGAAACAGCAGCACAGGGATTATACACTGTGCCATCATTTATTTAGCTAAAGTTAATCCATCTTGAAAGGCAGGGTGGTAAATAGAGGTCAGATACAGCCAGTTAAATGATTCAATTCATAAAATCATCATCCGCTGTATTTTTTTTATTATTTACACCTACAGATCTATCTCTAACTAGAGATATTTTACATGTTTTGTTCTCAAAATGTGTTTCACATAGGAAGATTATTGATGGTGCGCAGCCTTTATTTAACCTTTTCATAAACAAGTGAGTTGTAAGAATTATATGTACCACCCTGGGTACATATTAATACTCCTTTGTATAGTTTTATCTTTTTAAGATGTGTCAGCCTCATTTTCCTAAGAGAAAAGCTGAATTGAAATAGTAGCAACAGAAAGTCTGCCTGGAGATGAATCATCTTGGGATCGACTGTAATAGTTTAGGTAACAGAGGAAGTGGAGGAGTTGCATCGATGCAAGATTCAGCAGAAATGCACCGATTTCATTTGTTTTGTGGCTGGTTTCAGATTTTTAAATAGCTTTGACCTGTTCCAACAGGTTCAAGCCAATTAAGAACCATAATATAAAACGATACAAGATCAGCGCTGAAAGTCTTTCTGTGAATCCTGCCATGAGTGGTCGTTTACCATCTATGTTTGGACAAGAGGTGCCATCCCAGCGGGCGTTCACTGTGAAATGTTTTAACATTTTCAAGAACAGAATTCATTTGTAAGTCAGCCTTATTTGGTTTGCTTTAGTGGATCCTCTAGTTCAGGTCAGAAAGAGTCAAAGTGCAAATAAATAATAACCAATGTGTCATTGCAATAACAAGGTTAAGATTTTCACACTTAAATTCAGCTCCACTCTTTTCTCATACTGGGGAAGCGAGAAAACCAGCAGCAATCTTAATGTCATTTAATTCTAGTAGTTACTGGAATCACGGCAAGTCAAGGTGTCCCAACGGAGGCTTCCAGGTCCTTTCACTTGACCTGACTACAGAGCCAGAATCAATATATAGAGCCTATGAGTGTTTGGGTCAGAATGGCCTGACCTCCTCCTTTTTTTCCCTTTTGTACACAGCTTATAACAACTATTTCTATTTCAAAAATCATCTTGTCAAAGATATTCTTGTTTGAACTAATTTTTGTTTTCAGTTAGCAAAGCCGACGAGTTGCTACCATCTTTCTCTGTCAAACAGGGAGCAGGCAAAAAAGACAGAAAATAAATCCTCAAGAGCAGAATGACAGATCCGGGCGTCATACAATAGGATCAATGGACAGACAGGAATGCAGATCAAAGTGGATAATCTAAACTTTCAAATATGCACGGCAGACCTGGTTGAGGGTAAAACCATTCAAAATGCTGACTCAAGGCAGACTGCACCCAGTGAACCTCAGCTTTCCTTCTACAGATCTGCAAGAACACAAAAGGCAGCGCTCCAGCCGTTGCGTTTGAAATGACGAATTGCTACGAGATTCAACTCCCACAGCTGAAACAACATCCAGGACAGGAACTGTACAGGATTATGGATGATTCAAAAACACAGAAGATGTAAAAACACATTTGAAAAAAAACTGAGAGGACAAAGGACTTCCTGTTTGTTGAGTGGAGAAAAAAAAAAAAAAAAAAAAAAAAAAAAACAATGAGCTTTAAACAGAGGTGGGGGTGTAGAAAGACAAAAATATTTCTAAAAATATCCATCTCTGATCAATTTGGACATCACTTTTGAACACAAGCAGGATCAGACCGCTCCCACAGCATCTCCACCACCTGTTTCTCTGCAAGTCATCAGCTGGTGATTCATTTCTTTGCCCACAGAGTGAGATAAAACACTCCCCTTTCTGCAAAGCTGAAAAGATGAATGTTCAGTCCAATGAATCCTCGTTTCGGTGAGACGAAGACGATGCATGTTACAGTCATCTATTTTAGCAAACATCCAAAGAATTCTAATTTAACACAAAAGATGGAGAGCAACGTGAATGTTGCAAAGGTTGAGGCTGGAGGGCTCATCTGGGGAAAGGGTAAACACTGACGAAGACCTGCTGAACTCAGTGAAGTGTCAGCTATCATGCTGGGTGAATGACAGACATCTTCCACAGCAGGGATTTTATTCACTGAGCTGTTCTGTTTGAGCAACTGGCATTGTGCTTAAATAGGATTTGCCGTCTCTCTACTTTTGAAATGTGTCGTGTTATGCAAGAACCGCATCCTCTTATACAGCTCGTAGTTTAGACAGCTGAACACCAGGGCTAGAGATTTAAAAGTGTTGCGACACTTAAGTATCAACTGTTTTTTGGCGGAAATTTATAACATTTAATTGTATGAAATCTGAAAATGTTCCTGACCTGAATAAAATAATGTCCATAAAACTATTTTTCATTCAGACATAATTTAGAAAATGAACATTACAAAGCTAACTTAGAAACGAGTCAAGTTATAAAAAAGAAAAATATGCTAAGTCAACTTGATGTAATAATGTAAAAGTTTTACGTTTGGGCAATTTTTTTATTTCTCTTATTATAGTTTTATATATTCATATATTTGCTAGTCACGGTCAAATTGATTGAAGTTGTAGCAATAGCTTTTACTATACATTTTGAACTTGACAAAGTTGATACAACTTAACTGAGTCAGGAAGAGTGAGCAACTGTTTTTTTTACAGTGTGCTTGTTACAAACCTGTGTTGTCATTTCCTACCTATAAACTCTTTCTGATCGGATAACAGGCCACAGCAAATTCAAAAGTGTTAAATGTTTTGGTGCTAGCAGACTTCATCCAAAAGCAGAGTTAATTTTACTCTAGAGTCACATTCTGTTTATGCAAGTCTGAGGTGTCTATTATTAGTAGTTAAAATCCAGTGTTAAAACAATGCGTTTCCTATCAAATCTAGAGGTGTTAAAATAGAATCAATAACTCTTGACTTCTGAACTCTGAACTCGGCTCTAACACTGAAGGAGTTAATTCACTGACTCCACCCAGAATCACAGATTCCCACCGAAGAAGCGAAGCCACAGAAGCCAAGTCAATTCAGGACTATTTACTTTCCACCTGTCTGAGTTATTTACTGCACTTGGTAAGTCTTTTTTGTGAGATGGTTTATAACTATTATTTTGAGTTGAGCTCAACCTGTATGACAGACGTCATGTTCGCCACACGGCTCGGTGTTAGCATGTTTAGCTTAGCATGTTTAGCTTAGCATGCCAAATGTTAGCGGAGTATAAATGTTGGAAAATATCAAGCCGGTGAACATTTAATCAAATTATTGGCTAACTTGAACAGATCCGTAATAATCTGGAGTATATTTTTTCATGATGTTGAACGTTTACATGAATATTGGTCAGATTTATTAACCTTTCTGATCGATTTTTTTTCCTTTGAAAAAATGTAAAAGCATTTTTTCACGTTGAGAGCATTAATCCCGCTGTTGTGTCTTTTTATATACTTTTTGCAGCATGTTTTAATCCTTTTATTGTCTTTTTGTATATATTAGAACCAGTCTGGTTGAGGATGAATCTCCAGTCGTCAGCCTAACTTCTCCCTCCTGATCCTCCATGGATTATCCGAAGATTCAAGCTCCAAAAATGATCATGTAAGTGTTAATATTTCTGAAACTCTACATTTCTGTAATGGAGGCTTGTTGTTAAGAGTTGTAGTAAAATGTATTCCTTCGTTCCACTTCTCATTGTTATATTTTTTGTTTGTTATGATCCAGAGACAGACACTGGTTGTCCTACTCAGAGACTGAAGACTGTCTGATGCAGTAGAGGAGCATGTTGGTGTCTCCGGCCAAACATCACGAACAGCCCAACAACCTGAAGACAATCTGTTGGTGAGTGGACATCTCTCTGATGAGTGGACATCTCTCTGATGAGTGGACATCTCTCTGGTGGAGTGCAGAGAGGAACTGACTCTTAACAGAAACATGAACTGGATAAGAAATGATGGATCTGAATATCAGTTCGGTCTGTTATGTACTGTAATATCTGGCAATCTACATGTTAAAAGAAAATGTACTCTATCATAATCACATTACATGAACTGCTTGCTTTACTTTCTCCACCTTGTACTTTGAACAATTTCATGCATATGGTATTAAAGAGAAATGTATTAAGCATACTGCATTTTGTATTGCACAGCTGATATGTTAGACCTTTTGATAACAATATGAATTAAGTTACATGTGAAACATGCACATTATTCCAAATTTGTAATATGTTTTGTAATTATGGTGCATTTTTTGAAATAAATGCATTTGAGAAAATCATTGGCTCTTTATTAGATGTTTATTTTCCAAAGAATTTTTAAAAGTTCAAACAATAAAATACCTATTTAATATTAATTATAAATAACTCTTATGAAGTTAAAAAAATACTCTGTGAGAGTTAATATTAAGATCTAACACTAAATTAGTGTTAGCAAGTGTTAAATGATTAACTCCAGCAGATTTGATATCTGACACTTTATAAGAGTTAAGGTACCAACTCTCCAAAAAGAGTTAAATTAACACTTTCTGGTGTGGACCCATATAGACACTTTAAAAGTGTTGAAATCAAATCTGACAGTGTTAACCTGGGCCTGCTGGATTTGCTGTGGCAGAACAGAAATAGATGTTTTTACACATCACTGCTTGGGCTGTAGCCACATTTTGTTCATTATGGGCGGAGCTCGACTGTGAAGACTCAGTCACTCTGATTGTACCACATAAATATAGAACAACCACTGCTCGGTTGAAATGTGGTTTTAAATGTGTTGTAGGTTAGCGTTCAAGCTTTACTAAAAACAAAAGGGAGACCACAGCGTACTTCATGGTGATTTGAGTTAGAAAGTTTGTACAAACAGCTGGGAAATGTACAGCATGTCTTCAAATAGTCAGTCAATGACATATGCTAATTTCAATCGTTTATGCAATTATTACGTGTAGATGAAAGTTCCAAACACTACCTGTAGTCAGCACAGTGTTGTTCAAAGCAATGTTGCATTTTTTAGCTTCGTGTATTTGCTCTTGTGAGGATTTTCAAGCCAAATGTATTTTTTAAAGGGGCAGTATTATGGATTATCTATGAGTATAGTGGTATTTTACAGTACATTCAAAAGCTATATAACCTTTTACTATTGTTATAAAAAATGCTGCTGTATATGACTTATAAGAAAACTGACTCCATAACTTAACACTTTGAAATTAGGCCCGTGTCTTTAAAAACTCCTGCTCTCCTTTCTGAAACTCTGCCTTCAGGAAGTCATCACAACAGTTTCGTTATTTAACAACATTTTTACCAGCGTTGCTCTGAGAAGTAGCTCCTATAATGAGCTGAGCCAATGTGCAGTTCCACCAGGTGTTTACTAATTGCTGCTGGCTAGTCTGAAGGAGCTGAGTGGGGGAGATGTTGGGGAGGTTTGCTCTGACAGGAGAAGCTTCGTCCTCAAAGGCGGTGCTACGTTCACCCAGGCATTTTGCACAGCTGAATGACTGCAATGGGAAATTAAAGGATTTCTCAGACAGGCATGTTTTTGATGAGGGAACAACAATATAACATTGTGTAAAGCTTAGAAGTTTTATTTTAGTTAATACTGCCCATTTAAAATTAAACACAGAAAAAATTACACCTTTACACATTGTTTATCTAGTGGTGTATGTTAAATCTTGTAAACCAGTTTTAAACGGGTCTACAAAAAACATGAACCATTCATGGAACATATCGGTTTTATTTGTAGAGCTTGTATGTTGGGATAAAGGGTGTAAAATTCACAGGAATCTACTGTATTACAGGAAAGGGTATGTTACGCTGATTTCACTGTTATTTTTCCTGCTATAGTGAGCGTTGTGTGCCATGTAGTGTACAATTATAGCTATTTAAGAAGCATATCGGTTTTATTTGTAGAGCTTGTTGAGGAAAACCAAATTAACCATTAAAAAACAACCAGGCTCGGGCTTTCCTCTGGTCCCAGGCTCTTTCTCGTATCCGAAGCCGGAGCCGCAGCCGTGTGGCAGAAAACAGAGACGCACGCTACGTGTTGACGTCACAGGAGCTCAGAGTTTAATCCAATCAGTGGACAGTATAACACAAGACAGAAAGTTAAAGGAAAACAGTCACACATTAGTCACCTGATAGAATAAGACAGATAGAGGAAAAGACGAAGACGTCGAAGACGTCCTCGGAGAAACAGTCAGCCCATGGTGCTAAAATTGACTATTTCTGGCTTATTTCCTTTGTGCATAAGGTTTTATACTAGTAGGTGTGTTCTATTCAAATAAGGTGCAACACCTCTCGACCAACCAAAAGCTGTCTCTGACCCCTTTCAAACTCGGAAAATCCCTACAGTTCCTTCAGAGACAAAAACGTGGCTTCTCCTTTTGTTTTAAATAAGTTAAAAGCAGGATGTCTCCGATCCCCCGTTGGGTTATGGCCTTCTCAAATTACTGTGAAACAGCTGGAACTTCCACTGGTGATATCCTGACATAAAAAACCTAATTTGAAACCTTGTATGACAATTTACTCTAGACCAAAAAGTAAAGGTCAATAAGCCAAAATAAGTTTCTAATTCCAAAACTATTATTAGACCATTTTCCATTAAATCAGGTTACATTTTACAACTAGCATATTTTAAATACATTTTCTTAACAAGCTTGTATGTTGGGATAAAGGGTGTAAAATTCACAGGAATCTACTGTATTACAGGATGGGGTATGTTACACTGATTTCACTGTTATTTTTCTGCTATAGTGAGCGTTGTGTGCCATGTAGTGTACAATTATAGCTATTTAAGAAGCAAGTTAAGTCTGTTGTTCTAGATCTATTCTTAAATATCATGACATTTGAAACAATGAAATAATCATTTTAACAAATGTACACAATACAGTCCACTTATGAAATTGTATGGCAGGTTAGGAATTTATTTTGTAGTTTTCCCTTTAAGACATTATTAAATCCTTTTATATGGATCAACAAATGTTTGTGTAGTATTTAATTCAGCAAGAAAATATCCTGTTCCAGGTTGCTTTATATTGCTTTGAAAATTGAAAATGTAATACTTATCCCATTATGCAATGCATTTGCAAAATATTGTGCAGCTCTAGTTATAATGTCATTTGCAGATCTCGGTTCTAACTTTTGGGGGAAATGAAATGCGTCATTGTGTGCACTGATCCTCAAAGGCGATAAAAAGTGACATATAGCCTCCTCTGCCTGGCACATAGTAAACAGGGCAGATTAAAGAGATAACTTGATAAATCTGATATAGCTGGCAGAAGATCAACAACAGCATTTAATCGGGATTTGAAAGTTTATGCTGAGGCATTTCTTTTCAGACGTGGATCCTTAATAATACTCTCAAAGTAGTGAGGCAAACATTCAATCAGTGGCACTAGGCTAGCTCTGCCTGTCACAGCTATAAAACAAGATATCTCTAGCTGGAGTATGTGGAAACATATTCCATTTGCCAGTTTACTGGAAACTGAATATCCATACTATAAAAACACACACACACACACACACAAGATGGGAAGTTGCATTTAGGTGTAAAGTTAAAGTTTCCCAGTTATCGTTTGACAACTAAATGATTGTTGAGGAAAGTTACTAAAAGATAAAGGCTGGAGTTTGTCTTCAAAGTAAGGTACACAAATAATTTTAAGTCCTTTATTCTTAAATTCTACCAAATCTATTTACAGCACAACTCCGTGTAAATTTGCATAATACATGCAAGAGTGTGTTTTAGCGATAACTTTCAGTCTTCAAACAAATGAAACACCAAAGTCTTAATCTTTCAGGAGTAGCTCACAAGACACGTTTCCAATGCAAATGTGTGCAAATATTTGTCAATATTCCACAAATGTCGAAAGAACACAATTTTGCAATTGCAGTGTTTCTATTAAATAAAAACTAAAATTAAAACCACACAAAGAATAAGTTTGTTCAGGGGTTAAATTGTTAAACATGCTGCGCTGTCATCCTCTAACTACTTCCTGTCGTCAATCAAGTGACTCGTAAAGCGAAAAAAGTATTTCCATTGCAGTTTTGACAAAAAAAACTAATTTCAAGTGCCAAAACATTTATCAAAAAATGAGGGATTTTTTAGAATTGGCACATTTCCATTAACAAAATTTATATTTGAAAGGTCAAACTGCGCAATTACACGGTCAATGGAAATGCAGCTATTGTGATAGTGAGCCATGTCTGCTCAGAACCTCTGCAGAGAGAAGAGGCAGGATATCTGTGTTTCTACAGTGCTGATTATAAAGCTGTGCAACAACTTGAGGAAATAAAAATCAGTCCATTTGTATTGATTTTGACCCAAATAAAATTACTTTTGTTAAAACCGATTATATTGATTATTTTAATAACTGTACTAAACCAAGTCCCAGAAGCACTTTTCAGATATGCTTTGAATTAAACAAGTCTCTGCCTACAACAAGCCAACATTACAGCTAGTCAACGTTTTAGTATATTTAGATACACACGTACTTTATTTTTTTGCATTTTCTGTGCATGTAGATGAGTGCTGCTGATATGCACCGATTGTATTTGCAATTGTGGTTTTTAGAGTCTTAGTAAGGGAAATGGGTTTGCAGCTCCCTAGTCAGGAAAACCAAAACTCAGTTTCATTTTGCTCAGAAATGCTGCTTCCTGCAGACAAAGTGATTGATGCATTAGCAGCAAGAAGCTAAAGCCTGCTATGAAGCTTACAGATCTGGTGAGTCAGCACTATTTTGAAATCAGCACTTTGTGTTTGTGCGATGGCAATCTTTGTGCAGTCAAAGATGGAAGATGGCATTTTGATTCAAGCAGGAGAAGCTCACAACAGCAATATATCCACCGCACCACACATTTATTTTCCATCTGTTTATCTAAAGGGAGATGAAGCTTGAAGGCAGGGGGATTACATCCAAACAACTGGCCAGTGTTTCTGTTGGGGGGGAAGGAACAAAAAAAAGAAACTGCCAATATCAGCTACCCAGAAAGCTCTGATCAGTAATCGGAGGTGTGCTAACAATGACTTAGTTACTTGCATACAGGGTGGAGAAACAGCCGATTAGCTTGTTTAAAGCCTCTTTAGCCTAAAGTCTTTGTAGAGGGAGAGTAGGAAACAACCAGAGAAGTAGGCAGGAGTTAGGACTTCCTGACAGCTCATTTAACACTCTGCCTTCTTCCACCTACTTACTCCAGAGCCCCTCTCTTTCTGACATTAGCTCATTCTTCTATGGGGGGGAAAAAAAGCAGGACATCGTGCTAGCTTTCCCTTTATAGATGCTCCGTTCAGAGACTTCAGCATCGCTGAACTAGAACCATTCACAGGGAAAAAACAGGAGGCCTTTTCTTCAATCCGCTCTCACACATCCGTTCCCAACACACGCTCCAGTCCAGACGTGTGTGTGTTTTAATAAATGACACGAGCAGAGCTGACTGGATTCACGCCCGCCTGGCCGCCAGCTGCAGACATGTCAGAGACACACAGAGACGCGGCGCTGTCTGGACGGTTGACAAACAGTCTCCTCAAGCCGATAACACCGGTGGCTGGGAGATTTCAGTGAACACACTGAATGAGCCTCTGGAGTTCAACAGCTCAAACCATTTTTAGACCATATAGAATGAGGCCAACCTTATGAAGCCAAGCAAACCTCCAAAGGTTCACCTAGATACAAAAAAAAAAATCTTCTCAGTACATTTCCTTAAAAGATAAGTTCAAAATACTCTCTCTTATGGATCCACAATTACAATACTCTAATGGAGTATTAGAGCCATGCTTAAAAAATTAAATTACGAGAATTAAGTCATAATATTATCAGAATAAACTCGTACAAGGTTTCCCCCAGAAAACTTGCTAAGCCGGATGGTTGGGCGCTACAGCAGTCATTCATCCAGCGCCCTGTCATGTTTTTGAGTTAAAAGATGCTTAAAGTTGACAGGAAATTTTTAAATATCACTTGATAACTATGTGTTATTGAAAGACTGGAAGATTAATACCTGAACACCAACTATAAAGTCTTTAAAAAATGGAAGCACTTTAAAAAGACATAAATAAAGTTTAGCCTGATGGGGGCACAAGTGAAGCCTGGTGGCCCACCAGGTTTATAATACACTGTGGGAAACCTTGTCATACAAGAAGAAAGTCATCAGTACAAGAATAAAGTCAAAATAATCCAAGAAGTCATAATAATACAAGAATAAATAATAATTCTTTGGGAACAAAGTCAATACAAGAAAAAAAAAAAAATCAGAACTTATGAGAATAAAGTCGTAATACTATGACTTTATTGTAATTTTATTTTCTTAGTACAGTACAGATATGGTCGAGATAGAACACACTTCATTGCACAGCTGACACACCAATTTATGCCATCCTTTCATAAAAAATGTACTGGTGAGGAAACGGCGCCTTGCGGCCGCAACTTCTGAAGCAGGTTGCTTAAGAGAGTTGAGTCACACCACACCACACACACACACACACACACACACACACACACACACACACACACACACACACACACACACACACACACACACACACACACACACTCCACACACACACACACACACACACACACACACACGCACACACACACACAACACAACACACACACACACACACACACACAACACACACACACACACACACAACACACCTTTCCTTCTGTGTTCCTTTAGTCAGGAAGTGTTTGTGCAGAACTTCCTGATGGAGAAATTTGTCATGACAACACCTTTCACATCATTACAGCATCATCTGTGCAAAGTTGATTTAACATGATTACTTAAATTATCAGGGTCAAAAGAGGACATAGGTGGTGAACGTCCATACAGTTTGCAACAAATGGAACCAAGTTATTTTATTATTTCACACACATACAATTTCATAATTCCAGTCATCCTGAAAGCTTTCCAAGTTGGTTGAATATAAAAGCAACAACTCTCACTTATATTTTGCACCTAAATTCCTTCAATTTGTTGCTTGGTTAACATTATACAGAACAGGAACAACAGACACTTATTGAAGGACAGCAATGTGAACACTTTGGACAAAGTGTTCACAAAGAAGGACAGATTTGAGACAAGTGAAAGAAACCATCCATGTTTAACATAAAAAATGTAGCACTAAACAGATAAGGTGACTTCAGATTAGATTTGTCACAAAGAAATTTTGCTGGACGGTAAATTGTCCTCAGAACTTATTGCAATAAATGATAATATTGTTGTTTTGAGACCATTGTTTGTGTTGAGGCACCAACATATTTTCAAAGATCAATTAACTTTAAATTCTAATGAACATTTAAAGATTGGATTTGGAAGACAACTGAAATATCCAAAACAAGTAAAGAAAAAAACAACAGAAACAACAAATGAAATCATTTATGAAATCTCTGTAAACAACATTATCTTTCAAAAAAGGGACAGTTGAGACCAAAGCACCAGACTGACGACATTATCCCTCAGTTTTTGGTAAAAAGAGAAAAATGATAAATCCAGCAAATTAAAATGTTTGAGGTTCTTTTAGTTTATCATGCGAGTAATTAATTTATTGTGACAGGCACCAACTCTGCAGCCCTGACTCTTATCAAGAGGAGGTCTATAGCAGTTCCAACTTACTGAATTTTCAGGCAACAACAACCCAAACACTGAGCTAAACGGAGGGTAGGACCAGTAACAGCCTCATCAGTGACATTAATGACCAAACAATGTTCAGGACTGAGGATGTATTTTGGAGGAGAGGTGAATCGTCTTCAAGAAACAAAATCAGCAGCCTGGTAAGAACCAGTCTATTGTCCTACACTATTTGCTCAATAGCCAAGAGGTCTGGACTCTGCGCTATTGAGAAACTATTTCTTCCTGGAGGTGTGGACTATGTTGAGCTTTTAAATTTTACCCAGTTGCTAACATTTGTCCTTGATGTACGTAATGTGCCAGTTCAACATTATGAATTTTACTGGAAATTCCCTGACCATCCTCCACTTCAAAGAGAGAAGTGCTGATCTGACCAAGATGGCTGTTGATGTTAATTCTAGAACATTCAAGAGCATTCCCTTCCCCTGCTGCCATTGCTAAAACTACAGGCAGACTACAATGTCATCACTTGTAACTTCTCCTGGTGTTCGCTGATTGGTCTGGTGAGGACAATCCAAGTCAAAGAGAAAAAGCTCAGACTGTGCTGGAAACATGATTTTTCTGAGTGGAGCTGAAAGGGAAGGCAACAGCCAAGTTACAAAAGAAGGTCAGTTGTCTTCTACTTGGCATCGCTCCTGTATGAGCCATTTTGCCAGAAGAAACCATTTGATCGTCCTCAACATTTAACAGCATGCAGTGGGAGGGACCTTTGGCCCAATCATCTTAGATCATCCACAGTGGTGGCTTCTCTCTGCACTGTTTTGGCCATTCAACGGCCACCAGATTTTTATTTAAAATGCTCTGGTCGTTCAACATGCCATACATTCCAACAAAGTTCCCATGACCTTTGGAAGAGAAACCGGCCCATAGCATCACAGATCCTGCACCATATCTGGAGGCATAATCATTATCAAAATAGTGTTATGTTAAAACTTCATATCGCCCTCCTTTGCTATAAAATATAAAACCAAAACAGAAAAATTATGGCATGCATTTTTATTCAGCCTTCTTGGATCGATACTAGCACCAGGATCAATACTAGCGCCACCTTTTGCAGCAGTTAAAACTGCAAGTATTCTGGGTTTCTCCAACAGCTCTGCACAGCAGGAGACAGAACTGAAACATTTTAGCTATTCTAGCAAAAGAGCAGAGCTCAATCTGGTTGGATGGAGAGCATTTTTTAAATTACTCATTCTCCCTTGATATGGACTTTAACTAGGCAGTCTGACATTCTGAATATGTGTTTATGTAAAACAATCCACTGCAGCTCTGGTTGTTGTTCCGTGAGAAAATGAAGTGCTACCCAAGTCCTGAAACTTTCACAGCCTCTGAAGGGTTTTCTTCCAGTACTGTCCTCTATTTAGCTCCATCATAATTCTCATCAGCCCTAACCAGCTTCCCCACACGTTTCTGCCACACACAGCATTTTGACTGAAAACCAATAGATTTGACACCATCTTTTCACTACTCCATGTTGGTCTATGATTCCAATGAAATACCGCAAATTGAAATATGCGCTTGTAGCAAGACAAGATGTAAAAAAGTTCAACCACCTCCAATATTTGAAGAAATAAAACATAGTAGAAGTATCGACTCAAATAAAGGTTGGTCTTATCCACCAAAAGAAAACTCTTTAAACTGAAAAAACCTGGGAATGTTTTACTTGTACTTTTCTTCTATGGATTCCAAATTCAAAAATTGGTTTGTGATATTTTGATTTAATTTACTAAAAGGGAGAAAAGTGTTGCAGATAAATAAGCATGTACCTGCAACACAGAAGAGACTGACCGACATCCAGTGTCTTATGTAACCAATTTACAATAGGAAAAACATTAATTATATCTTCATAATACTGACTCTCCATTGTAGAGGTGTCCAACTTCAGTTCTGTGGAGCCAGGGTCCTGAAAATGTCAAATTCTCCCAGTTTCATTACTCAGCCTTTGCAGAACTTTATCACATACTGAGGAGGTAGTTCAGTCAAATTCAGCTCTGGTGGAGAAGGAACTAATCTAAGATGTCCCTCGAGGACCAGCGTTGGATAATCCTAGTCCAGATTATAACTAATTTAGCCAGCCTTGCATTAATTAAACAAATAATTACCTAAATCTCTCTGGTACCAACAGCCTGTCTAATTCCATGCGGAGAGGTTAAGACATGTTCAGGGTTCTGTAATAATTAATCTGCCTGACAAATGTTCCACTCTTCAGATAATACACAATCCACAGATTGAACATTATTTAATAAAAATGCATGACACCGTTGTAATGTCGATCAATAGAAAATACTTGAGCACAGAGTCATGACTAATGGGGTTCATTTAGCTGCTCAAGACCTCAGGAAAAAGAGCATATTAAAAATTAAAAAAAAAAAACTGACGTGCCCTGTTATAAAGGCTGAATTAAAACCTGGAGATTTAGAATTTGGCGTCACTGCCTAGCTTAAGTGGAATCTTGTGGAAAACAGTTTAGTTGCCTTAGAAAATGAGACGCTGTTGGTTGTCTGAGGGTGTTGGCATGTAGAGCTCAGGATGGAGTGCAGAGCTCAGGAAAAGACACGATGAATCAGAAGAGAAAAGAGAGAGAGAGAGAGAGAGAGAGAGAGAGAGAGAGAGAGAGAGAGAGAGAGGAGAGAGAGAGAGAGAGAGAGAGAAGGAAGGAGGAGAGAGTTGCAAAAGGTGTGACGCTGCTCATCATTCAGTTGTATGCGTTCATCCACTAACATACATCAGAAGGAGGGTCAGCGTTCAAAAACATACCAACTTGGTCAGTCTGGAACAATACCAAGAAGAACAAAGGTTGCAGCCATACAAGTTATCTCACCGCCGCTGACAACCTGGGTGTGTCTCCACACCGGAATATCGGAATCAGTAAAAAAATAAAAAAGAAGAAAAACAACTTGTATCACCCACAGCAGCGTCACACCCCACGCCGTTTTCAGCCTCCCTTCACCTCACAAACCATGACTAGTGATGGTGCTCCGGGTTGTTATTTAACTGGCAAACCCGAGGCGGATATCACCGCATCTCCAGTCCTTTATAAACTTCAGCCAAGCAGGCAACGCTGCGCTTCAGACTGCTGCGTGTTTCCATTAAAGTGACGCCCTAATTCCCACACACTCGCTCTCTGACAAACTGGGAAGCACATATTTCACCGCTGAAGTCCGTCTCCTACTCTGGCTCCCATCCCTTAGCCCGCACAGAGACGCCCCGCGGCCACGGCAGCTAGCTAAATGTCCGTGAACTTGCCGTCTGAACAGCAGGTGCAGCGAGTTCACTTGACAAACAACCGAGCACGAACTTCTAATGGCGTGAATAAAAGCCTTTCTTACCGCTCTGCTCCCCGAGGAAGACGAGTTTGAATTTTCGTAGAGGGTTCCCAAAGTCATTACCCACGGACATTTTGAGG
The DNA here is from genome assembly GCA_033032245.1 of Poecilia picta. Lineage (NCBI taxonomy): Eukaryota > Metazoa > Chordata > Actinopteri > Cyprinodontiformes > Poeciliidae > Poecilia > Poecilia picta. Next base: position 5,464,256 of record CM065356.1, on the reverse strand, counting down.
AGGAGGAGGACGAGGGGGGCCGACTACGGACGCCGGAGGACAGAATGACAGGACTTCGGTGCTCGGTTGGTGAAGATGCTCGACGGAATGGGGCGGCGATTTTCCAGCTTCGAGTCTTCTTGATGGGCACGAGCCGCTGATGCTGCACCGCCCGCTCCGTGACGCTAGGGGGGAGTGTTTAGGCGGGCCCACGCGCATGCGCATTTTCAAACGACTAACAGCCATGAAAATAAAATGACGTCATGTTGTAATAGAGAGGAGAGAGATGGCGATTTAATATAGATAAAACGAACTTTTATGGATGAAACAGGAGGGAAACTAAATACTAGAAAACAAAAACAGAAACCAATTTGAGAATCGGAAAGTAAATAACTGTTGGCACACCAAGATACATTTCAAGAGCTCTCAAAGTTTACACACCCATGTTAAAATGTTGGGTTCTACTAAATCTAATTAAACTTAAATAGAGTCAAGTTGTTTAAGATTGGCTCATCTGATTTGCTTGGTAAAAGCATAACCCGCAGGGATGTTTCCAATAATAAAAGTATTTGCCCTCTCACAAATGTATAATCTTTTAATCTAATGATCCACATCAAATACATTTCCATACCAAAGGCAACCTTATAAAGATGCAGTTTTTTTTTTTTACATATGATTTTGATTCATTTCAGGGAAAAAAATCTATCCAACTTTTGCTCCATCACTATGTTCTGGTGTTTGCTTAGAGCCTGGGGAAAGGAAGTGTCACAGATAAATACAATTATTTGTTGTATTCACTGATCTTTGTATATAGAGACAAGAAAAAAAATAGATGAAAAAAAGTACATTGCACAAACAATTTTTCACTAACTAGATCTTCACTATACAGTTCAGAGCTATTTGAATTGAAGGGTCTCATCAGAGGCCCCTTTATTGGGTATTTTTGTCACAATGTTTTCTAGCTCTTTCTGAATGTGTAAAAGAAATGTCAGGGTAAACAAGTGTTTATTAAGCAGGTGACGTCTGAAAAGAAAATTTGCATGGGATAAATATTTCTTATTTTCAACAGTTATCTTTATGTGTCTGACCAGCTTCCCTGTTGAAGAAACTCATTCCCACGGCAACAGATGCTGCTAGCTGATCTTAAGAGACTAATAGTTTCACAAAATCTCAAAGCAGCTTTTAAATGGACAAACAGCAAAACACAGAACATGTTCAATGACCAGATCTGTACACAGCATGATTTAGGTGCATAATTTATTTTATTTAAAAATATAAAAGGTAGGTGTAGGTGCTTAATATCTGAAAATTCATCAAAAAGTTACATATGATTATGCATAAAACCATTCTTGCTGTTGTTAATGTCTCAGGTTATGAGACAAATATGTAGAAAATAACTTAAATATTAAGCTATATAGTTCATTAGTTATAGAGTATGTTGCCAATGCAAACAGAAACCCAAGTCCATTCCAGCCTAACACGAACACGTAATGTTCAAAGATATTTAACAGTTTTTAATCGAAATTTCATCCTTTATTATAAATGCGGTCTTCCAAGGAACATTCTTCCTCAAAATATTCCAATTTCACAGCGACGCTAAGAGACGAGTCTCAGCCGGATCACACTCAGATTTCGGGCTTCTTCTCCAGATCGTACTCCTGGGTCCGTTTTGCCTTCCAACCCAGGATGATCAGCAGGAAGACGCCTACAATCTTATAACCTATTTTTAAACCCAAGTATCTGCAAGGGTAAGGTAATTGATCATTAGTGAACACGATGAATACGTTCAAAGTGCAGGCATACATTTCTTCACAGTCTTAAATGTTCCCACCTGCTCCTGAAGAGGTTGTTGTCATAGTACTCGCAGCTGAAATTCATTCCGCACACGTTTTTCCACCAGATGCAAGACATGTCGATGGCCATCCCAAAGAGCGCTGGAGCCGGAAGCCAGGCTAACAGAAACGGAGGCAGTGTGAGTTCTGGAGAACAGCATTCAAACGGTTTGTATTCCTGTATGCCTAAGATCAGCTAACGCACTGGTATTTAATCTGAACCCAACTGGTCTGGCCTGCAAAAACTGATGCTGCAAAATCTAACACTGACAATCAAGAAAGGAGTTCAATATTTTTGGGTGAGCAGCTGTGCAAAAAAACAAACAAAAGAAACTAAGCAACAGTACATCTTACTGAAAAAGACTGAAAGGAAACCCAAACTGTGCAATATCCAAGTTTATAAAAATATGTATTGAAACCAGATATTTACATACACTGAATAAAAAGAAACACATTTTCCCTCACAATCAAAAGAAAAAAAAACATATTTAAGTATAAAACTGTATTTGATGCCCAAAATGTTATATCCAAGATAAAACCGTTTTAAAAGGCAGTTTAAGCCTTTGAGTTCAAGGATAGTAACACAACAAAAGTCTAAAAGAAAACATCCTTACCAGGTTTTCTGGCATTTAGCAAACAGAAATAATTCTGGTAATAATTCGAAGTAATCTAAAACAATAAACCTTTGATCCGATTTAACTTCAGAAAGTGAGAAAAAGCATGTCTTTCTTCAGTGTATAAATATCAGGTTTTACCTTTTCTAATTAGTTGGTTATTGATATTTTAAATCAGATTCTACTACCCTAACCCAGATTCGCCTACATACTGACAAAATCTTATGTTGATATTAAGATGAACTAGAAGCAGACTCTTACTGGGATTTGCTTCAGCATTTAATGTCTTAAAGATCATTTTAAATATAAAAAAATAATAATTTTCTATCTAGTGTGTATTTAGGAAACGTAACTTACCTAATATTCTCATAAGCAAGAACTGAAGTCCTATAGCAAATGATTTCTCATCAAAGGAAACGCATCTGAAATGAAGAAAAAATATTCATTTTAGTCAGTGTGATCCATTTAACCCAATATTTGTGCCTAAATTAAGGAAGAATAAATCTGTGCTACTGCAGATTTAAAGTCATAGATACCAACAAATCTGTCTCTGCATTTCTTTACCTGAGCACCATCATGTATAGTGGGTTGTGAGAGAGGCAGGCAATCAGTGAAGCTAGAGAGATGAGCAGTATGACTGGGAGGAGATAATGAGAGCAGCTGTTGGGACAATGACCTGGTTTGACTTGGCTGTCAGCCCCCAATGCACACCTACAGTTGGTAAAAACCTGTATTCAAAGAGAAAGTGACAATATTGTTACTAGCATTAGCTACACAGCTTTGTGTCCAAATTGATTTTATTATTAATCAAAGGCAATTTTAAATAGGTGGGTCTGTAACCTTGATTTAAAGACACTCAGTGTTTCAGCTGTTTCACAGTTTTGTGGAATGAATTCCTCAAATTCCTAGTTTCTGGACTTATGTACTTCTATTTTTATAAGCTGAATGGTTGTATGAACTTTTTAAAATATTAATAACTGAGCTTAAGTCAAAGTGTTTTGTTATTTTCTTAGATTCTTAGATTGAGCGGCATGTAGCTAAAGGAGCAGCTTATCTGTGACCCTTTGAAGAGATTTAGAGATAATCATGTGTTACAAATATGCAAGCACAAAGCTCTGGTGCAAAACCTGATCTAAAAACAAAAGTTTTTCAGCACATGACATCAAAAACTCTGTTTGATGGAGGAGTTAAGTAACATCATTGGAGTGTAAAGCATTGAATTTCGCCCAATCCTGTTTTTTTGTGTTGAAACTAACTCAAACCTTTGAAGGGGGAAAAAGTGTAGAAACTTAATTTTTTTCCTCCCTTTCACTAATACACAAATTCATTTTCTATGTTGTTTTCCTGTTCAGAATTGGGGAAGGAGACTGGATAATTTAGAGCCACCAGCTCATCTATTCCTTTTTTATTTTTTAGGCAGATTCAAGCATCTAAAACTTGTATGATGCTGCTGTATCAACAGATTCTCTTTTTTGATTGTACAACTGATTTCTTTAAAACAAAATGGGTTTTTTTCCATTAAAAGAGACAACCATTTAAATCGGTATTTTCTGAGAATATGCTTAACACCAGCATGTTTCTATGTCTACAGATTCACAAAGAGCAGCTGAGAGAGAGCAGTGACTGACCAGGACTCTGCCGGTGTTGTTGAGGTCTCTGGTTAAGTTAGTGCAGCCAGCATGGCAGGGAGAAAGGTACTCAATCCCCTTGGAGTCACAGACAGGATGGAAGGCGCTCTCAGGACAGAAGCAGCTGGTGGAGCACTTGGGTAATGACCTGTAGGGGGCAGCACAGTTCAACCAATGCACATTAAAGCAACCTAAGTCATATCAGTCTTAGTAAAATGCAACACAGATATTATGCGTTATGGGAACAGAAATTGTGGGATTTCTTTACCTTAATCTTATTTTCCAGTTGAAGCAAGTCTGAAAAATAAGATCACTCTGCTATGTCCCAGTTCTTGTAGGACTTTCATTTCAAGTTAAAAGCCTGGTCTGTTTCCTGCAGGATTGGATTGACGGTATCTATATTTTTAGAATGTTTGTAAAATATGCTACTAAATTTTGTTGTGCTTTTGAGATAAAACCAGAAGTTTACATACGCCAAATAAAATTAGACATTTTATTCTTTATTTTGAAGTTAAATCAGAGTAAACTTCTCCTGTTTTAGATCAGTTAGAATTATCAAAATTATTTCTATTTGCTAAATTTATCATCTCCATCAATGCCACAGTAATAACAGAGAGAATAAATAAGATATTTATTTATTAATGCCTTCAAAATGAAAAGTTTACATAAAGAATGATTGCTGTCTCTTTAACAATGATGATAATGTCATGGCAAGGGGCATAACCCGCTGTTTCATAAAGATGCTCCACCCAAAAATCATTGCACACACAAATGATTTCATTAATTAATAACATATTATTGATTAATAGAATCACAACTCAAAAAACACTAATTATAAATGTAAAATGTGTTAATTATTCAAAGATTATCATAAGACTTGTTCGGTCTGATTTAACTTCAAACAGTGAGGAAAAAGCATGTTTGTGTCCTTTTATTTGATGTATGTAAACTTCTGGTTTCAACTCTAAACCAGAGTTGAATTTATAAAAACAGCCTGTAAAACCTGAAAGAAACTCCATATGAGGGATGTTCTGCATCTCTTAGATCTACACAAACCCTAAAATTAATATAAACAAAATAGCTAAGAAATCAAGATAAGCCTACATGAAATTGTAAAAAAAACTTGTAACATTGTTAAAGATTTATCAAAAAAAAAAAACAGGAAGTGGGATGTTGGATTTTTCCTGTTTGAGCTTTATATCCCCTGTTGGGAGGATATTTTAAAATATAAATATCAAATAATTGTCTGAGCTCATAACATTTATCGTAGATATTTTCCGGCTTTTTGTAAAATCAAACGTTTCCTAAATGTTTCGAGTGTTAACTGTACTGGCTGTGAGGCAACAGAGTAAAGCAGCTCTCATGTGCTGGCCGGACATTCTGCACTCACCCCTGTGGTTCAACTGGGTAATTGATCCCAGAGATTTTCTGCGTGTCGCAACCCATGAAGAAAAGAGGGATGCAGATGAGGGTGGAGATGGTCAGCACGATGATTGAGAAACGAGGGATGTTCTTCGTGGGGAGTCCCGTCCTCTTCATGATGAAGCCACCGATCAGCATCCCCACCGCTGCAGCTGGTAGATTTAAAGACCCTGGGAAACATGAACCACTGGGTTTTTACACACGGCACAGCCTTAAAATAAATTCATTTTAGAACCTTTGATTTTCTATTTACTTGAATCTCATTCATTTTAAGCCTCTGGACATTTCTGGACATTTCACCACTCTTTTTGGTAGAATTGACAGAACAAGAAAGCCGCATCTGCTTCAAAATTAATATTTTCATTGAGCTATCTGGCCATGACAGTCTTTTTGGAGAGTGAAAAAAAAATGTCTCAAATGATACACAGAAATAATTAAAACCTCAAAATTAAAGAATAACTAGATAAAGTGTAAAAAATGGGATTTTTGTTGTCTTCATGTTTTAGTGCAAATGGTGGCGCTTTCATGCAAACTTGTTTAATTCTCCAATATTTGTCTTCAAAAAGCCTTAATGCTGCCCTCCTTCAGTTTAATTTTCCTATTGGTTACAACAGCACAGCTTGGTTGATATCTACATTACACCCCCGTTCAGGTATAAAATTATAGACCTCACTAAGATTCTCCAATAACACAGAAAAAGTCGCTACAATTATCACTAGTTGCTGTTTTGAAAAAAGTTTCTAGCAGCTCTGAAAAGTCACAAAATAAAGCAACAAAGTTGCTAAGCTAGCAACAGTCCTGACCAAAACCCCACCTCTCTTTGCTACATTAGGCCACGCCCCTCAGCGTCTCTTTGCTAAATATCATCGGGGGTGAGTTATGCGTTCACAGGGACATTGGTTCCACTTTAACAACATTCTTACACATCAATGTACAATTCTGACTGAAACTATAAATTCCTGCCATACTTACCTACTAGCAGAGTGCTGTAGGCAACTTGAGCTCCAAATTGTCTCTCCAGGAACTTGCTAAGGAAGCTTGCTATGCCTGCTATCACTGAGGAAAAGCAGCACTGGGCCAGGACCAGCAAGACGAAGAGAGGATTCGACATCAGGTGGAAGAACATTCTAGGAAACACTGGCCAGAACAAATACAGGAACACTGATTAGTAAAATGCAGCGTGAACAGTCAGGATATGTGTCTAATATCTGGTTTATGATGTGCTCACTTTTAAGGAACTCAAGCAAAGACCTGTCCTTCTCCCGTAAGTTATTGTCTGAGTCAGTCTCAGTGTCAGCCATCTACAAATGAGCAAACATAGCGGTTATGTTGGCTTTCCTTTCCCAAGGAAAGGTTATGATTATATGACCACGTTCTAATCAGTAGGTGCTTCAGATGATCCTGTCTGAAACATCAGGAAACGTTAAAAAGCTGCTTTGATAGGAGATATTGTCTCGCAGTATGCTGACAACAGCTACAGGACAGGATCCCCAGCCCCAAAATTGCCTTATGTTTTCCTCAATAAGTTTTGGAAATTTTAACTTTAATTTTGGTCAGTAACAAGCACTCTAGGTGGCTTTGATGAAGAAAGAAATATGCAGCACTTCATACCCACTCATCAGTATAGTGGAGGATCAGTGATGCTGTGGGTCTCTTAAAGAAGGCCATTGGAACAAATTTGGGTCAAATGATATAAAAAAATCTTTTCGATAAAAATGTGTGGCAAATGTAGCAAAGTGAAAATGGCTCATGACCTTTCAGTAGAATAATGAACCAACACATAATTTTTCCTCGTAGGTATGTGTTTTTCTGTGTATGTCACATTTTCTTTGTTTATTATGTTCAATAATTGTAATAATAATATAGTTTTGGAGTAGAATCAACTTGTAATGCCCTCATACGTCCAGGAGAGGTCAGTAAAGAACACAAAAGATCTTTGACAATTTTCTAAAAAATATATTTTTTCCACAGCTACAAACTGTAAAATCATCACTTTCATTTTAACAGAAAGATGCTTGTAAACTTTGGCCAAATCTACATCCATCACAGTAGTACTGTATGCACAACCTGCCTTGTCATACTCACATTTATGTTTACTTTAGAACCCATTTGACGGGGGAAGAAAAAGTAAGGAATGGAGAAGAAGGTCAGGAAACCGCTGATGATAAGCAGACCCATCCACCAAGCCCCCACCCAGCTGGGGTCGTCGGGGCTCAACCCGGTAGCTACACCTGAAACAAACAGAACCGACCTCTGAGTCGCTACGAAATGCAACGAAGCCTTGATGAACACCCAGGATGAATCTACATGAACCGTAGGATGTGTTTAAGACTTTGTCGTTACCGGAGCCACTTCTGTTCATGTCCACATAGAACCGAAGCATCACTGAGCCCAGCACGTAGCCGAGGGAAGGTCCAAACACAGACACGGCAAACAGGATGGCTGTGAACGAGGGGGCAGAGGTCAGAGAAAATACATTCCTCACAGGAAAGACTTTCATGCAACAAATCGGATTAAAGATAAAACATATCCTCTACTGGGCGTAGTAAGAAAAATATGTGGAAAAAACAAAGAAGTGAATTATTGAGAAGTGGAAGGTACATTTTTATACGGTTTTCAAAATTGAATGTCTTCAGTCTGTTGAATGGACATCAACGTGGGAAACATGGACTTAAAAATTAACTGATAACAATAAAGGTGACGATACAAACCGTTTATTACTTCTTTTTATAGAACCCACATGGCTGCAACCGTGTGTCAGCAATTATAGTCCCACAAACACAAATACTGCTCTAGAAAAACTTTTCCTTCTTTAAAGGACACCTGTCACATAAAGACGTGTGATTTATTTAATCAAACTGCAGATTGTAACCGCATTTAATCATATTTTCAAATTTGTTGATATCTATTGATGGTTTCATTGAACAAATAGGAGAAAAGTAGTAAAACTATTGGTCTCAACAATACTGACAGTTTTGGGGGGAGTTAAATGCCACTAACAGCAATTTATTATGACAATGACAATTGAAATTGATCACGGTTGGAAATTTGTCACAGTAAATGTTAATGCGATAAGTGCCCAACACTAAATTGATACCTATAAATAAAATATCAACAAACGAGACAAGAACAAGAACACTGAAAACACAGCCAAAGCTAGAATGACATTATCTAAATCAAAGCAGTGTTAGAATGACGCAGTTAAAGTTTAGACCTTTGAATGAAAAAGTGAAGAACTGTTTCAGTCTCTACCCTGAAAAAACTTGCAGCTGTTAATGCAGAGAAACATGGTTACATATATTATTAACTCTAATTATTTAGCTTGTCATTTTAAAAAAAACAAATGACGTATCAGTTTTCTTCCACTTCACAATTATGCCCAAGCAAGTGTTGGCTTGTGGTTGTAACATCAGAAAATAGGAGGAAGTTCAAGAAGAACACTTTTACAGAGTGCTCTATCAACAACATGACCCTTGAACTCATCTCCATTTTCTCCTGTATCTCTGAACTGCAGGTTATTCACCTATGTAGAGAGGGGAGTTTTTACTTCCTGCAAAATCGTCAATGTAGGAAATGCCGAAGGGCTGGATGGGCACAGAGCCCACGCCGAACAGGAGCTGAGCAATGGCCATAATTATCCACACCAGGGTGGTGTCAGCCAGGAGCCTGCTGTCTTCACTATCACATGACTGTGGGCTGATGGTGGTGTTGAGTGGGATGCACAGGTCGTGGAACTCTGAATTGCAGTAGGCAGACACACATAGTCAAACATCGGAAGAAGGATGTAAAAAAAATAAAAAAATACAAGAAGTGATGTTTAATGACAGGAAACTGCACATTTTTAATTTCCTGAAGCCTCATTGGTCCTCTGCTGAATCCAACATAATTAGTATGAGGTCAAATGAAAAATCAGAAGGAAGCTTCTGTTACTGCTAATGAAATACCCTGAGGGTAACGCTAACCTTCGTAGCTTTTAGCATAGGGATCATGAATGTTCCTTCAGTTCATGTTAAAGTTCAACTGAGTGAACCTTGTAGACTCTTGGCCAGTCCACTTAAAAAGCTGTTGGTGTTGTAGGCAAACCCAAAGTTGCTTTGACATGTTTGTACACTTGCGAGCTCCCTGGTCTAGACCCACTCGGCGCCGACAGACGTCATGCGGCTTTGCGTTTGTTTATGCATGCAGCTGGTTCTTACTCTGCAAAGCCGAGTCGTGTGTATAGGGCTGCGACAGAAAGTGAGGTAAGGTGAGGAGCATGGCGCTGACGCCCATCAGCAGTCCGCCGACACCAATGACGCGAGGTCGGTGCACCCAGCTGCCGAAGTAGCTCACAAACACAATCAGGATGCAGTTGCTGACCTTTGAAGCACAACCAGAGAAGCAAACCAGTCAGATCTACAACCCACACAAGACAGAAAATGCAGACGTGATGAATGAAGTCTATCTTCAAGTACACATAATCATTTGATCCATTATCGTAACGAAAACATTATTAAGGTGGCTTTGCGTAACCAAAGCGTGAACTGAGATGGAATGTTCCGGCCTTGTTTGGTCTGGTTTCATAACAAAAGGCTGCAAGCAAACACTCAGATAACGTCAACATGGTTTGTAGCTCCTGACCGCAGGTCATTTATCGAAGACAAATTGAAAGCATATTTGAGGGATTCATAGGGAGAACATGCAAACTCTCTCATTACTCCTGACGTGTGTCTCAAGTACAATACCGCCACCTGAAATGTCAGGGAATGTGACTTTGTGTTGCTTGCTTGCACCTCAGTTCCTCTTTTGTCATCAGTATCCCTGAACAATCACACTGTCTCAGTCCTACAGCTCATGAGGAGATGTTGCTTTTGGCTCCTACCTCGTGGAGAGAGGAAATGATTCCAGAGGAGAAGCTGCTGAGGCCGTAGCGCCTCTCGATAGTGGAGATGGTGCTCCTGAAGTAGGCGCTGTAGAGCAGCTGCGAGAGCTGCAGGAAGCCGTGGCACAGGACGAACAGCTGGGACAGACAGACAGACAGACAGACAGGATTTTGCTAGAGTTTCTCTATTGTGGTTAAAAAAATAGTAATGCTGTCATAGTCAGACAGGGAGGAAGAGAAGACCTCTGTCTGTCTGGAACCTGGAGCTATCAAAAATAGATTGGTGCACACAGAATTTCAGTGACTACAAAGTGTTGAGGTTCTGCTGCTTCAAAGGAGGCTCAGTTATCAGCCTTCCTCCGTTTATAGTTTCTATGAAGTGTTTTTGCTGTTATAGGTAAATATAGGTGCGTATGTCATTCCTGGTCCAATGTTCCCTAAGGACTTTGCTCCTGAAATCATGTTTGATTTTTCTTTCATATCAACATTTACAATTTCTCCCAGCAGTGACCCATTCTTGTTGCAGGATGGAATGACATCTTGTTTCATCCAAAAAAGAATGTTTTTGATAAACTCTCTCCCAAGGAAAAATATTGAACAAGCTTATATTGTTATTGGTAGGCAGCCAGTTTCCAGTAACAAAGTATATCATAATTTTTAAAATGTAAGGATTAAAAACCTAAACCTAAAACAACCCTAAACATGCTACAATCTCTGCCCCACACCAGTTACAGCATACTACTGGTTAGGTAGCTATTAAGTTTTCTCAAGTGTTTACCTAAAGCAAAAATATATATAGCTTACCCACAAAAAATATGCAGTGGTACTTTGAAGCTTATTGCATTAAAGATTTCGCAGTTTTATTGTTCTGCTTTTGTACAATCCATGCATTTTCTATACACCCTTGTCCCTAGTGGGGTTGGGAGCCCCAGCCTGGATAGGTTGCCAGTCCGCTGCAGGGCAACACAGAGACAGACAGGACAAACAACCATGCATGCACACTCGCACCTAGGGAGAATTTAGAGAAACCAATTATCCTAACAGTCATGTTTTTGAACTGTGGGAGGAAACCGGAGTACCTGGAGAAAACCCACCATGCACAGGGAGCTCCATGCAGAAAGACCCCAGGCTGGGAATTGAACCCAGAACCTTCTTACTGCAAGGCAATAGTGCTTGCTACTAACTGTGCCACGTGCAGCCCGCTTTTTGTACAATAAAACATTTAAACCACGCTTATATTTGCTGCAAAGATAGTAAAGCTATCTAGCATAGCCAGCTACCCTGCAGATTTCTGTACTAGCTTGCCAATTGTAGATTTTAATCAGCTATACTTTATTAACATTGATGTCTAGAGTTTGTTTAAATGTAAACATTTTTTCACAAAAAGCCAAATTTATATTTCTTGTAAGAAAGATTCTTGTAGAAAACCTTAATAAACAAAGGAAGTTCAGCGCTGCTGTAAGCTAAGCTACCTACAGTTGCAGCATCAATATGTTCTATGAAGCAGCTGTAATGTAGGATATATTTTTGCTGCAAATCCACAAAAATGTAAACTTTTTGCCCTCAAGAAGTTTCAATCCTATTCCAAGGAACAACGCCGCATAAACTCACCTACTTGGGTACCTGCTTTCTTGGAAGTGGAGCATTTTGTCGCAAGTTATTACACACAGGCCCTTCATGGCATTTTACAGTCTTTATTAATCTGACTACAAACTTCGATACTTTGAAAAGCGTGTAGATTTAATTTAATTTTTTTACTTTTTCTGTTAATCCCACAGTTTTTATTAAAGCTAAGTCAGAAGAGTCTTATTTGGGCCAGAGTCAGCTCAAGGCTGACATCCATTTATGTAACTTTTAGCCCAACAGGTAGTTCTGCTGCGGGGCTCTGGGGTTCATTTAGTCAGCTATCCTCTCTCATTTCAGCAGATGAATTTGTAAAAAGCCTGGCAAAAACAATAGTTGAGGAGCGGGGCCAAAAAAATAAAGAATCATGTTTTCCAAAACATCTAAACCGCACACCTCTTACGGAGCAATAATGGGTGACGTTTTGGACCTGATGTCTGCCAAACCTTCAGCTTTTCGTTACTCTACATAGTCCATGTCTCCGTTTGTTTATATGACTTGTCTCTTGCACTTCTCTCTTCACATCGAGAGTTGTGTAAGGATCCCAGTCGCCCGCTGGTTGGACTCCCAGGGATTTGGAAAAGGAACCACGATCTGCTGAGGGCTTCACAGAACGTCTGCATGAATGTCCCGGTGACGCTCAAGATACGCGAGGAGATTTAGAGGAGAATTTGCAATGAAAACAGGGATAAATCTCAGATTTCATCTTTGTTTAGCAAACTGCCAGGTGGACAAGGGGACAATAAACTACACAGCTCCCTCAGAACACTTAATTCCCCCATTAAAACTAATCTTTCTGGTTTGTGAGCACGTACAATACATGCTTGTAGAGTGTTGCTAATATTTCATCCTCGTTTCCTATCAAGAGGCCTTCGCTTGTCTGAGTGTTTCAACAGGACGTAGTTCCTGATTGAGGCACAGAATGTCTTTTGTTCGAGTTTGAGATCATGACAAAAAGTCTAAATCCAACCGCAAACCCACTTTAGTCTTTGCTGTTTGAGTTTTACACATATTCCATGAAAACATCTCTTTTGCCATTGAGAAATTACCTAGTGTATAATAAAATAAACAAAAAGGTTGTTATCCTTAATGTCATAATGTTAGATTGATATGAGATACTATTTACACTTCCTGATGAAGAAACGTAAAGCAACAAGTTAAGCAAACAGAGCAAATGATCAGCTTTTCACATAATTTGGTACACACACACAAACCGGCGCTGAACACACACTGGATGTGCCCCCTACAGGGAGGATACAAAAGAAGAAAACCGGAATACATCTCAGTAAATTAGGAATATTATCATCAAAGGTTTGTTTTTTTCAGTAATTTAATCCAAAAAAGAAACAAACCCTTGATATCTGAAGTGTTTGTTGTCTTTGATGATTATGGGTTGAAGTTAATAAGAAGATTAGACTGCTAAATCAGACCAATAAAAATGGACAAAATACAGCTATCAGATCCACAGGCTGTTTGCTTCCATGCTGCGCCGCATTGATGCAGTTTTTCATCCAAAAGCAGCCTTGACCAAAAACTCAGTGGAAACATTTCTGTACCATTTATTGTTCTAATCTAACATTTTGTCATCAAATAGAAATAAATTCTAGAAATTGTCTTATTCATTCTGTGTATGATTAATCTATTTAATAGGGCTGCAAAAATTCACAATTATTTTAGTAATTGAATAATCAAATTAAAAAATGCCACAGATTTGCTGAATTTTTAAAAAAATGCTCAAGCCTTGTGGATATGACATTAGAAACATATAAAAATCTGCAAATAAAAAATTCATTCCTTTCATAAGTAAGAAAATAAACATTTTATTGCCTGCAATAGCAACATCATCACAGTAAATCTGAACCAGGTGGAGCTAAAACTCTACCACCTGAGAAGTTTGGTTAAAACATATTTACAGATGATAGTTTAATCTTCATTACAAGATGTATCTATTTTTTGTAGAGTTTTGGCTTAACTAATTTTTTTTCACTAAATTATTTTTTTCCAGTCCAGCTACTCCAGTTAACAATTAATTGACAATTATTTCAATAATTGATTAATGGAGATAAATCATTTCAGCCCAACTGAAGCTTTCGTTTAAAACTGAACAACAGAAATAATTGAACTTTTTACTAATGTTCTTATTTGTTGAGATGTACTTGTATAAATGCAGCATATTCAATGCATTTTGTCCACAGTTGTCCTTTTTGAACTCACTGTCAGGATGACATTGTCCTTGACTTCAACCTGCTGAGAAGTGAAGAATCGCAGGAAGTTCACAAAACGTTTTCTATCACTTTGATTTAAGAGAGCGAGCTGATGTCACAGACTTATATTTATTGTTGTTTTCTTTTTTTTTCTCGTAACAAAACCCCCGAGCTACTTCTTCAAAAACTGCAACAAAGACAAAGCAGCATGTGAGGCAAGGATTGCCTCCCTTCTATTGTGAGCAAATGGATTGGCCACACAAAGGCTTGCTGAACACAACAAAGCAGCAGCGTCTCAGATTCAGAGGTAACAGTTACAAGCTAAGCTAGCAACATATCTTGGCTTCGTACCGGAAGCTCCCGTTTTAACCTGGGCAATGTAACATGTTGAGTCAGCGATAATCATAACAAAATTTGAGACAGATGAAATCTCAAAAGAGATTTCAAAAAATGTCTTTTGAAGACATCTCTTTTGAGATTTCATCTGATGGCACATTGAAGTGGGAACTGGTGTCTTTGATTCAACTACGTCAGCCCTCATGTCATCACACTGTGTCTGACTGAGTCGATAAGAAAGCAACCCAAATGATACACTTGCAAACCCGTGTGGTGTCCTTCACCGTAACTCATCCTGAAGTATGTTCCTAAAAATTCTGCTGCACTTCTGCGTCTTCTACTTGTTTTAAGAAAAGTGTTTCTTCAGAATCTCATCAAGAATTTCCATCAGGTGTTGAACTGTCTGCTCATTTAGTCTTGGACATTTCGTTTGAAGCCATGTTAGTCATTTTCACGTTGTCAAGTCGTGTCCTATGATTTTAACCCATTTTATTGGGGTGTTAACTTTGTTTTTTATTTTTATACATTAAAATCTGAACAATGAGTCTTAATTTGAATTCACCACTATGAGTGGATACTTTGTGGAATCTCCTTTCACCACAGCTGCCAATACACATGTAGAGACTGAAAGATTTAACCCTTCTTTGATAATTAACTCAAGCTCAGTCAGGTCTGCTGTAGTAACTCTGAAGAAAACCAGTCCAAAGCATGATACCTCCACCACCATGTTTCACAGCATAGGGCTTTAACTTCTCCCAATGTACAGTGTTTTGTAGGGGAGCACCAGTAAATCGGCTGCCCCGGAACCAATTTATCGTCTCTGATTTTCTTAATTTTGAGAGATTGTCAATCGATCAATGGATATATGTGAAGCTGACTTTATTCACTGACCGTAGATACCTCTACAAAGACCTCAAGGCATTTTATTCTTTTTGTTCTCACTTCCACATATGTGGAGTTAACAACAGTCACCTCACTGTTACCAACTTGGCAACTTTGTTGGTACGTTTGTCGACTTCTCAGACAAAACAAGATCAACATTGACCAAAATTAGAATCAGCAGGTCAGACTTTTTAAAGATTGGAGATTGGCCAGAAAACATAAATTGGTGTATAGCAAATAAATTGTACAAAAATTCAATTCTGATCTCATGCGAGCAGAGTCCCTTCAGGTTTGCTGTGTATTACCGTTCTTTCAATTTCTTGTCACTCTTCCATTAAAGATTTTGTGGTTGGTTTTCCTGCCAACAGATTCTTCTACATGAGCTGTGAAAATAGACTGAAGCCTGTACTTGCAGTCTGACAAAATGTAAACAAGGCATTGAAGTTGAGCGGGTCATCAACACAAAACGTCTCGGTTAAACTGTTGCATTTCCATGGTGCTAACAGTTCGTACAATGAACCACTGCATTCTGCTTTTGTTTACATTTACACAAGTGCATTGATTTCTTTGGAAATACTTTTTACAGGTTGCCAAGTGTGAGATATGTGCTGATGAGGTCACCAATAATGCTATGATTTACATGAACGCAAATGTTTCTACGCTCCAGAACAATTGCATCACATCTAACTGAATTTTCCTCTTGGTTGTCAAGTTTCGCAGAAGGAAAAAAACAAAAAAAAAAAAACACACACATGTAAGAAGGCTCACAAGATGGCATATGTTGCTCAAGTGCAGGAGAGGAGTTGTCCAGATGGAAATTTTTAAAGAATAGCCTCCAGCTTCAGAGGTTAAAGGCTCTGACTTGAGTGCGGACAAGATGTAGCCAGCAAAAATAGTTCAAAGCAGAGAAGAGTACATCAACAAGCCAGGTGCTCTCATGAACCTGAACAGATAAAAAGTAAAGGCTTGAACATGCGCCAAGAGAAAGACGAATGGATATGATTAGTTTGTGTCACTTTTGCTGTCCAGTTGTACAGTATTTGCATTCAAGCGGGGGAAAACTACCAACGTCTTGTTTGCTTCAGTAGTTCTGTCTTTCACGTGGCTTATGCCATCTCATCACTTAAATGAGAGCAGATTGACAAATCGCCAGCTGTTCAGTCAGCTTGTTTTGAACTACTCCCATTATCTAACTATACCTTGGAAGGGGCTTGGAAGGGGATTCATGCTGACTACATAAAAGCAAAAGTTCATAAGGAACACCCAACACGACTGACAAGATCATGACCCTATGCTGACCCTTGCTGTTTCACTGACTTCCCATCCACCCACGTGTATACATCAATGCTTCAACAGAGGGTTCCTTCGAGCACAGAACCTGATACGGCAAGGAGGGATAACGAAACATAAAAAACCGTCAGGTACAGTCAGACTTCAGTTTTAAATGGTCTCTTCTTCTTTTGGCGATAGAAGCATTTCTACTGTCTGAAAAAGCCCCAAGTCAAAGGTGTTGCTCGGAGACCAGTCACTTCTTCGTCATGTTTTGAAAGTAATAAGTGCAAAACAAACCTTTGCCTCATTACCCAGAGTCCTGGAACACAGAGTTTCTCATCCATTGATGCAATACAATGACTCAAAAAAAAGGGTTAGGATTAATCTCCTTTTGGCACGTAGTGGATGTAGATACATTTCTCCCTCCGGTTAGTTCTCAAAGACTGTAGTAATACAAACGGAGGCGCACAAAGTTCCTCAAAAATGGATGCAGACGCCCCTGTTGAACACAGAAACATCTTTGTCTTGACTGGGGAGATTCAGTTCTTATTGGAGGAAGATAAGACAAAGTTGTCAACACTTCCCTTTAGAAGACTTCTTCCCTTTAGAAGACACCGCTATTAGAAGACGACTGAAATTCCACAGACAAAAACTACTTCTCCTGGTTATGTGTAGCTGGATCTTATAGAGGCCCATTTCTGCCACTTTGACGTTTTTTTTTTTTACAACCACGACTCATAATTACTAGATATGAAAATCAGAATTATGAGTTGTATCCACAATTATCAAGATCACTAATTCTTTAGTGACTTTGGGCTTTTTTTTGTTCTGGAAAGAAGAACCTGCTCACTAACTGTTGAGCTTCAGGCAGTGATCTTGTTGAGACACCCATATAAGGGAATTTCCTGTTTGACAGACAGCAACATAATGTTTTCAAGCACTTTGATACAGTAATTCTGATGTGCGATAACTAGCCTAAGTAAACAACTCCACATTCACGGAGAATGTGCATGATGCTGATTCCCGAGTATCATGCTTCACATTGACCCTTGACTGGCAATCTTTGTGCAGCCATCTAAAGCTAAGAAGAACTGTTTTGGATTTCTCCAACAACAACAAAAGTTGTTCTGATTTTAACTTCTTCATGTGCTTGTCATCACCACTAGGATATCACAAGAGCATGTTGCCAGTAATGTGCCTTCACATTGGCGTCATAAAATTGGTTTGCAAGTAATTATGGAGGTTTCTTGAGCAGCCTGTGTCGATCCAATATTGACATTAGATATCAGTTATCGGTGCAATATCAACCAAAAACGAATTATCAGATTATATCGGTCTGCATAGCAGAGTTAGCATTTAGTCCACCTGGTAAACGGTGAGTTGTTTTCATGCCAATTATTGCTAAGCGTCGTAATATTACATGATCAAGCCTTTTCTAACATTCCACTCTTCAAAATAAGTCATGAAAGTACATGCGATTTGTGCTGATATATCAGGTCAATATTGACATCAGGGATTACTCAAAGATAGGATATTGATATTGTATCAGTACACCCCTTCACCCTGGAGCTGATCGTTGGCTGTATTTTTTGTTCCACACTGATGGTAGTTTTCCATTATATTTAATATTTCTGGTTTTAACTTTCTTTTAAAGACCTGTTTACTTAAGCAGCCAATCATTTACTGCACTTGTTTTAATGTTCCCCACTCGCCAATAAACTTTTTTTGACACCAGTTTTTTCACACAATGAACCTCGCATATCAAACTCTGCACTGCTATTGCTTGAACAATGGATCTGGTCAACCGATCTCTCAATGCAATTGATTAAATTTTCTCGATGAGAAGACTGGGCACAGGAGAGCCCTCTTGTCCTGCGGGGACACACCCGGCAGGATTCCCCCTGGATTTATTCATGATAACAGGATTTCAGATGTTTTGCACTTGTGGATTCCTGGCTTATCGACAGATTTGTGACGGACTTGGCCGAACTAGCGAACACTCAAACTGTTGGTGTGGACAGAGACACAAATTGGATGCGAGTCTTGCTGAGACTCAAAGCCCAGCTGAGGACTCAATGGAATCGATCTTGGAGAACTTGCTAGTTTCGGTTCAGTGGAACGACTAAACTAATTTGGATAATTGAGAACTGAGATGTATCGGAGAGACTTTAGGGGAGACTGAAATGTATAATCTACCCGACCTAAGACATTTTGTATCTGAATTGGCTTTCCTCGTGTTGCTTAGAAAGGGCTGCATATTTCCAATCTCCTTGAAGATATGTACACATAACGCTCCTTCCCACCTCACCCCCTGCTGTTATCCATGCAGCAGTGGAGCTGATCGCTCCCAAGTCCATGCCTTGATAACAACATCTTATCGGACTTCTGCCAGGAGGCTGAGCAACGTGGTTTCATGGCCCTGTGATGTCACCACCTTCATTCATGTCTTTGTTTTGCCCTTTGTTTTGTCTGAATGTTGCCATTTGCCCTAATGAGTCCTTTCCTCTTTATTTTATTTTGTTAGAAACTGTGGAGCACTCACTTTTAACCCAGAAAAGGAATTAGAACAAACTTGGAGTCCAGAGACTCTAGTTTATTTGTCCCTCTTTAGCTTATTTTTTTTAGAAATTGTAGAGTACTCACTATTTAGATGCAGAGAGACTCCTATTATTGCAACCCAGAAAAAGAATTAGAACGAACTTAGAATCCAGAAAAATTCTTCCAGAACAGGAACATTTAGTTTTTATTATTACTTGGAAACTGAGGAGTAAATTTAGAGTAGACTTAGAAAGTCCAGAGATTACTTACTTATACTTATCTAGCAACCCGGAAGAAGGATTAGAATTTGGAATCCATTAAAACTACCTTAGCAACTACTTTTTAGACTCCTATTCTTCCAAACCAGAAGAGGAATTAGACCACAAGATACTTACACCAACCCTGAATAGGAGTATCTAGTTTATTTACCTTGGATCAACATTATTAGCTTTTTCATCTTTTGTTCTTCCCTTGGGTTTGTCATTTTGTTTGTATTTCCTTTTAATTCTTGTAATGCACTAGGTATTTCCTTGTTGCTGAAAATATGCTATTTAAGTAAAATTACCCTTATCTTTTTACCTTTACTTTTAGAGGTCACTGGGCGAGGTCGTTGCCAGGCCATGGGGTAGAAATATTTATCTGTTTCAAGATACTGGACCCTAATTACTTTGAGCACAAATGTAATTTACTAAGATAATATATCATAAATATGAGATAACATCGTCATATTTTCGAGATATGGAAGTCAAAATTATGGCCAATGCAAGTTCTAATGAGGTTAGTATTATGATTTAGCTCATTGTTCTTTTTTTTTTATCCCAGTGGAGTAAATGTAGTTTTTTTTTTAAAGTTTTCCGTCTTTCTGACATAAAATTTCATAAGATAAACTGGATTTAAATAACTTTCTATCAGATCATTGTAGAGGAAATAACACAACATTGCACTTGTTACCAAGTGTCAGAGACGCTCAGGTCGGTCCAAGAAGGTTTATGAAGGGAAATGTGAGCCGACATGCCTAGATAGACTTTGACTCTGTTGAGTTGTGCAATTCTCAAACGAAATAAAAATGTTCAACAATTATATAAACAACGACTTTTTAACGGCAGCATCGACTCTTACCTTTATATTGCACCATGGCGTCCTGCTGGGTTTCCTGGTGTTTGTGGAGTAATTTATCTCCATTGTGTCCCCGCGCCGTCAGAGTAGGAAGCAGAGATGCGAGTCCCTCGCTGCTGGCTGACTTCTACCTCCACCGGTGAGCCGGGAGGCTTTTTAAAGGCAGCTGGTGATGTAACTGGACTCACGCCGAAGCTCCACACCAATTTTTTTTCTCCCCTCCCGCCCCAACCCCAACAGAGTGATGATCAGGGAACAGACCGTCTCCCTTAGCTTATCAAACAATCACCGTTTTTCACCGGGTGAATAACGGTTGTTATTTGAACGAAAACAGAGAAAACCACGAGCGCTTTTTAATTTAAAGCGAGCTTCAGTCCTCTGAGTGAACCCAGCTTTGGTCTCCCTCTCCTAGGCAGCTAAAACGAGCTTAATGCTTCATTAATTGCGGTATGCGGCTCCCTTGGCTGTTTCGGTCTGGAGCTAATGAGAACAAACAATTCAAAGAAAAGCTCATAAACACTTATGAACATAGGCGTAATTCCCGGTGGGGGCCGGGGGGTTCAGGACCCCCCCCCCCCCCCCAATCTTGGAAAAGTCTAGAATTGCCCCTCTCCCACCCCCCAAAAGAAATCATGAAAGAAACCCTTGTATTTAAACAATATTAATATAAAAAAAGCAATAGAAACAAAGAAAGAAGTAAATCTGCCATTAATCTAAGAAAAAACTAAGAATTAATTTTTAAGTCCCACCCCCCACTATTGTTAGAACAATGGTTCAGACCAAAGTGTAGATGGAGCAACCGCAGTGCTGAAGGGCACCAGCTCCGTTAGAGCCGCTGAAGTGAGGAGCTAGCTGTTAGCTGTGGCTCTTCAGTACTAACAAAAACCCTCCAATAAGCAAATACTTAAAGCAAAAGACATGTTACACATTTTATTTACGTTCACTGCTCAATAGGAAGAAACACATTGATAATAAACAGTTTATTATTTCATTACTTTGGCTGAATCATGATAAACTGCCACCTTAAGCCTTGGAAATCAAAGCTAGCTAAACTGCTACATTGCTCTCATAGACTTAGCTCCTTTGTCGAAGGTAGCCAATATTTCAATTATATTTAGCTCTCCAACTCTTACTTTAATAAGAAGAGTTTGAAACTGGAGGGAGTGGTTGAGCATTAGCTGACAGCTCAGTATGAGAGTCCAGAGTAAAGAAGGTACAGCAGCTGACGGTTAAAAAAGAAATAAAGTATGCCATTATTTCATACCATCTTCAACGTAGAGCCTTTAAAACCATAAAATAAAATCTGAATATTTTTCTAGAAAACTCTGGTTTAAGTTTAAGTTATGATACTTCCCAAATATTCAATTCCTACATATTTATAGATTTTAACATGACCCCCCACCACCGCCTCCCAAAAAAGTTTAAAGCAACTTCAGTTATAATTTAAATAACACATGACTTGTATTGAGAACCACTGCAATAAATCAATATTTATGAGGAATTTTTTAAAGTGCAGTTACTTATTAAAACTTATTCTTAGTCAGAGCCTTACGTTTTTGTGAAGGTGTAGCAGAGTTTAGATCTGTGACTCTGAACCAAACTCATACCTAAGTAACATTTAAATCTTAGTTTGACTTCTATGGGTCTCAATAGTTTGTTTACTGAGAAAAACACTTTAGTTATTCATACTAGTCTTTTTTAATGGTGCAACTTGAACAAAAAAATGTAAACCACATTTTACTGTAATTTTGCCGACCCCCGCCCCCAAAATTGCTCTTAAAAAATTTCCCTGTTTATGTCCCCCAATAATGAGATGGGATCTACGCCGTTGCTCTGAAGTGTCAGATAAGCTGGAAAAATCTTAATGTTACCTCAAACGAATGCTTAAGTATGTGTGAGCTACAAAGGAAGTAAACAAAAGCTCTTATAAAAACTGTTTATCTAAAGTTCAAACTCATTTTGGTTCCTGTTTGTGCCTTTCATGTAGCTAAAAGGGGTAGGTTTTAGGGTTTTCCCATCAGAAATCATGCGAAGAGAAAAGATGTGATTTTGATCACGTTTTAAAATACCAAATATTAAATGGAACCTAAAAGGAGTTTTTTTTTCAGTGGTCATAAACAATTGAGCAAAAAAATTGCAATGGGTTTAATTTTGTACTGGGACCTATATCCGTGCTCAGCAATTAAAAAAAGCAACAATATATTTTTTTGCATCCTATTTATCCGTGTTCACACAAATCATAATTGTAGATGGTTAAAATGGGTGGTTTAAATTTGTGTGCGATTGTTAATCTATTTTGTGGCTAAACATGCCATAGAGTACATTACACAGATGATTCTAGTTTGTCAGATTAAAAGTAACTTTTGAAAATTGAAGTCAGTGTTAAAACATACTTTTCCATGAAGTGCATTTTTTAATGAAAATTGCTTAAAATGTTTTTCTATTGGTGTTTCTAATCGTAAATGTCATGCTTCCATTAATATAACTGAATAATATAATGTATACATACATCATAGCCGACGTACTTACTGAAATAAATTAACTTTTCAATGATTTTATAGACTATGATCACACCTTACAACTGCGCCTCCTGTAGTCCTGTAGTACAATAATTGCAAATTCACCTACCTGTGAAGAGGTATTAAGACACGTACTTTCTAAAAATAGTAAAACGATGTAAAAGGAGCATTAAAAATATGCATATTCATTTTTAAAAAGGGTGGAACATTAATCAAACCCTCATAAATGTCTAACCAGCTTGTTGGATGTTTACACATGCATTTTAATGATTTTCTTTGATCCAGGGCCCCTGGTCTTTGAAATTGGAAGTGAATCTGTAGCTTGTCTCACAGATTCTCTGTTGGATTTAAGGCAGGACTCCAATTAGAAGAAAGAACATGGCAAAATTAAAAGATAACTTTAAACAAATCTGTCAGGGGTATGAATGGTTTAGGGCTTAGCCTTTTTAGGTTAAGCCCTAAACCTAAAAAGTCTTTATGGAAATAGGTTATGCTAAATGTGCAAGCAATGACACGAGGCCAATGTCACAATATGATTTTTGTAAATGACACATGACTTTGTAACCTTTCCTCGAGGCTTCTTCTAACCAAGAGTTAACAGATTTTTATCTTGGGCCAATAAAAATGCCTCTGTTTGTCAGTCTGTCTGTCCCTTCCAGCAACAACATTCATTGTGTTTGAAAACACTGAGATTTTCTGATTTCATCTTTTCAATCAACTGTTCCAAAATATCTTGCAGGAGTGCAGGTAAGGAGTCCTGAACACAAAAGAAATCACAGTCATGTTTGGTCTGGTTTCAGATTTTCCACAAAAAAAAAAAAAAATTCTTTGTGCGGTCAGTAAAAAGCACACATCCTAATGTCTGGCTTTGTAAAATGTTACCAACATGATAGTTGTGTTTTTAAGTTTCTCATTGCTCAACATCTTCTTTGTTAGTTGTAATGTATGTTTTGTGCCCTACCTTCTGGAACCATCACATTATTATATGTAAAAATGTATTCATCTATATGTCAATACCCACTAATTATTGCAGGGATTCTGGTGATTGGATGTGACCAGACGAAGTCCAACCAGGACACACGCACATACACACGCATACACACGCATGCACACACTGAAACTGAAGGGGAATTTAGAGAGCGCAAATAAACCAACAAGCGTGTTTTTGGACAGATGAAGCCCTGGAACATCTTGCCAACAGCTGTGCAACCAATTTATGAAAAACACAAATATAATAAATATTTCAGATTTAACATTTATTTGCTTGAATCAAAACGGTAATAGAATAAGGACTAAGATGATTAACAATATTATTTTCTCATCATATACCTCAACATCACTAATCAATCTAGTCTCTGCTTTCGGTAGGATTTAGGTGTCTACTTGGTAAAAGTAATGTGGCTGTAAAGCATTTAATATTACAGTCAGTCATTCACACACTGACAGGTGATCTGAACAGATCCAGCTCCGACTTAAGGTCTGGAGTCCAAACTTGAGGACATCCATTCTGTGAAAAACAAATATTAAACAGATGGGCCTTAATAGACAGACACATTTATTAAACAACTAAATAGTAATTCAGTGATTCACTGGCCTGTCACGATAGATTCATCTGGATGATAAATCGTTCTCGAAATTATTGTGATAAACGATAATGTTGTTTGTAGATTGTTTTAAACTATTATATTGATAGCGGCATAATAACGCAAGTTTGCTCTCAAAGACAAATGAAGCATAATTTTGTAATTTTGTAAATATTTCAAAAAACAAACAAATAAAAACAACTACCAAAACTGAAAAAAGGGAAATAAAAACCACACACAACCAAAACCACTAATAAAATGGATTATGTAATCTCCGTAAACAAAACTGCCCTTCAAAAATATTAAATAATTCTGACGTTCAAATTTTGCCCAAATATATACATAATCAAGAAAAAAAAAGAAAACACAAATTTCAAGCTGGTGAAATTTTGTGGTCATAATTATTGACTGTATTCTTATCCATTATGTAAGCAAAGACACTTTCCATTATAAAGAAGATAATTGTCCTGTAGGATTAAATTTGATGTGTCAGTCTATGATTCATCAGCATCTGATCCAATAAAGACGTTATATCCACGATGGTGAATAAAGTAAGTAAAGCTTAAAATGGATTTAGACCTAACAGAGTTTATTGTTTTAAGGCGAATTGAGTCTGGAAATACAGAATGTTCTAACATTTCTATGTCAGTAAACATGAAAAGACATCTTTGGAGAGAAGAGAGATTTAGTGAGAAAAAAGAGACTTAGTGCGAAAAACCTCAAACCTTAAAACATTTTTCGAAACCAAAGCTGTGCAAAGTCTCCAGCGGTGTGACGACACAGTCGTCTGGTGCAGACAACTTCCAGTTACCCAACACATGTTGTGGTTTTTTTCTTTTTTCTTGGCTTATGACTGGTGTTGTTGGGGAAACTGTAAGAAGAAAAAAATCTGACAAGAGTTGACAAAACTGAAACTCGAATATGACAACACCAACACTCAGCTGGATGTCAGGGCTGCTTATCAATTTGATGACCGCATCAGATCCTCTTCCACAAACTGAGCAATTTTAAAGTTATTTTGTTCTAATTGAACACAAAGCAGCTCAAAAGTCTGGATGAGTGCAGAAAGAATCTGACATTAATAAACAGATGCTTTGTGCAAAATCAGTGGTTCAAAACCTACTGATTCCCATACATACTGGAAAAATACAATTTTATTAGATTATACTTTTCTTTCTTTCTTTTCAGGTTTTATTTGAAATCAACGGTTTCCTGTTTCCTATATGACGTGAAATTATGTCAACATTTTCTCTATTACTCTAAGATTGGGAAAAACAAGAAATCATTTTAATAAGGCATATGTGTCAAAACAACAAAGACCATCTGCCATTAAACCCAGATTAAATCAGACAATGTCATCCTTGGACTTAGTCCAAATTATTTCTTTTAGATAAATGCCACAAAAATGAGAGATTACTTTCACTTTTTATTTTTACTTTCTTCATATTCAGAAGTTTGCATCCAGTCAGATTACTCTGCCTTTAGACAATTTGGGAAAGCCCATATGATGATGTCAAAACTTTGGAAGCTTCTGGTAGGTCTTTTTTTTCACCTATAGGTTAACACAACATTTAAGTTTAAAGGAGGAACACCTTAGACACACTGCTTCCGTTTGTGAAATCATGGGGAAATCTAAAGAAATATCAGCAAGAGAACTGCTGATCTCCACAAGTCGAGGCTCGTCCTTTTCTAGACTTTCGAAGGCGCTACGTTCATCTGTTATTCAAGAACCAATAACAATAAAAAGCCAGATTATAGTCTGAACATACACAAATGGATGAAGAGTTTCTAATTGTTTGGCTAATGTGACCATGATTATGTTTTGGGGGAAATAAGGAAGAAGCATGCAAGTTCAAAAACGCCATCCCGGCTGAAATACGGGGGCGACAGCATCATGTTGCGGGGCCGTGTTACTGCAGGAGGAACTGGTGCGCTTCATGAAATATATGACATCACAAGGAAGGAACTTTATGTGGAAATACTGAAGCAGCATCTACAGACATCAGACAGGAAGCACAAATGTTTCTTCAAATGGACAGAGGCCCTGAGCAGGCAGTCGTTACAAAGAGGCATAACGACAAAGTAATGTTTTGGTGTGGCCATCGCAAACTCCAGATCTCAGTTTGAGTGATTTTGTAGGTAGATCTGAATATGCATGTGTGTGTGTGTGTGTGGGTGAGCAAGGCGGCCTACAAACCGGACCCAGTTCCACCAGTTCTGTCAGGGAGAATGGACCAGAACTCCTGTCAGCTGTTGGGAGAAACTTGAGGAGAGAAATACAAAGCATTCGAGCCAAGTCAGAAAGTTTAAAAGGCAAGTTCTGATTCTGAAGGCATTAATAAATACATGTGAGATGTTCTCTCGTTAGTTGTGATGTTTATCAAATAGAAATTCTGGTGATTCTAACAACTAAAACCAGGGAAGTTTAGTCCAACTGAACTTCAGAGAGAGAAGCTAGTTTTGACCGCCTTGTTTACTCTCAACCGAGGAAGGAAATAGTACAGTTTCCAAATAGTAAGGAAATGAATACAAACTTTGAATAAATCTCATTATTCTGCCATTTAGCAAATCAAAATAATGTCTGCAATGTTGACGTAAAACTGGAAAACGTCAGTGGCTTAATGCTAAGTGTGATTCTTCAGAGTCTATGAACATCTGGTTTCAGATTTAAATGCCAACTGGCAGAAAATTAATTTTTCTGTTTTTACATATTTATGTAAAAACAGAAAATCGCTAACTCTGTTAGCGATTTGATTTGAACCATATGCTTGTGACCAGATGAGAGCAAAATTAGGGATGCACCGATCCCTAATTTTGGGGTTGGAGAAATCGGTACCTCCGATACCGATATCTGAGGTTTAGTATTGGGCGATACTGATCTGATACAGCAAAACAGCTGAATTTATTTAAACTTTCTTCTTTAAACACAGACATAAAAGCCCTGAATTACAAATTTAGTTGACAACTCTGCACCAGTACAGCACACTGAAATACACCAACAGCTTCACTTCACAATCTTGGTCAAACATGTAAAAACAACTTGTGCAATTAGGAATAGAACAGCCAATGTTAAATACATTAGCCTTTTGCAAAGGAGCATGAAGGGTGTGTTTGAAAAAAAATTAAAAAGAGGAACAAACTGAATCACGCTGTTTGTAAAAGATCCCATTTTATTTGTGGATATGAATTTGGGAAGCAGTTTACAACCTTATCTCGACATGCAGTGACCATAAAAACACATCACGGAGATGCTAAAGGGTGGAAGGATACGACGAGAGCACGCTGGTTGGCAGTCGTGTGTTTTTTCACAGTGATTGATAGCGCAAACGTTTCGACAAATCACTCAGAAAATTCTAGTTGGGGCTGGTTCTGACACAGAACAATCAAACTTATACAAAAAAAAAAACATAAATCAAATGTACAAATAAAGGAAGGAGAGGGGAATCCAATCCAAGCCGAGACGGTTCCGTCCACAGAGCAGCCGTAAAAATCAGAGCGTTGGCACGGTTACGCGGCAGGAAGTTCATCCAGAGGAAGCGCTGTACCATTTCAAGAGCTCTCACAAATATCACAACACACACAATAAGTGTATGTGCCGTTTCCAGGTTGTCTCTCGTACCGAGCCGGAGCGAATCCAAACGTCTGGGTCGACACCAGCTGTACCGGTCGGGCGTTTAAAGTCTACTATTCAGAACAAATTCGCAATTTTCATCGCTTTGCTGCGTTACAATTCAACTGTAAAACGTTGCCCCGTCGCCAGTAAATGTTGATGAGTCACACAGGAGGAGGACATGCTTCCATTGTTCCAGTCCTCTAAGGGGGAAGGAGATGCTTTGAAAGCAACCGCAAGAATCTTATTTCCTTTTTTTTTAACTCCTCTATGCTGTAAAAAGGTAATAAAACAGATAAAAAAACTGTACAAAATAAGAGTCTCTGAAAAGGCACATTTTCCATGAGTCCAAAAACTTCTAGAGTTTTTTTTGTTGTTTGTTTTTCTCTTTCCAGCTTTCGTTTACACGAACATGCCCGTTTTTACACGTAGGCACCCAGCGCGGCGTGAAACTCTGTGAGGCACTGAACGAGTTGCTGGAACTTTGGCCGCTCCTCTGGATCCAGGGCCCAACAACAAGCCATGACGGCAAACCTGCCAAACAAGAGAGAGGAGGGACAACAAAAAAAAACACATAGTTCAGGCAAACACATACACACAACATCGCTAAGGACAACGCTTCCTGTGAGTAGAGGTTGGTAGTAGCCCACTCATTGTTTTTGGAACAAACAGCGTCTAAGAAATGTTGATTATGAGCGCTAATAATCTAGAAAATAAAGTTACAACAAGTGGAAGTTGTGACACTGGACGGATTTCTACTGGGTCAAACCAAAGTGTGGGAGTTATCCTACGACAAAAGCTGCATTTACATTGTAAACATGCGCAAAACTTTGACGAAAAAACTATTTTACAATCGCAGTGTTTCCATTAAATAAACACAATTAAAATCACAAATCAACTTTATTCTGAACTGTCACTGTAACAATTAACACTAACATTTTTGCCTCAACATGCTGCAGGTCCAAGACTTTCAGGGTGTTCGTCTGTCTGCCCGGTATATTTAGAGACTGACATTGTTGCCCATTTTTGCTTTGCGGATTTTCATTTGGATTTAGGTCTGGACTATTCTTTGACTGTATGTTTAAAATGTATCTGCTGGAAGATAAACCTCCGCCTCAGTTTCAGGTTTTTGCAGCTTCTGAGTTTTTCCCTCAGCGTTTCTCTGTATGTATCTCCGTCCCTGGCCCCTCCCTGTCCACCTCTTGAGGACGCCACTGCTTGGACCCGCTGCCACATGTTTGCAGTTTGCCCTTGTGTTACCATGTGCTTCTTAGCTGCTTTTCTAGATTAGCCAATTAAAAAATAAAAAATAAAATAAAATAAAAAAATTTAATCTTTAAGATACTTTATTAAAAGTTTTTGAAACATACCCCTGCTCCTCCAGGATTTCACAATTGCTTCTGAGATTTTTTGCAGTCAAAATGAAAGATTTTTTTAGTGCTGCTTTAGAAATATTTATAAGAAATGTTGAAATAATTTCAGAATCTACATATGGAGAAAAAAAGCATAGATGTGACAAACATTTTTAGACTTTAAAAGACCTAAGTAACTCCATTTTTGTCACTCGTGTATTGAACAAGGACCATAACTTGACTTCAAGTAAATATGAGGAAGCAGCATAATAGAACTAATGAATACTGCAGGTTGGAGTTTGCATAACTTTAACCCAATGTTTTTCACCATTTTTGTGGAAAATTTCACACATCTATGTGCACAAACAATTGTGGAATTATGGAAAAAATTTGAAGGGTTCGACTAGCAGAATTTGTCCCATTGGATTTGATTTGAAGCAAAGAGGGCAGAACAGAAGACCACATTTTGGTTAGTTTAAAAAATAAAAAATATGTCCAAACATATATATTTTCCTTCCAGCTCACAATTGTGCATGACTTTGTGTTTGTCTATTCAGTAAAATCCAAATCCCGTCCATTGAGGTTCGTGGTTGTGACGTGACGCCTGTGAAAAGGCTGCAGGGGTGCGAACGCTCATCAAGACCCCGAGTTTGAGCGCTTCCTTGTTCTGGCCAATCATCAAGCTTGTCTTTCCTAGTGGCTAGCGGCTGGGCACCAGATTCTCAGCTGAGAAAAACTCTCGTTCTCATCCATGAGTGTGAAGCCGGTGACCTCGCCGCAGTCTCAGTATTGAGGAAACGGCCCATAAATAACAATACAGCAGTGGGCACCGGCTGCTCCCTGTGCTTGACAGTTGCAGGATGTTGATAAGGTTCGCATCGCCCTGCGCTGGCAGCGGCTGAGCGTCTCGGTTTAATTCGGCCCCGCTGTGACATAAACAGCGTTTGATCAGTAGCACACTTCTTTTGTCGAAAGCTTGTAAGAACAAGCCCGGCTGCAGCTGAACACACACACGCTTCGCTGCAGGTGTCGGCTAACTGACAGTTATGAGTTTATGGAGGTTCCTCGTCCTGAAGGAACCCAGCGGTAGCTTCATGTCGTCTTGGACTGACATTTGTTTTTGTGACTGGGTGGCATCTTTCACATAGTATGATGCATCTGACAACAGTTTGTGGAACTATTTATTGCCCAAGACATGTTTGGCTTATTGACGTTGCTGACGTGACAATATCATTGCCGAGGAGCCAGAGTCTCGTGAGGATCTGCGTAATAATGCGCCTGAGTCGGCCCGGGCCTGTTGCGATACGGCACGCAGCACGCCTCTGAACGTTTCCTGGGGAATCTGGCACCATGTTGTCAATCCTTCGAGATTTAAACTGGGACCACATGAATCAGAGCCGTTTGTCCAGAACATCACACATATGCTCAACTGGACAGAGTCGGAGGGCTTAAAGGGGCAGTACTATGCATTTTCCAGGCACATAGTGCCATTTTATAACACAATACAATATCTATGTTGACTTAAGCTGTTACAAATGCTATATACACAGTCCAGTCACATTAATGTGACCACCACGTACTTTCCACTTCAGAGTTAAATAACCAATCACAGAAGGCAGGTGGCAGCACAGTGCAGTTGAGCGTATATAAAGGGTGTGTGTGGGCTTCGGAAAACATTTCAATCGTTGGCGTAATGCAGAAACGAAGCGATTTATCCGACGTCCAAAAGGGCATGATCATTGGCTTTCGGGCCAAGGGTGGAAGCATTTCCGAAACGGCTGAGTTTGTGAACTGTTCGCGTGCCGCCGTGGTAAAAGTGTACCGTGCATGGCAAAATGGGACTGTCCAAAATCAACGACGTGGCAAATGTGGTGCACCACGGGCCATAGATGACAGAGGCGAACGACGGTTGCGGAGATGCGTTCGGGCAGATAGACGGGCTACCGTTGAGCAACTGACCACTAAAATGAACCAAGGGGCTACCACAAGTGTCTCCCAAACCACTATTCAGCGAACATTGCTGCGTCTGGGCCTCCGAAGCGGACGCCTGGTTCGTGCACCTATGCTGACTGGTGTTCATCGACGACGAAGGCTAGAATTTGCACGCCAGTACAGCAGCTGGACGTCCACTGAGTGGCGACAGGTAGCGTTTTCAGATGAATCGCGTTTTATGCTCCATCGGACAGATGGACGTTGGCGTATAAGGCGTGAAACCTCTGAAAGGAACCACCCTGCAACCATTGCAGGAACGGTCCAAGCTGGAGGCGGGAGCATTATGGTCTGGGGAATGTTTTCCTGGCATTCTCTGGGTTCACTGATTATTGTGGAAGGCACGATGGATCAATACAAGTACGCATCTGTCCTTGCGGACCATGTCCACCCCTACATGCGCATTGTTTTTCCTCAGGATGATGGCATCTTCCAGCAGGACAATGCGAGGTGCCATACAGCTGCCAGTGTACGTGCGTGGTTCGAAGAGCACCAGGATGAGTTTACCGTCCTCCCCTGGCCAGCAAACTCACCTGACTTAAACCCAATCGAGCATCTGTGGGACCATCTCGATCGAGTTGTTCGCGCCATGGATCCTCAACCGCGTAATCTAGCGCAGCTGGCCACGGCATTAGAGTCGGCATGGCTCAACATCCCAGAGAAGACCTTCAGGGACCTAAGTGACTCTCTTCCTGCACGTCTCGTAGCAGTTCGCTCTGCGAAAGGTGGTTATTCTGGCTTTTGACAGATGGTCACATTAATGTGACTGGACTGTGTATATGAAATATGACTTAAAATTGTTAAAAGGAAGAAGAATAAAGAGTGAAAAACTACAAAGGTTTGTGTGGTTGGGGGGCTAATTGATTATTTTCATGATATCTGTTCATTCAGATGGTCATTTTAAGCAAACAATAACGCCAGATTTAAAAGCACCAGCACAAGCAAGTAAGGTGTATTAGCAGAGCTAGCTAACAACTGATGACGTCATCTGAACACGTTACTGTGGAATATTATATTGAGCTGTTAGCATGTCATAAAAGTCAAGCTGTCAAACAGCCACTGTCTTTAGTCAGAGGCTTCTACAGATTAGTTGCAACACTGACTGCTAAAGAGATACTTCCTGCCCAAAGCATCACCATCCACAACAACTGAAGATCAATTGAGTTACGACATTTAATTTCCCTTTGGAATAAATAAAGAATTTCTGAATTGAACTGAATGTTGTGAATATCTGAATGAACCAGTTCTATAACAGAAAAAGTCCTAAATAACAGTTACATACTTTTAAAGCTGTTATTGTGATTAAATGAAGGCACTTTTAGTTTTTAGTTTCCTGTCTCAGATTTTCTATTTATAAATATTTAAGAATATTAATATTAAGAGCTTCATTTTATTTATTTGTGTCATGCTGGAGAGGGTACTTTAAACATACTTTGCATACTGGTAAAGATTTTCTATATGAACTCTCAAAATAGACTTTCAAACAACCAAGTACACTCCCTAGATTTAAAATAGATTCAGAGCCACTTTCTCCTTTTTATGTGATGTAAATCCTGTTCAGTTAAAGTTTGAGTAAAAAACAAACAGATCTGTCAGGAGGACAGAGCAAAGTGAAATAAAGTCCATTAAACAAAAATCTTTTTTGTTGAACTTGCTTTTAATTGGCTTTCTAGACATTGACTTGACAGTGTTGTTTGGAAATGTTCTCCAAACCAATCAGATTATCCACACACTTGGAGATTTAGTTCTGGACTGTCCCAAAGCCCCAATTCTCCTCTCATCAATTCATTATTTTATAGATTTTCTAATAACACAGATGTAGTTTGAGGTGCAGAGTTTCCCTATAAAACCTCACAGTTAACGAATCGATCAATCAATTTATCAACTCACAGTTCGTCTGGACAGTTGATGGGCTGTGCTATTCTGTAGCCGTCCTTTAGGTAGGCCGACATCTCGAAAGGGTCGATGTCGACGTAGGGGGTCTGGCCCAACGTCATGAGCTCCCACAGCGTCACTCCGAAGGCCCACTGCGAACACACAGAGCAGGATTACATAACCGCTCAGCTCCAGTCAACACAAGCTGTCGGCCTCCATATGTTTTCACTTTACAGGATAAACATCATCGCCGTTTGTTTAACGGACGTGGAAAACCGGCGGTGCCCTCTTGTGTTTTTAAATAAGAGGGTATGAACAATGCGAGGAAATTATGTCAAAAATGTCCTTGGAATATAAATCACCACGGCGAGTTTTTGTTGAGGGACAGAAAGTTTAAACTGCAGGGCAGCTGTTGTGAGAAGGGAAACTGAGTGATCAGGCTACTGTTGCTTCTCCTACTGAGCTTTTCAGAGGCTAAAAGTAAAAAAATGTTAATCAAAACAAACCTACACTCACTTCACTAGTGATTGCTGGTTATTTTTGAACATATTTAGTGATTCTTTTCAGGACCAGAAGCCCAGATCTAACTGGTTGGCTTTAATTAGACTGATTCAGTTAGCTCAATAAAACTAATCAGATTGTAGCTCCTGGAACTGAGGAAATACTGTCTTTCAGGCAGAAGTTGTTTTTTTTCATTAACATGGCCTTTATAGTTAACATCCAGGGTGGTACGGCCTACAGGGGAGGCACAAAAACTGAATCATTTTCTTTCAATGTGTTGAAAAATATCGCTGTACACTTACTAATGAACACGCCCTTTATCTGAACTGGTCTACACCATGTACCCAAAAAAAGTCAAGTTGAACAAGATGATCTGTACCCCTTGAGAGCGTGGTGATGATGTACACGATGAAATCTGCTCTTACAACACTGCTTACGGCCACTGCAAACATTTCCAGCAAGTTCTTAGCAGTGTGGCAGTAACTCTCTCATCACATCCATCTTCCAATGTGGTGTGTGAAACCCAGTGGTGTAAAGGTACAGAGTATGTATTGGGTGTGTGTAACGGTGATGTACAGGGACTTGTAAGGACTTCCCCAGACCAAGCTTAGCTGCTTGGTAATGCCGGGCCTCTATAAACTGTAAGCGTCATGGAGCAGCATGACCATAAGAGGAATGTTGAAGGATGAAAGTGAGCAACTGGCTGGAGTGAAAGTCTCTGTGGATCTGCTAAGTGTTGCTGCTTTCCATCTTTAAACAGGAAGGAAGGGAGTACCAGAAACACTCGGTGGGCTTTTTCTCCGCCTCCACTCCCCTTTTTAAAGCCATGAGCAACTGTCAAAAGAATGCCCAGAACACAACTGATCCTGTTTCCTGGATGGGCCCTCTCAGCCTCGCGCTTCTTGAAAATAAACTAAAACCCTCGGGACGGGAAACGCTGTACCTGCCGGTGGATTTCTTACCACGTCACTGGCACTAGAAAAGTCGTTGTTGAGCAGGCTTTCCAGGGCCATCCAGCGGACGGGACGGTTCTCATTATCCCCCAGGCAGTGGTAATCCATCGGAAATAGATCCCGAGCGAGGGCGTTGTCCGTGATCTTCACCTGCATGTTGTCGTCTATGCTGTCAGGGGGGGCAAGAAAGGGAGGGCTTAGGCATTCCCCGACCCAAAAAAAAAAACAAAAAAAAAAAACCTAAATTGGAGAATGATGGGAATCAGTGAGGACAATTGTTGCCACTTACACGCAGTTCCGAGCAGCGAGGTCTTTGTGGATGACCTCCCTGCGAGCAAGGTAGCTCATTCCGCACGCGATCTGGATGGCCATGTAGACCAGGTCCTGCTGAGAGATGGCCTGACAGGAAATGGGAGAAGCACAGAGAAGAGAGGGAGAAGAAGGAACACAAGAGGGAGAATGGAGCACAGCTGATGGGACTTTAATGTGGTGGAACATATGATGTGTATTGAACTTCCCGCGTTTCCTTTGTAATGGGTCAAAGATGAGCGCCACATGCATGCTGACGGCTTCAGTTAAAAGCTCAAAATGTTTCAAAAGCATATCTCAGCAAATAATTGTTACAATTTTGTATGTGTTTTTTTAAATTCAGTTTCCCTTAAATAAGCATTTCTCTTAATAATCTGAAACCTTAGTAGAGGTTCATTCTGTGTCTCAGTCTCACTTTCTGCAGATTCATTTAGAAATCATTAAGCTTCAGAAATGAACAAGTTCTTACATATTTTGCTTTAAAATCTAACTTTGGGTCGCTGTAATATCTCAGATGAATATCTCCCTGAAACGTAAATAATAGGGTTTGAAAAAAACAAAATCTAGCACGGCCTATCTTTCTTAACGGCTAACAAACGTGACGTGGCAAGCTTTCCTTAATTTCTACAGTCAGATTAAGAAAGACAGAACGAGAAGAGACCCTGCATGGAATAAGAGTAAAAATAAAACATGTGATCCACTCAATGCAGCTTTTTGGTGCTTAAGACTTTTTACAGTTTTTGGTTTCATGAAATTGTTGAGCTACAAACCAGAAACTTTATAGAAAAAAAACACACCTTCATTAAGCTAAATAAAGTGTTTTCAAACAGTTTATAAATGGACAAAAGAGGTTAGAAAATGGCACACCGATCTTTTATTTAGGCAAACACCTGACATCCTGCTACAGGCAAACAATAATGTTCTTTTCTACTTTGTTTCATTCTGATAGGGCACGCTTAATTTTTTTGTTGAACACATAAAAAGAAAATAATTCACCATAATATTATCTAGCATTTTTAATCAGAAAAGAAAAATTGACTTGGTGATTTTGAGGAATATTGCAAAACATTTCAAAAGCACTGACTCGATGAGAACTCAATTGGATTGTTTTTACTTCTGCTGTTTCTGAGAAGTTGTATAAATTTTTTTTGTTCTGTTTTTTTTTGTTTTTCTGTGCACTACTTGTGAAGTGCATGGGTGTGTTTGGTTATGTGTTCCTTTAACATGCATGACTGTCCATCACAGCTGAGAAGATGACGATGCCTTCAAGAAAATTCGGTAATGACAACGCCACATGTCCAAGTGTGCAGTTGTATTTTCATCTAGTACAATTAAATGAATCCTTGGCTCAGGAAATCACACACGCACGCATGCACCCGCACACACACAGTGCATTTTCCTTGATATCCCATCAGAAGACACTAGGGAGTGTGAGATGAAACCAAAATAAATCTTACCTCAAGAACAATGGTCCTCACTGATCACAAGATGAAGCTTGCCATCTGTTTGCATTAATCAAAAGCCCTTTGGGAAGGTTCAAACTACACATCAGCCACCTCTCATTGCCCTATGTCATTTAAAAAAAAAAGAAAACTCAAACAGAGCACCAAGACAAGTGAAATATCAGCTACTGAAGGTGAAAAACAACCAAGCAACACTTGGTTTAAATAGTTTAAAAGTTACCAGTTTGCTTTAAATGTACCCACAAGTTAATTATGAAACCTGCAAGTCCTTGCCATTGTCAAACAAGGTTTCTTAAACTGTTTAAAGGCACAGTAATCTTAATCTTTTGCATTTTGTTACAGTAAAAATCCCAAAGAAGTCATAATTCTGTCACTGAGCAAATACAAGTTACTTTGGTTATTTAATTTGGTCTTAAACAGGAAAAGTTTAGTGTAACTTCATGACTGATAGGAAGAATAATATGTTACACAAAACATTTAATTTCAACTACAAATGACATAGGGCAATTTATAGTTGACCCCACCCCAAACTAGTAAAAGTCTATAGATTTATATAGCAGAAAAGAAAACTACAGAAAACTGTATCTGTCTTCTTTAGGTGCCAAAAGCACACAGTGAAATGAGAGGTGGCTGATGTGTAGTTTGAACCTTCACAAAGGGCTTTTGATTAATGCAAACAGATGGCAAGCTTCATCTTGTGATTGCGAAATGTTTGCTAAATCTGTATTGCGGAGCTGATTGAGTGCTTGGATCCGAGCTGAACATTTGCCAACTGCATCAAAGAGTCTCAGGTTTGGCTACACAAAAGCCTGACTGTCTGTACGAACGCAGTGAAAATCTCTGCCCCCGAGGACCGGCTTTATGGCTATATAAACAGTGTTTGTGATAACAGTGTGAACGGTAGTTCCTCTAGCTGCTACTTTTGTGGTGATTGCTGCTGAAACACAAAAATGCTTTTCAGACTTGACACTTGGATGGAGCCTGAAACGTCTAATTGAGAAGCTTTTATTGTATCAGATGTCTCAGTGTGCTGCAGGGTTATTATAGTTCATTATAATTCAGTTGTGACTTTTTTTTTTACTAATGCAGTTGGTTTCATTTAGTTTTTAGAGTTAGTTTGCTAGTTTTTATTATTTAAATATCGTTTAGTTTCAGTTTAGTTTTTATTATATCTACAGGAGCAGATTTAGTTTTTTCAGACTTTCAATTCAATTCTATAAAAAAATTTTAAATTACGTGTTGTAACTCAATTTAAAATTCTTCAATAACTTTTATTTAATGCAGACCTGTAGCAGTCTGTATTACAGCAAATTTGAAAAAGCCTCTGACTGAGGTGCTGTGGTGGCGCAGGGGAAAAGCACAACCCATGTTTAAGGCCTTAGTCCTCATGCCGGTGGTCGCTGCTTCGATTCCCAGCCTGGTGACATTTGCCGCATGTCTTCCCCCTCTCTCATAACCCTCCCTCCTGTCAAACTACTTTCAAATAAAGGCCACTAGAGCCAACAAAACCATAAAAAAAAGTCACCGTATTGTACTGTGATTATGAATACAAAGATCGGTTAATGAATACTCAACAGAAGATATAATTTTAAGAATTGGATTCAATTATTGTTGAGATTTATCGTTTTATCCTGTCTTTTGGTCTTGGAGCGGCTTTAAAGCTACTGTGAACAAACGCCTCACCTGAGGGTTGTTAGCCTCGGCTAGCTTGCACTGGCGCAGGAATAGCTTGAGGTTGCCCCAGGCCATGAAGGGCAGCAGCACCATGGGCTTCTCTCCCTCCTCTGTACACACGTGACATATTGGGAGCAAGTTTCTAAAGAAAGGCAGAACAATGGAGACAGTGAATAACTCAGCAGATTTAATGCAAGTGTGGAGGAGCTGTAGATAAAAAAACAACACTGCCAACTGAGGTCATCCAGACCATTGAAGGGGGCGGATATGTTGGGGAACTAATGAATGTGCTGACCGCTAACGCAAAAAAGAGGAAGCACAGAAGGAACATGAACGCATCTTAGTGAGAAACGCGTAACCTTGTAGAGAATCCTCTACAAGGATGGACAGCAGGGATCCTCTACAAGAATTGACCTCTACAAGAATAAAATGCACGTCCAACTCCTCATTTTATGGGTTTTGTGTTACGCTTTTCTTGCTGTTAGGTTTTTTTATTATTTATTCTCAAATGTTGAGGTAAAGTATGAGGAAAGGGTCAACACTCCGCGCCCTTCTGACACCATCAGAAGGGTGTGGAGTGTAAGAACAGCGGTGTTCCTCCACCAGCTATAAAACAAACAGATGACCATAGGAAGTGAACTGAAATCATGTTGCTAGAAAATGTTTTACTGATAAGAATACATAGTTTAATGCTAGGCTTTCTACAGTTTTCACCACGCCAGATTTAAGACTTTTTAAAGACCTTTAGATTTCATTCACTATTGAGAGTGAAATCTAAGACCTGTGGAGGGAATGTTTAAGTCTCGTGCCTTAGATCTAACATGGTTGATGTCTGCAGAGCCAAAAAAGAGCTCTTGTTTTTTTGTTTTTTTTTACCATTTCTAAAAACTTTGCAGTCATTATTTGATCTTTAGGGGAGGATTTAGTGGGATGACAATTCACAGCAAGAAAAGCAGCAGCCTTCAATGTTTTCTCCTTTCGAATAATTGTTCTACTTACTTTATTGTTATTGCACAAAGGCAGAGTACAAAGAAGAAAATACTGAGAACCTGTAAAAATAAATAAATAAACTCACATGCTCTAAAACATCATGTGTACTTGTCTTTTCCCCACAACTGTAAATGGTGACAATATCAAAAGCAAAGTTTTTTTACAAGCACAAAGTGAAATAAATTCACTTCATATTTTTGCACATATATGGTGAAATTATGATTTTTACTTCACCAAAAACATTAAAACTCCTCCTGGCTGCTCCTACTTACCTATGATGAAGTCCTCTAAGTTTACAACTTTCTGTGAGCATCATGGTCACCTGCACCTCTGAGGCATGATCTGAGAAAGAATCAAGACAAAAAAAGTGGAAACCTAAAGCCATGTGTAAAGAGAATTACAGCAGTGAAAAAACCTTTATTTTAATAAACGTATCCTTTCTGTTGCAAAGCTCCTCTCTTGTAGTGGGAAACTTCAGAGGGAAGCTGACCTGTGCCAGGTTTTAATCAGTGTCTGCAGCTTTGGCTTTGCCTGGTACTTATTGTTCTCTTCCCAAGGGGTACATGAGACGGAAGCAAGGATTTTTTTAACAAAGCCATAACGGGTAGAGGGGATATTGTTCACAGAGTGGTATCCACCCCACTCTGAGTAAACACCAGAGAACGGAGAGGTCAAGAGGAAGCTGGCAGAGAAAGCTGACACATGCGGCTGACAAAGAAGCTGGCCGGAGCACCAGCCCTCTCTCAGACATGCAAACCTGCAGCGTGGAAATGACTTCAGAGTCCTTTACTGTCCAGCCTACCATTCATTTATTGGACTGGATCCAGATCTGATTTTCTGCCAAACCCGTTAGGTTAGCAGAGGCTAATTCTGTCCGACACCGCGTCGGGTGTGCAGCGGATCGCCAGGATTCGCTCAGAAAGAAAACAAGATGTTAAACGCAGCATTTACTTGTCAAGATTATGGCTGTGATTTGATTACTGAAATAATTGCCAGCTGATTTAGTAACAGATTAATTGTTAACTGGAGTTAACTGGGATCTGTTTGCTTAAAGGGCAAAATATTCTTAACAGTAATCAAGTCAAAATTGTAGAAAGATTTAAGCTGAAACCCCCTTTTTTCCCCACAACTCCTCAAATAGCAGTTTTAGTTTTACCAGGTTCAAATTCTTAAGAAAAACCTCCTTATTAATTATTAATTAAAAGCCTAAACAGATAAGCCCTACACTGTATCGATAAGTTGAGCAGAAAAACTCATGTTGATGTTTCACGTTTTTGAGCTGCAGATAACTGGTAAAGGTTGTAGCAACCTTTGCTACAATCAAGCGCTTACTAGAGGAACGCTCTTATTGCATTTTAGGAAATAAAATGTTTATTTTCTTA
Source organism: Poecilia picta (assembly GCA_033032245.1). Classification (NCBI taxonomy): domain Eukaryota; kingdom Metazoa; phylum Chordata; class Actinopteri; order Cyprinodontiformes; family Poeciliidae; genus Poecilia; species Poecilia picta. Next base: position 5,423,749 of record CM065356.1, on the reverse strand, counting down.
TTTTTTAAAAAAAAGAAACGGAATTATTTGTGTGCTTTCTATTGTATTTCTAACATTGTATAAAATAAGCTTCAGAGGCTAAATGAAAAATCTGCAAAATGTGGGATTTTTAGTCAACCATTTAATCAAACGTGATCTGAGTTTTTCCTTTTTTTCACCCAAACGCATTTAATTAACAATTTGAGTTTTATTTTGGTTATACTGTGATTGCCAGGTTGTAACTCCAGTGAAACCATCTTTACCCCTTATCATGATGCTACCACTACTATGCTTTAAAGTGAATTTGATGTCTCTGGATGATGTGTGTTTATTTAGAGATATTCATACATACAGATGTTCTTGCTGTAAGTTTTCATGGCAGAAAATGTTTCTCCCAACATCACGTGTTTGACTCATTTCTTGCCCACTCTGTTTGTAGAAAACGGCATTAGTCAGCACATACCTTTCACCGTCTTCACAAAGACCTGCTTCTCCTTGGTGGGGTCCTTTTCATCCAGCAGCACTCCGTGGAAGATGCGGCCAAAAGTGCCTGACAGAGACAAACCGCAGGGTTTCAATGAGAGCAACGAGGCCAGAGGCGTCACATTCATCGGCTGAAAGGTCACCTCACTAACCGGCTGACCTGTGGACAGAGTGTGGACGCGTCTCTGCCCAAGATGCTTTGTCTCTACGGAGGGATTAAGGGGTTTTGGTTTAGGACGGTGCAGAAATGCGCACGCAGAGGTGAGAACAAGCAGCGGTGGGAAGGCGGGGGTGTGTGGGGGGGTTAGCTTTCATTATCTTAATGTTACATCGCAGCCCGGGGACATTTCGGAGGTCATTTTAGAGCATAAACCATCTACATAAACTTAGAAAACAAATGGCAGCCTGGGGGCAAACTGAGCCTTAGTCTCAACAGGAAAATGAGACGGAGCTGGAGAAGAGGGTTAGAGTTTAAGTGTCTCCCTCCCCCCCCGCAATGTCTTCATCAAGCCTGTCTGGACCTGCAGGCTCCTTCACCCTTCAGTCCTGCATGTCACGTATTTGGAGTCTCGTGTTTTGACGGTACATTTCTAAATTATTCAAGACTTCTCAAGCTTTTGTTTTTTCTTCCACATTTTATCATGTTGCAGCTCAAATTTTCATGAGTTTTATGTGTATTTAGTAAGGGGTCTGTGGTTGTTATACTTCACAATGTAATAGGAAGTTAACAAAGCACCCAGATTACATGTATGCCAGAGCAAATTGATGAGAAGCTTTATTTACTTGTGGAAATCTGTGAAGTCATTGGCAAGGAACAGTTCTGGGATATTTAGCATGTTGCTACACGATGAGAAATCTGTGTTTACAATGAAAAGCATCTTGATTGAAGTATACTTATGACAAAAAAACAGTGAAAATTTGTGCTAAACAATTATTTTTTCATGGTAATGATGCTTCCCAGTATTGCAAACTCCATTTATTTGTAAAATGAAAGCAAAATGTAAAAAGAAAAAAATAATTCGTCATCTACAAAATGTTTGTTTAATGCAGAAGATAAAGAATCCAGAGGCTGAAAAGAGGTAATACCTTTGGTATGCTTAGCAATGTTTCACAATGTAAACGTAACAAACACACAAAAAAAATACTAGCTTTAGCTTTTTTGGTGGGTAGAGTGGATTTGTTCTGGGTGTTTTCATGCAAAGAACCACAAAGAAACACAAGTAGTTTAATAAGTATTCTTTTTTTTCTAAAGTTGTCCTTTTTGTTCTTCAGTTGCAAATTGAATGCTTTTTTTGACAAAAAATTGTTTATCTCGATTTAGGGCAAAATGGGTTCCAGGGTTCCAAAAGACCCGTGTGTTAGTGAATTAAAAACCAAAATTATTAACACGTTTGGCTCAAAAAGTTTTGATGTGGCAAACCAAAGAGACATTGCAAAAACACAAAATCTTACCAAGTATTTTTGGTCTTGTTTTAGTGCTAATATTTAAATAGTTGCATTAGAAACAAATGCAACTATTTAAATATGCACAGTCTTGCTGAAAACTTTTCAGCAAGACATAGAACCTTGTATTTACTAATTACTCTCTTAATATTGCTGAACAAGCACTAGTTTTATTGGCAAAGTATTCAAGTTAAAACAAGACATTTTTACAGTCTTTTAAGTGAAATAATCTGCTAATGGAACTAGTACTTGTTTATCACTACTAAGGGAAAAGTTACTCTAAGTTTGTTTTCTTACTTCAAGTTTACCAAGTTATCTGCGCTAGAAACTTGACCAAAATTACTGGGTAATATTTTGTGTTTCTGCAATGTAGAAAGTCAATACGCCATCTAAATCAGTGGAAAAAGCACTTATTTTTCTGAAATCCTGTTTCTGTTGTTCTGTGATAATCCATACATAAAATTCATTCATTTAATGCAAAATACTAAAATTTAAAATCAATTTCCAGAATGCATAGTTGTGCGTTAAAAAAGGGGAAAAATCTAAAACAAAAAGAAAAAAATATTTTTTTTTGCAAAACGTCACCCTTGTCTACATTGTCTACATGTATAAGTGTTCAAAATCAAAATGCAAAACTCAGATTTGAAACTGTCATTTCATTTTGTGAGCCTTTCAGCCTTGATTACAAAAAAGTACACACAGCTACGCATCACACACAGATGCAGGAGATTATATTAAGAAACTGGGTGTCAATATTCTCTGTTTAGTGTCAATTTCAGAATTATAAAGCATGTAGAAGCTTTCTGGGGGAAACATCAGTATATTTCAGAGTTAATTCAAAGTCGCCACATAATTTCGCTGGAAAGAAAAATGACTGGAAATGAATTTCAGATTTAAAACTTTTTTTTGTTGCTGTTCATTTACAGGAAAGCCAAAGGCTGATCTGAACACTGCCTACTTCCCACATTACATTTAAAAACAGAAGTGATGAAAAAAAACGCACAAAAAAACACCCACAGACTTGTAATGAATTGAGTTGTATACGATGCTGGTGATTCATGCGTCGTAACTGCGGCCCAGTGTAGGAGCTGATGTCCAGAAAGGGAAGTTCACCACAATAACCATCCCATGAACACGCTGTAAACAGAGTGACTGCTGTATGTGATGAAACTGAAGCCCAAAGCAGCTGTGATTGCATTTCTGCTGAGTTGAAGAAAGACGTTTGGAAGCTTGAACGTCAATGCCCCACCACCCCCTCAATGTGTTACATACTGTTCCTGGCAAGCATTCATCAACACCGATCTGATGAGGCACGCTCAACCCCTGCAGAGAACGTCAACAACTTTCATATCAAGGGGTTATTAAAAGGCCGCGTGCTACACAATATGCCTGAGTGGGTTCTGTGATAATCCATACATAAAATGTATTCATTTAAACATTTTAACAGTTGAAAACATGTTTGTAGAGCAGAGCTGTGTTGGTTTAGTTTGTGTTACTCCACCTCAAGTCTCCACCTCTAAAGAGGTTTTTTTGCTTTGTCTCACTTTTTGAAAATAATCTACCCAAACCAATCCAGACCTGTGTTTGTAGAGGATGATCTGCCTTGTTATATTTCACCATCTGATTTCTGCCTGTACTTTAACCTCTAAAGTTAAACTATAGGCATACTGATTCAAATGTTTAAAATTGAGTTAATTGCAGGGTCTGTAACTAATTAATCACAATTAATTACATTTTAATCTAACATTATCGACAAAATAAGGAATATTTTCAGTTCAAAACCAATTTCTGCTGGTAATTATTGAATAAATAGACATATGAGCTCAACAATAGATAGATATTGTTTTCAATCTGTTGTTTAGGTTATTCAACCTTCAGATTGGTGCAGAGTGTTGTACTCATTCAGCTTTCAGGGCTTTCAGAAATGTGAACTGGCTGACATCACCATTGGGGACGTCTGGGCTGCAGCTACATGTTTAGCATTTAGATGCTATTTAAGGCTTCACTGAGAGGCTAACTGCTTTTAGCACAACTGGAACACAACTATAGTGTTTTCCAGTCTTATCAATCAGATCATGTTTAGTGAGCAAAGAGAAGCCCACTAAACATTGGTGGTGTTTGCGAATGTGTGTCAGATTTGCGGGTGTACCAGAGAAGGATTAGGAACCTTTGTATGTTGGGGAACAAACATGGAATTAATTGCATCAAAATGTTTAAAGCGTCAAAGTCTGTAATTAATGAATAAAATTAACGCGCTAAACTCTCAGTCCTAACTTCTTGTGACTATGAGACAGATACCTTCCTGCAGGACGTCTCGCAGCGTGACTCTGTCCCTTGAGATGGCGATGTCCTTCACTTTGGCCTTGGCCTCCATTAACGTCACGCTCCTCAGGTCATTCTTCTCTATTCGGAGCGAAGGGTAACCTGTGAAAGGAAAGAGAAATATTCTTATTGCACAAACGTTACAGCTTTCTCTGAGCTTGGTGGACTTTTCGTCTTGGATCGCTGAAGCAGTTGCTATAATTCAAATAAATTCCAGCGATTACAAGAAACAGACTCAGGAAGACGTGCTGTACCTTACATGCATATTGCATATCAGCCACCTCATGCAAAGTCCTGTATTACAGCACTGTTGTTGCATAATCTTCCCCAGTGTCTGCATTGTCATTAGCTGCAGGCCTGCTCAGTTCCACACCTTTTACACATCAAGGAAAACACCAAACGTTTCATCTTCAGGATGCCAATGATGAGTGACGGCTTGTTTTTACGTCTTTGCATCTGCAGCCTGGAACTATTAAATCTGCGCCACCATCCTGAACTGCAGAGATTTGAAAAACTAGACTTGAACTGTTTTGCTTTTCCAAGTGGTATGAAAACTGGGTTTGATTTGAAGGGGGTTGAAAACACACACATCATAATATTCAAATCTTATATTAAAAACCTTACATTACTTTGCATAAATCTATCATATTACATTCCCAAAAAATTACTTTAAAGTGTGTCATTGTTCAGAAAAAGTTAAAGGAATTCACAAAAGACTGTATTTTAAATGAACTCTTACAAAAAACTGACCAGAACAAAAGTGGACAAAAAATTCAACAACAGATGATTTATGTAGACATATAATCTGAAAGCTGATATAACTACAGTAAGACATTGAGAAGAATATTTAAGAAAACTCACATTTATAAAAACAGGTTGATGCTGCCCCCTAGAGGTCACAACATCAACACTCATTTCAAACTTGTTGCATTGAGGAGTAAACAAATGTGGAGTCAAATCGAAGCACAAGACAGAAAACAAACATACAAATAAACAAACACTGGACAGGAGGGTTGGAATTGAGGCAGTTGTGTAAACAATTGGAAGAGGACAATAAAGTACGTCAGAGATGGATTTCTGTTTTCGGTTTGTGGCGTCAAAGCATATGCATTAGTCAGGAATGTCACCTGCAACATGGTGCAACACTGCAGCAGGTAATAGGAAGGATGAAAAAGGTACAGTAAAGGTGATCCGTTTTCTCCTTCTGAGCTTTAGATCTCAGTTATGGGAAACACAGAATTTAGAAATGGTGGCAGCATTTTGGAAATCTTAAGAGTGAAGCTTACAGATTACAGTCTACTTGGTCTACGGGGGGAAACGTCACTCATACAGCACAGTCTCTAAAATCATCTCGTCTTTGTTTAAAACTATTAGTAAATCCTGTCTTAGTTTAGACACACACAGTGTGACATCTCCTTTGCTTTATAGAACTGTAGACTATTCAGTACTAAAGGCTTGTTATGTGGTCAGAACTACATGGTTGAACAAGCCAACACAATAGTGCAGCTATTTAAAAAAGTGTAATATTAAATCACACACAGTGATATTTTTAAAGGATTTCATAAAAGATAAAACATGAATGTGTTAGTGTGGAACATTTATCCCCTTTACAGGTCTTCCATCCAGGACGTTTTCATTGCGTTGGCATATTTTCAACAATACAGCAGGAGAAAACCCTGTGACCTGGTTATGCTTTTAACGAAAATTTTTGGCCTAAAAATCATTTGAATCTTGTTAATACTAAGCAGTAGCAGGTCAGAGCTTTATGAAATTCAGACATTGGTTTCAAAAGTCTGATTGGTGAATCCTTAAATTAAATGAACACATCTTTATTCTTTGATGCCCATTGGTGCCATCAGAATTTTTTCACGTTGTTAAAAACTAAACACATAAAAAAGGTTAAGACTCAGAGTTTTTTTTTTTCATCCAAGCCAAGCCGAGTTCCTGAAGCCCTGAGGTAGCCTTTGTTGGAACTGGTAAAGTGTGGCAATAGCGTAGCGTGTGCTGGAGCGTTGTGTTTTTGATTCCTCTTCCTAATGAACTTACTTTTGGTTTCATGAGGGGGGGCACCTGGGTTTTGGAAGGAGGAGGCAGCAAGCTGGAGAATGGGCGCAGAGCCAGGGTGATTGTCTAATGACAGGAGGGGAAGGCAGGGAGTGGAAGGAGGGAGAAAGAAAGGGAGAAATAAGCAATTACAAGGATTGCTCACACAGATTACAACGGCACCTGAACGGACAAATGGACGTAAATACATCTGATTTTCAGTTTTCTTACACATCTGTTAAACTGGGCATGCTGGGGTGAATTTCACCATCAAGCTCCAGGTTAATGTATTGGTATAAGACAGAGAGAAAAGGCAAAAAAAGGTGAAATGCAGATTTAATCCACAAGAGGGCGGTGATTGATCAATGATTGACATTTTATCACAGGTTCTCAAAGTGACAAAGTGCTCCAGTTAATCTAACAGGTGATTTACCTCTGCAGAGCTGAATCAACACATGTGTAACAAACAAGGAGGATAAAAGTCACTTTTCATCTTATTTAAGATTCACTGATGTGAATCTTAAATAAGATGAACCAGTGAACCAAGGCCTTCACTGAACAGCTGCATTTCTAGAGAGAATAAATCCCAACATGCAACTGAATATTTCCTAACTAAAGCTACAACCATGCAGCAGGTAAATGAGACCCAAATCTGTTTTTTTCCCCCAGATGTGAATTTTTCCAGCAGTCTGAACGGCCCAATTCCCAACTTTACAGGCCCCACGCCCCTGAACAAATAAATCAGATCTGTGCCACTTCCATATGTGGCACTAATTCGAATACGTAGCCAATTATTTTCAAAGCATCTGCAGTTTGAACGGTAACGTTGCATTTTATCCAATTTTTACGTCATAATTCTGCACCTGAAGAAGCGAAACGCTGTAAATAAGGACATAAACAATGGCTGAAAATTATATTTACAAACTTACATCTGTGACATCTGTGTCATTGAAGTTCATCATCTCACCACTCGTAGTTCTGACTACACATTGAAACAGACTTTTCTACAGAAGTTGCAGTCAATGCACCACAAAAAACCATTTTATTGATATTGATTTAGTTTCCATTTCACTAGCTTCCTTCGATACCATTGGCTGCCACTGATGAATAAACTTTAAAAACCAATCCATAAACATAATTACTTCTGTAAACACGCTGTTGTGTGACATCTACATGGTTTTTCTGTGCTTGTGGGTCGCTTTGTTGTAGAAAACTGTTCACACACAAGTCAAGTTGCGGTCGTGTATAATTATTAGAATCAAAGACAACGCCAAACAAAATAAATCGAGGTTCTCAGTAGTGCTGGACTTTGTTACAGGGCATCAGAATAACTTCACAGTTATGCCTTACTAAATTCCAGCAAAATACGTTTAAAGGTATGGTTGCAAAATAATTTTAAAAAAGTTCAAGGAGAGTGGAAACTTTGGCACTGCACAGTATCTGGTGTGACCCACAATGGAAAATCGAATAATTCTGACCTTTAGACCACTGAGGCACCAGCAGCAAATTACCAATCTGGAAAACATCCAAACCCAGAAAAAAAAAAAAAATGACTGCTGTCCTGCATCTAGTGGCTAAAAACGCTGATATGTTTTCAGTGAATGCTAAAATCTCCTTATTCTAACAGTTTTATTACTAGTGATGGTCAATACATAAATTAATCAAGTCTAAACAAATCAGAGGAAATGTTAATGTGGGGAGGGTCAATTCCTAAATCCAGTTTAGAACTGTCTTTCTCATAAGTGGGGAAATAAAACGACTAATAGATGAAAGAGACTACAAGTTATGAAATGGAACAAAAACACCCCACAAGAGTTCACCAGTATCTGAACTTTGACCTCATTAAAACCCGCCTAATGAATTAAAGGTGTCAAGAGCTTTAGTTAATGGCATTCCCCCCCCGAACCCTTTAATATGATGAACTTCACAGCGGTTTGTATTGGCGGAGGGACTGAACAGATCCAGACATCCTCAGGCAGAACCAGCGACAGCTCATCACAACTGGCTCAAACGGCCCAAATCCGATGCTTCAGAAAGGTTCAGGGTTGTTTTGTTTATATGTACCATTTAAGTTTGTTAGCACAAGTCTACCTTTCCCAGCAGGTTCTGTAATCGCATCAAATAGGAGTTTGATCACTTCCTGCTAGGTCTGGCATGAAAAGGTGGCCTTTCCCTCCCTCCGTCAACCGCTGCCTGATGCAAAGCACATGGTGCTGATATTTACACGCCGCGCAGAGCAGAGGAGGTCACAGGGCTGACAGCCACCAAAAGGAAGACAAACACATTGGCAGCGGCGGCGTTCGTCATCATATGATACCAAGTGAGGCTAATTGTGTTATTCAGTCGACTATTAGATTTGGAAAAGCATCTGCCGTTTGCAGATGCTGGCAGGGCGATGGTGTAAAAAAAAATAAATAAATAGCACTCCGGACACAGTTATGGATCTAATCTAATGTGGAGGATAACTGTGTGAACACCGAATGTATCTGGTCTCACGCACGCACGCACTCGCACATGCGCACACACACACACAGTCTTACGCTGCTATCTAAGTGGGGACTTTCCATTGACTTCCATTCATTTCTAAAGCCTAAACCTTACCTTTATCCTTTGCCTAACCCTAACCATCACATACCTAACCCTAACCAAAACTCAATTCACACCTTAGTCCTAACTCTGACCCCTGACCCTAAAACAGGGTTTCTCCAAGTGGGGACCAGACTTAGGTCCCCACATGGGTACCATGTGGGGACACACATGGTAGTGTGTGTTAGGAAAATTGTCCCCACATGGTATCACACACACACACACACACACACACACACACACACACACACACACACACACACACACACACACACACACACACACACACACACACACACACACACACACACACACACACACACACACACACACACACACACACAGAGCAAGAACACCTTACTGGTGACGGAAGCGGCGTTGTTTGGCATGTCGGCCCTCAGGTACTGAGTGGTCTGGGTGGACGGCTGAGAGAGACCCTGTGAGCTTCCACTGTCGCTCACACTGACAGAGAGGAGAGGAAACATGATGCAGGTGATCAAACAGCAGAGGTAAAAATAAACACTGATTTGGTTTCTGTTCTCTAGTTTGAATCCAATTCAGGTCATTCTATTCTATGTATTCTATAGTGCCAATTTACAGCAAATGTCGACTCAAGGCACATTCCAAAAAAAAAAACATTTCACAAAAAAAAATTACATTTGAAACACATTACAAACATGTATTGTTGCATGTATTTGCATTAATAGTTGCAATCTCGACATCGTAACTTCCTGGAAGGACTGGAATAGAAACGGCAAAAGAAAGTAAAGTCACAAATGTTTCTCAATTGAGAATCTATGTTCATTTTTAGACCCTAACAATGTGCAGAGCCCTGCTAATGCATGTACAGCTCCTGAACCATTTCACTATTCAAACAACAAGCAGGGTAATTATTTTATTGGGATTTTATGAGAAGACAAACTGCATCATTCTGCACAACCGCAAAGTTATGCAAATAGGAAACATATTGCACACATGAGCTCTTAGTTATTTTATTTTCTCAAATAAACGCACACGTGTGGTACGAGTTGGTACAATATTCTATGATCCGGCTCAATACAAAAAAGGTCAAATGCAGTATCAGACATTTACTTGTCTGAAACAAAAGAATCATGTAACATTATTGTTCTACTTTTTCTTCCTTTTTGACTTTGAGGTGTAAAATCCCAATAAAATACATTGAATGTTGTGGATGTGGTGGGAGGAAACAGAAAAGGTTTATGGTTCTTTCAGCAACAACAGATAAGATAGGTTATCGAGTCAACAATAGCTAGGCTACCTTCTTCTGTTAGTCTTGAAGAAGGCAGCAGAGGAATTACTAAACTATCAAGAACCTTCAATTGGGGGTCAAGAAGAAATTAGGGAAGTATAATTCAATAGAGAAATATTTATTCAATGATTTTAAATCAAATGAGACTTCCTGACTAACTCCTAGCAAAACAGGTGAAGTCTTTTTTGTTTTAGCAAAAAAATGTCATTTTTAGTTGGAAAAGTCAATAAAGGCTAAGATTACATTGATTTTCTTCCTCCTCTGAACTCAGGTTGCTTCAAAGTGAAAAGTAATTTGCATCACAGCTTTAAATGAACAAACCCAACATGTTTTAGCCAAATCTGAAAGTTTTAGCTTTTTATTTGGGACCAATCTTAATTGCATTCAGCACAAAATGCAATTCAGGTGAGTGCCTATCAGAGCTCTAACTGCTATAGACGGGACATTAATGAGCACAAGTGGATGAAAACTCCAACCTGTCCTCCATCTCCACCCTCTTGACGCTGTGCAGGTGGAGGATGGCCAGGATGATGGCCACCAGAAATATAACGATGCAGCAGACGCTCACGCTGATGTAGAACACCTGGGTGGAGGTGGTGGGCGTGGCCACACCATCAACTGTTAAAAAACCCAAAAGGATGACAGTAAATAAAGAAAACCTGGGTGAGGATTAAACAGTGTTTAACAGTGCTGAGCTTTCAATAAAAAAAAAAAAATAAGAAAGGAGAGCTTTAAGTGCCTCTAAGGCTTTACTCTGAGTCCAATGTCACTACTTTAAAAACGTGGGTTAGGACGTATTCCTCCATCCTGACCCAGCAGAAGGAAGACAAACCCACTAACAGTGCTTTCCTACTCTCACAGAGTCTGTATGGACGCCCCAGGAGAAGAAAAGCCATTCAAAGAGTTCGCTGTGATAGTTTAGAGCAGATGGAGGTACGGTTACTTACAGCCCGCTGTGGTCGCGCTGTTATTGTTGACAGTAACGGGAATGTTCGAGTTGGAGTCCATTCCTGTTCAGAGAAGAAGAAAGATTAGGAAAGATGATTTGATTGAACCAGAGTAACACATGAATGTGGTCAATTAAATAATAGTTAAGATGCAGAATGCTGACAAGAAATACAACGAAAGCATTTCATGGAACCAAATTATTAAAAGTAAAGAAAAACTCAATTATCTGCTCCACCTACAATGCCATGCTAAAGTATTCACACCCCTTGAACATTTTCACTATGGATGCACTGATATGACAATTTGGACCCAAATCACATACATACAGCAACAAGGCAGAAAAAACATCGATTAACATTATCAACCCAATTTTACATGCTTTTCATTATTTATTTTTCATTAAATCTGCAATCTATATTCCAACAACCCAAAACAAAAGTCAGGCAACCTTCATAAACAACCTAATTGTTGACTGTATCTAATTAGAGCTTTGGAAGCAAAGAAAAACTGCAAGAGGATGGCTGTCATTCTGCTAATGTTCATCAGGGTGGAGGGAAGCATGGTGGAGCCAGAGTCGTGGTGTGGGTACAAAATGCTGAGGCGTTGGAAACCTTGTATCCTTCATGTGCTATAAAATGCTGTATATATCAAATATGACTAAAAAGGAATTTGACTTCATAATTTAAGCCTTGGAATTGGGCCTCCGTTTTTTTAAAGACTCCTGCTATTTCTGAAACTCCGTCTTCAGGAAGTCATCACAACGTGGCTCCTCTATTAACCCTTTAACAACCCTTTTACCAGTGTTTCACGGAGAAGTAGTTTTTGTTATCAGCTCAGCAGATATGCAGTTCCATCAGGTGTTTGCTAATTGTTACTGGCTAGTCTGAAGGAGCTGAGCAGTGTTGTGTTCAAGACCACCTAACCCGAGACCAAGACAAGACCAAGACCAGAGTGTATCGAGACCGAGACAAGACCAAGACTTTTAGGGTCCGAGACCGAGTCAAGACCAAGACCGAGGGAAGTCGAGACCGAGTCAAGACCAAGACCAGCGCTGTGTTCTACATATGATAAAATGTGAAATATGATCAAAATTACTTCTCAAATTGATCTCAAAGAGCCATATTCCCATGAAAACATAGATATTAAATACTTAATAAATTTAACCAATATTAAATTTAACAAACTTTGTTCTGCTTTGCTTCCATCTACGATCTGCGGTGGTCTCTTGCCACCCCTAAAACGATAACGCCCTGGGTGTTTACCCATGTTGCTCATGTCAGAAACCACCACTGTCTGCACCATTAAACATAGCAATTGAGGCAAAGTCCTGATGCTCAACTATGAACACTGACCAAGGAGCAACAAGCAAGAATGAATCTATGCAGCTGAACATAGACAACAACTTAGCCTTTAAGCTACTTGTTAACAAGCTTAAGGTGCTGCATTGATATTAGCTAGCTAGTCAACTTTTAGCTAACTTTACCTGGATCAAACTAAACTACTAAACAGTTTGTTAGTTTGGGGGAAAACTGTGAAGTTATTTGCGTTTTGCTGGTTTGTTGCCATGATTCTAACACACCTGTGCAGCTCCGCCCAGCAGCAGCAGGTCTCCTTCACAGGTGTAAACCCAGCGTTGTAGCGCTCATGTTGCGTTTAAAGGCGGCTCGGAAAACAGGTTACCACATGTTAACAACGGATTAAAGTTTTAACTGCTGATAAAAGTTACAGAGGACACAGATATGGTAAGTGTAGAAGCCCCTACTGTATCAAATTGACAGAGGAATAACAGAGTTGGCCGTTCTAAAGTAAAAGCCCAGTGCATACAGCGTTCATGTTTTTTTGTTTTTCTTTTTCATCCAGATGGCTTCCCGTGCCCAAACCCTGCAATGACACGGCGCCCCCTCTAGGGGGCGCGCCCCACAGTTTGGGAACCTCTGATGTATGCTATTCTGACAGTGTGTGGTAATCTGATAGACTCTCAGTGACACTCCAGTCCTGTCTAATAAGTAAAGACCCGTGCAGAAGATTCGTACTGCTCCTGAATGTCGCATCACTACATTGCAGACTTTTGAACACAGCGTTGTCTCATATGTGCAACAAGTCAGTCAACATCTCCGCACAATAATTCAGCGCAGTGAGTGACTTTTTTTCATCGCAATGCTTATGTGTCTCTATACAAATAGCTCTGCTAACGTCACTTTAACGGAGCTTAACCTTCTTTGAGATACTTTTCTATATGACGAAAAATGTTAGACGTTGTCCTACCGTCTGTGAAAGCGAAGCGCTGCTGAGTTACTGTGGCCGTCGGATTTCTTATGATTTATGCAGCTTTATTCTATTACTGACTATTAGATCTTCTGCCGCTGAGAGGAAACCACTGCGCATGTCTGGAGCGCCGCGTGCGAGTGAAAGGTGAGGGAGGGAGAAACATAAACACCTAATTGGCAAGTCACGTTATTGGTTGTGTTTTTATCGGTGCGTTTTGCATCCACTGAAAACAAAGATGTTAACAAATAAACTGGATAATATGCTGCATGTTTAGTGATATGTTCACAGTCGCGGTCTCGACCGGTCTTGAAATAAAATGCCGAGTCCTCAGCGCCCGAGACCGAGACAAGACCGAGACCAAATGCGGTCGAGTCCGAGACGAGACCGAGACCATCAAGAAATGGTCTCGAGACCAAGACCGGATCCGAGTACCATAACACTGGAGCTGAGTGTGGGAGTTGCAGGGAAGGGCTACTCTGAAGCTGTAACTCGGAGGAGGAGCTTCGTCTTGAAGGCGGGGATAGCTCCAGCCACACGTTTTGCACACATTAAAACAATATTAAAGGATTTTTCAAGCATGCACTAGAGAATCAAAGCAAGACTCCAGATGTGTTTTTGATGAGAGAATAACATTAAAGTAACATGATGAAAAGCTCAAAACATTTTATTTTACGCAACATTGCTCTTTTAAAACCTTTGGTTTGATGTGTAAAACCAAAGGGAAATATCTCTAAACAATAAGCAGCTGTACTGGAAGTAAAAGGTGATTCCATTAGGTATTAATCCTTAATAAAACCACTTCAATAAGCATATTTTAAAAACCAAGCATAGTGTTGGATCATGTAAAATCCACTTATTAAAGTTTGTGTTTATTTTGTAAACAAATCATAAGGCGTTCAAGAGGTGTGAGTACATTCACAGGGCATTGTTCCCACATGCACATGATGATCCAACGTAATGATAGACCATAAATGTTTGCAGTTCATTCATGCAACCACAGCTGTCCTGCCACACAATGGGAACAAGATTCCTTGTTTGTTTGTTTGAAGTGAAGTAAAAGAAAGAAAAAAAAAACTCATCCAGACAACAGACTCGGCTCCACTGTCTCAGTTTTGTTGAAACTCTAACCAGAACCAGAATTCGTACTTTTGAAGCACATTTTCCTCCTCTTGAAGTTGAGCACTGTGAAGTTGGCGTGGCTGGTCAGGTTGAGCTGCATGGTGACAAACGCCTCTTCATCCATGTTCTCTGAACAGACGATGTCCACCCTGAAGACTGTAGAGGAAGAACAGACATCAGCCAAAGACATACACAATGTCTGTGTGTAAGAGAAATGAATACATATGATGGAATACTAGACTCTACAAAACTTTTTTTTTTCTTCTTTTGATTTAGTCAAAATTATTAAGAGTCATTATGGAAGAGTCTCTTGCGGTTCAGGAGCCTCAGGCTGCAGATCCCAGATGTAGAATGAATTTTAAATCATTTGGAGAAAAACGGTTCACCAGACAAAAATCAACCTTGCTTGAAGGCCTCAGTCATGGAGAACTTCTACGCTGCGGGACAAATCTTGAGTGACGCCATCGACCTTCTGTCTCCTGAAGCTGCTTGGAGTTGATTACGGTTTATCCACCCGCTTGTTGACAACTGATTACAAGGTTTCAGCAGAGCTTCATGACTCCAAGTTAAACATCTTAATGTTGTGATTCTGAACCAAATCCCACTCTTTAGTCATGGCATTGCTCTTGGGCAAACCTCTGAAGAAGCCAACTCCCTTGCCCCACACATGGACTACGTCAAAATGAAAGGCTGCTGGCACGGAGCTGGACTCACTGCAGCATTCAGCTTTTCTTCTCGCAACAAATGATTTCCCAGATGTCTCAAACAATGGCAAGGAATTCGTGCTTCATCTTTGTCCTTCCTGTAGCATTTCAGTCTGTCATTTCTGAGATGTGGTAACAAACTGATGACCTATTCGCAGAGAACCAGATGCCACCAACCTCTGCACTGGTGGCAACAAGAGTTTGGTGAGCTCCCCAGAAGAGGACATCATGAACACTTTATCACTGAACCTTTCACATTGAAGTTCTTCCTCACCTGGTAATCTACTCTTCCAGATGAAATATTCTTAGCAGCAGTTTCCTTTTTCACAAGAAGTTTTCACCTGTGCTTTTGACCTAATCCGACTGAAATATATCTCTCTGAGCAATAGAAAAATGTTAAAAGCTCAATATTTTTTCTACTAAACATAATATTCATCAACCCCTCCAGTTTTTCACAATTGCAGAAATTTACCCAACAATCAACAGATTCCCAAGTTTTTTGTGCTAATGGTCAAAAGACATTGAGTTTAAGTAACTGCCAAATCCTACCTGCAGGTGGCAGTATTGGTTACTTCTGCTACACTCAGCCTCACATTATGTCAAGTTAAAGTGCACTGTGGTCAAACTATTCAAGGTCTTTAAAGAATAAAAATGTGTGTGCGTGTGTGTGGAACTTGTCGGCTTATTTTTTTTCCCCTTGTTTTATTTCTTCCACATGTAGATTTTGAAAATATAGCAACATTCCTTACTAGTATCTCTAAATTAAAACCACAGAGTGAATGATTTTGATTACAAAAAAACAATCAAAATCCTTATTTTTTATACATTTCTATCAAATAAATCTGTATTCATATGATATGATTCATGGTAAAAACTGGAGCTGCAAAGGTTTCAAACCAACATGAAATTGGTAAACTAAGTGAACAATGAGCATCCTGGTCATGATTTTAACTTGCGCAATTTGAAAGTGTTTGAAATGTGACCAACACGGTGAGCAATAAAACTAAACATGGGACATTTTACGGACCTGAGGGAACGCGGGGAACCTCCCCCTGACTGGAAATGTTGCTCCCTGGAGTCTTCAGGACAGCAGGGTTCTCCACGAAGAATCCAAGCTGGTAGTCGACCTTTAAATAACAAATTAATATCAACAAGCATACTAATATTTAATGTGTGGCGAGGTAGTTAGGGACATAAGGATCTGAATCCTTACCTTTGACCTGGAATACCATGTGAAGTAAAGGCTGTTGGTCTCAGTGGGCACAGGCATGTTGAAGGAGAGAGCGTAATGATTCACCATGTCGTCTCGGACGTAGTAGAGCTCTGCATCCAGACCTGTGGAGCAAACAAGTTACAGATGATTAAACAGAGTGGAAAATAATATAAAAGATCAAATTTCATTATTATACGTCAGGAGAGAGCAAGACCTCCAGCAGATAACAGGAAGGCTAAGCAGATTCCAGTTTCACCCTTTCGCGCTGTTAGCCTTCTGATGCTGAACCTGCATATGGAAATGTTTGCATCCTTTTCAAAATCTGCCAAAATAATCTGTAAACTAATTTATATGTTTTTGGTCAAATATTGTGCATTTATTACATCATTAAACAGAACTAAAAATACAGATGTTTTCTCAATTTTATGCACTAAAAGAATATTATGTCATTTTTGTGGCACACGGATATTTTGAACTTGACAGCTTCAACCCACTGCAACATGTCTGCTCTAGGGAACACACACACACATACACAGACACACACACGCACGCAGACACACAGTAAATTTGTATTTAGAAAAGCATGTACGACTTTGTTTTAAAGCACTTTGAATTGCCTTGTTGCTGAGAATGTGCTATATAAATAAAATTACCTTACTTTACCTAAATGTCACAAAAAACAAAATGCTGAACATTTCTTATTTAGGATTTGTGACTGCTATTTGAAAGTACAGTACAAAAAATAATTCTACATGTGAGAGAAAAACATGTTTCTTACTCATTAGAAGCAGGGCTAGTATGAAGCACAAGAGAGGAGACCATAGATTAGGAAGGCAAACAAATCGGTATGATGCTTTGTAATCAACATGAAAAGAGCCTTAAAGTGATTCATCTAAGGGTTTTTTTTCTCTGCATCAAAGTCTAATGTGTAGTGATGAAATCCCCGATTCTGACCCGAGGCGGCAGCCATCTTTGATGGCGACTTTCAGAACATGAACTTTAAAGAGAAGAATCAAAAGCGGGCCCGGCCTCTCGCCGTCCCCTCCAGGCTTTCTCTGAGCTCCTGCTCCAAACCCGAGTCTTCTCCTGCTACAGACAAAGACAATCCTACAAATTTACCAAACTAAAGAGGAGACACGTGTCACCAGCACCTGACAAGCCCACAGAGACACTTTGTTTCACTCAAATCATATTTTTCCCCCCTGTTAGCGTGTTTTTTTTTTTTTTTACAAAAATAGTAAATTTAATATAGAAGGACAGACATGTTTTGTAGAATTATTATTTAACCAGCTTTAAACCAATATTTTCCCTCCATCATCAGCACTAAATTAATATTAAAAATAAATTTACGTTTTATGGATTCAGGGGAGGAATAATCACTGTGAAGGATTCAAACTGTGTTTTTCACTCTTTAAATTTAAGAAAAATTATTACAAATATTTGCTAAACAAATACCTTAAGGTCTGATTATATTTTCTTTTACAGATCTGTCCGAGCTGGAATTAGAGACATGTTTTAGAAAAATATTCAGGAAAGATTTTGCTTTTTTGATTTTGATGAGGCTGAATAAAAGGAAGCTTAAACGTTTTTGTGTTCTTGCTATTGACAGGAATTTAAATATTGTTTTGCTTTTTTTCCATGTCCTTTTCTTTTACAGTATTGTGTTTTTTCCCTTTTTTTCTGATGAGTATAAAAAGGTTAAAATCGATCAAAATAAGTACATTGATAATATTTTAGGAAGATGGGTCAAAGATTGACATGCTGGTTTCAACCACCATGTCAATGGGTTGAAGCTGTCAGTCTTGCTCAAAAGGTTCTCAACCAGGAAGCTGGACGGCACAACTTCAAACAGAGGAGGATGTTTCCCCCCTACAGAAAGTACCGATCTACATCCAAGTTTATACTGAGCAGTTTGGTCAATGAAGACAAGCTGACAAAAGTTTGAAAACAGGAATGAAAGGTGACGGCCACAGCAGCAGGTCAGTGTGTACACAGCCTGAGAGCTGGGAATAAGAGGTTCCTGAGCTAAAGGAAGTGTAACCACTGCAGTCTGATCCTTGACTCGCACACACTGCTTTCTGCAATAATGAATGAATGACTGAATAAATTAAATGTCCCTGTAAACAGAGCCGCTGTTCGATTACAAAGTTTGGTCAAAGCATCACAGTATGTATAAGAGCATCTATGTTCCCGACTGGCTCCTAAAATGGCCTGTGGGAAATGAGGTTTTGGATTCCAGGACATGTCATGTTTTCAGGTCGTTTCAAGCCGGACATTTCCATTTCTATCTGCAAGTGTGAAGTGATTTACAGCAGCAGCAAAGGAGGAGGCCAAAATAGAAGAAGTGATGGGAAACTCCCCTTCCGACACACCTGGGTACATGCGGGCTACCAAGGTGAGGAATAAAATCATTGTTTCTGCACCAGCAGTTCTTAAACCAACAAAAAACCCAGCGGAAATTAGCCAGTTCAAAGCTAATTTAACACGTGAATCAAACACTGAGCTGGTGACATACGGGAGAGAAAATTTATCATAATTTCTTTATACTATCATTTTTAGAGATAACTGAACCCGCAGCAGCTTTAGATTTACTCAGTCTAGAGAAACATGCAGTTACATTTATGCAGCACAAAGACGTGTAAGCAAGCCGTCTGCTGTTTTATAGACACATTGAAACATGACCTCATCCATGCGAGAGCCTGCGCCCCAACTCCCTGCTGGAGGGCAAAGAAACGGCTAGACAACAATAACTACCGTTGGTTTTAGCTGTCAAGTTTTCAACATATAACTTAAATGTACTTATGATATACAACAGAAAAAGGGATGCATACCTTTGTTACTAATTGTCAACACTAAGACAAAGAGATAACAAGGTCCAATGGTATCTCATTTCACAGTTTAATAAAAATATAAATACAAAACAATTGCGAGGGAAGTAGGTCAGTTGTGTTAGCTTGTAGATGTAGATGTGCTGTGGAATTCAGTGTTTGGGTTAAATAATAAAAAAAACAAAACAAAAAAAACAAAACAAAAGGCGACTCATCCGCACACCAAGTGATAGATCATCAGTACAGCAGGTGCTTAAATTAGCTAATCAACCACCGCTGTGTTCAATGTTAGTAATTGCCTTACTAGAGGTGATTAATAAGAGTCAAGAAATATCAAGCCTGAAAACCTAACGCTGTAACGGACTGACTGTTCTGTTCTTTATGTGGGAAAAGTCTGCTTGTTTACTGGTATTGAATCCTGACAGATTTGTAATCTTTGCTCTGTCAGCTATTGGACCTGTTGTCAACAGCAAAGAGAAAGCCAAACGAAAATGCATAATATAAAGTTTTGTTAATTTAATTATTATAAATAGAGGAGTAGGCAGTTTTCCATGTTCAGGAAGGAAAGAAAGCAAGGTGCAGATGTTCACGAGACTGAAACAAGCGCAGCACACTGCATGTCTACCTGGCTCCACCCTGCTCTGCTCTAACTAGCGGAACAAGTCAGCATCGGGCCGGGGGGCGGGGCAAATTACCGGGTCCCTAACGGATCACCGGGCCCCCTGACCAATCACCGGGCCCCTAACGGATCACCGGGCCCCCTGACCAATCACCGGGCCCCTAACGGATCACCGGGCCCCCTGACCAATCATCGGGCCCCTAACGACTCACCGGGCCCCCTGACCAATCACCGGGCCTCTGACCAATCACTGGGCCCCTTACGTGCACCAGCTGGAAACTTGGGCGGGGGGAGAGGGGGGATGACTGTGACATTAAATACACCTTTATCAACAGGCGGGGGCGCACTTTCTCGGTCTATAATCAGACATTCGAGCGACTTGAATCCATTCATCTTTCCCTGGCTCCTCCAGACCCGGGCCCCCATCGGCGGGGTTCAGGGGGGCAACCGCCCCTCCAGCCCCCCCTATAGCTCCGCCCCTGTAACAGGGCGTTCAAAAAGAAGTTGCGAGCGGCGTGGGAACGATGGACGACAGACTGCGAACACACGTTTACTAAGGTTGGGAGGATGCGCCGGGCGAGTTACGCCACCATGTGTGAATGGATGGCGGATGCCTGGGCTACAGCCACCTGGCAACGAGACTGACTCCGACAATGATGAGAGGGAACCTGGCATGTTTCATGGCGAAATTGCCCAGCTGTTTAATTCAGATACAGAAGACTTTGATAGATGTGTGGAAGAAGAATAAAAAAAATAACGTGAGTGTATGAATATATAGTCGAATAAAGTTCAACTAAACTTACTGTTTTGTTTCTGTTATCTTTTTTTTGTTGTTGTTGACCATATGTTTTAGCGTGCGCCTTATAATCCGGTGCGCCTTATAAGGTATTTTTAAACTGAATTGATACATGGGTCAGCATATTTAAATATTAGTGGGGACTACTGATGTTAGGGTTATCAGTCGGCAGTCATTCAGGTCTGTCACTGTGGAGCGCTTGGGGACAGGGGCAATAGTGTCCCCAAGTGGTCTTTAAGCAGGAGAGGACAGGTGACAGTAACAGTGAGGTGTTGAAGATGTCTCAGACAGTTGATGTACACAGCCCCTCAGAACCCTCCCTGGGATATTGCTGGGGCCTGCAGATTTACAGGGGCTGATTTCCTGGAAGGACCTCCTCACATCTGCTGGGGTCACACAGAGAGGCATGTCACCAGGAGGTGGTATTAGTCTGGTGCTGAGGGGGGTGCTAGGATGATCAAAGCGGGACTAGGACTTATCAAGTGCATCTGGCAGTGAGGGGTTAGGCTAACGCTAACCCTAGGGTCAGTTCTCGGAGTGCTGATGTCTCACCTGTCCTGAACGCAGCGTCCCTAGCTTTCAGCAGAGCTTTCACCTCAACATTCAGCCAAGGTTTCTGGTTCGGGTAACAGGTTACTGTCCTGGTGGTGGTGATATCATCAGCACACTTGGAGACGAAGCCAAGAACAGAGGAGGTGTTTTCCTCCAGGTCCACCTCTCCCTCATAAGGAGCCACCTCTCTGAAGACCTGCCAATCTGTGGACTGAAAACAGTCCTGGAGCGCTCAGGCTGCATCCCTGGGCCACACAGTGACTGTCTTCTTCCTTGGCCTAATCCGTGGACATATCATCAGCGGACGATATGCTGGCGCCAGCAGGATGGACATGTGGTCGGAGAGGCCAAGGTGGGTGCGAGGAAGAGCTCTGTACGCACCGTGAATGTTAGTGTACACACAGTCCAGAGTGTAAGAAGGATGACATGCTGGTAAAAACTGGGTAGAGTGTGTCAGTTTCACATGGTTAAAGTCCCCTGCAACCACGTTAAATGCCTCCGGGTGCTTCATCTGCAGTGAGCTAACGGTGTCATACAGCTCCTTTGATGCTTCGTTGCCGATAGCATCCTGCGGAATGTAAACAATGGTGACGAACACCGCAGTAAACTCCTGAGGCAGATAGGATGGCTGACAGCTGTTAACCAGTCCACAGTTCGTACACCAACCTTCACACACTTACATACGTTGTCTTCTTCCCCATGTTTTTCCTGACCATTGATCTGCTTGGAATAACTGAAGACCGTTGATCTGGAAGGCTAAGTCTGGCATGTTGCTGTAAAGCCAGGTTTTCGTTAGGCAAAAACGGCACAGTTCTTCATCTCTGTACCCATCCTTAGGTATGGATGTGTGCATGCATGGTTGTTTTGTTCTGTCTCTGTGTTGCTGGCGACCTGTCCAGGATGTACCCCGTCTTCTGCTAGAGATTGGCACCAGCACCTCTCCTGACCCCACTGGGACAATGATGAAAGTAAATGGATCGATGGATCATCCATTCCAGGTCTTTTCTGAAGCTCACAACCTCTCCAGTATTTAAGCACCTCATTGATAGTCACCAGTTGCAGGTTCATATTATCACTTTTCTCATTTCTCCATGGTTTCTTTGTGATCTTCCCGTGTCTCCAATATGTCTTTGTTTTGCATTTATTTTGTTCCCTGGATTTTTTTTTCATTTTTGTAAGTTTGATTATTCATTTTTCCATTAAATATTCTTAAATCAACTACGTCTCTCACCAAGTTTTCTGGGGTTGTTACGGAAAAACAGCGTCAGTGAAAAGCTATTTAAATCCACAACCAGTCTTAAAAACAACTGGGGGGCGGACAGACGACGACTGACATTAAATACACCTTTCTCAACAGGAGGGGGCGCACTTTCTCTGTCTATAATCAGACATTCGAGCACTTGAATAAAGTCCTCCCTCCCTGGCTCCTCCAGACCCGGGCCCCCATCGGCCCCCCCTATAGCTCCGCCCCTGTCTGCTCCCATCAATCACACACCCCAGATAATTTACACCTGCAGTTACAGCAAACACCAAAATGGAGCTTGAAGACGTTAAACAAAAGCTAAGAAAGGGAGACGTCACACTGCGTACTCAAATTATGGCGGGTTTACTTCGAGTTTAGACCTATAATTTATGTTAATTAGCCAGGTTGGGTCCGACTTGGTTGGATTTGTTAGCTCTCAGTATTAATGTGGGTAACAAAGATCTTACCACTCAGCACAGTGGGGAATTGTCACAGTCAGACTGGTCTACTTGTATCCTGATCAGCCTAAACATGCCATTAGATCTGAGTATAACTAGGTACTGTGTTTAACGTCAGACAATATATTTGAGAGCTGCCAAGTGTAATCAGTCTTCTGCCTTCAACCACTATCCAGCTTCACGGCAGTTTGCTAAAGGGCACATCAACTTCTCTTTCAAGTGTTGGCAGGGAGAAACGATGACTCATTTCTCTTTCAGGTTCAGAAATTAAAAGCTGAACTTGATACCCTGGTGGCGAACCTCGTCATGAGTAAAAAATGGAGTGAAGCAAACGTGGATGCCTTATAAAGACTACTTTAGAACCCAACAACAGACCAATCAGTGCTAGGACCAGCAGCTTTCTGTGGCGTTTCGGTCTGCATGTTCAGCTCTCTGACAGGCTGTGGATGACGTTGAAAGGGGAGAACAAAAGACGGCAGTGGTCAGGTGGTCAGGTCCGGGACAGATACAACAAAGAGCTAGTTGTGCGCAGAGCCCACACGCCACCTCTAAAAGCCTCCTTCACCGAGTGTTTGGGAGGTTTCCATCAGGCCGGCCTTTCTCTAGAAAGTCCACAATAACTGGGGAGGCAGAAAACGATCCGCCTGAGGTTCAAACAAACCTATAGCAGCAGGAGGCAGGAGGAAAGGAAGCCAAAGATACAAGTTTGAGAGAGTGAAGAGAGTGAATGCATGAAAACTATCCTGATGTGACAATGGAACAAGACGGATGTCCTCACCGTTGCATTTCTCCCTTATCCCCAATGAAAATTTGAGGAAAAAGTGGGGTTGTTCACAGCAAGGTTTGACAACATGTCTGCAAAACTTACCACAAGCATCTCATATCAGCTGATAGATAATGACTGATTAATTGCCGTTTTAAATATCTGAAATACTGCTACACTGATGGTGACCCTTCTTGTTTTATCCAGTTTTCACATCATACTGTTGTTCATTTCTAAGCAGTTTTACAAGGCACAACGGTGAAACCTGAAACTGCTGATGTGCAAGTTACTCAACAAGATGTTGCTAGGTAACCAAGGAGTAAGTGAATTATAGTTGATATCACCAACCTCATCTTTCCTTAATTTACCTCTCAGCATGTCCTGAGAGTTTAAAATGAGACGGAGCGTCCCTGTGGTCTTATCGCCATCTGCAGAAATTCATTGCAATATTGATGGAACCACAAGGCCTTGTTTTACTGAATACATTGCATAGATTTTAATGAAACATTTAACAAAAGAGACGTGAATATGACCAGTGATTGAGTCTTGCAACCTTCTAAAATGCAATTAACTAGGTTTTCAAAATTAAATTTGAGGAATGCTTCAAATTTGGTACCTGATGGAGCAACAAAAAATGTGGGTGTCCTTTTTTAATAAAGGAAACATTTTTTGCTTTCAATTTGAGCAAGACCGCAAACATTCATCGGCTAAATTCAGTATTTCTGATGAAAGAGTAATTGTATTCCTAAGACGAAAGTAAAAATTTCTTGATCAGAGCAAACGATTAAAAAAAAAGTTTTTTTTATAAAACAGTGTCGAGTTACAGATCAAGTCTCTCTTTAATTGAAATACTGCATATGAAGTAAAAATAATTTTAAAAATTTGGCATTTTAGCTAAAAAGAAAAATCCCACCCGTACTTTCAACTTGGCATCTCTTGCCTGCGTTTGAAAACTCTCCCTCCCTCTCTACTACAAAAAAGTCACATTTAAAAGCATCTTACAGCCAGAGGAAAAACACGCATTCAGTCCCAATCTCTGCGGTTTCCTTTGAGTCACTTCAAAGAGGCCATGCATCAATTTTCTCCTCTTCTTCGTCATGCTCCTAAAGGGAATAAAACAAGCGAGCCTGAGTGCCACAGTTCACCGATGTCCCACTATAGCAGCCACATTCGTCTTCATACGTTCCTCAAG
Organism: Poecilia picta; assembly: GCA_033032245.1. Lineage (NCBI taxonomy): Eukaryota > Metazoa > Chordata > Actinopteri > Cyprinodontiformes > Poeciliidae > Poecilia > Poecilia picta. The sequence goes on along the minus strand of CM065356.1, from coordinate 5,398,920 downwards.
GGAGTTCCTCAGTTCATTACATAAATATAAACTAGTTTCCTAAAAGAATTATATATATATGTATATATATATAAATAAATACTCTAGTTGCTCGTTTGTGTCAACATGGATGTGTCTTTAGGCGATGCTTCAAACACACCATCCCTGCTCGGGTATTTTTGGAACAGGGTTCTCGTTTTGAAATGCTGGCGTGTTTGCTGAAGAACAAACACACTCTGTTTGGTTTTTTATAGTTTAAAAGGAGATGCATTTCCTTATAAAATGTATCGTCTATTGAATAAAAGCTACAAAGATACATTTCTTGTATCTCGTTTAACTGTTTAGACAGTATTTCTACAGCCTAGACTTGAACAGGAGAAACATTTCAAGATCATTTGACATGAAAAATGGAGAAAGGACAATGTGACTGGGATCCAGAATGCCAACAACACAGACACACACGCGCATGCACGCACACACACAATGGGTTTCAGTTTTACAGAACCTCATGTGAGCGGGAGCAGCTCAGACAAAAGATGTGAAGGCAGGAGTTCCTCTGTTTAGCCAGAGGATTCCTGAAGAGTGGCATGAAGGAAATGAATGCTGCTGCCAATCATGCCTCTTTTCCAAAGCCTGGGCTTTGCCTTTTAGCCTGAGAGAGAGAGAGCAAGAGAGAGATAGAGAGAGAGAGAGAGAGAGAGAGAGAGAGAGAGAGAGAGAGAGAGAGAGAGAGAGAGAGAGAGAGAGACAACCCGACATGCCCTGAGCTGTTGAAAATGTACGGACAGTTTGATTCAGAGTATTTCTGAATCTGAGAACTAAACCAAAAGGCTCAAGCATGAAGCACATGGTGCAGCACATGATGGAGAGAAACGGGATTCCAGTGATTAAACAAATTGTTTTGTCACCATTAGAGTGGCGGTATTATGTAAAATCAACTTTTTGATTACATCATTTGAAATGTTATTCTCTCATCAAAAACATACATTGAGTTCTGCTTTGATTCTTTCATTCATGTTTGAGAAATCCTTTAATCTCCCATGACAACCATTCAGCTGTGCAAAACGTCTGGTTGGACCTAGCAACCCGTTCGAGGACAAAGCTTCCCCTGCAGTTTCCAGGCTTCCGGCCTCACAGAGCAGCCTCTCCCCCCCCCGCAACTCCACCACTCAGCTCCTTTAGACTAGCCAGTTGCAATTAGCAAACACCTGGTGGAGCTGCTGAGCTCATTACAGCAGCTACTTCTCAGTGCAATCCTGATTAAAAAACATTGTTAGAGGAGGCATGTTGTAAAGACTTTGTCATGGCTGAGTCTAAAGAGACAGAGGCCCAATTTCAAGGCAGTAAACACAAAGTCATATAGATCAATGAATCATGATGTCTCTGTGAAGAAAATTGTGAACAAAATTACCCTTCAAAAAAAACATATTAATCATCAGCATCATCAAGCTTGTTTTATTTTATCATGTTTTTAGCTGATTCATCACTTATTGAGACAGGCTGAGCTGCAGGCTTCACTTCTAAGGAAGAGAGAAGTTAAACCAAACCTGGGATAAAAATCCCCAATCTTTGACTTCAAAAATAAATTTGTACAAAATCATGATAAACGATGTCAGTGCAATCTCAGAAACCCCATTAAAATCCTAACGGCCTGTGTGAGTTAAGACAAGAACTGATGTGGGAGATGAAAGAGTAGAAAAGAACATGAATCCAACACGAGCTTCAGGTTCAATACCCGCTAGTGGCATGGAAAAGCAATTAAGGGATGCCGCCGGCCCATCAGCCCCAGACCAGAGCTCAGCTGAGGTAGGATGTTTTCCTTACCGAACCCTGGAGAGTCGGGCTGTTTGGAAAAGTTATCATCTGCTCCAAAAGCAGAAAATTTATGCGAATACTGCATCAACCAGAGATGCTTAGAGAAGTGCCTCAGTGTTTCGGTCTCTGCACAGAGAAAATATGAACGAGCGGGAAGGGAGTAAATGTAAAACTGACTCAAAGTTTCACCAGTCAGTAAAACATTTAAAAAAATGTGAAAAAACATCAATGTTCTTCTGGACTGCAGCTACAATGGAGAGGAGAGCTGAAACCTAATGTTAAACAGGAGTGACATCCACCACCAATGATTCTGATTTTAAGCAACAAAAAACTAATAAACTCAATATTGATCACCAAAATACATCATAGACTTGTTGTTGTTGTTGCTGTGTCAACCTTCCAGACCTCTCAGGTCTTCTGGTTCTGCTCTCCATCCCCAGAACCAGAATCAAACATGGAGAAGCAGCATTCAGTTTTTTATGCACCACAAAATCTGGAACAAACCTCCAGAAAACAGCAAAACTGCTGAAACACTGAGTTCCTTTAAATCAAGGCTAAAAACCCTATCGGTTTAGAGCTGATACTAGAACACTGATAAATCCCTGCACTTTGAACTGCCTTGTTGCTGAAATGTGCGACAGACAACCAAGAAAACAGGTTTGAATTGGTGCTTTGATATCAATGTAATCATGTTTAATTAAAACCTGCAGACTGTTGGATTCTAACCGTGAGTTTCAACCTCTCCATCACTTTGGTGGTGTTGATAGGGAGTGTTTTCATGGTCCTGATTGCTACAGTGGAACCCCAACCTGCTTTGGACCGGGTCAGATTTCCATCAGTTACCATAGAAACAGATACAAAATATCCTGAACTGAATCTGAAGATCCTGAAATCAGTGCACTGTTTTCACATGTCTGACATATTTGAGGAAAACAGCTGGTCAAATTCATAGTTGTTCAAATTAATAGTGATTAATTGATTAGAGAAAAAGCCACCAACTAATTCAGTCATCGATTAACCGTTATGTGGAGCATACAGACTGAAAAATAGACATTTGCTGATAGAACCACACATTCAGTATTTTTCTTTTAGCTGTAGATGCATCCTTTGCTATAAATGGTTAACTAAAGGAATGTTAGGCAACATACATTTTTGACTTCTTATAAGTATTTGAATTATTGGCTTATTTGCATCTTTTAATGCATCTCTAATATTGTGTAAAAAAAAGGCGTTAGCATTTAAATGAAAAAGATGCACAATGTGACATTTTTTTAGCCGATTAATCGGCAGAATGTTTGTGCTGATATTCTGTTCACTGGAGCCAAACTTTCTGGCCGTATTTTCAGGTGACATAATTTAAGATGTCGTTTCGTTTTATATGCAACTTTGCAAGCTGAGGTAGAATATCGCTTTTAAAAAGAGTATGCTCCTTGCATCTTATAACGTTTTACTCAGTCTTTTCCTAGTTAGACTGTCAAACTTTGACGCAGCATTCACTTGAGTCACCAGATGTTTTCTTTTTTATTACATCTTAATATGTTAAGCATAAATACTGGATGATGGCGCATTTCCCTTTCACAATGGCTGTTCAGTCTGGCATTGAATGAGTTGAATCATCAAAGCAAACTAAATATAATTACAAGCAAACCAGTCCTTCTGTTTGATGATTACCAGCTCTGAATAACTGCATTTTCACTGAATGACCTGGCTAACACAATAGTCTTGTGACACCATGTACTTCTCCTGATAAATCCACTAAATAGAAAAAGATATCGCTGCTGACCCATGAACCAACGCTAACGTGATTATAGGTTGATGACCAACTCATTTTTGATGGAACTACAGCAAAAGTCGAAAGCCTTCTTCTGATTTCACTGCTGTGGAAGGAGCCACTCCCACACCGTCTAAACCCTAAAACAACAGCTAAGGAGCAATGCATACACTGACTTGACTTGGCATCCAAGAAGAGAGTAACCTCATGCCATTACATGCAAAAAAGATAAATAACAAAATAAATCAAACATCCAGAGTTACTGGTGTCTTTTTGCCACCATAGATGATTGAAATGACTGATGATTATACACACAGTACCAAAGACATGAATAACAGTGTGCACAGCTATGCTAAAACAAACAACCACGGCATAAACTACTTTGTTGCTGAAGCTTCAAAATGTAGGATTTGGAGGTTGTATGTTTTTTTCTCCTGTATTTTAACGCAGACATTAGAGAAGCCTCAAGGCCGTTTTGTTCCTTCTCTTGATTAAGTGGAAATTGAAAAAACTTTTTAATTAAGTCTGAGTTACTCTGCTATATATAGCCGTCTGGTAATTGGGTTTAGTTTATAGCCAGCGAAAATATCTGAAGAGACGAGCAGGAACAAATAATTAAAAAAATAACTACACAAAGATAATTTCATTTCAGATTAAAACACTGAACTGGCTGAAGGCTGAAAATGACCCTCATCTCTTTGTATTGTTATGCATTTCTACTGTTGTGTAAAATAAGCTTAAGTGGTTAAATGAAAAATTTGCGTTGATTTTTTTTCTATCTGATTATCGATTATTAAAATAATCCTTAGTTGCAGACGTGGATTAGAATTATCTTATCGGAAACCACAATCTGCATAATGTGATAATTATTCAACTAGTCATCAAAATAATCTACAGAACAATCAATTACTGAAACAATCGTTCCTTTCAGGCCTATATTTAAGAAGCAAACCTGATTTCTATGGGCAAAAGATTAAACCATAATTACATTACATTTCTTTCTAATGTTTATTATCAAGTATGACTTCATAAGAAAATAGGATATTGTCATACAAGCACAAATTCAGCGCATTTTATTCTGATTATATGTCATACAAACACAAGATACGCAAAACTGAGAAAAAGGAAGGACAATTCCACAGTTTTAACAAATAACCAGAGAAGTGTAGCTCTGTATTTTGCCTAGCTGAGTCTTTGAATAAAATGATTGGGATCCTTTTTCCTGCCAGCTTATCAGGCAGAGTTTAAAGTTTTTGTTGATTCTTCTTTGCAAAACAGCTCAAGCTCAGTCGGTCTGGATGAACGCTGGTCCAGGAGTCCCAACTGGATTTAGGTCAGGACTTTGAGAGGGTAATCACTAACACGTGATTATATTTTGTTCTAAAAAAATATGGACTGTAGCTCCTGTACGTTTAGTGCTGGAAGGTGAACTTCTCCCCCTTTGTCAAGTTCTGTGTTTTACTCTGTATTTAGCTCTATTAAGTCTGACTCAGCTGAAGAACAACAACCCCACAGCATGACACAGCCGTCACTATGCGGATGGTATGTGTAGTGCTATTTGGGTAACTTATTTTATTCATTAGTATCAAAATAAAATATTCCTTTTCTCGTTTTCCTCTCTCCTCAGTTACCTGCCGTTTTTGTTGCGTTTATCTTGATCGCGTCCCAATACCAGACGCTAAGTATGAAAACCTTAAATAGAAACTGACTGGGATACATTCACAGCTGACTTCATAACAAGGCCTACTTACCAAGAAACTTCTTCACCTCCTCCACGCTCATGTAAATGTTGACACGGGGGTTGTTGTTGTTGTTGATGTGGACGCCGGAGGAAATGCTGTGGCTGGCGAGGCAGCCGGCGCCTTCCAGCAGCAGCAGGAAGCAGAAGCCCCCGAGCCTCCACAGCACCGAGTGGGACCAGCCCCGGCTCCCTGACGGGCTGCCAGCGCTCACAGTCAACCCCGACATAGCAGCGGTCGGCTCGTCTGGCTCGCTGTTGTGTTCCCTCCTCAACAGTCGATAGTTTCTTTCTCATCCGTCCGTGAAGTTAATCCGTGGAGGAAACATTACGAGTTAAATTACGCCGCAGCGTCATTAATCACTGTAACTATTTTAGCCACAAATCTGTTTTTTTTTTTAAAAAAAAAGTCTTTTTTTTCGTGCTGAAACAGGCTAAGTTAGCCAGAGGAGGCTAATTTTGAGTTTAGTTGTGCTAACCCTCGGTGGTCAGACTGTCGTTCACCGTGCTCGCGCTCAGATTTACGACGTTTTCCAGCCGAATAAGAGACGTACTGGATATCGCCACATTGATGCACATTGATTTGTGCGGTTAAAAACGAAACAAGGGTGAAAAAAGTACCCAAAAGCAGTAGAGTCGCTAATACATGAAGCCTTCTCCCTCCTTGGTATGTTCTCCCGTTGCTTTTTCCTCACTATCTCAGTTTTCACTCGGAGCAGGGAGGAGGGGGGCCGCGGAGACGCTCGCTGCTCCCACCGCAGGAGTTGAGTGCTGCCTTCAGGTGATGTGGGAAATATTTCTGAAACGCGTTCGATTCAGGTACGTTCGAGTTAAAACGAAGGTTCATAAATGCTCCGACTATTCTGTAAATGTTGGAATATGAGGCGCATTTCTCAGATTAAAAGTAGACAACTTTTAAGTAGTTATTGTAGATACTTTTTAGTAAATCACATTATTAGACATACGTATGGTATTTTACACTGAACAGTTGTATAACTATATGCATTAGCTGAATTAGGAAGAGATTAGGGTTTAGAGTGCGAACGCATCATAATGACGGAACGTCTGAAATTAGAGTTGGGCCGTGTAGGGTAATACATATAAACAGGGGGGAAAAATGCTAATTTTACATTTTATCCCAAAATGATAACAGTTCCATGTCTTGGTTATTGTCTTGAAAAATGAAACTACAGATAGTGGTTCCCTTGGAAAACATTTCTGTCAAGCCTTAAAAACTGTTTTTTCTATAACATCGTCTCACACAATGTTTTTTATCTAAATAAATCTAACTTTTAATTTAACAAATGAACATTTATATACAGATTAAGAAATATCCAATGGCACAATTACTGCTAACAATCTCTTTGAAATGAATCTAAAACTTTTTTTTACTGTTCTTGTTATATACTTTGACTTCTGGCGGATTTCCAATAGTAACTCCTGAGTTTCTGTTGCCCTGTAGTATAAATATAACATGACAGACACTCAGTTATTTTAGCCACTGGCCAAAGTCTGGATGAGGAGTAATATGTATACAGTCACCACTCATAAAAGGTTAATAAAAAAAATTATATATCCAAAACTCGCTGTTAGAGGACTGCAGAAAAGAGTAGGATCCTTCCTGGAGTCACCAGGTTTTCATAAAGGCCAGATGCTATCAATGTGCTAACTAGACAATTCAAATAAAAACCTACATGGCCCTGCTAAAAAACTAATAATGGGTCACAATTGCATTTTTTTATTGGAATAATGAACCAAAGCATACTGCCAAATAAACAGTATGGTTTACCAGACTTAAAATGAACCATCCTCAGTGGCTTGACTTAAAAATATAGAACTTTATTCCGATATAATGAAAAAAGCCACTTATTTTCTAAGATTCAGAAAGGACAAAAAAATCTCAAACCATTTTTATCATTTTTATTAATAAAATATCCACCTACAAAATGATCTATAAACACTATTTACAGAGTAGCAAGCAGTGATGCCCGCTAAGACAGAGTAAGATATTTTACATAGAAAACACTTGGCAGAGGAGATCAATTCATGGGCTGTGGTGAGAATGTATTGTACATTTTCTATTGTTTCATAAGGACACATGAGGAAAATGTAGGGACTCTGAGCATTCTGTGATTATTTCCCTGAGGGACAAACCTGCAGCTGGAGCACAAATAAAACCCTCTCCTTGTGTCTCTGCATGGAAATGAGGTATATAAGGTATCTTATCCAAATTTGCTTAAAACGTGTGAAAATAGTACCTGCCAGCAAACGTCATAAATAACGTGGGGGTCAGTCGTCCGTCGATCCCTTCCTATTCCTGCAAACAAAACTTCCAGGGTGGAAGTTCTGTATCCGGATGAGCAAACGGTTGTGAAAAGGTTACAGTGGGTCTTGACGGGTTCTCAGCACACACAAAAATTAAATCACCATAATCAGATACTTCAAGTAGATTATATACACCAAAAATGTAGCTAGGAGGTTCTCCACATGACAGTGATAACTTTCATCAGCATCCAGCTTGCTCTAGAGGAAAGAATGACAGAAACTTCAGTTTGTTTTGTTGAAAATAATGTGCCATTCTGCTGAGGCATGCAGAAAGGATGTTAAAACCTACTTTGATTTTCTTGTAAAAAACAAAAAAACACCATTACTGGTGTCTGCTTGCTCTTCTGGCTGTTAGGAAAGAAAATACAAGTGTTTCCATTTCGTTAGATGACTATAAAGTTACTTGAGAGCAGACAGCTTGTTATGCTTACTTTGACTTTTCACTGGCTCACAAATCTCCCGATAGCACACGTCCTGCTGTACCTTATATGTCCTTTTGTACCTGCGAGGAAGAAAAGCTAATATTCACTGGATCCCCTGGGAAATGGAACCACACACACACACACATTCCTCATAATTCGGAATCTGCATAAGTAGACGAAGTAGCAGGACTCACTGATAGTGGCACACTCCGCCCTCCCAGACAGGTATGCTTTTAGTCTCAGAGAAGAGACGGGTGCATGGGTGTGGCACTCGCTGGCACACTGAAACACAGCGGACACATGAATGCCGTAAGAGCTGCCAGGAGGGGGAACAAGCCTGCTAGATGGCTTAGGGGTCTTGCGGGATGGAACTGGGCCCTTCTTGCTGGCTGACGGATGGGTTTTAGGACAGGAATGTTTAAACAACTCTGACACTGGATATTTGGGTGCAGAGCAAGATTTAAGGGGAGCAAGGGGGATGTCCAGTGTCTCCTTCATCAACGTGTTCTTAGAAGAGAAGTCAAACTTGTAAATCCTCCTCTGTTTTGGCAGAGCTGGGTTTTTAGTGCAGGGGTAAGAAAGTGTGCTCCCTCACTTGAGCGCTTTCTGGTCAGCAGCTGCTTCTCAACACTTTTCCGTATCTTTTGTTTGTGTCCTTTTGGCTCCAGGAAGTTGTAAAGAACGCATATGTTCTATGATGTTCTTATAACAACAAACAGTTGTAAAAGGAGATCAATAGATATCATTTTCACAAGAAAATGGAGATACAAGGCTTTTTACCCAACAGCAATGAAATCTTTTGTTCTAAGATGCATTTTGGAACATTATTCTTCAGCAGGTTTATTAATAAATTCACTCATTAATCAGAGGAAACAGTTTATAATCTTTAGGAATTATTTTTATAGTAGTTAGCTGATATAAGAGGTCATTGCTGATTGTTGGGTGTCATACTGTTTTAACATTTTTTCAATCTGTCATTGCCTCTACATTCTGAATGAAGCTTGAACACCAAGTGTATAGTATGCAAAAGTATTTGCACCCATTAAACATTCACATTTTGTCACGTTGCAACAGCATGTGAGAAATAATGAATTTTGTTGTGACGCTTTGTTATGGAGCAACAAAAAAGAAGTGAAAAACTGGAATGGGAGGAAAATGATGCTTGGTTTTGTGCAAAATAGAACTGAAAGGCATAACTTGGCTGCAAAAGTCAGATTCCTTCTGAGGCCTGTGTTGGCCACTCCAAAACTTTAACTTTCCTCTCATTAAGCCATTATTAAGTGGATTTGGACTCATTGTGATGCTGACTTTTAAAAATTTCTCTTTGACTCCAGAAGATTTCAGGATGAAAACCAAAGTTCAAAAAATGTGATTTAATTACAAAAACCTCTATTCCATCTGAAGAAAAGTTACCACACACCATGATGCTGCCACCACCACTGTTTTCAGAGCGTCACACATTCTCCCAAAATATTCTGGGAGATGTTAGCCTGACCTGGATAGTTTTCTTTCAGAGAAAATGTTTCTTTCTCAACCAGAAGGCCTGGAAATCCAACTAGAACAAATAAACCTTATTTCAGGTTCAGAAGACTCACTACGACCGATGGTAGGTGAGAACCTAAATCTGGAAATAAATCAGCAGGTGCTTAAATTAAGGACTAGTTTCACAGTGTATATGACTAAAGACTGAGAATAAACACGAGACGTAAAAACCAGTGTCAACTGGGTTTAGAGTCTGAATCACGTGGTTTCTATGTGGAGTAAAAGACAAACACATACTTACACAGTTCACACTGTCTGCCCTTGAAACCCGTCGCACAGCTGCACACGACGGAGCCCCTTTCGTTCACACACGTCCCTCCGTTCTGGCAGATCAGACTGCGGCAGTCCTGGGGCGACTCTAAAGACAGCAGCTGCCATTAAAACCCTCAGAGCAGAATGAGTCTCATGTTTCAGGCCCACTAGTTCACATCATCCACAGCTGATACCGTCCGCTGACAGATTCCAGCTCTACTCCAGTCCACCAGAACAGGAAGTTTGTGCTTTATTTTTTGCTAAAATATTTCAATTAAAAAGAGAGAAAGAGAATAAAATGAAACACCTACCAGGCTGTGTTCTCAAAGCTTTTTCTTCAATCTCTAGTGCAAGGCTAATTTTGTTTGTTGTTTCTTCCATCTTTTCTAATCTGATAGGTGGAGGTCCTGCAAGGCAAAACGAAAAGAAAAAAAGAGAAACATTTCCTGTCATGTATCTTTGCCAAACGAGGAAATGAACGAATGACTCCATGATGACTCTGACAGAGTTTAGATGTGCCACTGGCGGGCACTGTATACATTCCTCGTCCTGAAACAATGTTTTGTCGAAACGCCATTAAAGGTGGTGGAGAATCTTAAAGAGGAAATGTGTTCTCGAGAGCAAACGATAACATCTGGAAAAAGGTTTTACTGTTTAGCCTATGTGCTGCAGGAAGTGAAAGAAACGTCCAAAATCCTCAATAGAAGGTTAACCAAGAAAAACGCTGCCAGAAAAAGTGAGCATGGTCTTCAAACATTTTTACAGATAAAAACCTAAAATGTGTGGCATTCATTTGTCATCCCTCACACCTATTATCTGATACCCCTGAATACATTTATGTGCAACCAGTTGTCTTCAAAAACATTGAAAACCTCACCCGTTTGTGGTTTTAACATTAAATTATACATTTTATTATGTTAAAATGATAAAATTGAAAGTTCTAGTTCAGAGTTTCTCTAAATGAAGGCTAGATCTCCACCTTGCTTAGGGTCTTGATTTATAACAGCTGGAACATTGATCAACATATTTGATTTATATTTGCTTGCATCTGATGATGGCATCTGACAAAATATATTGTTTATTGCTTGTTTCATAATTGGTTACTGAATTATGTTTTTATGGTGTGAAGCACTTTGAACTGCCTTGTTGAAATGCAAATAAAGTTGACTCACTAACATAATAAATTGCACAAAGCATACTGAGGAGACTGGAACTATTGTCTGAAAGTAAAACATCTTCAATATCTTTTAAATATTCACACTATCGTTTGAACTTACTGGTACGATGTCGGATCACTTTCGGCGTTAAGTGGGAAAACCTAGCCGTTATCTTCCCCCTCCGGTCAACCAGCTCAGTGTATCTGCAGCACAGGAACAAACACTGCTTAGCTTTTACAGTGGACCTGCTGCTGATGCTCATGTTTTAGGGTAGAGTGGACTGTGATCAGACGCCTGCTAATACCTGAACAGTTCTTCTGAGTTCTTTATTTCAGTGCTGCCGCCCAAGTCTTGAGGGTGAGATGTGGGAAATACGCGCCCAGTCTGGATCCCAAGTCCCGTTACCGTGGGCCGCTCCCTCCTCCCAGGTCTGACCTGCATTGGCACTAGGTTGGCGGAAGGAAACAACAGTAGAGTAATTAAAATGCAACTTATTAACATTTGTGGAGAGACAGAGCAGTAGGCAAGGTAACTCACAGGTGGTAAAAGATAAGTGCTGCGGTATGCTGTGGATCTGTTCCTGTCCCGTGTTTTTGACAGACATGAGAGCGACATAGTAGTAATGTCCTGGCATCAGCTCACGGAGTGTGTACGACCCCAACTTCCCATTAGGCAGGAAGCGACTCCTGGTATTCAGACCACGGGTTACGTTGATCACAAAACCATCTGGGACGTTTCTCGCCTGGCGGCTCCAGGTGATCAGCGCTGAATTGGGGGTCAAATGCGACAAGGACAGATTCTGTGGGGGATAAGGCCCTGGGAGTAAAACATTTAAATGGTCAGATTCTGAATTTTTTTGGACTTGTGTCACATAAATCTCTCACAAGGGAAAGGTCCTCCACAAAAAAAGAAGAACTAGGGATGCAAACATTAATTGTCGATTAATGGTTTATTAAATTAAATTAGTTCTAATCAATTAACTAGTAGTAACGTCCACTTGGACCTTCTTTTAGTGTTGTAGTTTGGCTGCTAGCCAGCAGAGGGTGCCACTGGTCATCCCTAAAGGAGCCAGTTGACACAGAAACAAAGATGGTGGAAATATCACGAAATAGGAAAGAGAAGCGGTCCAAACAGTCCAGTATGGGATTCAAATCGCACTTTGCATGGTTTTGTTTTGAAGTATAAACACTCAACAAGCTGCTTACATCTCACCATAATAGGGCTAAAATTGAGGATGTGATGACAGAAAAGTGGAGGCATAATGCAGAAAAACCATTAATGTGACGGATGCCACATCCTCTCAGGTTGCTAAGTATATATAGCAACCTGAGATATATATATATATGTTTAACTTTATCAATGTGAGAAAACTGCAATTTCCCATTTATTCAGTCAGTATTTAACCTAGTGGATACTAAATTCAGCATATTCTGAAAACTGTAGCCCATGTTCTGAAAAGATGGCCGGCCCTCTGTATGCAAGAGAACACTCAAGTCTTTGAGAAAATGGCTGCTTATTAATTAATCATTAGTTGACTGATAAGATCAATCAACTCAACGGATAACTGACATCCCCATTAAGAATACACATTTTATCTCTGGTCAGATCCGGGGTAGCATGATGTTTAGGATAAGGATTTAAAGTTCTTACATAATTTGTTTTCTATACAACAACTTTGAGTTGGTAATCTTTGTGAATGGAAAGATTGTTGAAACAATGTTGAAACCTAATAGTGTTTGAGAAACTGTCCACTTACTTGTCCAGAATTGCAGAGGTCCTGCTGAGTGACTGGTGGAAGGAAATTCATCCGGCCTGATCCCACTTTGAGTCAAAACATCCACTGTATACATGTGAGCAGCTTGTAAAGAACTGTGAACACAAGGAGGGACACACGTTATGTTTACTCATCCTTAGTTTTGTCCAGAGCTGTTTGAAACTTTACATTTGTGGAAAAAGTACTGCCCTGTGCCTGCTAAAAAAGACTGTCTTGTACAATACATCAACACCTCCATCTAGTGGACAAAAGTGGAGCTGCGGAGATGCCTCTGGAATATTAAGTGCAAAGTCTTACCTGAACGTGTGCTCGGTGACGCTGGAGTTGAGCACAACAGTGAGAGGCTCGGTCCCGTCTGAAGGCATCAAAGAGACATGCACCCTGTTGACGGCTGCATGATGAGCAGCCTGGACCAGCCAGCTCAGCCAGACCTGGGAGGACGACACATTGACCAGCAGCAGCTTTCCACCCGCTGCGGTCCTGGAACAGAAAGTTTGATTGTTGAAACTCAAATTATTACATAAAAAAAAAACATAAGGAGATGCTCACTTGTGCGAATTAGCGCAGTGGCAGGTTGGCTCGTGTCGTTGCCGTAGGCTTTGAGTTTGATGGAGACGGTGGAAATGTTGTACAGCATGCCAGGAACCAGGTCCCGCAGAACATGAGTGGAGCGCTGCTTGTCCAGGTAGTCCGTTTTGGGGGTGCTGTTGCCCAGGGGGGCGTAGGTCACAGCAAACATGCTGAGCACGCGGTGGGAGTGATCCGGCTGATCCCAACGCAGTTCCACCTCGTTCTCCTCCACGCGCAGTACATGGAGGCCAGAAGGTGGCAACAGGTCTGGGAACAGCAGCAACCTGGGATGTTTATTCTACACAATGCGGTGCTTTGAAAAAGTATGTCAAATTGAAAAATACACTACTTTATTGATCCTAAAGGGAAATTAAATGTAATTCGATATTCTTCAAAGAGTGAGCTTATTTAACTTATTAATTTACCAAATTATGAATTTAATTTCTTTGTCTCTGAATTAATTATCACATTTTGCAATATAAAAACCCAAAACTGTCAGTATGTTTTATTGGGATTGATTGTGACAGACTCAACTCGGCCACCTCTGAAAATCACTGGTTGCACTAGGAGTATCACATTACGCGAGTCTAATAATTCAGATTTTCAGTCCTAAAATCCCTATTTCATATTGGTTCACCACATAAAATCTAAATAAAATACATCAAAGTTTGTGGTTTTTAGGTGACAAAATGCAAAAAAGTTCAAAGGGCTACAAATCCGTTACGATGCTCCGTAACCACGTTGTTGTCTTTATAAATTTGTGAGTGCAGTCTGACTGTTGACCTTACTGACCTTTCTCGCAGTCTTTGCCTGTGAGGCCCACTTTGCAGACACAGTTGTAGTTTCCTCTCCTGTCACTCCAGCAGCTGCCTCGAGTTCCACACGGTTTCAGCACACATGGGTCCTCCACTTGGTGGTGACAAAGACAAACAGTGACAATAAGATACTGTAGTTCATGTAACGACAGTCTAAGAGACATAAAGGTTATGTTAATCCCGTTTAATGCTGAGCAGCAATGGAAATAGACATGTGTTGTGTGCATAACCACAAAAAAGATAAGATGAGGAACGTATGGAAATGCAAAAAACCAAAAAGATTAGGTTTTTTGTCTGTTTTGTTTTTACAATAAATTGACTTTATGGAATTAAAGACAGCGTGAATTTAAAATATTCCGTTTTGCTTCGTCACGATTACTCCATTTGCTCCTACGCATCCAAAATCTTTTTTGCATTTTCACACCTGATAGTCTGCTAGACTCTGTTTGATTGTGACCAAAATGGCAACATTTGTTACATTTTCAGTTAGTGAGGTTTGCTTTCACGCTGCACTGTGTCAAATGATCCAAACCAATTGAAAAACTGCTGTTCACACCCTCGCCTGTGGTGGCACTGCACCAAGAACCACAGAAGGAAGGGACAGTGGTTATACACTGTCTCTTCTCCTGTCTTTGGAGAAGACACGAGTGGTTATACACTTGTGTCTTCTCCAAAGAAAACACTAGGGCAAATTCCTTCTTCACAAAATGTGAAACAAAAATGGAGTAGCTTCAAACTGTAGCACTCGTAGGATTTGTTTTTGTCTTTGGTAAAATACTATGAGCCTTTTCTCTAACATTAGACTCTTGCGTTTGTGTTGGTTGTATTTACCCAGACTGCGATGCGCTATAGTCCTCTGCCTGTTTTTGGAGCAGAGACAGCATACGCATTGGAAGTGCGCCAGAGTTCACTTCAGCTGAATTGAAACGTAGGCTTTTAGGCAGACTGTATTTTGCATTTTTAGTCCCTCTCAGAGTTTAATTACGCATTCTCACCTCTCCAAACGAACTAAACTTTCTAGGCAAACAGACTAGAGTTTAATTAAAGCGGACTAAAACAGCCGGTGTGAATACACTCTTCATGTACCTCACTTACTGGAAAAGATACTATCACTATATCCAACTCTAACAGTTAAGAAAATCTGGTGAGCACAACAGTTCAAGGAGTTTTGTTCCCTGTCCTTCTTAGCCACTTTTGGATTTTTAGTGTGAATTTTTTTTTCGTATTGCATTTAAAAACAACTGTGAGCTTGGTGGGTGTTCTGTCCATCATCATCGTGATGACAGTAGGATTTGGTTGGCACTGAAATTTTTACATTTTAACGAGAAAAACTCTGAAGTCATGTTGTCCCGACCTAACAGGAGTCCTTGGACTGAGCTGTCTTACTCAGTGTCCAATTAGAAATGCCTCATAATAAATACAGGGATAAAAATGGATCCTACATTAAAACTTGACTGTCAAGTCAACTTTGTAAAATAATCCTTTTTCCAGTTAAGGCATCTGACAAGAGTTAAGCCTAATACTGCCTCCAACAGCAATACAAAGACAGTCAGATGCTTTTATTACCCATCGCCTTGATTATTGTGGTGCTCACTTTTCGCCATCAGCTAGGCTTAAATTACTCGCCCGCAACTCAAAATGTGACCACTTGATTTGTAACTAGGACTTACAAACATGGCTACATTCCACAAACTTTGGCCTGAGCAGTGTGGATACATAGAGGTAAGCTATCCCACAATTTTGAAGCAGCTGCAGCATAATGTAACAGACATTTAAAATGAGAAATTGTACATCTTTAATCAGTAAATGCTGCAGGCACCAAAAAAGTTGGGATATCAACCATATTTACCATGTTGCAGCATCCCTTTATTTTTTTCAAAACAGTTTTGAAGATGTCTGGAGATCAATACTCTGATTGATAAATGGCAGTTCTTGATACAGTGCAATCTGGACATTTTTTTTACTGATTACAGACCCAAAATTACCCTTGCAATCTAATTTTAACTGCAAGACTTAAATTTCAGAATTAGATATTGGACACAGGACTAAAAACAAAAGGGAAGAACTCCTTTGCAACTTTAACACTGTTTCTGACTGAGTTAAGAGATACATGTGAGAATCTCAAGGTAAATATCAAAAACTCTGCAAAGTTTACTTACACATCTGGCAGCGTTCCCCAAAGAAACCGTCTTTACACGTACACACATAATACTGTCTGTAACCCCGACACACAGCTCCGTTCAGACAGGGGCTGGACTCACAACCATCTTGCTCTGAACACAGACATTTGCACATTGGTAGAATTCGTCCTTTTATTTCTGCCGTTGGCTAAATGTGCAATATTTGTGGTTGAAAAGTCGCTGCACCTATTTCACAGTTCTGTCCTTTGAAGCCTTGTGGACAGTGACATAAGTAGGAGCCAGGCTGATCCTCACATGTCCCCTTGTTCATGCAAGGCTCAGACAGGCATTCATTTGCATCTTAGAAGAAATTAAACATTCACATACAGGAGCTATATACGTGTGAATTTTCTTTTGTGTTTCTGTGAATGTCGTGGATCTACGGAAAGCCTTACCAATCTGACAGCGTTTTCCACTAAAGCCATCCTTGCAGACACACTTGTAGGACCCAATCTTGTTCTGACAAGAACCGCCGTTGAGACAAGGCTGTGATAAGCACTCATTAATCTCTGTCAAAAAAGAAACAATTGAGTTAAGGTACATGTAAAATAAAGCATAACTCTGAACCACTGAAGGATATTCAACTTTAATTAGGAACGTTTACATTGATCGTAAAATTGCACAAATTGGAATTGTGCAAAATAGGTTTGTGTAATGGAAACATGGCGATTTTGAAAAAAAACTCAAATTTCTGCATAAAAAGTTTTTATACCAGGATGAGGTGGTTTTTCAGTCATATCAAATTTTGTAAATTTAAAAAAAAATGCAATGGAAGCATTTTTTTTTTCGCCTCAAGCCAGTTTGTATACAGCAGTATGCACTTATTTGTAGACACTGAGCTTCTTTGACAATGTGCCGCTGGCTTCACCAGAGCTCTCACAGCATCTATTTTGCTAAAACACGTAGCTGCTCCCCAGCATCAGTTTGTCTCTCCAACACCTGAACAGCGTCTCCTCTCCTGGCTGTTGATGAGCAATAGCATTGTGGCTGAAATATGAATTCTCCTGTAACTGTTAACATCGATCACCACTGTGACTTTTAAATGACTTGTTGCATACACAGACTTATTCACATGTGATTTTAATTCTGCTTTTTATTCAGTAGAAACATTGCAATTTCTGTTCTTTGATATTAGCAGAATATCGAGAAAGTTTTGCACACATTTGGAAACGCAGCTACTGTAAGAACAAAACTATTTTTCACATGGGCTTGCTTTGGGGGTTGGAGAGGGTGCATGTGTTGTTGTGTTCTACAGACCCTTACAAACGGGCGGCTGCGTCCATTCTCCCTGAGTGCCGCAAATGCTCTGCGTGGCTCTGGGCACAGTCGTGAACCCTGAATGGCAAACGTACGCAGCAACGGAGCCTGGTGTTGTCGAGGAGAACTGGACTTCGGCGTGTTTAACATGGGGGGGCGGCCCGCAGCCCAGCTCTAAAACGAACGCAAACACGCCGATAAATACGAGCATGGCTGCACAGTAACAAGACGCTCACAGTGGCCTCCCACCAAAGCACACCAAAGGTTATGGAGGTGCTTTCCATGGAGAACTGTCTGTATTTGTCCTGCTAAAATTAGCTCCAGCGTGTTGTTAAGAGTGTGTAGACATGAATCACCGTGTCTAATCACGTCTTACTTTATATAGCCTACACAGCCATCTATATTTGTAAATGTGGGGCCTCTAGTGCAGCAACACCGCTAAGATTATCTTTAGATGGAAAGCTAATATCTACGCACTTTAACAACTCAGGATATCCTCCGGCCTCGTCTAATCTGCCCAGAGCAACATCTTGCAAATGTCAACATCAGAGGGAGATTAAGACATTGTTGCCCGGTGACACAAAGTCTGCTTACCTGCAGAGGGATGTAGTGAGCTCCGGCTTATTTGACAGTCTTTTCCACTGTACTCATCAGTGCATTCACATTTATACTTTCCTAGGTAGTGAAAACACGTTCCACCGTTTTGGCAGGGAGTGGAGGAACAGGGGTCTGGCTTTCCTGAAAACCAAAGAAAGGACTAGAATGAAATTCATTCTTTTAATTACTGAGGTAGTTTACTTTTCTGGCATACAGGACGAGGCTATCTTACATTTGAATATCAAAGAAAAATTATAAATTGTTCAAGAAAGGAACATGACAAGAATAATACACTCACCCTCCACTTTATTAGGAACGCCATTTTGCATACAAACTGCCTTAATTCTTCATGGCAAAGATTAAAAAAGGTACCATTAGCATTATCTAGATATTTTGGTCCATAAGAACATCATCACTGAGTTTCTGCTGTTTTGGTGCTCTACTGATAGAGATCAGTTGACTGGAAAGGCCATTAGAGTACAGCATTGCCATCATATTCTAGAAACCAATTTGTGGTGGTGTATTATCTTACCAAAATCAGCCACCAGAAGTCAGAAATTAATGACATAAATTCTGACCTTCCATCTGAATATTGCAGTTGAAATTAAGATCTGCCAAGGCAACGTATTTCAGTGTTGCACATATTTAGTGACTATGAGTAAATCATAGGACTGGGCGATATGACTTCAAGATAAAATGTCTGGTTGTTTTCATACCAGATGTGATTTAAATAAAAAAAAATTCCCTAACTTTCTTTTATAAAAAGAAATTAAAACTAAATTACGAATTACATTTTTCAAAATAGTTGCAGTTGTTTGCACGGCAATATCAAAGTCCTGCTACAGATAATTATTTGACGCATATGTGTTAAAAGTATTATCTGTAAAACTAATAACAAAAAACATAAAAGGAGGAATGTTGAGCACTTTGTGATCTTATGCTTTGGTATTTTTGTGTTGAGTTATCATAAAATGGCTACTTTATTCTCCTAATATTACAAATATCTTATTGGAATATTATTGACATAAAAAAAACAAGTCTTAGCTTGGCCCTAATATTTCCTTGTAGAATTGTCCTGAATTTAAAGTCCAAATGAATAAAAGCTGTAAAATACGCTTCTGCTGATATCACCCCTAAAATATGAAAACCCAAGGAGTGCAAAAAAAAACACAAAATTCAAAAATTAACCCAAAAATTTAATTAAAGTGAATTTTGACATAAGTTTCCTATTAACTGACAGGAGTGGCATATTGTGTGGTCTGTTTCTTCTTTGGGGCCTAATGGGATCGTGTGTTACAGACAGTATTCTGCATGTCGGCTGTAATGACAGGTTCTATGGGCTATTGTTGGCTTGCTGTCATCTTGAACCACGCTGCCCATTCTCCACACAGCAGACACTTAGTGGATAGTTTCCTTATTTCTGACCATTCTCTGCAAACCTGAAAAATTGCTATCTGTGAAAATTTCCACAAATCAGCAGGCTTCCAAAATATCTCACAATTACGAGAAAACAATCTTTTTATTGAGAAAAAAAAAAAAAAGGAGAGAGGCTTCTTGTTGGAGCCAGCCTCTCTGGCACCAACAACCATACAACGTTCAAAATATTTCAAATCCCCTTGTTTTCACATTCTTGGTTTGAACTTTAGCAAGTCATCTTCACCACGTCTGGAGGCCTGAATGCCCTGAGTTGCTGCCCTATAAGTGTTGTGTTCAAGACCGCCTAAGCCAAGACCAAGACAAGACCAAGACCAGAGTGTATCGAGACCGAGACAAGACCAAGACTTTTAGGGTCTGAGACCAAGTCAAGACCAAGACCAGCACCGCTTTCTACATGATATGATAAAATGTGAAATATGATCAAAATTACTTCTCAAATTGATATCAAAGAGCCATATTCCCATAAAAATATATTAAATACATAATAAATGTAACCAATATTAAATTGAACAAACTCTTTGTTCTGCTTTGCTTCCATCTACGATCTGCGGTGGTCTCATGCCATCCCTAAAAAGATAACGCCCTGGGTGTTTACCCATGTTGCTCATGTCAGAAACCACCACTGTCTGCACCATTAAACATAGCAATTGAGGCAAAGCCCTGATGCTCAACTATGAACACTGACCAAGGAGCAACAAGCAAGAATGAATCTATGCAGCTGAACATAGACAACAACTTAGCCTTTAAGCTACTTGTTAACAAGCTTAAGGTGATGTATTGATATTACCTAGCGCGCCCCACAGTTTGGGAACCTCTGATGTATGCTATTCTGACAGCGTGTGGTAATCTGATAGACTCTCAGTGACACTCCAGTCCTGTCTAATAAGTAAAGACCCGTGCAGAAGATTCGTTCTGCTCCTGAATGTCGCATCACTACATTGCAGACTTTTGGACACAGCGCTGTCTCATATGTGCAACAAGTCAGTCAACATCTCCGCACAATAATTCAGCGCAGTGAGTGACTTTTTTTCATCACAATGCTTATGCGTCTCTATACAAATAGCTTTGCTAACGTCACGTTAACGGAGCTTAACCTTCTTTGAGATACTTTTCTAAGTGATGAAAAAAGTTAGACGTTGTTCCCACCGTCTGTGAAAGCGAAGCGCTGCTGACCGTCGGGTTTATTATGATTTATGCAGCTTTATTCTATTACTGACTATTAGATCTTCTGCGCTGAGAGGAAACCACTGCGCATGTCTCAGAGCGCCGCGCGTGAGTGAAAGGTGAGGGAGGAGGAGTAACATAAACACGGAATTGGCAAGTCACGTTATTGTTGTGTTTTTATCGGTGCGTTTTGCATCCACTGAAAACAAAGATGTTAACAAATAAACTAGACAATATGCTGCATGTTTAGTGGTATTTTCACAGTCGCGGTCTCGACCGGTCTTGAAATAAAATACCGAGTCCTCAGCGCCCGAGACCGAGACCAAATGCGGTCGAGTCCGAGACGAGACCATCAAGAAATGGTCTCGAGACTGGACTCGAGACCAAGACCGTTCCCGAGTACCACAACACTGTTGGTTAGTTTACTCTTTGAGCAGACAGCAAAAAGAAAAGTACATTATGAAGTGGACGGTGTCTGTTTATAGCTGAAACCAGAAGTTTACGTACACCAAATAAAAACTTAAGGTTTTTTTTCTTAATGTCTGAAGATACAACAAAACAAACTTTTTATATTAAAATATAGGATGTCTACATCATTCTGTATGTACGTGTGATTCTGACATTAAGAAATAAATATCTTGACATATTATTTCTCTAAATATCATGGAATTCAGCAAACGAAAATAATTTTGGTCACTCTATGTGATGTTTGTTCTGATTTGTGCATAATTAGCTGAAACATACTGAAAGAACTGGACTTGTCCGAGTAATTATCCAAGACTTATTTCCACACATTTATTACTTTGATACTTTCGCACAAACCTGGAACCAAATATTAGTCATAATAATAGTAGAGTGGTACTCACCCACTTCGCAGTGTTTTCCAGTAAATCTGTAAGGACACACACATCTGTAGCTCCCTCCCTCTTCCTTACAGGAGCCTCCATTACGACAGGGGCTCGACGCACATGTATTAAGTCTAACTGGAAAGAGACAGACAAAAAGAGGAATCGTTGAAGAAGAGAGCACTCTAGCTTTTAATCACACAAAATACATCTCTTCCACTCCGTTGAGATTCGAGTCATAATTTGGGGAAATAGCCCATAACTCCGTCATACATACAGATTATCATAAGCCTTTCAGCATTGCAATTCTTCAAGGAGCATTACGAGTGATGGCATGTTTCCTAGGGCATGAAAAGCCACTGTTGGACTTGAGCCCAGGTAATAACGCACAACACAGAGGGAAGTTTTATGAATGCTGCTTAAGGCCGATTCATATGCAGGCACTGCTGAATGTTTTAATCAATTATTCTACCTTTTTCACAATGTTTGCCAGAGTATCCATATCTGCACTCGCAGGTGTAGCCTCCGTCTCGTTCGTAGCAGTACCCGCCGTTTAGACAAGGCGAGGAGTCGCAGACCGACTGGGGCTGTACTGAAAAACACATAACAAGACTTGATTGTGTTCCACTGCAGTGGGGGACAGCAAAGCTCCAAAGTTTTGCTCAAGCACATGGAGATTTGGTTCAACTTAAAAAAACAACAACAAAACAACCAAAGTTTGTTTTTCATTCAGTTGATTACAGAACAATCAACATCATCAAAGATATCAATTTTGCCCAGTATTCATGATGTGAACTGCAAATGTTAGAAGTTCACTTGTGAAGCTCAAGTGTTTGTGACTACAGGAAGCAAATATACATGCAGTAATAAATATAGTGTTGCCAGAAGTTTACACACACTGATTATGGGCACGATGGTCACATTAATTTGGGCTGTTTAAGGATTCTTCAAAGCTGTTCTTTTTCCAAATGTGGTGATACAGACTGAAAAAATGCATATATTCAACTAAGTCTTTTAATTAGAAGCTCAGAAGTTTCAAGAAAACCTTTATCGTGCCCATCAGTGATTATGTTTGACTGCAGCAGGAAGTTTCTCTTTGCCAGCATAAACAAGGACTTGCACTCGTCAGACTGACCAATACTCAGAACAATGGAAATGTCCAAGGAACTCGATCAAAATTTAATAGGAACTGTACAATTTACAACCTTAAAAAGAACCTTTAGCCACTTCTGAACAGCAGCAAATTCCAGCACAGCCAGTTCAAACAATTACATGCACATATAAATTTGTTAGGATTTCAACATTTTGCCAGGGTCTGGAATAAGGTCCATACTGTCACCCTTAGACTCAAGGAATGAACCAGAAGCTGCTAGCGGAGACTCCAATCTGCCATAAACTGCTCACAGCGAAGCAAGTGTTACATCGCCATGGAGTGGGAAGGAGAACACCAGACAAGAAGCCTAAGCTCCAAAACTGACACCAATGAAATCTACTAAAAACTGGAACTACCCACATGGATGAACCAATTGCGAAAGTTTGTTATGTTTATATAGGACAACTATTGAGATGTTTGGTGACATTGAATGGAGGAAAGGATGAGGGAATCAAGGTGAGCCTTTCAAACTTAATACCACTGTAACCATTAAGCCTGGTGGTGGCTGCACAATGCTAAGAGTCTGTTTACGGTTGGCTTAAAGGGTATAACAGCACAAACATCTAACATCTACTTCACATTAAATCAACAGCTAAACCAATGCAATTTGAAGACAGCAGCGTGTTTCAACAAACCAAAGATACGCTAGTTTTAAATTATGCCAAAACAGGAAAAACTTTTGGAATGGCTACGACCTGAAGTCCAGAGAAAAAATGTGGACTACAGCTAATATGCAAAGTCCATGTCAGAAAGCCAACCCAGTAAAAGTTTGAACCAAATATTAGTAGGAGTAAATGTGCAATATTGACTTTTTGATGATTGAAGAAAATCTACAATTCCACCGAACCCATGACAAGGGTATAAAAACTTCTGACTGAAACTGCAGCTGCCAAAGTGTTTGTTCACCATGCTGGTGCCTCAGGTTCTTACCAGGGTAAAAGTCCATATGATCAGGCTCTACTCCAGTGTGACACGTACAAAGATAAGCTCCTCCATACTCCAAACAGGGACTTCCATCAGGACATGTTCTGCTGTTACTGCACAGGGTCTGAGTTATTCCTGAGTTAGGGGAATTGAGAAAAGCAGGTACATACATTTTAGAGGAAAATGTCTCAGTCACAGAGTGACCCATTCATCAAGGGATTATTCAGCTCATACCCACCCAGCTGACAGTAGGCTCCGGTGTAGCCTGGAGGGCATTCACAGGTTCCATTGATGCCCACGCAGACGCCCCCGTTCTGGCAAAGGCATTCTACTGCAGACACACACACACACACACAGGCAGATGGAGATTGGCTGTGTGAAAGATCCAGTCCTAATAACCATCTTCAATGCCACATGTTGAGTGTTTTTCATCTGTTATATTGCAAACCTAAGGTTCTCAAACTAGCACAGCTTGAGTTTCAAAAGGGAAAACAAGCAAGAAATGATGATTCCTGTGCTGAGTGTCCATCTAATAAAAGTTAGAAATGTGAGCTAATGATGGTGTACTTCTTTACAGTTTGGGTATTCCTGCAAAATGGACAATGTTCAATACCAAAAATTGTACAGTACTTCCTTTGTTGGATATTTAGCAAGAAGTGAAAAATAAATAAAACATTACTTTATGGAAATGTTGACTCCTGAAATAAAATGGAAAGCAAAATTAAACAACATATTTTAACGAAACATGCAGTGCCAATCTAGAGAAACTCATCCATGTGTTTATCTTTAGTCGCATTGATTACTGCACAGGTCTGCCTTAAAAATCAATGAGGCAACTGCAACAGATCCAGAATGCTGCTGCTGGTGTACTGACTAAAACCAGGAAGACAGAACACATCACCCAGTTCTAAAGTCCTTACACTGGATCCAGTAGCTCAGAAAATAGACTTTAAAATACTGTTGTTGGTAGATAAATCACTGAACAGCTTAGCACCAATATAGAAGACCTGGTGCTGTCATAGCAACCTTCCAGACCTCCCAGGTCTTCTGGTTCTGCTCTACATCCCCAGAACCAGAACCAAATATGGAGACACAGCATTCAGCTTCTATACACCACACATTTGGAACAAACTTCCAGAAAACTGCAAAACTGCAGTTTTAGTTCCTTTAATCAAGGCTATAAACCCACCTGTTTAGAGTTGCTGCTGAACTATAATAAATGGAACACTGATCTGTATGATGACTTTAATGATGGCATTCGTCAAAATATACTGTTTGTTACTGGTTCCTCAATTGTTGACTCTACAGAGTTTTTATGATGCCTTGTTGCTGTAATGCACTCCACAAAAAAACTTCACTGATTGATTGACTGAACATCCTTCTCCATTTTATTTGCTGTTGACTGTGGCAGTACTGGAAAATCATAGCTCTTACTGACGCGGTTATTTGTTATAAGAAAACCACTGCTGTCAAACTGCTCCCATTTCTCTTTTCCGACAACTTCAGAGGATAAAAATAAAAATAAAAAAATGACCCTTCTGCACAATGGACATCCACTCCTCACGAACCTATGAATGTTTTTGTTTTGCTCTCCCTGCTTAATTGCAGCAGCGGATCAAAGGACACGGCTGTGTCATGGCGTAATGGCTCCACCTTTGAAGTCACCGGGAGCTCTGGCGGAGGGCATTCATTTTCCGGTGATATGGAACATATTTGGTGACCAAAAAAATGCAATGCCCCGGGGGCAATTAACGGACTGTTAATTCGAGAGGGCCACTTTGATTGGCCACCTGCGCTGCTCAGGCCCTTTGATCTGAGAGCCTGATTAGGCAAGTCTGAATCCAGCTACTTTCTCTTCCTTGGAGAATCCTGCTTTTTTTCCCCCTGCTGTGCCTTCCAAGTGAGCCAGGCAGGAAAGTATTTGGGAGATTTAAGAGAGCCTATATAAGCACTGATAGTTATTTCAGCTCAGGGGTGAAAAGCAACATGCATTTGTAGGAGCTCAAACCTTATTAAAGGGCACTTTTAGCAGAGGGAACAAACACTTGCAGCAGCTGGTCTCAGTTGGTTAAGTGCAATCTCTTTTGAAAGATGAAAGTTAAGCTCTGGAACAGGAATAGCATGACAGAAACTCTACATGCTGTGTGACTGAGAATGAAATGTTTGAGTGTAAATGGCTAAAAAAGATAAATCACGTGATGCTATGGCTCCGTTCCAAAGAGGAGCAGTTTTGAAAGCATGCATACTTCAGCAGCACAGGCTGAAGAAATGACTCAAATACCACAGCGCTGCCTCAACTCATAAGCTGGCACTTTTTAGGTCTAGACAAAACACTTCCTCTTGTTTGTAAACCAATAAAAAAGGCACTACAAAGCAATTATTCGCAGGATCAAGCAACCGGTTCCTGTAGTAAACTGGGCGAGGCCGTGTCAGTTTCGATAATAACGATAATCCATCACTACAGCCGAGTCTTCCAGGGCAGACGTCCACATTCCTGTGGGATAGCACAGCTCTTCTTCAAAATACCTCAGTCTGCCTCTCTACCTGCCCAGCTGCCTGCACTTAGCAGCAGAGAACAAAACCTGCACACTTTGACAGCGTTCAGAGCAGAGTACAGGAACAGATCCAAAAGTATCTTCAACCCAGTGCATTCTTAATCTCCCTAAAAAGCAGATGTAAAACAGCAAAATGTGAACTATTTTTGGCAAAGCTTCTTGGTTACCTGTTTGGTTGTGTGGATCAGTGGAATTCATGAGCTCTGAGGAAAGAAAGCAACAATAGAGGGTTATTTTTATTTTATTAAAATAATACAATTTAGAAGGTGAAACATCTTTCATATTGAGAAATATACTGGTTTCCAAAATAATTGTGGAAATAAAGAGTTTTAGAAATGAAGAATGAGAAGGAAAACATTCTTAGAGAAAAGTACATCTTATTCCATAAATAAATATGAAACAATCACCATAAACTTTGGTGTCCAATTTTCTTTCCCCACATGGGCCAAAATTGTCAGGGCACACAGAAGATTATTTTGTTTTTCAATAAAAAACACACAAATGATAACTATTTTTACGATGTAGACAGTACAATATTTTAAGAAAAAGAACAAAGTATTCTGACTGTAGTAGAAAAATAATAGTTTTGCATCACAGACATAAAAAAATAGAGGAGATAACTACAGTAAATCAGACAACATAAATCTAAGTTTATAATTATGTATTTGCAGAAACCAGATTAGAAAGTTTGGATAAAAAAATCAGAGACTTAACTATTTTGAACTACAAAGTATCTCACTCTCTTTGGTCTTAAAATAACTTTCAAAAAGTTTGGATGTTGGCAGATTAGGTCTACAAATAATAAGAAGTATTAATGACGACTCTTGAATTTCATAGAGAAAAGATTGAAAGAGCTCCGGCTTTTCAGGAAAAGGAGGAGGAAATACCTGAACTGTTTAAAAACAATGTGAACTCTGCAAATTATAAGTCATTTTTGTATTTTTCCCACCAAAGTGTCTGTCAATATTAAATTCATGAAAACTTTGGCTGGACCTAAACTGAGGAATGGTTTTGAATATAAAGGTTGAAAAAAAGCTAATTTTAGCAAGTTGTCTCTGTATTTTTATTTAAAGTTAAATTCAACAATACTGTATAATAATAATAGCATCAAGTCTTTGTTTCATTCAATAGAATTATATTTTCTCTTTGTAAATAACTTTTTTTTCTTAAAACCTAAACACAGAGGTAGAATCGTTTTCCTCTTATCGAAAACAAACAAATGTTAGAATGCAGGAAAAAAACTTGATAAGCTAAAATTAATCAAAGGACCAAGTATATTTTTGCACCTCTGGACATTGTAAAGGTGTTGAATCCGTATTTACTGACCTACTCTGATCTACTGTTTGTTCTTTTTCTTTTTTTGATATTACAACACCTTGAAAAGTAATCGCATTTTATATTTTGTCACATTACCTCCACAGACTACAAAAGACTATGTTGCTTTCAATAAGTAAAAGTGTGCTGTGCATTTGTATTTTGCTCCACTGAGTCAAGATTTCTGCTACAATCAGAGCTGAAAGTCTATTGTCACATTTCTCTACCAGCTTTAAACATAGACAAGACTTGTTCTTCTCTGCAAAATAACTGACGCTAAGTCAGATATGAAGGGATAATCTGTAAACATCAGCCTTCAGTCCATATGAAATGCTTAAGGATTTGAGTTAGAAATTCATTGAAGGCTTTTCTGCACACAGAGTTTCTGGCCACACAGCTGCAGAAATCCTCTCTGAATTCATAATTCTTTCCACTTTTCAAAGTTGATTATTTTAAAGGCACATTAATTTGGCTAAGAGCGTGCCAAAGTATGCTAAAAATGTTTTCAATGGCAGTACATCCACAGATCCTTACAACTGAACAGGATAGAGAAACAGAAAAACCCTCTTCCCACCAACAGGCCTGAGAAGCGAATGCTGCAATTAGTCAGATATTATAAACTGTCTGCGGAGGGGCTTGTGTTACTCTGCAAAGGCAACCAGGATGCAGTTGATGAAGGCAAAAAAAAAAGTTTTCTATGAGTTTTCCTTGCTGAATCCCACCTGTTTCACAGACCGTCCCAGTGAACGCAGGGGGACACGTGCAGGTGAAGCCGGTCACCTGATCCACGCATTCTCCTCCATTCAGACACGGCTGGGATTCACATTCGTTGATGTCTGAGGAACACACCGATATTGAACAATCAAAGGTGAATCGCGAGGCGGATGTGTTCAATGGTAAACTGGATTAGCGGGATTGGCCTCGCCTGGTGCAGGCATAAAGTTTCATTGACCAGGTGTCTGGCATTAGGATTAATCTGGTTTCATGTAGAAGTAGGGATTTGTGAACTCTGGAGGGCCTGATCATTTCATTTCCTCCTGGATTTAAGTTACAAAACTAAACATCTACATGGGACTTTAATGAGAAAATGACTTCTTGCATACTGACTTCACCGAAGGAAGCCGTTTGAATATTTTTAAAAGAAGCGGTGCTTTGAAATCACTTCAAGCAAGACAAGTTTGTCTACCAATACCAATTTGTCCAGACTGATAAAGTTTTTGACACAAACTGAGGATAATGTAGAAAGAAGTGAAAATGAGTCGACCGAGACAAACCCCACTCACCTGTCTCACAACGCACCCCGATGAAACCCGGCTCACACACACAGGTGAAATTGCCATCGCCTTGTACGCACGATGCGTTGTTAAGGCATGGTCTGTCTTCGCACTCATCAATGTCTGCAACACACACATACAGAAAGACACACTCAGGGAATATTTATTCAGCTGATTAATATATCCGCTACGCGGCTCCCCTCATTCTGCAAATATGTGCTGCTGGCTGCGAAGGTATTAGAGGCTTTGATACTTCTTTGCATGCTGATCGTCTTTGTGTTTGTGTGGTAAGGTGCTTAATGAGCGCTTAGGTTCCAGGTAGGAAGGAACTTTGTTCAGCATGGTAGGAAACTTCATCTCCATCTTAAGTAAACATATCATATTGTCACCTTCCTGAAATATTAGCCTAAGTGTTTTGTTTGTTTTTTTTTGCCAAAAGTGGTTTTTGAAAAAAAAAAAAAAAAAAAAAAAACTGAAGAAAAAAAAAGGCCATCTTTTTGGTTAAAATAAATAAATAAAAAATTCAGTGACATGTATTCTTTTGTTTCCACTTTACAATTATTTTCGACGTTTTGTCTGGATTGGAAGGGGAGAAGCATGCAGATATCACAATAGAACAGAAACAGAAACGCTGCATAAATGG
This sequence comes from Poecilia picta, assembly GCA_033032245.1. Taxonomy (NCBI): domain Eukaryota; kingdom Metazoa; phylum Chordata; class Actinopteri; order Cyprinodontiformes; family Poeciliidae; genus Poecilia; species Poecilia picta. Next base: position 5,369,417 of record CM065356.1, on the reverse strand, counting down.
AGGATTATAAATGGGAAAGCGACTTTGAGTCATGACAGCCTGAGGAAATAGATGGAATGTACCTGTTTGACAGTGAACCCCCATGTATCCGGGAGGACACTCGCAGATGAAACCATTAATCCGATCTTTACAACTCCCGCCATTCTGGCACGGATTGGAAGCACACTCGTTGACATCTGCAAAAACAGGAGGAAACACAAGGGAGGCACTATGATGTTTTTAATTAAAAGGAAACATCTGGTAAACGATTGAGACGACTTCCAAGGATAACACATCTGATTGGCGCAGAGCTGATACAGGTATTAAGGAAATACTCAGGTGTCCCTCTGGAAAGTCTGCTGAAATCTAGCTATTTTTTTACAAGCCAACATTATTTTTCCTGGCCGTTCTCGAGTAGACAAGTAGTCGCTCGCAGCATGCACCGTGTGTCAAGCTAAACACAGCAGGAAGCAGTGTCAACCATAACTCACTGATTTGGCACCGGCGGCCGGTGAAGCCAGCCAAGCAGGAGCAAGTGAAGGAGGGGTTGCCTGTAATACAGTCGTCGATGCACTGGCCTCCGTTCAGGCACGGACGCAGGTGCGGACACACCGAGGCTGGAAGATAACGGGAACGGGAAGCGGAGTGACGTCAAAATGTCAAAGGTGTGATTTTAAACGAAATGTTCTCCTTTTAAGGAGCGCGGCTCTCACCAGAGTTGCAGCCTCCCACTTCCACGTTTGCATCGTCTATCCTGAAGACCCATCTGCCCGGGTAGCCGACGTTGGTCGTTTCCTCTAAGCCGACCACATCGGCGGTGCGAGAGCCCGGGATGTTGAAGTATCGCCTGCCGTCGCCAGCGTTAAAGCCTGCCTAGGAAGACGGTAATAAACAAGACGGTTGTGTCAAAGGACTGATAATAGAGAGATTCTGAACCACTCCCGACAGATGGACATTTTGTATCCACAAGCAAGATAAGAAAGTGATCTTACCTGTGCCGCAATGCCCCCCAACCCTACTAGGTTTCCTCCACTGCTGGCATGCCTCCCTGTTGTCCAGGTGATGTTATTGTACTGGAATATGGTAAAGGAAAGATCTCCGTCTGTAATCAGCACCACCTGGAACGTATTAACCTGCACAGAAGGAAAGAACAGCTTTGGGTAAAATAATGACGTCATTAGTTGTTGATGCAAGAGAAAACCTTGAATACCAAAGAAAAATCTCTACTTAGATAACAAAAGGGGAGTAAAATATCAAGAACGGGGCAAAGATAACAAATATGAAACTTTGAATATATTTGGCTAAAGGTTTACCTTCATTTTGCTTTAGAAAAACATTAATACCCATTAGAGAGACTGATTAGGAAGGTCAAGCCTGCAGGCAGGCCGGTAAAAGAGATTTGCAGTAATTTAATTGAGTTAAAGGATTATAAGCTATGTGGGATAATGACTTGCATTATAGTATAGAGATGACAGACTTCCAGGGACAATACTTGGCAACGATGGGAGCACATATCTGTCCGAAAGGTCCCTAAACTGTGTGCATCTGCACATAGGGTATCTTTAGGGTATATACAACTTTTAACATACATGAAACCGTGTGGTTGTAACATGAGAAAACAGATTCAAGATGTATAAATACTTTCTCAAGGCGCTGTAAGTTGCATGGTTTTGGCGGTCATTATTTTCCACCAAGTTTCTGCTTCCTTAAAACTCACTCCAGTACGTAACTCTTATTTTTTATTTTTAAATGTTTTTTGCATACTTGTTAAAGATATCACTATGTAGACAGATGATATGTGAAAAAAAATTACTTCTCTGCCTCCTGCCTGTGATCCTACTGCCATCTGCAGAAATTCTCAGCTCCTGGGTCAGAGCCAGGAGGAGGGTCTTAGCACTGTTAATCAAGCTCATGTTTGCCCTGCTCCTACCCTGTCCTTTGCTCCATACCCCACTACAGCTACTTCTGCAAAGCACAGCCTGCCTTGAATACACAGACTAGTTAACATGGCCACTAGAGACGACGGATAATCAGCTTTCCTGTAATGTTACGTATACGATTGTGACTGACAGTGCTAACCCCCTCCTGGCTCAGATTGGTTGCTTCTAACCAGGACCAGAGTATTTCTATTGTATTGTATGTTGAGATCAGATTTTGAAAACACCCAAAGTTACGCTACTACTTGTTGACAGATTTGGGTAAATTTGTACCGGCGTTTGGGAGTTTCCTCCAAAGAAAGTGACTTGGTGCCAAGTAGAAATGAGCACCCATGTTGCGTTGAAGTCGGGGAACTCTGCGAAGTACGTCCTGACGTCACCTGAAGCCCTCCTCAAGACGGAAGCATCCTGGCTCTGCCTGTAGAAGACGCTCCCTGCCAGACGGTTGTCCACATCGGCCCAGAACGGCGCCACCACCCTTCTGTCGCCAGCAATTGGAAAAGCCACTGGTGTAAACTGAGAGACCTCCCTCAGGAAAGACACCAGACCGTTGTTATTAACCTGAAGAGAGGAACCAATAAAGCCACATGAATAAACACCCCACATGTCAGCCTGAAGTTGCTCTGTCTTGTTTATAGGATTAGGTGGAGTTAGGCGAAAAATGCTGAATGGGGAAACATAAACTTGGCCGGACTGCACCAACGTCACTGGGTAAACTCTGGAAATGAGCAGAGCTGCTTTCGTGGAAGTTGGCACTTCCTACTTAGCAAACAGACGCTTCCTTTAATTCAAACGATCACAGCAACAGAGAGAACCTGCTTTCTGTTGCTCTCACCTGCAAAGTCAGCACACCTGGAAGAGCATTTGTGGTCTTTAAATCTGCAGACTTCCACCAGCAGCAAAGTAGCCAAAAACCTTCAGACAAACGAAAGGCAATGCAGCGACAAAACACCAAGACAATGGTGTTTCCACATGAAGGTTTGCTGCTTGATTTGCTCATAACTGGTATGACTGGGAAGTTATTTTAAAGATGTTAACCTGGACTTAAAAATAGCTGCTAAAACATCCATCACACACATACACACGCATACACGCACCCGCACACACACACACACACACACACACACTGTATATATTATATATATATATATATACAGTATGTTATATATATATATATATATATATATATATATTATATATATATATATATATATATAATATATATATATATGTATGTATGTATGTATGTATGTACACACACAAACACACACAACTGGTAGATTTTGATGCCAAATCATTGACTTTCAACATTTTTTTCTTTCTGATGAGAAGGGAAAGAGGCATTTCTGAAAAGAGAATAATAAATCAACATAAAATGAGTATAAATAAGAAAGATATCTTTTTAAAATTAAAAATTACAAATGATTTATACTAATCTTAATAGTCAAAGGAAGAATCTTTATTGGCATTATACCAGACCCTGAGCAGTATTTTGCATGGTTAAGTCTTAAATGTATCTTTAAGACTGACTGGCCTCCTTTCCATCACCCTAACCTTTAGCTCCCTTCACTGATCCTCTGTCAGGTTCAGATCAGGAGTTTAGATTGGGTCACTCCAAAAACTTGTAAAAAAAAGAGAAAAAAACATGCTGGTAAAAAACCCCAAAGATTACCTTAAGACTTAAGCTGGTGGTGGTGCGAATAATTTTGTGCTTTTCTTTATTAGCGCCTTAACTACTAATAAGCATTTAGCAGATTCTGCTTATGACTAAATGCTACCTTTTTAGCATTCAGTCATCCTACAGAAAGTAAAAGGTTCACATGACATTCATTTACTCACTTAATTCTCTTTATCTGGCTAAATTCCACAATACACATTTAGTCCCCACTGAGTCTCCAATAAAAGCAGTCAAATCTGAGCATTTCTGACTCTTTGTGATTAATACTGTTTTAACATGCAATTAGGGAAAAATATCTAAAATTGCGCCGAGCATCATTAGAAGTTGCAAATGCAAGTTAAGGTGAAACAGAATCTGCAAAAGGAAGTCTGAGAAACACATAAGGAGTGAGTTGTTTACATAGCTCTGCAGAAGGCATGGGCCAGATACCAGCTAGACCAGAGGTGGGCAGAGTACGCAAAAATTGTACTCAAGCAAGAGTAGTACTACTTCAACATATTTTCACACAAGTAGAAAGTAGTATTTGGAGAAATTTTTCAAGAGTGGAAAAAGTACTTGGTGAAATGGTTCCTCTAGTACAGTGTACCTGATCAAAACTTCTGAATATCTAAGAATGATGTCATCAGACAGACAAAACTATAGTCGTGCAAATTCTAGGATCTTAAAGATTAAAATAAAAAGACTTGCTTACAGAGCTTGCGTAGAAGCAAGAAGTGAAGTGATAGTAGTGATACTTCATAATAATATTACTCAAAAAAAGGAGCAGTGAAGTGAAATTACTCCTAAAAGTTTCTTTTTTTTTTTCAAAAAGTTACTCGAGAAAATGTAACTCATTACAACCAACAGCTAGTTTCAAGGTATGCCAAGACGTCACAACGTTACGCTTTAAAACTGATTTAATTTTTTTGCATTCTTATCACAGTATGAGAATCTAGTTTGCAGGTGCAAACGTCCAATTAGGGAACTTCCCTGAAGCAAAGTGATATAAGAAGTGATTTATGTTACAGCACATAAATGAACATAGTGATTCCTCAATGTCAATGTGGTGACAGATTCCGAATAATTGCTCTAATAAAGTTAGAACCAGATACAGCACGACAGGCTAACTGTCCTATCAAACCACCAGTGTGGAAAGGTTCATCCTGCAGACAGAGGGGATGAATTCCAATGAAAGGCTTTCATTCATGCATTGTCCCAGAGTATTATTAGCATGGGAAGAGTCTGTCCACCCCAGCTGGCACCTTTCCTTTCTGTCCTAAAACCCTGGTGTGAACTCTCTTCGCTTTCACGCTGAGTGGCATGTGACAGTGACAAAGCAACATCGGATGGCTGAACTTGGCTCCACGGATGCATGAAAACCATAATTTGAAGAACTTTGCTGTAAAAACAGCGGAGGAAGTTTTCTTTGGCACAGCGCAGCAGTTCAGTTAATTGCCCAACCACAGTCTTCCCCTCTGAATCAGCGTGATGTGGTGAGAATGTGGCCGGTGCAGAGAGAGAGAGATAATACAAAGAGAAGGAGAGAGAGAGGGGATGGCCTGCTGAGGCAGAGTTCAGGGGTCAGCAGGGGTCAGCCGGAGCGCCATGTGATACCAGGAAAAAATAAAAAATAGAATAATATAATAATAATAATAATAATAATATAAGAGTGAGGGCATAGGGAAGGATCGACAGAATTCCCACACCCGCATGTCCACTAATGAGAGGCCTGTGATGACAGCAGCCTGGAAGTGACCCATCCTTAAACAGAATTAGTGTAGGAAATCCCAAAAAAGAAATAACATTTTGTATTGTAACATTAGAATATATATATATATATGTATCTTTTTTACATCTGTAGTGTAGTAGCATCTGGAACTGCTTAAACAAGTGCATTTCCACCTTGCAGAGAGTCTCTCCAGGTGGCTTTGACATGGAAATGACATTTGAGGAAAAAACATATTTTTCTCTTATTCTAACTGATCTGTGACATTCAGGGAGGGAATGTTCTGTACCAAAATGATGTGAGAAAGTATAGGGGTTCAGAGCCGCCTTGAGTTGTGCTGTAGCATGACTTAATTTGGAAACACCGGTAGGTAAGATGTGCAATGAGTAGGGGGTGGACCAAATGGACTTAAAGGGGCAGTATTATGTATTTTCTAGTAACATAGTGTCATGTATTAGCACTATCAAGTAACTATGTTAACTTCAGTTGTTTTAAAAATGCTCTACATATTGATTACGACTTAAAAGAACTTTGCCTTTGTAATCTAGTGGCTTAAAATTTGGTCTACTGTCTCTTTAATAAACTCCTGCTCTTCCTAAAACTCTGGAAGTCATTACAACGTGATGATTCTTTGAAGAATCTGAATTATTGAGTACAACAACATTTAATTTATCTTTGGGATCAATAAAGTATGACTGAATTGTAATTTTAACATTCCTCCTCTATTAGCCATTTATTACTAGCATTGCACTGAAAAGATGCTCCTATGATGAGCTCAGCAGATGTGCAGTTCCACCAGGTGTTTGTTAATTGCTGCTGGCTAGTCTGAAGGAGCTGAGTGGGGGAGTAGTGGAAGAGAGCTGCTCTGTGAGGCTGGGATCTCAGAGGAGGAGCTTTGTCCTCAAAGGCGGAGCTAGGTCCACCCAGGGTTTTTGCACAGCTGAATGGTTGCCATGGAGATTAAATGATTTCTCAAACATGCATGAAAGAACCAAGACAAAACTCCAGGTATGTTTTTGATGAGGGAATAACGTTACAACAAGATTTTACATGACACTGCCCCTTTAAAGTTTTATCACAATACATTATGGGAATACTGTGATAACGATAAATGTGACGATGAGAACTTTTCATTATTTCTTTTTTATATGACAATGTTTGACTGTATGACACAGCAGTCGTAGCTCCACCAACACAAATGCTCCCTTGAAAAACCAAGCCATTTGTAATACATTTTTTAGGACAGCAGCCACATAAAGAAATATGATTTGTGACACTGAGCTGCTCACAGTAGCTGCATTTAAACATATTTTCAAATTTATTGATGCTCTCATTGAACAAAGAGTGGAGAAAATAGTAAACAATCTCAACAATATCCCGACAATATGGACACCGTTATTTGGAATCTATCATGACAACAATAAATGAAAATTCACATCATGGCAAGAAATTGATTACGATAAACCATTAACAATACGATAAATGCCCATCCGTAGCAATGAGTCAGTCATAGAAGATGTATCCCTCACTTTAAGTGGTACAACTTCATAGTGCAACAAACTTTTTCTTTATATTTTTTGGGATTTCTTTGCCAGATATATTTAGGATTTTTGCTTGGGTGATTTTCCTTAGAGCCAAGTAGTTTTATAGGCTAAAATAAACTTTCTTCTGGCTTAAGTTTAGCCAAAGCAAAGCTCTAAATGAAAAAGAGGGCCATAGATCAGCTTGGGAAAACATTAGTTTTTCTTGTCAAAAAGTGAGGTTCCAAAGCTAAAACCTTGTCCAGGTAGCTGACAGAACCAAAGAAGGCCAATGCACTTGTACCGTCTCGGCTCTGGCTCAGAAAGAGTTGTTGACTGACAACAGACAACTTAATATATATCCAGTATATAGGTAATATTTCAGTTAGATAGCATGTTTAATTCAACTATGTTGTATTTTAAATGATGAAAAACTGTTGGAGGCACTTACATTTTCCTTCTGCCTTTTGGATTGGTCTGCTCTTATAAAATCCAGTTTTTCAAACATAAAAAGACAAGAACTGCAGTTTACAATGACTTGTGTGCTAAGCAAATTAGTTCTAATACATTCTAAAAAAGTACATATTAATATAACTTAAGTCAATCATTTTAATACTTCCCAAAAATAGTCAATTTCGGCTTATTGTCAAAAAGATTTCTGTCTACAGAAACTCTGAAACTTTTGTGTAATCACACAGTTGCATCATTCACTCCACTTGGATGAGCATCGAGGGACAAGGAGCAGTTTAATTTTGTTTACTTACCAGCAATCCCTCATGCTGAGCATTCACTTATAAAGAAATTAAACCCTATCAACATTCCTCTGTTACACCTTTAGTACACTTACCTAAAAAACACATATGGATGCAACTCATCTACAGGAAAACTACCGGAATCAGACAGATTTCTCTTAACTGGCTCTTTTTTCTGTCAAGTAATTGCATGAATGCTAAAACATCTCACCATTTTCAGTCCATAAACACATCATCAACCATGATGCATGCATGAATTTAGGAAATCTTGTTATTCCTGTATTTCTGTTGGGTTTTACTACTTCTGCCTCACAAAATAAAAAAGCAGAATATTTTTGTGTTTTGGACCTAAATTTTAACTACTGAACTCAAGTTAAATTGGACATCAAACTAAACCAGAAGAGCCTGAGTTGTGCATCTTTATTAAAAAGTATCCCTGTTGATAAAGGATAAAGACTTGACACATGGAGCAGCAAATAAAACAGCAGAGCATCTTGTTGCTCTGCGGGTTCCTTATAGTCAGGCAGAAAGAGAAAACAATTGCAGCACTGCATGCTTTAACAGCCTTCACCTGCTGCTTTATATTATTTGGAACTTCTCATTTACAATAGCCCACTGCTACAGCCTGTGTTTTCCATTTGAGATAAGCTTCCAAAAGTTATATGACTGAGAGCTGCTGCTCAGCTGCCTGAAACATCATCCTTTGTTTTTCATTGCTGTTGTCCATTAAGAGCACATTGCTCCTAATAGGCCACAATCATTTATTCTTACATTTGTAGTTGCGCAGCAGATCATAAGATAATTCACTTATTTTTTTTGTGTTTTTTTTTAATTTGTTTTGGTCCCATTAGGAATAAAGACATTTTTGCTGATCATGTGGGATGAAGTTAGGCTTAGTACTTTGAACACTCTGCCACTCCCACCTGACAGCTATATTTCAAGGTTCCACTTCCTTTTGTAATTGTGGTTGAATTCTTCTATGTTACAAGTCTTTTTCTTTGGTTGGGTTTGAGGAAATCTGCGACAATGTCTGGAATTATTTGATTAAAAAAAAAATCTCTTGCCTAAATTCGTATTGTATTTCATATCGCTTCATACTGTTCAACCGCCTAATGTTTTTCTCAGCACAGTAACGTGTTTCATGCTTCACCGTACAGTTATTGTGGTTGCCCAACATTCTTCTGTTTACATTAACTGTGATGGCGTAAGATGGGAGACAAAGACCTCAAACATTATACATTTAGGTTTATTTAAAAAAAAGACAGAAGCAAACATCTTCTACAGTAAATCAAGTTAGCTTAGCGTAACAGTGAAATGTCAACAATACCTTCACTGATAAATCTGTTTCTGAGTAATAAAACAGCAGACCCCTGCAGACACAATCAAACTATTATTGGAATCACAACTTAGACCAAATATAAGTAAAAATTGCCCAAAATGATGAGATGTATTGATGCACTCCACAGATCAGCTCTCAGTGAGGAAAATAAGTTTGATTTCAACTACGGGCATTTCATAGAGCCATCTGTTTAAAGAGGCAGTATTATGTATTTTACAGGCATATAATCTAATTTTATAGCATTATTAAGTAACCAAGTTACTTGCTACTTGAAGTTAACTTCAGTTGTTATAAAAATGCTACTTATATCAAATCAAATGTGACTTAAAAATAATCTAAACCTAAATGAAATAATCTAAAAAAATCATTCATAATTGCACAGAAAGAAACTTTCTATTATATTCAACTTAGACTTACTTTATTGTCATTGCACAGAGACGCTATGTGAGAATATATATATACACATACATATACATACATAAAAGTGTTACTGTTGCAGGAAAAAAGTGTACAAATTATAATGTAGTGCTAAAAACAGCATTGAACTGTTAAGACATTCAGTAAAGATATTGCACTTAGTGTTTTTAGACAGTGTGTGAATATTTATATGTATGTATGCATATATTATAAATTCAATGTCTAATAAAAGTCTGGGTCTAATGAGATTATATTTCTGCCATAGTTTTCAGTGTCTACTGGAGGATTCATGTGAAAATTGCAATTTTTAATGATGCTAGTATTGCTGTACACAGTAATTTCCCTTGTAAGATTCTGAAGAGTTCAATATGTCAACTCTGTAGTGATTTGCATAAAATTTTATTAAAAACTTTGCTCTCCCAAACATGTGCCAACTCATTGCTTCTGCTCCAAAAATCAATAATTAATGAGCAGCTGAAAACCTGATGAAAACTGAGTTTGGAAATCAGCTGCAAAAGAACCTGAATAGGTTCTGTATATTTATAGTTTCCAAACAAGAAGTGGATTTGATCAGACGGGGATGTTCTCTCATTTTATCATAAACCCGTGTCGTTTCTCTGATCCTCCTTCATGTTCCTTACGCTCAACTTCAATGGAAATGGTTAATCTGAGTGCAATAATCGTTCTGAACCTCCTAACGGGGGTTACACACACACACATCTGTGCTCGGTTAAAGTGATTGGTTGTTTCTCAGATACAAGCAGCCGGACAGTTCCAGAGGGGGAAGACCCCTGCCATGTTATCTGAGGTGTGGGAGGAGAGGGAGGGAAGGATGTGGAGGAAGAGTAGAAGAAGAGATCCCAGCAACACGAGAAAACTCCCAGATACAAAACCATAACAGTGAGACAAGCCTAGTTACTATGTGGCAGAAATAGGAGTGGAAGTTGGGAAAGACCCTGGGTTCAATAAAAGAAGTTTAAAGTGACATTTAGAGATCACGGTAACTAAAGGTTGAAATCCGTCTGTGTCTGGAAATAGCACATATTAGGGATCATATAGTTCTAAAAAGGATCAGCTGCGAAAGGCTTCAGGGGCTCAAAAGCTTCAGTAATGCTAATGAAGTAAGACAGCACCCACACAGCGTCTAAAATCGGTCTGCTTCCACGGCTTCTTTGTGGCAGCCGCCCAGAGGCTTGGAGCGAGCTCCTGGGAGAAATTTACAAATTTATCCCTGAGAGCTGAGTGAAATACTATCTGCCTCCCGACGGCAGATATCGTCCTGCGGCCTGCATGCCTTGCAGCAGATGTTTAATGGATTCAGGTGAGCCGCTGAAAAGGGCGAGCGTCATATTAGGATGATTCATTCATTTATGCCGTTTTCAGCCACTTCAGAATTAGAAACGACTGAAAATGCTGAGCAATGTAAACGCAACAGGGCACGTTTTTCCCTGGTTTTCACATCTGCCGTGATGCTAATTTGATCTGAGATTAACAAATCAAGCAGCTTGCAGCTTGTCTTATCTTGTCTAATTTGACAGGGGGAGATTAGCGTTATTGCAGAAGGCTGCGAGAGAAATGGTGTTTTGGAAGATGACTTTTTGACCTTGCTAATTGTCATCATGGTTCCTCAGTCTTTTTAATGCCAGAGATCCCAAAAGGGGGGGTGCTATGGGTTAAGGGGGGGTGGGGGGGGGGGGGGTGGGGGGGGTGGGGGGGGGGGAACAGACACGGCTCCAGGCGAGGAGGGGCAGATTTGGAGAGAAAGTGTGGATGCATAACCACAACAGGTGGTGTTGATTTAAGAGAGTTCTGCCTTTTCCTTTTCCATTTGCTGGAGCCGAACCCAATATATGACAAAGGCAGATCAAAGGATGCTTCGCTTGCGCTGCGCGAAAATCCTTGTCAAACCTTTCAGCTTCCTCCCAAGAGCACTGTTTTTGCTCTTTCTGGCGTGCGCATTTCCTCCCCTTCTTCCCAGCTTCTTGTGTGGAAGAATTACTCACAGATGCTGAACACAAACGGTCATTTCCCTCAGAAGGCTCTTTCGCAGATTTACTTTTAACGGCGGGTTACCACTGTTCTGCTAATAGTTTGGTCTCCCACATGTGTTCGGGAGCAAGCAGAGTGCAAGAACGGAGCAGATGTAAGGAGAAAGGGAGAGCCCGGGATTTTTCTTTTTTTCTTTTTAAACAAATGAAATTATTACACAGCGGCCTCAGTGAAAACTCTGAACGAGCTTTGCAGTGTAGGATTTGGCTGTGCACCAAATCTCATCTACCCCCACCCTGCACAAATCACACCTTGTCAGCTTCAACTGCTACCTGCCCTTTACCCACACACACACACACACACACACACTTGTGATGACATACCAAAACACATCCAACTCAGACAGAAAACACACAGTTCTTTTCATCAACTCACGTATAGTCCCAAATGTCTGTCACCAAAGAACGGGAAGGCGACAGAGATTTCCCGGAGCCCGGAGCCTCCGTCGTCCTGGGCGGTGGTCTGGGCGTCCCCCTGGTCAGGTCCGAAGGGGTAGAAGTCCTCCAGGGACACGGCGGGTTCCACCCCGGGCAGCAGGGTGCAGAAGCAGGGCAGGAGGGCTTGCAGCACCAGCAGCAGCATTGCCTCGGCCGCCCAGGGATGGAGCTGACAGCAGGCACCGTGGAAGGGAGGGAGGAGCTCACGCACCTCAGGCAACAAGTGCAGAGTGGAGCAGAACAGGACAAGACTGGACGCTTTTTCCTCCTCTGAGCCGCAGCAAAGCCGGAGTCCTCCCCGACCGCTGCCCCCTCCTCGGATCTGCCTCTGCCTCCCCTCTCACTCGTCCTTTCAGCAGCAAGCTGGGCTTCTTGTGCGAGATGGGCGAATACAGCAGATTCCTTGCATTCTGCTTGCTGCCGGCCGCTGCGTGAGCTTACAGTCCCGTCTCACTGAAATGAAACAGGGTAAGGAATGAAAGAAGAGGGGTGTGGGGGGAGAGCAGTGTGATTCAGCTGAGATGTTTTTTCTTTTTTTTCTCCCCCTTTTTTAAAAACAATCCAGTGATTTGGTCCCTGATGGTCAGCTTAGAAATATCCTCAATAAAAGCTCTATTCTGCTTGCCAAAAGAGTTCTTTCAGCTTTTGGCCCCACCTCCCCCACAGGGGATTCACTACCTTGCATAATTAACTCTGTCCGGCCAATAGTCAGAGAGAGGTCGGTAACTGGATAACCACTGGGTGGATCTATGTTAATCAAAGGGCTGCTTTAAAGAAACTCTGTCAGATTTCTCCCCCGCACCGTTAACCTCTCTCTATGTATAGTTACTAACATGTTGGCTTTGAGATGAAAAAAAAAACAAACAAAACAAAACAGAAAAAAACTCACACAGCATACACACACAGCATACAGAAAAGAAATCAAGAGAATATTAAGCTTGATTAAAAGTAAAATATATTTGAAAAACAGGATCATTAAGTCTTAATAAACACTTTCTCATGCCTTTTTGTAAATGTCTGGATGTTTTTATTTGAAATAAATGAGCAGAGATGCTCGATGTGGTCGTGAAAGTTCACAATCTTTTTTGACTGAAAATGATGGTGACTTTTTAACATTGCAGCACATGATAATATTTTTCGTAATGTGACATGATGCAAAACTTTCAAACAATTCTACATTTGCATTCACTAATAATTAAAGTTAGTTATTCTCATTTGGATCAATTAAACAATGAATTTGATCGTGTCAGAAAATGGCCACATGACCATGATAACAAATGGGTGGGCAGATCAATCAAAACCAAATTAATGAAAGGTTTCATCACGGGATAATTGAATAGATAAAGTTCTCTGAGCCACACAAAGCAATCCCACAGAACAATGTGGCACATCCAGTTCACTTCCGAACAATGCGCTTATTGTTTGTTGTTGTTGAGCTTTGTCGCAGATTAGCCTAATCCCGCACGCATGTGTGTCTGCGGGGCGGCTGCGAACGCCTTGGCAGTGCGTTTTGTGCTCTTCCAAGTATGGCTGTGGCTTGACACATGCAGATGTTGGAAAGTTTCCAGGTGGACAGCGGAGGAAGAACACAGAGGCGCCACATACTTCACTGCCTACACACCGGGTTGTAGCATCTGAATGAAATATTCTTGACACCTTCTCGTCTCTTGATCGAGCTGCTCTTTGAGAGCCAGCACCTGGGGGGACCAGGAGGGAGGAAGAATGTAGATATTGATAATAAGAGGAGGTGAATATATTTACAGCTGCAGGTATAATACCTGTTCCTCAAGTTGTCTGACCCTCTGGCAGTGAACCATCTCTCTGGTCTCTAAGGACAGCTCGGCCTGGAGCCGACTGTCCCTCAGGCGCTCCGTCTCTAAATCCAGTTCCCTGTGATGATGGGCTGTCACCTCCAGGAGGTGCTGTGTATGAGCGCGCTCCATCTCTGGGATTTGGATCTATCAGCAGTTTGTTCAGTTTTGAAGGATTGAAAACAGAGAGCAGAAAGAAAATGATAAATCAGGGAAAGGGGAAAAGTTCTTGTTCACTTTTTCTTTTGTAATCAGGAAACTGAAGGGACTTTTAAACTGACAATTCTTTTTTCCAACCACAAGTTAAAAATCACTTTTAGTACAAAAAAAAAAAATCAGTAACATTTTATTTGAAGGGTTGTGCATAAGACTGACATGGTTCTGTCATAAATATAACATAACACATGAGGGAGTCGTTATGAAGACTCCTTTGTGTTCAGGTACTCATGTATTTCAGAAATCAAAAACAATTAAGTGTAATACAATGTCTTGCAAAAGTTTTCATATTACTTGAATATTTTCACATGTTGTTACAGTCCTGCCACAGATTTTTTTGTGTTTTATTAGGATTATATGTTGTATGCCAAGAGGAGATACAGAAGAAGAAAAAACATATTCTAGCAAGGCTGTGATGAAGGTGATGGAAAAGACAGTGAAGTTCAGCAGTAGTTGAAGTGTTTTACAATTCTTTAAATTTAAGACCACATTGTTGTGACACTGTTCAGGTGTATTTTTGAAGTGGACATGTTAAGTGCAATTTGAAAGAAGAAATGTAAAATGTGATAAAAAAAATACATTTTGTGTTTATTTGATTCCTATTTAAGACACTTTGATAAGAATGACTATATAGGCGGCTACAGAGTATCTTTGTTTACATTTTTGGTTGGTGGTGTGCCTTGTGATTTTTTCAATTAAAACAATGTACCTTGGCTCAAAAAACGTTGAAAAATACTGTTTTAATATATATTTTTAAAAATCTAATTCAGATAAACACATCAGGACTAAGTAGAGCATTGATCAACATATCTCATGTGTATTTGCTTGATGATTTTGATGGAGGCATTTGACAAAATGTAATGTTCATTGCATGTTTCATAAATGGTGTCATGATGCTTTTATGATGTAAAGGACTCTGAACTGCCTTGTTGCTAAAAATAAGTTACACAAATAAACTTGACTTGACTTAAACTTGACCTTTACATTGGTACCCCTAAATAAATACAGCAACTCTTGGATGTGCACTCCACAAAAATGACCTATATGAAAGAAAAGATCCTGATACAGTATTGGGAAGTTCTTTTTAAAGTCTGTTGTTGGCCATGTAAAGGACACAGCAAACATGTGGCAGTGCTCTGGTCAGATGAGACCACAATAAAGCCTTTCAGCCACCTTCAATTTTTATGGTTACTGACTATTAACTCGATAGCCCGTCATTAGGTGAAGCATGCTGGTGACAACATCATGCAGAGAGGATGGAGCTGTTTTCCCAGCAAGGATGCTGATCAACAGTTATGGAGGATGACTAACTAAATACAAGGCAATCTTGAAAGAAAGGCTGTTATATGCTGGCAAAGACATAACAGTGACAGAACTTCAAGCTTCACCTGACCCTGATGTTTAATGTTTCAATTGCTGATGTTTGTGTTTTTATCACGTAAAACACTTTGAATTGCCTTGTTGCTGAAATGGGCTACACAAGTAAACTTGATTAGTTGACTGATTGATTAAACATACAGCCAGAAATGAAAAAAGAAAGGTTTAGATCAAACCATATGTTACAATTAAAGATGCACCGATCCGATACCAATACCTGTATCGGTGCTGATACAGGTATTGGTATTGTGACAATGTGTCCAGTCCATAAGGGTAGATCTATTCAGTCTAATTCTATGCTTTGTGCTCTAAAAGACGTCATGTTTTATTATTTATTTTACATTATATTTAGAATTCCTAATTGCATTTCTGAACAATTTGAAAGAAGGTTTGTTGCAGTTTTGTTTTTTACATGTTTGACCAAAGTAGTCAACCTACTGTTTTCAGTTTTTTTGTTTCTTATTTTCCATTGGGCATTATAATCCTAATTGCACTGACTGAACAAATCAAAGTTTGACCAAGCTTGTGAAGCTGTTGGTGTATTTAAGTGTGCTGCACTGGTGCAGACTTATAAAATAAATGCAGAATTCAATACATTTATGTCTGTGTTTTAAAAAAGAAACATTTTAAGTAAATTCAGCACTGTTTTTCTGCATCAGATTGGCTGATGTTAACCTCGGATATCTGGATTGATATTGGAAGGGAAAAAAGTGGATCGGTAGTTAAAATGGCCAAAAATCCCAATAAAATACATGAAAGGGAAAAAAAGATCAAAATACATGATAACACAAATGAGCTAGAACTGATTGAAATTTCCCATTTAATTTTTTTCACCTCATTCAGAACAGGTCTTTCCTCATGGCCCACGTTGCAAGGATCTTCTTACCTTGAGAGTCTGAACTATTCTCTGCTCTTCAGTCAACTCTTTCTCCAGACTTTGCAGTGTCTGCTCCAGCTGAGCTTTCTCCTTGGCAAGGGATACTACCTCCTCTTCTTTCCTGAGTCTCTCCATCTCCACCTGACAACAGAGAAAAGGTAACAAACTCACCATAGCTCTTCCGACACTCAAGTTCTAGCATGTTTGTAGCACGAATCAGCAAAATTTAGTTTGTCTTGTGGATTTTTTAGGACAACTTTATACCAAAAAAACAGCTAAAATGTAGCAAAAATGATTAAATTACAAAAATAATTTGTTCCTGCAAGACTCAGTGTACCTTATGGCCTCAGCATCTGCATGTATTCATAGAGTCCAGAGTGTGGCAGCAAGGTCTCTGAGCAACACTAAACACTACTTCAGTTCTGGCTTATTTTGTATAAAGGCTTCCAGGAGTAGCAGAATTGAATTTAAGATACTTTAATTACATTTAAAGCCAATTGTGGCTTGGCTTGCTCGTATAATTCAGATGTTTCAGATTTTCTTTTTCTTTTGACCAAAAAAACCTTCGAAGGCTTTACGGTAGAAAGTGTATTTTTTTACATACTGTATATAAATATAGAGTTCTTTAAAAAGTACTTTCAAAATGAGGCTGTTAAAATGAGCAGACTCACTTTCTCTAATGCCTTTCTAAGTGCAGACTTGTCTTTACTGAGGCGTGTCAACGCCTTCTCCATCTTTGCTTTCTCGTTCTGAAGCTTTTGGAAAGAGCTCTGCATGTTGGCGAGCTTCTTCTGCAGTTCCTTCTTCTCTCTGTCGATGTGCGTGGATGCTTGTAGTTGAGCCTCCTCCTGTTGCTTCTGACTCTGTCACAGAGTTTATCAATTCATATTTTAGAAAAGAGCCTCGCCGTTTGCAGCATCACTCACAGGAGTACAGTGTGGCTCACCTCCTTCAGCATCCGGTTACTTTTCTCCAGCTCAGATATTCTAACATAGAAATCCTGTTGTGCTGAGTTAAGACTCTGGGTTTGCTCAGTGAGTGAGTAGTTCAACCTCTTACTTTCTGAAAGTGCGTCCCGGGTTTTATCCAAACTCTCCTACAGATATACAGATATTAAAATACAATTTCTAGAGTCACACAATTTCATAAAAACATTGCGAGTTTGTACAGTCGCCATAGCCTTTTATTAGTTCTTTATGTTATGTTGAGATTTCTCTGAGGAGGAGCTTCATCCTTGAAGACGGAGCTAGGGCCACCCAGTCATTTTGCACAGCTGAATGGTTGCCATGGGAGATTAAAGGATTTCTCAAAAATACATGGAAGAATCACGGCAACACTCCAGATATGTTTAAGGTGATAGAATAACATTATAACATGATGTAGAGCTAAAAAAAAGTCGATTTTACATAATACTGCTCCTTTAATTGGTATTATGAGAAACTGTCCTACACCCTGTACCTGCAGCAGTCTTCGGTCGTCCTCGCTAGCAGTCAGAACCCTTTGCAGCTCGGCTACTTGCTCCTGGAAACCTTCGGTGTTCTTCCCAGACCAACTTATGGTATTTGAAAGCGTACGGACCTGTTCCCTCAGCCCGCTCTCATGCTGCTCAGCTCGAGTCAGCAACACCGCCAGCCTCTCCTCGCTGACCCTCAGCGCTGCGCATTGATCTTCACTCTCGCGCAGTTTTCGTCTTGTTTCTGTAAGTCTTTCTTGAAGTGCGACAGCTTCTGCATCCAGCTCTGCTGTTCTGAGGTGGGCCCTCTGTAGCTCGCCTTGAAGGGTGCACTGAGAAAGCTCCAGGTGGTTCGCTCTGCTTTGTGCTGCTTCCAGAGACTTTTTCAGTTTCTGGTTTTCAGCATTTGCACACGTTTCTAACTCCTGCAAGACCTCCAACTTGTCCTAAAGGAGATATTTCACATGGACCTTTAGTAGACCTTCACATAGGCAACACAATGTGTGTGTTGCACAGCATTGGATTCCTATAAAAATGTCCTAAATCATTTTTTGCCAAAAGATGATTTATGCCAAATAAATAAATAAATCACTTTATGCAAAAATGACTAAGGCCATTATTTTAGGAAGGTGATAATATGCAGAACATGATGATTTGGCTTCCATGGCAAGAGATTTAGATGGTAACATTGGTTTCTGTTTTTTAAACGTCAGAGCATGTGAAGAACTTTGTGTTGATGTGTTATTCCCTGCTCCATTCTTGGAGACGCTACTGAACAATGCAACATAAACATTAATGTATATGTTCGAAGCCAGTCTTAGTCTCTTGGAAAATCACTATCCATATGTCTTTAACATACCTGCAATGACCTGCATTTAGTCTGAGAGGCTTGAAGAGAAGTCTTGAGCTGAGCCAACTGACCCTCAAGGTTTCTGCTTTCCTTCTCTTTACAATGTGCAACATCCTGCTGCAGGGTGAGGGATGTTTGCACCTTATGCAACTGTCGTGTCATTTCTTGTTTTCCTAAAGCAGTAAGCTCATTGCATATGTCTGTCAGTTAGCAACTGATATTTTCTGATTGTTGGTGGGATTCCTTACCCTCCTCTGATAGCCTGAGGGAGCGCTGTACCTCCAGCAGCTGGTTGAGAGATTTCTCCTGAGAGACTTTCAGCTCAGTCACACGTTGGCTCAGACTGACTATCTGGGCCTGAGCTTCATCCTAAATCAAAAAGATAATTCACAGTTAAGATTTTGATAAAAATGTTAAGAATATAATTATATGTTAGTAAGACTTTGATTTATGCCTTTTCTCTTTGAGCATCCTTGAGTTCCTTCATAAACTTCTGCAGAGTTGCTTGCACAGATTTCACATTTAATTCTTCATCTTCAGAATTAAGCAAGGGTAGTCCAAATCCTTCTGGTCCATACTCTCCCTCTGACAAGAGAAAGCATGCCTTAGTTTCCCTACTTTCAAAAGAAACAAAGACAACTGCAGGGTATCTTCACTTGAAAAACACAAAATATAAAATAGAAGTATTTTTCTAGCACAAATATCTGCGTACACTGGAAATAAGACAAAACTAACTCACAATTAAGTTTTCAGCAAGATATAAGAGCTTGTTTTAAGTCAATAATTCCTTAATATTGATGGCAGATTATTTCACTTATAACATTGGAAAAATTTCTTGTAATAGGTGAGATAATCTGCCAGTAGAACCAGTACTTTTTCATCAATATTAAGGAATTACTGACTTAAAACAAGCTCCTACATCTTGCACAAAAGTTACTTGCAAGTTATTTTAGTCTAAAATGTACTAAGATACACAGTCCAGTCACATTAATGTGACCATCTGTCAAAAGCCAGAATAACTACCTTTCGCAGAGCGAACTGCTACGAGACGTGCAGGAAGAGAGTCACTTAGGTCCCTGAAGGTCTTCTCTGGGATGTTGAGCCATGCCGACTCTAATGCCGTGGCCAGCTGCGCTAGATTACGCGGTTGAGGATCCATGGCGCGAACAACTCGATCGAGATGGTCCCACAGATGCTCGATTGGGTTTAAGTCAGGTGAGTTTGCTGGCCAGGGGAGGACGGTAAACTCATCCTGGTGCTCTTCGAACCACGCACGTACACTGGCAGCTGTATGGCACCTCGCATTGTCCTGCTGGAAGATGCCATCATCCTGAGGAAAAACAATGCGCATGTAGGGGTGGACATGGTCCGCAAGGACAGATGCGTACTTGTATTGATCCATCGTGCCTTCCACAATAATCAGTGAACCCAGAGAATGCCAGGAAAACATTCCCCAGACCATAATGCTCCCGCCTCCAGCTTGGACCGTTCCTGCAATGGTTGCAGGGTGGTTCCTTTCAGAGGTTTCACGCCTTATACGCCAATGTCCATCTGTCCGATGGAGCATAAAACGCGATTCATCTGAAAACGCTACCTGTCGCCACTCAGTGGACGTCCAGCTGCTGTACTGGCGTGCAAATTCTAGCCTTCGTCGTCGATGAACACCAGTCAGCATAGGTGCACGAACCAGGCGTCCGCTTCGGAGGCCCAGACGCAGCAATGTTCGCTGAATAGTGGTTTGGGAGACACTTGTGGTAGCCCCTTGGTTCATTTTAGTGGTCAGTTGCTCAACGGTAGCCCGTCTATCTGCCCGAACGCATCTCCGCAACCGTCGTTCGCCTCTGTCATCTATGGCCCGTGGTGCACCACATTTGCCACGTCGTTGATTTTGGACAGTCCCATTTTGCCATGCACGGTACACTTTTACCACGGCGGCACGCGAACAGTTCACAAACTCAGCCGTTTCGGAAATGCTTCCACCCTTGGCCCGAAAGCCAATGATCATGCCCTTTTGGACGTCGGATAAATCGCTTCGTTTCTGCATTACGCCAACGATTGAAATGTTTTCCGAAGCCCACACACACCCTTTATATACGCTCAACTGCACTGTGCTGCCACCTGCCTTCTGTGATTGGTTATTTAACTCTGAAGTGGAAAGTACGTGGTGGTCACATTAATGTGACTGGACTGTGTATATGTACTAGGAAAATGTTTTGGAAGATTTTGTGTTTTTTTTGTAGTGTTTCAGCATGATACAATGTCATCTTTACCTGTCACATGGAAATGTCTCCTTGAGGGAGAGGAAGATCTTGTTTGTGATCCACGTTTGTGCGACAGCCTCACACGGTTGACACCAACAGTGCAGTGCAGAGCTGCATTCACCCCTGCCAGCTGGTGCTCCAAGTCCCGACATACACCTTTGCTCAGACTCAGCTGCCCCTCCAGGCTCCGGGCCTTGTTTTCAGCCAGACTGAGTTTGACAGAAAGTTCACTGATTTGTGTCCTGGAGTCCTCCAGCACGTCTTCGAGCTGAGCTGTGGTTTCTCTGTGCCTCTGGTCGCTCTGCTGCTGATTGGCTTCTCTTTCATGCAGCAGCTCTCGGCTTTGCCGCTCAGCTGTTTCCAGTTCCAGCACACGGCACTGCAGACCTGCAACCTGCAAACAAAGCCACAGTCCTGTCTGTGTGCACTGTGCAGGCGATGTGTTGTGTGGTGACTTAAATAGCTTAATGTCTCTTATAATATTTTACTTTTAAAGGCAGGATGGTGTTTTCAAATACATTTGTTGAGTCCTGTAAACTAGCTGGACTTTACTACTTACATCTTTAAGTACATGAATGTAAACAAAAGATGATTTAGCAAGCATAATATGGAAACCTTTATTTAGGAACTCATCTGGCCTTTGCTATTTCTATTTGAATTAGATAAACTAAAAGATTTGCTCAAGTGATTTTGAAGGAATAGCAAAACAATCAACATACAGTAGTAAAGAGCATTAAAACAACAACTTGGCTCATTAGATCTGGTGTGATTCTCAAAAGACTTTAGGTTTTTTGAAAGAAGTTGTGATTGAACTATGTTGACATAGTTTCAGGAAATACTTTTTAATCAGTATATAAAACTGCAGAAAAAACTGAACATTTTTAAATGTCCTCACAATGCAACCACAACAGGTCACACAGTGGTTAGTACACAGTAAAAATGCCAGTGTTGAATTAACACCCAAAAGTGTCTATATGTGTCCAAGTCAGCGGGTGTTAAATTCAACACTACAGAGTGTCACATTAACATTTACAACAGTGCTGGTGTTAAAATATTTTAAAGGTAACACCAGTGTAGTGTTGATCACAAAACATAATGTTGTGCTAAAAACATGAATAATTGACCCACAAGGTGCCAATATCAATCAAATCCAGAGGAAAATATTCAAAACAATACACAGAAATGGAAAGTTTAATTTTTCTTAAACCCAGTTCAGTATTATAGACCAATGTTAATTTAACAAAAAAATGGGTGTCAATCTTTTAACACTTTCAAAAGTGTTACTTTAACACCAGCTGACTTGGACACATATAGACACTTTTGGGTGTTAATTCAACACTGGCATTTTTACTGTGTAGTAGGGGTAAGCATTAATTGTATTGTTATTGTGAAAAATTTCCTATCATGATAGGAATCTAGATTTATTGTTATCAGAATAATAAATGTCAGTCATTGATGGTAAAAAAAAAATTGACAGTATTATCAGAAATATTATTTATATTACTTTCTCTGCTTTTTGAGAGAGTGTAAAAAATATACGTGTAAATTCAAAATTAGGGTTTGAATGAAGTTACTTGTGTGCAGCTTAGTGATATAAATTACACTTTATTAAGTAACTGGCCTCCTGAAGAAGCCTATTTCAAATGGGAACATTTTTCTAAAATAATATTTGTGCTTGCGGCTCTCTGAATGCTACGCCATGCACTCGCAGCCATACCGTTACCTAAAATATAAGCAAAAAGTAGTTTTGTTGTTTCCACAACACTACCAGAAAATATCACGACGAAATTCTATGTAATTGGCATGTTTCCATTAAGCACATTTATTTTCGTTATTCCAATTTGTGCAGTTATACAGCCAAAGAAAACACAGCTACAGACAATATAAAGGGAGCTGAACTAAAGGAGAACAAGAATAACAGATTGAACTAAAATGCAAAATGAGAACAAAGCTAAACATTAGGACTGAATTAATAAAACATGACCTAACCACAATAAGGAACACAGATGAAGAAACTGATTCAATTCAAACATACTGTATTGATCCCAAAAGGAAATTAAATGTTGTAGCTGATATTAATTGAATATGAGGTAACACTTTATTTGAAGTAGTGTGCATAAGACTCACCTGACACTGTCATAAACATGAAGGAGTCTTTATAAATGTTTATGACAGTTGTCATGAAGTGTCATTTGGTAAATAATGACTTTGATGAAAAATGCCAACTTTGCATTAAATTATCATAATTTACAAAATCATGAAAAGTTGGCACTTTTAATGGACTTTTAATGTAACTTTTAGAGCAACTTTGCATTAAAAGTGTCAGTATTTACTGAATGACACTTCATGACAACTGTCATAAACATTCATAAAGACTCCATCATGTTCATGACAGGTGTTATGTCATATTTACGACAGTGTCATGTCAGTCTTATGCCCACCCCTTCAAATAAAGTGTTACCAAATAGGATAAGGGGGGAAATTTCAAAAGCCATTAATGAAGAACTCAGAAACAATCAGAAAAGAAAACACAAACGAAAAGCAAAACACCAACACCAGTAGATCATTTACCACTTACCTCACTGAGCGCTGCTTTCTTGGCAGCCTCGCTCTCCATCGCTCTCTGACTGAGAACAAAAGCCTCCCGCTGTGCTTCCTCTGCCCTCTGTTCCTCCTGACATACTTGGCTCTGCAGCTCCACCAGCTCCTGCTTCTGCTGTCTGTTCTTGCTTTCCAGGACCTTTATCTGTCAGCATAAAGATTCCACAAACTGATTCAAGCAAAACATGAGACAGATATTATAAGTCGAAGTAATCCTACCACCTGTCTGCGTAGTTCTTGCAGCTCTCTGCGGGCCTCCAGATGAGACTTCTCCAGCTCCCTCATAGAGCTCCTCAGACTGGTTGCTTCTTTGTGTGTTGAGCTGCTACTTTCTTCCAATATGGACTCGTTATGTTGCTTCTCCTCCAAAGCTCGTCTGAGGCTGGTCAATGTAAATTTAAAAGGGGCGTAACATTGAAATTGAGCATTTTCTTGCTATAAAAATAGACTTTGAAGAACCTATCCAAAATTGTGGGATGGCTGCACCTGTTGTTTTCACACTCTGCTCTTTTGATGAAAGCTCTGAGCTCCTGATTGGAAACCTGGATGGCTTCTCTCTCTCTGGTCTCATCAGCCAATTCTCGCCTCAGCTCCACTGCTTCTTTTCGTAACTTGTCTCGCTCCTGCACACAGCCTTGAAGCTCTCTGTGAGCCTCAGTCAGATCTTCTTTCCCTTCAAGAAGACTATCGTCTGCCTCTTGAAGCCGATGACGAAGATCCTCTAACTTGATGACCAAATAAAAAAAAACATAGAGTGCAATATAACTGAGGATTAATCTGACGATTACTTATGAAGGCAGTACATTTTGATACAATAGTATGCTGCAAAAACAAAATCTTATCAAGTATTTTTGGTCTAGTTTCTAATGCAAATATCTCAGTACATTTGAAATATGACAAAACAAACTTTTCAGCAAAATATTGGAGCTTGTTTAGAGTCAATAATTCCTTAATATTGGTGAAAAAGTTCTAATTGTGTTGGCAGATTATTTCACTTAACATGCTAATTGCTGCTGGCTAGTCTGAAGGAGTTGGGCGGTGAGTCACAAGCGAGCGCTGCTCTGTGAGGCAGAAGCTCAACCTGGAGACTGCAACTCAGAAGAGGAGCTGCATCTCAAAGGCGTTGCTTGGACCCACCAGGAGTTTTGCGCAGCTGAATGGTTGCCATGGGAGAGTAAAGGATTTCTTAAACATGCATGAAAGAAGCAAGGCAACGCATCAGCTACGTTTATGATGAAAGGAATAACATTATAACATGATGTAAAGCTCAAAAAAGTCAATTAAATCTAATCATGGCCGTTTAATAAATTAAATCATCATTTAAAAACAGCATTTTGCATTTAGTCAGGTGAACTTCGTTACTAAAATCAGTTTGATGATCTTAAACATTCGTGTGTAAGAAATATACTTTATAACATTTAAAATATGCTACTTTAAAGGATGTGTACAGAATTGTTGGAAACTCTGTGACCTATATTTTGTTTTATAGCAACGTGTTGTCGTGGGTAGTCGGAGAGGCAGAGGCCTAAACTTATTCAAGCACAGATAAGAGGTTGTTGGGCCTGTGGCCAGGTTCTGTCTCTCCTTATCTTCTCTTTGCAGCTCAGAGTGTAAAAAATCCACACAGAACAGCATGATAAATTGCAGCCTACCAAGAACTGGTGGAGGGAAAGGAGTGAAAAGAGGGAGAAAGGGAGGACTAGAGCCCACACAAGATGGTTCTTTCTCATAAACGCTAATGTGAGAAGAAACAAACTAGGGCCGATCAGGCCAATTATCCTTTATTTTATCTGATTTTGGGGAGAGCAGGGAATGGGAGGAGTGGAGAATACGAGACACCAGTGTTGTGTTATGTGGTTGGGAGAGGGGACTCAGAGTCCCAGTGGAGCCAGCCTCCTGGTGTTGCGAGGGAGAAAATAAACACTCCCCCGCTGGCTTATTTACACAAGGGGTTAAGTCAAACTTTTATTTCATATCATGGTACCAGGGACTGTGTCCTCCCCTTGTTTTTCCTCTCTCTGTGGTCCGTCTTCGTTGCTCCCGCCCTGCCTGTTCTAGTGAGCCAAATTAGGGTCTCTAATTGTATTTTTATGTTAATATTAGAGTCAACATGGCAGCAGTTCTCCCTTGTGGATTTGACAAAGTAAATTAAAGCTGAGTAGGAGCCGTAGGGGAGGGAACCACAACACGTCTCCTTGTACAGCTCAATTCTGCACCTGATGGCACCTCAATGCTAGGAGGTTTTTGTAACAGCTAAAGTCAACATCTTGGTATATTAAATGCCTCTTCCTACATCAGCTCTAATTAATCCAAACTCTTGGAGATGGTAGAGGAGGATCAGAGTTTTTCAACACTAGCCAAGCCAAACAAGTTTCTTCTTTACCTCACTCTATATAATTCCTAATTTGTCCAGGGGTTTGACTGGAATAGCATTGTTTTTTTATATGAGGGGGGCTCACACTTTCTCAGCATGCAAGCTACTTATAAAATGACCAAGTAGAAATCATCTACGTTTTTATCTTCTTACTTGGTTTACCAAGTGAGGAAGGTTACTGTTTCTTAAGAGGTAACTCGCTATCAAGCTAGTTTAGCTGCACTTAGCGCTGTTGTTTGTGCATGCGCAGTGACCTAAGCATGAGAAAAAGTCTGTTCTTATTCTTCGTTATAATAGCGGATTAGCAAACAGCTATTATAACTGCTATTATAAGGTAAAGGAAGCATTAGCGCCACCATCTGCTAAGGCCTCCCTGTATATTAATCAAGTGACAGGATGAACAATAGGCTGACATCTTCTTTTTTTTAATGCCATGCAATCTACCCACACTAGATTTGCGATCGACTGGTAAATTGTGATTGACATATTGAGCACTGCTGTTTTACATACAAGCCTCTCTACAGGAAAATGCCCAGTCTTGATACGTCAAATGATAAAATAAATATTAAAATGACTTAAACCTCCTCTTTTGCTTGTTCTTTCTGTTGGTTGAGTTCTCTGATGTTCTCCATGAAACTTTTCCTAGTACTCTGATGAGAAGCCAGGGATTCTTCAAACTTATGTTGTAAGTCCTTCAACTCACACCTAACAATTACTGCATTCTGCAACATAAAAAGTCGCAAATTAACAAATTCACCTCACAACAGAACTAAACTGGGAGTGAGTAGCCCTGACATACTTTTACCTTGTCCAGCTCTTGTCTGTTAAGTACTTCCCTCTGCATACGCTCCGTCTCCATGTTGGCTGTAGCCAGATCCTGTTGGAGGGATGCTATTTTTTCTGTAAGGGCAGCTTTCTCAGCTTCCTGCTGGAACAAAGCCTGGACACAACAAACTATGAGGTCAGATTAATATATAGTCAGTGGCAAATAAAGCTGGATGTTCTTGAGCCGATAGTGACTTGCCAAAGTCTTCTGATCCTTTTACTTTTCTCTAATGTGTAGTTGTGAAGTGGAAGAAAAGGTCACTTTTACCACAAATGATAAGCTATGAAGGAGAACATTAAAGCTGCAGACTGTAACTTTTATAATTTATTTATTTTTTTTACATATTTGCTGAAACATATTGCTAATTTTTTGACAGTATGTTATAAGATAGACAATCAATGAAAAATAAATCAAGTTCCTCTGCCTTCTCCCAGTGGATCCCAGAGGATCTTAGCCCTGTCAGTCACCATGCAGCGCAGACCTTTTGTTTTCTCATACAGATTTTGTAGCAGACCCTGTTGTGAATGCTAAGGCTAGTTAGGATAGAGGTTGGCAGATAAACATATTTTCTGTAACTGTAAGTTGTTTCTCCACCATTAGCACATTAAGCAGCAGCATGTACACAAGGTTCACTGACAGTACTAAAGACATCCTCCTGGCTCGGATTGGTTGTTTTTGGTCAAAAGTGCTGCACTTCTTCAGACAATAATAGTTAAGTTTAACCATGGCTTTCTCATGCTTATCCTTTGGGATTATGAAATGGGTAGCAGTTTTAACATACATGTAAATATTATTTTATGAAAGCTGCATACTGCAGCTATAAGTGTGACCTGCATTTGTATACAAACCTTCATCCTCAGAGGTTTGCTTGAGAGAATAAGTGACAAAACATATTGTCACGACAAGAAACATTGCAAACACTTTCAAGAGTAATGTTATGGAGATGTTAGTAGCAGGACTAGTGCCATGATTTATACATGATTGTATTCTTGTTTTTATTTATGTTTGCATTCTCATAATTTCTGGTTTCTTCTCTTCTTCTCTGCTGTATTTATAAATTACTTTTTATATCTTATAATTTTTATTATTAAATCCATTGATAGCATGTTCCTGCTTCCTGTCTGTTTATATTTGGATCCATCTACAAACAACATACCATGTCAGGGTCATGCAGTGAAGCACGAATCAAGAGGTTAATGGTGACACTGGCGGGGCTGCAGAGATCCACAGCTCAGGTCTGAGAATCTGTCTACAGTCTGACTATTTGTTGCGGAGTCTCTCAACCTATCCTTTATGGAAATGTGAAAAATGTGACATAACAAGGTCTAGTCAGAAAAGGCTTCAAAATTTATGCTCATTTATCTGACTGAGCTTGGGTAAAGGCAACCCAAAACAAAAGCTCGTTCTTTAAGATGAGGGACTTAAAGAACGAGCACTTAAATTTTTTTATTTCCAGTTCACAAATGCACACTTGTTGGCTGTGGTCTCCAACATCTCAATAAAATACTTTGTGCACAGGGAACTGGCAAGTTTAGATAAACCTTCCTTGAGATTTGATACTGTCAGTGTTTTACGAGAGAATACCAATAAAATAATGTCCTATAGGACACTGGACAGAATTCCACTGACTGTCAGTTTTAAAATACAACTACATGTCATATAGGATAATTCTTTAACATATCTGAAAATACTTGAACAAAGACAAATGTATTTTTAAACAGGAACCACCTGTTGCTTTTTGCTTTCAGCCTGCAGGAGCCTTTGGCTGAACTCCTTCTGCAGCTTTGCCAGCTCATCCTGCACCTGCTGCAGCGCCCTCTGGTTGTGCGCACGCAGCTCCTCACTCTGCACACGTAGCTGCTCTTCAGTCTGCTGCTGTTGGACAGCGAGCTCTGCAAACTGCTGCTCCTGTTAAAACGTCAAACATCAACACGCACTTCGGTTCTAATCTGGAAACAATATCTTCAATATGCGAAAGCCCACGACAACAAAGTCGCTGGTGTTATTTTTAAAGCCATTGTGAGTTTATGTGAGAACACATGCCAACAAATGGAGAGGAGTAAACACAAACTGAAAGCAGGTTAGACCTTTTAATGTTTAATGTCCGACTGTCATCATAATGACATAAATGCAGGCTGCTGTAACCAATGCTGATTATGTGTGCACATAAATTAAAATTGTTTACTAGCCAGGTGCTGCACCAGGTGCTGCAACATGGTCCTCAGGCTCATGATTTACCGTTTGCTTATGTTCGGCTTCCAGCTGCTCTCTGTGAATTTGCTCTGTATTGTTCCGCATCAAAAGGGCATTTCTTTCCACCTCAGTCAGCTTTTCCTCCAACAGTCTTTGTTGTTTTGCAGCTTGTTGTAGCTGTTGTTCGGCATCCGCACGCATTTGAGCAGCGTCACCTGCACAAAGAAATAAATGCGTGAACCTCAGGCAGGTAATGAAATACTGAGTTGTACATCATGAAGAGATGTAAAGTGTTATTATTAACATGTTTTTGGGTAGTTGCATATGCAGCCCATGTTTAGCCATGGGTTTACCCGGAACATTGGAGCTTAGCACTATTTATCTGATCCATGTGTGTTTGCATGTAGCAGAGAGACCAGGGTCAGCTGAGAAAGCAGCTTCGGTGATACTGCAGCCCAGCTGTTGCAGATCTCAGGGCTGAAATATGGATCTCTGGTGGATGGCTGGAAAAGCTTCATGGCCGAGGGGCTTGGCATGGAAAACAGTGAGACCTCTGAGGGAAGGGGCCACTCACGCGTCAGGGCCTCGTTAGCCAGACTCAAGCGGGATCTCTCGCCCTCCAGCCTGGTGAGCTTGGCCTCCAGGGATGCGGAGAGCTCCTGGCTCTCGAATAAAGTTGCCTCCAGGGATTTCTTCTCTGCTCTGGAACAAAGCAATAAAAAGGCACTGAGCTATGAAAAAAACAGGACCTTTGAAACTCAAGGTGGAGAAGATCATAAAATCCAATAATCCACCTCAAACACAGCTTCCAATAAAACTAGTTTACTTGTAGACTCTTGTTACACAGGACTCTGCTTTAGAAATCCAAATTCACTTTAGGTCAGATTGCCTTAAAATATACAATGCCATTTGGTTTTACTTAACTCAACACACACACGCACACGCAAGCACACACACCTACACACATACGCGCACACGCAGACACACTTAAGGATTTGGAAGTCAAGGTATGAACCTACATTGACTCATGCCAATATATGCCTGCCTGACTTCATATATATATATATATATATATATATATATATATATATATATATAATATATATATATATATATATATATATATGGTTGCGACGGAAAAATCTGAATGCCCTCCGTCAATTTGACAGGTTACAATTCACATCCCTGACCTCTTGGTGCAGATGGGATTTCCTCCCACTGCAGTGAGTTCTTGCGGAAATGAAAAATCCCAGTTTTAGACTTGCCAACTTCTAATCACTTCAATTGGAGAAATGTAATACCGGTGTCTAGTACCGTATCACAGATTCAACCTCCAGATCAACATCAAAACCTGGAGACATTTGATTAAGTGCATCTGCCAATTGCACAATTCAGATCCAGCTGAAGGTGTGTGTTATGACTATAGCAGGTGTTTATATGTACGAGCATTCATCTGCTTGATGTGTGATAGCACGATGTGGATCCTCCGCTCAGTTTGTTGAATAGTAATTAAACTGAATGAAAATTAGATGCAGCTGAGTAAGTCATTATTAAAAATAACAGGTAAAAATGGAAGAATTCTTTACCCTGGCAGTCAAAATGACAGACAACAAAAAAGTATATATATACCCCAAGAACACACAGACATACACAGACCTCAGTGCAACAAGCTCCTGTGTGAGAGTATAGGCTTTTCGGTTGGCAGAGTTTAGTTTGACTTCCAGAGCAGCCTTGTCCTTGGCAAGTGCCGCCCTACGTTCCGCAGCTGTCTTTACAGCGGTGGTCTTTTCTTCTAACTCCCTTCTGCATGCACACAGCTCCTCTTGTACAGTCTGCATTTGCCTGTTGACCTGAACATGGACATTCACAAATAGAAACCAAATCAAACTAACTTCTTTCACATGCAACAGTACACAGCTCCATGCATTGCAAGACAAAAGACATAAAGTTTAGAAATCGATCCTCAAATCTCAAGACATTTTAAGGTCAATTTCCAAAAACTGACACCAAGCTTGGCATTTCGCTAAAGGGAGTCAAAAGTGAGAATTATAGGTGAAGTAGTGTTTTTTTTCCACATATTTGTTAAAACTGATCCCATATGTGACAATATATTCATGAGGCAGATTATTTGTGAAAAGACAGATCTCCTCCAATTCCTCCCTGACATGCTATTGTCGCCTGTCAAAATGCCCCACTCCCGAGTCAACTTGACCAAAAACAGCCAATTAAAGCTGAGAGGACGGTTGTAGTGTTGTCAATCAACCTCATGTACTCGCTGCTAAATGTGGTAATAGAGAAGAAACAACTTAAAATTACAGGAAATTTGTTTACCTGCAGTCATCAGTGGCTATGGTAACTAGCCATTCCTGTGCAAGCTGCAGTGTGACAAAGAGCCAGGCTGAAGGAGAGAGAGCATAAGGAGCGCCACACAGAGGGCTGATTGACACCGCTAAGACCCACCTCTTAGCTCTCATTGGTTGTTTCTAGTTTCTAGGTTTTTTTTTTGCAGATTATCTTTGCGAAACAATACTGTCATGACATAGTGAAAGTTTCAACAAATACGCAAAGGAATATTTTTTTTATGAAAG
The DNA here is from genome assembly GCA_033032245.1 of Poecilia picta. Taxonomy (NCBI): domain Eukaryota; kingdom Metazoa; phylum Chordata; class Actinopteri; order Cyprinodontiformes; family Poeciliidae; genus Poecilia; species Poecilia picta. The sequence goes on along the minus strand of CM065356.1, from coordinate 5,338,177 downwards.
TTACATGCTGCAGCTTTAAGAGTTGGATTTTTTCCAAATGTCAATATGGTGACACAGATCTGTCGAGCAACAACAATTAAGAGCAATAAGGAATTGCTTTATCACCTTCCAACAATTTCTATGGTTTCATAAACAGAACAGGAGAGGATTATCCTCTCATGAAGTTTCCATTAAGTGGCATTAAGCCTGTTGGCGTCACTGTTAAAGATTAGAATTGTAAAGTCACTTCATTTGGAGTGACTCTGCTTTAGAAATTTAAATTCACTTTGGATCCATAATTCAAAGTGAACCATAACCCAAAACTTATGGATAGGTGCCAAAAGGCATTACAGATGGGGGCTATGCATGTGTCGGACATGTTGCCCATACATTTGTTTACTGTCTTTGTTTAATCTGTTAACATGATGCAACTTTCCATGCCAATATATTAAAGTAAGCTAGTTTACAAGAGTACTGATGTTGCTACCCATGTTACATCTCTTGCTAGTTAGTAATGGTAGGGATAAACCCACCTCCTACAATCACTGTGCTCACTGTTGCTTTCCTATATTTACAAGAAATCTTTCTCATCACAAGAAAAAGAACAAAATAAAGGAGACGATGTTAGATCAGAAGCCAGCAACTGGGACAATGATCCAGGAGAGACTCTAACTTGGTGACAAAAAGATATCTACTGCAGGGAGAAAACAGGCAGATATTTCAGAATTACTCTCATTCACACTCCAAAATATTTTAGCCTAAGCTGTAGGTAGAATATGAAAGAAAGCCATGAATGGTTTATAATTATTTATTTCATTTTCGTTGTGACTTAACATCCTGCTGCCTTGTCTTTCCATTTTGTGTAATAATTTACTTATACAAATAGCGTTTTATTGAACATTCATGTTCCGTGTTAACATCTAACACGTAATAATCTAGTAACTTGCCCAAAATGTTTAGTCTTTGTTAGTATTTAGTTTAAAGAACTAAAGTTGGCCCACTGGTGCTATTCCGTGGCTGTTAGTGATTATGTGTGTTTTTAGCCACTAAGGAGTGGTGTAGAGGATGATAAATCACTCAATAGACCTCTAAAACGTTTGTTCTGCTCACTTCTGAGATGATGGTTACACCCCTGTTGGGTACAACAGAGGCGTAACCCTGTGTTCAAACACAAGGCTCAATAGGATTTAGTATGTTTCAATCAAGAGACGTAAATATCTATTCATTCATCCATTGTACGTGCCTGCTAGTCCTTAAAGAAGTAAACAAAATATCTAAAAAATATTGGGTTTTTTTGTAGATATTTATACTTTGTGCCCTGGCTCTCTACTGTTAAATAATTAATCAAAATGCTCTAATATTTCAAAAGGCGGCCCATTTCAGAATTGTCCAGAGATTTGATTTGATTTTGTAAACCATGAGAGTCATATAACCACCAGAAACCATCACTGTCTTTGTTTGGGAAATGATAAGAAAAACATGTTCAGGTGTGGAAACATCTGTCACTAGGGAAACCTCTCTCAACGGTGGACAGTGCCAGTGTATTGTTTGATGCTTTAAAGTCTCCCATGGCATTTGGGGCTGGGCGAATGCTACAATCCTGCTTTATTGTTTTTCATGTCAATAATTAGAAAATTATGGCGTGAACTAAATTCCTTATTGCTGCTGACAAAAAAGTTCCAGTATTGCTTTAGTTCGGTTTACACCTCTCTTGTCATCGTTTCTGAAGGTGAAGGATAAACTGAAATGTTTCCAAGTAGCAGATTTTATTGATCGTGGGAGTCCTCATAAAGTTGTGTGGTAGAATGCAGAGTTCTGAACATTAAGGCTCTGCATGTGTAGAGGCTTCAAATGATGATGTATCCCTTTGCTATATATGCAAACCAAAAATTTGTCATGAGTCTTTGTTGTTTGTTTGTTTTTCTTTCTTCCTTATTTATGTTTGAAAGATTTTACCATATTAAGTAAATGTTCCTGTGTTCTTTATTGTTGGAAAGTTGCTGCCATTATGTTTATTTCTTGTATCTTGTTCCCTGTATTGTAGTTTATTCTCTTAGATCTGTATTAGACTTTTATTGTGGAGATTATGTCACTGCAATGACATCTGAATTTATTGGAAGACTTTTGGTCTGCTAACAAATTTGTCCACATCTGTAAATGTGTTTTTTTTTTCACTAGGAAACTTTATTTATTGTGGAGAAATAAAAATGGTGTACATCTTCTGCTATTTTCTCGAACAACATTCACAGACTCGAGAACAATGGCTTTGTTCGATATGTGAACAAAACCACAAAAACTTTTCTAAGTTGAATTTTTTTTTTTTTTTTCCCAAGCGGTCAATAATTATTTCAATTATGTTTAGGCAGATATTATTATAATTTGACATTATGTAACAGTAACTACTCTAAAACAGTACTGAAGCAGAATGTTTACAATAACAAGAATCAATATAATGTGGTTTTTAACTGAAATGAGCTCGCATTAACCAAATATTATCGCTGCATTCCTCTTAACGTCTCCTTAGGTAAATATGAAAAAGGATGAATTACATGTTATGGATGAGAGTAGCAGCCAGTGAGGAGATGAAACATAAGCATAGTACTCTAGAGGCCACACAGGGCTTGTTTTATTTAAGGTTGATTTATTTTTCGCAGATAGGTTTCCTAAAAATGTTTGGATGGAATTTGTCAAATTGTTTAGGTTTGTTAAACTCTAACTGGGGATCAACAGCTCCAGGTATTACATTTAGAACAGATAATAAATCAGGAAGGCATTCTTTTCATTCTTTGCAGGACGAAACGGCGAGATGTTATTTGGGAAGAATGGGAATACTTAAGGTGTTAATTTATCGGTGCTTTCGGAAGACCTCTGCTCGGTATTAAATGTCTATCTATTTATCTTTTCCAGTTCACATTTGTTCCTGAGTATCCTGTGGCTGTAATCTCCCAAGTCACTCATAAAACACAGCAGAAGAGCTCCAAAGAAAACTTTACAAGATTAGAAAATAATAATAATAATAAAAAAAACTCTGCATGAGCTCCCATACATTTTAGTGGAACAAAAACAAGCTGCGTGAATGTGATGAAAGCTATTAATAACGTAAGCACAGTTCTCCCAGGTGGTGGGAGCAAGGAGGGGCGTGAATGACCAACAAGCCCTGACCTCCGATTGCTTCTTCAGGGCCTCGGCTCTCTCCCTGTGCAGGAGGCTCAGTTCCGCTTCCAGCTTCTGGCAGAGCTCTTGCAGTAGAATGTGGGAGCTTTCAAAGGCTTGTTTTTCAGCGAGCAAGTTCATCATCTCCTTCTGCGCTCGCGCCGCGTCCTCTCTGGCTGCCGCTCGCTTCCCTTCAGCTTCACATCTGCGTTCGCTGAGCTCCGTTTTCTCGCCTTCAGTCTGAAAGAGATGGAAATTTTGCTTTGTTTGCGCTGCCGCTCATTGATATATTTGCGAAAATCCACAGAGACTGACCTGAAGAACAATGCGATTAAGCTCCACCTTGTCTTTGGCAAGACCTTCGCTAAGAGCAGCCAGCTTAATGAGAGAATCTTTAAGGGTAGAATGCTGACTCTGCAGTTTGATCAGAAGGCTCTCCTGTGCAGCATTGTGACACTCCATCTGTGGAGTCAATCATTCTTACAACAGTCACGCAAACTTCCAAGAGCCACAAATATATATCGAAGGTAAGCGTTGCGCTCTCACGGTCAGAACAGTTTACCTTGTTTAGAGCCAAAGAAAGGCTGGCTTTGTCATCCTCCAACATCTCCTTCTGCAGAGTAATTTGATCCAGAGATTCCTTCACTGTAATCAGTTCCCTCCGCAGATTAGAGTATTTGATCTCAAGTTCCTGTAAAGTTCTTTCCCTGAAATATAAAATATATCAAAATGTAATTCTCACACTATTTTTCTTATCAGATTCTTGATCATGTAAACTTTTCTGCCGTCTTCCATGTTTCCTCCTTTCAGCTCCACACTGATATATCAGCTGTCCAGACAAGGGTAGTAACTAGTTCTATTTACGGTACTCAGATACAGTTATACTCGAGTAATTTTTGGAGGGAAAATCCACTTTTGTGAGTATTTTTCAACTCTGTACTTTATACTTTTACTTGAGTAATTTTATTATGAATACTAAGTGTCGCTACTCTAATTAGAGTAAAATTTCTGGATACACTAACCATTATGAGTAACTTCACTTAATGAAGAACAAACTTATTTTAATAAAAATATTCAGCAGTTGTTAAAGGTTTCATAAGATTTGTTTATGAAGAAATTGATCTGATGATGTCATTTTTAAATATTAAGCAATTAATGATTTGATTAGCTACTCAGTACTTGAGTTGTTTTTTTACCAAATACTTTTTTATTCTTGAGTAATTTCTTGGACAACTACTTTTACCTATACTTGAGTAAAAAATATGTTGAAGTAGTTATACTCTTATTACGTTTTTGATTACCGTATTCTACTTAAGCTCATAAAGTTATCCATCCAAAGCTATCCATCCTCTAAATGTAAAAAATTGAAGATTTTTGATAATGCATTTCATGGGAGTGTAGTCGAGAATAACTGAGAAAATATTCTGCTATAGTAGAAAGATCACAGATCATCAAAAATAGCGCACCAGGCTTATACTTTGCTAGCTTTTCTTTTTTCAGATACTTTAAGCATATGGAATGCTATCAATAAGGCAACACTAGTAGGACACAAAGGATTCTTGTTCTTCTTCTCAAAACAGGTTTCAAGCTGCGTATCGCCACCTACCATAGAGGGGTATGTCAATGGCACAAAATAGACACAAACTGTCAACAAAGCAATGAAAGCCTTTAGAGCAATATGGTGAAGTAAAAAGTATGATTTTGATTTCAAATTGTAATGAAGGTTTTAAGTTTTCCAAAAACAAATTCTACTCAAGTAAAGGAGAAATTCTCAAAAACAGTGCATAAGTACTAAATTCACTTCATTGCTACCCACCTCTGATCACATCTGTTTTAAACCCATCTTCCACAACTGGTTTCCATATCCACTTCTCCAATTTTCATCCTGTCCTCATGTGCCTTTTGTTTCACTCTTTTCCCTCAACCTGTCTTCTTTTCTTTCTCACTTACCTTCATTCATCAGCTTCTGGACGTACTCCTCCCATCGTCTCAACACTGTCCTCACCTCTTAATGCACTTTCATCACCATCCTTAATCACTAACTTGCAGCATGTCCTTTTCAACTCAATCTCTCTTGTCTTGCTAATTGACACAGGTCTTTTCCAGCTTGTTTTGTTTCCAGCAACTCCCAAAATCCCAAAACCTTGAAATATCTCCACCAAAGAAAACTGACAAATCGTGTTGCCTTATGCCAAAATCTTGTTTTTATTTCATTACATATCTTTGGATAATCAACATTTTTTTAAATATATCATGGAAATACTGTAGAAGAAAGGCTACCTTTAAGGAGAAGCATTGCTATAAAAATCATTTAGAATGTCAACTTTCTGACATGTGTTAGCGATCTGAGTTTTAAAAACATGACGCGTAAAATCAATTGGGTTTGACAGGATGTTTGTTATGCAAAGGTCATTGTTTGAACTCAAATGTACCCTCTGCGAGCTTCGGAGTGCTGGCGTGACAGCTGCGTTTCCAGGTCCTCCCTCTGCTGCCTCAGGAGGTCTCGTTGTCTCTGGAGGTCCAGTGACGAACTCCTCAGTACATCCAGCTCTGCTCGCTGGGAGTCCACCTCCTGCTGCAGCCCGCAACGCAGCTTCTCCAGCCTCCCTCTCTCACTGTGGGACACGCAGAACAAAGGAGGCAGAGGAAAACAAAAGAATAAAAGAATGAAGTAATCCAGGGTCACAGAGGACAAGATTAAGATATATGCCTTTTTGCAAAGCTGTACAATATGTGCAACATTAGATTTGTTTTTCTTTTCTTGCAAATACTCATGGAATCCTGTAGGTAATAAAAGGGAAAAGCTGCTTTTTAAAAGTTTACCTGGAGAGGAGCTCCAGTGTGCAGAGTCTCTGGTTACTTTCTTCGAGGCTTTCCTCTGGAGCTTTTTCAGTCTCCTGATGTTTTTCTTGTAATTCCTGGATCATCTGCTCCAACTCGGTCTTCTCATCATTCTTCTGCTGAAGTTGCTCTTTAAATGTGTCCACCTGCTCCAGAGCTTTTGTCAAACGGGCATGCACCTCCTGTGTTTGTATGTGAATGAATCATCATTAGCAAGAAGGATTGACACAACACTTTTATAGAGCATGAATTTGTGATACCTGAGATTCTTTTAGATGCTTAGAAAGTACATTCTGTATAGCCATGAAGGTGCTGTTTCCTGATGGAAACTTGCCACGGGGAAGTGAGGCGGACATACTTTCAGAGTCAGAGTTCTCACCCTGAACCAACTGGAAGTTTAGAAGATTTAAAAAAAATGATGTTAAAAAAACATAATCTAAAAAATAAAATAAAATGTTTGAATCGTTCAAACAGCAGGTAAATTAACTTTTCTTCTGATTGAGAATAGGTTCTGAACTATTCAGAACCTATTCAGAAGGTTCTGACATTCAGAACCTTCTGACAAGGTTCTGATTGTCGGCAGAGTAAGTACATCTAGCAACACACACATGGGCCACATGTCTCTTAGCCTGAAGAAGGTAGTTTGTCAGTGAGTACTACAGTAAATATAAATATTCAACTTAGTGTAGTAGAATACTCAAAAAACTGTAATTGAGTAATAATTATAATTTACTAATATTTTTTACAGGTTGGATAGGAAATAGGCAACCTATACAGTTACAAGGTTAGCTAGTTCTAAACGTGTGGCTGTTTATTGCTGTCAAAGCAACTGCCTACCAAGATGGCTGTCAGTTACAAAGTTCATGGAAGTATGACATCACATGAGAACTGTGAAGCTTCCTTTGTTTCGTTATTCACTTGTGACTGTACTGTCGGCTCCCACTGCTGAATAAACTTTAAAATTGATTCATAAACAGCTCCGTCCATTAGTACTTCTACAAAAAATGTGCTGATGTAAGACGTAGATGGTCTTCTGCGTATGTTGTATGAACATAAACCTTTCATACAAAAGTCTTGTTGCGTCTATTGTATATATGAACAAGGGAAAAAACAATCAGCAAAAAAATCAGAACTGAGATCTAGAACTACTGCGTGCTATAGTCTATGTCATTTTGTACTGACCTGATGTATTTGGTATAAAATGTGTTGCAGGGCTTGAACCTCAGTGTGAGCTCTTGCCAACTCTGCTTTATCCTCTGCTCTCATCATCTCCTAAGCAGGAAAGCATTTAGGTTAGATAAGTAACATGCATGGGACAAGTCTGACATTCCCCAGATTGCAGCCCTCTACACTAGGAAGTTGTGGAGTTCATCAAGCCTGCAGTACAGATTCGAGCCAATTTTAGACCTTATTACTGCCCGTGTATTTCCCTCCTCGAGTGTCCTACCATCTTCTCCAGACTCACACGCATGGTGTGAAGGCTCGCATCCTTCTCACTGTTCTGGTTCTGGAAGTGGTTCAAGGTATCCGTCAGCTCCAAGATTCTAATTGATCATTATGCAAACGAGACACATACAAATAAATATAAAATACACACAGACACACCCACACACACGCATCTCCTCAAACACTGTACAAATTCAAAGATTGGCATGTTATTCTTCTATAATACCATCAACACTATCAAATTCTGCACCTGAAACTGTAGAATTCACAAAGACCTTTGATGATCATATCAAAAGCAGCTTAGATCCGAGATGTTAAGACACCAACATTCTTGGTTGTCTCCTATTTGACGTGTTCGAGAGAGAAAAAAGGACTGGAAAAACACAAGCTAGAAGGAATACAGTCTGCAGATGACACTGTTACATTATTGGAATAGATTCAATGCGAGACCTTCATGTTCTACAAACTCTACTTCTAACACAGTTATGTAATTAGAGCCTTAAACTCATACAAAATGCAGTTTTGATGAAGAAGATGATCTTTGTCAATGATCCTCTTTATGCAATTAGAAAATACAAATTCAGGCTGGTAACACATTCAAGTTGGGAGAGGCACATATGGCATACTTACTAAAGACACTACCATTTTTTTAGTTTGCAAATATAGTTTATAGTTTTGTCCTACCAATGGCTGGACAAAGCTGGACTCAAGGACAGCACAGAGGCTCGTCCTGGCTGCACAGGAACAGGCCCTAAACACCAGAGCAATAGAGGCTCAGATCTACCACACCAGACAAGACCCAAGGTGTAGGTTGTGCAAGGAGGCCCCTGAGACAGTCCAGCACATAACACCAGGGTGCAAGATGCTGGCAGGGAAAGCGTACATGGAACGACATAACCAGGTGGCGGCATAGTGTACAGGAACATCTGTGCAGAATATGGACTGGAAGCCCCGAGATCGAAGTGGGAAACACCCCCAAAGGTGGTGGAGAATGACCGAGCTAAGATCCTGTGGGACTTCCAGATCCAGACAGACACGATGGTGATGGCGAACCAACCGGACATTGTGGTGGTGGATAAAGAACAGAGGAAAGCCGTTGTGGTGGATGTAGCTATACCAAGTGACTACAACATCAGGAAAAAGGAGCATGAGAAACTGGAGAAATACCAGGGCCTCAGGGAGGAACTGGAAAAGAACTGGAAGGTGAAGACCACAGTGGTGCCTGTGGTCATCGGGGCCCTCGGGGCAGTCACCCCCAAACTGGAGCAGTGGCTAAAACAGATCCCAGGAACAACATCAGACATCTCAGTCCAGAAATGTGCAGTACTAGGCACAACCAAGATACTGCGCAGAACCCTCAAGCTCCCAGGCCTCTGGTAGAGGACCCGAGCTCAGAGGATGAAAGAGAGAGAGACCACCCGCAGAGGGTGAGAAGGGAATTTTTATATATATATATATATATATATAAAAATATATATATATATATATATATATATATATATATATATATATATATATATTGAATATATATATATATATATATATATATATGCTGTATATGCAGTGCCTTACAAAAGTATTCAAGTCTCTACCAGCTTTACCTATTAAGAGGGAGAAATGTTCTTCCCATTCTTACTCCCAAAATAGCTCAAGCTCAGTCAGAATGGATCTACAGGGAATAAGTCACATCGGTTTAAAAATGTAAAAACATGCCACAGATTTTCAACCGAACTTTTCAAGGATTGTCATGCATCTATCTCCATCGACTCTGGCCAGAGTACCTAGCCATGCTGAAGAAAATGATTCCCACAGCATGCTGCTTCCACCATGCTGCTTCATAATGATGAACCCTCAAGATCTAGACATACTTATCCATGTCCTTGAGCTGCTTGGTACTTGCAGAGACCTTGACCATGAAAAGTTTGAGCTTGCAACCTGATAAAGTGAAAATGGTCAAGTGAAAATAAAAACGAAGCTAAAAAAAAGGAATATGTGTCTTTTTGCTAGCTACTTTTGCTAAATTCTCATATGTTCTCACACTGCACTGTCTGAAACTTGAAGGTCACACACATTCAACAACGGTTTCCAGCTACGGCCTTGTGACACTCAGTTTTTCCTCATACTCCCTAAATTTTTCTCCGACATTGCATCAAAGCTTTTAATAAACCTTGGATGAGCTGTGACCCATCCTTCCTTGGAAAGACTGAACCTGAGTTTGTAGATCAAGCTGGGTTGGTAAATAATGGTACCAAAAAAGATTAGATTTGTGTTTGTGTCTGTTAAAGACTCAAACAGATGAGCAAATGACAGATTCCTGTTTCTGCATTTTAAAGAATATTTAAGCATCTTTGGGCTTTCAAAGGTTATTAAGTGTGATGTAACTGCATTTAAGAAATATGGGCATGTAGAAAGACTGCTATGGCTTTGCCTGGAGTTTAGTTCAACTTTCTCTGCATCCCAGGAAACCTGAAGCTGCATGGTCTCCTTCAGTTTGTCCTTCAGCTGCATCTCCAGTGCTGACATCTCCGACCCGCTCTTTTCTGGTGCTCTGGTCTCCAAGTTCTGGCATGCAGCATGCAGCAGTTGACTAACAGCAGCACATTCACCTCGCATATCAGACAGCACCCTATTGGAAAGAGTCATATGATTATGAACAATACATAAAAACTGTTGAACTATTGAACTGATATACTGCAAAAACAAAATCTAACCAGGTACTTTTGGTCTAGTTTCTAAAGCAAATGTCTTGGTACAATTGACATAAGACAAACCTAAATTACAAGCATCATTTCTGTATAATATAGGAGCTGTTTTGTATTTGTAATGGAAACTAGACATAAACACTCAGAATGTTTTTGCAGTGCAAAGACAAATGAGCTAAAAATTTCTGAGCCAGAATGTTAATTTAATTAATTTCTTTATCAGGGTATTTTTGAACTGTTGTAAATCATCTGATGAGAAACAGCAGATAATGAGCAACTATTATTAAAGCTAAACACTGTTCTGAACACTTATTATGGTAGTTAAACGCTAAGGGGCTTCCAAGGGTTTAAGAGTTCAAATTCTCCTCTGATAGATGATTTTTACAGTGAATAACGACACTGAGCCATCTGTCCCGGTTGAGGAAAGAATAAGCGGCGAGGGTGGGGTGAACGCTCACCCTGATGACCTGCTCCGCTTTGATCCTTTGATCAGAGACGCTGTTGCAGTCGTGAGAGTGAAACACAGACGAGGTGGGGGCTCTTCGCATACCCAAAAATTGCTGGAGAATTTCTGGCTCCGTGCCCCACTCACCTGTCAGTGAAAGTCTTTAGCTGGGTGAAAGTGCTCCGCAGGGAGGCGGCCTGGCGCCACAGCGCAATGACACGAGCCTGCTCACGACTCGACTGGGAGGCGTACGTCTGCAGACACAACGCCGGGGTCATGAACAAAAAGCATGCAGTAGTTGTTGTGGGTTGCAACGTTTCCATTTTATTGTCATCCCTAAACACATGCAAACGCTGAAACTCCTAGACTCGCCCTGGCACGTTTACAGCTAATTGGATTTCCCTCAGTCCACAGATGTAGAGCATTTTACAGCAAGGAGAGCTGGATTGTTTGCACAATTTTTTCCCCCTCCCTCTCAGCAGCTGGAATGTTTTCACAGGAAACAACAACTCAAAAAAAAAAAAAATGAACAGGGAACGAGAGTAAATTCAAGAAACCGGCTATGAATGGAATTCCAACCCCATGTGAACCCGGCAGGAGTTTAATTGTGCAATTTTTTAGCACTAAGGGGTGAACTTGAACTTTCCCTTTGCCTTTTAAGTTCAAGCCCTTCATTTAAGTGCTCCCTCCCCCAACCTCTTTCTCACTGCGCAGGCGAGTATGAAACTGCTGAGCATCTTCACGGACCTTCCTTAAGCTCTCCATTAGGCCCTTGTTGACAATGTCTACTTGGTCCAGTTGTTCCCGTAGCAGAGAGTTGACTTGGCTTAGGTTGGCACTCCTGCAAACACCATGTCATATCAAATAACAATAATAAAAAAACACTCTCTTGAAGCTTCTCTAAGTAGAATGCATTTAGACGACAAACATGTGTGGCAATGTGTCAAGTTACATTCAGTATCAACCAGATCTGACAGATTACAAAATCTTCACAGAGTTCTCTCCGACTCTGCCCACGCTGATATAATAAAGTCTGCCACATGGTTACTCCTATATTTAACAGTGTGAGAGGCGGCCAAGTACACTTTTGGCTTTATGGGATGATGCAATGTTTACATGAATGTGAAATGTGGGGAATGGATGGGATTAAGTTTCAAGGTTGTGTGTGAAAATTACATTTAGAACAGACTTAACATGTGCAATGCTTTGCAAAACTATTCATACCCTTTGAAGTTTTTCCCATTTTGTTACAAGTGGAAACTAGTGTGTGTTTTATTTGAATTTAATCAGAAAAGCAGCATGAAGCAGTGCATAATTGTGAATTTGAAAGAAAAGTATTGTTAGTTTTCAATATATTTTTTTTACAAATATATTGACCAAGACATTTTTATTGTATGCAACTAAATTTAAGAAGGAGTAATATTTTAGGCAATTTGGAAAAGGAAAAACAAGTTTATGCAAGGTTTATTTAATATTAGGCTCCATAGTTGCTTAAAAAACAGAGATGTAACTACATTACAACTGCTGCTGATGTTAAGCATTTAAGCATGTTTTAAATAACTGAATGCATGCTACTGTTGAACACAAAAACATGAGGAGTTTCTTTATTAGGAAAAGCACAAAGTGCCTGTCACTCACCGGCTCCGCTCCTCCTGCAGCAGAGCCGTCTGTTTCTGGATGACAATGTTAAGATCTTGCTCAACACGCTTCCGAAGATCAGTTGAGTAGAGGTAGGCCTGCAGAGGAATATAAAAACACACTGACCTTTACCACTGGCAAACTGGTAACATTTAGCTATTTGGCAGCAGCTAAAGGTCAGCTTTTAACTGACATTAGTCAAGAAACCTTGGGCAGATTATGGATCTACATTCACTTTGGTAGATAGACTGACTCACAGACTAAACTAAGTAAATGTGCAAACCTAATCAACAGAGAAATTTTTAAAATCATCATTATTTATTGTCCTAAGTGGAAAGGTTTGCAATAGGTTCTCTATAAATTACAGAATAATAATTAAGGACTCAACTAATACTAATATTAATAATGGTTTACAGATCCCTTTGAATAAAAACAACTGGAACACACAAAATATATGTTGATAATGATTATTCTTGATTTTGATTTTAGTATACAAAACACAATGTTTATTGTTTTCATAAGTGGTTATTGTGTTATGTTTTTCATGTATAGCAATTTGAACTGCCTTGTTAATGAAATGTGGTATAGAAACAAACTTGACTAACAAAAAGGAAACAGAAAAAGGACGTGTGTTTCAAATGACTATCTAATCATAGAACTGTTTTACTCATTGACTGATTATAAATATCTGCTTTTGGGGTCTGAAATAAGGCAACATTGATTTTGATAGAAGAAGTAACAATAAATGGACACATATTTATGTAACCCTGAAGCCGAATTATAGTAATTATTATTTTAAAACAATGCAGCTGTAATGGTATAAATCAATGCATTTCATATCATTTCACTATCTGCTTACTGTCAAACAATTTAATATGCTACATGATCATTTGAAAAACACCCAGACCATATTAACATAATCCAAGTGTTTCACAAATTAAGTTTCCATGGTTATCCCACTTCTAAATAACCTCAAATGGCATCAAGCATGTATTTCTACTTAAAACCGATTCATAGGTGAATTAGACAGTTTCATCTTTTCTGACTCCAGCAGTTCTCCGATACAGTGTGAGTGTGAGTATGGTGCTGTGGCGGAGTAGGACCTAAATGCAAGAGCGTCAGAGGCGGAGAGTTGTTTATGAATAGTTAATGAAGAAATAAAGAACAAAAAATCAGAGGAACACAGGGAGCCAGAGCACAACAAAAAATAATGGGAGGAACCAACAAGTGTAACCTGGTTGTAATTCTCTTTTGTTATAATTACACAAAATGTCTTTTTTTTTGTTATTTGTATTGTTCCTTATCTTACTGAAACACCTCTGTCATTGTTTTAACCGTGTTACTTTAAGATCGGAAGCCCCTCCTTTTTATTTCTTCTTCTGTGGTATTGTCTTTAAATTGTTTGCGCCCCTTAGACACTCCCCTTTTGTCATGTTGTCTCGCGGGAGAGGTGTGTGCTGTTTATTTTTCCATCTATATACATTCAGTTTATTTATAGATATATTAAGTTAGTTTTTGTTATATACTTTTGTTTTGTGTAGGACTTGGAGTGGGTGGCCTTTAACATGGTTGTTTGGTCTTTGTATTCTCATCAGAAATAAACCGAGAATCATCCGCTTGAAATATAAACTGTGTCACGGTCCATTCACTCGATAACCAGCACAACGCAGAAAAGGATCTGGTTACACAAGGACTGACTGTAAGTAAACTGGGAGGTTGATTACTGAACAAGGAACAAGATGGCTGATAGAAACGGGATGCAGGTGTGAAGGGAGAGAGCAGAAGGCAGGCTGAGGAGTGAGAGAGAGGGAGAGACAGAAAGACAGGAAGAGAACGTGGCAGCAAGGAGCGAGGGAGAGAAAATATGGGAACTTGGAAAATGAATCTAAGCATAACAAAGAATTAGTAGACACCGGGAATAAACAATTAAACTAGAATCACTAGTTTAATTGAAGAAGTGAACCACAGTAAAGCAGACTAAATTTTAGTGAAATGTGAGACATAACTTTATGTTCTTTTTCTTTCTTTTTTCTGAGGCAAGTGAAGTCAACATGTCATTAGACATTGTTCTAAGTTCTTCTGTGTGATCCTGGTTCAGTTGTCAGTGCTCTCAAAGGGATTTTGTTAGCCTGACCGCTCCTGGGAAAGTTCATCCACTTTTCCATTTTTTCTTTATTTGTAGATAATGGCTCTCACTGTGGATCGATTGAGTCCAAAAGAAAAGTTCAAGACTTCTCACTTGTTATTAAATGTATTAGATCAGGGCATGATGTGTTGCTTTTTGAGTTCTCTTGGCTAACTTCATGTTGTCAGACATGCTGTATTTAAATGATTTCTTGTTTCTACCGCTGTGTTCAAGTTATTTTGGAAGTCTGAGCTCGGAGGTGGGAATGATGTAATGCGTGTTAAGAGCGTTCTAGTTGCAAGTAGGAAAACAGTGATACTGCAGTAATAAAACATAATAATTAATAGTAAGCTTGTGGTGCAGCCAGTGAAATGGAAGTAAGAAGAAATGTGACTTATCACAGTTAATTAATAACTAAAGAATTGTGCAGATAAGATTCAAACAGCATTACAGTCAAAACATAAATTACTCATATGCCTGTAAAGCTTAAAGGATTTTTTTGTTGTTGTTTTTAACCAATCAAACATTTTCAAGTGACACAGTCATCAAATGTCTTGAAAAGCTCATCCCCCAAGTGAAACAGTCAGAATACAACTCAAAACATGTCAAAAGATGGCCAGTAAGGGTTTGACTGCTACAATGCCAGTGAAGATTTTTACTTAATTATTTGGGAGGTTTTTGACACCATATGTTCTTAAAAAGAGGGGAAATGAGCCAATTTTTTTCTAACTTAATATTTTTCATATTGTTTCTGGATACTGTTGCTCTCTTTTCCATATTAGAAACAACATTATTGGCAGAGTAAAAATAGCGTCTGGTTTGATATCAGAACCAAACATAGTGAAAAAAGCATTCAGCTTCTATGCAGCACAGATCTGGAAGAAACTCCCAGAAAACTGCAAAACTGTCAAAACACTGAGTTTCTTTAACTCAAGACTAAGCCCCCCACCAGTTTAGAGTTGCTTTCGACCCATAATAACTGAAACACTGACCAACATTTTTGATAAATATTGATGATTTTGATGATGGGACTCGACAAAATGTAATGTTTGTTACTGGGTTCTCAACTGATGACTGTATGATGTTTAATGACTTTTCGTTTCATGATGTAAAGCACTTTGAACTTCCTTGTTGGTGAAATGTACATAAAAAATTGATTTTTTTTCTGCTAGTAAACATTTGAAAATTCTTTTTTGTATTTTTTTGGAGTTAAAAATTCCTGATAATTTATTTCGATGCACTAAAATATCATTGCACTTTTTTATTAGGACAGTTGATGAAGTGGCTCTTGTGGATAACCATTATCTTCAAGATAATACCTATCTATTATCTTGTAGATAATCTGCAAGATATCTATTATCTTGTAGATAATCTGCAAGATATCTATTATCTTGTAGATATATGCAAAATATTTCTTTTGCATCTTCTTTTGAATGAAGATGCAAAAGAAAAAAAGCACAAATCTTTAAAAGAGCAAACACTTTTACTCAGCACTCTCTTCCTAATCTCTATTACTAAACATTACCAAGAAATTAAAAACCTGATTTAAAATCCCATTTAAAGGGGCCAAAACAAGCTGTAGTTAGAAACAGAAATAGTTAAATTACTGAAGCAAAATAAAATGTTTACGAAACAAAACTAACTTTAGCCAAAAATAAAGCACACCAAACCATGCACTATATTTGTCAAATAATTTCAGTCAGTGAACACAGATACATAGATGATTGTATGATGTTGGTGTCAATATGTTATATTCTTTTCAATCAATGCATTTAAAATGATTTAAATATCCTTCTACTTCTCACAGTAGTATCTCAGATTCTCTCATGTATCTTAAAATCCTGATGTCTTGTAACCCCTCAACCTAATACGCCCTCGGCTCCCCCTGCACCACCCACTCTCTGTGTTTGTGCCAGACACCCTGTCCTCACTAATAGAAACCACATGGCCCCAGAGCACTACAACACATTGTGTGCCTCCAACTGCCCTTGCTGACTCCTCATGTACAAAGAGAGGAAGATTGAACAAGAGGGAGACCCCTCCCCTTCAAAACACTCCAAACCACCATCTAAACCTTTCAAATCAGTCCCGAAACCCTCCCCCCCCCAAACCCCTTCTATACTCTCTTCTGTAACTCGTCTCTTCTCGGGATGCTTAATATCTCCAGCAGGCTCCAAGAGAGCCAAGACAATGGTCTCACTGTTCGACACTGGACTCAATGACGTTGCCAGCATTATTCGCACATTTTCATATGCCCTTTTTCAGACATTTACGCTACAAATTACATTAGGTGCTATCACGCACTTGGCCTGAGGCTGAGCTGTTTTTCTATGAGGACCCAGAGAGCATAAGAGCAATGTTTACTGCCCGTTGTTGAGGTGACAGCCACGGGGAATGGGTAGGGAGGAATAACAGGGCGGTGTTTGAAATACACAGAAGTTCGGCAGCTGCAGTTCAAAAAGGGACTCCTGGAAACAACAGTTGTGTAAAGAGTCACTGATTGTGCGTGTTTTGGAAAAGCTGTAGCAATAACACTGACTTGTTGACAAGCCCACACTTTATATACAGTATGTACCTTGAATGGTTAGGATATTTAATTCAAGAATTGTCTTTTGACTTCATGTATTTGAGGTTTCGGAACAACATCAAAAAAAAAAAAAAGATTGCCCAATACAAAAGAGAATAAAAACATCGGGAAAGCAATCAGTTAGTTCCAATAAGACTCAAAAACAATCTTGGAATAATCCAACAATGTAGTACACTATTAACAGAAGTATGATAAATACATAAAATTAGGCTTTGCTTGTTACCACCATGAAGGGATATAAAAGTTTTAAAAACTTATGGTGCACCAGTTTAAAGTCATTTTTAACGAGATGGGTTGTTTTGTTGTTGCTGATGACTCAAGCAGGCAGGGGAAAATGGTGTTGAGATGACTTAATAAAAAAATCAAATGGGAACTTACAACAGAGACACAGAGGGTGGGAGGGGCATGGCAAGATGACCACAGAACATCAATAAGACTGACTGAAGATCTAGGATTACAAAGCGATGGAAACAGGAGAGGCTTAATTATCAGAATGAGTCACTTTTTGATTGAGAAAAACATGAAAGGTCATGGCATGGAAACTAAAATAAATCTTATAAAGGTAAAAAAAATGTTTAGAATTTTATTTAGCAAGAATTATTTCTATGAAGTATCTGGCTACAGGCGGGCTGCACAGTGGCGCAGTTGGTAGAACTGTTGCCTTGCAGCAAGAAGGCTCTGGGTTCGATTCCTGGCCCCGGCCTTTCTGCATGGAGCTTGCATGTTCTCCCTGTGCATGTGTGGGCTCTCTCCGGGTACTCCGGCTTCCTCCCACAGTCCAAAAACATGACTGTTAGGTTAATTGGTCTCTCCAAATTGTCCCTAGGTGTGCATGGTTGTTTGTCCTGTGTGTCTCTGTGTTGCCCTGCGACAGACTGGCGACCTGTCCAGGGTGAACCCCGCCTCCCACCCGGAACGCCAGCTGGAGATAGGCACCAGCAAGCCTCCCGACCCCACCAAGGGACAAAGGTCCCAAGAAAATGGATGGATGGATGGATCTGGCTGCAGGCCAGCTACTAGGAATAGAAGCATTTTTCTAATTGTCACTCCAAAACATTAATATTACATAAGTTATATATTTATAACAATATGAAAGGCAGTTTTACCATATCCTGTTTTCATACTGGAAACATTTAATAATGCAGTATGTCATTTTAATTTAATATTATGTCTTTTTTTGTTAAAAAACATATTTGTTAAAATTGTCACTATGTCGTCACATGAATTTGTGAAAAGATTGATCTCCTCCATTCATCCCTGAGCTGCTATTGTTGTCTAAAGAAATGCACCACTCCTGGTCAAATACAACCAATCAGAGCCATGAGGAGCGCTGTCAATCAAGCTCATGTATTCCATGCTCAATGCGCTAAAGATGGAGAAACAATTTACTGTTATAAGAAAACCTTTTATCTGCCATCATTAATGGCCATGCTAACTAGTCTTAGCATTCACAACAGGATGGACTAGCTGCAGCATAGCAGAGAGCAAGGTGGAAAGGTAGAGGGTGGATGATAAGAGCTGCACAAGATTGTGACTCACAATGCTAAGACCCGCCTCCTAGCTCTGACTGGTTGTTCTAGTTAGCACTGGGAGAAGTGAGAGGTGCTCAATTTTTTTCTCACAGACTATTTGTGCCATACTGTCATGACAGAGAGACACAGTTTCAATAAATATGTAAAAAAAAAAAAAACTTTTACATCCTGCAGCTTTAAACAGTATTTAAGAATTGGATCTACTATGATGAATAACATGTTGCAAGCAGGGACAATTAGACACTAGGAGGTGCTAGAGCACCAGCCCTTTTTGCTCCGAACCAAAAACATGCCCTTTTGAAATCTTTTTCAATTTATAGTGTAAATTATGTGGCCAAAAGTAGCATTTCTGGATTTAAAAGCCTATAGTATTGGTGCCTTACATATTTGTAATTCTGCATGACATAATTCCATTTCCATTTGAGTACCTGCCCCCCAAAATGCCTGTGCATGCCTCTGGTTATAAGGTATAAACTAGAACAGTAACTTTCAGCTTAACACAGGTTTAAGTATTCTTTGTATTTTGCACGCCTCCCGAAATTAAAGTAGTGAAAACAGAATGTCTGGATGCATCACTCAGTTCCACACCGGGTGGGTCATGCAGTGCAAATTGTCAGGAGAATTTCTCAAATCAATAGCATAAAGAACGTTTTGTGCACTCGGTGACCAGGTATCCTCGGCAACTCATAAAGGTCTCCGCCCTAACTCGGTGTGGAGGGTTGTTTGTCCTTTTTCATGCACGGCAGCACCAGCGTGTGAGCGTCTTGCCAGAGCCTCGCCCCAATTCCACACACCACAGAGATGACGCTTTTTTATGGTTTCTTTCCCCCTTCGGCAGTAAAGCATGAGGCCGGGGCTGCTGCAGATTAGCCATGCTCTGTGCAGGAAGCTCCCAAGGGGGGGCGCACTAACAGTCCTCCGTGGACAGCATCGTTTCACTTGGTTGTCTTGCATCACTAAACCGAATCCCCCCGCATCACTCGATGAGCGTGACCTCACTGTTTCTCACAACACACCCGTCAAGTGATGACTGTAAAGGCAAAAGAGAGAAACCAATAATCTCAGCATTCCATCTGCCTTGACGCAGGGGGGCTTACAGGACTTAGCGGGGGCCCAGAAGTGTGCTTGCCGAGCCCTAAGCTATTTATGATCTGCTTCAGAGTACAATTAGTTTTGAACAGCCTCGACGGCTCCCTTAAGTGAGCTGAGCCCGATCCCATGAGGTCACCAAGTGCCATACTGTAATAATATTCAATACACAATTCATACAAAAACAGCCCTTTAAGTCATGGTGTGTTTTATGCCGCCATATGTTAGCTAGGGTTCCTTTCTCTTTTTACATTCTCATGTGTCATTTTCTTGAGCGCAAGACTCTTAGGGCCATTAAAATGTGGTTTGCATTAGGTTTTTATATTTCTTGATATTTATGATTTGTGCCACTCCTTGTATTGTCTCTTTTGATAAATTTTTCAAACAACATCAAGGGCTAATCCTGCTTTGATTCAACTGCCAACAAGCAACAAGAGAATCATTTTAAAGGCCCTTGTGAAAGCTTTGGTGTTTCAGCCAAAATGTTCTGCCTTGCCCATGTGGAAGATAAAAAAAAAAAGAAACCAATCCATCGAGTTAACAAGTCGTGATTACAATATTCTCTTACAGATCTGATAACGGTCCAGTTTATCTAAACACTGAGCTGGGTTTAATGAAAAGAGCAGATCTGTGAAGCTTTTCTAATTTTTCCCCTCGTCCTCTCCAAAAAACAAATCCATGTTTTTTCATTTTATTTTTTGTATTGCTGTTTCCAGGGACACTCAGAAAGTCATCAACAACATCGGTTCCCTTTCTTTCTGTCAGACTCTCCAAGGGTGACATCTGGCCGAGGTTTGCAGTCGGCATGCAAAGGGTTACAGCTGCAATCGTTTTCTCTGGCTTGGCCTGAGCCCAGAGGCTTAATAAAGGGAATTAATGGAGTGCACTATCTGTCAGATTCCTAAACACAGCTGGAGCGGATGTTCATCGCCCCCAAGCAGCCCGAAGAACTTACTATCCTACTTGAACAACATAACCCCCTCCTTTCTTCCCCCATATTGTCCCCTGGGTGCTGACTCCGCAAAGGAACTCCAGCTGATTGTGAAAGCTGTTTATGTATCATCACTGACTATAATTACACAATGTGGGATAACAAACAGAGAGAGTGGAAGGAGGGAAGGAGGGGGTAACTGTTATGAGCGTGTCAAAATACAGTGAGCCTTTTGGTCATGGATGGTAACAGCTGCGGTAATGATGTGCAAACGGTACAAATAATCAATGTAAATATGGTGAACTAATAATACGTGCTGCACACTCACGAGCACGTGGCCAGTGAATCCTGTGGCATTTAACAGGAATGGCCCCCATCTAAGACAATGCTATAGAGAACCCACAAAGGCAGGTCATCCACTCAAGGTTTCATATGTTTTAGACATGTTTAAATAACTAGAAAGTATGCTAAATGCTTGACTTTAAAGTCGGGTAATTTGAGAAGTCTTATATAAAAGGCTATATGTTCTACTGAACTGCTTTTAATAACAAAGTGAAGCTTTTAAGCCTACTCTCAGAGGAGAAGGTAACTTATTTTTACTATTCACATCGACAGATGTTTTGGACCTGTTCCAGTTAAACTGCAGCCTAAATGAACTGGACTGATAAGAAAAACAAGCTGGAAACAGACGAGGGTGGCAAGATGAAAGAAGACAGAGGAAATTACTAAAACTTGACTTTATCTACTTCTGTTTGGTAGGAATCTTCTGAAGAAAGGATGGGGTAAAACAATTCTAGAGCGCACTGGGCAAATGGCAATTGGTGTCAGGGATGATTCCTCTAAAATCATCTTTATCCACCTGATTGTAATATTGCAGTGTTTTGCAGGCAGTAGGCTGTTTCACATGAGAAAACAAACACTGGTCTATCTGCAAAAGAAACACAGGATACAGAAACATCAGGCTATGCAACACAAACTAGGTCAAGGTTTACCCTGGCTCAGCAGCAGTTTTCTGGGGTCACCAGAGATCACGAAGAGTGACTTACCAGGCATGTAGGAATGCTTTCAGAGTTCAAGTTTGAGCTTAGCGGTATCGAGGTAATAGTTCTCTGACAGCTCAAAGACTGGGGGATTTGGTATGATATATATTTCCAAATGGTCACAATTTTTATAGCAGATAGTTGTCGACTGGCAAATATCAAACCTCAATACTGTTTAGGTTCTAGAAGGCCATGTTTCCAACAAAGACATGACATTTAAACATTTTGTGAAATTTCTGTATTATTTGGCTTTTTTGTGATGAGCTAAATGTGGAACTCTATACCACCTTTACAGTGCCTCGCTAACATTGCTATAAACTTTTCCTAAACTTTGAATGTTATGCAACAGATCAACTCAAATTAGCAATTTCACAATTCTGGCCTCTAGGGTGGCAACAGTAACGCAAAAGAAAAGTTATAGGATAACCTGTTTCTCGGTCTTTGATGGGAAACAACAAACATGTAGTATACCTTGCTCTGGTGAGATGACCTAAAATGCGATATGTGGAGAGAATCTAACCCTGCGAATCACTCTGAACACACTGTTCACACGGTGAAGCATGGAAGTGACTTCATCTTGAAATAGGGAAAATCCAATGACGAATTTGTAGCAAGACTTGAAAATGAATGTTTACAGATGCTCTCCGTCCGGTCTGACTGAACCTGAACTATTTTGTGGACAAGTCAGTACATGGATGTACTGACTTGTCCACAAGTTAAGAGGCAAATCCAAAAACTCTTACATCTGTGATAGCAGCAAAAGGTGATTACACACAACGCGACTCAGGGATTTCATACAGCGCATTTTCAGATGACTTGTGTGAAAATGTGATGTGAAAACCATATAGCATTTTGAAGTTATGACCCATGTAGTTTGGCCTGTCACATAAAACTATTAAAATACATTCAAGTTTGCGGTTGTAACATTACAAAGTGTGAAGCAAATTAAGAGTATACATACTTTTGCAAGACACAACTGTGTAAGATTATGCTGACTGAATAGACTACTGTTTAACTAAGGTCAGATAAAAAACTGGAAACAACTAACCTGGACTATTTCAGAGTTAAAAATAAAAATCAACCTTAGAAAACTAGCTGAGTCTAGTTTTCTAAGACTCAGCTATTTTTATGTTATTTGTTTATGGCTCTACTTATTAGGAATTTATACCAGCATGGAAACATATCTGGAAATCAGTCATAAACACAGTGGGCAGACATTACTACACATCTCTGGGCTTGTAAAAACTACTAAATCAGATTCAAGGTTTAGCGTCATCTACAAACATAAGAAACACTTGGTTGTTTTATTTATATTTAGTATTGTTAAAAGCCATCTAAAAATACCAACAACATAGGTGAATGCATTTAGATCTGCTAACTGCAGTAGCAGAATGAGGGCAGTGTTGTCACAAAATAGGTGCTTTATACCCAGTGAAAAACGATCTTTTTCTTCAAAGGTCTCAGGGGAGAAGGCCAGCGACCTTCATAATTTTCTTCCTAAACAGCTGCCGCTACATGGAGCAGCAGCCATGGGAGGCAGTGAAGGGAGACGCCAAATATCAGGAGCAAAGGGGGTCGGAGTCTGAGCAGACCACAAGGAGACCCTTCATATCCCGCTTGTTTCTCTTACTTGAACTTACAAACACATGTATCCTGACATATTCTCAACATAGATGCACAGATTGTACATCTACCACATTCAATCACTCACATAAACATAGAAAAATATGTTAATTTGCATAAGTGCACTAATTAAAACATGAGTGTGTTCTGAGTTAATCCCTTCTTTGATTTCGCACAGGTACAAATGTGCATATATTCATACCCAAAAGGCTTTCCCTGTTAAAGAGAGAGATGTGCTGCAGTGATGTTTACTGTGATCAAAACAGCATGGGTACACTGAACTCTAAAAATGCAAATAACATTCCACAATTTAACCTTGGCCTAAAAAATCCTTGCTGCCCTGTGTTGCTCCTACCCTCTCTGTGAGACTGGTTTGTTTGACTAGTGGCTGGTCGTCGTCCATCTGGCCGGGAGAAGAATGCTCCCTCAGGGCACCGCTCTCTTCCAGCTTGCTAACCTCAATGCTCTCACCTGGTTTGGAGAAACAGATCCAAGCGTACAGAGGTGTCAGGCTTTGCATGTGACGGTACCTGATATAGCAAAGTGAGAGGCAGAACTAATGCAATATATAGTCAGTGCTTTTGTCTGGGAAGGACAAGTGAAGCTTGCTTCCTTACCAGCAGGCTGTTCAGCAAGGTTGCGGGCGATGATCTGACAAATGTGAGCGGCGATAGGGATAGAAGTGGCTCCAGATTCTTCTGCATCCCCTTGAAGTGTCAGACTTCTGTCTCCTGAGCTACTGTCTGACTGAAGCAGAGTCTTCTCCAACTTCTACAATGACATTACACTCAACATATCACTTAAAGGGGAAGTATTATGTGTTTTCCAGGCATATAGTGCCATTTTGTAGCACAATCAAAGGTTAACTGTAAACTTCAGTTATAAAATTGCTGTATACATCAAAAATAACTTTAAAAAATACTTCGTAATTTAATGCCTTGAAATTGGGCCTCTGTCTCTTTAAAAACTCCTGCTTTCTCTGAAACTTCGCCTTCAAGAAGTCATCACAACATGGCTCCTCTATTAACCCTCTAGCAACATTATGATAGCATTTCACTGAGAAGTACGGTAGATTGTATAATGAGCTCAGCTGATGCGCAGTTCCACCAGGTGTTTGCTAATTGCTGCTGACTAGTCTGAAGGAGCTCAGTGGGGGAGTACCAGGGGAGAGTTGCTCTGCAAAGCGGAAGTTTGGAAACTGCAGCTCTGATGAAGATTTTTGTCCTCTAAGGCAATATTTGGCTCACCCAGGTGTTTTGCACAGTGGTTGCCACGGAGATTGAAAGATTTCTCAAACATGCAGGAAAGAATAAAAGCAATACTCCAGGTATATTTCTGATGAGGGAAAACATTATAACATGATGCAAAGCTGAAAAAAGGAGTGTGAAAAACCAACTCATTAGCATTCATATTAAACTCTTGCATTCATGTTTTGTTTTTGTTAAACGACTTTCCAGAACTTAATTTGTACCACTGTTTGTGGCTCAAGACATGTTGACAAAAGCATTTTTAATACAAGTGATACATGTTAAATTCTACACAGTGTCAAATTTGTTTGAGTCCTGGGGTAATATAACAGTCCTAAACACTTCTGCTTATACTGTCTGTATTGTTTGCACCTCAATTTGTTTGCTTTACAACACATTAATCCTTCCAAATGATGCTCTTTCAACAAAAGATTAACCTAATAAATGTTCCTTTTATGTATAAATTCCTTTTATGTGTAAATTCCTTTTATGTATACATTACATACTGTATAAGGACATTGAGTGCCACAGCAGTTTGAGCAGGCGCCCCATATTTAGAGGCTTTGAACCTTGACACTTCAACCTTCCTCCTGGGTTCCTATGCCTGTTATGTTTATTTTTGAGTTTTTTTGTGTGTGATCCTGTTCCCTGTGAGTCTCTGCATCCCAGGTGTGTCTCGTTCTCTTGATTCCCCCTCTGTGTATTTAGTCCCACCTGTTGTCTTTGTTCCTTGTGGGTCCTTGTCTAAGTTTGTCTTTCATTGTATGTCAGTTGTTTTCATGCCAGTAGAACTGTATAGTCCTGTAGTGTTGGCTCTCGTTTTCAGTCCCGTCATTCAGTATCTACCGGTATTTAGCTGTGTGCTAGTTCTCTGCCGTGCCGCCTGGTTTGGACTGTGTGAGCATTTTCATCATTAAACTAATCATCATCATCATCATCACCATAACCTGGGTCCCTGCGTCTCTCCTCACCTCAAACCACCACCACTTGACAATGTCACATGTCTTTCCCTCCTTTTTAAGGGAAACAAAAGACAATGTCAGGTACTACCCAAAATTATTATAGATAGATTTATGTCTAAACTGATTTTCTTTCAACTAAGGAGTTCATTTCTGCCAAGAAATTAGATGATTATGCAAAAGAATTATGCCTCTTTTTTGAAAGAGGCATCTTAAAATTGATTTATATTCTTCTCTGTAATCAGTGGAAATATCTTTATTGGCATGACAACAATCAAACATTTTTTTTATGATTGCTTCTCAGGTTTTTCCATGTTTCCACTGATATTTTCTCCCTCCACCGATTCTCTTCCAGATTCAACTCTGGCTCAGGCACTCTACAACATCGATATTATTTCTATACATTTTAAGTAAAAAAGAAACGTGCCAATAACAACATCTAAATATTGTTTAAATTCAATTTTCTTAGAACTGCAGAGTTGCCAAGGAGGTTTCTGTAGGGAAAATCCTACATGGCAAGTTCCTCTGTGAGTCCAGGTCAAACTCCTGTAGGCTCTTTCAACTTTCAGAGTGTCTCCATAGATGCTTGGCATCTGGTTTCTCAAAGTCCTATGATAGGCTACTCTTCTTTAAAACATTACTTTAGTTCATCCATCCATCCATCCATCCATCCATCCATTTTCTTCCGCTTATCCGGGGTCTGGTCGCGGGGGCAGCAGCTTCAGAAGGGAGGCCCAGACTTCCCTCTCCCCAGCCACGTCTTCCAGCTCCTCCGGGGGAACCCCAAGGCGTTCCAAGGCCAGCCGAGAGACATAGTCCCTCCAGCGTGTCCTGGGTCTTCCTCGGGGCCTCCTCCCGGTGGGACGTGCCCGGAACACCTCACCAGGGAGGCGTCCAGGAGGCATCCTGACCAGATGCCCGAGCCACCTCAACTGGCTCCTCTCGACGTGGAGGAGCAGCAGCTCTACTTTGAGTCCCTCCCGGATGACCGAGCTTCTCACCCTATCTATAAGGGAGAGCCTGGCCACCCTGCGGAGGAAACCCATTTCGGCCGCTTGTATCCGTGATCTCGTTCTTTCGGTCATGACCCCAAAGCTCATGACCATAGATGAGGGTGGGAACGTAGATCGACCGGTAAATCGAGAGCTTCGCTTTTTGACTCAGCTCTCTCTTCACCACGACGGACCGGTACAGCGCCCGCTTCACGGCAGACGCCGCCCCAATCCGCCTGTCGATCTCCCGCTCCCTTCTTCCCACATTCGTGAACAAGATCCCCAGATACTTAAACTCCTCCACTTGAGGCAGGACGACCCCCCTGACCCGGAGAAGGCACTCTACCCTTTTCCGGCTCAAGACCATGGCCTCGGATTTGGAGGCACTGAGCCTCATCCCGGCCGCTACTTTAGTTCAGCGGTTCCTAAACGTCTTCCCTGGGTGTTTAATGATGAACACACAGCGTTCATAATTGGGTTCTTTGGGGGTGGGGGGTTTCCTTACCACTTCGTGGGCCCGTCACCCCCTCAATGGCACAGCGCCTTCTAGGGGCGCACCCCACAGTTTGGGAATCTCTGCTTTAGTTCATTGATGTTCAAAGACATGCATTTCTGCACAAGTCTTGTAAGGTTCTATCACAGCATTTAAGTCAGGTTGGGGTCTGGACTTTTGACTGGCCCATTGGAGTAGTTTGCTGCACTCCGAAAATGCCAGTATCTGAAAACATGGTCACACCTTCTAAAATTCAATTTCATAAAATAAATAAGTTGCTTCCTAATTCCTACATGGTGTTTTGTCATAAACAACTTTATCATTTTAGGTTTACATTTTGTAAAAAAAAATTGAGACTATGGATTATTTTTGGTACAATTATCAATAACTTACATTGTTTTAATTATATATGAGAGGGTCTATTTTTTATTTCCCATGATAGTGGCAGAACTCTAATATATTTCTGTTCTATAAATTATACTGCTTTTTCACCCTAACAGTATTACTAGCAAGTTTTTAATAAGCATGTATACTTTATTATTTAATTTGCCTTTGGGATTAATAAAATACTTTTGAATTTGAATAAAGTTTTTAAATCATTTAAATTATACCACGTTATGAACTCAATTAAAGTGTTTACATTTAGAGATTTAGGAGAGAAAAGGCTGGAGTAGATCCAAAGAGAGGAGGAAAAGAAAAGTGAATCAGATAAAAGATCACTATTATAAATGTATCACTATTATAAATGTTCTACAACTAATGATAAATTAGTGAAGCAAATTTCTGCTGGCTGCACACTAATGCACACTGTACTGGATTCCTATAGCCAGGGCTAATATCTTTCATTCCTAGTGATATCCACAGTAACAGTGAAAACTATTTTTCAAATATGTACTGATGCAGTACATGATGCACATGATGATGCATGCACAGTACATGATGCATGATGCATAGTGATGCAGGACTGCTTTTTAAAATAATAGCAGTCCTGCATCACTAACCAGGTTAAACGCTGGATATTTTTGGTAGAAACAAGCAGAGGCTGTAGTTGAATAATAGAAAACCAACAGACTCAAAAATCATGACATGCATGCTGCTGATTCTGAGTAACTGAATCAAGTTGAAAGGGACGTGTTCAGAAATATTAGTAATGTGGAGATTAATCAATTAGATCATTCATTCCATGAAAAAAATAGGCTCCAAACAGGCAGACCTTATTTAAGGATAAAGTGGAACATGCTGGTTATGGTGCATTCCTCTGGGTTGTTCCACACATTGTTCATAGGAACAGTGTGCTACGATTAAAAAGTTGATTGGAGAAGGTAAAACATAAAAATGTGCAGAAAGTAATAGGCTGCTCTGCAATTTTCTCAAATGCTTTAAAATAGAAACTAAAACTGAAAAGACATGGAAGAAAATGGAAAACTGCCATTCAAATGGATCAATTACCCAAAATGGAAAAGGGATCATGTTGCCTTTTGCCAAAGAGGAGAAGTTCTAAGAGTGGGGAAAACTATCAATAAACATACCAGTGAGAAACCAACATCCAGAAAAACAAGATTGATGTTACTGCCCAATCCTCAGACCTAATAAAAAAATACTCCATGGGTGACATCAAACTTGCTGTTTCAGAGGCAAAATAAGAAATTGCAGAGGAATGTTGGAATGTAGTCAAATTGTCATGAGCTGGAATACCTGTTAGCAGTTGGTTGACTGCAGATGCGAAGCAGTTCTCAGAAACAGCTGCTGAACTAAATTCTTCAGTGATTTAGAGGAGACCTGAATCTTCAAGTGTGTTTTCCCAGGTTTACACACAGTAAAAGTCTGACTTCTTTAAGAAAAAAGCTGACACCGCCACATTTTTTAACAACTGAATACATATTTCCCAGTAATAATAAATTAGACATAGATTTGTTCAGGCTTTGTTTTAGGATTTAATATGCAGTGTTCCCAATATACTTGCGCTTTGGAAATCAAAAATTTGGAGTTTTATACTTCTGAAGAAACATGTCTATTATTCTGAATATAACTGCATACGTTTCATAATAGTTAATCATTTTAGAAAGAATACATAAACTATGATTGACAAAATAAACTCGCCATTAAAATGTAACTGTTTTTGTTTGTGTCTACATTATCGGGAATTGATGGAATGTTTAATTATTAATTAATAGCTGTTTATCAAATTTGACATGAAACGGCTCTCATATATTAGCATAAACAAGCTTCAGTCTACAGTCAGATATCATACATGCTGTTCCCTTCAAGCTTCGCTGAGCGTCTTCAATTTGACAGACCTCTACTAATAACAATCACGCAGTTGAAAACGACAAAGTGTTATGTTACCTGAATCACAGCCTCCAGTCTTGGTGAGTGTCCGTCTTGCTCCCGTCGAGAACTCATTATAAAACCTTTCCAACTTTAACCATTACATGTTAAGCGTTCAGTAATTTGTTTGCTTTAAAGTTAGCTCGCGCTCTGCTACAAAACCCTGGAAACCTTTTGAGAATTCATTCAGATAAAAGTATTTGTAGGTATAAGGTTAAGAAACTTTAGAATCATCTGCAGCCACAGCAAAGCTCTCTAATGCCAAACAATTCGCCATGGTTACCACGCGCACAGGCAACGTTGTCAAGGTAACAGAATGCAAGACTTGTTGACTCCATTGGATGACTGAACCCACTAGCCAAACCGCTGCATTCTAATGGGTTAATAATTAAACGAGACAGTTTCAGCACCATGTTTAATAACCTTTAAAGGGACTTTTACTAACGGAAAGCATTTTTTAAAATTCATTTTACTTGGAGAACCATATAGTTCATTTGTAGCAACAAATACAAGTCATGATACTTCATAGTAATGCTCAAGCAGATGCTTTGAAACAATTTCTGCAAAAACAAAAGAACATTAAAAAAATTCACTAGTATCATAAAATAAGAGTTCAGCTGTCAAATACATGAAGCAAAGGATAAACACCTGTTGAGCACTAAAGCATGCATTAATGCATGAGATTTCCAGAGGATTATGTGGCACACTATTCTTGGCACAAAGGACATCCTCTGATTGACTTCATACTTGCGCTCTAACAATAGACATATGCCGGGTATGTCTCTCTGAACTCACTGACCCCCAAAACTGAAACAATTAAGGCCTTGATGGCATCTATGTCAAATCTATGGGTGGAAGTTCAGGCCACTGGGATGGATCTAGGAATATAGTGGATACTCCACTGTAAAACCAAAGTCTTGGGAGGAAACATTCCACATCCCAGGTGTTGGATGCTCGGTTGTAAACCTCCACTTCCACCCCGTAGTCGCCCTCCATTCCTTTCCAGTGGCCGCCCGTGACATACAGCTTTCCATCCAGGGATACGAGGCCACCATTCTCATGGAGCATGTGAAGAAGCTGCACCTGGAGGCATTAAAAAGTCAAAGCTTTGACTGACACTGAAGGATTTCAAAAGGTTCTGCTTTGAATGTTGTTTTCATATTTCTATGCCATCGTAGTGTCTGGTTTGATTTCAATAGCCCACCTTTTGCCACATGTTTGCCTCTGGGTCATATGAGTAAACTTTCTTTGTGTTATCAGCCAACAGGTATATTATCCCGTCCACACAGACAGAACGAGGAGACGACAAATACTTGGGGATGAAAGGTGACCCTATACTGATCCAGGCATCTATAAAGAATAAAAATAAAAAGATGCACAAATTGTCAAGACTTTTTATGCTGAAAATAGTTTTTTTTTTCTCCTGTTTTAAATTGCTTGATTTAAAAATTTGCAGATGAAATCGAGTTGTGTCTAGCAGCAGTGATATGATGCTGAAATCCACCTTACCTATGACAGGGTTGTAACACTGCATGGTCAGTGCATTGTACTTCACTGCACATGATCCAATCACATAAAGTTTTCCAAAACAAGCCGTGGCCGTGAAGTTAGTCACATATTTTAAAGCAGGACACGTCAACGCCCAGGTGTTACTGTAAGGGTCGTAATGCTCAACCTCAACTTGAGCCGACGTCGTGCCTAAAACAGGAAAAAGAAAATTGTGTGACTTATACTGAAATAGTACAGCGTGGATAATAAAAACAACTGCAGTAATTCTTAGCAATACGGGGCCATGCAAAAGCATTCAGACCACTTGAATTTTATCCACATTTCATCGTGTGACAACCAAAATCTTTGATATATTTTCCTGGGATTACATGTGACAGACCAAAACAACAACATAACCTAGTACCATAACTGTGAATTGGAAAGAAAATAATGTGTAGTTTTCAAACTTCTTTACTGTTAACAATCTAAAAAGTGTGGTGTGCATTTGCTTTCAGTCCCCTTGAGTCTTATTGTAGAACCAGCTAGCTGCATTTACAGTTGCAAGTCTTTTAGGGTATGTCTATAACAGCATTGCACATCTAGAGATGGATTTGTGTCCAGTCTTTTCTGCAGAAGCTCAAGCTAAGACAGATTGAATGAAGATGGTCCAAAACATGACATTTTCTGGTCTTGTCACAAATTCTTAATTAGATGTAGTTCTGGACATGGACAATAAGTTACTTCAACCATTTCCAACCACTGTAGCTCTGGCCTTATGATTTGGAGTGCTAGAGTCCCTGAATTTAACAATCATCCACTGCTTTGTATATCACATAAAAACTAATAAAACTACCGTAAGGCGTGGGTTTTTCTCTTGACAAAAAATGGAAATATTCCAGGGGTTTGAAAACATTTGCAAGGTACTGTGTTCCATTACAAGAAAGAAATGCAAACAAATTCTTAATATTCTGCCCCTCCGTAGGGACAAGGGAAATTGAACTAAGGAGCAAAGGAGCTTAAATGGTGTTTGTCAGAGTTCAATACTGCTAACAACTGTAAGATAGTAACACATACTTATATTTTCTCACCTCCAATTACGTAAAGCTCGCCATTAAGTGTTGCTGACGTGTGGTTAGTCCGGGGCCGTATCATTGGTGCTACAGTAACCCATCTCCCCTCTCTCATGATGTACTTCCAGGTCTCTGTGGTCGACCATGAGTTGGTGTTTAAACCTCGCGAGCCCCCTTATCAGACAGAGAAACGCACTTTTTGAAAAGCCTGATATAATAACCCATTTCTAGAAGGAGGACCTCAAGCAATTTACTCAAAAAGTTGTAGATGGCATCATTTTCATCTGATGTTTGTCTTTTGTTTGAACATCTGGTGCTGAACTGACCTGTTACATAAACGTCATTGTTTAGGGTCACCATGGCATAACCCCACTTGTTGGGATTAGGGAAGTTAGGCAGCTCATGCCACTTTTCTGCAGGGAAACAGAGAAGAATATTTTTACAGAGGCACATTCAGGCATTATGGGGAACTGGATAAAAGTCTCCATAAATAAAATACCACAGTAATGAAATAATGTCTAAAAAGTATGAAGGAAATTAGGCAAAAATGCAAAATGTTCTCGAGAACCATTAAGTGGCCATTACTTTGCAGTCTGCAATGAAACATAATTTTTTTTGGCAAAACAATCCATTTGTGGCCAATGTCATTTTGCCTTGTCATGAAACCAGAAGTTTTAAAATGGGATGCAGCAATCTTTTCCTTAAAATTCCTTGAGAAAATTCTGACATGCCTTCCATCAGCAGCCGCAATAAAACACTCATTTACAGAACTGAGAGGATGATCCAATTTTGTCACATCCAAAACATAGCTCTCCAAAAGTCGTTTTCCTGTCAACAGCACAGTTAATGACCTCCGATATCTGCCAAACAGTTTTCAGGAATCCGAGAGACTGTTCCCAGCAAATTTTAAAGCATTAGATTCTGAAAGCATGCCAGTGTGAAATGTACATAGTTGTATATCCCTACTTGTCTTTGTGTTGTAGAAGGCACAGTTCTTGGATGGCAGTCTTTGAGGTCTTGGGTCTGCGCCGTCATCCTCGTCTGAATCGTTATCATCCTCATCATCCAGTGAACGTCCACCCATCACAAACAGTACTTCTTGCAAGTTTGGTTGTGGACTGTAAGAGTTTAGTCTTTCGGAATATTCTTGTGCCAAATCTTGCTTCTAGAAAGATACAAGTAACAAGTGTCATTAGTAATCAAATGCCATTTTGGGGAAATATGAGAGAGAGGTTAGATGCACTCACAAACCTCTCTACAAACTTTTTGAATTGCCTCCCTGCAGCGAGGGGCGGCCTGAACCAGACTGTCTTTCAGCAGGGTGTCAGTCAGGTAACTTAGGCTGAGCAGAGACAGATGTGATAAGCTGAAGAGTTCAGGAAGGTGGCACAGTCGGGACTCTTTCTGATGCTCGACCCATTTCAAGATGGCTTCCACGCGTGTGCACTCCGAACGGATTTTCAGTCCTTCATCGGACAAACAAGCTGTCAGCCGATCTTTCCCCAAAAACAGAAACTCCTCGCCCTGTTGCACAGCCTCAAAGGTCTCTAGGAGGAAGGCCCACGCTTTGGCCACAACTTCAGGACAGCCGTGGATTTCTCCAAACTCCAGGATTCCTAGGCAGTTGGTCTCGTCGATCTGATTCTGCAGGTATCGGCTGCACACAGCTCGCACTGTCTGAAACTGTAGTTGGCTGGAGGTACAAATCAAGCCCTCCACGTTGCTCTGGTTTATTGTCAGCTTGCCAGTGTAGGCAAAGTCAAGCAAGCAGCTGAGGATGTCAGGATTGACATCCTGGAGCTCCACACGGGCAGCAATGCTCTCCACAAAGTCCCCAGAGAACATAGAGCGGAAATACATGCTGCAAAGGGCCAGAACCCCTCGGTGACAAGGAAAATCTCTTCCCCCTGCACTCAGGGTCACATCCACAAGTTTGGGGTGTGAACAGAGCAAGCGTAAGCCTTCCAGAATGCTCTGAGGATGGGAAGACAGGCAGAAGTCCAGATCGTCCACGTTGCGCACCATGATCAGCCTTATCCCTAAATGTAAACTATTCTGTCAGCAGATCAGCACTTTCCTATAAATATAAAGGAAACACAAGTAGAACTGATTCTGAAATGCCACCAAAACTTTTTCATTTTTGAAAACAAATGAAGTGCAGAGCCATATTTTTGCCACTTTATCAGGATAGCTTAAAATTTTAAATA
The DNA here is from genome assembly GCA_033032245.1 of Poecilia picta. Lineage (NCBI taxonomy): Eukaryota > Metazoa > Chordata > Actinopteri > Cyprinodontiformes > Poeciliidae > Poecilia > Poecilia picta. The sequence goes on along the minus strand of CM065356.1, from coordinate 5,304,262 downwards.
ACTGCATCATACAACTAATAAAGTTCTTGTCACTACTTTGATTAATCAAACTTTCTTTAGGCAATTCCAGCCATTACCTTTAAAAAAAGCATGTTTTTGATTAGGTCTCTCTTTAAAACTGAAGCAATCTAGTTTAGCTTTGCTCTTGTTTGTCATGGCACAAACAAGAGTAAAGCTTAAATTAATCAAAAGATGACTTCAAAAAAAAAGAGGAAAAACTCACCCAAGATGGACCGATTGAAAATGAGGGTTCATCCTTGAATCAAAGCACAAGTATTGCAACGAAGGCTAAGATCAACATGGAGTGGTCAACATGGCAAATGTTTGCTAAGTCACTGGGGAGGACTGGCTGTCCGTCTGTTATTTTTAGGACTGAGTGACGCTGTGCTGAAGTCAGATTGCAAACAACAAGTCTGAGACCTACAGCTGCTGCCAAAGGCACATGTTCTGCCGAACGGCCCTGGAATCTCCATAAGGAGATAAATGAAGCAGCGCTGACATGTGGAAGTTCCTCAACATAATCATAATCCTCTTCTGAGAAAAAACCCCCAGAACAACTTACCTCAAATGACAGTCGGTGATCTGAAGTAAAAACTCTTTTGTGTCAGGTGTGTTGATGTTGTTTGTTTGATACCTGAGGTTTAATGTTAAGTTGCAAATAAAATGTTACACATATTTCTGAAATTCGTTGCTGTTTAATTGCACAGTGCAGTAAAATTGTTTAAAAATTGTACAAATTAGATCACATCCGACAATACTGAATAGAATTAAAGAAAACATGACATTAACTGTCATAATTAAAGAAACCAGAAAAAACGCTTCCTCTCTAAACTGCATAACATGTTTTTTAATAGAAACAAGTTATTTTATAATTCATGTTACCTTTTACTACAAAGCATAAAAATTTGTTTAAAAATATACAGTAAACTACTCAAAATCAAAGATCTCTGCCTCTTTCTCTTTCCAAAAAGCAAAACTGCGATCGATGTACTGACATATTTCTTCATTGCTGAAACTGGAGATATCAGTTCCGCCGTAGAGCGTGTTCTCATCAGGCGTAGGTGTTTGAACAATGACTTTAGGGACCTGTCTAACCTCTGGGAGGCTGGGTTTCACCACGTTGGGCGCGTGTTCAGATTCACTCACAGCATTTCCAAAGAATTTCACTTTAATGTCCTCAAAGCCGTCCTTCCACTCACGGTTCCCAGCCTCAATGTCTTGCACGACGGCCTTGTGAAACTCTCTGATCGTCTCCCAGGGGAACGTCCCCAAACGGTCGAAAACCTCAAAGCACAGCAAGTGCCTCATTTTCCTCTCATCCACAGGGAGATCCAACTCCAAGATGTGAAAGTAGCCCAGCATGAAGAGATCCAGGGTGAGGCTGTCGTAGTCGACTGGCACCCCGTCCAGACGAGGTAGGAACTGCTCCGGGGAGAAGAGGGCCTTCTGCCTGTGGAGCCTGTGGAAAACATCACAAGATTGTTAAGGACTGCTAAGGAATGTTTTTTTTTTCATATAGTAGTGCTTTTTGTTTTTATATTCAATCATTAATTTAACATAGGCATACTGCTTGTTTTCTGAAGGTGTAGGTCGTAATTTCAAAATATTTTCTTTCGTACAGTAGATAAAAGTTGAAATGTGAGATTTACAGTCATATAACGAACGATAAAATGATGAATGATAGTACTATATTGGCCACCGTCAGCATGAAACCTGATCCGTTGCTTTCTCCAAATTGTTCAATATTAGATCAATTTTGGAGAAAATGAAAATGTGGAATAAATTTGCAGCCATTAAACTCAATACATTTAAAAAAATCTTAGCAGCTGAGAACATTTGTATTCCACATGGTGCCACATCTGTTTGTGTCTTTCTGAATTTCTGAACTTTGTTACACTGTAATCCAGCCAAATTCCCAAGATAACTGCTCCCACTTGAATTTTTTTTTATTATTATTTGCTGTCATCAGACAGTAAACCTATTCTGAAATGATGTCTGGAGAGCAGCCCATAAAGACTGTATGTCAAATGCTACTACACCTCAAAAACCCAGATTTTTATATCACCCCAGGCCATTCTAACAAAATCACTCTACTCATAAGTTAAAGATAACATGTAAGTCATAATTTGATCACTCAGGCCGTCCTTCTGGTTAATAAACCACGAGATGTTTGCATGTGTGCTGCTCATTCATGCTGATGTCAACTGCAGTGTGGTTAAATGAATGTGCTGCTTTCTCAAACAAGACCACACAAGACATCACTGGCAACTGCACTCAAATGAAGGGAGTGAAGTTTTGCTGAAAATTGCTGATGTGTTACAAAACAAAAACACATACAGCTAGATGCATAAATGTCATGATTAATTATTCTAAAAAGTTTAATGTGGTATCCTAAAAACTGTTTTGAAAGTTTGTCATGTAGCAGAAGTAGCAGAACTACTATTTCTACTAATACTGCTGCTCATGACGATGCTACTGGTAATACTACTCATGCTGCTGCTAATACCGCTACTACTAATACCGATGTGGCTACTTATATATTTCTATTAACACTGCTAATAGTTCTATTATTACTGCTATTACGACTGCTACTAGTAATACTACTAATTCTACTACTAGTACTACTGTTCTGCTGCTACTATTACTATTAATACTACTGCTGCTTTTACTACTACTACTGTTACTAATAGTAGTAGTACTCCAAGATTACTACTACAACTACATTTATTTCCATTTATTTACCACAGAGCGCCACAGAATGTCATTTCTGCCTGTTGCCATCAGGCTTTACAGTGGCAGTTTGTGCTAATTGATTAAATTTTTTCTGCACTCATTTGTAGGTTATTTATTGATTATTATATTGCATGTGATTGCTTGTTATTTATTTGTTTATATCTAGCCATTTTGAACTTATCACTCTTAGGTGTAGGTCGTAATTTCAAAATATTTTCTTTCGTACAGTAGGTAAAAGTTGAAATGTGAGATTTACAGTCATATAACGAACGATAATATATATATATATATATATATATATATATATATATATCGTTTTAAACAACGATAAAATATATATATATATATATACAGTATATATATACTGTATATATATTTTATCGTTCGTTATATGACTGTAAATCTCACATTTCAACTTTTACCTAAGATGGAGTAGCTTTCAACAAATAAGCAATTTCCCCTTGGGGATCAATAAAGTATATTCTATTCTATTTATTACCACAACTACTACTAATATTAACAAGGATAACAATTATAGTAATAATCTTGCCATTGTTGTTGAAGGTATTTTCTGCATCAATATGCACTCATATAAACTCGTGCATAAAAATGCATGCTGAGTGTACGACAATTGTTTCAATATCTTCAACAGTGTTTCAGCAGTGTTTCACCCTCTAGGTGTCACCAAATGAATGAATAACTAGAAACATGCAAGTCATGGGCCAGTCTTGGAGCTAGAGTATGTATGTCAGATATTTGGGTGTAAAGATCCTTAAGATATGAAACCTATGCCTATTCTGGCCTATATGGAAAGACCAGAATAGGCAGAAAAACCAGAAGAAGTCCTGTTTCCAGTTTACCTCCAGCCAAACATTTCAAAGAATGTATCCAGGGAAGAGCAGACCAAAACCTAACCTACTGGCCCACATGCAAAATGATGAGTGGTAAAAAAACAAACACTGCACATTACTGAGTGTGAACATACCGTCCCCAAAGGGAAACTTTGTGGTGGCAACATCATGCTGCAGACATTTTCCATCTACTTCACAGCTACCCACTTCTTCATGTCAGGCTATCTCATCAAGTCCTAGTGAAAAAGTTGCACTTGTGGTTGTAATGTTACAAAACTAAAAGTCTATACTTTTGCATTGCCCCATACCCAGTGCAGAAATGAAGAAGTGCTTAAGTACCGGTACCATTGTAGAATAATTTCTACTGAACATTGGGGATGTTTTTATGTCATCCAGCCTTACCTGCGTATCTGTCTGGAAGGGACACTGAAGATCATTTTCCTCCAGTTTCCCATCATCTTGTTGACGGCACTTCTCTGTTTAAAGAAATGTCCCAGTGAACTGTTCATCATAACAGACTCGTCACTTTCTGCGCTGCCTCTTCGACCAGAGCCATACTCATCATGGCTCCCTGGGTTTCCGTTGGTCATCTTCGTTTCGACCGCATCCCTGCTCTTCAACGTCACTGCATACGCAGACTTTTTCCAGTGACCTAAGAACAGGACCACTATGCGCTCCTTTCTAAGGCTGATTGTTTCCTGAACATCCGGGACACTCTCGTCATTGTCAATACCAGAGTCGCTGTTCTGGTCTGCTTCGGCAGCCGGTTTCAACTCTCTCAGCTGTTTGTCGAGGTGCGCATCGTCAAGCTGCACGGAAGGACAGAACGCAACACTCTCCTCTTGGTGATCCGACAAAGATGTGTTCTGTTTCTCAAAATTTGACCTCAAAGTCCTCACGGACACTCCGAAATGATGGATTTCGTCCTCGATGCTCTCCCTGCGCACCCTGTTGGAGATCTGTCTGTCTGGTGCCTGAGAAAACACAGTGATGAGTTCAGTGTTGGGCATCTTACAGTAGGGCTGGTCTGTCAGGTTGGTCATGAGCAGAGACATGCTTTTTACGATGCCTGAGATCCGGCCACACCACACAGGTAGGGGAACTTGGCTCTGGAAGTTCCTGAACTGGGTGTTGACAGTGATGTTGACTATGGGAGCCGGGAGGATGTGCCTGAGCTCCTCGGCGAGCCGGGCCAGCTCCAACTCATAACCTACGCAGTTCCTCTGAAGAGAGACGTTGGCAATCTGCTGCTCCAGATAGATGAGGTCATCCTCTGTCAGCAGCTCACCAGAGGGCCCCAGGATGGCATTGTGGGCTTGGGAGTACCTCCAGCTGACTTTGGCATATCTGCTCCCGCTTTCCTGTAAAAGAAGAGGCAAACAGCAGGCAGATGAATACAGGGGATATTATTATAACACCCGTCAGACATTTTAAATGATTTGGCATGTGAGGGAAAACAGTAATGATACAGTAAAACGGCTATACAGCTCTCATCCAAACCTCAAAAATATGACTCGACTCACAATGCGTTATGTGTGAATGATTTGTTACGAGCAATTAAAAATAAACGGTGACTTTAATGTAGATGTATTGCAGATATAAAACAGCATTACAAAGTCACAGCACAATTTGTGCTTTTCTCATCATAGTCTGAACAGGGTCGAAAGCTATTTGTTTAGGCGACGCAATGAGGAAGATTTAAACGACAAATCAAACATTACTAATAAAAGGATTAACGTGGTAAAACAGATGAAGTAGTAGTTGGAAATATTTCTCCTGGGGGCTAGACTCGTGTTTTGAATAGCAGCGCTATATAAAGCGAAGACTTACAGTTGTCAGCAGAATTAAAGATTATCATGCACACTACTGACAATATTTGTGGCAGGAGTTTCTCATATAGATTCAAGTACAGAAGTGAGCAAACCCGTCCAAGTTCAGAAAGAGGTCCTAAAATATTTTTTTTTCTTTTTACTGCAAGTAGCATATTCTCACGCAATTTTTATTTTATGTTTCGTTTCAAGAAACATCCGTAGGAGCAAAGTTATTAGTACCCATTCTGGAAATGCTTTGCTCAAAAACCCTTTTGCCAACAGGACAGCACGTACTCCCCTCCTATAACATTTCACATGATGACATTCTGCAGCTCAGACCCTGAGATTTTCTGCAGGACTTACTGTATTTTTTGCACTATAAGGCCCACCGGATATAAGGCGCATAGAATAGACACTACAGTAGCGGCTGGAGTTACGTTATGCATCCACTAGATGGAGCTGCACTAAAGGATAAATGTCTAAGCCACTTTGTTGACATAAAGAATGTCAACAAAACAGTCCGACTCCGGTCAGCGAGGAGAGCCTTCCGCTACTGGGCCGGATGATGGTCACCCTTCTCTGTTAGCGCACAGCACGTTCGTGGAGAACGTGATGCTTAATGACCTGTAGACGATCTGATTATAGACAGTCGGTAGGTAGATAGGTCAGTCAAACTTTATTAACAAATCAGAGTTCTGACAACTATCCCAACATGCACGGCGTGCTTCTTCTACGGGTGAAAATGAAGTCTGTGGCTACTTACTGTATTTGCTAGACCTGTTGTGGCTCAATATTGGTCCATATATAAGGCGCACCGGATTATAAGGTGCACTGTCAGCCTTTGAGGAAATTGAAGGTTTTTAGGTGCGCCTTAATAGTGCGGAAACTACGGTAGATCTATGGACTGAGATTGCCATAGAATAAGCTTGATTTGGTCTCCAACAACATACTACTTATAATTTGACCAGATGTTTCTGAACATTTGAAGGACCGAAGGGCAGGTCATTCTTAGCTCACTGGTAGAGTCCGCTAGACCAGATAAACTCAGTCAATCTCATCTGACTAAAACATTATTTTGTCAGTAATTTATATAATTTGTAATGCTGACAATTTATACAAACTATACATATTTACAGTTTTGATGGTGGGGCACAAAAGGATTTTTTCTGTCATCGCTCAACTGTGCCATGTGTTTGTGAAGACTTTGCGAAAAAATATTCAGCTACGTTTGGTTTAAAAGGATTGATAGGGGTACCAACTATTGTTGTAAATCACATTTCTTTCCCCCACTGAATCATTAAATTCAATGGCATAATGTTTTTTTTATTTCCACTATACATCTGGGTTACTGCAATGCAAAGGTGAATTCATTTAAAGGTTTCTTATACTGTTTTCCAGGGGTGTAGTACATTTGTCCACATCGATACATAAACATAAATCAGACTCAACAGTTAAAATCAGTTTTTCCAGTTTTATATCTCAATTCCACAAAATGCAATGGCTGCAATACTAGATTTAAAAAATATATATATTTAGATATCACCAACAAAGACTCAAACAGAAGTTCTTTTAAGGGGCTCAAATTAATAAAGGACACCGGTTTTATTGAAATTGACAATTATTTCTGACTTTCCTTATATTTGGACAAGATAACTCCAAGCTACATATAAACTATGAAGATTTGCTTTGAGTTTTTGCTTTCTGACTTTCTGTTGCAACAACATACTAGAACATTTCCAGTTACTGCTGACCAGTTCTGCCCTTCAGGTTTGCCAAAGTTTAGACCATTCCAGCCATCATGACATCTCCAACTATAAATAATACACTGAGACTCGTTTTTCCTAGCTTGACATGTAATACAAAAAAATAAAAAAATAAAAAAATCAAGACTATGATAAAACGGTTCCACTGAAAAGCAAATCTCTTGGGGAAGAAAGTTGCAGCAACCTGGTTGCATAACCACTGTTAATTAATACTTTGTTGAAGCCTGTTTGGATATGATTTCAGGATTCAGTTTTCTTTGGTAGGAGTCTGTCAGTATCCCACATCTAGACTTGAACAGAGAGCACTAATTGTGTGACCACAGAGATTTAACTCTGTACCTTGGCTAGGCCGTTCCATAACTAACTTTACCTCTAATGAAATCCTTCTTTTGTGGATTTGGATGTATGCTTGGACTCGGTCATGCTGACAGTTCTAGCCAGATCCCTGAAGGTTTTGGGTTTAAACTGCTCAAAACTTTATCCATCTGAAGAAAAATTAGCTTATGTTAGGTTCAGGGAAATGTCCGGGTTAGGCGGCATAAATCAATAAAAGTTCATACAAGACCCACATTTGCAGTGAGATAGGACCTTGGGTGTGTTGGTGTTAGATGCTGTGAAATTGCTTATTTTTCCTCTTCTCCTGACTGATACCTTTGTACAATGTGATCATTTTGAACCTTTACAGCTTTTCTGCAGCTTATTGCTTAAGTTAAAAAGTGAAAACGAGCAACTATCAAAAAAATAAATCCTTTAAATGGCTGAACTTTATTTCTTGTTCATCTCATTCGCTATAATTGAAGTCAAGTGTGATCTAGAGGGAATGTGAAAACAAAAATGGCTGGAATAAAAATAGCTTCAACAGAGTTTTAGCTTAAGGCTATAAAAAAACAAGATTACGACAGCATTTTATTTTTAACCAGGATGTGTACAGAATGTGTAAGAGCCACACTATGTGTTGTTACACGGGGCGCCTGCAGCTGTATGGCTGTATGTACTGTGGTATCATGAGATTTTCCTTTGATTAAAGAAAATAAATATTATAGTTATTGCATTTTTATTGTGTTTTCCCTTTGCTATTCAAAAAATTTCGGAATTAATATAAAAATTGTCTTTTGTGCCAAAATAGCCACATAGCCCACATCTGCGTGCGTCTGTGGAGGTGATTACATGTCCATCCTGAATCTAAACGTTATTGGTCAGTTGGCGACTTGATGCTCTTTCTGTAAGTTAAATGTGATTATACAGTGACACCTCATCCCGTCTCCATTGACCGACCGTGACACCTGCTGCTCTCTTCCCCAGCGTCACATTGCACTGGGAAAGTTAAATTTGTCAAAAAGAGTAGAAAAACATTATCACTTCACCTCTGCCTCTGGAAGACTCAGACACACCACCTGAACTGGCAAATCTCCGTTTCTGACTCTGTGCCATGCGCATTGCAATCATATCATATCTGTGTGTGTGTGTTGTGTGTGTGTGTGTGTGTGTGTGTGTGTGTGTGTGTGTTTGGTTTATGCGTTTCGGGAATGCGGCTGCATTCGTGTGGATTAGTGCAATGATAGCTTTGTGCGTACCCTCAAATAAGCATCCTGCAGGCGCCCCTGCTGTTACCTATTCTATCTCTTGAACCTTGCTGGTTCATCTCATAAGTATGTTTCATAAGTAATTTTTCTTTTGAAATTGATGAGCTGTTCTTACAAAACAGACAAGGTTCTTCTGCTGCAGTGCCTCATTTGTCTTATGACCTAAGGTCCTAATTTAAACAAGCTAAATGTAAGCTAACCTTGCTTTATCAAAGAAGAAAAAGACCTTCTGAATAAAATAGATTTTTTGCTGATTGTGGACAATAACATACCTCAAAATCTGAACCATCAGTGTGAATGTTAGTAGCTTTTGAATTAAATATAACTTATGAAGTGCTAGTGGATGTGGGTGATGACGTTACCTTCCTCCTCTGGTCCTCTTCGTCCAGCAGCCGCGCCTGCAGTTGCCTCACCATAACCTGCCTCTTCCACTCAGCTATGGGCTGACCTGTCTCGTCGTGGGTGGGCACCAGATAGTCGATGTCTGACAGGTTAGCCTCCTCAGTAGGAAGGACCACCATCTTGCTCTGGCAAGAAAACAAGAAAAATGGTAAGACGTGGCGCATAAACACCCTAAGAAATTTGTAATTCCTTCCAAGAAGCCAGGTTTTCCTGTAATCTATTGATAGGGGTTGCACCTTTCTCAAGTTGAATATGTGCCGAATGCCAAAAATAGCTACATCAGATTGTGTTTGCACAAAAAATACAACCTCTTAGCAAAAACACTTGTATATCTTGGCATGCAGTGCAGTGTGTTATTAATAAAATTCAGATGGAAAACTTAAGTTTTAAATTTAAACTATCTAAATCAAAAGAATATCTCGCTCTTCATAAATATAAATTTAGAAAATCCTGAGAGTAAGAGGAGTGTGCTCAGATTATTTGAACTGTATAATAGAGCGGTGAACTTACCGCTTGTCCTGTAAAAACTCCCGACATCCCTGAGTCTTTCAGCGATTTAATGTTTTTCATGTCGCCCAGGAGTTTTTTCTCAGCCAGGAGGTTCGTATCAGGAAACGCCGTCTTATCAGCCGAGGCACTTCTCTCACTCCCAGCTGCCTTGGATTGATTAAAACCTTTAATAACTGCAAGATAAATCAAATGTACTTCATGCTCTAATCACTTTTCATTGCAGATTAAACATAGACACTAAGTATTAAACAGTACCATTCCCCACACCCCCCACTACTTTGCTCAAAGAGTTATTAAGCAAGATAAAGAGAGATGTTTGCCTTACCAGATGCAGTGATCTGAACTTGCTCTAGTCTCCTTGCTGTGCTTCTCTCTGCAGCAGAAGGTAACGGAGGCTGAGGGTATCTAGCCTCTGGTGGCTCCTCACACTCAGGTTGCTTGAAAGATCAGGTTTTAGGTTGTTTTAATTTAGTAATTGCAAAAGAAACAGAAAGAACCTCAGTGTTTACCTTCAAACTATCCATGTTACTGTCTCTGCACCCCTCACTCAGGCTCCCGTAGTAGTCCTCTGTGCTGCGTGAAAACAACACAGTCGGCTTCACCTGGATGTCCTCCTCTGCTGGAGTGAGATACTCAATGGATCTGTCCGTCCACGACGCCTACACGTATCAAACCATGAAAATATGGACAATCAGAAATCTACAATGTGGCTCAGATCATAAAGGTAAGCATTAGACTCTCGTCACTGCTGTTTGTTTATGGGGCTACACTAATATTTGGACATTATCTAAATAGCTGACACAAAGATGAAGGATCAACTAAAGGTCCTATTAGCCAAATCATTTCTCTATTCTACAGCCTAAACTTTCAGATAGTGCTTCTGTAAAAAAAACCGAAACGCCTCTTTTTGTCTTCGGTGTCTTTTAGAAATGTTTCGATCCACTACTTGAGACTGTATTATTTTTAAATGAAACCAGACTGTCTCTCTCCAACTAAACAATTGCCTCTGATTGTCTGCAGCAACCCTAGCAAGGAGCCACAATTTCTGCAGACAATTTCTTAAAATCACATCCTATCGCAAGTGTTTCAGGGCTGCATGCATTCATTTGTCAAGTTAATGACTCTGGCTTTTCCTACTCAATCCTGATACCGTTTAGAAAAATCTACAGCTTCCACTCAGTCTTGTAGGATTGTTACGGTACTAAAATTTTTTAATACTGTAGCAACATTGTCTTTTTTCTGATAAAGCAATACAACTCTACTGAAGCATCTTTACAGCTGTTGTCTGACACCTTTTACTACTCTGTGGCTTTAAGGTTCATTTCTTGAGGACTGGTATAAACTAATATTATTCATTTAGAAATTAGCAAGTTGGTAGCCTCAATGCTGAGTTACGTCGGTCTGAGGTCCCCCGGCTAGCTTGGATCCCCCACCCTCCTGCCCTTGTGAAACAAAGAAAATGCTGTTTCACTGTAACATGTTGAAATTTTATGATCTTTATTAGAAAGAATCCTTTCAGAAAATGTTTCTACATTATTGAAACTGACCATAAGTCTCAGCATTGCCAACAGGTAAAATATGTTTCTACATTCGAGCCTAACTTGGTGTAGCATTTTCTTCCAAACTGTATGAAACCTCAACGGCATTACTGATGAAAATTGGAGCTGTTTCGCTGAACTTTTAAGCTACTATTTTTAAGTGCATGGTTTAAATTTTAACAAGGTATCAAATCTGGACTCAATATTGGCAAATGCTTATTATTAAATGACATGAGGGGAATCCTGATTAGGGTATTCAGTATGTATTCAATATTCCCAAGTGCCATCTGGTGACAATCTCAATCCAATCATGGTCTCCTTCTCTTGTCTTTTCATAACCAAAGCTCATTGATTGGGTTGATGACATTAAGCATCAAGGTTAGGTATCTCATTATTAGACCTCAACGTTTCATTATTGAATATCCTGACATAATTATGGCTAGACAATTTGTTATTCAGAAGATCTAACAAACTGGTGAAATATGGAAGAAAATAAAAAAAGTGGAAAACAACTGGCTCCAGCTGTCAGTGAAAATTTGTGTAGGCAGTTCTCTAATCAAGTGAAGTCAATTCTTGACAAAATTTGTGGCAGAGAAATGTGGGGAGATAGTTTTCTATTTTACTACCAAAAATAACATTAGTCTGAACATTATTTCACTAAAAAGAAGACAAAACGAAGAAGAAGGAGAAGAAAATCTTCCCAGGCAAAGCAAAAGTTTAAGAGTCATAATGGAAGGTGCCATGTTAAGTCCTGCAGACATCCTCTGTAAAAGAAAAGAACAAAAGGAGTGTAGTAAGGGAGCGTGAATAAGTGGCGGCATTCACACCGCTCCAGGGAGGATGTAGGGTATATGGAAACATTTAGGCTCCCTTTAATGAACCTGCATTGTCTTAATGCGCTCCATACACAATGCAAATCAAATTCAGCTCTCTAAGGACATTATTAGCAACCAAAAACATCAAAGGCCCACCTAATATGCTGCTGCATGCTGTTGTGCTTTATGTCCAAGAGGTGGTCCTGCCATTTCCTCTCACTCGGCACTTTGATGTGGAGCTACATAAAATATGCTGTGACACTGCTTAGGCGGAGAGACAAACTTCCCAGAAGTTGTGCAATCCACAAATAGATAAACAACATTACGGTCTGGGAAAAGGGTGGGGAGGAGGCCTTGTGACCCTTCTCGTAACAGTTCAATGTCCCGAAAGCAGCGCCTGAGCCGTGTGTGCGCGTTTAATTGGACTCGTTGGCCAGAAAACATTTGGTTTTCATCAGCACTCCATCACAGTTGCCACGCAGCTACAGATAGCCTGCAATTGGCTCGGAGCCACTCTCCCTCGGCTGAAGACGAGAGAGAGAGAGAGAGAGAGAGAGAGACTGCAATCTCCGTGGATTAGCAGCCAAGAGTTAGGAAACAGTGCTGTCTCATTGTCTTGCATGCAGGAACAGTAATCTTCACTCCCAAAAGGGCGAGCCACACGAGAGCTTAAGTGTTTCAGAACACCATGTGTACTTAAAAGACACGACATGTAACGCAGCACTGGAGTCAGTCTTTTAAAGCAACCTGCTTCCATGTAAAAGTCGTCCAATTCCCGAAGATAAATTGCAACCTGGAATGTATACACTGGGTGTGCATTATACACAGAGCACTATAGTGTAAATACATTCCCTCTCGCATGGCAGCATGCGCTCAGGTTCCCTAAGCCGAGGTAAATGCTTGCGAGGCTAATAACTGACAATGTGTTTTGCCAACACTTACAACATTATTTGCATCTGTCACCGGGAGATGAATGAGAAATAAATGTAATTCATTATTTATGCCTTCGATGGAAAACTCTAATCACTCTGGATGAAAATGTCGAATCGAATCTAATCTAAAAAAACAGTCACAGGGCTCAACAGGAAAGCAAAAGTCCACGCAAAAGTCAACAATCACAAAATAAAGTACAGCAATAAGCCTGTTGTATTAGTCATGCCTAACCGTAACAGGCAATAACTGATCAGAAAGTAGGCAAAGCGCTGCCAAGACATCTGCCAGTTCAGGCCTCGTGGACAGAGTGTACAAAACTTTCCTTTCATTCAGAAAAATAATTACTCAGCCTGGCTAGTCACTTCCTACTGCTCGGAGAGAATGAGGGAAAATAAGGCAAAAAAAGAAAAGCAAACTCACAGCGATCTACGGGGAATTTACCGACCTGACGCCGTTCTCCACACCGGCCAACAGCCCGTCAGGCACAAACTCAGGGGGTCACTCCCGCGCTGCCGACCTGACACTGCCTCATGACCTCGGACCACTTGTTTAAAACCCTCTCCAGCATCTCGACCGGTGGCCAAAAGCCGTCAGGCAATAAACAATAAACCGATTGGAGAGTGGCATTAATAATTAAACGGCGGGATTGGGTGGCTGGTAATGTCACTAATGCATGGACAGACAAATGGCCGTGTTGTAGCTCGACGGGAAGTATCAGCGGAAGAGCAGCTGGAAAATAAGACATTTTATCCTCGCGCACTCAGGTGGTGTTTTTCCAGCAGCTCCCGGTGAACACAAATAATCCACACTAAAGTGGGTAATGCTTATCCATCTGACCTTGTTTCAGCATTCCTAGCACTACTGGTAATAGCATGTTGGGACAATTTATGTTTTTTCACTACAACTTGCATATAATTGACAGTAAGTCAAGTTCAAACTACAAACCTTAGCATACTTTATTGAGATTTTGGACCAAATAGTCGACTTTCACAACAGAAAAATTATTTATTTCTATTCAGCCCCGTAACTCTGATACCCTTTAAAAAAATCCAGTGCACAACCAACTGGCTTCAGAGGTTTTTATGTCATCAAGGTGTCATTGATAAAAAGGAGCGCAGGTGAGAGAATCTGTTACATATGTAATGGATGTTTGAACTGTTCACACACTTCACAAAGTGCAATAAAGAAAGGAAGCCATTGTTGGAAGAAAGCAACATGAAGATCCAGTGATGGTATGATAGAAGCCAGCTACCAAAATGGTGGTCGCCAACCATTTTCACCCCAGACTCACTGCTGTTGCAGAGGCTTGTGGAAGGAGAATCTCTGGTGAAGTAGGTCCAAAAATAATGTGTTTGGCCAACATGCAAAGCTCAACGTGTGGGGGAACCCTAACATCATGCATCACCCTGGAAACAACATCCGCACAAAGAAAAATGATGATGGCCTCATCATCCTGTGAGGGCTCTATAATTTGTTGTAGCCATGTGTTGCATTGGCCCATCGCAACACATTGTCTGCGATTCTGCAGCAGTTTTGACGTGGCATTTCAGATCCCTGTTCTATTTCATGAAAAAGGTTGGCACCAGGCTTCAGCTGTCACGCAGATGGCCTCACGTTTTAATTGAAACTTTTACGATTCAATTAGTGACTGAATAATTGTCCAGCGTCTTTGGCTGCACAGTTCAAATCATCAGCCCAAATGCTTTCCAGTTGGTATGGGGTGTTCGCATTAACATCTACTTTGGTTTTTCTCCAAATGTGTTGCTGTCGAATCTGACCAAACATTTCCACTTTGGTTCCTGCGGTGTAGGTCTTGCGGTTTCTGAAGATGAAATGCGACACTTCCATGTTCTACTTCGAGAATGAAAGCCTTTCTCCTGACAACCGCGCCAAACAAATCACACTCGATGACACTTTTTACGATTGTAAGAACAACATGCTAACCAGGGCCAAGTAAGGTCTGAGAGGAGATTCTTGTTTCTGCAGAGCGACTGATTCCAGATAGTATGAAAATGGCCTTTTGCACCAGTTTTTTTTGCTGTTGTTGTCTTTCCATCTTGCGTTAACCCACAGCTGAATATTGCAGTGCTGCATTCTGGCAAATCCTCTGATTCTATACATGTGTTTATGATTGGTGGTGATATGATGAAGTGCATTTGATTAGCAGCACCTGGCTGCTATTGACCCCCACATGGAAGCAGTAAGAGCTTTTAGAGTTAGGCATTTTGTAAACTACAACATGTAGTATGTTATGTGTGGTTGTCTTTGGCCGTTTGATTATTTACAGAATTCAAAGACCTGATGAGAACCTGAAGAATTTTTCCCGAAAGGTTAAACATCACAGTGGGAAAGAAACTTTGCTTTTCCTTTTTCATGCTACAAAGCAAAGTAAAGCGTGATCGTATTTGGCTAAACGTTGAGTAAACGTGATGGAAAAACTGATCCAAGTGAAACTGATGTGAAGCTTTAGAGCAAACAATGAGCATTCTGTCAGATTACGATCTCGGTGAATCTTGAATGAATCATGTGAATGTTGCGGTCACAAAGTCTTTGTCGTACGGAAATGTGAACCTGACTCTCTTCCAGTTCTTTTTTTTTTCTGTTCTGATTTATACATGTAATTGTATGAAAAGTCATTTCTGCATTGAATTAAATAAAATGTATAAAATACAAGTGTTTATAATACAAGCGTTTGCTACAGCCACAGATCTCAATGTTGTTTATTGGGTTTGTATGTTTTGAATGCATGTTTGCTTTTTGAAGGAAAGGTAAAACACTTATTTCCTTCTCATCTGACTAAATTACCTTCTCCCCCATGTTTGCTCCACCAAATACAATGCTTTGTGGCAAACTGAAAACAGTACTTCTGTTGGCTTTTTTTCAGCAATTACTTATTTCTTGCCACTCTTCCATAAAGATCGTATTTTTGTAGTCAAAAGTCTCTTCCACCTGAGCCGTTGTAAGTCTGAAGGATTTACAACGGCCCTGTCGACTGCTTCTTTGATTAATGTTCTCCTTCATAGCCCATCATTTGGGGTAAAAGGTCATATCTTGGTAGGTTTGAACTTGCATTCACACCAGCCCTGTTTAGCTCGCTATCAAAAGTCTAGTTAGTTTGAGGAGGTGTGAATGCACAACGGAGCTCTAATGCAAACCAAAGAAGTGACCTCTGGTCCAGCTAAAGGCTGCGGACTCGGTTCAGTTGAAGTAAACTCTGGCACAGTTTGAATGCATATAAGCAGGAAGTGGATTACAGTGCAAGGCATTCCTGGGTCAACAGAGCCAAAATAAATGTGCAAGTCTAGCACTACTGGAGAAGCTGCTAATTGTGAAGAATGAAGTTGTTGGTTTTTTCTGACCAAACCAAATCTACCAAACTATCAGGTGTGAAACATCCTTAGATTTTACGTAGAGGTATTGGAGTAAGTAGGTTGACTAAAACTGCGTCCTATATTTTTGTGTGAAGAAAAGCTTCACTCTGCTGCTGATGTTCATCTGATTGGACCCATTGATGAGATGCAAACTCAGGACACAGAGCAGATTGTAACATGAACGTATACAGACAACTCTCTGTTGTTTCGGTCTCCAGATTTAGAGATGCACTGCAAAAACACAAAATCTTACCAAATAGTTTTGGTCCAGTTTCTAGTGCAAATAGTACACTTGAAATAAGACAAAACTAACAGATTAACTTTTTAGTAAAAAACAGGAGTTTGTTCTAAGACGATAATGAATAGCTACTTGTAAGTAAATTTTGTCTTTTTTCAGGTGTACTAAGATATTTAAACAAGAAACTAGACCACAAATAGTTGGGGTGATTTTGTGGTTTTGAAGTGTTGCGCCAAAATGAGATCTGCCACCTTCTAAAGCCTTACGGAGTCGGCTCCCTTCATATCAGAATCAAACCCGCCTACTATTACTTAAAGGTCCGCAGTCAAGATGACCTCTTTGTTAACATCCAGCTTTTGTATCCACTTCAACCAACACACAGCCAAGAAACACGATACACCCTACAGTCTACCAACTACACACAGACCCCAGAGGTGACAATCATAACACTTCCAAGTCACTGGAATAAAAAAAAAGAAAGAAGAACACATGACACAGAGGATCAGACGAGCGCTTGCAGCCGATGGCATCCTGCTCTCCTTGGTACTCTGAGGGATCGAGTTGCTGGTTCCAGGCATCAGAGCGGTGAAAACACTGAAACATAAGCCAGCAGATCCCGTATCAGGCTCGGCCCCTGGGCCCTCCACCTGAGCCGCAGGAGAATGGTAACCGATAGGCCCTCAGGTAGCGGCAGCTCCGACCGCCGCTGACGCCACAGCGGCCCCTGTGCTAATTAGCTCCCATTGTTTATATGGGGAGGCGAATTGTTTGTGAATTGGAGCCACGGCAGCAACGCCTCACCGATTCACCATCACCATCATCACCATCATCCTCTTCAGGAGGAGTGCTAACCTTCTCAGCTGACTTGTTTATGGATTCCGTTGGAGTGCACCTGTGGTTACCGTTTGCCTTTCCACAGTGTTTGATATTTTTACATTTTGTTAAAGCAAGTTTTTTAAGACGACATCGTCAATCTGCAAATTTGACTTTTGCTGATGCGGGGAGAGAAGAAAGTCGATCTTGTCCGTTGAAACTAAAATTGAACTTTTTGACCCGCTGAGCACACAAATCTAAATGACTGCAGCATCATGCTGTACGGACAATTTTTTTTTTCTTGAGCTGGGACAGGCAAAAATATACAATTGGTTCTTCTTTGCATTCATCAAACGGACAAAATCGCAACAAAATACTTTGACATTTGAACTTGGAACATGAGAAAATGAGGAAAAAGCTCCTGGGATGTGAAAACTTTTGCAAGCGTACCGCTGTGGGGATTGAAGGATACTGTTCAAAATCAGGGCACCGAGCTGCAACCTTGATGTCATAATCGGTTGTAATCCTCCGTTCCAATTCATCGTCAGCATTTAGAAAGAAACATGAATCTCACGTCAAGCTGTTACCACTAAAATATTCATCTCATTAACAAGTGTTGTGATTCCCGCACACCAGAACTAATCCCATAAAGCCCTCTGAGGCAAACGGAGAGGAATGGATCTCCTCCTGATCACACGCCATTGTGGCCTGTAATGCCTTATTAAACACAAAAGCCTTCATCCTTCATTCTCTTAGAGCTCTTAAACCGAGAGCAGCGCAATCAAGCAGAGTGGAAGGGAGCAGTTCAGCGGAGTGACAGGCCCGGCCCGAATCAAATGCATGTTACAAATTAAGAAAATGATTCACGGAGGCTTCAAGACTTTCCAGATGTTTGCTGTTGACCGGCCTCCCCCCACCACCATTCCCCGTTCAGAGCGCTGATTTGTTTCACGTCGAAGCCAAAGAAGACTCAGGTGAAGGACGGGAAGCAGAATCAGATTGCAGTTAGCCTAGCATTTCAGCTATTGGCAGCTGTTTCTGTTGGACGGTGGGTGGGGGTGCTAACAGCAAAAGATTTTTTGAACTTACAAATATAAGGATTTTTTTTTCTAATGATAATCCTGCATTCCAGTTGTACTTGGAGCTAGGAAATTCAGACTTTGCCGATTAAAAAATCAAAAATAAACTGAAACACCCTCCAAAGTCAGATTTCCCACTGGGAAACTGCAAGCAACTGACTATCTCCAGTTAGGACTTATAAGGCAGCTTTTCAATATGGCTGCTCCTCACATCAACAGTTGTAAACTGTGGAGGAAACGTATTGGTTTGACAAGACACACATGGAAGAGAGCGTCTGAAATCAATGTTACAGATAGATGTTACTCTCAACTGAACACATTAAAAGTAGTGTTTGCTTATGGAAAATAAAGGAAACTCTTTATTTTCCATAAAATAAAGTGTTTTATTTTATGGAAATGTTTGTTTGTAAAGGCTATAAACAAGCGTTGTTTGTAGCTTTTACAAACAGTGTTCGTAAAAGCTGCTGCCAACAATGTTTATGGGTGTCACCATGTTGAAACCATGTCTTCTTAACCAGAACACCTCGGGTCTGATGTCAAACCCAGCCCCGAGTTCCCATTTCCCAGGTAACTGGATCGCAGAATTAGGTAATCAGTGTAATATCCAGTTTGGAAAGTTGCAAAATGTCTCCATTTCAGTCAGGTCAAAAGATGGTCTATGACGCTGAGATTTGGTATCAGTGGAGGTCACTGGAGTACAGCGACTTCACCAGTTTCAGGCGATTGGAGCTTTGTGACACAATGCATCAGCCTGGTGGAAGAAGCTATCAGAAGATGTGTGCACTGCAGTCGGAAAGAGCTGGACATGGTCAGCAACAAAATTCAGGTGGGCTGTGGGTGTCAGGTCTTTTTCAGGCCGTTCTCTGTAAGCCTGAGAGATGATTGTGAGCATAAATCTCTACAGATCAGGGATTTGTTCAGACCAGCCCATGACATTCATGTGCATAAACAAGTATGTTTATACACAACATACTTGGGTTGACCAGCAGACAGATGCAGGACCAACACGATGTGCCCACTGGATTAAAACAAGATCAACTTGCTCAAACTTGCTAAAAAAATAGAAAATAAATGTTGTTTCGTCTGTACACAGTAATTTTGACAAGATGAAGTCTAATTATTACATTTCCAATAGAAGTGTTGCAATTGCGTATCTGAGAATATGTCGGCGTATTACATCCCTTTTATTGCAGAAGACGGACTTTGGTTTCCTGACAAACACTTGGTGCCCTTCAGACAGATGAATTTTGATGGATTGAGAGCTAAAAAAAATATAGATTTTATTATCTAGTTTTCAATACTTGCATCACATGTAAACATTTATGAGATGTTATCACTATCCATTCAACACCCCCACCCCACCAGTCTACTGTGGGTCCTCAGTTCAAACTCCAGGAAGTCATCTTCACCATGTCCAGATTCCTAAATGCATTGGCAAGTGATTGGCTGAGTTGCTGCTTTTGCTAAGAAGCAATTGAACAGTCGTATCTAATAAATTAAAAGTATTTTACATATTAGAATATGTCATCCAATGGATACCAATCATTTTGTTTGTTTGATATTCCTTCAAATCCCCTCAGAAAGAGCAGCAGAAGGGCAACAGTCTAATATTTCTATTTACCAACAGCGAGCAACTTTACTGAATGAAAAACAAGCTTGTTTTAACCAAAAATACATGACACAAAAAACAATAAACCAGTTACTCACATGATACATCATAAGATACTCAATAATTTTCATTTGCAAAATATTTATCATTTTTCTCTTTTCACCAAAAACAGAGTGATAAAAGTCGTCAGTCTGGTGCTTTGGTCTCAGCTAGCCCTTCTTTTGAAAGATAACTTTGTTTACAGAGATTTCATAATTTATTTCATTTGCTGTTTCTGTTGTTTTCTCTATTTGTTTTGGGGATTTAGAAAGTCTTCCAATCAGAATGTAAAGGTTATTGATCCTGGAGGATGCGTTCTTTCATCATTGGGCCATTATTACTATTACATTACTTGAAAATGGTCTCCAAACAACAATATAATCGTTTATCACAATAAACAATATTTATCACAATAAAAATTGCGTCTAGCAAAATTTGTTATCGTGACAGGCCGACATGAGGCGCACCTACAGTTTATGTTAAAGTGAGACTTCTTGCTTCATCATTGTTATTTTCCATCTGCTGAGCATAATGTGCCATTTTAAGGTCAAGTTAAGATACGGTAGTCTTTGTATATCAACCTGGTCTAACATACATGTGCATACTGTAAATGTCGGTTTCATTCGTTTTAATTAGAAAAATATTTGGGAAGGTGTACAGTTGAATTTCTTATTTCTATATGTATTTATGTTTTATTTTAGCCTTAAGAATTTGCACAACAAATTTTTTAAAATAATTTTGATGACATCATTTTGAATAATTAAATCATGATCTCAAAACATGTACTAACCAAGAACCTGTTCAATCTTACACAACCAGTTTTTCTTTGTATACTACTTAGTACGTCTACTTGAGTAAAAATATGGTGATACATTGCTTGGCGACTCTGCCCACCTCTGTTTATGTTTAAAAACATAAATTAGGCAAAGGAAATGAAGCTGCGACGAAATCCGCAGCTGAGCCAGCAAGCTTACGTTCTTCTCTATGGCACGAAGGTACCTGGCACATTCAGAGTGCCCGTTGTACTCTGCTAAGTCTGCTGCTGTGAACCCATCAATATCCTCCTCTGTGGGGTTCGCTCCGTTGGCCAACAGGATCTTACAGCTCTGAGAAATCAAATGAGACAACATCAGCAAAGAAGAAAATAACAATACAAATAAAACTTCTTGTTTTTCCCTCCCTCCCTTTTAAATTGTGCCAATAAACAGCTTAGTCTAACTTCCAGCTCCCCGTTCTCTGCAGCGTCATGAAGAGGGGTCCTCCCCAGAAATCTCTGCTGACTTTAGATCCCACGTGGAGCAGCTTCTCCAAGATGCAATGGTGCCCCCTGCTGGCGGCAAAGTGCATAGCAGTTGCTCCTTCCCTGTCTTGGCAGGACAAATCCACATCGGTGCAGGTCACCTGAATTAGAAAATTCATAAAAACGCAGCTCAGATCAAACCAGCAGCAGCTGCAGCAACAATAAGGACCTCTTCAGAGAACGGTGAGAGAAATCCCCAGCACTGACCAGCCAGTCCACCACAGCCTGGCGGCCCATGTGAGCGGCGGCGTGAAGGCACGTCATGCCGTCGTAGGCAGTCAGGTGAACGTTGGCCCTGTGCTCTGTCACAAGGTACTGGGCCACGTGTAGGTGCCCCTCCTGGCAGGCCAGGTACAGCGGCGTGGGCCCCGTGGCCGTCTGCCAGTTCACACACCTGCAGCCAGAACACGGACAGCGACATTACTGCAGCAAAAGGGACCAAAAGCTATCATGGAAATTACAAATGTATGCTTTTTGTAGAAGTAAAGCAAATTAAAGAGACAGAAGTATTATGTTTAGGTGCTTCACAAATGGAAAGACTGATGGGATTCAGGCTGGGAGTACAGATATCAACGTATGTGCTCCAAATTTATCATTTATCGTGATGCATTTCTTGTCATGAGAAGAATGTTGATTTATTGTCAGAATAAATTTCAGTTAATGATTATTGTCAATATTGCTAGTGGTACTATACTCTCCACTTGTTTGTTCAATAAAAGCATCAAACAGTTCCAATAAATTTGAAAAAACAGTTACCATTTGAAGCTTAGTGATACAAATCACACTTCTCTATGTGAGTGGAGCCTAAAGAAACGCATCGCTAACAGAAATGTTTTTCAAGAGCCCCATTTGTGTTTGTGAGACAGTCATACATTTACCTAAAAAAATATAATGACTAGTTCTTATAGTCACGTTTAGCAAAAGTATCGCAAAATATCGTGAGAAAACTTTAAGTCCACATTGCCCACCTCCACTCTAAATCCATGCATCTATTTTTAATAGATGTGGAGATCAGAGCCACCCTAAAATATTCCCCTTTTGTGTTCAGTAAACTCTGTTGTTCATCATTACAGGCTTGTAGAGGGTGAGGATTGGAGGGTAGCAAAGGGAACCATGATGTAAAAAGCCTTCAAATAAATTTAGCAGGATCATGATCTAGAAACACAAGGTAAGGTCATTTTGTTTATATAGCACAGTTTCAGCAACAAGGCTGTTCAAAGTGCTTTACATGAATTATAAGGAAATACAACAAAACAACCAAAGAAAAGAGCAAAAGATGAAAAAAAAAGCATAGCCCCATGTTTAACCAATCAATCAAATTTTATTTGTATAGCACATTTCAGCAGCAAGGCGTTTCAAAGTGCGTTACATAATTAAAATAAAAACATGCGACAGTGAATGAACAAGTTAGAAGGACAAAGAGAATTTTTAAAAAGAAAAAAGATTAGAAAAGATAAAAACATTAAAACCCATAGCCCTTGTAGGACTTCAGTTAAATGTCTCACACCTCAGAGTTTTAGTTAAAACGCCATTTAACAAAGATTCTCACACCTCAGAGTTTTAGTTAAAACACATTGATTGACAAAAAGAAGTTAATAAATAGATGAAAAGTTAAGGTAAAAACATTAAAACATTAAAAACATCAAGACATCAAAACCTGCACTCTAACCCTAATTTAGCCATAAGCAACTCTAAACAGGTGGGTTTTAAGTTGAGATTTAAAGGCATCCAGTGTTTCAACTGTTTTACAGTTTTCTAGAAGTTTGTTCCAAATTTGTGGTGCATAGAAATTTGTTTAAGAACAAGTAGTCTGTGATTTATAAACTAGTATAGTTTCTCTAGATTCTTGTCTGATAATGTTGATCTAAAGTAATGAGTGTTTTCTCTAGATAAACTAATAAGAGTTTATCTGGATTCTAAGTTTGTTCCCATTCCTGCTCTGGTTGAGTGACATTCTCTGGATCTATTTCACTCCAACTAAAGGTTTGATTCCTGTTCTGGGTTGAGTGAAGTACACAAACTAAATGTTCCTGTTCTGGGTTGCTAAGCACATTGAGAATCACATAATCACAATAGTGATAGTAATAAAATCCAAGTCTAATTTTCACTACATTTATTCAGTGGTAAGAAAAGCTCAAGTGAAAGAAATAAATCAATAAAAAATCACCAATAAAGCAGTCATATAACTATCATAAAACTCAATCATTTTCAATAAAAGCTTTTTAAAAACGTGTTTAGAGCTTTTTGGAACTCCTAATTCTGTTTCTCTGGGGTATAAATATGATGTGACACAGAGGCCCATTTCTCTGGCCACAAGGCTGGATAAAGAGCCATATTTATGTTGCCACCACACAGAGCAGGAAGGCAAGGGAGGGGGCAAAAATCTCACAGCTAGAGAACCACAGCAAAGAGTGGCACATTGGAGTCACCAAGTCTACCTAATAACCATTAAACACTATCTACATGCCAGCTACTTGGAGGGATGCCAGAAAAAAAACAACAACATTTTCTGTCCTAGCATTAAAAAGGTGGCCATGTTCAGTTTGCCAAACTCTGTTGAGCTTTAACTGAATTCATGTGGTTTGGTCATATGAGACTGAGATTGAGTTTTCAGGAACAAACACAAATGGGTGTTTGATTTATGGTTTGAAGCAAAACGTCGTCAATGAGACTTGTACAAAAATATGGATTTGGCCAAATCTACATGGAAGCTGCTGAAAAGACACAAAACAATCTTCTTCTTTTCACAGTCATGTCAGAACACAGACCTAAACTCTAGAGACTGGGAGTAACAGAACATAGGAGAGGAGTCTGAAGTCCTTGAAGTCCTTGGACTTCAGACTCCGGCGGCGTCTGACCACAGACAAATGGTCAAAAACTCCTCTCTGTGTAAACTACAGTCATGTAACATTTATTAAAATACATCTTCCAGAACAATTTTGCCACTGGTCATTTACCAAAAGCGGTGTTATGTTAGCATAAACCTTTTCCCCACTAAATAAATGTTCTCAGATTAAAGTTGTGTTATGTAACGTTAAAAAATGTTATTTATATATTTATATATTTTTTACATATTTGCTAAAACTATCACTCTATTGTGATAGTCATGTGAGACAGATAATATGAGAAAAGCTCCTCTTCCTTCTCCCTCTGGTTCTGTTGTGATCTCAACCAATACACAGCTCTGTCAGAAACAACCAATCAGAGCCAGGAGGAGGGTCTTAGAGCTGTCAATCAACGTTTCTCCCTGCGATGTTACAGCTGGTTCACCGCAATGAAGCCTGCCGTGATTGCTCAGGCTAGTTAGCTTGGCTAGCCTGACGGCAGAGAAATGTTTTCCTAAATGGTTTCTTCATCATTAGCACATTTAGCAGCATGTACCTGTTGATTGACAGCACAAAGTCCTTCTTCCTGGCTCTGATTGGTTGTTTCTGACCAGGAGCGGCGCAATAATACAGATTATTTGTCTCATATTATACTGTTAAGACATGGTGACAGTTTTAACAAATATGTATTTTTGTAAAAGTTACCTACAGCAGCTATCAAGGTTGGATTTACACGTTTCATTGTGAGATCAGGCTACTGCAACGAGATGAATACACTGTAAGACTCATCTTTATTCAGCAATTGTGCTCAATTATTCATCAACAAAAGCAAAGTGATGTTTGATAAAGGAAAACAACAGGGATTCAAAGTGTGAAGATTAACTTCGTTAACCAGCATGCTTTTAAAGTAGTCATACAGATGACTTCACATCAGATGACTGGTCTTAAATCAGACTTTTATGTTTCTACAAAAGGCTAATTCTAAGTTATTAGAATTGTGTCTCTGACATAAGCTGAATTGTTTAGAAAAAATTGGAAAGTTATCCGCCAACCTGCCACCTCACACCAGCGTTTCTCTCTCTCTCCTGAAACTCATCCTTTCACTTCATCAGTTGAACCTGATGACAGGCTATCACCCGCTGGGGTCACTGGGAGGTCACGTCCACTGAAACAGAGCACGGCCCAGTGTGGGCTGCACTCTCATCCTGCCTTCTGAAAAGCCATTGAGGTTTGAGCTCTAAATACTGAGTTTCAGATGTTTAAACCAGTGGAAGGACAGATGATCATTTCCGGGGCTTGGTTTAGTAATGAGGATATTTAGAAATAATTGGTGAAAAATCTAATTTTTACACCATTTAAAAATGCAAAAACAACCCTTGGGAGTTAAAAATACTTTAGCTAAGACATTAGCTGATAATGGTACTAAAACAAAAGTCACATTATTACTATTTGTATATCTCATTAACGCTCGACGAAAACAGGATAAGAATAAATGTCTTAAACAACAATCTGTGTTGAATTTCCAACTTTGCTAAAAACTTCAGGATCCCTTATCCCTTATCACATTTGTATATCTTCCATGAGCTGCTATAACATTTGAAACATTCATCTAGTTAGTTTTTAGTTTACAGATTTCCCACAAATTATGAAACAACAAAATGCCAAAGTTGGATCTGGTTGGACAGTCCGGTAAGAGGATAATGGACTGGAACGGCCTCCATTACAGAGGTAACACTTTATTTGAAGGGCTGTGCATAAGACTGACAACTCTGTAATAAACACGGAACATAAACATGAAGAAGTCTTCATGAATGTTTATGATGAAGTGTCTTTCAGTTAAAAAGAAAAAAAAAGACACTTTTATTGAAAAGTTGCATTAAAATCCGTTTAAAGTGTCAACTTTGCATTAAAAGTATCACTATTTACCAAATAACACTTCATGAGAGCAGTCATAAATATTCATAAAGTCTAATTCATGTTCATGTCATGTTTATGACAGTGTTATGTTACGCACAACACTTCAAATAAAGTGTTACCCAAACGGACACTTTAAATCACATTAAAGTTTGAAATTTTCCTAAATTTGGTTGTGAAAATTGTAGAAAAAAAAAGTGATGCTTGTCTCAGTTTGAGACACCAGGTGAAGAGTCAGTGGCATTTTAAATCATTTTAAATTTTTTTTCTCCCCAGAATTATCAAGACTGCGTTAGGGTCCTAGATTTTCATAAGTCTTTGAACGCCTCGTTAAAGTCTGGACCACAGCCTGCTGCAGCGTGGTTGGAAACACACAATCCTCACCTGGGCGCCTCCTGGAGGAGAAGCTGGAGGCAGGTGAGACCCCCGTTGGCTGCAGCGTAGTGAGCTGGTACCGCTCCACAGGTAGTCTGAGCGGTGGCCACTCCTCCAACCGACAGGAGCCACTCAGTCACCTCCACACGGCCAAACCGAGCTGCCAGGTGAAGAGCTGTGGCTCCCGCCGCGTCGCCGTCCTGGAAAAGAGTCACAGAGACCTGCTGAAGAAGACGCAGGCCAAACTAGACCACTGAGGCCAAACGCTCCCCAATATCAGCTCGAAACTACAACAGATAAAAGGATCGGAGGATGTGCTACTTTCCAGAGCTGCAGCACAGAATGTTATTACTGTTAATAAGCATATAATTAGGTCTTAATTTGAGTCGATACAGTTCCTAATTCTGGAGGAAAAGAAACAAATAAAAATGTAACTGTGCAGTCGTTAAGAATGTTTGGGAGGTGGCTTTGCACCTGACATCTGGAAATAATTTCGACTTGCTACTGCTGCAAGTGGACCCACAGGAAGTCAACACATATTACATAATCAGCTAGTAATACATTAATAAATAAATAAAAGTTCATGTACAGTACTGATTACAACCTGCAGCCATGAAACGGCTCTTTAGGATAAAAGTATTGAAACGAACAATCAAGTCCTAATACAATATAACGACATGTTAAGGTTCCATGTAAGTTATTAGAATTGTGTGTCTGACCAACACAAAATTCAAATATGGTTTTCAAAGATTTTTACAAACAAAAGTCTAAAGAAAACCTTTGAACTCCTAGTGGCTTCACTGTCCCCACTGTACTTCAAATAATGCACTGGGTGACTTACTTTAGAAATAAGGTGACTTCTGGAGGCAAGTGGCCGTACTAGCTTTTATTTAGGGGGATCGGAGTAAGGCTTTGTGTTGTTGGTCTGTTAAAGAAAATCTGAATGGAAAATGTTGATTTATTTCTACTGATGTGACAAAATATGAAAAAGTTTCAACGGAATAATTTTGCAATGCACTCTGTGTCAAGGAATAAGATTAAGGATATGACCATAATTTACATTTGAAGTTAACTGAAATTAACATTTATAAACACAGAAGCACTTAGCTTACAGCATCCATCTGGATGACATGTGTAAGATTAACCCACACAGTGACCTCTGGCTCCTGGGTCATGACCTTCACCAGCCTCATCACATCAGGCCTTGACCTAACCTGCCTGGGGAAGCCCAACCAAATCATGACAGTAAACTCTTCTCATGCCAACACCCCACTTTTTGGTGCCACTGCCTGAAGCTCATACTTAATTCCTCTTCAGGTCTTTTCTTTCTCAATACCAAAACTAGACAAACCTCCACGCTGCAGACTCCTCGCTCCACGAGCCACTGCAACTCCCGGATGTTCCCAGTAGCCGCCGCATCGTGCGCCGCAGTGGCCCCGTTTGAGGCTCGTGAGTCCGCAGGAAGCCCGAGGTCACTCACCAGGAGCTGCAGGCAGTCCAGGCGTCCACACCTGGCGGCGTGGTGGACCGGGCCCGCACCTTGGGCATCGCAGACAGCAGGCGAGAGCTGACCGGAAGATGCTAGACTCCTCAGAGCGGCGAGGTCTGCGTCTCGAGCCGCCTGGATGGCGCGAGGCAGCGCCATGCTCAGCTTCTTAACCCGGAATACGGCAGGTTTCCCGGAGCACCGTGAGACACCATCACATGATGAGTAAAAAAAAAAAACACTACATGCTCTCCTCGCCTCCTCCTGAGCCAGGAAAGTGACACCCTGGCAGCAGCCAGCTGGCCAGCGGGGCTGCTGGGGGAGATGGAGGCGGGTGGGGGGGGGGGGGGCGTGGGGGGGGCGATAGAGGAGCAATGAAAGGCGCGTGGAGGTGCAGCGCGCGCCGCTATATGCTGGAGCTTCAGCGGAGATGGGGGAGCCGAGGCAGCACGGAAACTTAAGTAACGGGAGAAGTCAGGATTACAATGAGGTTTTTTAAGGGTTATTTTAAAAATTCATCACAGCGTTGGAATAATGAACACAGGTGACCCATCTGGAATGGCGGAATCTACCACACAGTCTGCAGCTTTAAGAGACGGGAGATTTATAAGCGGCTCATGTGGCACAATAGCGCGTTCATTTTTCCATAACATCACCCATGAAGCCAGGCCAAGTTCTCCCACTTTATTATTTATATTAAACATCTCACAATCTTACAGGGTCGAGTTTGGCGAAGCGAAACAAACGGTGCGCGTGCGTCGCCGCACTTCTTTAGTTGACTCTTTAGTTCAAAAGAAAACGGGTCAGTTCGTTTTCTCCAGGAGCTCCACCGTTTCCCTAAGATCCTCCACCACGGCGTCCACGTCTTCCTTGCTCGTCCCCCGGCCCACGCTCAGCCTCAGAGCGTTAGCCGCCACCTCGGCGGGGACGCCGCAGCTCAGCAGGATGGGGAGGGCCTGGCGGACACGGAGAACATGGAGGTCACTGCCAGGACAACCAGTGGTGGGCAGGAGCAGGAGCAGCAGGCCGGCAGCTCACATCGTGGCAGTGGCACTTCTGCTGCAGGAAGTTGCCACATCTTAGCTGCTGGTGGACTCCGGCCTTTGTGGCAGGTGACAGGGATTAGGTATTAGCTGCCACGGCTTGTGTGACAGATTTAATATCGAATATGAATGTGTCTATTTTGAACTAATCAAAAGAAGAAGAAGAAAAAAAGGAAAACATGAATACACATACATCTGTGACAGTAGCCATGACTTCAGTGGCACCTGTCACAAAGTTGTGGCAGCCGTCACCAAACCCGTAGCAGCTGACACCAAATCCAGTGCAGAAGTCATGTCGCCTGCCAAAAAGATCGTATAAGCTGCACTGATAAGCTTCCACTGCCACATTTGAGCTGCCCGTCTTTCCTCCAGTGGTAAACAGCTAAGACTCTTATACCTGTGTCCGCTGGCAGAGTGGCAGGCGGCACCGACGCTGGCCAGGAGCCTCCTGCAGTTCGACAAAACCCTCCAGCCTAAAGCCGGCGGAGAGATTAATCATTCAGAGGCTCGTTCGCTTACAAACAGCTCTGACAATCATCAGCGTAGGGTTAGAGGACACTGTTTGGACTGACACGCCAAAACAGACACGGGGACAAAGACACATTACCTTGCAACGCCGGGCCCAAGATGGACACGTTACATGTGTTAGGGAGAACATCAGAGCCGGGATAATGACTGTTGAAGCGGATCTTTTCTCTAAAGACATCCTGAGGCGGAAACAGCAGATTGTGGTTTGAGTTCACGAAACGACATGCCTCGTTTTCACATTCCCTCTGTCACTGCCCAACCTGTTTTATTTACTCAGACTTTCCTTTCAATGGAGACAAAATTAAGCCCAAATATTCCACGTTTTTAATCTTGAACCTCGTGTGTTTCAGAAAATAGGAGGTACAATGATTTCTATGTTTCAAGAAAAGTTTGATATTTTGAATGTGTTTCTTTGAAACATTTTGTGTAGTTTCCAATGCTGTCATCTGTATTTTATTTCTTTTGTCTGTGGGTAAGTACAATAATGTTGCACTGATAACATTGTCTAATATTTTCTTTTGTTACAGTTATTAAAGAGAATAGCATCAGCCAAAGTTAGTATTGGAGCTCAGAGCATCGTAAAACAGAATTTATTCCAATCTGTCGTCTCCACATGCCAAGAACTTCCTCCACAACACTGATTCACATCGTACTTTCTCTATTGTCTGTCTGATTCCAGAGCAGAAGGTTGAAGCCTTTTGATTTGTGAAAGAACCTCTGGATTGTAAAATTCACCTTTACCTTTTATTCAAATGGCAGTGATAAAAAGGTCCAGAACTTAGATTTATGTCAAGTGCAGATAAAGTGACAGTAAATGTGATTAGAACCAAAGCGTCTCTATTAAAGGAAACACTTACTTGCAGTCGTTCTTCCAGATACGCTTTAATCATCAGCATATGACTCTGATAACCTGAGAGATTAGCGGTCACCAGCTCAGCAGCCTGACACAAACACAAACAAACGGATCCTGTTACAAACCGTTTCTGTTTTACAGAGGCAGCGCATTAAACTTTAGTGATCTGTCTTGTACGAAGCGTTGAACGTAAACAACCTTTCCCAGGCCGGCTATCATCGGCGTGTTCTCCGTGCTGTGGCAAAATAACATCATATTTATAGTTAGATCTTTAGAGTTCTATTTTTTTGGTCCTATATCAGAGTTTTCTTGCTGGGTAACATAACGTGGGGTACCCTGGTCTGAAGTTCCTCTCCTGTCCTCCTCCAAACAGCATCGGATACAGAGGCGTCTTGGTTCCGGGGCCGTTCACGTACAACGCCCCGACACGAGGGCCGTAGAACTGAAACATTTACATATGTAGATACATGAAAAAAACAGATTATAGAAAGTTTAGGCTGAATCTTTTAATATGCGCAGCTAATTGCTGACCTTGTGTCCTACTATGGTAAGGTAATCCACTCCCAGTTCCTGGACATCCACTGGGACTTTGCCCAGCGCCTGGGCAGCATCTGTGTGCAGCAGGATCCTGAGCCGCTGGTGCTGCTTATTGAGGGATTTTACTTTTTGGCAAATCTCTGGGATTGGCTGAAAAGACGAATGGCGTTCAGCGTACAGGAATGGGTTTTATGGCAATCCAAACATTGAGTCTTTACAACTGGAAAATGGTTTTCAGAACAAGAAAGACCGGGCCAAGAGGCTTTTCAAGCTTCTTCCCCCGCACCTCCCCCCCCCCATTACCATGACGACCCCCGTCTCATTGTTAGCCAGCATGACAGAGACGAGGCAAGTGTTGGGGCGCACGGCGGCGACGATGTCCTCCACCTCGACGCGAGCTGTCACCTTAGAAACGGGCACACATGTTACATCTACGATGGAAATAACAAGAAGCAGATTCACCTCAGTGGTTGAAGGACGGACTCTTCAAAAAAACAAACATCCCAGTGAGAACCTGATCTCCCACCTGCCTTCCCAGCCGCCTCCAGGTTCTTGGCCGTGAGCCGGATGGAGTCGTGCTCCACGTCGGAGGTGACGATGTGCGGCAGGCCGGTGCAGCCGTTCTGATGGCCTTCGCCGTGCTCTGCGGCGCTGCGGCTCTTCCTGAAGTGCTCCACGGCCGTGTGGAGCACCAGGTTGTTGGCCTGCGGGACCGGTCACTTGCTTTAACGCAGATCTGAGAGCAGGAGAGGAAAAGCTCGTTTTCGAACACCAGGAGTCGTTACCTCCGTTCCCCCCGAGGTGAAAACGATGTCCTCTGCTTTGCCTCCAACCATTCCAGCCACATTCTGCCTGGACTGGTTGATGATGGCTTTGGCTCTAGCGCCTGGAAAACAACATTGCCAGCAGGTCTATAGCAGAAATATTTTAAAAAAGAAATAAAAATTCGGACTTATTTTCTCGTTATCAATGAGATAAAGATTCTGTTTTGAGTCCAAAGGAAAGTATTTCACACCTGTTACGTAGTTGCTGCTGGGGTTTCCCCAAGCCTCATGGAGAGCTTCAGAAATGTCCTGAATGACCTCTGGCTCCATCGGGGTGGTGGCATTATAATCCATGTAGATCCTGTCAGATAAACAACTGTTAAACCTGGCAAAAGCATTCAAAACATTTAAATAAGCCTGTGGAAATAAATCTAAATGAGCTTAATAATTTCGATTTGCATGATTTATCTTTCTTTCTCTTTTTCTACCAAAAACTGGATGGCCAAACTCTTCAGTCTGGTGCTCTGGTCTCAGCCTTGTTCTGTCTTCATTTTGTTTTCAGAGACTTCAGAATTCATTTCATTTGTTGTTTCTGTTATTTTGTTTGTTTATTTTGGAAATTTACAATGTCTTCCAGAAATGTGTTCTTGCATTATTACAACATTATCGTTAAACAATATTATCGCTTATTGCAATAACTTCTGGGACAATTTATTGTCCAGCAAAATGTGTTATTGTGACAGCCTTGCTGTTTTCACACTTATGTCTCCTTACAACAGCAAAGCTCTGTGTCTTTTATTTGGTTTTAGGAAAACAAGATCAACACAAAGCGCTGTATTATAGTGAAATGAAAGGAAAATTGCATTTAATTTCAGAATTGCTTGTATGCAAATAATGCAACACCTTGTTATAACTGAACTCCTCACCTTTCTGCCTTCATGTCCGGATTGTGGTGAAGATCGTGGTCGTTGTGGGTCTGACCCACCACCAGGGTCAGGTCAGCTAATTTCTCCGCCATGCTGCACAAACAACAAATAAAACCGAGACACATAATGAGCCTAAAAGCTTAAGGTAAAGCATCCAGTCGGCCTGTTTCTGGAAACACACGCAGCTCAACCTGTTGCGTCTCCATTGCTAACTACTGTAGTTAAGTCAGGCATAAACCAAACATTGTTGAATCAGAAACTAAGCGCTGACTTCAGAGAGAACAGCTGTGAAATCAGTTACCATTAGCATGTCTGTCCTTCGGTTTCTGACCCAAACTCGGTCGGCTGCTTTGTATTTACGGCTCGTTCTGAACACGGAAGTCCTAACAAAACATTCTGTAATATGACATGTCTTATCTCAAATTGTTTCTGCCAGCTAGAGTTGGCAAGTGATCAAATAAGCAGACTGAAAGCAGACTCATCTAAGCTAGTTTAGCTAACTTTTTGTGTCAGGATTAACTACCGAGCATCCGGCTGACAGCTGTCAAACGGGGACAGACAGACACGGACGAGACACAACTCCGACGTCTCGTCTGACCTTGTAAAGTCTCCTGAAGATGCACCAGGTAGATTTACTGTGGACTTCATGAATCATTAGCTAGTTAGCTAGTATGTGGGGCTGCCTGCTGCTTTACAGCCACCACATCGTAAAGACGTAACACCGTAATGAACTGGCTGATCTGCAGGAGTTTCAACGCGACTATCATGTTTAAACTTCGAATACTTCAAAAAAATGTAGAACTCCGAAATCTTTTACCTGCTGACTTGAAAGGTCCAAACACTGGATTACAAACCACGTCACCCGATTTGTATGACGTGTTGGATGAAGGAAATGATATCAGAGAGAAACTCTGGGACACATGGAGCAACGAAGTCACTCATAGATGATAAAAATGGGAGGCGCTTTTTGATTTGTCTACATCATTCAGACTTTGTAAAACATACCAAAAAGATACATTGTTGTAATTTGTGCAATTTCACATAAAATTAATTTAAGCAACAAAAAAAAAAAAAAAAATAACACAATCTCTTAATGATATAACTTGAATTAGCATCTTTGAAACATAAATCTGCACAAAACTGATTCTTCGAGCCAGTCCTGACTGAGCCTCCTGGAGCCATGACAGGAACATGGCTCCAGAGAAAGTGGCTCCAGGAGAAATATGGCAGAACATGGCTCCAGGAGAAACATGGCTCCAGGAGAAACATGGCTCCAGGAGAAACATGGCTCCAGGAGAAACATGGCTCCAGGAGAAACATGGCTCCAGGAGAAACATGGCTCAGGAGAAACGTGGCTCCAGGAGAAACGTGGCTCCAGGAGAAACATGGCTCCAGGAGAAACATGGCAGAAACATGGCTCCAGGAGAAACGTGGCTCCAGGAGAAACGTGGCTCCAGGAGAAACGTGGCTCCAGGAGAAACATGGCAGAAACATGGCTCCAGGAGAAACGTGGCTCCCGGAGAAACGTGGCTCCAGGAGAAACGTGGCTCCAGGAGAAACATGGCAGAAACATGGCTCCAGGAGAAACATGGCTCCAGGAGAAACGTGGCTCCAGGAGAAACGTGGCTCCAGGAGAAACATGGCAGAAAACGTGGCTCCAGGAGAAACGTGGCTCCAGGAGAAACGTGGCTCCAGGAGAAACGTGGCTCCAGGAGAAACGTGGCTCCAGGAGAAACATGGCAGGAAACATGGCTCCAGGAGAAACGTGGCTCCAGGAGAAACGTGGCTCCAGGAGAAACGTGGCTCCAGGAGAAACATGGCAGAAACATGGCTCCAGGAGAAACATGGCTCCAGGAGAAACGTGGCTCCAGGAGAAACATGGCAGAAACGTGGCAGAAACATGGCTCCAGGAGAAACAGTGGCTCCAGGAGAAACATGGCAGAAACATGGCTCCAGGAGAAACATGGCTCCAGGAGAAACGTGGCTCCAGGAGAAACATGGCAGAAGCAGAAACGTGGCTCCAGGAGAAACATGGCTCCAGGAGAAACTGGCTCTCCAGGAGAAACATGGCTCCAGGAGAAACGTGGCTCCAGGAGAAACGTGGCTCCAGGAGAAACGTGGCTCCAGGAGAACACATGGCAGAAAACATGGCTCCAGGAGAAACGTGGCTCCAGGAGAAACATGGCAAGAAACGTGGCCAGAGAAACATGGCTCCAGGAGAAACGTGGCTCCAGGAGAAACATGGCAGAAACATGGCTCCAGGAGAAACGTGGCTCCAGGAGAAACATGGCAGAAACATGGCTCCAGGAGAAACATGGCTCCAGGAGAAACGTGGCTCCAGGAGAAACATGGCAGAAACATGGCTCCAGGAGAAACATGGCTCCAGGAGAAACGTGGCTCCAGGAGAAACATGGGAGAAACATGGCTCCAGGAGAAACATGGCTCAGGAGAAACATGGCTCCAGGAGAAACGTGGCTCCAGGAGAAACATGGCAGAAACATGGCTCAGGAGAAACATGGCTCCAGGAGAAACGTGGCTCCAGGAGAAACATGGCAGAAACATGGCTCAGGAGAAACATGGCTCCAGGAGAAACATGGCTCCAGGAGAAACATGGCAGAAACATGGCTCCAGGAGAAACATGGCTCCAGGAGAAACATGGCTCCAGGAGAAACTGGCTCCAGGAGAAACGTGGCTCCAGGAGAAACATGGCAGAAACATGGCTCCAGGAGAAACTGGCTCCAGGAGAAACATGGACTCAGAAACATGGCTCAGGAGAAACGTGGCTCCAGGAGAACATGGCAGCGAAACATGGCTCCAGGAGAAACATGGCTCCAGGAGAAACGTGGCTCCAGGAGAAACATGGCAGAAACATGGCTC
Source organism: Poecilia picta (assembly GCA_033032245.1). Classification (NCBI taxonomy): domain Eukaryota; kingdom Metazoa; phylum Chordata; class Actinopteri; order Cyprinodontiformes; family Poeciliidae; genus Poecilia; species Poecilia picta. The sequence continues at coordinate 5,268,746 of CM065356.1, read as the reverse complement.
CAGGAGAAACATGGCTCCAGGAGAAACGTGGCTCCAGGAGAAACATGGCTCCAGGAGAAACGTGGCTCCAGGAGAAACATGGCTCCAGGAGAAACGTGGCTCCAGGAGAAACATGGCAGAAACGTGGCAGAAACATGGCTCCAGGAGAAACATGGCTCCAGGAGAAACGTGGCTCCAGGAGAGCTGCCAGCTGAATGACATGTCAGCATGGATGCATACGGAATTATGTTGAATTATTTATAAGTGTATGTAAATTCAATATTTATTGGTTATAATGTTCCAAGTCTCAGACGTATTAGGTTTTGCATGCCAGCAGTAGATTTAGTCTGGCTATGGAGTAGATGCACACATGCCTGTTGTGCAACACAGAGGAATGTCCAATTTCTCCCCTTTTTGTAAATCTAAGACCCACAATGTTTGTCCAGAGTTGCTAACGACAGCACATAGTAAGAAATAATTGGAAACCAAAACAAATAAACAATCCCTTCAAGGGAATAAAATCCAAGATGATGCAAATGATGTTTTAGAACCGCAACTAAAATCTGGACCAAGTACAAACAAAGTTATAAGGTTGTAAAAATGAAGACATCAAAGCAGTCCGGTTTGAAAACTGAACACGTGCGATGGAATCAGTGGAAGACGAATGGGCAAAAACGGGAGTGTTTGATGTTTGGCTGAGATTTATTTCTAGACAGAAGAACAAATGGTTCCAGTGGGCTAGCGAGAAACAATCGTAGGTCATGGAAGACTGGATGAAAGCGGGTTTTCCGTGATAAATCCTGAATCTGCTTTGGCCGAGGCAGACAACGCTGGAACATTTGTTTGGTCGCATCCCAATGAAACATGAAGACAACAGCCTGAAAAAACAAGGGCTTCACCACTGGCTTTAGTGATTATGTAACTGAGTCAGGTACAGTAGGACAAGAGGACAAGACTCCATCCAGCATTGATAATGAATATTGTTTTTCTCTTGACAAATCACTCAAAATGTTTTAAATCATCATGTCACTCTTCATCTGCCCTCTTTCTCCCAGAACGTTAGCTGGAGATACCAGCTCCCCTCCTGACCCCACTAAGGACAAGGGTGTACAGAAGATGGATGGATGGACGTTTCTCTTCATGATGGGAGAACCCAGTGAATTGTACATCATTATTCTACAATGTTGTACAGGTTAGTTTAAAAAGACCCCAACAGAAGTACTAAACCAAAACCAAAGTTATAGATTATCAAAAAAAAGCAAGTCATCACTTAGTGTTGCATCACTTCCATGTTTATTTAATATATGACAATGTGTCCAGTGTACACAAACATCTGACAGGAAACTCAAACAAACACTCAGACACAGACTGAACTACTGCCCATTTAGGAGTTTGTTAATGAGTGCAACCATATGATACACAGTCCACGGCAATCATGTTTATATACAATGCAAAAATCTTTGAAGAACAATGGAATGTATTGGTGCAAAAAAAAAAAATAGAGACGTGGAAGCACAAGAATGTGAGATTACTTCATGGGGCAAGGGTGGGAAAAGAGAGGTTGGTGATTTGTGTGTGAAGGCTGCTGCTGCAGTAGGATGGTGAGGGTAGATTCTGATACTAGAAGGAGGGCGACGGCAAAGCAACCGAGAGCAATACTTTGCACAAGACATAAAAGTTTAACTAGGCCACAGTGAACCATAATCGTCCCACACATGAGCAGACAGATTATTACATGGCGGGTCTCAGAATATCCGCCTACATCCCCGGTGATAACCGCCTTACAATCAGTGAGGAACCCCAACCGGAAAGCAGAAGGTTCATAAAAACATCAAAGCAGAAGAAGAATTCCTATATATTACTATTATTATTATTATTATACATTCAAAGTGAACTTTTAAGTGAGTGCACCAACAAAACTTTGGTTGCTTAAAAAGAAAGTCAGTAAGAATTAATCAGAAACAATTACGTACAGGTTGACTGTTAGGGCTTTGAAATAAAACAACGTGATGCAGAGTTATGAGTAAAGTACAAACAGGAGAGTTTCACCCAGGATGAAGGTGGATAAAATGCACAATGATTATCGGAAGGTGAGCTGTGAGATTTGAATGCCGATTCAAGCTAATTTTTGATTTATTACGACTAACAACAGTTGTGCAGGTGAGGAGATCAGTCAAACCCTCCCCCACCGAATGAGCCAAAATATTTCCACATCACACAAGACTGTTAACATATCAGCTATTGGATGAATCACATCTATAGAAAACACACAAACAAAAGATAGCATGTTTGTAGCTGTCTAATTGCTCCTAAAAATGCAATGCTGAGTGTGCAATATAATGGCTGCACCCGTTCCCTGCTTGTAGACGTCGTCCTTGCAGTCAGTTGACAAACTGATCATGCTCCGTAGGCTGGCTGACCTGAGGCATGCTAATCCACCAGAGTCACTCAACACCTCACAACCTGAGTGGTGTTAGGACACGATAAACCTCAGCTAAAACATAGACAAAGGAATAAAACGGAGTAGAAACGAAGCGATTAAAGCTACAGGTGGGTTGCATTTTAAACATTTTGCATGTTGCGTTAATAAGTAGAGCCCTATGCAAGCTGACAATCCTGAGATGTACTGAATCTCTTCCAAATATTTTAACCTGTCGTCTCAAATGCATATGATAAAAAGACGAAAGAAAACGCAGAGTGATGACGTGACGTGCAGACGTTTCATGAACATGGTTACAGCAGCATGAAGGATGTGAGGTCAAAGGAATCGGTGCAGAGGCATACTGTGCAGAATGTTAGAAAAGAGAGGCACTACACTTAATATACACATATCATTCAGGAAGCTAGTTTCATATCATGTGCTGTGAGGAGGAACCGTTGTTGTTTTCCCATTTTAGGAGGGACGACAAGACCGACTTGATATCAAAATGTAACCATGGGACATCGACTGGGTCAAAGGTTAAGCTATCCTAATCGTTCGGGGCTGTCGCATTTTTCAAGTTTTCTTCAGCACAAAGAAACCGAGTGGGTTCGTTGGATTACTTTAAAAGCAAAACTGTAGGGACGAGGCTTTTATTATTCAAATAGTCCAGGAACTCATTAAAAAGTGCCGTGTGCAGAAATTGCACTGAGTACTACTTTAGAAATATAAACGTCTTTGTAAATAAATACATGCGGAAATAAATAATTAGGCTGTTAAAAATCTAAATATATCACATTTCAAACACAAGTCAGAGAGAGAGGAATAAATCATACTGGGAGGAAAAGAAGAAGGTGAAGTTTGGTTCTGTCATGTAGATGTAAAATACCCTCATACCTTAAATGTCATGGATTCACAGGCTGCAGTCTGAGGAGGTGCCATGTTGTCGCCCTGCTGTGTGTGCTTAAGTTTGATGTTGAAGAAGTTTAAGTTGTTTTTTGTTTTTTAATTATTAGTTTTATTTCAGCTTTTATTTTCTGAGCGTTAAGGTTAAACCAGTTGAAACTTAGCAGTAAAACAGAGCAGAGAGGAACCTACATGTTTACCTATTTTACCGATGCAAATGTAGCGATGTGAGCTTAGCAAGTAGTGCAGCGGCATTATTAAAGAATACATGTCCCTGTGTTGTTTGCTTTATTTATTTTAAGTAGTAAGTGAGAAAGGCTTGATGTGTCACTGACAACAACTACAGCACGTTTATCGTACAAATGGAGTCTGGTGTGAGAAACCGCTGTCTCCTCCGTTCTCGAGCTGTGAAATAATGCCGGTACAGTACGGTGACTGATTCTTCCAGAAGTTTCTTTGCGCGTTGCTAAGGCCCGACGGGAAAAACCCGACAGCTGAGGACACGAACGACGGAACGGAGACTGAGCAGGGAGGGAAGATGGCTGCCGGTGACAGTGATGGTAGAAACGAGGCTCAGCACGATGGGAATGAGGAGAACAGGGAAGTATGTACATTGTAGTCTTTGCATCTATCTTTTGTTCCTCAAATCCTCATCTGTCCGGCTCGTCTTCTCGACAGCTTTGACCTGAGAGGCAAAACAAGGACAACTGATGAGTTTTCCTTCATCTCACCAGCTGTTAGTCTTCCATGTATACAATGAAATGAATAATCAGAAAACAGTTCAGCAGATTTGAACAGATATGTGACATTTCCTAATTTAGCAAGATAACTTACCTGATAGTTCCAGCAAGAAGAGGGTTGAACGCATACAGCCAGTCATGCATTTCCTTGTCATTAGTGGCTTGAAGTAATATTCCACGATGTTCTGTACACACCGCAAACGTATTTGGAGTCTGTTGAGAGAAACAGAAAGTTTATTGTGGCATAGATGGATGTGGCAGAGGGGAACTGTTGGCACGGCGCTGACCTTCAGCATGGCCTGCTGGTCCTCACTGTACTCCACCTGGGCAGAGGACAGGTTCAGAATGGCCCGCTCCACCGTGTCTCGCTCAGAGTTGTAGATGTAAACGTACGGCCGCCGCACAACCACGTAGCGCTTCACCCAGCCGTTGGTGTGCGGCTCCAGGAAGTGGATGTAGCCCTTCTTCGATACGATTGGGCTGAAAAACACATGAATTATTACAATGGAGGTTGAGAGGGAGCGATATGGACCTAAGGTTTTATCATTTTGTTTGGTCCCACAAAAACATTCTCATTTTTAATGTGCTTCTTTAAGAATCCAGTTGCATAAAAAAATGTGATTTGTTTCACTAACCATCACACAAAAGCTGCATTTAATCATATTTTCAAAATTTACTGATATCTCCATTGAACAAACAGTGGAGAAAAAAAGAAAGGAAAAATACAAATTCTGACAGTTTTGGGGGTTAAAGCATCATTAATTGGAATTTATCATAACGATAAATCCTGATATCATGATAAATGACAAATGACGTAGAAGGTCCACCCCTACGTTAAAAGTCAAATAATTGAGACTGACCTGACTCTGATCTCCTGTATGTCAGGGATAAGTTTTCGAGTCCGGGGTTTGACATCAGGACCTACATTCGTGGACTTTTTGTCCACTCCGTCCTGCTGTGGTTCAGGACTGGGGCTGACCGCACGAGACAGAGGTGGAGGAGGTCTGACATTAAACATGAAAAACAAACACAAAAATACAGTTAGACACGGAAAAATAGACCAGAAAATCATAAACAACCCCAGTGTTAGGATTAACTTGAGCTCAGTGTTGTTATAGCAACCGTCCACCAGAGAAGGGCATGTTGAGGAGGGTGTGATTGTGTTGAGAGCAGATATGGAGGAGGCGTCTCTCGGCAATGTGACAGACATCTCAGAGATCTGAAACACACACACACACACACCACACACACACACACACAGACACATCTGAATGTTTAAAACCAATCGGCAAACCGAGATCAAAGCTTTGTGACACATCATTTAAACTCTACCTTGCTTTCACTGGCGCTGACACACACATGGCTGTATTCTCTGTTGAAGGAGTGAGTGAGCAGCCGCAAACACTGACAAAAAAAAGAGTGCTTAAGATATGACACCAAACAAACTGGATTCTTAGGTTGTTTCCAATCGATTTTGTTGCCAACTATACAATATTCACATTTCAAATATGGTTAAATTGCCCAGAGCGCAGTGTGGCAGCTGACCTTGGCAGCGAGCTCCCTCTGCCTGTCAGTGGTTATCTTAGAGCTGAAGCCGGGCCCCGGGTCAGCCTCGGCCACTGCAGCCGACTCACTGGTCTCCTCAGTGACGCAGGACTGAAGGGACTCCTGGCCCGTCAGCAGGGTGGACTCCAGTTTCTCCCTCAGCAGGAGGAAATGTTTGGTTTTCTCCACCTGAGGAGGAGGAAACACCAGTCACACCTGCACTGGGACTGAAGAAATCCTCAGTAACTCTTAGAAATGCCAGTGACAGAAACCAGCTGTTTTACTATAATGCTTATCAAGTGATATTTTCAAATTTACTGTCAACTTTAAAAAAAAATTAATTCAAAAACATGATGGGCCGCTGGATGCTGGAAAACCTGCTTAAGGCTCCAAAAAGGCTTTGGCCTGTATATTATTATTGACTTATTGTCCAGTCCCGGTTTGTGGTTGTTATATGAAAAAATACAATCTGAACGAGTTCAGTCCTTTTTATATCCTTCAGATTAGAAAACGTGCTTCTCACTTTAGGTAAAGCACATATGAAAGTAACATTAGCACTTGCATCTTGAAGGAGACTGAGTTTCTCCAGCTCCCACTGGTGCTCCAGGATGAGGCTGTCACTGCGTGGCCTCCACCCCGCCAGGTTCTCCTCTCCACGGACGTAGGCCACAGAGGTGTCCAGCACTCGCCTGCGTCTCCTCTGCATGCCTGGTGTGAGGCAGGAGAGCCTGTTACTCATATCTGAACTGAACCTAAGCTGAGTGTTGCTGCCACACGGACAGTTTTCTTAACTCTTACCTGGACTTCCAGCATCTGCAAGGTGACACAAGCTGACCTCGTAAACTCCAGTTACTCGGTTTCTAGAAAAGAAAGAGGAATTCTCAGAGATTGCATTTTACTGCTCGGCTGCATATGAGGCGTGTGGGGGGGGGGAGGAATACTAGACCTCCAGGGCTCTTTTATAGTTTGAAGCTTTTAATCTCACCCATCCGCTGCTCTCAGGCTCCCCGTACCAAAAAAGGTTGCGGATCGAACGAGAGGCAGAGAGCTTGGTGTCCCGTGAGTAAAACACCATACAGATATCTTTGGTGATGTATGCAGGCTGCGTGCAGTTCTCCATCTGCAGTTGATAAAAGAGGGGGGCTTTTAAAACTTTTCCCCCCCTCTCCACAGAGAAACTCAACGCCTCACATAAGATATGGCTGTGTTACTTTAGCCTCTTATAAATGCGGGCTCTGTGCGGTACCTCCAAGTAGGCCGAGAGGGTCATATAGATCTTCTCTCCGTACGGCGTGACTCGGTTCAGGAGCAGAGAGTTGTGCATCGAGCTGTCCCAAGCAGCCTCAAAGCGGTAAAAAGTCCTGAAACGGTCCAGGACAAACACATAAGCATAAGCAGTCAAAGCTGACATTTTTTAATACACATAAATAAAGAAGCAGATATGCACCAATCAGGGATTTTCCTAGCTTGTACATATTTATGATTTTCCTTTATTTGTCTTTATGATTCCTGTTTCAGCTGAAAAAAAATAATGCTACTGGTTTTTGACAGGTTTTTAATTTAACAGAAAATGACAAAATTACACTGCAAAAACATAAAATATTATCAAGTACTTTTGCACTAGTTTCTAGTGCAAATATCTTAGTACACTGAATGAGACAATACTAACTTACAGTTAAGGTTTCAGCAAGAAATAGGAGCTTGTTTAAAATTAATTCCTTAATATTGATGAAAAAGTATGTTGCAGACAGATAGTTTCACCTATTAATACTTTTCCCATCAATATTAAGGAATAACTAACTTAATTCAAAAGTTACTTGTAACATAGTTTTGCCTTATTTCAAATATAATTCATCTGCACTAGAAGCTAAACCAAAACTACTTAAGATTTTGAGATTTTGCGGTGTGACCTTTATCTATTTTCATTGGTGCATTTCTACTAGAAACATGCTGTCTGTAATGTCTGATGTGTATAAGCAAAGATTATGAAAAAAAGAAAGACATTTCAGGAACAAATGTATTTCATATGAAAAAATATGCACTGAAATTTTGCTTTAAAAACCAAGATCATAACTATCAATCATAACTAAACTAATCTTAGAAAAATTCAGACAGTATAAACAGCATCTCCAGGTCATCATAGTGCATCATATGACAGTTGTTTTTGCATGCAACACAATCAGGTGATGGACTTTGAGCAAAGCACGACAGAAAAGCAACTGAAAGCATTAATGGGTTTTGATCATAGAGACAGGAAGGAATGAGAGGAGGACAGAGAAAATGGGGGACAGGGCAGTGAAATACCTATGGTCAATTCCCAGGGAAATGCTGTGAGAAAGAAGAAATCAGCAAAAGAATAGAAAGTAAGAGTTAGGAAGTATGTCGAGGCTTTGCAGTTGTGTAGCTGGGATGGTGTTTGTCTTTCTCATCATGATAACAATCCTATAGAACTCCTTGAATCCTTCGGACACTGCTGACCCGTCACCTCGGACGACCACCGAGATGGACATTTTTACCCCGAGCGACAACATAGCCGCTTTCTGCTTGCGCGGCTGATTTACTCCGTACGCTAATGTACACAAATTTACCCGTCTACCTCAAGGGGAAATAATCACACACACGCTGAAAGCTGTAACTGCTTTGGCCCGCGGCCCGGTGACTGCCTCGAATCTAAAAAAGATTATCCAAGCAAGAATAAGGAAACCAGTGTTTTCTGTAGGCCGTAAAAGCCAGCTGAATAGGCTCTTCATGAGGTTCAGATGTTCAGCCTAGGCCACTCTTGGACTGAAATGACCTCGTGTTGAAGTGAACAATGTGTCACCCAGAAGACAGCAAACAGGCACGCACTGTTCTGGAGTAATGACAGCTCCGTGCTATGGACACGACAGGGAGGTGACCAAGTGCAGAGATTCCCCCTTCTCCAGTCGGTAATTAGCGCTTGCGACGTTCCAAATGGTAGAAAAGCTGTCCGCTCACACTACAAGCAAGCAATTTCCTTTTTCGCGCCGCTCCATCGTGTGCTTCACTGCTTTTTTACTGCCCACTAAAAAAATGCGGGAGCCAGCGCTGAAGTCATGCTGTTGGCGGAACATTTAAGAAGCGTTTGTTTCTGGCGTTTGGCAGAGTTTCCCCAAGGTAACAAGAAGCATTTAAATATATCTACAACATTGCAGCAATTTGGGCTAAAAGGCTGCTACTGAGGTAATGGTTCAGAGGATTATGTTTGAATAGCTGTATTGATGTATTGGAACTGATGCGATCCATGTAACAGGAATTTACTTAGTGGTTGATTTGAGTCCTTGTTATGTTCTGAGATGGGAAATGCTCTGGGTTCTGAGGTCGGTGTGGCGCTCGAACCAAATAATTTTATTGGTGTCAAACTATGACATCAATGTCAGGATTAACTAGTTTTTCTGAGCTTCCTGCACAATTTTAAAAGTGGGTTTCTACCGCCCCCTATTGGATCTGATAGGCCCTCCTCCTGTAGAAGCAGATTTTTAAAAACGTTAAGAGCTTGAGAACATATCAGATTCAGTCTAAAGTATACAAGTGCACCTCAATAAATTCTGACACCCATAGTGTAACTTATTTCCTTACATCACATAAAAAGGGTAAACTGTTATGTAATTTAATTACTTAGCTACGTTACATTAGCTGTGTTTCCATTACACATGTGCGTGAAACTTTGTCAATAGTACATTAATATTGAAAAGACAATTTTACAATAGTGGTGTTTCTATTAAATAAGAAACTCAATTAAAATCACATGTGAATCCATTTGTTCACACAATAAGTCATTAAAAAATGTGGCATCATCATCATGCTATTGTTGTGCCACAATAGGACTCAGCAGTTACCCGAAATAATCAACATTACAAAAAATAAATGCCTGAAATATCACTCTGAGCTTCTACCTCACAGAGCTTCCCTTCTCCCATAACTCCCTCACTGAGCTCCTTCAGACTAGTCAGCAGAAATTAGCAAACACCTGGTGGAACTACACGTCTGCTGAGCTTGTTAAACTGCTACTTCTCAGTACATTGCTGGTTAAAACATTGTTGAAGAGTTAATAGGAGTGATATAATAAAGTCATATTTGATATAAATAGCATTTTTTTAACAACTGAAGTTAACATAGTTACTTAACAGATAAAAGAGCACTATGTGTCTGGAAATACATATTGCTCCTTTAATGGATCAATATGAATTTTACTATACATTTACTGAATGACTAATTTATTCTTTAGGAGATGCACCTGTAAATTAGCATCTACACTCAACCAGATTTTTTGAAATAAGATGCTATGAAAGCTTGCAATACTGTAACATATATATTTACTGTCCAAAAAAAGATTTCCTCTGGACTCTGTGTGGTTAGAGGCTTCTTGGAGCAATAGTTGATGTTGAGACAGTTTGATGCTGGCCCATTCGCACCTCCAGCACGGACACAGCCAGGAACGTTAAGCAAAGCAGAGCCATGCAGACCCTGTCCTTCCAACACCGGCCCAAACACACATCCAAGCACAGCAAGAGCAAGAGACCTGGGAACATGCAGGGTCACATCCTTCACCCCTCATGAGTGGAAGGAAACAAAAGGAACATATAAACTGCTGGAAGTCATGAGAGAGAGCAGGCGGGCAGGGACCCAAATCACAGGCTGACTAGAGAGATGGCAGGGTGTTAGGAAGGTTAGAGAGATGTAGTGTCGGTGTAACTTAAGATCATGAAAACAGAGGCAAATAATATACCTAGGCATGTCCGAATCAAGAAACTGTCTGCAGAGCAAAAAAACAAAACAAAACAAACAAAAACAACAAAAGAACATTCTGTTAGTGGACTGAGGGGAGAAAATGTTAGCATTCATTTGTACTTTAATTTTTATCCAAACAAGACAACATGTGGAATCTCAAGTGCAGTTTTAAATCACCAAAATTAAACCAAGCCTGAGAACTACAAATTAAAAGCTCTGGTAAGAACTGTGATGAATATATATATATATATATATATATATATATATATATATATATATATATATATAATATATATATATACATACTGTATATACAGTATATATATATATATATTATATATATATATATATATATATATATATATATATATATATATATATATTATATATATATATATATTTCTTAGTTCTAGTGATTTTTTTTTACTTTTCTTTTGGTGGCTGAGAGATTAAGGAGTTAAAAAATATATTTATTTAAAAGGTCAGTCATTTTTCCTATCAATCACAAATTTCTCTAATGTGTCTTTGTCTTCTATCCTGCTAGAGAGAATAATTCTGAGAATGTAATATTTGCTTCTTTTTTTTTTAAAGGTGTGTAATTTAAAATTTATCTGATCCCCATAAATGAACAATAGTTATTTGTTAATATAAAAAATTATTATTTCAAATTGTGACAGAGATGTAAACACAGCTCTGGAGATTTTTGCTTCTCTGTGTTAAAATCTATACTTTATTCAAATCAGTTTTAATGCTGACAGTTCCTGCATTTATCGTAGTAAAAATGTATCAAAAGGGACAAACGCTCACTGTAGGCACTTTTTAGAGATATCTGCTGCCCTCTAGTGGCCATAAATGAATGAATACTTAAATGCTCATTAAAGCACATGGATTTCTCTAATGTATAGTTGATTATGAAAAAACATCACCACATATTGACATAATAATAACTCTTAGTCCTTGAACGCCAGGATTCAACACAGTGTTAGATGATGTGATGGTGGAATGCTCCGTTTACAGAACACAGCATTTAATCTAAAGCAAATATCTTATGCTATATATATAGGCGATCTACATTAAACTTTGTTCGAAAGACAAATCTTTTGTTTAAAAGCACTAAAGATTGAATGAATGTTTTTACTTTAAATTACAAATATAAATGCTTGTTAAAGTTGCATTATATAACTATTACAAAACTAAACCTTTTCAATGTTTATCAAAACTATCACCATGTCGTGACAAAATGGCATCAGACATAGAATCTGTAAAAAAAATTGAGCTCCATCACCTCCTCCCTGAGCAACTATTGTGCTGTGAAAAAATGCACCGCTTCTGGTCATTATCAACCAATCAGAGCCAAGAGGAGGGTCTTAGTGCTGTTAATCAACCTCCCATATGTGCTCAACTTGCTAATGGTGGAAAAACAACTTAATGTTCCAGGAAAACTGTTGTAGGTTGTCATTGGTGGCATTTGTGGCAGGCTATGTTGTGGTGAACCAGCTGGTTTAGCAAAGTTAAAGTGGGAGAGCTTGAGCATGAGAGTGATTGGCAGCACTAAGACCCTCCTCCTGGCTCTGATTGGTTGGTACTGTCTGAATGGTGTATTTCTGAAGCTAGCACTAGGAGGAGGAGGATTTGGTCAATTTCTTTTCCACATATCTGTCTTTTACACAACATAATAATAATTTAACAAATATGTAAAAAATATTTTTCTATAAAAGTTGCATAAGGATTTGTGGTATTTTGATGTTCACTACACAGCTTGAGTTTAATAGAAACATAATTGAGACACAACAGAAAACCTGACAGACACAGAGAGGCACTACATGTAGGTGCGATGATGAGGCACAATTCAACACCAGGGAGGGTCACGCAGCCAGCTTGGTTCAGGGTAATCCTCTCTACTGTTTCTGCTGAGGCTGGAGGTTCAGTCCTTTTTTAAAAAGCTGTGGTAATGCAAGTTAACTCATGCAGACAGATTAATAAACTTTTTTTTGTGTGCCGTGCTTCTGTTTTGGACATGCAATGCTCTGTGGCTTACTGCAGTGCATAAGCTGCATGGACAGTTTAAGAGAAGTTAAAACAAAGACCAAAAAGTCGTAAAGTACAGTGATTTCCAGTTTCAGCCAAAGTGCAGTGATACCATATATAAAGCATATGATCAGTTTTGCAGTTTTAGTAGATAGGTTGCTCTTCAAAAGTGATTTATCTGGGCTTAAGGTCTATAGCTACACATACCTGTCATCCTGTAGGGGCTTGACATAACCAGCAGATAAGATGTTAAGTGAGAGTATGTTTGGGTCGATGACGGTCTCGTCGGCTTCCAGGGTGTTGCGTAAACGTCCTGACAAAGCACAAGTGTATTTGTGAGAATTGTTCCTGCACATTCCTGATGAACTGCTTCAGGTTAAAGAAACCTGGAAGATAAACTTACCCACAACTAGCTCTCGGACGTCGTTCCACTCTATGTCTCCAGCAGACTCGTGCACGATGGTGACAGCTATTCTCCTCTGGAGGCCCTGGAGTAAAGATGGAACGAAGGGATTCATGGTTTTGTTCAACAGGTCTTTGTTTCCTTTGAATATATTGGTATTTCTATGTTCTCACGATACAACCACACCTGGTGCAGTAGGAATGTACCCTGGCATGGCAAGCCTCCTCTGTGGTCTACGACTGCAGGGATGTAACTTGGATAAACCAAAATACAAACAAGAATTAATGGACAGAAAATCTTATCCAAATATTTCAATTCCAAATATCTGCTGGACTCACTCTCCGTTGGCCTCAAGCTCGCAGATCTCAAAGAACACCATCAGATCATATTTACAGTGGCGAGGGCCCGCCTGGGGACGCGTCATCGCCTTCAGCTTGGTGGCAGGCACTAAGTCGAAACATGTTTCAAAATATTACGTGAGAGAAAGCATGGTGAGGTGAGAACATACAGCTATAAGCTAGCCTACGAAGGAGAGAGAACGGGTAGATGAAAGGAAAGCCGGTGCAGGAAGAAAGTACAGTTTTGGAGAGATAGAGCACCTTTTCTAGAAAAATATTCATAAGCAACTTTATAGCTTTTACTTAAAGCTCAATGCTAATAAATCCATGTGTATTAATGCTCTGGTCATTCCCAATGTGCTAAAGGCAAAGGGAATTTATTGTACCTTACCCTTAACTTTTACCAAGAGTTGGATATTCAGACAGACTGGAAACTGACTGCGTCTTTCTAACTTATTTACATCTACCTGAAAAACACACTCAAAATAAGTTCACATGCACAAGTGTGGTGTGCATTTATATACACGTTACTTCACACCAAAGTAAAATCCAGAGGAACCAGCTGCCATCAAAATTCAACTAGTCAGGTGTAATTTGTCCTCAGTAAGTCAAGCAGGAACCCACTGAAAAGAGCTGTTTATTGTTTGGCACAAACCAATTAGGCCATTCAGCTAGCAAGTGGACGAGCCGCAGCTACAACGAGTAAATTAGATCGAGTAAATGTGGCTTCAGTGGCTGAAGCCACATTTTTTCAGTGGCTGAAATGACAAAGTGAAAGTAGAGATTTTAATCCAACTCAGAATTTGAGAAAAGACTTGAACACCGAAGATCACAGATGATTTCCATCTGTTCACTTAGCGAGAAAAATGTTCCTGCTAAGTGGTTCCAACTGTAAATAATGTTTTCCAATTTAGGCTTTTAATCAAATGCACTTTATTACAAAACTGCGCAGTTTGAAAATCAAGCTTCTTTATAAAGCACTTTATAAAGAATCCGACTGAGTTTCAGTGATTTTGCAAAGAATGGGCAAAACTTTAGTCTGCAGCTGTTATTACAGAGAAAGGGGGGCATACAAATATTAACTTGGGGGGTGAACAGAAATAAAAAAACTGAAAAGTGTAAACTTTTTTAGCAGTTTTCATTTTGCACTGAATAATTTTGAAAACCATGTGTAATGGTTCTACCACAACCCAATTTTGTTCTCTTCTGTGAACAATCAGATAAAATCCCAATCAAATAAATGAAAACGTGACAAAACTGTTGAGAGGATGCTAACATGTCTGCCAAATGTTTCTACTTGTCTTTGTCTGAAGTTGTTTTTTCAGTTTTTGTCCCATTATATTTATTTTTAATAATTTCACATTGCTGTGAAATTTGAATTTCCTCAGAGGAACTTCAGTTCTACTTTATTTTCGAAAAGCAGAATATGCAATATCATAACCGTGCCTCTACATAGTGAAGTGACAGTATTTTTAAGGGTAGAAGGCAGAACGATGAAGTTGAAGAGAAGCTTACATAAGGAAGTGTAAGGATTCACCACAGAGGCTAACAGACACACACACAGCACCAGAGAGCCAATCCAAATGCAGAATCCTAAAACAGGAACACTTTTAATATCATTTCAATTTACCAAAATATTTATACATTAGCAGAATTTATACAAACAATAAAATGTCATTAGAAAAAAAATCCTAATTATTTCTGTTAATATGAGGAAAAAAAGGTTCCAGTTGCAGGATTCTGTTGGATCTGACAGCATGAACCAACCGGGTTTCTGAGCTTTAATAACTGAACAGATAGAGACGGGCGGGGCTGGCAGCTGAGCTCGCTCGTTTGCTTCCAGCAGGAAGGAAGCGGCCAAGCCAGCAGCGGACAGGGCGTGGCCCGACAGCGAGTCCACCAGCACCCCATTGAACACGTCAGGGACCAGGTATCGGATCAGGTCCAGGGACTTCTCCCGATTGGACGAGTCGTCAGAGTCCACTGCTCACACCCAACAACATGAAGCTAAGATGACACGACTTGCAAACGGACGACGTACAAAAGATGCAAAAGCAACATAAAATAACCAACAACTAACTAGCGACAGCAGCTGGGAGTTTCTTACCTGGTTTGGAAAGAGGCATCACTTGTGGAAATTGCCTTTTGCATGCGTGAAGCGGACTAAATGGAACAATACAGTCACATGTAAATAGAAAAACAGACTCATATTTTCTATGTATCTGTGTTTTCAAGGTACGTTTACACACTTTTCTAGCATCCCATTTGGAGATAAAACAACAAAAATGAACTAAAAAATCATGTTTTAATTCATTATATGATGTCATTTATTACTGTTAGTAATGGTTTTGTTATAGTATTTTAGGTAAACTAAGATAGAGCAAAATGTTATGTTTTGAAATGTCTCCACCTGACTGGTTCGAGAACAAAACACTGATTTCACAAAAAAATCCCACAATTTAAATAATGTTTAATTAACATCTAAAATGTAAGCCAACCTTTATTTCATCACATAGATCAGCAATGCCACTGAGCCATTAGAAATAAACAATATTCATAATACTGAAACAAATCATGTTCAGGTAAATGACCTCCCTGCTCAAACGAAATACTTAAACAGAATACATAAATAATGTCACATCTCTAAAATATGTTCTCACTATGTTTTCTGGCATTTAACAAATAGAAATAATTTTAGTAATTCTAACTAATCTAAAACAAGAAAAGTTTGGTCAGATTTAACTTTAGATTGTGATTAAAAAATATGTTTATGTCTTTGTATTTGATGTTTAAAAATATCAAGTTTCAACTATAAGTAATGTTTTCCAGATTTTCTCTTAATCAAAAGTTAGATTGCACTTTATTATAAAACTGTGCAGTTTGAATATCGAGCATTTTCAAGGACTTTTCACAGAAATGAATCTCTTTCCAAGCGCCTGTACGAACCCTGTGTGTGACCAACCGGTGCGTCTCACCTGATGACGTCTTTACACAGAGGAAGAAAAGGTTGTTTCTGGTAGTGTCCAAACACCTCAAAGACAATCGGTTGAGTCTTTATGTAGTCCACAAAGGACTTGGTCACTTCAACAGCAATCTACACAAACGAAACAAAACAAGCAGAGTTCCATATGTAGTTGTAATAAAACCAGAAAATAGTGTTAGTTCATGATTTGTCTCTTACATTCTGCACGTGGTAGAAGCCCAGAGGAGGCCCGTGGCCGGTGTTTTTCAGCGGCTCCGTAGAAAAGGCCTCGTCATGCCGATGGATGAAACTGGAAAAAAATGGAAACAAATAAAAAAGAAATAAAGGAGGAATGAAGACTAATTAGGGGATTTACTTTGGATGGACACTGACTTACTTAAACTGACAGAAGATGTCGGCATATTCAGCAGAAATGCTGGAGGCCTGCAGGACAGTCACCCTGAAGGTGAAAATGTTTCCGATTTTCAGGTGCTCCAAAGTCGCATCTAAAGCTGCATCCTTCGCTGGACTCTCCAACTCGTCTGCACCAGCTGATGCGAATAAAAAAAATAAAAAATGGACTTGAATTTAACTCTTTAGGTTTAGTTTAGATTCTCTGAAAACACTGGACACAGCGGCTCCAGTATTTCTCTCATAAGTATAGGAAAAAATCACTCACAAGCACCCGGAGGAATAAACTATCCATTCATTCATAAGACATGGTTACCCGCACATGTGTTGTTGTTGACCTCGTCTGCTGACGGGCTCGTTTCAGCATTTTGGCCTTCCCCCTCCACGATCC
Organism: Poecilia picta; assembly: GCA_033032245.1. NCBI lineage: Eukaryota > Metazoa > Chordata > Actinopteri > Cyprinodontiformes > Poeciliidae > Poecilia > Poecilia picta. The sequence goes on along the minus strand of CM065356.1, from coordinate 5,251,875 downwards.
GAAGCTCTTCCTGAGAAACCCCTGCGCGGTTCAGTCCAACTCCGACAGAGCACGACTCCGACTGGAACTGAACACGTGAGGTGCAAAACACAGCAGTCAGTAAAGACACGGCTTTTAAAAAGCATTGCTGCTCCTTGTTCAAACAACTGGTTGATTTTGTTTTTATATAGGGCATTACAATAAAAGAGGAGTAAACTCAAAGGCAGATTCTACTTTTCTCACTTTTAGGGGGAATACTGTGAAAGACACGTATTGCTTTCCTTTCACTTCACCATTAGACATTACTTGTGTTGCTCTGTCACATTAAATTCCATTTACAGACGTGAAACTGCAGCAGCAACAAGTGAATAAGATCAAGTTTTGTAAATACTTATATAAGGCACTGAAATGTATCAGTGCCTTATATATGATTAGTCACTAATTGAAATAACTGTCAACTAATTTAGTATTCGATTAATCATTAACAGGAGCATACAATCTAAAAATTAAGTCAAAACTGTTAAAAAAAAACATTTTGCATTTGAGATTAAGAAATCCTTCTTTGTCTGTAAATAAGTTTGACCCAAAACTCCTCAAGTTGCATAGTTTAAACTTCACCTGGTTCAGATTCTGTAGAAAAAAAATTATTCTGCCTTTCTAATCGGTTAATGCAAAAACTAATGAACAGATCAGCCACGTAATGTGTTGTTAAGTCCAGCAGAAAAAGCTTCCTGAGTTGCTATTTAAAGTTTCCTTCCATAGAAACTTTGAATAATTAATTGAGCGAACTGTCCCGCTTGACAAGTAGGATAAATTAGAACGTGTGAGTGATTGAAATGAAATCATGTTTAATTGTGAATCTGTGCTACATAGTTGAACTGAATTAAACTTTTCACATGTCCAGTTTAAAACTATTTATAGCCGCAGATGTATTGTTTGCTACAAATGTTTTTCTTATTTTAAAAAGAATTTAATTTTAATGTATTTATTTTTGGATTATATGAAAAATATCTGATTAATCAATTAATCAGCTGAATAAATGTTACATTAGCTAAAACAATGGCATCAGACATTTTCCCCCCCTACCTTCTCGTACTGCTGATCCTCAAAAGAGATTTTGGCCGTGCCCGACTGTCTCACGCCGGAGCCGTAGTCGGGAGCTTCCTCATCGGCTGGAGGGAAACAGAGAGCACCTTCACTTCATTCCCTCCAGAAGTTGCACCCAGCGTGTCTTTTCAGTCGCTTCACGCCAACGGAGGCGAGCGACGGCAAAACGGTGGGTCTGGGCCTTACCTGATATGGCCTGAACGGCCACACGCAGGAAGCCCTTCACCTCTCCTTTCTCGCTGACGATGGCGACGCGGTGCACCAGAGGAACCGGGTACAGCAGGTTGCTCAGATAGACGAAAGCCCTGCGCCGTGAAAGAAAAATAAAGAAAAAAAAAACAGGCAAAACATTAAAACACAAGCAGATGTGGGGGGGAGAAAGAGACGGTTGACATTTAGTACATCTCCACCGGGCAGGACAACAGAACACAGAGCTGCGAAGCAACCAAACAGAAGCTGGGATTGCTCTTGCGATGGCCATGGTTGCCCTTTACTATTGCTATGTTAAGGATGTTACCTCCTTTATTAATAAGCTAATATGTTAAGACAGTTATGGCCTGCATGCAGTATTCCTGTTGCTTTTAATATGAATGAAGCCTTGGTGAGGCTTAGGAGCATGTGTGCAAGAGTAACTTTAGATTTGAAAAAATATATCAAATTTATGATCAAAAGTTGTGCACTCACTGCAGAAAGCAAGGGCTTCCTTTGTGAGCTCAACGATTTTACAGATTTAATTTTGTTTTTGTACATCTAAGGTAAGTCAAATGTAATCATGAAACTAATTTATAATTTAAAATAAGATTTAAATACTCAGAGTTGGCACTTAAGTCACTCTGCGTTACAGTTGCCTTGGTAAAGTATTGATAACCTTGAACATTTTCATGTATTTTGGGGGGAATTTTAGTGTGATAGAAAATTGTTCATTTTAAAATTATATTGGTAAATGATAAAATAAAAAAAATCCTTCCAGTTTATTATTAGTTCTATCACATTAAATCTGCTAAAACACAATTTTATTACTTTTTTGAGTTAGCTTAACAAAATGTGAAAAGGTTCAAGAGGTATGAATACTTTTGAAAGGCACTGCATGTCTAAAAAGATTTATGGGTCAAATTTCTCAAGAGTATAAATGTTTTTAAAGGTTTGTCGCCATCTTTTGTCAAAGTGCAATATAAGTCCTATGAGTCAAAGGTCACATTTTCCACAAGCCAGAGGGTTGGGTGGGACGGGGGATAGACACTTAGGGGTGGAGACTCATGACAAGATTGGTGAGGTGCAAATAAGGCATGCTCAGGACAAAAAGAAAAAGATCAACAAAAATGCTTTCCAGTTGTCGACTCAAAGGAATCAAAAGCAAATGGAACAGAACGCAACATGACTCAGCTTGATTAAAAACTGCCAACAGCTTGATAAATAGTGTGCTACACCAAAAAAAAAAACAATGAATGACATCCAAAATCAAAGTGCACCACCTGGGCAAATGTAAAAGTGGTGTTTTGTACAAAATAGGAGTTCATCGTTAGATGTGTTCAAGTTAAAGTTGCCAAAAAAAAAGGTCAAACTAAAAACATGTGCTCTGGCATGCCTAAAAGAGACAGCTGCAGTAGAAACCAGCTCTTTCATCTTGAGATTTTTGAGTGTTTCTTGCTCATATAACGTGGCTCGCTCAAATGCATCACTTCCAACAGGAACAGAAAAATTCTCTGTGGATCCCTTTGTAATGTTAATCAAATCAGACCTTAATAATCACCGTGACTCAGCTGCTTCGGTAAGTCGTTCACATTTATGCTTCTGGCACAAACCTCAGCTTTTTATTTAGCAGCACAGTCCTTCAAGGCGTCTGCTGATTTTTATGCTTTTTGCTGCAAAAAAATCTTACCAAGTACTTTTGGTCTAGTTTCTAGTGCAAATATCTTAGTACACTTTAAATAAGACTAAACTAATAGTACTTGTAGTACTTCTTGCTGAAATACTTCAGCAAGATAGAGGAGCTCATTTTAAGTCAATAATTCCTTAAAATTGATGAAAATGTACTAGTTTCACTGGGAGATTATTTTCCTTCTAACATTGGAAAATGTCTTGCTATAAGTGATTTTTTTCACAGAACTGCTTGTAAGACAAACAGACTTCAATGAGTCATTTAACGATATTTCTTCAATTAAAGTAACCTTGGTTTAAGTTTAACAACATTTTTCCAGAAGTATTAAACTATTTTTATTTCACTTTAAAAAAGCAACAAAGCAAAAAAAAAAAAAAAACATAGCGAGGATAAAAATGTAAATGCATATAAAATATTGAAACCAGGAACTGTCCATTAAGAAGTAGCTTCATATGTTCAGTGTGGAGAGAGATTTGCAAATATTTCTGGTTCCAATTTAAGAAAGACTAGAACAATGAAAACTAAGACAAGAACATAATAACAAAAAAAACTATATTCAAAAGCTTGTTTGCCTTTGAACCGTAAACAACCAGGAGGTGTTAAAAAAAAGTGAGCAAAGAAAAACACCAGTCATGAAGCTCTGAACTGCAAAAGCATAAAATCTTACCAAATATTTGTGGTCTAATTTCTAGAGCAAATGTCTTATTACACTTGAAATAAGACTAAATTTAATTTAAATGTCACTTTTCAGCAAGATATAGCAACTTGTTTAGAGTCAATAATTCCTTAATATTGATGAAAAAAATCATCTTACTCTCAGAGTTTACTTATAACATGGGAAAATGTCTTGTTCAAATTAAATAATCTGCCAATGGAACTAAAACTTCGTCATCAATTTTAAGAGAGTATGTGCTTAGAATAAGCTCCTATAACTTGCTCAACTGTTACTAGTAAGTTAGTTTTGTCTTATTTCAAATGCACTATATTTTAACTAAAAAATACTTGGTAAGATGTTGTGTTTTTGCAGTGTGATTGTTTTAAATGTGTCCCCTCTATGTTGACATCAAAGATGCAGCTTTCCTCTCATACCTGGGAAGTGAAATTACAGCAAAATATGCAAACTAAGAGAAATTCAGACCGACGGTTTGATGCTACCATGCAAAACCAAACTAAACTACCCATTAAACATCCTTGTTGTGGATAAAACTCTCTTGAGTTTGTGCTTCGTTTCTCTTGATGCGAATCGGAGGAACAAAACCCAGGGTCTCAGTGTGAAAGAGCTAGTTTCCTCCGCCAGCATGCTCCTGAAACCTCACCAACCTTCCCACTACACTGAATAATGGTGAGCGGTCGTAAAAGGGGTCCAGGCCTTCGCTGGAGCCTCGGCAGAGCCCTCCAACATCATCATCATCATCATCATCATCATCATCATCATCATCTGGCCCGAGCTCGGAGCACGGGTCGTCCAAAAAGATATCATCATCCAGGTCGTCCAACTCCTCCAACTCCTCCTCCTCCCCTCGACCCTCCCTCTGCGAGTTAGCCAGCTCAGTAATTTCAGAGGTGGAAAGGGTCGGGGATGGGGTGGGGTCACTCATGCGCTCGCTCATGCATGTGTTGAAAATGGGATTTCTGGTGCAGCCAGAAACATGGGAACTAGGTTAGTACAGTTAAATAGAAAGCACACATTGGAATACATATGGACTGGAGGGAACCAGATTAAGACTAAATGCTGAGACACAGAAGAGAGACATGGGAAAAGTGTTTCCCAGCAGTAAGCTAAATAGGGAGGAAAGAAGAGTGCGTCTGTGTAGCAAGATTTCTGTGGGTTAGACCTTTATTTTTTTTTCAAAATGGAGGCCATGGCCCCTAAGGGAAGTTGCCCTCCCCCCTCCCCCGGCCCCACCACCTTCCTCACATCAACACATTTGGTGTTAATCAGCTGTGCTACATTTTTACTGGTCTGTGCTTTTTTATTTTGAAAGTTTAAATGTTAAAAGTTCGACCAGCCACTCCACATTACCCCAATCAAATAAAATTGGTGTTCATTGTTTGTGTTATGTTTTATGCTTTATGAAAATTTTAGCAGCACTAACGTAACACAAACATAGCACATTTGATTTCCATCAAATTTGTTTGATTTAATAAATGTGGGAGGGCTGGTTGACTTTCTATGACCTCCAGAAACTTTCATTAGCATCTTAAAAATGATACCAGCACAACAAAAATTTTTGCTGCACAAAATGCAGCAAAAACATTTGACACCAATTTTGTTTGGGTGTGTTGGTGGGGCAATCTGTTTTTCAATCATTTTTACAAAATATAACATAATAGATTGAAATGTTATTTGTAGTGCTCATCTTTCTGATTGGCTTACCAGTCAAATTTATCAAGATGTTTTGCTCCACAAGCAAGCATAGCAAGTGGAAAATAGAAAAGTTTCTGACGAGGGACTGTCCAGCAGCCCTGCTGAGCAGGAAAACTTCTGCAAAAAATTCTCAAGAAAACTCAGGGCCAACTAGAATCAGAAGGTAAAAGGCAGCATTTATGCTAAGCGAATCAATAAAAGTGAGGGGGAAAAAACAATTCCAGACTCTGATTTTACTTTAGGTATCTTGCAGCATTGTCTGCTGGTTTGCACCCAGCACCCAGTGCTTGGGAGGCCATGACATGAAAACGTTTTGGAGTCCATGTGTTAACCAGTGGTTCCCACACCTTTTCTCCTGCGCCTTCCCCCCCCACCCCCCCAGTGGTTTACAGGTTGAACAACGTGTGGGAGGGGGGAGAGAGGATTCTTAGAGACTCCCTGCCCCTGGAGGGTGTGTGTGTGTGTGTGTGGGTGGGGGGGGGGGGGGGTACGACGACCTTTTGGGGGGCAAAATGAATGTACATAGCTGAACATAGACAACAACATCGGTAGCCTACAGGGTAATTGTTAATATTAAGGTGATACTGTATATTGACAGTGGTGCAAAAAGTGGGTATGCAGCGCATGTAACGCATAGGGGCGCAGCACCAGAGGGGGCGTCAAAACCCCGCCTGGAGGGGGTGGCGCGCCGATTATGTTTTCCCATACACTTCAGCGCACCTTACGCTCCTTCACCTCGCATATAACGAGGGAAATGTAGTGAGTTTTACCGTATTGTCGTCTGAGTGGGCCCCAATTTATGTTTTCGCATCCACCTGAATAATGTGTAGTTGCAACCCTGTGTATTGATATTAGCTAGTCATCTTTTAGCTAAAATTACCTGCATCCAACAGCTTTACTCAACAATCTGTTAGTTTGGGGGGAAAAACTGTGAAAAGTTCTTTGCGTTTTGCTGGTTTGCTGCAAATCTAACACACCTGCGTAGCTCTGCACAGCAGCAGCAGGTCTCTTTCACTGCCGCACAGGTGTAAACTAAGCGAAAGTGTCGTAGCGCTCATGTTGCGTTTAAAGGCAGCTCGGAAAAACAGATTACCACATGTTAACAGATTAAAAGCAGATTAAAAAGTGACAGAGGACACAGATATGGGAAGTGTGGAAGCCCCTACTGTATCAAATTGACAGAGGAATAACGGAGAGTTGGCCGTTCTAAGATAAAAACCCAGCGCATACAGCGTTTATGTTTTTTTTTTCATCCAGACGGCTTCCCGCGCCCCCCCTGCAATGGCACGGCACCCCCCTAGGGGGCGCGCCCCACAACTTGGGAACCACTCTGTTAGACCATGAGCAACAGATATAAATCAAAGATGTCTCAAAATCTGTTGCCGTTTATCATTTCACTGTTATTAATGTCCAATAAAACATAAAAAATAACTATACTGGCTGAGTCAAACAGTAGACAGAATGAAGGTAGCCATCTATGTTCAGTGGTCTTAGTAAACAAACGTGGCCTACAATCACTGGAACAAGCTAATGAGAAACGCTGTCCTGCATCTCTTACAGTATGAAGTGGATGATGCTCGGTGTTTACCTGCCGACCAGGCGGAACCATGGGAAGCGATCGTAAAAAGGGTCGCCTCCTGTCATGACACTTTCACTCTCCTCTGTGGTATTATTGGGCACATCAGCAGCACGGTCGTACATCTCTCGCATGAGGTCAAGCCTTTGCCTGCAGGAAGAGGAAACGCAGATAAAGGATGTTGTCACAGCTGATAATCCGGTAGACTCGGTTCCATTGTGGATAAACCTGCAACATTTGCTACTATTTCACTGTATTGTGTCAAGAGAACCAAACCCTTTGAAAAACAAACCTGTTCCCCTCCTGGCCTTCGGTTGCATTGCACCAAGAACCACTCAAGAAAATGACACAAAAACCTCTGAAGTTTTTGCACTGAGTGCAACTTCCTTCTTCGCAAAATGTAAACAAAAATCAAGTGTTGTCAGATTTTAGTGACACTCCACTAAAATCTTGACTTTTGTGTTTGGTAAAAGACCATGAGCCATTTTATTTTTCTGGTGCTAGACCGGAATGTTTGTTTTGGTTGTTTTTACCCAGAATGCCTTTCACTTTAGTCTGCATCCACATATACATACATATGCATATACATTTTTTTGGTTCATGTCAGAGTTCGGTTGCGCATTCACAACCTCCCAATGTGAACGGGACTTTCTAGGCAAACACACTACAGTTCAACTAAAGTGAACAAAATATGGCTGGTGTGAATGCATCCTAAGAAATACATATTGAAGAGTAAAGAGTATGAAATGAATTCTATAACCTTTTATCAGTGGTGTTAGATGGTATTTAGTTAGTGGCCGTTTTCTGTTGTGTTGATGTTGAAGTGGGGCAGGGAGTGGAGCAAGGAGTGAGAGGAGAAGAGACACAACTACTGGGAGAGTGAATGCTTAAACCAGTGGTTCTTAACCTGGGTTCGATCGAACAGTGAGTCGGTCTCAGGGGTTCGGCGGAGCCTCTGCCGTGGAGGTAGAGACACACTTGTGTAAAGTCGTGATGACGCCCTGCTTTGCAATCACTTGCTGTAAAGGATCACGTTACATTGCTTAGCCAATCAAAAGATCACGTTACATTGCTTAGCCAATCAGAGCTGCGGAGGAGCACTGATTGAAGGAGCTCCACTCTCAGCATGGATTTGAACTTGTGTCTTTAATTACTTCAGCAAAGCTCACAGTTTTTACCAAATTCTGTAGCTTTTGGTGTACTTCTAAATCTGCTCTTTAGTCGCATCTTTTCAGGGTTGGTACTGCCTCTAGTGGCGTGGGGGTGGTAACGCAGCTAATATAATAACATTACTAAATCAGAATACTGAAAAGTATTTTGTATGTCGGGGAGGGGGGGAATGAGAAGGGTTCAGTGAATGCGCATATGAAACTGTGGGGTTCGGTACCTTAAAAAAGGTTAAGAACCACTGGCTTAAACAAAAGACCTGGGCAGAGAGCAGAGGGCAGACTGGAGAGAGAGAGTGGCAGCAAGGGGTGAGGGAAAGTACATCGGAAACAAGGAAAGGAATCTAACACTAAACAATAAAATAAGAAATATAATTAAACTAGATTAACTAAGAAAAGACTGAACCAAAGAAAAAACAGAAACTAATCAAAAAATAAAAACAGAAATCAAATCAGATCTTAAGAACCCATGAAAAATTCAAAAACAACCCAATACTCTGGCAGGTTCATTCAGTCAAAGACAGTCTACCTTAATTTTTCTAACGTCCAGAAGTGAGTTGCTCCATTCTTCAGATCTTGCACTTCCACAGCCACAATAGTACGAGGAAAATGTCTACTTTCCCTATCTTGAGTCGCCTCTGGGGGCAACAGGTCAGGAGGAAGTGGGGAGTAGAGAGTGTCTGTGAGCAACACAAACTGGAACTGGACCTGCAGGGGAACGCGAAGCATCTGTTAGGCAACAGCCATTGTAGAGGCTACATAGCATAATGAGTCCAATGACCATGCTGCACCTTCTTTTTGAGTTCTACACTGATGGCATTGGCTTCTTTAAGAAAGATGGCATTTCCCCACAGCAGGTCACGCAGCGAGGTGAACTGGTAGCACCTCCACTTCCTGAAGCCCCACACAGCCAGCTCTCTCTCCTTCTCCGTCCACTGAACTGTTAATTCAGAAAAAAAAGGAAACTCATGTGGCCAAGATGTGTTAACGACACAGAGACAACATTTGACCCCAGACGTCATCTTGACCTTCCTCTTCTGGTTCCTCCTCTCCTTCAGGGGCTTCTGGGTAATAACGGTCCACCTGCTTCTGTAAAGCCTCAAGCTTGCTCTCGTAATCCTACACAAATAAAGAAAAATCAGTAAATTAAAGGACTAAAGCAGATTGCAATGTATTAGCTTCAATACCTGACACCTTTGTGTAGTTATTGGTGTAGGCCTTTGTACAAACTATCAGTAAGAAACTAGAAAGTCCTCTGAACAAACTCTTGTAAAACTACAAAATGTGTCAGTTTCCCTACCAGTCTTTGCTGCTCTAGAAGATTGTTGGCTTCTTCTCTTTCTTTGCGATACTGATCCTCCAGCTCCTGAAGCCTGGGGACAGAAATGGATGCCGTCAAAACAGGTTGGATGGAGACGACACACTAAACCAAACTGATCAAGCTTTCGATTTTTATATCAGCTCGTTAAAAACAAAGTGGATGTAGTCATCTGTAATTTGGCAACTTATATTCAGTAGATGTGGACTCAGAGGCTAAACGCTTATTTAGTATTTCAAGCTTAGCAGCTCAAAAACTTATCACAAAGAAATGCAAATAAGTTCCATCCCTTCATGACTGGCATCAGATTATGGTTCATAGAGGATGGGAAAAAATTGTTTTTCAGGTAGATTGCAGTTTGCAAAATTTGAAAAGATCTGGGTGAAAGAGAAAAATACATTGAGGTAAAATGTAAGTCATATATATACACGACACCTTCTACTTTATTTTAATTTTTTCATGTTCTTATAATTTTATGATTAGTTATATTACGGAAACCTTGGGAAAAAACTAAATAAGCTCATCAGCTCTAATACTTCGGTTGGCACCTTACAGTGTATTGAAAAAGTATCGATAGTCATTGATGGTTTGATCACTTTACAACCAAAAACCTCTATTTATTTTAGCAAAGTTTAATGTGAAGTGGAAGGAGACTGAAACATGGTTTTCATATTTTTTGGAGAGAATTATTCAGAGAAGCAGCCAAGAGGAACATGGTACTCTAGAGATCTACTGACTCTTTCGACAGGATAATTAAAGCAAAATGTGGTTTTATAAATAACCATTTTGCTGAACCAGTTTTCATGTTCTTATAATTTTATGATTAGTTATATTACGGAAACCTTGGGAAAAAAACTAAATAAGCTCATCAGCTCTAATACTTCGGTTGGCACCTTACAGTGTATTGAAAAAGTATTGATAGTCATTGATGGTTTGATCACTTTACAACCAAAAACCTCTATTTATTTTAGCGAAGTTTAATGTGAAGTGGAAGGAGAATGAAACATGGTTTTCATATTTTTTGGAGAGAATTATTCAGAGAAGCAGCCAAGAGGAACATGGTACTCTAGAGATCTACTGACTCTTTCGACAGGATAATTAAAGCAAAATGTGGTTTTATAAATGACCATTTTGCTGAACCAGTTTTCAAATTTGTGAATGACTTAAAGATACGTTTTTTTTTCTTTTAAGTCAAAATCATGCACTAATCTGTGTAGGTCTGTCACATAAAGTCCCAATATAAGGTGAAAAAATCAGAAAAAGTTCAAGTTGAATACGTCTGTGAGGTATTGTATTTTCCATCCAAGCTAAGGTTTTTTGTTTTTCTTGTACCTCTGTTCCATTTCTTGTTTCATGTCAATGCCCTGTTTCTCCAACAGCTCTCTCTGGGCAAAAGCCCAGTCCACAGGCTCAGCAGGGGTCTCAGCGCACGGGGTCCGCTCCCTTTCAGCTCTGGCCTGCTCAGGGTGGTTGAATCGGAATACATGGCTCTTCCCCAGGATAATGCGATTTCCTTTAAGAAGAGGAACCTCGTATCAGTAAAACCAAGTAAACTGACTCACGTTTGCACAAAGCTGACATTAGGCGACTTGGTATTCTGACCTGACTTCAGAACTGTCGCTTCTGTCACTCTCTTTCCATTGACGTAAGTCTCGGCTCCTTCGCAGGGCTCTAGGACAACTGCTGCTTAGTAACAGAGAGAGAGTTGATATTACAGCAATAGTGATGATGTTCGAGACCGTTGAGCTAAGAACCATCTGCTCACTTTCCCCTGACGGGCCAGAGCATCTTGTAAAGGTGCAGTGCTCGCCCTGAATAAAATGGCCACTGAGGACGATGTCTTGACGGCTGCTGGCGTCCAAACGACCCACCCTAGAAAGCAACAGAATGTATTCCAACTTCAACTTTTCAATACAATACTACACTTCCAGATAGAAAAAAATTTATAATTGTGATTATCTGACCTGGTGATTCCCTCTTTAATGTAGTACAGCAGACACTCAGACATCAACGGATCCTCATTGAGGTTCACTAAATGAGGCGTCTGACCAAGAAGAATGACTCATTTAGTGAAAAGCTAGAAAAATAAATTAGCATCGGTGTGGAAAACACGTGGAAAAGTGTGCTTCTTACAGCAAGCTATATTGATAGCGGTTAAATGCCATGCAGTAAATTCACTTAGCCCAGCATTTAAATGTGGGCGTTTACCGTTGACTTATAAGTACATAGGCAGGCAAGCGGTTCATAAATCACCGAAATGGGAACACAACCATTATCTGTTCCTCCATGTTTACACCCATCTGTGCCGTCAGTGCAGTGAGGAAGTGTTTGAAGTGTAATTAAGTAGATTAAGGAAAAGAAAGTCTCATCTGACATGCCTATGCCACACTCCTCTTAAAGAGAACCTCACAGCACTCAGTGGAGAGACACACCGCAGAGCGACAAACCTCGTTAGGGGAAAACAGACCGACTGTGTCTATAAACACAGGCTGGGGCTTTCTGGGGCAATCGGAGGGCTTTGTGGACAAATAAGTAAGCAATTTGCTGATTAATTTTAAAGAAAAATGCTTCATTTTAAAAACTGCTTGGAGACATGCAACATAATGTGATTGATTTTTATTTTATTGTTGCTTTTTTTACCTTTTTAGGAGAGAACACACCCACGGTGCCCATCTTCTCGTATCGCCACACCCATTTCTGCCAGCAGAGCCTCTCTGTGGAGAAGTGATGTTCACGATAAACGTAGAGGGAATTCACAGAGAGTGCATGTGCTTTTTGCTTTGATTCTACACGAGTCAGGAAACGAGTTGGAAACGAGTTTTCGCTAGAACTAAAGTTCTAGCTAAAAGTGAAATAATCTACCAGTGGAACAAGACATATTATAAGGTAAAAAAAAATTCCTGTGGGAACTAATATTATATTTTCATGAAGTCAGTAAATTATTATAGACAGTTTCCAAATTTTTTAGGTCATCAACTGTCTTCTGTTTTGTTAACCACATTCTTACTATTCTAGACTTGTGGTCAGGAGTCAAACAGAATCACAATTAGGATCACACTTTGAACCCTTCTTGTCCAAGTGGTCCAACAACCATTTCTACTGGTTGCCTAAATAAACTCCCACCATCTTACCTTTCCATTCTAATGGCTTCTGTCCGGCGGAGCTTTTCTTCCCATGTCTCGTTTAGTTCAGCAATTATTTTCTCAGTTTCCTGACATTTGAAAACAAAAGGGGGTATAATGGCAGTTATGCATCTACATGTGACGGAGCTAGTGAACTGAACACCGGATGTTCACCTTCAGTCGCTCGATGGCTTCCTCGCTGCCTGGACTGAACATAATGCGGTCGTGCAGACTGGCTATAGAGGCGGCGCGGCTGGACAAGGCTGAGAGGGATGGTGATGGACTCATCCCCGTCATGGCATTGGTCACTGTGAAAAGATCATCCCGTTGATTCACAGCTTGGCCTAGATCGTTATTGTTCGCGTAATTGGACATGTCTGTCAGCGCGGGGCACAGGGAGTGGTTAGGAGGTCCGTAACAGATAGTGAAGGAAAAAATAAAATAAAAACAAAGATAAGCAGAGACAAGAGGAAGAGAAGAGAAGGAGAGTAGAAATGGAAAAACACAACATGGCTTCAAACACATGTAACTTACAGTATAGTCTGAACAGTTTGTTTAAAAGCAACGGCAGCGCAAGTAGGAAGCTGCTCAGAGAGCAAGTCAACTTAAACAAAGCAGCAAAGAGCCAACCAGCCACCAAAGAGCTAACAGAAAATGCATCAACTTTATGAAGCAGTAAGCAGTGAATCATTTAAATGAAGGAAATGTAGCCACTTTACAGTGACCGTGTTCAACTTTCTTGTTTGGTTGAGAAGCCTAAATGCTCTTGGTAGGATAAAGATTTAGACAAACAGGATCCACTAAACTTTTATTCTTTTTTCATATATAGGCCAAACATTTGACAAAACACAAACTTAAAGAGTCTGTAAGGTTTGACTAGTCCACCTGTTTTCTAAAACAAAGTTGGTCAAGATATCAAAAGTCCAATGAAAACAGCCCTTTTGTTTCTTTTTAGTAATGTAAACATTTGATAAATCTCAAGCACAAAAATCTTTGCTCAGAGTTGAATTATCCAGTTGAGATTTAATAATATTAAGTGTTTTATCTTTTTAAGCACAATATAAAGGTGAGCGATACGGCTAAAAAAGTATCGTGATAAGCTTTTCATATCGGTCGAGATCAGTAATTATTGTTTTGCTTTTCGTTTTGGATATCTGGTGGCTCGACCTTTCCTGTTTTATCCACAATTTCCTCTCCAGCTGCTGTTCTCGTTTTCTCTTTGATCTGTCTTGTTAATATAATTGAAAGTAGGAATGCATTTGCTGAATTGTGAATTTATTTGATTCATCAGGCAAAACAAGAGAATATTATGTTACACTAATGTAACATTGGGACTTTTCTTAATCTTAGTTTTGTTGTGACTCATTAAAACCTAGGATAAATTCTTTGCAGAGTATTAACTATGTAGCTGCTGCTATGGCAACAGAGTACAACAAATTGGCAAAATGTATGACACCCATCCATCTGGACAGGTTTATTCTGCCAAGGTCCACCAGATAAAATTGTCTCTTCGATAAAGGGGGAGTGTTATGAAAGGGTGTAAAAATGAGATGAAACAAATAATATTCTGTGAGTGAATCATCATTTTACTGTTACTGCACATATAATTGTCCCAGCTGCCAGGGGAAATAAATTAAATCAGACACAAACCCTGCCAGCAAAGTGGGAAACTTCACTTTTTTAGCATGGAAGTTAATGACTGGGATGAAATGTATCATACTGCTTTTTATACTGTATTGCTTTCCTTTTCTTTGAATTATGAACACTAAAACACTGCCTTTTTAATGGTACATCTAGGAAGCCATACACAGATTCTGTTTTTTGAACATCAGCAGCCTACATTTGTCATAATTATCATCAAAACCAGCTGGATAACATCAGACTTCTTAGTGGGGCAGCAGAGAACATCGACAAGCTACTCATGCTCTCACAGTAAGCGCCATGGCAAAAGCAACAGCAAAAATTAAATATAAAAAAGAAAAATAAACAGGAGACACACATTTCAAACCCTCTATGTCAGCGCCAGTTGCTCGATAGGCTGGGTGAGGTTGAACAGAAGTTAATAGAGAGACAGAAAAGAGGAAACCTTTAGATTGAACCTTCATACCAGTAAAAATAATACCATGCCAATTTATTACTTTTAAAAGTAATTCAGGTATTTAAACCCCTCAACATGTTTTTTTTTTACATTTTATACTGTTACAACCACAAACTTTATTGTATTTTATTGGCATTGTGTTCAATAGACCAACACATGTATTAAACATACTCACTGTGAAGTGGAATTAAAGTAATACATCATTTTCAGTTTTGTTCTACAAATATAAATCTGAAAAGTGTGGTGTGGATTTTATTGTATTTTATAATATTTATATCTGCTTTCATATAAACATTTTTATTACAGCGCTTACTGAATTTGTAAGGTGGCTTGCAGCCTTTAAGAGACTTTAACTTCATTCATCCTTCCACCAACTGAGTTAAGAAAACCAGTTTAAGAAAAGCATCCCCACAGCATGGTGCTGCAACCACCATGTCTCATGGTCAGAGATGTGTATTTATTTTGATGTGCAGTGTTACTTTTGTGGCAGACATTGAATTTTGCATGTGGGACAGGAAGTTTTGAATACTTTGATCTCATCTGACCAAAACACTGTCCTCTCCGTTTGCTGTGTGCCTTACAAGCCTTCCAACAAACTGAGTACAGAGCAGCTTTTTATACCGAGGTCAAATTACACACAGGTGAACGCTATTTGACAATTGATTAAGCTAGTTTCTATTCAGGGATATCAAGAGGTGTGTGAATGCAAATTAACACATTTTTACTGCCGCTTAATCATTTACAGCCCTAGAACTAAAAATCCTAATAAAATACATTGGTGTTTGTGGTGGCAATGTATCAAATGTGTACAAGTTGGTTGGCCAGGCCTCACATGTCCCGCAGAAATTAAAATTTTCATTCATGCTAAATAAAACTTTTACAACTTCAGTTTCATCAAAATTTAAATAACACACTTGTACACAAATAGATGGCAGGCAGAATTTGATTTTGTATCTTACTCTCTATGATGTCACCCAGTCCCTGGGCGTACAGGAGGTCTTTCAGACGGGACACTTCCTCTTTCAGCTCACGCACCAATCGGTTGTTTGGATCCTCGTTGATGACAGCATTGCAGCGAATCTGTTTGGCACGGTCAGCATACCTGTGGATTTGAGAAAAAAATATACAAAATAACAGAAGATGCTGACACAAGAGGGAGGTAGAGAACAAATCAACATGCATGCAGGATTCCCCTGATGTCTAAGACACTGCAGCCTGAAAGAGCTGCTGCAACTTTTGATTGATGTGTTTAATGTGACCCAGTCTCTGCCGTCTACCTGAGGGTGCTGAGGGTTTCATCGTAGTTGATGTCAGCTGGACTCAGAGCGGCAACCATCGCCGTTCGAGAATTTCCCCCTAGCAACGCAGAGAGGAAATATGTGTATCAGCATTCTCCGGGTTCAGTTTAAGTTTATTAATGACTGCCATTCAAAAGCACATTCTATATACCCAAGTTCTCTCTCAGCAGCCAAGTTAAAACTGAATCTCTATAAGGAATGAAGCTTTCCACTTTCTTCTTCTTTTTATTCTGCACAATGTAAAGAAACAGATTTAAGTACACCTTTTCTCCTTCAGCATGCAGGAGACAGATTTTTGCAGAAAGAGTGAAATTAAATGAGTGACCTTGTTTGGTCCAGAATCCTAAAAAGAATAGAGGAAGGTAAAAAAATGTTTAAACACCTTAAAATCCTGGTCTTTGAAAATACTGCAAACTGACAGAGTAATACTCACCACTTCTGCCAAAGCAGAAATAACTTTCCCCAATGTGGTTAAAGACTTGTTGATATTTGCTCCTTCCTGTCATTTTACAAAGCGATGTGATATAAATCACTTTTATAACATAGATATAGTGTAAATAAGGATTTCCTTAAAGCTGTTTCACCTTAAGTCTGGTTCCTTTGGCTCCAGTAGAGTCCGCTCTCTCGCTGCCGGCCAGATCCACCAAGCTTATTTTGCTGACCTACAGGAGCAACATCAGTTAATATTCCAGCATATTTAATGCTGCACATTATCTGCCAATCAAAACATATACAGCTATTAATAACCACTGCAGAGATTGGCTTCATTAAAAAACATTTCCTGAGGAAGGAATTAGATTAACCTTATAACCTTCAAGCCATCATTGTTTTTTTTCTCCTTAAGATCAAGATTTCCCCTGGAGTCATCTAACACAGTTAAGAGAAGCAGAAGCAGTATCTAAATGGATCATTTCAGTCAGGATGTGATAATAATCTGCTACCTTTTCAGAGGTGTTGTCGGTCTCCGCATCAAAGCGTTTCTGAGTAAATATGATGTTAAAAACTGCATGAGAGCGACTGCTGGTCTCATTCATGTTGGTGGCAGCCACAGTCCTACACAAAGAGCAGAGTTTAATCAATTCACAGAGTCCATGTCTGCTTACTAGGAGGTTCTACAGTAGCATGTTTGTATCATGTACTGGGTATTTACTCAAAGTAATCTTAATTATGAAACCCGTGGTGGGAACACTTCTGTTCCCTAAAAGTGAAGTCAGTTTTTCCTTTTATCGTTTTAGCTAACTAAAAACATTTAGCTTTCCCTAAGTAATTTTTTTCTGGATAAACTGTAAGGCACTAATGTTGAAGGTTTGGTTATTGCTGTTAAAACTTCGTTTATATTCACCCTCTTATTTTTAAGTGCGTGAAAACATTTACGCAGTAGTTTCTTCCCTCCCATTCTGTCTCTTCCCCCCCCCCCCATAACTTTATTTCAAACACGAAGCATATAAGAACAAAATAAAACATGGACAGTAGAAAACAAGATATGAACAAAAATACAATATCTAAGGGCATTATAGAACATGCAAATTATCATTTTAAAGCACCAAAATTAAATTGGTGCTTTAAGGTAGTCTTTAAAGGGCAAACATTTGAATAGAAGTTAGTGTTTTAGCATTAGCTTCTGCTAAATACTATGTCGGTGAATTGCTGTAGCAGAAGTTAGCAGAACTAACTTTTTAGCTCAAGGTGCCCACCACATTATGAAACAGCGATTAACTATTTATTGTGTGAGAGCTAAAAACAGACATTATAATACTCATATAAAGAGGTGTGACATATATTATACTTAATTATAAACATGTCTGAATTAGAAAACATTCTCATATATTCACAATATAATTTACAATAGACATATTCACTCAATTATTGTTTCTAAAAATCATTAAAGATAATTGCTCTATGTATGTTGTGTTGATCCTGTAATGATATTGTGAACTCATCAGGTGGTTCCATCACCTGGCTTTGTTGCCAGAGTCCATCAGATCCTGGATGTCGTTGTAAGAAGTGACAGCCAGTTTGGACAGGTCCTCAACGTACGGACCCATCAGAGGATGTTCTCTGACGCGGAGGTTCCCTTTGTTCTTAGGGTTCAGTAAGTCCCGCACTCGTTCGCAGTAGATCTCCATGTAGCTGACCTGCTCAAATGGATATTTAGTTTGGCTCAAGAGTCACCTTTGAGAACAGAAGCTCCTTATCAGTGGCCTCCAAATCTTACCTCCACAGAGTAGGACAGGCTGTTGTCTGTATTATCATTGATCTTTGTGAAAAGATCTTCACAAAGCTAGAAAGAGGGGAAAAAGGCATTCAGTAAAAAATACATTCAGAAATAAGTTACTTCAGTTAATCTGCACTGGTTACTGTGTCGCTCTACCAGTGGGATGATTCCTTGCTGATCCTTGACATCCTGTTTTCCCATCATTGTGTTACGATTTGCCCGCGCCGGTCTGACCATATGCAAAGATGCAAACGTTGTATCCTTCGAAAGCATGAAGTAACATTTCTTCTCCGATGTCTTTGTACACCCGCATTTGGGAGGCATAATTGATATCCTCCGGCTGGGGAGTGAGATCAATATCTTGTAAATCAGACAACACAACACAAAACAGCTCGCTCTAATGGAAAACTGTCTCCTTGTTGAGAGGTATAGTTGCAGAATGAGTTACCGATGTGTGCGACCAGTAGGAGTAATCAAAGTTGAAGCTCTTATTGTCTTTGGCCTGCTTGGGGTTGATGATGGCTGAAAGACAGGACCAGAAACCTGGGTCAGTCGGAGGGTGGCAGCTGTCTGAGTGAAACACTACCTGAGTTGAATCAGTCAAGTTGTGCAGACAGACCAGGGAAGGCCTTAATTTGTTCCTATTACAATGGTTAGGCATGGTGCTCAAACCAAAGTTCAGGTCTGAACTTAAATCTGCTGACAACTTTGGAAGAATACATCAAAACATTTTCTGAGACTTAAGGGACAGAATGAACTGAAATACACCAAGTGAGACATTATTGTGTGGTTTTACAATAATTTCAAGATGAAAGACAACTACAGTTTGCCATTGTTGGGTGAAGGTTCAAGTTTATTTTTGGCTCCATATGCTGTGATGAAGGCTTTTGTTTGGCTTTGAAAGGTTCCAGAAAGCTTGTTCTGAAGAAGAGGGGCACGTGGCAGACAACTACTGCACTGTTTTCTCTTCCTACTGATGTAACTTGACAGGATGGATTATTTTCAACTGTGCGGGATATACACCTTAAAGGGAATGTATTAGGCAAACTCCACTTTTTTAGCACTTCAATACATTTTGTTGTGTACTTGGAGATTCTGGGAGTGCAGAAAAGTTTAATTTAGTCTCTCCAGGTTCTGCATAGATGTCTTTGTTTGTGGCTTATTGGTCAGTATGTTTAGTTTTCTCCATTCTCTCTTACGTTTTTTGAACTATTACAGCTAAACAAGGTCATGGATCTCTGGCGAACCAATTTTAGCTCCTTAAGGTTATAAGCCTACTCTGCTTTTAACAGTATTATTGTATAAACAGATTAGCCATTTTTGCCTTGGATGTATATTCAAGGCAACGAATGTGCATTCAATCAAATTCATTGCTTTCATTGAATCATAATCAATGCACATGATTCAGTGGTCATGTGCAAAAAATACACATGGTCTAACTTGCTAACTATGTTGAGGTCCTGCTTACAAAATGCATTCATTCATATTGTGGTACAATTTTCTTGTTCAAACATGTAAGGGTGAATGTTTGAAAAATAGGTTTCTGTGGTGGTAGACGATCTCTGCTACCCATCCATCCATCCATTTTCTGTACACCCTCCACATAAGGGAAACAACTTTGGAGGGATGAGTGATTAATTTGGTTATATAATGTAGCTGCAAAGACAATAAATAGATCAGAAATCTGATCAGAGACAAGGAATGTATGTCACCTGAAATATTATTATAATATTATAATTGTGGTGCAGACTGTAACTCTATTTATTGTTCAGCAATGCTGAGTAAATATTTTTATTATCTTCCAAAGATTTCTGAGGGTAACTCCGGTAAGCCTATTTTGCAATTGAGTAGCAGAAATAAAAATCAGCCTCTATAAATATATCCAGGATAAAAAGCCATTTTGTTACAACAGGCCATTTTAGAGCACCTAAAATTTGCTTAGCCGGTTTGCGCTCAGCTCCTCTTTCTGCTCTCTCTAAGATTGAGTTTTCGTTTGTTTGCATTCTAAAAAGAAAAAAAGTCTCTTTGACATTGCTAATGTCATTCCTCGTTGCTGGGTGACTAAAATGTTGCTGTCATTTAATATCTTCCTGTCTTTATTCTCTGTGTGCTCAAAGTCACAGTAAGCCATTCCATCTTCCATCTATCCACTTATACATTTAACACAATTTGTGCAGCATTTCCATTCTGTTGGTATAGTGGTTGGTATATACCATGACGATATCATAGTAAACATGTTTATATTGCAATTATTTTTGGCTTACAAAACACCATTATACACAGACCGACTGGCATTTCTGGGATAAATGATGATTCAGATATACCAAGTTCAATTATGATGTCTCATCCAGTCCTAACTGACCACTAAACTGATTTTGTTCCAGTACGACTGCTACTGTACCCTTTAATAAACAGCTTGTTTAAAGTTAAGTAACTGTGTAATTGACTCTGTCTCAATGCGTCTCTGGAAATGTATAAATGTGGAGTAAATACTGTAAAAATGCTAAATCTAGCAAAGTATGTTGGTTTAGTTTCTAGTGCAAATATCTAAGCACACTTGAATTCAGACAAAACTGACCGACAAGTAACTTTTTATCTAGATTTAGGAAGCTCTCGGGAAATAATGCCTTGATATTGATGAAAAACTGCTGGTTTTTTCTTCAGTATTGGCAGATTATTTTACTGGCAGATTATTTCACTCATAACTTGCTTCCTGACAAACATATGTTTTGTCCGCCTATTGGTTAGCCCAACCAAAGGCAGCATATTTAATAAGGTGATACCAGTGATGAAAATACTTCCTCTGTGCTCCCAGAGCAGCAGATCACTTTCTCTACTAATGCAGATGTGGTCAATAAGAGAGGAGAAACCAGCAGCTGAGTACATTCTCCAGTACTCACCCTCTGATTCACTACTCAGTGCAACACCAGGCTATGAAATAAGGGCCAGATTTCACCCCCTGGCTTCACTATGACAAAAATGATACACCACAACACATACAGATAAAAATCAATTTCTACATTTTTCTTTTTTCCAAACGTGTGACACCCTAATTACCTACCCAGCTCCAACTTAGATTAAAACTTAGTTTTAATCAATAATTCTAAATTGCCACACCCATTATCATGTTCATGTTTGATATTGATGATATTGTTCTAATCTGCACAAAAGTTGTTGGCTCATACATATTAAAGATGCAGCACAGAACACAAAATACTGTTTTCCAAATAAATAACTAAAATGACCCAAATCATGTTCACCAGGGGACACAGATCGCTTCAGCAAAGATTGAATCTTAAAAATAAACCATGATCTGTCCAGGATGAGTCTCTAGAGCAGATTATTCTCCTGATGCTGACTCATCCTGTATTTTGCTCTGATACAGATAAAATGACCCCCCCTGGCTCTTCCACAGAAGGACGTGGAAACACCTTGCACTCAGATCAGGTGATTACTTTAGGGTGACTGAGAGGTTACTGGGAAAAACAGAGGCTAACGTAATCAAAATGCACTCAGTAGTTCAGTTCTGATAAAAATCTCTACATCATTTGAACTCACAAGAGACAACAATTGTGTCGGTTATGTTCTGTTTTACCATGCAGCTTCAGATTTTGCAATGGAATTGCTTCAAGAAAACTTAAAAGACCCTCTTTTCATGTAACAGATCGGCTACATGACAAAATATGGCAGTATGAGTTTGTACTAAGCTGAGTTTTAGTGAAATCTATCTTCCCCACTTCTCTCACATGAACAGAGATTTTATATTTTGCAGGACACTGTAAATAACTTTTGCTTCTAAATATCACTAAAGCTCATTTTGAAATGTTGCCATTTTAGAAACTTTTAGTTGAATAAAGTTTGACATTTGTGTTGACGTTTTGGTTCTCCGCTGTTAGGAACTCGTTGTTTATACTGATGCTCTGCACCAGGTGAATCCTGCTTACGCAGCAGCTCCATTTCCTCTCCTCACCTTGACTGTCCTGTTCTTCCCAATAACTTTATTTCAAACAAAAAACCAACAACAAAATAAAACACAAGACTAAACTATATGATGGTTGTTTTTGTTTATGTAAAAGATCCTAATTTGATCAAATTGGGATACACCTCATCAAAAACAGTCCTAATTTCACTGGCGATTATGTTGTGCATTATCGACTAAGTTATTATTCATGCTTTCATGACATATTCCGTGACATATTCCATGTTTGTATTTGTCACAGCTGCTGGGTCTTCATGTCATGGTGGCTGAGTGATGCCGGCCGGTCAGGCTGTCACGGATGACCTGACCCAGTCAATAGAAGAGGAAACGTGGCTGCGTCAGCAGGTCTGACACAGGGGAGCTAAACCTATTGACTGACTTGAGAGTCACCGACATGCTGCACTTAGCAGCAGCAGCTGTTTGCTGCTTTATGATGGGCTGCTGCCTTAAGTATGATGTATGGATAGAAGACACATACAGAGTATGCAGTGCTGTCAAAGAAATGCTGCAGGAAGGATAAGCAGAAGAAAACAGCTGTGACTGCTGCACTATTATGTGTCACCACTTTTACAAACACTGAACTGTAATAATTTGATATCACACTAAGAGCTCTAAGTGTACATAGTCCGATGATGACACGCACTGCAAAAACAAAATCTTACCAAGTGTTTTTGGTTTAGTTTCTAGTTCAAATAGCTTCACACATTTAAAATAAGACAAAACTAATTTACAAGTAAGATATAGGAGCTTGTCTTAAGTTAACAATTATTTAATTTTGATGAGAAAGTACTAGTTCCATTTGCAGATTATTTCACTGATAACATTGAAAAAATGTCTTCTTATAAGTAAAATAATCTGCCAATGGAACTAATACTTTTCAAAATCAACAATGAGGAATTATTGACTTAAAACAAGCTTCTATAACTTGCTGAAAAGTTACTTGTACGTTAGTTCTCTTATTTCAAGCGTGCAAAGATATCTGAACTGGAAACTAAACCAAAAATACTTGGTTGGTAAGATTCAGTGTGTCGGATGTGGTTGAGAACAATATTTTTTAAATTCGTCTGAGATCCGTTTGTCAAGAGTTAGCACTCTCTCCCGTCTTCTAAATACAGACACATTATTCCCCTGCATCTCTGTCCCCTGCATCTTAATTAAGGTCGGCGTGGGAGGGAACATCTCACACAACAAGGCTGCTGCCATTTTCTCTCTTTGTGGGAACCGAGCTATTGTCCCACTCCTGAGTGTCAGCTACAGAGCTCAGAAAAAAAAGAGACGCAAATTCCAAGGATCCTTCTTCCCTTCCCTTGTTTTGGCCAAGACTACGTGGGGACAAAGGGGCATTTATGGCCAGCCTCTGTATCCCCTCCAGACACTGCCACCAATGGGATTTCTCTTCATGACGTCAGCCTCTTCATATCCTCCAGCCCACATCCAGAGCTATTGACTCTGTTTGGAAGGAAACAATCTGCTTTGCCCAAAGACTGGCAGTCGAACTATAAGCATCTTTGTGTGGCTGAACAACATGGAGTCCATTAGTAAGGGTGGCATAATGCTGAGTTCACTTTGATTTCTGCTCATGCCAATTAAACAAATTAAAACTAGGCATGGACTTCTTTGGAGTTTGGTATGCCAATTGTGATCAATTACTACAGGATGTTTTATGCATCACAGCATATATTTCTATCCTTCTTTTAAATCAAACTTAACAAAGTGCATCGGTATCAGTCCACAGCATGTCTAACTTTTTATGTTTAACAGGAGGGTCAACTTCTGTACGCCATGTCAAAATGAAATGTGAAGCTAGCACTTTCAGTTTTAATATTTCATGACTTGTAAAATCTTTATGGTTATGTGCCTTTTTATGAGCAAGTGGAGTTATTGGCACCTTTCTGGGGTAAACATATTAAATGTAATTGGATCTGACAGTGGTTCACCATATGAAACTAACTTTTTTGATCTACAAAAGCTGACTACATCCTGCACTTCAAAGACCTCTTGCTCACATATACAGATATATATAGATGCTTTTCCCACTCTGAAGATTTTCACCATTATGTTGGAATCAAATAGTGCTTTAAGATCATTTTCTGCCAGAAATGATGTCGTTTCTCACTTGACTTCTATTATGGCTCTGGTCAACCTGAAGATTTGATTATAATATTTTATTCTGTGTAACTGATTACGCCAAAGGTTTCCCTTCATTTTTTTCCTTATTTTTATTTAGGTTTATTGAACCAGGAAAAAAAGATATGATATTAAGAATCTCTTCTGTCTTCAAGACTGAATGGCCAAACCAGGTTTATCCATCAAGCTAGCTGTCGGCCGGTGTGAGGGAGACCTTGCTGGCCGAACACCAGCTGTGTGTTGAGATATTCCCTGTCAGCAGTATCAGAGATGGGAGTGTGGGAACTGCTTCTGCTGCCAGGGTCTTTAAACTGCAGTCTAGTTCTGGACCAAAGTAAGAAGTCCTTTTCTCAGTTATTTGAGCGGTGTTCAGAAAAGGTAGAGCTCATTCCTCCTTTCTGCCCAAATGTAGAGTTTAAAATTATGCGTGGAACTCGTTATGCTGAAATTTCAGAGAGTAACACATCGATAGAACTTTTAATAACATTAGACTTTATTGAGAAAACATTGGGATATTTATGTTATTTCCAAATTAACTGCTTGATCAAAATATATTTGAGTGATAACCTATTTGTAATTTTGGTTTCTCTGAGAAGTTCCTGTAAAATCAATAACTCCAACTGAGGTTACAATGTTGTGAGTCTCTAAATATTTTTATAACATACACATTTCATTATGCATTTAGGGATTCTTGAATTTAAAAAAAGTTACTACTTCAGATTGAATTTGATAAATTATGATTAAAATCAATTCTACAAGAAATGTTAATGCAGAAATGTAACTGAAGTAGCTGGATCCATTGCTAAAAGAGTGACTAATGCAGCATTATGTCCAAGGATATTCTTTATACAGTCCTATGACTGTATAAACAGAAGAGGTAGACAAATGAAACTGTAGAACCCATCATGTTACAAAGGCCGTTTTTAATGTTTGCTACACCAAAACTGCAAAACATAATCTCAAAGAAACACAGTGAGGACCATAAAACGGTTGTACAGCCTGTTATCAAGTCATCCGTGTCATGAAGAGGGAGGAGGGAGATGACTAAATCAGGCCAAATAGTAAATATTTCAGGATGTCTAATGTATTATTGATGAACGGCTTTACCTTGCAGAGCAGACAACATATCAAGTATCTTTCCAGTCTCCTCGTTCTGCTCTCCCTAAAGTCCCAGGAATGTGGAGCTTTGAACTACAAACAAATGCTATCAACACCAACCAAAAATATATTTTTTAAATGTATCAAAACTAAATTTAAGTTATACTTTTGTGGCATTCTTACAGATTTTGTAACATCCACTGTACATTTCGCATCAGTGGCGGATTTGAGCAAAATGATTACTTTGATTGTCTGAAATAAGGAACATTTATTAAATCCTGCTTTTACCGTGAAAAGGTCTTTCTGTAATTACATGTCTGATTAAATCAAATGGAGATTAATCCACCTGAAGTGTGACACCCAGGGATTAGTTTGGTAAACGTCGACCCAGCAGGAACAACTGCTGTTGTTGTTTGAAACCAGAAACAGAGAAATTATGTTTTATTTCTGGGACTGAATAAAATCAGACTTTAAGTGCAGCATAAATGCTCTGCTCACGTCGTTTCTCGGGAAAGTCCATGCCTGTTTACCACGGATTAATGTCAGTCGCTCCTGATGGTGCGCAGAGTTAATTTATCTCTGAGTAATCCCTTCACTAAGAAAGTTCAGAGGTCAGCATGAAAAACAAAGCAGCTGGAAGAGCATGAACTCAAGTCCTCTGATTCACAAACTCAAACTTAGCTTCCTACACTACTGCTGTCTTTCATGTGTAAAGTGTTAAGACAATAAAAACATGGATACAAACTGCCATTGATTTGTGAAGGAAACTCTGTGTTGTCATTTTAGCGCTGATGTTCTGGTTGGGCTACTTACTGGTGGTGTTTCCAGACATTTGGATGATGCATTTGCTTTCTTTCTCCGTCTCTCTGGAGTTGAAGGGGCGGACCCTCACCGCCACCTTCACCGAGGCCCCTGCCATGGCGATGTCTTCTCAGCACCTCGGGGGGGGGCCTTCTCTGGAACCAGACGGGGGGGGGCTGCAGGTCTCTGAAAGGGAGGACAAAGTGTGTCTTTATTAAAATTGAACCTTTTCTATCCCCAACATGATTTACCCCTTTAAACTTCTCCACATTTTTTTCACATTACAACACAAAGCTTAATGCATCTTATTGGGACTATAAGTAGCAATAAAAACAAAGTAGGGAATACTTATGAAGTGGAAAGGAGAGATAGTTTTCAAAATTCTTTTTAAAAATAAAAAATCTGAGCAGAGTGACAATCAAGTCTTCAGCTCTTCTACTTTTTTGTTTACTTTCTTTTCTGTGAACTTCAATTTTTGAGTTAAGCCACAGATTTTCTATTGGATTGATGGGGAACTGGAGCCTGACCAGGGCTGAACGAAATGGCTGAAAAACATGTCACCGTGTAGTTTTATACCAGTCGATATTGATAATTATTGAATAGTTTTTAGTTTGAAATATCTGAAATCCTGCCAAAATGGTGGCGTTGACCTTTCCTGTTTTATCCACAGTTCTTATTTAATGCCGCCGTTGTTTATTTTTATGCGCCTGAAACCTGAAACTGGTACTGAGCAAATTACTCGACAGGTTGTCGCTAGGTAACCAGAGAGTGATTTAGTTGATATCACTCAACTAGCTTAGCTCACTGTGAGAATTTGAGGGGGGCTAAAGTATTTCCTCTGCCTATATCTCCCAGAATGCTGCGCGGTTCTGGATCGGAGGTCAGTGAATATTCTACATATTGAATATTCTATAAGATGTATTATCTATTGACATTGATCATGTCTCTTCACAATGTATTAAAGGCATTTCTCTCTTCCTCATGTTGCTTGCTCACCAAGTTCATTGAGATCTCCACAAAGCAGCTGGTTTACACTGATTTAATTACCCACAGGTAGTCACTAACCATTAATCAGGTGATATCTGAAGGCTATTGGTTACAAAGGGTTTCATTGAGCGATATCACAGTAAAGGAAGTCAGCATGATGCCACACCCTTTGGATTTTTATTCATGAACAAAATCTGAAAGCTATTTCTTTTCATCCACTTTACAATATCTTCAACCTTTCATTGAAGATATAACATAACAATTTTACTAAAACCTGTTATGTTATGAAACATAAGAGAGTAATGAAATAAAACACGAAAGAGGTTCAAGGGGATTTTCATGCTTTTGCAAAATGTTGTATATGCGACATTTGTGAAAACACACTCAACATTTCCTGTGCGAGTCATGTTACACAGCTGTTTTCTCATTTTCATATTTGAAGAAAAAACAATAAAAATAAAAGAGCATCCCAATATTTTGCAGTTGAAGTGAGCAGGAAAATAGGAGGAGGGCAGGGACGCCTGGCTGTAAAATAAATACATTAAAAACTAAAAAAGGTCATGCGTGGTCAGCTGCAGCCGAGGAAGATGGATAATAAAGCTAGCTGTAACAAAAGAAGTGCAGCAGCAGCTAAATGCCAGGATGTTTATCTGGATGACAATGGGACTGAAACAGACTAGAAATCTGGGAACTGGCGTCGATTCAGCAGGGCAGCTTCAGGACACGTTGTCTTACAGAAATAAAAATAATTAAAAAAACATAAAACTCAATTTGCTTCTGATCAGTCGGGGTGTGTTTTAGGAGAATGACTCATCGTCAAAGTGTAGTCTATCAATGTTAATGTCAATTAAGAGACCAGTACTCTACATTCAGCAGTCACTGCTGCTCCCTTAGAGAACATCCTTCAGAAAGAGCATACTCATTCCTGTTGTTCGTTAATATTCATGGACCAAGGTAATTAATGTATTAGGATGTCAGTATGTGCCCTCATTTTATGATCTAACTGTCTGTCATCATCACTGATTCATGTGTACCTGCTGTGTCATCCTGCTCTCTTGAAATCTCCATAAACGTGGCCCCAAGCATATTAATTTATCAGAGGTGTTTGAGAAACCTTTACCAGCAAAAGGGCTTTTAAGGTTTAATCTTATTGTAGTGCAGACATGATGCTGCGGATGACACAAAAATGTAAAAGACTAGCAATGAACTAATATTATATATTCTTTTAAAATTTACAGTTAAATTAAAATTCTTACTGGGGCCTATGAAGTGAAATTAAACCTCCATCCATCCATCTATTTTCTTTACACCCTTGTCCCTTAGTGGGGTCAGGAGGGTTGCTGGTGCTTAAATGAAACATTTTAAAATATATTTTTTTCAAACATCTTTTATCACTCTTCATAATATGATGATGACCATAATCTGCTCCGAAAAGCTCAGGACCATCAGCTGATGATGCAGCTCAGCTGGGCGGCCACCATCTTTCTGGTGGCAAATGTTGTAACATACCGTTAATATCTGTCCTAAATTATCACGTAGTAAGATATTATTTTGGAACGGAGCCTCACAAAGTGGTAACGTTTGCTTCATATTTTGGCACCTTTTCAGAAAACATGCTGGTTTCAGGCCTATGGTGGGATAAAAGTAGCTAATATTTTTTTTGACGGTTCATTCAAAGAACAAAAAAATAAAAATAAAAAAATAGCCGAATTATGGCGTCATTTCGAAAGTTGGAAAATAACATTTGCTTAAGACTTCAGGCAGTGACAATGCATTTATGTCAGCCGCCGCTCCCTCGCATTTTAAATGTAACCCGTTTTATAATTTATAGACGCAACAAAATAACACGACAGCCTGAGCTGTGTAAATGTGTAGAGCATAATGTCCCTCTGCTGCTGAAGGCTACCGTATTTTCAACACTGACAGCTTTTCCACTGGCCGCGCCCTTATGCTCATTCACTCCCAAGAGATTTAACACCAAGTAAAAAAAAAGGACTGTGTCATTCAAAATGTTTTACCAGGAAGTCATTTTCAAATGGACGACAGAAAAAAAAAAAAAAAAAAAAAAAAAAAAAAAAAAAAGGAAAGAAAGAAAAACGGGGTCGCCTTACCTCCAAACAGCTGCTGGGAACAGACCGTGTTTGTCGTGCCTGTAGGTTTCACATCCAGACCCCGTGGATACCTCCACTTCCGCCGCTCTCCTCCAGGTCTGTCACCAGCCTCTCCTCCTCATGAAAACGGGACGGGAGGAGGATGTCAGCGACGAATTCTGCCGACCAGAACACCCACCTCCTCCGCCCCGACTGGTCTTTTCCGCCCTAGCTGGACCCTCTCTTGAGGACTGAGAAGGGAAGGTGCCCCCCCCCCCCCCCTTGGCCGCTGCTTTGGGAAGCGAAACGGTCAAAATGGCTCTGTTGTCGCGGTGTCTTTGGTGAAGATGCTCGAGCTCCACTGAGCCGGTGACATCACCACCGGGGGGCGGTAGCAGCATCGATGCAGTACCGAGAAGGAAGGCAGGGGAGGAGGCGGCGGGATGAACACAGGAACGTTGGGACGTACATTAGGGCCCCTTAAGGGCTACGGCAGAAAAAGGAAACGTTCAAGCTAGGGAAGATGTTATTGTGCATTATAAGTTTTTTTTTTATATTTCCAAGTAGTGGCGGGAAGCTAAGGGAAAACATTATCCATCCATTTTTTGTACACCCTTGTCCCCAATGGGATCTGGAGGTGCTGGTGCCCATCTCCAGCTGACGTTCTGGGAGAAAGGCCTTTTAAAAAGAAATCTTAATGACTTAGAATGTCATGGAATATAATCGACTATACTTATTTTAGTAATGCAAATGACAAATTAAAGAAAATATTTTGAACATATTCAGTTCACAGAGTGATTTTAAGCAAGCATAAGGCAGCAGTCCAGAAGAACAACTCCTTTTTAACAGGCAGGGCCATTTAGCTGGACCAGACTCGGGAGCAGCAGACTACCAGAAGGACAGAAATGACAAAGGGATGTTGTTGCTTACCAGCTGATGGAATAATAATAATTTCAGGAGCGACATCCATCTAACCTTTTGCTCAGTTTTTCCCGAATGGCTGATGCCAATCCAGTGATCATATGCTGGGGTAAGAAGAAGAACCCAGAACACGTGTACTCCACAGAAAAACACAATTTTACAAGATATGAATTTAAGACCTATTTGTTTTGAGGCAGCAGATTTAACCAGTGTTACATTTCCTGAATGGGAAGAAATCTACAAACCAAAAATTACTTCACATTTTATTTAAAATATCCAACAAAAATGTATCCCAGTTACCTTGATCAGACCTAATGTCAGAAGAGGGATTTCGGAGAGAGGCATTTGGACAGTATAGTTTGATTAAAGAACCAGAAGAAATTGTGTCAACACCTGCACAGCTCAGGAGCGTAACGGTTAATGGGTATCCGGCTTGTGCTATAAGATTAATTCTGTCCAGAACTGTCCATCACAAAACTAAATTTGTCCTTTTAAAGATAAAAATTGCATAGTCTGAAAACCAGTAAGTACTTTTAATGCAATTTCCATCTTAAATGGGAAGAATTGAAAACCGTTTCTAATGGAGGCATGAGGGAGATAAATTCTGGTGAACAGAAGCTCTCTAACTGGTAGAAGGAGGGAACTGAATGATCAGGTTTCAGTCAGTGTGAAACATGATGCAGTGTTATTTGTGACCTTGCTCTTTGCACTGACTAACCGCTCCTATAGTCCCCAGCTCTTGTCATAAATGCATTGTGTTTTTCTGTGTAGCATAACATCGCTCCTGGACCTTCTCTGGATCCTCCCCTGAATCATGTGCAAACAAGATCATGGTAAGTTCTGACGTAGACACCAAGGTCTGTCAACATCTTCATTAATCGCTGAATAGAGGAATGAAAGGAGATTTGAATAACAAGTTTAAACAATACTGCTTTAAAATTTGGATTTAGGTGAGCTTAATAAGATGAAGTGGAACAGCTGAGGCAGGGAGCAAGGAGGCAAACTGAGGGAAGGACAAATTACCAGGGTGACAAAGCCTGACACTAACAATAAACGAATGTGCTAAAATGCACAAACACAAGAAAATAAGTTAAAACACATACACAGACACACACATTCACAAGCAAGCACACATGCGCACGCACGCACGCACACACACACACACACACACACACAAAGAATGAACATAGCAAACATGATGGAAGTAAACAAGACCTTTCCAACAATAATACAGAACTAGAATGACAAGACTGATCAAAATACCAACACAAAACTAAAACCCAACACAAGACATGCTACCTTTTCTATTCTAACTGCCCTTTAAATCTGCTCTGCCATGACTAAATTAGGTGGCCTGGCACTCTGAATAATTGACTTCCTGACTGAGCTGTTGCCTTGATCCCAACTAGAAGGGTATGTTTTCTTAAAGAGACGCACTTGGAGTGTTTCTATCCGAGTGCAGACATAAAGATGACCACCTGTGTCATTCAGCATGGAAACCATGGATCAAAGTCCAGATCTGATGAATGCTTGTGACTCATCAGATCATGTCCTGTCAAAGGATTCTCCCACCTGAGCTGTGGGTCTCTGCTCAGATCTTCCAGAGATCCCATGGGCCTTTGTTTTACTCGCGCCTTTCCAAGCTCGTCAGCTTGTGACAATGTGTTTTTTTTCTCACCCATATTCTCCAACAAATCTCTGAGACTTTCAGAGATTTAAGAGTAAGCTGGATTTAAGAGTTTAAGTTACATACAGGTAGATTTCATTTTTTGAATGGTCAGTTTTTATTTTGGATATTTAAAATGTCTTCCAGTTCCAGTGCGGAGTGTCCTGTACAAAGTTAAAGTTAATTTCTTGCATTATTGTACCATTATTAATAAATTTGTTGAAAATGGTTTCAGAAGGGACAATATTATCATTTATGGCAGACATTTCTGGGAACAATTTGTCATCCAGCAAGATCTGTAATCGTGACAGGCCTGTTAACTGGAATGACAGTCACCACACCGCCACATCCTGATAGCTTTCTGTGGGAAAAGCGCCCCCTAGTGGTGGATTGCAGACTCAAACCGGAAGGGATTTGCTTTTTAATAAGCTCACAATAAAACTATAATTCGTTATATTGTGACTACTTTTATACTCAGATCCCAAAATGGTGGCATGCTCGCTCCCATTAGCTATAGTTTATTGTAAATTGAATTTTTTTAATATCTTTTCTAACATTACAGCATATTTTCAGTTCAGAATTAGGTGCACCTGTGTCACATAAAGGCCTTTAAAGCAATGTGAAAACTTTTCTATAGCATATCAATTCTTCTGATACAAGAACAGACACAAAACAGAAAGCAGAGACGATTGTTTGACTATATTGATGGATAACTGTTTTATTTTCCAGTTTAGTGACATCTAACTTTTAGCCTCAGTTTCAACAATGACAGAGCGAAAATATTCTTATGACAGAGGTATCTGGTACAATGGGTAGGTTACACTTTATTGACAGTTCACCTTAATGTTATTCTTTTTTTTTCAGAGAACTGACTGCTAGCACAGCAGCCTCCTCCATTTTTATTACACTTTACAGCCATCACAGCCACGAGGGATGACAAGCCTTGTCTTAAGAGATCACCGTGATTTAAAAACAAACAAAAAATCTGTAAGTTCACAACTTTAAACATGAAGTGAAAAGTTCCAACAAAATGATATCTGTTATGAGTTAATATTGCTTGGATGACAAACTGGAGTGTGTGCTCATAAAATGTAATGCTCTGCACTGGAAAATTCACATGTAAACGGTTTAGAAAGTTTGAGAAAATTACTCGTGGATGTTGTTTTGTCCAACACAAGAGGCCTGAATGAGCCACTCAAACTCTAACAAAGCTCCAGCAACGTTACAAAAACAGCTTTTTCATTTTTTTTTGCTATTAAACTGGTTGGTATTGTGAAGTAAGTCAAAGGCTTCTACCACTAAAATGATAATAAAATGTGTCTGTAGTAACACAGGATCAGGCTGACATTTAACAGCACCTTTCATTAGGCAGCTTTACAGTACTAAGGGTGTTATGTAGGAGTAACTTTATGTATTTGCAGAAAAAAAAACACGCTGGACTTCAGTATATAAAGCCACTGTCACCCAACCATGCTATGCATAGTGCACAGGCAGAGTGCTCAACGTTTTGTTAGATACACCAGAGAATCGCAAAGTGTGTTCATGTCATTTACAGGAAATGGAGGTCATGTGGTAACTTTGTTTTAGGGCAAGGACCAAGTCTGATAAAGTGGATTGCTCCACTTTAGGTCCGCTCCTCATTCCCTTTCTTCGCTCTCATCAATAGAGGTGTACCAATTGAAGGTTGTTGGCCAATCACCGATATTTAAAAACCTTGACCGGCCAGCTCTGATTTTTTCGTCTGAAAAATCGTTAATATCTCTGTCTACTTCATAAAATCCCCCCCACAAAAAAAAATCACACTGGAAAAAGATAAAGTTTGTTACAAATCAGCCTATTAAGTAATCTGTTTAATTAAGGTAGAAGCAGAATTTAAGTCCCTTATGCACGAGCTAATGAGTAGAACTGCTACTGCACAGCAAATACGTAACGGTGAGAGAAACACTTAAAAGGAACATCGAGGAGTGGATTGGATGAAACTCTGTATCAGATTCATCTCTGTGCATTCAGTCCAGAAACAAGTCTGGGAAGCGATAGACTGGCTAAGCAGAAAAACTGTAGGCGAAGGAGGAGGTAGCTAGCATGGCGTAGCTAACCTGCCTGGTAATAACTCCTTCTTTACACAGCTAGCTTTGCGCTGGTTAGATGATTTTATTATTTACATCACATTTCACGATATATCGGAGGCCTTTTCCCACCCTCTCACTCTGTGGTTGTCGGCGGACATGACGCAACTTCGCGCCGACAAAACTTCAGCTATTTCACGTGAGCCAGAGGTACCCGCGTGCCATCACGAGCGCGACCGTCCGTCCGCCGCTTTACAAAATGCACAGAGATGGCACTTTATCATCAGACTTATTTTTTATCGGCGATAAACGTTTTTGCCAATTGTGTCTTCAGTTCGTTTGAAATGAAAAACACAGGGAGTGCTATTGAGACTTTGTGCGAAGTTTCTCCTCTCGTGGAGGAATCACTGCGGCACCACCTCCTTCATCGAGGCCAGCGCCGAGTGGATGCGGACGTGAAGCCGGTTTTCGAAGTCATAGCCTGTGAAGTCCTCCTACGGAGAGACGGTGAAACAGGAAGTTATTCATTTTAGTTTTTGTTTCTTTTAACTTAGTATTTTATTAGAAGTACTCATTTTGGCTTTTACCTTGGCCTGAAGAAGAAATGATCTCCCCTTTGCAACTGTCTGAATCCAACAATGGAAATAATACGGTCATGACACAATATCCACACAGATGAAAGTTTTTTTTAATGCTACATGCACAAAGCGCAGACCTCTGGTTTTGCGAGGAGTATGCATCCAAGCTCATAGACGGCGTACGGCTGGATGTAGGAGTTGATCTGTCGTCCGTACTCATCCCTGATGGCCAGCTGGAACGACTGGATCACATGTGAAATGGAAAAAAAGGAAGCATAAGCACCATTTCCAGATTAGAATAGAGTTAGGGTTAGGGTTTGTAAAGCTTGTTAGATTTTGTAAAGATTGTTATTCTCTGATCCAAGTAGAGTTCTACCTGAACAGCATCTCTGATGTTTCCTTGGCATTTCAGGATGGAACCGAGGAGGAGGTGTTTCAGGCCTCTGCATGAAGCCTCATCTACGCTCTGCAGGACTGTAGTTAGAACATAGGAAATGATGGGACATTTAAAAAAGACATCGCTGTACATTTAGGCTTGTCAAAATATGCAATAAATCAATTAATTGTACGATAAATTAAAAGCTCAATAATTTCCTTTTGTGTGATTCATCATTTTTCATTTTTCTTTCTTTACACCAACAACTGGATGATAAAATTCTTCAGTCTGGTGTTTTGGTCTCAACCATCTTTTTTTTTTTTGAAAGATAATTTTATTTACAGACTTCAAAATTTATTTGATTTGGTGTTTCTGTTGTTCTGTTTATTTATTTTGGACATTTAAAATGTCTGAAATGGTCATTAGAATGTAAAGTTTATTGATTTTTGAAAACGATCTCAAAACAACAATTTTATTGTTTATTGCGATAACGTCTGGGACAATTTATCATCCAGCAGAGTTTGTTATCGTGACAGGCCCACCGCAGGATTCATATCTGTAGAAATTTTTCCACATTTTGTTACATTACAACCACAAACTTTATTACATAAGTGTCAAACTCATGGCATGTGGGCTCAGTCCAGAATGAAGTAACTATTTCTGAAAAAGGATTTCAAGATAACAGTTGTGTACGTAAATATTATTTTATCAGTCAAGTGAAACAAATGTAGCTGTAATTTTGATTATTAAACAAAACAAAACAACAACAAAAAAAACAGGCATTTTCCTTCTATTTCAGAATGATGCAGTTTTGTGTTTGTTTATCACATAAAATCCCCCCCAAAACTGCATTGAAGTTTCTTGGTTCTGTAACTCTTCCTTCCTCCCTCCCTCTAAAGGTCGGACTCACCTTGATTCATTATCTGTAGTTTGGTTGAGGAGCAGTTCTGCAGGGCTTTCCACAGATAGAGAACCTCGATCACCCCGAGGATGCACAGCTGCCTGGTGGGCGAGACTTTTCTCAGCCTGTCCGCCTGCAGAGAGCCGTAAAAACAAGAAGTTAAACTCCTGCGACAAACCACCAGCGGTTCTTTTAAAATAAGAAAAGCACGTGTTGCTGACCCTTTTGACAGCAAACTGCTCTATCTGGTTGTTTTTCCTCTTAAACAGCTTTTGGACATCTTTGAAAACTCCGTTTGCTCCGTCCAGGTCCCCTGAAGCTCCCTGACACACTGAAAAGAAACGCAGTCGAACAGAAACAGTTCACAAAGCCCGGTCTGCAAAGAGTCCAAATAAGGAGAGGTAAAAAAAAAAAGAAAATTGACCCCGCAGGACGTTGGTTCCTTGGTGGTTTTCCGGTCTGTAGTGGCTGTTAATGTTCAGGTTTGTTTAAGTGTCACGGGCCAATATTTAAGCTTAGTCATGAGGATTTTTGTTTTGGTTTAATCCATAAATGTTGCCAGCATCCATCCATCTGTCACCCACAGACATCTTTTGCGTGCACAGTTTGTGGAAAATGCAGCAAACAAATATAATACGCATCACCTTTTCTGGGCTACACAGACGCGCTACTGCAGGGCATCAAAACATGGAGCTGTGCTGCCGTACAGTGATGCTGTGCTGAAATTATTTGGTAATAAAAACTTGCACTGCTGGAGGATATTTCAAATCTGTTTAATTTTATTTGTATCTTCTCTTCTTTAAATGTTCCAAATATTTGACAAACATTAACTTCTGTATTGCATCTATGCCTTCCGGTCACCACGGTGACGGCACACATCTTCACATGCCAGCTTAGATCAACTTTTCAAAAGTGTTAAATATTGCCACAAAAAACAGAACCTAACGGTTTAGCAGGTGGACAATAGCACCTCTGATTTTTCTGATTTTGCAGCTCAATCTCATTTGTGTGTTGTTTGTAGCTCCGGTTTGCTCAAGATAACAAATAAAGATGCACCGATTAGATATTAATATCTGTATCAGTCCCGACATGAAAGAAAAAAATTCTAGACCAAGCATGAGCAACCATGTGGCTGATACATAAGGGGAGATCATCAAAAAAGTAAACAATCAGTTTTAAGCTGCTTATTACCAGTTTTATTCTTGTGATCGTAAGCTTCCAAAATTAGATTCATATACTGTATTTGAGTCACTGTTTTATTTTATTTATTTGTTTTACTATTTTTATAGCTTTTAATATTTTAAAGTTTTGAGAACTTGTGAAGCTATTGGTGTATCTAGCTGTGCTGTACTGGTGCAGAATTATTAAATCAATTTGTAATTCAGTACATTTACATCTGTGTTTAAAAAAAGAAATGTTTTAAGTCAGTTCAGCACCGTTTTTCTGTATCGGATCGCCTGATACTAAATCTCTAATAGGATCAGGCCCATAATGTTTCCTTGGAGGGTTTCAGTCTTACCTCCGGTCAGGTAGGCGTAGTAGCACTGCGACCAGCGGGACTCGTTCTTCAATCGCTCAAATGCTCTGAAGGCATCTTCAAAATTCAGCTCTATCATGCTGCACCAACCTGACACAACAAACAAGCGAATGTAGTCAGACCGTGCC
This sequence comes from Poecilia picta, assembly GCA_033032245.1. Taxonomy (NCBI): domain Eukaryota; kingdom Metazoa; phylum Chordata; class Actinopteri; order Cyprinodontiformes; family Poeciliidae; genus Poecilia; species Poecilia picta. Next base: position 5,214,494 of record CM065356.1, on the reverse strand, counting down.
CTTGGTGGACCGCACACCAACGCTCACGGCTAACCGGGTGAGAAAACACGTACCAATCTCATAGAGACACACATGCTGGATCTCTCTTTGGTCTGATGCAAGTTCTAATGCATCATGGAAACAGGCCAAAGCACTGTTGATATGGCACTGGGGACAGAGGAGAGAGAGAGAGAGCACACATACTGACAGGTAAACACTAATCGTATCAGACACGGACTGTTACGGATGTGTCGGATGAAAGCTGGATTGAGAGACATCAGATCGGTGAGTTCACGAACCACGAAGCATGCATCACTGACTGTAAGTGACATGCCACTTTTTGTTTCCTTGGTGTGTGTGGTTCCAGATGGTTACCACTGACTCCAGGTCTGCCGTACGTACCTCCAGTCTTTGAACTCGCCCGTTGAAGAACATGAAGAGGGAAGAGTTGGGATAAACCACAGACTTTCTCTGCAGGATGGCTTTGGCCTCCAGCAGCCCGGCATGTGTGTCAGAACCCTCCAGGGCAAAGAAAGGCAGCACCACCGTGTGGTACCACAAGAGGGCCAACCTGAGCAACAGAACAGGACATTCAGATCGGATTATTCTGCTGATCCACTTCAACAATTATCAAACCTCTAAACAACCTAAATGATTGATACCTTGTAGATTTCTTCTGGTTTTGCTTTTTTTTGTTACAATTGCATGTTTAAAATAATCAAAATGTAGTTTTAAATAATATTACTTCCAAAGATGTCCAATCCATCCTGATTTTAGATGGAAAATAGATCTGCTTACCTTATTTAATCATATTTCTACTGACTCAATAGGATTTTCTGTGCTAGTTTTCACTTAGTGAAGGTCTTAGCGCTGTCAATCAACTTCATGTACACTGCAAAATGTGCTAAAGATGGAGAAACGGCTTACTGTTACAGGAAAACGGTTTATCCGTTTTCCTGTAACGTACAGAACGTACAGAAGCTCAATTTTTTCACAGCTTTCCTGTCTCGCACCGTACTGTCATGACATAGTGGGGGAAAAAAACTGATTTTTGGTTGACCTAGTCAAAGTTTGGAAAATCACATTAAAGTTGAATTACTTAAAAATTATTATGCTTTTATTTTTTCACATCAAATTTTTTTGTAATTTAGAAGTGATGTAGATACGTGGATGTTTAAATGAAACATGTATGGTGGCTTTGTGGTGTGGTGTGTGTGTGTGTGTGTGTGTGTGTGTGTGTGTGTGTGTGTGTGTGTGTGTGTGTGTGTGTGTGTGTGTGTGTGTGTGTGTGAGTCTTCTACGCAGATGGTAGAAATCCTCGTTTTATATCCACTGTTTCTTTGTGGATATAAAGAAACAGTGTCACTTGAGCAGTGTCCACTTGAGATGATGCCCATGAATGCTTTCTGAATAATTTAGGGCATTTGGTATTCAGGGCACCAAATGCCCTAAACATGTACAGTTGGTGTAACTAACTTAAAAACATTTCATAACATTTCTCTCACTGTTTACAAATTGTTTTAAACAACATACATCACTTCTGCAGGTAGAGACTGGACTTGACTCACGTAGCCAGTGGCGCCTTCATGTCCTTACTCTCGCTCGCATACATGAGGGAGGACAGGCCCTGGAGACGGTCGCCAGGGAAGCCCAGCAGGTTGATGATCTTGAGCAGGTGTGGCGGCACCATGGAGATGCACAGGTGGAAGAGGCCGTAGCCGAAGCTGACGGAGCCCTTGAGTCGGTCCAGGGCTTCGGCCGTCACACCATTCTCCATGTTGTGGTTGGCGTTGTCGGCTGAGAGCGACTCCTGGCTGCCGGAGGCCCCCTGCTGGCAGCTCTCCTGCAGCTGACTGATGTCACTGTGGCATTTGTTGTACATTTTCCATGCCTTACGGAGAATCCAGCCTCCTTTAATATAAGCTGTTGGTGAATGACAAGGATGCACAATGATCATTTGCACTGAAAAGAATGCTCAAAAAAGCTGAGTTTGTTGCCTCCACCCAGTCATAGACCAGTACATATTGCTTTATAGATCCAATGAGGGAGTCAGTGAGTTTTGGAATCTTTTTAAAATGCTCTTGAGAAATTGTTCTATTAACTTTTTATGGTCAAAATACTGGGATCCACTTTTTCCAATTACAATACAGATATCAGAGGTTTAGCATTGATAAATACTGATACTGATACAGAAAAACAGCTGAAATGACTTGAAACGTTTCTTTTTTTTAAACAGAGACATAAATATACTGAACTACAAATTTATTTGACAACTCTGCAACAGTACAGCACAGTTAAATACACCAATAGGTTCACAAGTTTGGTCAACATGTTAAAAGTAACTTTAATTTGTCCATTCAGTGCAATTAGGAGAACAACCAATGTAGAATAAATAATAAACTAACAGAAACAATAGATTGGCTACCTTAGAGAAACATGTAAAAATGAACTGCAGCAAACCTTCTTTCTGATGGTTCAGAAAGTGCAATTAGAAATTCTAAATATAATGTAAAAAAAAAAAATTATGTATAACATAACTCAGAGCACAAAACGTAAAATTAGACTGCCCTTATGGATCAAGTGCATTGCCACCAATTCACGATCTAGAATGCTTTTTTTAATATCAGGACCAATACAGATATTAATATGCGATTGCTGCATTTCTACATAGTACCTCTGCATTTGGTGTCCTTAAAAATACTGAAGAAACAAGACAAGTAAAGAGAAATAATGCAACTGAAAACATACTAGTTTTTGACTGATATACAATTACATTGTAAATTGGTTTAAATAAAAATATCTATTTAAATAAAAAGTATGTTCTGTCATTTGTAATAGTCAAACAAATCCATCAGAAATACCTTTTGATGTATGTTTCTATGTTTGAATGAATGCTAACATTAGATTTACTAGATTTTAATACCAAAATCAAACTCCTTCTTAATAATTAACTACTAAATAAAACTTGACGTAACATGAATCGGTATGGATTAGTCGACACTTTTCAAAGTCTGTGCTTCCTCTGAGTTAGGTTTGGTTACCTGAGAGTTCCTGTTTGACGAATGACAGAACCGCTAGATACACTTGGCAGTCGGCAACAATGATCTGTCTCTGTAGGCGGTCCACCACAGCCACGCCTGACATTTGGGAGTCCATCTGTAACCCACACAGACAGGCTCACGCAATCAGCAGCAGTGTCCACTTGAGATGATGCCCATGAATGCTTTCTGAATAACCCTGAGGAGGCCAGGCGGCCCTGCGGCTACTCGTCCAGTTTGAGATTGAATTTCAGGGAAGTCCTAATTGAATTGGTTTGCTGGTTCGGCATGATCTCACTTGCAGTCTGGATGATTACACCTACTGCTGAGGATGTTAACATCGTTATCTAAAATCTGTTCCTGGTGAAATGTTAGAAGGTATAAGAAATATTAGAACCCAACTGAACGTCCAAATTGGTTTTAATCTTTTCTCCTGACATCATTTCTGCTTTACCAGAGGTTCAATTAAAGGAAATGTCCTGCTGGTGATGTACCGGACTGACACGCCTCTTGTTAAAGAAGAAGTAATATGCAAAATAAACTCCTTTGAGCTTTACGCATGTTACAATGTTATTCTCTCAACAAAAACACACCTGAAGTGTTGAATTGATTTTTCATGCAGGTATGAGAAATCCTTTAGTCTCCCACGGCAACCATTCTGCTGTGCAAAACACCTCAGGGGACATAGCTCTGCCTTTGAGAACAAAGCTCCCCCTCAGAGCTGCAGTTTCTAAGCTTTTGAGCTTCCCCATGGCTCCCCCACTCAGCTCCTTCAGACTAGCCAAGAGCAATTAGCAAACACCTGGTGGAACTGTGCATCTGCTGAGCTCATCATAGGAGCGACTTCTCAGTGCAATGCTGGTAAAAATGTTGTTAAAGGGTTGACAGAGGAGCCATGCTGTGATGACTTCCTGAAGGTGGAGTTTCAGAAATAGCAGGAGTTTTTAAAGAGAAGAGGCCCAATTTCAAGCCATTAAATTACAAAGTCAAATTTCTTTTAAGTCATATTTGATATAATTGGCGTCTTTATAACAATTGCAGGTAACATACTTGATTATGCTACAAAATGGCAAAATGTGCCTGGAAAACTCATAATACTGCCCCTTGAACAGTTAGATACTCAGCAACCTAGTTCAGTCTTAAGTTTACTTACACTCTTCTTGATCTTGTTTCGGATCGTCTCTAACACTCCAGCGCTGTCGCTCTCGCACAGTTTCTCAGTTGTCTTCAGATCATCACAGGCCATCTGCATCTTCTCCTCCTCGAATGTCATCATGGCGTTCTGCAGCAAAGCACAGAAAAGTCCTCCAATTGGTTAGGCTTTGTACATTCACAAGCCCTCAAGGCGTTGTGAAGCAGAATGTTAAATGGGCTGAACTTAAACAATGCTTTTCAACCTTCAAATGTGCAAAGAACTTTCAAACTACAGCTTCAAATAGCTACAAAATACACATTGTTCACCATAAGAGTTAATTGCACTCTCTGCCAAAATACAAGCCATACATCCGTTTGAATTGCATCACTTTGTCAATGTTTTGTTTTGTTCCTCTGATGAGATTCATGCTTGATCTAGCATGCTAACCGCAAAGGAGTCTTATGTAATAGAGTAACAAAAGGCTGCTTCAGCATAACCCTAAGTGGGGCAGAACGGTGACATCTGCACAGCTGTGTGAGGAAGGAACAAAGGACAAAACGTGTCCTTAGCTGCAACGCAGACAAATGGGCATCACTTTAAAGCCAGCCACACAACACAGAAATGACAAAATACAGAAATGACAAAATACAAAAATTGCACGAATATACTACTATAATCTATGCCCAGCACTGAATAGCATGCAGGGTTTAGTGTGGGGCTGCTTAGAAAGTGCAATGAATAAAAAAATAATAGTAAGGACTGAATAATGATAATAATTTTTCACAATTACAACCTGAGCTTATGGGAACAAAAATATGTTGTTTGCCATATTCTGTTACATATATGAGTTTTATATGAAAAATGTAGTCATTTTTTAATTCATCCTATTACATGGTTTATATATGCTATTTCAATATCATACACATCCAGTGAACAATAAAAGACTGTTTAAAAATCAATCTATATTGTCATTTAAAATGTTTTGTAAAATAAAGTTCAACACAATTACAAAAATGTCTGTAAAATAACCCTGATGAAGACGTGAACTTAAAATTCACTCACACTTTTATTAACAGGAACTAAAATCCTATGATTGTGTTCTATTCTGATTATTGAAATATGTTTCTAGCCATACTCAACGATGAACATTCAGTCAACAAATGCTCCCAACTGTTCTAATAATTATTTTAACGAATGGGGGTGAATTTGAAATTCTAAAACAAGAGAATCATCATCAGTGCAGACAGAGCGTCTGCGTGGCATCGCATGAGATTAAGAACTGTTACTATTGGGTCATTGCTGTGACGTTAGAGTAGCACTTATCTTTAAAGTCTCAGGATAATCTGAAATGCCCAAAAGATCTCATGGCAAACTGGGTTCGCTGATGATTAAATCATTATCAGGAGGCAAAGTTTAAATAATTTAATTTAAAAATAGTTAGTTAAGCATTGCCTTCCCAACACAGCCAGGTGCATTCATCAACCAGCGAAAGGAAATTACATCATCTCTGCCTTCATTTTATGTTAGGGAGGATATGACAGAGTGTGAGTTTGAATGTGAGTGTGAGCATCACACCACATTATGAATCATCTCCCTTTCAGGCTTTCAGTGATCTGCTCTCCTTGTTGCAGCCATGCATTTCTTTAGCTGAGGATGCGTCCATTATGCTAATGGACAGGCAGGAGACAAAGGAAGATACCAGTGGTGACAAAATGAGGCCTGCCTTTTGACAGACTACATTATCTCAGGTCTCCCATCTAACATTAATTCTGAGGTCTTCTCCTCTAATACTCGTCACAGCCTCCATCTCTCTGCCGTAGCGGTGCCTTCCTGATGCACATCTCACCAGAAAACTGACGAAGCTCGCTCCGAAGCTCATCAAAGGGCTGTGCGTCCTAAAAGAGACATAGAAATGAGGAGAAAAATAAGACACAGAAACAATGGGTTACAAAATGTGACAGAAAATATAAACTCAATTATAGCAAAGTATTTTTTGTGTATTTTTTGAGGTTTGTTTTCTGCTAAAAGACAGAAAACAAGGAGAAAAATACACAAAAACCGCTGCAGACTTTGACTTTTCATGATGGCTCAATGCGTACTCCAAACAAGCCGTCATGGCTAACGCTCCAAATCAAGCTTCAATATGAAAAATTATGAACTATACATTCAGTTCATATTTATTTACCAACATGCAAATATGCTAATTAAAACTGATAAAATAACACTTTTGTCCAAAACGTTCTGTCTGGCAAAAATAATAAAAAATCTACAAATAGTAAAATGTAAAACAAAGAAAATATTTTTTCAGGTGGATAAACTGAATATTTTTGTTGTTCTATCTTAAACTAACACTTATGATGTTGGTCAGCTGTTTTTAGTAACTTCAGCAAGACTTTTAAGTTGATATCCAGCAGAAGTCACGGTAGCTAGCTAGCATATTTTCCAAGACTTTGTTTGATTATTTCTAATCAATAATCGATATGAGCTAAATCCTAGCCGTGATTTAGCTCATATTTGGGATCTAAAAAATGTCTATTTAGTATACAGTGATATATTTAAGGTCTAATTAGTCCAAGTATTAAAAAACTGAACCTTAACAGAAATAATCAAATAAAGCTTAAGTATCTAGCTAGCTGACGGCTAGCTTTATAGCTAGATAACATTTTCTCTTGTGTTTCAGTATTTGGGTTCTTTTCATTGTGCTTTAGCTCATATTTGGATTCTGATTTTTTTTATTCAGTATAGATTTATCTAGTTAAGGTCTGGTTAGTCCAAGTATTAAAAGAACTGAACCACAAATGATCAAATAAAGTCCAAATACCTCAACAAAATACCACAATGTCCATTTAATTCAGGAGCTGTGAGTTAGAAACAGAATTTAGCATAATTTCATTGAGCAGATGTGCAATAACATAATGAATCCCCCAGGCAAAAGCACCCTGGGTGATCAACCATACCCCGATATTAAAGCCCAGGGCCATCCCAAGGTTGTATGGGACTGTAAGCAGAATCTTGATTTGGGTTCTCCTCTTCCTGTTGCGATCAGGGAGTGAGTTTTAAAACAGATTTGATGGCGTCTGAGAGAAGCAGCCATGTTTAAAGGGCTGAAAAGATGATTAGCAATCACAGGTTATTTGCTTAGATGTGTTTGTGTCCAGGAACCATAGAGATTTACCTTGTAGCATCAGATTGTAACCATGTTAACACAACATCAAACAATGGAGATAATTCTTCACATTTTTACAAAGTAAACTTGGCAATTCCTTTAAATTATTATTTTTTCACATTAATCAATCCTGAAACTGTCACATCAAGCTTAATAATATTATAGATCTCAATAAACAAATAGAAAACTTTTATGACTATGTCAAAATTCAAGCAGTTATGGGAGTCCCCGGATGACTTGAAGCTGCTCAGGTCGCTTATGCCTTAGGCCAGCTCATGTCTAATAACGACAGACTTAAAGGAACACACCCACATTTTGTTCCATTCCAACTGTTCATGTTTTCTACAGGACACCTTGTTCTCTACCACCCAAACCCATCCGCCCCCCTCATCCCACCTGTTGGTGCAGGAATAAGAGGTTTTACCTGTATCTTTTGAAAAGCTCGTCGCTCTCTTTGAATCCATTGTTGAGCAGCATGTTGATGCCTTGCAGAGCCATCTCAGCATCATCTATGTGCTCTGCCTTCTCCTCCACCTTCTGCTGCTGCTGCTGCTGTGTCTGCTCTGGACCCGCCATCATTTATTTATGCTACAGCGCAGCAGATGCTGGACTTGGACGAGTGCAATGGAAATAAAAAATATAAACAAAAACAAAAATACGAGCTCTCCGAGACAAACTCGCGTCGGTTTCTGTCCGCTGATGCAAAGGGACGACCTTAAACAGGGACACGCATCAGGTCGGATGCTTTAAAAGAAATAGAAAAGAAGAAGAAGAAGAAGAAGAAGAAGAAGAAGGAAAAAAAAAATCCGCGGCGCTGCTTCCGCAGGATCCAGGAGACTGCGCCCCTCGGAAGGCCTCCGATGCCCGGCCTGAAATCAGACCAGCTCCGGTCAGCCCGATGCTTCGGGCAGCTGCTGACCGCTCAGAGGAGCCGCTCTCCGCCGCTCGTCACCGCATCCGTCCGGCCAGCCGTCCGCGCAGCTTTGCTCCAGCTGATCCGGTCCGCCCGCCAGCATCCGAGGCGTTAGTTACATAACGAGGATGCCGCGAGGCTTCGCCACAGCCAGAACCCACGCAGCTGAACGCACCGCTCCCCAAACGGGATGGCGTCACAACGCGCGGCGGCTCGCCGGGAGGAAGGATGGAGGGAGCAGGAGCCGCGGCTGATGACGGAGAACCTGCCGGGGCTGATGAGAGTTAATGAACACACCGCATTCTGATGCTGACGTACTTATTATGAGCATCAGTGTCACTAAATGATGATAGGATGACGTACAAAATGTATAGGAAGGAAAGGTTAGTGTGAACCTAATTCCTAAAATAACGGTGTTCCGTCAGATCAGCATACATTGTCAGATAGTCATACGCTTAGCTCAGAAATGTCTACGCTGTCATTACCATATGATTTTATTTAATCAGCAGCATAGAATCAAGACGTAGATCATCATACACTTTGTTATTAATAGTTATATGGCATCCTGACTTAGCGGTTAAGTAGGTTAATGAGTTTTACAGGCGTGTGTTGTAGTTGACTGCAGCTGCAGCTTATCCTGCTTTAAATACACTTTGAAACCACGACAACGCGTGTATAACTATCTAGTTATCATATTATATCATATTATAAACAATTTAATGACTTATTTTCGTCATAACTTGTTGCGTATGCAGAACTGACAACTCCACTGACGGTCGGACTTCTTAGTGCGCATGCGCGGGCACGCGCACTCACTGCATGTACGCTATCCTGACAGCGTATGGCGATCTGACAGAACAACGGCCTAAATCATTTTTTGCCACCAGCATTTATTTATTTATTTATTTATTGTATAAATTATCTCTTTTGACAATAAGATGTTTTGAAAAAGTGATTTTTCAAAAATATTTTTTGGAAAAAAACAATAATTATAAAATCACTTTTTGATTAGAGTTTTCTACATGGTGCCAGATTTTTACTCTCACAAAGTCCAAAGAATGTTGCTTCAGAATTCTTGTTCATTCTGAAACAACAACAAAAACAACAACAGTAGATTACATCTACTAGTATTGTAGTTTTTTGTTAAAGACTTTATAATGGCAACACTTTTAACATAATCACTATTTTAGTAATTGTTCCATTATAAATGTTAACAATTACCATAACTGAAGTCTGCATAGTGGAAACTGCTTTAAACATCAGACCAAAGAGGTCAGAATGCAAAAACTTAAAAACACTATTTTATATGAACTTTGTTGAAGACTGAAGTTTAGCTCACTTTAAAAAAAAAAAAAAAACTACCACTAAGAAATATTACTATTCACCAATTGGTCATTTTTGCCCTGTTATGCATATGATTCAGCATGTTGCACTGCTAAAGAAAACAAAAAAAGTCAACAAAAGCTTTATCCTTTGCCCCGTACAACAGGAGGCGGTGCCTCCGCTCTGAGTCACTGAAATACTGAGATTATATAAAAGACCACAAAGGCAGAGCTCAAAAACTCTGTCTGTTCTCGTTTACTCTCAGTAAAAACAGGCATGGAGCTCGGATCAACCGTTGGTGCTGTCAGGAGCAATAGAGTGCTGCTTTTTAATGAAGTGAGTCCAGCTGTCATAATAATTAAAGATGGTAAAATCCAACAAATAGTCTCTAGGTCCAACTTTACTGCAGATGTTGGCTGTGAGGTAAGCTGGCGGTCATTCTTCCCTGTCTGTTAGGTTAAAAGTGCCTCTGGGGGTTGATTTAGCACCCCTGGTTTAACCCCTCCTTGACTGCAGGTGCTGGATGTGGGGGACAGCGTGGTGATGCCAGGCATCGTAGACTGCCACGTTCATGTGAACGAGCCGGGCCGCACCTCGTGGGAGGGCTTCTGGACGGCCACTAGAGCCGCTGCGGCCGGAGGAGTGACCACCGTCGTAGACATGCCCTTGTAAGTTGAAGTATCAGGGCCACTTGGGCAGGTGCCCAGGGTGGCATTAGGAAGGGGACGCTCGCCCAATGAGGTCACATTGTTGGTTGAATTGGTCTCTTTGAAAAGGGACAAAATTTGATGGAGTGCCGTGTTAAGAGAGCATTTGGTTACAACCCCTCCAGAAACAGCGTCCCTCCAACCACAACGCTCAGAAACTTTGAAGAGAAGCTGCAGGAGGCGACGGGGAAGTGCTTCGTGGACGTAGCCTTCTGGGGAGGAGTCATTCCTGGAAATCAGGTACCGACCAAATGAAATTATACAAAAGGGGTGTTCTGTGGTTGTTGTTTTTTTTGCATTCAAAATTTGAAAGTATTTTGTCTCCTCACAGCGTGAACTTCAGCCCATGATCAAGGCAGGCGTTGCTGGGTTCAAGTGTTTCCTCATCCACAGCGGTGTTGATGAGTTTCCCCATGTGGCTGAATTCGACCTCCATACGGCCATGAAGCAGCTCCAGGGAACAGGAAGCGTCCTGCTGGTGAATTACTGGATTTGGCTCCGTGACACACCTCTTGCTAAAGGGGCAGTATTATGTAAAATCAACTTGTTTGAGCTTTACGTCATGTAATAATGTTATTCCCTTCCTGTGCAAAAATGATTGGAGGGACCAAGTCCCGCCTTCGGCCTTCCTCCTCAGAGTTTTGCCCCAAAATTTCCAAGCACCTGTCTCACAGAGCAGCCCTCCACCACAAATTCTTCACTCAGCTCCTTCAGACTAGCCAGCAGCAATTAGCAAACATCTGGTGGACCTGTCCATCAGCTGAGCTTATGTGAGCTCCTTCTCAGTGAAACACTGGTAAAAACATTGCTAAAGGGTTAATAGAGAAGCCATTTTGTGATGACTTCCTGAATTTCAGAAAGAGCAGGAGGTTTTAAAGAGACAGAGGCCCAATTTCAAGGTGTTAAATTATGGTCAAATTTCTATTTAGAGCATTTTTTAAAACAATTCAAGGTAAAATAGTTAGTTGATATATAGTTGACATGCTATAATAAAATGACAGCATGTTCCTGGAAAACACATAATACTGCCCCTTTAAGAGACCTGGTGATTAGTCACAAACTGAAAACTATTTTGTTTTGTTTCCTCCAGTTTCACGCAGAGATGGATGTTCATCCAACAATGGGGAACAAGGCTGATGGTAATCGTACAAATTTAAATCACATGAAATTTTAGACTTTTTCCCTTTGCCTTTTACCACTATAGATTTCATGCTAAAAATAAACTTAAGCTGTTCTCAGGATAAAGACTGAAATGTTTTAGTGCCTTCATTTAGAATAGCTTGAGTTGCTGAGTTACAAAACTGAAATATACACAGTCTAGGTTGAATAAAGATAGCTTAAAAAGTGTACAGAAATCTTTGTAGAATTTCTGTAATTTTAATGAAATCTTTCATAATTTTTTTTACAAGTAAGTATGTTTTCATTGATTTTCCTTCAGTAACATATACTTTTATAACCAACCCTCCCAGAGTCAGACCCTTGCCAGTACGACACCTTCCTGCAGTCCCGGCCCGATGTCATGGAAGTAGAAGCTATTCGGACCGTTGCAGAACTCTGTCTGCAGTACCGGTGAGAGAAGTTACTGCATGTCCCCTCCAAACATACTTTGAACTTTTCCACATTTAACCAAAAACTTATGCGAAAGACTAACACAGCAGTAAATTATTCTGATTTGGAAGAAATAAAAGGATGAAAATACGGATGAAAAATAAAAAATTTTAGCCATCAAAAACGGAAGAAATCAGACATTTTTACTCCGAGGTTGAACATGGTGCTGTGGTGAAGCTTTCCTTCCACAGGGACACCAGGGTCAGGGTTTAGCATTCGGACAATCAGCCTGTGGTTCTGCTGGATTCAGTGAATTTGATGATAAACTACATTTGAAATAAATTAAAGTGTAAGGGGTGCAACTATTTTTTGCAAGACTCTGCATATTCTCTTTATGTCAGTACAGGCCATTTCTTTGTTGAAGATTTGGTAGTTACTGCAGCTGCAATTGTGTTTCTGTGTTTCAGGGTGCGATGCCACATTGTTCACTTGTCATCTGCAAAGGCCCTTAAGCTGATCCAGAAAGCTCGGCAAGCTGGGCCCCCCTAACGGTGGAGACCACCCATCATTACCTCAACCTGTGTGCAGAAACCATTCCCGCGGGAGCCACACAGTTTAAGTGCTGCCCTCCCATCCGAGGCTCTGCTAACCAGGTAGACGGACTCGTCGTTTTGCAGATCCAAAGGTTATGGTCAATGGACGCAATACAAAGAAACACTATGTGCTTAATACTGTCATCGGCCCCTTCAGGAGCAGCTGTGGTCTGCGCTGAAAACTGGACAGATTGACATGGTGGTGTCTGACCACTCCCCCTGCACCCCCGATCTTAAGGAACTGGAGAGCGGGGACTTCACACAGGCATGGGGAGGGATTTCATCGTTACAATTTGGTACATTTCTCAAACTGGTAGCTGCTAGAAAATGGTAAAAAATGGTTTGTACTTGTAAACGCTTCATCAAGTCCAGAGAACCTCAAGTGCTTCACACTGCATTCAGTCATTCACCCACACATTCACAGGCTACTGGACAGTAGGCACAGACTGCAGGACAAACTCCTTCTACCAAAATTCATGCAATTATTTCACCTTAAATAGCTCACATGTCCAAATTTTACATTACTTTTATATCAAGGGAGGATATAATCAAATTCAGTCTATAAATGTTATTAACATTGAGTAGTAGACAAAATCTACTTGTAGAGGCTTTCGGTCCAGTTTCTGTTGTATCCAAAGTTAAATCTGAGGGTATTCAGTGTCTGATTGATGGATCTTAAAAAGATTAAATGTCTCCCAACATGTCTGGAATGAATTCCAGATACTTGTCCCTATATAGGGACTTAAACCAGGCTCCTCTTCCTATGATTGTAAAAGTAAGTTTGAATGTTAGAAAAAGATCACATTAAAGAATACTGATACTGACACAACACAGGCCTTATTCACTGGTATTTCTGTGTTTCAAAACAAACACTCCACGGTGGTGGAGGGCTGATGATGTAGACTTAACTATAGAAACTAGAGACAATATGTCAATAAAAACTTGTCATATCCATGATCAACAATAGTATGAGTGATTATTCAGGCTGGCTGTGCAGTCATATTGTCCAGGCTCCTTTACAGTCACCGGTGGAAACGCGGTCACTCCGAAACAGAGCCGAGCCGAGCCGAGCCGGGCGGGCCGGTGGAAAAGAGGCATAAGTTGACCTAGAACTTCTCTGTCTACTGAAATATTGCAGAGAAAATTTTCAGACTATGTACCAAACAGCTACAGAAACTGGAAATATTACAGAACAGAAAACCTCAAATCCAGCAGCCACTTTATCTGAACCACATGAAAAAACGAGAATCCACGTGTCTCAACAGCCTAGTCAAAGTCCAAACTTTAACCTTATTGATTTGAAATTGCTAACAGGACTTGATATCGTTTTTATTTACAAATCTGAATGAGTAAGAATGCAAGCACTTAAACCTATCAGAGCTAATAGAGCTCTTCAAAGTTTAAAATTATGAGTAACTTATTTGGTTTGTCACACACTGCTTTTGCTTTTTAGTTAAATATTATACTTTAATAGATCATGAATTATTGTTTATCTGTAAATTTATAAACCTAAATTCCTGAATTGACTTACTTCCTGTCAGTAATTATCAACATTCCTATTTTGGTAGATTAGACCTGCTCTGTCCCATCACCGCATCTTCTTGATTGTGATTTAAATGAGGCAAATCCAACACTGAACTGGCAAAAAAGTCTAAAGCTTCTACCAATCATTTACTTTTCTGTCACAATGGTCAAGTCTTTTAGTGGGAGCAAAGCAGATGGCCCGTTACAGTGTTTAAAAATTACCAACAGGAAGCAGAGAGAGTTTCTTGTCCCTATTTTTCAGGTTTGCCTCTGTTCTGGACTTCAGCCAGTAAGAGAGACTTTCAGCTGGCTGATGTGGTGAGGCTCCTCAGCAGAAACACAGCCCACCTGAGCAGCCTGGGCAGCCTGAAGGGCAGCCTGGCCCCTGGCTTTGATGCTGACTTGGTCATTTGGGATCCAGAGACGGGCTTTCAGGTCAGTGTGAGGTACTCACATTGTTAAAGGGGCAGCAATGAGCTTTACATCATGTTGTAATGTTATTCCCTCATCAAAACATTCCTGGACTGTTGCCTTGATTCATTCATGCATGTTTGAGACATCCTTTAATCTCCACGGCAACCATAAAAAGCCTAGGTTGACCTAGCTCCACCATCAAGGCTTCTGTCTCACAGAGCAGACCTCTCTCCCACTCAGCTCCTGCAGACTAGCCTGCAGCAATTAGCAAACACCTGGTAGAACTAATCTGTAGAGCTCATTATAGGAGCTACTTCTCAGTGCAACACTGGTAAAAAGATTGTTAAATAGTTAATAGAGGAGCCATGCTGCGACTACTTCCTCAAGGCGGAGTTTCAGAGAGAGCAGGAGATTTTAAAGCGGCAGATGCCCAATTTAAAGCTGTTAAATTACAAAGTCACATTTCTTGTAAATTATGAGTCAGCAGAGTTACTTGATTGTGCTATAAAATAGCAATAAGTGTGTGGAGAACACATAATACAGCCCCTTAAAGCTATAGTCAAGGCTGTGTTTGTGTTTCATGTTTGTTTTCACTTCACAGATTGAAGAAGCAAGCATTCACCACAAGAACAAGGTAACTAAAGTCTGTAAGAAACAACTGAAAAACAAATTGTGAGGATCGGTGGAGCTTTGCTGTTTACACAAGTGTCTGACTGTGTGTGTGTGTGTGTGTGTGTGTGTGTGTGTGTGTGTGTGTGTGTATTTGTGCAGATGACCCCGTACCTCGGCTCCACGCTGCAGGGAGTGGTGCGTGCCACCGTCCTGAGGGGCCGACTGGTATACAGAGACGGCAGCTTCTGCCCTGAACCTCTGGGAAAGCATCTCCTCATCCCCCAGAGGACGGGTCAAGCACAACTGTAGCAAACACAGACAATAAAAACTCAGTCCATTGGTCTGACCGGGAATGTGTGTTCTTTTTGTTTTTTCTAAAGAGCACATAGTTAAAAGAATATATCATATGAACTAATAGCTTTTATTTAGAAATTAACTTTAAACAACTGAAGTGTTTTAGCTAAACCTAAAGCGAATCGACAGTACAGCAACCACTGGAAATCTGATCTCAGTTCAGCAAGGTGAAGCTTAGACTCAAATTTAATGAAGCACAGTTCAGTTTTTGTTTGTGGCAAAAATGTACTGAGTACAGAGGATAACCCAGGGCCAGCTTTATCAAAATGAAGCTTTTGACATCAACAGTAAGCAGAGTGTCTGCTTTGTTGACATCATTGACTACTTCTCTTCCCATTACACTTTTAGAAACTACATTACCTTTCAGAGCAAAATGTTCTGCTGAGAACATAAACAATAATATTCAATAAATTAGTTCCACTAAGGCTCTGTTGTCAGATTAAAATTATTTTTTGTACATAACAACCTTCAAGCAGGTATCAAACATGTTTTGCATTAAACCCACATGTCTGTATTTTTTTTTGCAGGTCTGATATTGTAATTATAAATGCAGAAAATCTTCAAAATTACTAGAAATAAGGACTTGAAAACATCAGCCTGTGTAGTTCACATATATGACGTGTTCGCTTCCTGATGGAGATCCTGAAATAAACTTTTTAATCATTTTCTAATGTGACTGTAGAGCAAATTCTTAAGTATGAGTTAAAGCTTGACCTTTCAGAGCTTTGCAATACTAGTTACAGGACATCACACAGGAACATTTTGTATGTAGGAATGAGACGTCATTGTCATATATTGTGAGGTTGAAACAGGAGTTTGGGAACCACATGGTGATTAAACTATAAAAGTGCAAACTCACAGCAAGGCATAAAGGGACTCAGAAACAGAACCAGGTCGAAGCCACCAAGGAGCAACGAAAAAAATACAGAGGTGTGATGATTGACAGGGCAACAAAATCTTAAACAGCTGAGGGAGAGTACTGAGGGAAGGAGACTAATAAACATAAACAGCATTTTACACTTTCCACACTTGATCATGTTTGCTTATCTTGGATAACATCCTGAAGCCGTATCATTGTAGTTTATTATTGGATTTAAAGTGTACATGTTAACATTTTTATGTCTTTCAAGACTGAGTTTAATGGTAGTCCTTAGAAGTGTTTGTCAGGCCTGTTTTTCCAAGAGTTATGATCAGGCAAAAATAGTTGATGTCCTCGTTGTTCTAGAAAAATAGTGAATTCAACAGCTGTTGACAGTTTTAAGAGCTTTTGTACCTTCTGAAAGCCAGTTGAAAAGAAGAGTGCATAAAGGTAAACATTTTACTAAAGTTGTTTCAAAACGTGGTTGTTTACGTTTTCATTATGGTGAAACCTGTCTAGCCTGAAGTAATACAAAGTGGTTGGGCTGCTAATATGGTGTAAATATAAAAATGACGACTACTTGGTCATTTATGCTCAGCCAGTTGCTCTGCTAGCTTAGACAGGAAGAAGAAAATACACCCAGTGCATTTCTCAACTCGGTGAAATTCATGTTCTCGTTCACCCAGGCTGGCAGGAAGCCCTGAAAAATCACAAACATTTCTAAAAGGTTGGATTGGACTTTAGCAATAAAAAGCCCTTGTCTGATCAAAGCTGAAATCTGGGTAACTAGAGTCACGTATGTAGTAATTTTCAAACAATAATTTGGTTAAAATACTGAAGGAAAAAAAGAAAGAAAAAGCATTTAACATGAAGAGCACAGAAAATAAACAGTTCATTTTGAAAGCCTGGTAGCTAATTATTAACAACCAGCAGCATGTCTAGTGATGTGTCGTCAGAACTGGGTACACACTCACAGTTGACAGAAGATGAAAAGGGTAAATACTGTGACAGACGTTTGACTTCACTGGTCAGACGGAGGAGTGTGTCTGGCTGAGGGAAAACTTCACCTCCGTCCCTTACGTCTCTTTCATCTTATTTGCTCTGCCCGTCTTGCTGTGAAGTCATGTTGCCCGTCTCCATGCCTCCACCACAATGCCTGAAGAAACAAATGGTTGTTCCTCACCGTTACATGTTTGGACCAGGACCTTCCAATGTTCCTCGACGCATTCTGGAAGCCGGAGCCAAGCCGGTCATTGGACACATGCACCCGGAGATATTTGAGGTAAATCTGCAAGTTCAACCACCATCATGTTGTCCATGCAGGAGAAGACCAACACACAGCCATGGATTCCAGGATTGCATTCTATGTAGCGTCGTCTACCATGACTGACAGCTTTCTTGTTCCCGAATTTATGAACCACCCCAACTTTTACTAACCCTCCTTTTTTTGACCTTGGATTTAGGCAATGCGTTTCAGTTGGACCCTCAATGAACAAAGGCAAAAATATTTAAATTTTACCACCAGAAATGTAATTGTAATTGCAGATCATGAGCGACATCAAGAGTGGAATCCAATACCTGTTCCAAACACAGAACAGGACAACTTTTGCTGTGAGCGGCAGTGGCCACACTGCAATGGAGTGTGCCATCTTCAACACGGTGGAGTCTGGGGAAAGCGTGCTGGTAGCAGTCAATGGTATCTGGGGAGAGAGGGCAGCCGATATGGCGGACAGGGTTGGTAAGTAACTCAAAAGCTCCCTGATAGAAATAAAGACATTTAATATTTGCATTGGGACACATATTTCAAAATTTGGGGATAAGGTTTTGGAACATACTCTATGTTTGCTTTGTAAAAAACGATCTGGACTCTTGGTTATTACAAAATTATTGCTTGCTGTAGGTGTGGACTGTTACAGTTCTAAATGATTGGATCTGATTTTACCCAATAATTAATGTTTGATCGTGACATAGGTAATACGGCACCCCAAAGTACAATTAGAAAAAATGTGTAGAAACACAACTCCTCCTTCTTTTTGCTGATTGGTCAGGATGCAATACCTCCTGAGAAATCCAGGTCAATGGGACAAATCCCAGCTGGAGCACTGAAGGGAGATGACAGTCAAGATGGATTCCATGGGCGTCACTTTGATTCACACTTCAATACTCCAAACATTTGTTCATTTTGCTCAAAACAAAGAAAATGTGGAGCAGATTGAAAACACATACATATATTTTGGAATAGGTCCAAAAACAGAATGTGTGTCTGTCCAACAGGCGCAAGAGTAAAAACCATTGTGGCGCCTCCTGGTGACTACTTAACCAATGCAGAGATTGAGAAGGTATTGCCACACATCACTGCAGGGATCAGACTAAATAAAGCAAACTCTCATGCTGCTACAACTAATGCAGTTATTGTGTGATCTCATCGCAGGCTTTATCAGAACACAGACCGGTTCTGTTCTTCCTCGCGCATGGAGAGTCTTCCACAGGAGTCCTGCATCCTCTAGATGGCATTGGCGACTTGTGCCATAAGTAAGATCTGCTAGCACAGCATGTTCTCAAAGTAGGACATCAGGTGATCCCAGATGTCTGCTGATTTGTTTCCCCAGGTATAACTGCCTTCTCCTTGTTGATTCTGTGGCGTCGATAGGAGGCACTCCTCTCTACATGGACAAGCAAGGTTTAGAGTTCATTATGGCTTCCATGTAGATCAAATGAACTCTTGAATTAATCTGTTTGGTGTGACATAATGATCTTTACAGCAAATGAAAGACTTTGCTGCTAATGATTGTATGCAGGCATCGACATTTTGTATACCGGCTCGCAAAAGGTTCTGAATGCCCCTCCTGGTACAGCACCCATTTCATTCAGTGAGAGAGCATGGTGAGAATATGTCTTGTGTACTGCATATGCAAACGAGCAATGGAAAAACTTATTGAAGGGAGGAAAATTGTTCGCAGCCAAAAAGTATTCAGTCGCACAACAAAACCTGTGTCGTTCTTCTTGGATTTGAGTTGGCTTTCAAACTACTGGGGATGTGATGACAAGCCAGCAAGAATGTAAGACACCTACGATTGAAGAAGACGCAAGACAAAATGCCACTTTGCAAAGTTCTGTCCTCTTTTGGTCTTCTCAACAGATACCACCACACGGGGCCGGTCACCGCCTTTTACTCCCTGAGGGAGAGCCTGGCTGTGCTTGCTGATGAGGTGGGGCATGAGTTGGAGTCAGCTCAGTAATTACTCATGAATCTTCTATTAAACTTTTTTAAAAAGGTAGCTAGGTTATTAGCACTTTGTCCCCAGGGGCAAAGTTCCGTCTCACAGAGTCCCAGCATGAATTTCACAACACCTTGCCAAAGTACTAATGCTTTCTGAACTGATTTATTTACATTTTGTCATGTAACAACCACATTATTCAGTGGACTTTTATTTGGATGTTATGTCATAAACCAAAAAAAAGTAAGGAACACTTGTGAAAGGTTAGGAAAAGGATGCAAGGCTTTCAATATTTGTACAAATGTGGTGTGCATTTGAGTCAATGCTTTGTAAAGACATCGTCCAGGGCAACTGTGATGGAGTGGTTGTTTTGCAATCAAAAGACTGATTCCAGGTTCTTCCCGCCATGACATGGTGGTCTTGGGCAAGGCATTTAAACCCAGGTTATCAGTGATCACTATAACTATGAAAGTGCAGCATAACTTCAGACCTTTTAGTCTTTTCCATTCTAGAGACTAAAATTTCTCTGCCAACTCTTTTTACGTGATAGTGGTAGGAAACTGTTGATAGAGCGAGTTTTAAATCTTGCCACTGAATCACAGTAAGGTTTGGTCAAAGTTTGTTATTGATAGTAATGTAAAGGACACAGTGCTATTATTGTTGACAGTTTGTCATCACGTAGTCTGGTCTTTGACTGGGTCATTTTAATGACCCAGTCATTAAAATGACTGGGTCATTGACCAGTCAAATGACCATTTGACTGGTCAATGACCAGTCAAATGGTCATTGACTGGTCATTTTGACCAGTCAATGACCAGTCAAAATGATCATTGACTGGTCATTTTAATGACCCAGTCAATGAATTGTAATGACTGGGTCATTACTGCTTAATGTCACCCTTTCCATTGTAGCTTTTGCTCTGTTTAGTGTTTCATTGAAGTTTGTGGTTGAACTACTTAAAAAACATTGAAAAATGCACGGTTACAATGTAAATTGGTGTCCTGAGATAGGGTGACACGATGATCTTTTTTACATGAATACTCAGCTGATTTTTATCATCTTTTAAGGGTCTGGAAAAATCCTGGGAAAGACATCAGAAGGTGGCAGAGTATTTCCACGCTGGCTTGGAGAACATGGGTCTCCAACTTTTTGTCAAAGAAAAGGTGAGGCAGAGAAGCTTTCATGAAGCACGCGGTCATCAACGGCTCTGGGTTAACTCGTGAACCGTTTGTCACAGCATGCAAGACTTCCCACAGTCACCACAATTGTTGCTCCTCATGGATACGACTGGAAAGAGATCACAGCCTACATCATGAAAACACACAACCTAGAGATTTCTGGAGGATTGGGGCCGTCGGTTGGTTTGGTACGAGAAACTGACACATTCTGCCACTGGCAGCCTGGTTGTGTTCGTGTGAATTAAGTGTGTTGGTGTTCTTTCCATTCCTCTCAGGTGTTCCGTGTGGGATTGATGGGATGCAATAGCAATAAAGCGAATGTTGACATGGTGCTGGCAGCACTAAAAGATGCCCTGAAACACTGTCACCGGAGCAAAGTGTAAGATGATGGCAGCAAGTTTTACTGCAACTCAAAAAAATAAACCTGGAAAATAAATATTGTTTCCTTTTGCTTCTGTACGTGTGTTGCAATAAACTGTCATTTATGCCAGATCTGTTTTGTTGGAAACATTGTAATTTCTACTCCCATTTCAAGGAAATTTATAAAAATCTCTTTGCGTTGTAAAAATGTACGAGAAGAAATGCAATTAATTTAAGTTAATCTGTACAGCAGATTTTAAAACTGCAGCAATGACCAAAATGCTGTACAGACAGTTAAAAAAAGAGAGACTGCAAATTAATAAACTTTATTTACAGGTATGTAGAATTTAAATCTGCACTGGTCCATA
The DNA here is from genome assembly GCA_033032245.1 of Poecilia picta. Classification (NCBI taxonomy): domain Eukaryota; kingdom Metazoa; phylum Chordata; class Actinopteri; order Cyprinodontiformes; family Poeciliidae; genus Poecilia; species Poecilia picta. Next base: position 5,193,205 of record CM065356.1, on the reverse strand, counting down.
AAATATAACATGACTAATTCCACTACAAATTGAAAGACTTAGGTTGACATCAAATAGACTCATCATAACAAAATGAAACCTGTAGAATATGCATTACTTCAGTTCTAGAAGTAGGACAGTCTGGATGGGGACCAAAGCAGAATTATGTTTCGGGGCCCATTTGCAGTTTAAAACACCAGATGTCAGCCACCACAGCATCACCAACATCTTTTACATCACCATCTTTGCTGCTTTGCTCACAGCGTGTTTAACAGAACATGCTTAGTTAATAGTGAATCAACACAGAAATCCTTAAATTCACTGGATGACAGAATATGACTACTTACTTTACAATATCTACAAGAATAAATAGGAGTACTTGATAAAAAAAAAGTGTAAACCACTGGATTAACATTTCCTTCTATAGTGGAGTAACAGTTACCACGACGACAACAATGGACGACATGGATTTAATTTTGCTGCTCATCAACCTCATACCATTAATTAAATTCCGCCAACAAGCTGCCCTCAGAAGACAAAATGCTGAACGACTTCTACGTATTGCAAGGAGAAATACGGAAGAAAAATACCACTCGTTGCAAAATACAGTGAGAGCCAGCTGTCAACGGGAAATCAACGTCGGACTCCATAACAACCAGCGGCCAATCAGCTGCTGGAACGCTCGGGGTCGGGTGGAACGCAAGTTGTAATGTGAACACACCCATTCCGTCCCGTTCCGTTCCGCCCCTGCAGTGTGAAAGCGCCCTTTGGGCCGTTTTTTGCTATTAAAAAGCACTCTTGGGCGCCCCCTACTGGACTTGGGGCCCTAAGGAGCGGGTTTAGATGTTGTAGTTCGAAATACAGTTTGAAACGCTTCCGTTTAGTTTAGCTCATAATGCAAAGCATTGTCATTTCCAAGTCTTCAGTAATAACAAAGTCAACCACAGTATTCAATCACACTCTCCCCTCCACGAATGTTTCTGCCCGCCACTCCGGATGGTGGAGTCGCGGGCGGGAAAACGCTTAGAAAACGTCAGAACAAAATGACGCGTTTCCGGTCTGTTATTAAATCGCGGGTAAATCGTGAGAGAGCAGCTGTTGCTGTCGCCACAAACACACACACACACACACAGGCTTATGAGCTTCACCGGGTCCCCGACAGTCGGCCGACAGAGTTAATGGCGTCTAAACGAGGCGCCCTCATCGTCCTGGAGGGGGTGGACAGAGCCGGGAAGACCACGCAGTGCAAGAAGCTGGTCCAGGCGCTGCAGCACAGCGGCCGGCCGGCGGAGATGATGAGGTTTCCGGGTGAGGAGCTTTTAGCAGCTCCACCTTCTCTCGCCTCTCCTCGAGCTTTACACGGACTGAGTGTCGCTGTGTTCCTGCAGACAGGAGCACGACCATCGGGCAGCTCATCAGCGCCTACCTGGAGAAGAAGAGCGACCTGGAGGACCACACGGTCCACCTGCTGTTCTCTGCGAACCGCTGGGAGCTGGTGTAAGACCTGCTGCGCTGCAAACCTGCTGTTAACACTCTTAGGGGTGGATAGTAGTTAGAACTAACTCAAATAATTAACACCGTGACGCAGTAGTTTTACATGTAATAAGCCATTTTATGGCGGACCGGGCAATTTCATTACTAACAGCATAGACACTTTATTATATCTGCCCTCAACAGTCACTACTGTGTTCAAGAAGTAGTTGGGATTAAAACACAGCAACTCCGAAATAGACATTGTTAGCAGTGCTTCTTACAAAGATAATTTCAAGATTTACTTTGCATAAGTAAATCTTATGGATTTACTTATGGAAATCCATGGAAATTTCAAGATTTCCATAAGTAAATCTTGAAATTTGCTTATGTAAATTTCAGGATTTCCATAAGTAAAATTTGAAAATTACTTATGGAAATTTCAGGATTTCCATGAGTAAATATTGAAATTACACATTAATCTGTACAGTTTAGAGTTGCAGACACTACATTTAACACTAATTTTAGACACATTCTTACTTGTGTCTTTTAAAAGTAACCCGTTTGCATAATTCCACCAGATTGCTACTGTTTCCATCCTGAAACGTGTTTCCATCTTGGCCTTACAGGTTGTTGTGGGGGAAGTCGGAGTTGCTCCTAATTTCCCTGTAATTTGACTTGCATCATTTGATTCTTCTGACTGGGAAGTTGGTATTTCCTAGCAACCTACTGGCCTGTTATCACACCCAGTCATATACCAGCAAGCCTGCAGGAAATAAGTGATGCATTGTATGTTTTAACAGGACTATGTGGACCCGGATGGAGAACACAACCTGATTTTATTCCCTATTCTTTAGTTCATTGCTAATGTCATTCCTTCCCTCTCTTTCATTTCTTCTAGTCTCTGAAACTTGAGTCTGGAAAAATGGAGATTTTTGACATGAAACAGGAGAAATGATCCTACACTTGCATTATTCTGTTAACAAAAACTTTCACTATTAGTTTCTGCTGTGAACTGTTAAGCTTTGGCCTATAGAAGAAAACATTCCTCATAACAGCTGTGATGAATCTTACGTTACACGCAGGCCTGTAATGAAGAAGAAGCTGGAGCAGGGCATCACTCTGGTGGTGGACCGGTACGCCTTCTCCGGAGTCGCCTTCACCAGTGCCAAGCCGGTCAGTGCTCTCTGAAAACCCACATCCGCCTGCTGGTGTTTCCGTGTGTCTGAAGAGGAGTGGTGTCCGCAGGGCTTCTGTCTGGACTGGTGCAAGGGACCCGACGTGGGCCTGCCCAAGCCCGACCTGGTAATGTTCCTGCAGCTGAACCCGGCCGAGGCCGCACTTCGAGGTCAGTTCGGCAACGAACGATACGAAACGAGCGCTTTCCAGAAATCGGTGCAGGAGAAGTTTGAGCAGCTCATGAAGGATCCGTCGGTCAACTGGAAGGTATGGAGATCATTCACTGTTGTTGAATGTGGAGATGTAACAAAGGAACAATAATTTGCATGCTTTTTCTCTTTTAGGTCATTGATGCCTCCCAGAACGTTGAAGGAGTTCACGCCGACATCAGAACACACAGCCTCAACGCCATCAACGAAACCCAGAACATGCCTCTAGGGGAGCTGTGGAAGTGAGCCTAAACAGGCCACGAAGAAACCATGGCAACAGCGGCAGATAAGGATCATTGTAGAGAAAGTTTCTAAAAAAAATAAATAAATAAATGTTGGATTTATCTCAGAAACTCTCTAGAAATTTCTAAAGTGGAAAATATTTCCACTTTAGAAACTCCGAAAATGTCCAAAACAGGAAAATGTTCGACTGTTTCCAATTGTTTTCTAGAAATGAGATTTTTTTTCCTGTTATTTTCTTTACTTTTTGAACTCTGAAATTTCGAAGTTTCTGAAAAGTTTTTTTGCCATATATTTACTTTTATATATTTATATAATAAATATATATGTCACACACACACACCGGCCCTAATATGGTGTCTTATATCTTTGCACACTGCACACTTTCCCCTCTTAGCAACATAAGATGTAATATACATTTTTTAATAAACCAATAAGAGATAAACAGTTGTGATTTATTTTTAGTCCTCTTATACGTCTCTTGCTCCATCACTTGCCTGCATGTTGTTTTGATTAAATAAATAATTTTCAAACAAACTAGCGTATGCTCTAGACTTGGCAAGGATACGTTTGCGTCAGCTGCTAACACAAGTCGCCTCTGGATTTGGTTTCGTTACAAGCTTGTTACAGATTTCAGATATTAGTGGACAAACTGCGGAAGCTGTAGGCGTCATGAGCCACTGGGTCTACTCCACATAAAACCATGATGGCGGCTTCTTTTTTTTTTCCTTCCGTTCTGTTTTTTCTTTTTCTTTTACTTGGGGACTCAGGGAAAGGCACCAGATTCACTTCAGCATAAACATCGAAAGTGTTAAGACTCAAATGGAAACACACGCATGTGAAAGATGTGCATACAGAATTGATCCTGAGCTCCTGCTACAGCTGCCGCCGGGCCGTCTGGATGTCCGGAGGCTGATGAGAAGGAACGCTGCATAGACACCCACGGACGGCGGCGCTGGAGCTGGACCGGCTCAACAGGTCTCTTAATAAATGTTCGTCTCTCTCCCCACCCCCCATGTCTGCCTCCCCTCGGGGATTTCTCTTCTGGAGCCAGAGAAGAGACCGGAATCTTCCGCCTACTGTCCATTACAGTAAAATAATTGTTCGTTACGTTCCTCACAGGGACAAGATTTCAAACTCCTCGTCCTCCGAATCGAAGAACCTCTCCAGCCTGTCCGAGTCCGAGAAATCTGCCAAAGGAATTTCAGAAAAGAATTAAATACGTGATTTACAGTATTAAAATATAATTATATATATATATATATATATGTATAGGAATAGAATGCAGTTGATTACCAGGAGTAAGGTTAAGGGTGTCGACGCTGACCATGTGGACAGGCTGGCTGTCTACTAACTCAAACATGGGCAGGCCTCCTTTCTTGCAGGACAACTGGAAGCAATGTCACACAGATGCATCTCAAAAAAATGACAAAAATCTAAAACGTTTATGTTTGGGTAAGGTTTTTGAGCAACAATCTAGAACATTTTAGTATTACACCAGATAAAGGATTTTAAAACCAGAAATATTTGCCTACTGACCTTCAAAGATGCCCATATCTTTGAAGGTCCTAAAAAGCTCAGCGCAAGTTTAACTAACAAGTCTGAAAACTGGGACCTGGCACTTTTGTCCTTGCTGCTACAAAATAAAATTAGGGCTGTAACACACCGTTTTATAAACATCTATTACATAAAATGTTTTATTGTGAAAGCTAAAAATATGTAACAAAATTTGGTGGTAAATTTTGGTATATTGGTTACATTTTATAACATAACCAATTCTCGATTACAATAGAAAAAAAAAAGGGAAATGAGTTTTCTATAAGTATGGAAAATGAAGAATGATTGATAACCCAGTGTGAAGTTAATTACTTTCTAAAAACATGTTGAGATTTTACATAACTTACAGAGAAAGACTCCTAAAAATGACAATTTCTTGTTGCATTCATAATTCATAATATTTGGACCTTTGTAAGATCCATGGCATGATGAAGTTGGGGTTTTTATCTGCTATAAGCCAAAGTTATTAGCATTAGCATAAATAAACACTTAACAGATCACTGTCTAATAAATGTAAGTTTTCATTTTTTAATTGAATTAAGACTCTGGGTGTCTAAGTCTAAGTTGACTCTGCACTCATTCATAATCAACATTTATTTTAGAAGTAGGTCATATTTAAATTATAAAGAAAAGAGAAAAGTGATCAAATTAAGCTTATTAGAGTAAATAGATTAAATTAGGCAAACTTAATTTAGTTACTCATTTTTTTTAAGATGGAGCTCCATAATCTGTTTATATATATATATATTTTGTGTGTGTGTAAATTTCATATGGTTTATGGTTATATTTGTAGTTGTAATATTTAACACTTTGAGCCGAGTAGCTTTTCAGCAAATAAGTAATTTTAATAAAGTCCATTCTTTTCTACAGTAAGTTTGAGAAAATATACTCCAAAATCTTGCTTTATTATACAGAAGAATGAGACGTACCCTGCGTATGCGCATACACCAGTCGTCGAAATCGTCCTCTGTTTTGCAGAAGAAACCCTAAAAAAAATAGGAAAAATTTTGAGTTCCACTCAACATGGAGAGTCTCCTCATGGCTGAAGATCTGAAGATGCTAACGCTCCCCCTTGCTGTCGTTAGCATCCTCATGGCTGAAGATGCTAACGCTCCCCTTGCTGTCGTTAGCATCCTCATGGCTGAAGATGCTAACGCTCCCCCTTGCTGTCTGATCTCAGGTAATACCATCCTCATGGCTGAAGATGCTAACGCTCCCCCTTGCTGTCGTTAGCATCCTCATGGCTGAAGATGCTAACGCTCCCCTTGCTGTCGTTAGCATCTCATGGCTGAAGATGCTAACGCTCCCTGCGGTCTTACCGCTGCGATGGATGGGTCCAGTCTCACAGTGTGCAGCGGCAGGCGGGTGCTGACAGTGGTACGTGTCATCGGGACCTGGCCGTCTTCACAGCTCAGGCAGGCTGCGTGGTGTGTGGGTCTAAATAGATGAGCTCCTCCCTGGAGACAAAGGACAAGTTCACACCAAAATGGCCTCTTGAGAAACAGTTTGGAAAAGAAGAAACAAAATCAAAGAAAAAAAATGTGATGAGTACGAGCTGTTTTTTTATTATTGTGATTATTACAGCTGAGAGAGTTTATTGTACAAACATGAGATCAGACATACCGACATAACCAATGAAGTAATGGGCACTGTTGGGTTTCCCCCCAATAACACCCAGCGACTGAGGCAGCATGAAGCATTGCTGTGAAGAAGACAACAGGGTTGGTCTCACCCTGACTATAAATGAATTTACCTCAGTGTTAAATTTTGCATTGCAGTTTTTAAGAAGACTTGAATTCAAAAACCTGAAAGAGTTTAACTCATTTACTAGCTACTAAAATATATTTCAGCTATGTGAAACTTTTCATTCTGGCAGTTTATTATAAAGCCGTTTGTGTTTGAAACTATAAGTAAAATTTTGTGGAAGATAGGGAATTCTTAAAGCTGCACCATATATTTTATTTAAAATGTGTTTTTTGTCTTTTTTACATATTTGTTAAAATCGTCAGCATGTTGTGACAGTATGTTATGAGACAGATAATCTGTTTAAAGATTGATCTCCACCTCCTCCCTGAGCTGATACTGGCATCTGAAGAAGTGTATCTGACCAAAAACAGTCAATCACAGTGAGTAGGAGGGTCTTAGTGCTGCCAATCACCCTCATGTACTTTCTGTTCAATGTGCAAATGGGGAAACAACTTAGCGTTTATCTACCATCATCTGTGACCACACTAAAGAGCCTTAGCATTCATGATATGCTCTGCTGTCAGGAGGATAAGCAGGCGCATGCGAGAGTGATTGTCAACACTAAGACCAACTTCCTAGCTCTGATTGGTTTTTTTCTAGTCGTCATTGGCAGAAGGTGAAGGAGCGTGATCTTGTCACAGATTATCTCTTATACAATACCACTACAAAATGGAGACAGTTTCAACAAAGATGTAAAAAGAGTTGCATAATGCAGCTTTAATAAAAATAAACAATAAATCTGAAAACAAAAGCAAGTACAAAATTAAATACAAATTTCAGAGCTTATTTCAAAAATCACCTGCATTTTATTTTTCCTGCAACACCTGCAATATAACGGGGAGAACGACCCCTGGCTGTGGGAGTTCCTAACCTTGAGCGTTTCGATGTAGGCCTCATTGATGTCACTCAGGCCCAGCCTGAGAGGGATGAGCAGGACCAGCGGCCTCCACAGGGCCGTCTCCTCCTCAGCCAGGGCACACGCTCCCTCCAGGCAGCCGTTCACCTCCCCCTCTCCTGCCGCTTCACCTGCGAGGTCCAGCCACGGCATGCAAAGACGCTCTGCGGGGAAGACGACAGGAAAAACACACTATTCCTCAAATTACGTGCTCACTCTACTGCATTCTCAACTCAGGATTAGGCTTTACACAGAAAAGACAAAAGAAAAATCGCTGAGTATGACATGAGTGACAAAGTGAGATTTGGTGCTAATACATCATTTTCATTGCATTTAAAAGTTTTAATCTCCATTAAATACCTGCCAAACTAGCTGCTGTTCTGTGTAAACAATCTAAGCAAAGTCCACCGTATTTAAACTGGAGTTCTATTTAAAGAGCCTCCGCTGATGAAACACTGAGCTGCAACACACACACTCACACACAGCTGCACTCACTGATCTCCTCGATGATCACAGTGTTGTCCATTGCCACGTGTACAACTAATCTGCTCCACGTATCAAACACAGCCAGCTTCCTGAAAGAAAAAACCCACAAATTATAGTTTCTATACACAAGTGTTCCCAAACGGAACAGAAACAGAAAGTAATAATATTGGGGTATTAATGCAAGTTCACCCTTTCAACAACTTAAAAAGTTAATTTTGTACAGAACTCTGCACACTGGAACTGGAAGACATTTAAAAGATCTTTAGTGAAATATATCAAAAATAACAAATAAAAAAAGAAATAAAAACCACACTAAACAGATTATTAAGTCTTTGTAAACAAAAGTGCACTTCCAAAAGTATTAACCATCAGAATGGGAATTATGGGGCTCATTTTAACTTATCATGCGGTTCCTTATTGCGACAGGGTTACATAGAACACAGTGAAGATATCTGTGCATGATTCAAACTTTTGCTTTAGAAAAGTCACACGAGAAAGAAAAAAAAGACATCAAATATATTAGATCAAATAGACAAAATTTAAGACCTGTGATTGACATACGGAAGGTCAACTTGAATGTTGTTTTTATAATGAATTTAAGACACTTTAAGGACTAAATTTCAGATATATGAATCTAAAACCTTTTAAGGACCCCTCATAAAGACCGGTACCAGTACTCACTTCAGAACCTGGGCCACCGTGTTGGGTCCATACCATTGTCCAATGGGCTTCCCCTCTCCGACGCCCATCTGGGCTGCAGCATTCAGGAACAAGGACAACGATTTGATGAGCGCATTCCCGATCTGGTGGGAGGCGTCCGACGATCACTACTCACCGATTTGATGGATGGAATAATAGCTGTCTTTTTTGTCGATGAAGGCGTTGAGAATACTGATGTACTCTTCTCTTTGTTTCTGCTCTCTGGCCCATCTCCAGTCTGAAAACAAAAACACCACTTATGTCTGTCCTTCAGCAAGCTCTGCTTGGTACAGTTTTACTATTTATTTTACATTATATTTGAACTTAACGCCACTTAGTGAATCATCTGAAAACGGTTCGTCGCAGTTTATTTTTTACACATTTGATTAAGAGTCAACCGGATGTTTTTATTGTTCAGTTTAATATTTTATATTGGCTTTTATGCTGATAATTGCACAGACTGAACAAATTAAAGTTGTTTTTACATTTTTGACCAAGTTTGTGAAGCTATAGGTGCATTTAAAAGTGCTGTACTGGTGCAGAGTTATCAAATGAATTTGTAACTTAGTACATTTTATGTTTTCCAAAAAAAAGAAAAAAAGAAAAAACATTTAAAGTCAAGTCAGCACTTTTCTTCAGTAATTTATCAGCTTCGGCTGATACTGAACATCAGATATCGGTATCGGATATGGATCAGTGCATCACTATGCAACAATAAACTTTGCTTCCTACTTGCTGCGTGACAATCGTGCCTCACCTCTGCCCAAGTGTCTGCACATCAACGCCTCTCCGAGAATCATCTGGCCGCACCGTAACATGCATCCCCATCCCGTGTCCGACGTTGGCCCGGTGCCTCCTGGAACACAATCGCCCTCTAGTGGTCAGTAGAAGCATAACAGAGGAGATGGAGTTCAACAGGAAGCAACTCACCGATGGGCGGGAAGTTTTTTCTGTACGTGAACCACAGCCGCGACGTGACGTCGGACAGAATCTCGTCTTTCTCTACATTTGAAAAAAAATTAATTATATACTTGCTAGTCTGATTTTTGTGACAGAAAAATGATAGGAGGAGCAGACTAAGGACAAGGTTCTACCTGTAAGAGCATTGTATTCTTTCCCCAAGATCCACACGGGCGCCGAGGTCTCAGGAAAATCTTCAAACTCTCCAAAGCGAAGTGTGTCGTATGTCAATGTAGCTACAAACAAACAAGCAAAACAAAAAGAAGATGGTTATAATGAAACTGTTAATGCGCTGTGCATTAAGCTGCTGGACGATATGAGACAGGAAGTTAAATGGTGTGTCCATTAGCTCGCCTGATCGGAACCCCCGTAACGTCCAGGATGTTTATTTTTACACGGTAAGCTTTAAGTTAAAAAAAAAAACTACATAATTGAATTAAAACAGTTTACATTGAATATGCAGCGACAAACCAGAATGTAGTCCACTTTCAGACTAACAATTCATTTCAAATTGAAAACATGTCAGAGAGTCTAAAGTCAAACACGATTCTGTTTATTGATTTAGCTCCACTTTGCTGATCCAACTGAGAGAGTAAATTCATCACTAAGGCTTCATAATTCATGTTTTCATTAACAATAATGACAACAAATATGGATTGTACATTTAAAATTAGCTTAAAGGTCAAAAGCAATACAACAGATAAAAATAACATACAAGTTGAAGCATATCTGACTTAGTGGACATGTCTATCTTTATCTGTGTTTGCAGACTTATCACAACTTGGAGTGGGCAAAAAAGTCAAAGTTGACTTCGAGTTGGTAGGTCTTAAAGTTACCAACTAGAGGTTTCTTTAAAGTCAAACTGGGTTTGGTTTTTGTCACCCATTTAAACGTAAAATTTCTTTTTTTTTTCTTCGTTTTGCTGTCTTGTAAGTTATTATTTAAACTAGATCAATCCTGACCTTTCAAATGCCACAGGAGTCCATCAACACGACTCCTGTGACATCAAATAAGGTAAACCATCTGATGTTTACCTTATTTGTAAATTGTAAATATAATGTAAATTACAGATCGGCTATCAATGACCATCTATGAGGGCAGATCTACTTAGTTTCACTCTATGTTTCATGTTCTGAATGACTTCATGCTATAGCATTTATTTTACATTATATTTAGAATTCCTCATTATATTTTATGAACCATTTGAAAAAAGGAATGTTGCAGTTTATTTTTACATGTTTGACCAAGATAATCAAACTATTGTTCTTGTCATTTTCAGTTTTATTATTTTCAATTGGTTGTTCTACTTCTAATCACACCGACTGAACAAATTAAACTTGTTTTTAAATGTTTGGCCAAACCTGTTAATCTATTGGTGTAATGTACTGGATAAGTTATCAAACACATTTATCAATCAGTACATTTATGTCTGTGTTTAAAAAAAAGTGAATCATTTCAGCTGCTTTTCTGTATCAGATCAGTATCAGACTGATACTAATCATCAGATATCGGTATCGGAAGTGGACAGAAATGGATCAGTGCGCTCCTAGTTCATTTAGAAAATAAAAATCTAAGTTGTGTGATGGATTTTTGAGGAAATTTAACAAAGATACCGTTAGGAAAGTGATCACCCATGCTGACAGGCTCATTATGAGTCAACAAAGTCATGTCCACCATGCAATACAACCTACACCAGGGTATATATATTATACTATATTGTGAATCAGGTCATTTCAAGCAGAATAAAGCTTTTGAATACAGAAACCAACTGAATGAAACAGGAAATCAAATAGATTTATGCCTAATAAAGTTCAGAAGATGATCATTATTATTGCCACAACTGCTTCACCTTTATCATCCCCAACGTGAAAACAAAGCTGAACTGGCTGGATTCTTAAGCAGGCTGAAAAAATAAAATCTGAATATTTCATGAAACCACAGAGGAAACCCATAACTCATCACTCAACTGCATTTTTTAATGTCTGTGTACATTAATGAGTACAAACCAGTCATCACTGAACAGTATCTTTAAAGATGAGCCTAGCATAGTCCGTTAAAAATAAATCGTAGCTTCTGACTTGGAACTGAACTCCCATAAAGTTTTGAAGGCTTTTGTTGGTAAAGAAGGCAAAATGGAGGTAACGCAACTCTATTGGTGGGAGATTCGAGGCTATTAGCGGCTCCAAGAGGAGGAAATGAAACCAGGAGTGAGACTAGCCTTTAGCATTTTTCCTGCCAATTCGAACAAAATACCTGCTAAGATATTGGCGCATCAACTTGAGATGCTCGCCTTGGGCGTAACACGGTGTCTACGTAAGCGGCCAAACAAAAGAAAGTAGAGTAACTTATTAAGAAGGAAACTTTACTGCAACACATGACATTGCTACAGCTGACAACAAGGCGTCGTGACTTGAGTTTATAAAGCGACGCAGCAAGCTGTCAACGCGAAAATTTACAGCTAATTTACCAGTGATAGTAGGCTAACGTGAGTTAGCTTTAGTCATCACTTTAGCTGGCTAACGTCACCGAGGCTACAAAGCATTACAGCTCGGCTGGCTTTCCCAGTAATGACATGGCAAAAAGAGAAATATATCCATGTATGTGATGGTAATATCGAGAGTACTTCTACTGCTAATACGGGCTGTTAGTGAAAGAAAAATAACACTAATTTTCTATAAAATATTGCCTACCTGCATCCATCCCGACGGTCTTCACCCTATCTTGTTTGTTGTTCTCTGCACTCAGACCTGCTGGACCAATGAGAGGATAGTACCACTGCGGAATTCCAAAGGAGGCGGGACTCTTCCCCCAGCATCCAATAAAAACCGTCAAGGGCAAATCAGCGTTCTCTGCAGAACACAATGGGGCGTTTAGAGGGGAAAAAGTGGGCGAACGCCCTCTAACGGCCTGTATGTGTAAGTTCAGTCACGGACCCAAGTACAAAGTAACGCAGAAGTTACTCGTGTCATCTGAATGTTGTAACTGTAGCCCACTTTGTGGGAGTCAAGCTACTAAGATATGAAGACTTTTTCGTCCACAAAAGTTATTTTATTGGTCGTTTTCCATAACAATGATTTACATGATTAGAAAATAATATTTTAATGGAATTTTGAGTTGTAGGGAATTAGGACCAGCAGGAAGATCTCTGTTGGCCTAAAACCCAATAAATCATGAAAAAATTGTGAAAACATTTATTTTTTGGAACAACAAATGCCTCAGAATGTTTTTCTTTTACTATATAGATTTAAAACACTCACTCATTCTTAAGAGAAATTTAGAGACAAATTGACATAAGGTGCATATTTTTGGTTTCTGGGAGGAAACCCACACATGTGCAGGGAGCAGAACCTGCAACCTCAATGCAAAAAATCTCCAAGGTGAGATTAGTACCCAGGATCCTCCCGGCAATAACAACCATGGCCAGTGGAGTAGAGTCATATGAAATTAAAAATAAAACTTTGGTAGTTAATGGTAGTTAAAATAACTGAAACCAAATGTCAATATACACAATAAAAGATGTAAAAAGATAATTGGCATATTTCTCACATGGTTTAGGTCAGTTTCTATTCCCAAAATATAATTCCTAACGGCAGAATATTCCAAGAGATTTCTTATCTGACATGCACTGAGACACAAAGAACAAATGATGATGCAATGACTTTGTAAGCTTCTGATAGGCCAATTTGCATCCATGTTAATTAAAGAAACACGTGTGGATGTATCACAGATACCTCAAACTCACTGAAAAATCTTAAAAACTCTGGATCTCTGTAAAACAATGACCTACGAGCAAAAACTCTATTAGAATATCCCAGTATTGTAATAATATGGAAGGAGATGAGCCATTGATGATCTTGATCTTATTTAAAATGTGTGCATCAACCACAGATCTGAAGCTAAAAACAGCTTCTGAAGATAAATAAGGTTAGGTGGCGATTGTATCTTTAAATTAGAGCAAAGTGATCAGAGGAAAATAGCTGTGTGGAGTGAACATCATAAAATAAGTATTGATACAATATTGTAATTATCTTTGTATAGTGAAGAGTAAGAAAAATGTAAAACATCCTCAAATGAAAAAAAAAATTATACCATTTATTACTATTTACAGTTCTGACAAATAAACATTTATTTAATAGGTTGCTTAATGCTACACACAGCAGTGACATTATTCATGGAATAAAATCTATCTACAAACTGCATCAGTATCATCGCTTAACAGCTCCTTTTACAGTGCAGCAACAATAGTGGTAACCATAGAGATGGAGGGAAACTTGTTCAGAAACACCTCACTAGGAACTCATATTTAATGTTTCTTAAATAATGTATTTGTTCTTTGATATTAAATTATGTTTTTAAATTTCCAATGTGAATCAGAGCGTTGCAAAAGTATTTAACCTCCTTGGAATTTCTTTCTAACATCTTATGGTATTTTACTGGGATTATAAGTGATGGACAAACTAAATGTTGTTCATGTTTTTGAAATGGGAGGAAAATTACACATGCTTTATTAACAAAAAATGTGTTTGGCATTTGTTTTCCACCCACTTTTCAAATTCAATTAGCCGCCTTCAAATTTCACCTAATTAGCAAATAGAGTCGGCCTTTGTGTGTAATTTAATCTTGGTATAAACTCAGCTGAAGGCCTCTGATAGAGAGCATTAGTGAACAAGTATTAAGGAAAACAGCGGTCAAGAATAAAGTTAGCTATTTAAAACATTAAACAATATCTGGTTTTGGTCCATCCCCTAAACTTTTAAGTTAAATAGGTTACACTGTGTGGTTGTGACATAAAAAAAATGTGACTCTTAACAGGCTTTAATACTTTTGCAAGGCTCTTTAGTTTACTTTTGTACTTCATGGCAAGATACATTTCTGAACTGCTTTCTCTCAAATCATTTCAATGTTTTGAACTTTAACTTCTCTAATAATTTTCTCCACACTCTTGTGCTATTCAACATAATTGCCTTTTTGTGTTATGAAGCCACCACGATGAGATGTGGTAATCTTTGTTCAACTTAGAATCTCATGTATACGTCTCGGTTATTCATCGATGTGAAGCATTTACCCCTAATTACCACAAGATGGCATGCAAGTCACCCATACAGGAATACATACAGTGCAGCAGCTTGAGAGAAAAAAAAAAAAAGTTAAAAAAAGAGCCCCAAAGTGTGATTATGTAAACTCAGTTTAAAAAGCGTGCCCTAACACAAGCAGCGCAAACAATAAATAGTCAGGAGATCAGCGGCCCGTCGACCGAGGCTCAGTGCAAAACAGTGTAAACGTTGGTCCCACACGGTGGAGGCCCTCGTGGCGCTGGCAGAGTCTATCACTTCTCTCTGAGAAGGTACAACACCACGGCCTTCAGGTAATGTCCGAAAGCAAAGGCAGCTGACACCAACCAGTGGGAGTGCAGGGCGGGGCCGGTGTTCACCACGCACTTCGTGATGTCCGCCTGTAGGGAGACAGAGATCTTAAGAGACGTTTTGGGGGAAGACGTGGACAGAGACAGGCGGGACAGACAGGATTCACAGCAAGGATGAAAATAATTTATAACTTTACGTAGCTTAACGAACAGGACACTGACTTGAAACAAACTTGTCTCACTGGTTAAAAGGCTTTGGAAAACTCTTCACCCAACATTGGAGCCATAAACTTCAGTTTGTTTACTGGAAATGTGCATGTTAGACAACATGATAAGCTTTTCTATGTCATGTCCTTCACCCCCCCAAAGAGCATTAACCTCTGACCCAACTTGCAATACCTACATGCAAAACTAAAAAGAAAAGCAAACAAGAAAGATCAAGATTTTTTAAAATAAACTATTCAATAATACATTCATTTAGCATAAATGCTGCCTCATGCTGTCTGATGGCCATGAGTTCTGTGACAAAAAATTGTATTATCAGATAATGTTGCTATGACTTACATTTACCACCAGAAAATGTAATTTTCAATTTTCAACACAATCACAATTTCATCACAATTCCCTCTTTTTATTATAAGAAAATCTGTAATATTTTATATTGACATACATTTTTTATTTATTCCCACTGTTTTCATGAGTATGGAGCTGATGTACAGTTCCTTTGGTCTTTGTCTCGTCAGAAACGTTTTCATTTCTTGTTAGCTACGCTAGCTTGAGACACAAAGCAGCTTGATGAATTTGACGGGCAGCCAATCAGAAAGTGAGCGTCAGAAATAGCATTTAGATCTATTGTTTTAAATGAGATTTTATGAAAAAGAAAGATTGAAAAATAAAACTAAAATCATGATGAAAAATGTTAAATTAAAAAAAATTATGGGATTCAGGTTTCTTATTATTATTTTTGCATTTTTCCCCCTCATCTTCCCTCCAACTTCTTGAAGCCACCACAGCGCCCCCTGGCGGTCTCTACTTTGTAAAACAGAGTTAGACCAACACAAAGAAAAACTCTTTTCTCACTTTTCTCTCTTTTTTAAATGAATTTTCAGTATTGCTCTTTCTAATGTTGGTCTATCACATCAAATCTTAAGCACCTTGATGCTTATGCTATTTGACAAAAGGTGGAAAAACTTAAATGCTTCCAACTGCTCTCCCAAGGCAGCTTACATAACAAGCTTGACAGAGAGTGACATACCCCAGGCAGCACGGTGCAGCATCAGCCCTGACACTAAGCATGTCTCCATCCTCAGATCCCCCTCTCGGGTTCCCGACAGGCTGCCTGCCCGCCTCTCTGTGGGAAACTTTCTGGCTCTGGTTTGGCGCTCCGCTCAAAAACAGGTCGCTCCCTCAATTGAGCTTGTGAGGTCAGAGGCACAATACGCCGCTCATCATTTTGTCACACTCCACTTCTCCTCAAAACACCGCAGGCATGCGAGCCGCGGTTCTGAGCAAACTGCAGCCTTTCCAGCAAACGCAGACAGAGGCACGTCGTCGGTCGCTCTTCGTCCACCGTTTTCAAGTCTGTTGCTAGAACACTGAAACGCACTGAAACGAACGGGACTATTTCCTCTGCCTTATGTTCATCTAAAAAAGGAACTTCCTGCGAATCCACTTTCCCACGATTCAAAACGTACGATGAAAAAGCTAGGATTTGTATTTACGTCTTTCTTTTCCTGTGTAACTTTGTCTATGTAAAGGTCAGCCACAGTTTAAACATCCATAGGTTTTGATCAACCAGCTGCAGATGTTAGCTCATATCAACGACAATACCCAGAAGCAGCGGAGCAAAGAGGAGGTGCGAATGGTTCCAGATGGAAGCGACATTGAATCAGAATGTAACCAGCAAAACAAAGCTGCTGGTGGTTCAGGACATCCTGGAGATCAGAGTATTAGATCAAATAGAAATTGCTCAAGGGTAGCCAACACGTGGGTGGGAGTGCAACTGCAAGCACTTTGAGGTGTAGACGTTTTATGGAATGGCCTTGTAGCAAAAGAGCAGCAAAGAAACGGTTTCTTTCCTAAGAAAGACACAAAAGGACAAATAGTTCTGTACATAGATGGGTAGCAGAAGACTGGTGCAAAGTTATCTGGTACACAAAAATAAAGTCAAAAGGAACAGAAAGATCTACAGGATGCAGCCTACATCAGGGTACACTGGCAATAATGAAGAATGGGATCGTGAGTCTGCACAAAATAATTTTCTTTCAACATTCCCGACAGATTTTGGTGATGAACCACACATTGTGTCGAGCTTTAGGTCCTGTAAGGTGCAAGTTGCGGCCTCCATGCATGGAATTTGTTCAACCAAAAAAAAAGAAGAAATAAATAAAAATCCCTACTGATTTTAAACGATCTTCTTAGATACTACTCAGACTGGGAACAACCAAAAGATTTAAAAATGTCTACATAGATTCTTACCTCTTCTGCTTCTAAAGTGTCAACTTTAATGTAAAAAGATGTTCAGTTTCTTACTATTGAATCCCACCAGTTAATACATATCATGATGAAGACACAATCTGTCAGTGCTCCTGATGTTAAGCCTGAACGGATTAAATAATTAACCACTTAATATTTTGTTTTTACCCAGAAATCAGTGTTGGCAGATTGAAGCTTTACTAAATTGTGATCGGTGCATCTTACCCAGCCTCCTCTTTTCTTCAACCAGGGGGTCAGACTCTTGCGGACAAACTCCCCCATGCAGTCCACAATGGTGTGAACCATGGCTGGATGACCATGGCGCACACAGTCCACTGCCAGGGATCCCGCCACGGTGTACAAGGAAACCACCTTCCCCCACGTCACTCCTGAGACACACACACACACACACATACAAGTTAGAGCTCAGAGCAAATTCCACACTCTAACGTGCAAACATGTTGAGCGATGGCGATCATTTAAGGTTGGAAACTGAAACGCGACATGACAGCTTGAGGGTTCGGCTGAAAGCTAACAGGAGACAGGCCGGGGTCTTTTTGAGGTTTTCCCGCTGTGGTACAGAGGCAAAAGCATCCCAACACAGAAATTAATGACAGCATGCAGACAGAAAGTCTCGCTATATTAGAGAGCAGATCCTTTTACCAGAGCGGCGTTCCTGTCAAATGCCGCCACGCCATTTACAGTCAAAGCTTCAGACTGTTTCTGTGGTGTTTATATATCCAAGACAACCAAACGGAGCCGCAGCTCTATCCACAGTCTGTCACTGCCGTCTCTAGAAGCTCCTAAAAACAGATCGGGTTTCTCTTTATTGGTGGGATCTGGACTTTCTAACACCGGTTGACATCTGTGTTGATTTTTTTTTTTCCCAAGCAAACAGATGATGAGAGACGTTCAAGTGAGGTATAACGTCTTATTTAACATGACAAGTCACATTCATGTTTCATAACATCTTTTTTTATTTCCTTTTGCAATACATTTTTTGTGTGTGTGTTGCAGAATTTTACTGAAGTGGTTGTTTTCTACACGACTTTATCAGTTCCTCACATCTTTGCGGGAGAATTTCGACCTGAACTTCCTTTAAACGTTGCTTCAGTTTATTGAGGTTTGTGGGCATTCCTTCCTGCGCAGCTCTCTTCAGTTCTGCGCAGTTCTCAGAACATTACTGTCATTGTTCATTAGCTGTGTCTGCGACTATTATCATTCTGCTGCAGGACACAGTTTAGGCCAAGCTTTAGCTAAAAGACAAATGGCCTCACATTTGACTCAAGTAAACCTCAAAGGGAATCGTCAACTCAACTGTTGCACAGGTGCATAAAACATGTGGCTGCCAGACAGGACGCCTTGCTCGATAGCTTGGTTTTAGTTGTTTGCAACTAAACTGCGTTATGGTTTTTACATTGTGGAAAAATATCTTCACACTGGTCTCATCTTGGCCTAACTTAAGATGTCGTCTTCCTTTCAGAAAGAAAAGAACTTCTCTAACATTACTACTGATGTCTTTCCTGCTTGGCATTTTAGCAATTTCTGGGTTTAAAAAGGAGTTTGTACGACACGTGATCATCTCTAATCTCGAATGCTAAAAATGTGGATTGGATTATTCTACACCAGGGGTGTCCAAAATCATCTCAACATGTTTACTTTACAAGACCATATATAACACTGCATTTAAAATCAATGTTACATGTAGCGCCTGTAACTCTAAACTCAACAAATTAAAAGTCACGTTTAAGTTTAAAGTTATGTTTGTTAGAGGTACTGCTAACAATGTTTATGGGCGTCACCATGGTAACTATAAAACGCTGTTAGCTCCAAGTTCCCACATAACTGGAACGCAGCATTACAAAGCAGCTACGCATCGACAAAATCAAACGAGTAACTGCAGCTTCGCTTTAGTTATTTTCTCCAAGCTTTCCTCTAGCTTGGGCAGCTTCTCTAGCTAGCATGACGCTAACCAGCTAAATGCTAATGCTTACAGGTGGCACCATTTCATTTATTTATTAAATTAATTCCCTTATGGTTTAGATCAATGAGAGAGAAGCTAAAACTGAAAATGTCTTTTTAGGATCAAAACAACGAGGAAGGATGCTGACAGCGGTGCAGATACGTTTGAGTCAAGCTCACAGCAGACAGACAAGAACTAAGAGGGAGTGACTTGGCAAGTTTAATGAAGGATTCCCCCCCTCAGCCCTCGCAGATAGTCTAACTACTTATCTCTGCCCAACAAAGCGCAGCGTGACATTTGAGACCAAACTCTCGCGGATGAGGCATTCGCGGTCGTGATCTCCAGCTGCCCAGGACTTCCTCTCGACACAATGACTCGTCTGAGCCCATTTGCTGCATGTTCACTGTGCGTTTATGGAAGAGCTGGGCCATAAATTATATGCGCTGAATGGAATTTGACCATCACTTATCCTAACCATTAGAGCATTCTTGAATAAATACAGCTAACCTCAAACTGGACTCACTAAAATAGACCAAGCTAACTTGATCCAGCCCAGATGACCTTTGCAGCTCATCTCTTTGTTATATTCCCGGAGGAAAAGAAGCCAGCTGAGACTCATGCCTGAGCTTCTTGGGTGCGGTCCAAACTGTCTGTAACAATCACAGAGTCTGACAGCGTTTTACCCTAATATGGGCCGAAGGTTTTCCACTGAAATTCCTTTCCTGGCAGGGAATAAAAGAAAAGGGGGGGCTGGGGGGGGGAGGTCGCCAAAATTCCTCTAAATAACAGGGAATCCTGGGTTCAGATGAAAAGTAATCCTCAAACTTTCAAGTGGGTTTTGTTTTACTCAGTGAAAGTTGTGGATATGTTTTACAACTACTCAAAAATACACAATAAGAGAAGTAGAAAGAGTTCCCCATTTGCTCGGTATCTTCGTTGTGTTTGCCTGAAACTCTGAGCTTCCTCCTTCCAAAAGGAGTTTCTCAAAATAGAGAAATATTTCTTCACCATTACTGCTTTGAGATCCACCTGCGGGCGAACTTCAGTGCATCTTATTACGATTTTGTGACAAGCAAACAAAATGATGTAGAATAGAGAAGTGGAAGTAAAAAAAGGATACATGGTTTTATAAGTCTGAAAAATGTGGCATGGGTCCATATTCAGTCACCCAAAGAGAAAACTCTGTAGAACCAGTTTTGTTCTGTATTCACAGCTGCAGATCTGTTATACAGCCTTTACAGCTTTGTACATAAACAGATTAGATTTTTTTTTTTTTGTAGGGATGCACCGATTCAAAAATCTGGCCTGATATCAATGTCTGATACTAATACAGCTGCTATGGCCGATAACCAATATTTACAGATATAATAAATACCTTTATGAATGAATTAACAAATATCACATTGTCAGCCCTCCCCATAAATACAGTCACAAATACAAACATGGTGATTAATATTAGATCAGTTTAATTCATCGGACCAGTACCGATATGTTTAAAAAATAACTAAAATCAGCCAATACCGATATATCGTGCATCCCTATTTATTTTTTGCTCATTAATTTTTGCAAAATAACTATCGGAGTCAAACTGCATGGAGATATTGTCATCAATGTTGAAGTCATACTGCCATTTCCCAACTGAATTTTAGGGTTGGAATTTTAAGTAAGACATCCTAACACAAGACGTAATCCTTCGGCTTCACAATTATGCACTACTTTAAGTTGGTCTATTGTGTAAAATCCCAGTAAAACTCACTGTGCAGCAAAAGGAAGACCCACCTGTTGAGAAGACGTCCGCAGCGATAGCCATGAAGGCGTCGGACACCACGCCCTCCACCGCCACCGTGATGTTCAGCTGCCGGGCCACGTTGCGGTAAACGTTGGGTCGGAGGTACTCCAACTCCTCACCTGGTCGGAACAGAGCAATCTGAGTTCAGTCGGCCAATCCTCTCACTACCTAACACACAGGTAAGGTTGAATTTCACAGCATATGTAGATGATTTTTTAAAAACATGCACTAAAGCAGAGAAACTACTAGAGCTGATCAGCTAGTATGAGCAAATGGTGGTCAAGTGACTTTTGATTGATTTTTTTAATATAAATTCTGCAGCATTTGAGTTGCAGCTGTAATGGGTTCTGCTGAAACCTTTCAGTATGTTTTTTGTGGTAATATGTGAGGTTTGTAAAATGAAGGAAAGTGAAACTGTGCTAGCATCTCAATGAACCCAAAACACACAGTTTAATCCTCAGCTGAACAACTTGTCTGACAGCTGGGGAATAAATTTGGTCTGACTTCTTCCTCAGCGTAAGCTGTATTGTGCTAGCCTGATGTGGCTAACTGGAGGAAATAGGCTTATTGTAAATCTGCCTCAAGGTCATTTTTAACAATTGGGATGGCAAGCTCTAAAAAGGATAAAGAACTAACAAATGTTTTTGAAAATAGATGTAATAAGAAATGCAGGTTTTCATTATTTTATTTGTGCAATATTTGCATTAAATTTCTACAGGGAGTAACACCAAGAGAACCAGTAGTGGGTTTTTAGATTAGCTTTTTTGAAATTATGTAGAATATATTTGCTTTCTTTTCCACAAATCAGAAAATTCATCCTCTTTACTAAATTTTATGTTTATTTTTATTTTAAAATCAGAAAAAAATGGATAACATTTTTGTTCTTAAATAAGACAGCAAAATTGGGAAAGTTGTAAAGTTGTCTGTAACATTTACAGCTCTGAAGTTTTATTTGGCTGGCTTGAGAGCAGAAATGTATGGAGCTAAATTGGATCCATAAAGTTGGTTCATGAGAAAAAAAAAACTCATTGCTTTTTTCCCTGTTTCAAATCCCTTTTTTCAATTTTTAAACTTCTTTCAGTTTCATTTTTTTTCTCCTTTTGAACAAAGTTTATGACCCCTATTTAGCTCCGTAGAAGGACTCTGTATTAATTTCTGTAAAGGTCACAGGACACACAGACCGGCCTGCTAGATTTTTATACCAACTCAGCTTGTTATAAAACATTGCTGTTTGTCCTGATCCTCTTCATGAAACGCATCATTTTATTGATGCCAAATTTTCTTGAAATCGATGGAATTTCTTCACCTCACAGAAAACAAGTAAACACCGTTACAGGAGGAATTTAGCTAAAAACTTAAATATAAAGAGGGGTAGTCTCAAAATATTGAATAACAAAAATTATGGCAAATCATCTTTTTACAACAACTCAAAATAAAAAAATAAAGCAGAAACCACGTCAGTGATCAGCTGCCCAGTGGGTTGTCACCAGAGGCGTTCTTTAGGAAGAGAGATTGTATCATGATGAAATACTGAATCGCTCAAAATGTAGAAGAAATAGAAAAACTAACCACAGCACACTGTTCTATGGGATAAAAAAACAAATGAGTAAATGGCTTTGCAACACAAGGAATTGAAATGTATTCCAGGTAAGTCTAATTTGTTCAGGGAATTGCAGCTGCAGCCAGACCTGGCCATCCTGCTTTAACGGCAGATTCAGATGAAGGACTGACTCTGGACCGTCTGAATGATCAGGTGAGCGGCAGTCACAGAACATGTGACCTATCAAGGGAGGACGCCGGGACACAGCTCGGTTAATTATCGACTTAAAAATGCGGTGAATCAAAGTGGATTTTCCTGCCGTTTATCGGTTCACTGTATTACTTATCCTGCTGAGAGGCCGAGATTACATATTTACTGTGAATATCATCGCCAATGAAAAGAGAAGATTTTTTAAAGAAGGTTGAAGTTTTCTGTCAAAATCTGAGGGCAAATTCTAAACACTAAACATGATTCCAACACACACACACACACACACACACACACACACACACACACACACACACACACACACACCCATGCGTGCACATGCACATATATGGCTTCAAGTGAATTTCCTATCCTAAAACGGAGGTGGAGTCATAACTACAAAACGTAAAGCAATACCTTACCCAGAAACAACCTGGTCTACTGTGTTTTTTTCTACATTGAGAAATTACTCCTGAGGAGAAAGGCTTGAATAATCCTGTACTTTAAAGAGAGAGATTCCCCTGAAGGGATTTCACCGGAAACTCAACGCGTTCCTTCCATACCTCCGAAATGTGAGTCGAACACAACTGGATTCCACTTGACTTTATTCACCAGACCTGCCTACACTGACGTCACCGTTTTTGTTCTTTCTTTAGAAAGAAAGAACAAAAGCTCATCGCTTAGAGTGATTAGTATTTTAAAAAATAAAATAAAAAAATCTGTGTTTTGTCTCCATTATGTAGCTAATAAAAATGCTTAGTATGTTACGCAATGCTCAAAATAACCCATAATTCCCATCTAGACAAACTATACGATTTCACTAACGGAGATCATACGCTTTAAACATCCCCAATCCATGGGTTGCTGTGGTGGCGCAGGGGCAAAGCACAGCCCACGTAATGAGGCCTTAGTCCTCGTGCCAGAGATCACAGGCTCGACTCCCCAACTACCTGCTTTAACGCCCTCATCAAACTACTCTTAAACAAAACAGTCCAAGAAATAACAGTTGAAAAGACACAAACTGATTCAATGTACAGGTCTAAAGCAGGAAAAAAAATATCACCAGCATCAAGGATGCAGCTTTAATTCACTGCAATATATTCACATCCATTCCTGGTGCTGTGGCTGAGTCAAGAGGCTCATAGATCCCCTCCACCCTCAAACAATTATTTTTTATACAGTTTTTAAAATATCTACTTATCTGTCTGTGGTCATTTTTAGCTTTAATTAACTTAAACTGGACTTTATTTTAGGACAATTAATGTAAATTTAGGGGAATTTATTACAAGTCTCTCATCTTGTGACTTTTGTCTCTCTGGTCCAAAAGTGTCTGAGGTGAAAACATGTGAGCTGCATCTGGCGCCGCCAGCAACCCGGCAGAGAAAAACAAACCATCGGATCGGTGTGGAGGGGAAAAGCATTTGTTTTTTTCTTCTTGCAGGTGAGATGAGGTCAGACAGAGGACCAATCAGGGAGCTCAACTTTTATAACCGATGAGGACATAAACGATTTGTTGCCTTTATTCATTAATCCAGGCAACATTTCTATTCTCAGCACCAAAAACGACTCGGTTACAACGTCGCTCAGAACATCCCAAAACGACGCCTCACCTGGAGAAAATGGTGAACATGATTTCATATCAGAAAACTGAATCATTTTCTACCTCTGAGCTCCTCCTGCTATGTTTCAGTCAGCATTTTAATGCCAGCTCCTCAATCGAGTTTGTTCACATAACACAGGCTTAGAATAATTTAGTGTTTGTGTGTTTGTGGAGTGCAGCTCTCATTCAGTGGTTGATTTATGCTGTACATTGTCTCATACTTTAAAAATAAATTGACACCTGGAGTAAGGGACGGAGCCAAGGAGAATGGACTCATAACTATTAATAAAGAAGGAGATTTTTTTTCAAGTAAACACTTGGACAAAAAGACAGGAGAGAGCCTCGGATAAATGTAGATATTCTGTCAGGTAGCATATTTTACATACAAACACAACAAGTGGTTAGTATCACTAAATAGTGTGTTAGAATCATGAGCAAAGAATTATGAGCAGCATAATATTTGTTTATATCACTAAATAGTGTGTTATAAACAAATATTATGCTGCTCATGATTATTTGAAGATTTTGTAGCTTAAAACAGCCTATTTATTAGCAAAAAAATATTCAGTTTTTGCTAATAAACAGGCAAAGTATTATCAAATCCTTTAGAATTTTTTTACTAGGGAGGCACATTTGGTATGATATTTTATACTTAATAAAAAATGGTGTGCTGCTGACATGTAACATGGCAACAAGCGTTTATGGAAGGACATGTGGATCAACAAACGACATGGGGTTCAGTTTTGTTGGCCATCTTCTAATTCCTCTTTTCCAGACAACCGAGATTAGATTTAATCTTAAACTTTTTTTTCCTCTTGCTTTTTTTTTTTTTTTTTTTTAATTCTCCACACTTCTATTTAGTTTCAATATAGTTTCCTTCCAGAATGAAAGAAATATTGTTGTGGAAGGATTTCCTAAACAAGTCAGAAATGTTGTTTTTTGTCCCTGTTAATCAAATAACGCAGTGCACCAAATTAATTCCAGCTCTACCAGCTGGATTGCTTTCTGCAGAGGATCCCATGTGGGTCCCGACCCAAACTCCCTTTAGGAAGCGCGACGGACTCACACAACCACTGAACCACCAGGGAAACCTCCGCCAGCTTCCCTCCGGACGCCGGGACTCCCTGCTCAGGCTTGGACCAGCCAATCCCGACGCGGTTCAGCCTGGAGTGGATGTAGTCCCTGCACAGCGATTTAGCCTGAGACACCAGCTCCTTGTCGGTGGGCGACCGGTCGAACACCTCGGCCGCAAACACGGAGGAGCGTCGCAGCATCTCCATGTCGACGAGCGTCGCAGCCGCTGCCGCCGCTTCTTGCGCGGCTTCAGCAGATCAACTTTCCCCGCTCTCGCCCTCCACCGCCCCGCGGATCTCCTGCTGCTATTGTCAGGTAGAGACTTGCGGAGATTATCCTGCAGAACAGACACACGGATTAGGTTGTGGGTTGATGGTCTGGATGAAGCTCACTGCTACAGTCCCAACCAGTCAAAAAGAAAAAGAAAAAAACAGCAGGTAAAAGTTCTGAGTTAATTAATGAAGGCGTTTAAATATTAAAACAAACTGCACTTACCTTAAAAAACAAAAAAGAAAAACGAGTCCAACGGTGATGTGCAGAAAATGGTAAATAAAAAAATCCTGTCGCGGGAGAGAAGTGAATCTAATAACGAAGTTTTTGTTTCTGTTGTTTTTAAGTTGTGGAGCTGGAGTCAGTCTGAGCAAAAATAAATAAATAAATAAAAAATGCTCCCCTGTTCGCAGACTGACGGGTTTTCCTTCTAAGGGCGCTTATTGTGGAGTCCAAAGGCGGAGATAAGCGGCGACTATAAGCTCCGCCCATCGGCACCTCCACACGCACGCGCACGCGCGCTCTCACAGAACCTCGTTAATCATTAACAAGCTTTATGACTAGTGGAGGCCACACTGATAGTTTCCCTTTTGCCTAATAAGAGGTAAAGCTGCAGAAACACAGCAAGTCACTGACAGTTTTTTAGCTCGTAGCTTGATGGATTCAAAATCATTTTGGGGATTATTAAGACGCAAATGTTACAGGGTATCTATGTGAAAACAGTTTTAATAAAAACTACATCCACCATGGCAGCTTCTGGAAATTGTAGAAAGAGGGATGATGGAAATTTCAGCTGCTTTATTATGTCATACATATTTTTATATAGGTACGTCACTCAATATTTTATATACATGCTAGAAAAGAAAATCCTCGAATTGTAATAAGTTAAGCTCTATACACTCTTTATGAAATTTTATTTTGAAAACCCTCTTCCTGTATGCAACAACTCTGGAGCTTCTCCCTTAATTTTCAACGTTCTTCCAGTGAAGCAGCCTCCAGAGCAGCACTCATGGTGGATTAGAACAAAGAGAAAGCTTTTGACTAATGTAAGAAGCAAGCACTAAGAGTATTAAATCACTGGTTGCTATGGCGATTCCCCCCTTTTCTGTGACACAAGCATGAGAGACCACAGCACTGGATCCCAATGAAAGAAATCAAAAAATTAGTAAGGCCAAGTCCCAACATCCGTTACCGACCTGCTGCTGTGATCGGATTGGTCGCACCTGCAGCAACAACAACACTGTAAGTTCATCGTTTCTGCTGGTCTTTTTTTTTTAAAGCAACAACCTGTTTTTTTTTGTGTGCATAACTATCAAAACTTTATTGCAGGTAGGGTTGCCATCTTTCAGAAAATAAAATAAGGGACCAGTCCATATAAATGGGGGATGGCAGCAGCGTGTAGGTTGGTCTGCGTTACCCAGAAAGCAGTTGGGCACCGTGAGTCAAACAATAACTGGGGCTGTCTACTATATAAAGTACTCGGGGACCACATCTTTGTTATTACACAAACACATTTGTAGAATACGGAACAAATCGCGTCCCGTATCGGTTTAATACTGGACGCTACATCTACCATCGGTGACAACCCTAATTGCAGGACAAGCATTTTATTTTTGTTTCATCTGAATCTGTTTAAATGACCCTGTAATGCTGAAAGTGAAAGAGAGACTCCATTACCTGCAGCAGCTCCACGTCTGCGAAATGTTTCAACTCGTATCATTCAACTATCTTCAGGGAATCTTTGTGGATGGTGACGCTGTAGGCAGTAGCAGTCAGTCTTACAACAAATCTGAAAAGGCCTCTGACTGAAGACCGTTGACATGTGACGGCTTGATGACCGACATGACGCGCTAATAGCTCAATTTCTACACAGCAGATGCATTTCACAGTGACCTCCTGGATGATGTCATCAGTCTTTGGTAAACCCTGCTAATCCGCCTAATCTGCTTTTGCTGCTCTCTTTTTAAAACACAGAAAAGAATAGGCCTAGTAAGTGTTTTGCTAATAATAATTCTGCTTATCTGATCATGGCCTTTAATGGATTTTCTTCATTTTGTTGCACAGTGTTTTTTCTGAATCCTCGACTGCATGGGTTGTGTGTCAATTTCACGTTGCCGTTTCTGGAGCGGCAACGTGAAATTAGGTCAATACTATAACAGTTTGCCAGTATATTCAAGTTTTATTGGATTTCACATGAAGCGTTGTAGCTTTCTTCACTGACCTAATTATCCATCGCTGATAAGACTTAGCATGCTAATGATTTCTGGCTTAATGAACGCAGCATGCCTTATAATCTTAACTGTTAAATTCAAACCCCTAAATTTAAGTAAAAAGTTAACACATAATTCAAGTAATCAAAGGCATTGTCACAAACAAATGTGCACATCTGAAGTCGTCCCATTGAACCACACCCAGTTAATGAGGTTTCTTGCAGCAGCCTCCTTGTTTGGAAGGAAAACACACTCCAGTCTGGCTGTGATTACCTCCACACCCTCTCCACACCAGAGCAGAAACCTGTTGGAGCAGATCTCACTGCCAGCACTGGTGCTTCTGTGGAAAGTCATTTCGTCCCACTTGCTACTGTCAGGACATGCCAGAGGAATGCCCTGCTTTGTTTATGAGTGGCTGACATCAGATGCGTAGCAGCCCTGACAATCCTATAGTGGCAAAGTTCAACAGTAACTGGAAGATTATTCACAGAACATCTTACAGCGGATACAGCAGTGAAGGGTCTCTAAAAATGGGTACATGACCCCACTGCTGATGTCATAAAATGAGACGATGATGAATCATCTCAAAACTTTACCCAGCACTATTTATGACATTCATCTTGCAACTGAAAAACAAGCAACTACAGGAAGGAACTGAATGTTGAGGAACTGTACACACAGATCGGGCTTGTTCTTGCAGGAGCTTCTGGACTTATGCTAAGCCTGATGCTAATGCTAGCAGAAAATTTAAGAATCAAAGGGATTCAACTTATCCATCAGGTTCCACTGTATTGTACTGAATACAGATCATGCTATACTGAAGGTAGTCACCAAAGTTAAACTTGATATTTTTCCAAAAAACTATGAAGAGGTGATGCTGAAACATCTTTCAGCTGCAAGAGAATCAAACAGTCTGCGTTCTGCATGTGGCAAACTCAATTCAGAAATACTCTATCCCAATGGTAAATTATATGTCTATGACAGGAGATAAATGGTTTTCCTGTAATGAGTCGTTTCGCCACCATTACCACATTTGGATGTGCATTCGCAAGGTTGATTACCAGCACTAAGACCCTTCTTCAGGCTCTGATTGGTTGTTTTTGACTAGGTGCAATGCAATGCATTCAAGGATTATCTGTCTCATAACATACAGACACAACATGGTAATTGTTTTAGCAAATATGTAGGAAAACATATTTTTTAAATAAGTTACATACCTCAGCTTTCAGACAAAAACCCAACAAGAAAAAACAACTCAAGAATCAGTCAAATTCAGTTTTATTTATGTTTTCAGTGGAATAACATGAAGTATACACGAGGGCATTCAGGAACACCGCTGACAACAATAAATAGGTGAGACACGGTGTTGGTTACCTGGACAACAGGTTCATACACATGCAGAAACAACTAGCGGGCAGGAGATGGCCTCCGTCACATTCTTCTGAGGCCCCAGAGGCGGCGGTGTAAAAGTACATGGATAGAACCTCCCCATCTCACACACACACACACGTGCGCACACATACACACACACACACACACACACACACACAGACAAAGATGATAAAGATTCCAGTCTTCACAGAAAATATATAAACCAAACAATACCATCATTTCTCTTACCAAACTAAATGAGCTGTTCAGTCGGTTGTACCTCCTTTAAATCAACTCCTGTTTATCTAAAACAGCCTGGTAGGAGGAGCTCAACATATTCCTTAGCTTTATTAGAGGGAAAACCTTCACACTTAGATAACCCTGCACAGTATGCTGCTGAGAGGTTATCCTTATGTAAACTAAAACAGGATAGATTTCATTAGTCAACAACCCAGAGAGAAAAATAGCACCCAATTGACAATAATGCAGCTTAATCTGGGGCGTAAAGCAGAACATCTGCCCTTTAAACAACTGAAACTGTTATTCTGTTAAGAAGCAGAGACACTTAAAGCATCCTCCTATATCCAGCAATACTAGCTGCTCAGTCTGAGTCAGCAGAGCAGCAACCTCCAAACCTCTCGTCCCCGACGACAAATTGTTCGACATGACTTTGACTTTCTGCTCGTCCTCAAACACGTCTTGCTTCACCCTGAAATACAACACAGAGCACATCCTAGCTGCACCTTCATGTCCCACATGCCGCATTTCATCTGCATCCCAAACATGTACCAAGTAAAGCTTCTATCGTCACGCATGATGACCTTTCAAAAGCAGAAAACTTGAGCCCTTTGAAATGAGGCTGGTCCCATAAAACTGGATTTACCTTCAGTTTGTGTGAAATAATCAAACTGGCCACTACACATGCAAAAAAAAGGGGAAAAAAGTCACAATAATATATCATAGTGTATACATCTCCCTTCATTATATCCCTTATACTGAGATGTTTGTTATCATTTATATACCTAATAGGAAAACAAAAATGCACACATATTAGAAAGAAGCTGAGAACATAAACACGCAATCTGGCACTATCTTTCAGTCTCCAATTGTTATTCTTCAAAAACTCAACTTGGACATAATAATGTGATTTTTCCCAGAGGCCCAGCCTCAGGATGCATAATGCTTCATTTAGCTTCCATTGATCTCCACGGGACCACCTTTAGGTATGAGCAGGCTCATCCGGCCCGTGGTGCTCGCCGCACTCTTGATTACCTCCATCCATCTGAATAAAAACAAAAAAGGAACACAGACATATTTTATCTCTACTGCTACTGAAGTTGGGAAAACAGTGCGGTGCAAAAGTATTCACATCCCGATTTCACATTTACAATATCTCTGATGGTTTCAAAGACTCAAATTTAAGACTTTTTAAGACCAATATGAATGAAATTTAAGACATTTTCCACAACAAACATATAGTGGCAAGGTTTTTTTTTTTTGCACAGATTGCACCTCTCATCATAGAGGTTTGCTATGGCAAAGACTAATGTCGTCCAGCAAAATGCTGATAAATTAACTTACACATGATAGATGCTAAAAAAGTAGCTATGTAACTAGCAAGGGTTTATTAGGAGCTATGTGGAGGTAGCCTCAACCGCCTGAAGTCACAGAATGTAACAAAGATGTCTCCATGTGACTCAAACTTTTGCCTGACAGAGAAGTTTAGCGAGAAAAATAAACTAACATTAAATAGTCCACAACAAAATTTAAGACCAGTGATAAATGTATTTAAGGCCAACTTGCATGTTTTCTAATTCACTTAAGATTTTTTAAGGCCATTATGACTGGAAAGGAAAACCTTTTTCATGACAGAAATGTACAAAGACAAACTGGATATTTTAAATAGTAGTAACACTAAACCTTTTGGCACAGAATGAATTTAAGACATTTTAAGGCCTTAATTTTAGGTGATTTAAGACTTTGAGGATTCAAAGATGCCCTGATTTAACTGGGATGTTTTTCCCCAGATGTTTTCTTGGGCTTCTTTGTTTTGATTTGCGTCATAAAATGCCATCAAAAGGCCTTATTGTTGCGGTGGTAACTGTATACGTGTCTGATGTAAGCGAAATTAACCAGACGACAAACCTCTCAAAGGTGTATTCGCTCTCAGCTCTGAAGAAGTAAACGTGCGACTTGAACTGCAGCTTGAAGACGTACTCCTTGTGAATGCTGTCCGACTCGTCGGGGGTGCTGACCGTGTAGCCGAGCAACGGCAGGCTGGCCAGAGGGAAGTCGTCCTGCGGCAAAGATAAAGGTGATTTTTTTTGTTTGCTTGTCTGTTTTCATGTGGCTGGAGCAGCATATGCAGAATCGGCGGATGTTCCAGCCCACCTGGTGGGTCTTGTAGAAGAACAAGCAGAAGTTGGTGAAGACGACCCAGAGTTTCTGCCAGCCGTTGCTGTTCTTAAACTTCCTCAGCAGGTAGCCTGACAGCTGGTTCTAACACAGAAACAGAAGGATGCTCAGATGCTGGATTTATGGTTTATTGTAAATGTATAGATCTGTGTCACTTAGGGTGATGAAAGGGTTTTACTGCATGCTGTGATTTTTAAATGAAGAAATGATTTAGGAATATGAGTCGCCATGGTGAAGTTTGCTTCATGCACATGAAAAACAACCAGCTAAGCTACAGAGCTTAGTCTTGTTTTTAAATCTCTGAGTTAGCTAGGAAAAATCTATTATTTTCTGGAAAATAAACTTAAATTCACATAAACTGAATGGTTTCATTTTATAATATTTGTGTAAAATCAGGAACTTAGTTATTCAAAATGTGCTAAAATAGAATAAAGGATATCTGTAAACACTTCTATAAAAAATTCTAGCATTTATTTAAGACATTTTCATAATCTATTCTCCAGGGTTTTCAGATGCAAAACCTACAGCTCCCTCTACCATAAACTGGAACCCTTAATAAAGATTTCATAAAACAATATAAATTAACAGGCTGTACAGTGGTGCAGTTGGTAGAGCTGTTGCCTTGCAGCAAGAAAGTTCTGGGTTCGATTCCCGCCCTTCTGCATGGAGTTTGCATGTTCTCCCTGTGCATTGTGGGTTTTCTCCGGGTACTCCGGTTTCCTCCCACAGTCTAAAAACATGACTGCCAGGTTAACTGGTCTCTCCAAATTGTCCCTAGGTGTGAGTGTGTGTGTGTATGGTTGTTTGTCCTGTGTGTTGCCCTGCGACAGACTGGTGACCTGTCCAGGGTGACCCCGCCTCTCGCCCAGAACATTAGCTGGAGAGGCAGCAGCACCTCCCGACCCCACTAAGGGACAAGGGTGTAAAGAAAATGGATGGATGGATGGAATATAAATTAAAAGTCCCTATGGAGACCTGGTGAGCTCCAATTTGCCAACTTTTGGGACATATCAATTATTGCTCTGACTGTAGATATTGGCATATCCGGGTGATTAGCCATTTTCTTTAAGACATTTACCAATTTATGAAAATCTGCTCTATTAGAATGTATTAGAATATGTGCTCTTATTTGTCCCATTTTGAAGAGTAATAAAGAAAAAAGATTAAAAGCTTCTAAACACAGATCAACCTAAAACAGTGAAGAATACATTACATAACATCTCTTTGTTTCATTTAATTTACTGGGATTTTCAGCAGTACCAATAATTGTGGTGATTTTGTAAAAGAAAATAGAAATGAAATCCTTCTTTTCCAAATTGAATAATTAGTTTTTTTCATTTTTGTCTTTACTGCAATAAAAAAACAATCAGTAATATTTTTTCAAAGTTCTAAGATTAATCTTTGGTGGATGTGGCATAACTATAGACATGTTAAAAATCTAATTTTTTATTTTAATTGACTTAACACTTTTTGGTATTAATAGACTTTTTTTTCAAATTAAAGGTTTTCCCTATTATTACTCAGAGTTTGCAGGTCGTCCTTTTTTAATTTTCTATATATTCTCAGCTGATTTTGTGTGATTTTTGCCAGGTTACTGTCCCACTAAAGCTCCTGGTTCTGGTACCTGATTCATGCGCAGGTAATCGATGAGAGAAAGGTTCTGGTTTCTGTACCAGCAAACATGCGTGATGGTGTTTGGCCTTTGTCCCTGACCAAGGAGATAGCGAGGAGGAAGCTCCGGCGACACGGCCGGGGAGCCGAAGACTGGAAGTGTGAGAAAGAGAAAGAGAAGAAAGGGTGCAGAGGAAAGGTTTAGCGTGTTAGTTAAGATAAGGAAGTCGGGGGTAAATGCGAGTTAGGGAAAGTCCAGATCTGTGGAGTGAAAACTCGTCAGACGATGTTTTCTGGCATGCACGATAATGAAAGGGAGCAGAAGATGACACATCTGTTAGGATACAAGGAGGAACCAGGAAGACAGAGGGGGGGAAAGGAGGGAAAAAATAAAAACAATTAAAATGCTTTTAAGAAAAGACGAAAGACTCAGATCCAGACGGAAGACGCTGCTCTTTCCACAGGTCCAGTGAGGAAGTGTGTGTGACACAGTGTGTGTTTTAGTGTGTCTGCATTCCAGGAGGAGGTTGTACCTCCACGGCCAGGCTGTGATCTGACATAGACACACTGGTGTTGCGGTGCCAGCACACATGCATGGTTGTGTTGGCACGGTGATGTGTCTGCTTGTCGAGGGAAGTTCGGGAGGAGTTCATGTCGTCCTCCGACTCCTGCTCCAGAGAAACCTCATCAGATGATCCTGAGGAGGAGGAGGAGGAGGAGGAGGAAGAGGAAGGAGGCGGGGAGGAGGGGAGGATAACAGGAAGTTGTGTGGAGGAGAGGGGGATTTACTTCCGACTTACTTGCGTTTTCGATTTAATAACTGGACGGAAAAAAAAAAAAACTATCTAAAAGAGACAAGTGGCTTTATGTGGGGATGTGGAGGCGGTGAGGGCGTTGGGAAGCCTTACTGTTTGAGTGATCGTTGAGGCCAGTGCTGAGGAAGACGCCAGATTTCTCCTGAGACTTCTTAGCCAGATCGATGGTCAGGTTCAGATCCTCGATCCATTTCCCCATCTCCACCTTAGAGCTGATATCACAAACAAAAACAAACATCATGAGATGGATATAAGGCAACCCCCCCACCCAAAAACAAAGAGATCAGGTCAGAGTGTAGAAAAAAGAAAATAAGTCAGCTTTCAGTGATGTGCACAAATGCTGACAAGAAAACTGGATTAACTGAGCCTTCATGAGTAAAGAGATTAATTCACCAATGGAGCTGTTGCCTTTAATCGTTTCCTGGGTTCCTGCCAACTTCCTTGTTCCTTGTTATTAATATCATACAACAAATAAGCTAATTAGCAAGTCTTCATTGGAAAAAGATCAGCACTGGAGCACGAACTGAGCATTAAAACTCCAACAGTTCTAATTTCTGCCTGCTTCAGGTTCTGTGAAAGTTTGAGCTACTTTTACTAAATACTAACTTTTTGTTTTGTATTAATATCACATAGCAAATTAATAACAGAAACAAGAACATGGTTGTATGGAATCACATTTCTGAACTTTAATTTGAGCTGAAGAAAAAATGTTAATGATCCAACTTCTTGTTTTTAAACGGGTCGTATTTTAGTAAATTAAGGCCTTATGCTGAGTTGACTTTTCAAGGAATTTTTTTTCAGGCTCTTCTTGGCTCACCTGGCAGCCACCACAATGGTCCTCTGAGCAGAGTAAATGGTGAAGCAGTGCGGCACTGACCATTCGTTCTCACTTTCCTCAACCTGTGGGAGAACATTCACAAATAAACTAGAGTTGAATGGATCAAGCAGTGACTAGCTTCTATTATTGTGAGGGATTTAGCACGAGTGAAAACAGGGACGGGGAAACACAAGACAAAAGTCTGATTGCAACACAGAGCAGCAGAATCCATCATCAGGAGGTAATGTTTGTGTATTAAGTTTTTTTGTTGGGTTACCTTCTTTAATTATACCTCAATTAAAATTATCAGAAGAAGCAGAAAATACACATAAACAACAACTTTTGTTTTTATTTCTATACAAACTAAAATACTGATCATTAAAATGTTGCAGTTGTTTGGAAATTGTTCATTGCAAATTTGTTTTTACTGTGATTTAACAGAGATATCTGAGCATTATCTTTTCCCGTCATTTTATGAGCTGACGTAACTTTAATTGTGTATTTACTCTCCAAATAAACCCATAAAAGTAGTAAACAGGTAATAAGCAATGATGTCATTTCAAACAGATAAAAAGATCAATCAAGTGACTAAATAAAAAAACTAAATCTAAACTGCCGAGGTTACAGATGGATATAAACACAAACAGGAAGGTAAGGATTACATCCATGTTCTAATTAGCAATTCCCACACAGTGGTACTTTTACTTATTTTAAAGGGGCAGTAAAATGTATTTTCCAGAAAAATAGTGCCATTTTATAGCAGTTGTATAACTATGATGCCTTCATAATGATAAAAATGCCAATTATATCAAATATGACTATAAAGAAATTTTACTTTGTAATTTAGTACCTTAAAATTAGACCTCTGTCTCTTAAAAAAAACAAAAAAAAAACTTGCCATTTCTGAAACTCCACCTTGAGGAAGTCATCACAACATGGCTCCTCTATTAACAGTTTAACATTTTTATAAGTATTTCTTTGAGAAGTAGTTCATATAATGAAATCAGCAGATACACAGGTCTACCAGGTGTTTGCTAATTGTTGCTGGCTAGTCTGAAGGAGCTGAGTGGGGGAGTTGAGTGGGAGGGCTGCTCTGTGAGGCAGAAGCACAGATGAATGGATGCTGTTACAACTGGCTCAAGGTCATAACAGATACTGGAGACCATGTAGAGGTTAAGGTGCAGAAATTGAATATTTATTAACAAAAACTACAATGGAATATGAAAGTCAGTGTCAGAGGCGTAATGCAAAAGCTTGGATGTGTTGTATGAGTGCATAAGAAAGAGTTGAGGTGCAAAAACAAACTCAAATGTGCATGAGGACAAGAGCTGAGGCCTGGCAGCCGAGCAACACAAGTGACAAGAGGCAGAGTGGATGCCAAAGGCGACCCTAAAGATGGAGACGGCCAGGTTTAAATATTTTGTGCTCCAAATTAACAGATCAGCAGCACCTGTAAAGGGGATGAGCACAAAGGCAGATAACAAAAACACATGCAGCCCAGCCCATACGGCCCAGGACTGTTACAGTTGTCATGGGAAATTAAAGGATTTCGCAAACATGCAGGAAATAATCTAGGCAACACTCCAGGCATGTTTATGACGAGGGAATAGCATTACATGATGTAAAGCATAGAAGAGTACATTTTACATAATACTGCCCCTTTAAGCTGATCCGTAAACGTAAAGAATTTGACATTGGTGTGTCTGCAGCAAACTGCTAAAAATGCTTTTCATTTAGTCTACATGGGGAAAGCAGGGCTGGTCTGGCAGAGCTCACTTACCGGAGCATCCAGCACTATGAGCTGCAGCCAGGAGTGAAACAGAAACATGCAGAGTTAGGAGACCCACACTCCGTTCTGGAGGTCTGTCCTAAAACCCTAGTGCTAACTGAAATGCCATCAGGAGACAATGTTCCTCAGAAGACTGGCGAATGTGCGTGTGTGTGAATGAAGGTAATAAAGGCAGAAAAAGCTGAGAGAGTTTTGTCTTCCAGACTTACAATCATCCCGTGAAGTGGCAGCTGTCCATGTACTTTGAACTGATTGGTTGCCGTGACACCTTTGCTGGTGTAGAGGAGCATGTCTGAGAACTGAAAAGAAAATAACCCGAGCATTAACGGCTGATTGTCAGCTTCATTATCAAGCTGAAGGAGGAGTCCACTCTGAACCCACCAGGAAGAACATTCTCTGCTGCAGTCCCTTCTTGGTGAGTTTGTACAGACATCCCTCTCGGATGAACTCCT
Organism: Poecilia picta; assembly: GCA_033032245.1. Classification (NCBI taxonomy): domain Eukaryota; kingdom Metazoa; phylum Chordata; class Actinopteri; order Cyprinodontiformes; family Poeciliidae; genus Poecilia; species Poecilia picta. The sequence goes on along the minus strand of CM065356.1, from coordinate 5,156,025 downwards.
GCAAACAGAGAGGCAGACAGAGGACATCTTTGTTTGTCTCTCCGTCTCTGTTGGTGTCTCTGCTCCCCCTGCCATCTGCTCGGTGTCGGTGCACTCACTCGGCCTGGAGCCGTCAGGTTCTCGATCCCAATCAGGTCTCTCTGCAGCTCCGTCAGCTTCTGGAAGTTCTCCAGCCGGATGAGGCTGCTCTGGAGCTGGGTGGCTATCTCTGCTACTTCCTTCAATGCTTCTGCAAGGGAAGAGAGAGAACATCAAAACAAGCCATGCATCGCGCCACCAAGGAGTTACGATTACGTTTACAGACACAGTGGCAGATGGTTCTTCTAAGCACAACATTCATGCAATTAAACTTGACAAATGTTTTGTTTTGTTTTTTTGTTAGGACTAATGAAGTTTTTAAAAATCAATTCCAGTGTGGTCTGAGACTGTGGAAAAGAAAGCTTCACACTGTCAGAAAAACAGAGCTAGAAAAGGAGTCGTTGTTCAAACACAAACCAAACTTCACTCTGTCTTTTCTAATTGATTCTGCTTACAGGTCACAGTCACTTATACACTTGCAGTTCCTTTTCTTTGAATCCAATGTCAAGAAAATACTTGTTTTCAACAAATATCACTCTTTCCCCCAGTTTGGACACTTTATCTTAATGGTCCACAAGTATTGTTTTTCTTTTTTTCTCCCATTGATGTTGCAGTTTGTTTGCTCGTTAAATGTATTTGCTTTGTACAAAAAATAAAATTCAAAAAAATAAATGACAAAAAAAAAGACTGAATAGTCTTTAAGAAGTAACATTTACACTTAAACAATTTATTGTACTTATTCTATGGGAACTGCAAAAGGGACTGGTAATGTAAAAAAATCTATAAAAATCACATTTTATGATATTTTAAAGTCTCTTTAGTATCTTAAGGCTTTTTGTCAAAAAGACCCGAATTAGCTGTACTTCCTTTCAAACCGGAGCGCCTCGTTAAATGGATCCGTGCTCTACAGGGTGATGAGATGTGGAACATTTACCCTTACAGTCTTCATAATCACGGTGAGCAGGAGAGTAGTGCTTGCAGAGTCTCTCCAGGATGAGCTTGTAGTGCATGAGGCGCTGGATGGGTTTGAGCAGGAAGGTGTTCAGCGGCAGGTAGCACACCTTCTGCAGCTCAAACTCTTTGTAGACCGTCTCCAGCTTCTTTATCCTCTTGGAGGCTTTCTCTAGCTCCGTCAGAACCTCGTCGTGCTTCTGCAGGTAGCTGGTGAATTCCTTAGGGCAGAACCATTAATGGAACAACGTGTTTGATAACCATCCGAAGGACCGAAGTCTGTACTTTAAAAGCTAAGGGCATCCATACCTTAAGAGCACACATGTTTTTCAGCATCACGTCACCGATCCTCTGGTAGTCACCTTTGACGTGAGCATTCGATCGCCCCTCCCTGTCCAAACAAAGGCAAGGTTTAATCGTCATCACCACGTCGACAGGCAGGAGTCACTGACGAACTGCAGAAACGGAGCAATGGAGACGTACCAGAGAGCCAGCCTCTGGTCTAACTCCTTCAGGAATCCTCGGTGGAACTCATAGATGGGGTCGATGTTGGAGAAGAGGAGCGTCATGAGGCCCTCGGGCATGGCGTTCTCTTTGATCACAGCACTGCGGAACCACTGCGATAAACAACCCGCCATTATACAGAAGACACTGAAGATATGCAACATGTTCTAAAGAAAAATAAATCACTAAAAATGTTGATCATTCTTGAAAAATTCTTTTGATTAATACTAGACACTAATTTGTCTGAGTGTGATTATTACAAGATAATAAAATGTAGAAAGTTTTCTTTAGCTTTGATAGATACAGCTAGAAGTTTGAGCTATTAGACAGAGTTATGTTGGGAAAAATCAAGGTAAAGTTTTCAAATTGAAGAACACACCAACTGCTGAGCACGGTGGTGGCAGCATAATTCTGTGGGTTTATTTAGCTGCAAGTAGAGATGTGCTGATCAGGTTTTTTCCTGCTGATTCCGATCACCCATGAGGGCCGATCACCGATACGGATCACCGGTACCGATCACGTAATTATTAATTATTTTAATCATAAGCACTACCTACCGGTTACGTTACGTAATATGGAAAAATGAACCATAAATTCACCTTAATTTAGACAAAAACTTGTTTTTATCAAGTTTTTCCAAGAAAAAAAAAAACAGTATTGTGCAAATTATACTGCTATCGATAAAACTATCTTTAACAGACTGAAAACATATGAAGGCTCTGAAGAGGCTAAATAATGCAAGAGCCAAAATAAAACCTCTCAACATTGACAAAAAAGTCAAGTATAAAACTTAACAATCAGAGGCAAAATACAGGATCCATTACAATAAATAATCCCGAGTTACTGAATGAAAACTTCCTGTTAGCATGGCGGCTAGCTGGTTACTGCTAGTTCTGATTGGCTGTTTCTGACTGAACGGAGTAATTATGCAGAACAAGGAGGAGATCGATTATTTTTTTTAGAGATTATCTGTCTCATGTTAGAACAGCAAAGGTTTTAATACATATGTAAAATGTATTTTTTAGGATAGATGCTGCAGCTTTGAGCAGAGGTTCGGTGTGAGAGTCACTACCAGGTGGAGCAGAAGCAGCTCCATCTGTCAAATATTACTACCTGTAGCGGAGCAGCGGTTCAACAGCGAGAGCAGAACCAGCGTCTTACATCGCAGCTCCAAGATTTGAATAATTTTGCAGGTTATTTGTTTAGCTTTCTGACCGTCATGCTAATCCGGGTGAGTGTTTGTAGCTCTGCGCTGCTTTACCTGCTATCTGATCCTCCATATGTCTTTTTTACTGCAGTGAGCCTCGATGTAGCCAAACGCCGTCAAGTATGTAATTGTTTTTATGTCTATTAGCTTCGTTGTTTTGATGCATTTTGACCTGCTTCTATTTTCCGCCGCAACACACAAACTTCCCCATTCATTCAGTGCGTTATAGTTACACATCGTCTAGGATTTGTTGCTGCGTCTTTGCGCAGTGTGAAGGAAAGAGGAGACCAGCTGCACAGGCAGGCTGAGAAATGAGATGCAGGTGATCGGTATCGGCAACAAGAGACCGTGATTGGCGATCACCGATCATACACTTTTTCACGGAAATCGGACGATTGTGATTGGTGACAAATCGATCGGCACACCTCTAGCTGACAGTCATGCTGACGCTTTACACAAAGAGGGCAGAATATTGAAAGGAAGAGGAATCCTTTACAAATCATTAAACTCTACTAAACAATACAATAATCCCAAACACAAATTAAAATAATTTCTTTTCTGATATGAAAAGATATTGAATGTCTTTCCAAAGCCTTGTTGATAGAAACAGAAAGTTTGTGATTTATCCAAAGTAGTGGGTGTATGTGCATTATGTGCTAATTTAGATGAAAATCAACAACTGGTTTGAATTTGTGCACCTAATTCTTGTTTCTAAAACTGACAGAAGTTTTTTGTTGTGTTATTTCATTCTGAAAAAAGAATAGACCAAATATTTACTTAAAAACTTAAAAGCCCAACATGATAATGACATTCATACCAATACTGAACAAATGTAAAACTAACAACATTATTGTCTTATTTTTTTTTGGTTCTCTGACTCACCACAGTGATGACCTCAAGGTCTTTCAAGTACGTCCGCTCTGTGGTCAGAATCTCTTTGGCAATAAAGTAGGCCTTGTCGGTGGGATATCGCTGGAGGAAGAAAGGGGGCTTCGTTGTAAAAAAACAAACAAAACTGATCCCAAAAAAAGGAAGTGCAAAAAGTAAGTCAAATCCTCTAACAACAACATGCCTTCCTTTAATAAAAAACCTGAGGAATACAGTGCCTTGCAAGAGTATTGCTGCAGAGACGGGAACTTAAGCTCTTGGGCTTACATGTAAAACACTGAACGCACCGTCCACAGGGTGAAACACGGAATTGGCAGAATCATGCTGAGGGCCGACAGGATGATACTATAAGAAAACCTGTACTGTGCAATAACCCTAAACATACAGCCAGGGATACAATTGAATAATAGTTTAGACAAACACACTCATGTGTTTGAGTGGCCTAGTCTAAGTCCAGATTTTGAATCAACAGGACAATGTTGACTCAAGAATATAGTCAGAATATCTAATCTGACTCGGGTTTGGCTGCTTACAAAGAAAATTGACAGAGATGCCTCCCTAAAGTCCTGCAGCTGCAACCAACAACGAACCATCAACTCACGCAGGTGCACACCACACTTCTGAGATTTTTATTTGTTAAAAATTTTTTTTATAAAACCATGTTTCAAATTCTTACAGTCCTTGATTATTTAAATCTTTGACTAGAATTAAGAAGGGTCCCTATCAAAATAGACAAAAAGTAATTTTTTGGTTGAGTACTTTTACAGGGCACTATATGTGAATCGGCTTTAAATGTTCGAATTTTTGAGGCAGGTGGGGGGCGGGGGGGTTTGGAAGGGTGGCATGCAAGCAGTGTACCTTCCTCCTGCCCTCCTCCTCCTCCTCTAGCCTGGCAGTGCTGCCCACCTCACTCAGGATGGGGCTCTGTAGCGGAGACGGGGCCTGGCTGGGCAGGCTGAGGGTCGACATCTGGAAGGAAGACGACAGGCTGAGGGGACCCTTGGAGGTGAGGGGCGAGAGCTGAGGATTGTCCATTACTGAATCTACAAATGGAAGAGGGAGAGTCAAATTAAAAAAAAAAATGGGTGGTTTGATTTTTCAGGTGTTCCAGGTGATGGGAACGTGGTGAGAAAGGCACAAACATGATCTTCTTAAATGGGGAGGGGTCTTAATCTGTGCATGCAGAGGAACTAATCCCACTGTATTTTGTCACATAAGCAACACTAAACCCTCACTTAACCCGGTTCCCTCTTTTTCTTTGTTTCTGTGAAAACACAGCTGAACATTACAAACAAATCACAAGCCTAATCTCACACACAAACACTGGCAGGCCATGAAAGAATAGCAGAACAAATGAGACTGCAGTAAGTATGGGTTCCCACACTCTTTAAATCTTGGTCTTAAGTTTTCCAAATCCCACTAAAACAAAAAGAAAGAAGGCTAAATGATAAACAAGTCTTCCTCCCTCCACTGCTTCTGTTAGCTTCTCAGCAGACAAAACCCGACCCATCCCAGTCTAACAGCGGAGTCACCACAGCTGCTCTTCCACTTATGAAATGCAGGGGTGGAGGGAAGACTGACGAGAGAGGGGGAAAAAAAAAACACACACACACACACAAAAAACACGGGACTCGCTATTCGACCCGGAAACAATTGCCCAAGTGAAAACTTATCAGGAATGTGGCTTCTTTGCGGGGCAAATAGGTTGTTTATGGTGGATGTGGAGCAATCCACAGGGACCGACACACAGAGGAGGGGGAGGACAACGCATATCTGACTCGTCAGAAAGTGAGACGAGGGGAGGGGGGGGTTGTTGTGGAATGACTTGGCATGAGACCTGACTAAACAACAAGCGTACGCGCACACACACTCGCACACACACATACACACAGCTGGAATTAGGTTTAGGAATCTTGTGTACGACCCAACCCCCCCCCCCCCCGCTCCCAACTGCATGTGGTTTGCTGCATCAAATAAAAAACAGGGAAAACTACTGTTTGTATAAGTTTGTTGAGGGATCATAAAGTGTTCCTTTTCAGGAAATAAAATACGGACTTTGCTCAGAAGTGGGACGGCCCAAAAGACTTCTGATATTTCTGCGAGAAACGATCGGATCATCCGTTTCGTCTTGCATCATTTGAACACTATCAGCAAAGAAGCAACTTTGGTCTCCAAATTAAGAAGCAAAATATTTCTCCTTGACCCCGATGTATAAATTCTAAATGTCTAAAACTGCAAACAAATGAGAGGCAGAAATCCCCGCTGTGCCTCTAACTTCAGTCCGATTTGCAAAAAAAAAGAATTTTAAGTCTGACATTCATGGTACCCAAAAGTGATTCCTTTATTCTTGAGAATAAAACATACAAACATTAAGTACATGTTGATGATGGCTAAGCTTAAATACACACAGGATTAGATGATTACTTGGTGGCTAAGAGTAGTTAGCTTGTTATTATTACCATCAGCTCAGTGTAAAATTGGGTTAAAGTAGGGAAAAATATCATATTATGGCAAAAATAGTGAATGAAATGAAAACACACCCAAAAAAGACAAACCCCTTCATCATGTCAGAACAAAGTTTAGTAAAGCTAAATAAAAAAATAAAATAAAAAATAAAAAAAAAGATCTGGAGCTGAGCACACGTCTTACTGCAGAGGTTGGAAATGCCGCCAAACAAAATGACAATGAGAACAGATGAGCAATTAGAGGTTTGAATTAAAGAAACCATCTAAAGCTTTGGATCCTGTTTAGCACAAGGTGATTGGCTGGAATTATTTCACAAGGCAGAAATCATACACCTGAGTTAAAGACACACTGCATGGAAGTGCTTTAAGGCACCATGGTGTGAGGGTTGCAGGAAGGGAGACTCTGAAAGATGAAACATCATCATCATCATCATCATATGGAAGAACATCAGCTTTGCAAACAATTCTCTCTAATTTGAGGTGTGCAAAACAGATTCTTAAGCCAATACAGAATCAAAGATAGATTTGACTTTATTACTGGATTAGAGTCCAGAACACTGATAAGAGAAACATGAACATGATACTCCTTTAGTGGTTGAAAACCTTTGCTCGCATTCCTGTGCTTCAAATGTTTCTAAAAAAAAGTAACATATGTCTAGCTAATGTGCAAAACACTGCTTCCTCTCAATAATCTGAATATTTGGTTGTTAAATTGAGAATAACCTTTTATTAAATATGGTAAAGAATCTTTGAAGCTAGAGGTTTAAAGGAAATGTTTTTTAAAGAACTTTGTTCTAAAAATACAGGACTAATGTACCAAAAGGGATTTCCTTAAACTTTCTACATTATGAAAAAATCTTAATATCACATCACATCTTCTTCATCCTAGCTTTTATTAATTATGTAGCAAAATGCTATTAAGAGTTCTAAAATGATACATTCATCTTATGTAAAGTGGTGTTAGCATTTTACATTATGGCTCAACAGCACAAGGTTTACATTCTATTATTTATCTTAACATGAAGCTCTACAGTTAATAATGATGCTGCTAAGAAATAACACGGCAGGTGTAAACACCATTTCAGCCAGCAGGGGTCAGTAATGAACAGAAGTGAAACTAAAAACACCGTGGCATGCCTTGCGTTGTTTTTTTTTTTAAAAAAATACAGGAGGCACTTTGAAAAGATTTAAATAAATCACTAAAGGTTTCATTTCTACCCTGAGTTTAGATGATCAATTACAGATAAAATATAAAGAAGGGCTATTGAAGGAAGTAGTTATTTCAAGGTTCACAGAAGAACCCAACAAATGGTTTCTTACAAGAAAAAAGCTGAATTTTCTTCGTTGATTGTAATTACATTAAATTAATGTAAAGTTCTACAAATTTATGCCAGCTAATGGAATGACAGTTTGAATGGAAAGTAGTTTTCAAAGACTGTGTTCAGCAAAGGATGTAAGCTAATTTCTGCTTTATTGTTATTTTTTTGTATGTAAAAAATCTTTTAAAAGTAACAATGTAAGATAGCAGACTAGACTCCCTCTTTTTTCTTGGAAATAGACCTCATAATGTAGACTACAGCAAAAAATACTCAAAAAGAGTAATTTTGTTAAAAAAAATGCCATGAATGGCTTCCTTTGGGAAATTAAACTGGTCCATCTTCTTCTGCTTACATTTACTTACTTCTAAAAAAATAAAAAGGTGATCTATATGTTGCTCTTTATATTACTCTTATAAGCAAAAACTTCTCCTGTAACTGCATTGCAGCAGTTTAAAGGCTTAAGTGCTGTAAAGGTTTACATTTTAATCTGTGGGGATCCGGAGGGGTCTGTCAGTCCCAGGGACTGCAGGTTGTGGCATTGGAGCAGGAAGCCCTCTATCCCACTACTTCCTGTTAGAGGGTTGCTATAAAACAGGTCCTGCTCAGGGGGAAGGTTGCTGTCGGAGCCCCAGTCGGAGTCCGAGTCGGAGCTGCCGTTCCCGGACCCCTCGGTGGCAGTGGGGGGGTAGCTGAGCTGCTCGAGCTGCTCCACCAGGTCACTGAACTGCATGGCGGAGCTGCTCTCAGAGCGGACGGAGTACGCCGGGAAGTTGACCATTGAACTGGCCTCTGACTGAATGCCAGAGCCTGGCAGGCGCAGCGAGGAGGAGTCTGGGACCCCGTACCCCACTGACATGGACTCCCCAGCAGAGCCAAGCCCCAGGTTGTCCATGGAGCTACACTCGGAGCGGTTGTTTACCAATGAGCTGGTCTCCGAATGCCCCACCAGGCTGTCTGGAAACGCATGGACATTCCCATTCAAGTCCTCGATTCCAACACTAAAAAGTAGATTTTTGCTGATGTCAGACCCCTCTGTAAAATCTAACTGGTCTACTTTATTCTCATCAAGCCCGAAGGAGTAGGCCTCTGCCCCGCCTGCATAGAAAGAGATTTCAGTGGGATCGTCATCAATGAACTCCTCTGACACCTGCAGAGGCGAGCTGGGCATGGAGAACATGGCGTTCTGCTTCGTCCTCAACAGTTCTGCCTCGAAGGCCTCAGGTGTAAGAGGCCCCTTCAGTTTCCCCCTCCCTGCTTCGAGCGAGCATCCCGTTCCCCGTCTCCTGCCTTGATCACTATTCTCATTGTCGTTTCTGGAGGGCAATGATAGGGATGTGCTGCCGTCTAAACACACAAACACGGGGCTGCAGTGTCCTGCTGTCTGGTTACTAGGGGCACCTTGAAGCGAGAAGTGTGATGAGGGAACGGCCTTGACGGAGTCTTCCTTCGAGGGGCTGGGGGGTCTGGCTGCTCCGGCCGGGGACTGCGGCAGCTGTTGCGCTGCTGGAGATGGGCTGAGTGAGGAGAAAGGCTGGAGCTGAGGTTGTAGCTCCGTTTGTGGAAAGATCCGGGTCCTGTGAGCAGGGAGGAAGGACTCGGCGGTGGAGGAGAGGGAGCAAGGGGCCCTGGGACTGTCACTGAACGACAGGGTCTGGAAACAAAGGCAGAGCAAACGGACAAGACCAGAACCAGAGAACATACAGAATGAAGGCCACAAAGAAAAGAAATGTTTTGATTAGTTTATCCATTCTGCCACAAATGATGGTTGTTTTTAGCTGCGTTTCCATTAATGGTAAAACTGCGCAAATTAAAATGACAAAAATAACTTTGCTTAATGGAAGCACATCAATTTCAAACAAAGCTTGTTTTTTTTGGATCAAATGTTTATGCGATCGGATGACATGATGTGCAAAAAATTTTTTGCACATCACACGAGTTATACGATCAACAGCCAGATGTTGCATCTGGCGAAAAGGATGAAGGAGACAGCAGGAAGTGGTATTAGGACTGTGGTACATTTCTCTGGAAAATGTGCATCTTGCGCCACCAGAACTCTCACAGCATCGCGCAGTTCATAAAACGTTGTGTCATTTTAACATATTCAATCCATAACTTCTGTAAAATCTGCATCTACAATTCCCCAAAACGCCGCATACACAGACGCTCCCAGACATAAGGGGTTCACACTCCAATGCCTGAATAGAACGCAGACATTTCCTCTGATTGGCTGATAGATGATGAATATTAGCGCCATGGCTGAATTATGACCATTTCTCATTTAACTGTTTACATTTGTCGCTGTCATGATTTTGAATGACTTATTGTGTAAAGAAGCTTATTCTTGTGCGATTTTAAATCAATTTATCATTTAATCAAAACACTAATTGCTCAATTGTGATTTTTTTTCCTTTTTCTTTTACATTTACAAAATATAGTCAAAGATTTGCGCACATTTGTAATGGAAACGCAGGTAATGCTAAATGTTTTTTCTAGTTGTTTTGTTTACCTGTTTTGGCATGTCAGAGGTAAAGGAGCGAGCAGACATTCTTACTCTGCTGTTCTTCCTAAACAAAAACAGACCTCACTGTCAGAATAATTCAATATTACTCATATGGAAAACAAATTATATGACTGACGGTGTCCAGTTTGGGTCAGATGTTTACACACACACTCATCACAGGCATGAACAACACTAAGTTTGGGGTTTTATTGATTTAGTTTACTCAAACTTTGGTGTCCAAACTTTTTCCCTTATGAGGTAAAAATTGCCACGTAGTCACACTTCACAACAATTCATTTTTTGGTTATTTTGTTTTTATTAGCCAACAATAAACAAAACTTTCAATATTTTAATGAAACAAATTTGTATAAATTTATCTAGGAATCATGTGAAACATAAAACTAAAATATTATTACTCTGTGGTCACCAAAAATAACAGAATGCAGGTTACTGTCACTTGCGGTATTTACAGAAAGGATACAGCCAAGTCTGAATAAAGGTCGCTGGTTGAAAAATGTATAAAAATGTGTCAGTCGCTATTAAATTCCTGCACCAGTAGCCAAATTTATGCCATTCTTGAACATGCATCATTCTAAGGCCAGCGCTTAGGATGCACATGGTCAAAGTTATGCAAACAATCCCACTAATGTTTGGTAAATGTGTTTTATAAAGCAGTGACTTGTGGACATGTTTTTTGTAGACATGGCAAAAAAGTGCTGCTGCACCATAATGCTTTAAAATTTGTGTGTTCAAAAGCCTCGCTTTGGTTCCTCTGAACATTCTTCTTCTTGTGTCCAAACAGATCAAACTGCATCCCATCTGATCATAAGCTTTTCTCTAAATATGCATTTGGCTGAAAATTTCAGTCGAAGCCGTCTAGTTGTCGCACATCAAAAACTGGTTTTAGAATGGATAAAGTGAATGAGCATAAACCTTCTGGAATAACCCTCACAAAGCCACAACCTCAATCCAGTTGAAAACTTATGGACTTTACCTCAAAGCTCGGCCTGTCCCAGAAAACCGACCGGGTTTAAAGTTCCACCAATTCTGCCAAGAACAGTGGTCAAATATCCTGCCATAAGTGCCAAAACCTTGTTGTCAGCTTTAAAAAAAAAGCATGTGGTTAAAGTACAACTTACTATGGGACATTTAGCCAAATAGTTGCCAGGATATTTGACCCCTGTATGTACAAGTTTTGTAATTGTTGCTGCACTCTTGGCCAAGATTCCTTTGGAATCTCAATGCTTTTTTTTATCCTTGTAAAATAATTCTTACCCTCAAAAATAAATGACAATTGATAATTTGTGCAAAACTTGAAACTTTTGAAACAATCATTGAAGTTGTGTGTTGTATATTCATTTCACACAGAGAAGAATCATTTAAATAAGCCATCAAAGGACCCAAATTACTGAAGTTTGTGCCCATGATGTATGAATGTAAACTTGTCACCTGGACTGTACAGCACATATACTTCTATTCAAACAAACACACCTCTGATAAGGGGTTCTCTTTGCTCCATTTTCCCGAACATACTCCACAAGCTGTTTCTGAGTCCTTCCACTGACGGAGGAAATTTTAGATTAAAGACTAAATCCAAAGAAATAACATGATAAAATGCTTAACTGTACAACAAAGGTCAAAAATCCGATTGAATAGACTACAAAGAGTTCCTACCTGTATCTGAAGGAGGAACCTCGTGTGAAGAGGATTGCTTTGGTTTTGGGTTCTGGTTGATCAAACAAACGGAAAAACGAATGGTACTCCACACATATCTTCCAGAAGTTTTTACACTGGTCACGACTGGCCATCATAAACTCAAGAATGTCTTGATGTGGCCCCTGAAATAAAAGTTAAAAAGAAACACTGACCTGGTCACGTTTACAATGGATGCAATATCTGAGATTAAACTGAAGTCCGTGAAAGCTTACATGGACTTCTGGGTGGAGTTTTATGAGGAACCGTTTTCTCTTAAAGCTCAGTTTGCGAATCTTGGACCAGTTGAAGGTGTTTATTTTTGTGTTGCCCTAGGTTAAGAAATAACGTCAGAAAAGACAAACAGAAATGTCAACCAAATGATGACAGAGTGAAGTCACAGTGGCTGCGAACAAAGCAGTAATCACCTGAAAGACCTGAAGGCCCATATGAGCAACAGTCAGATTGATCTTGGTGCCCTCCCGGTCAGCTGCTGGGTGAAAGCGGACACCGTACATTTCCAGTTTACGAGCAATCTCCAGAATCTGGAAATCTGATTCAGCAGGAGTCTGGCCACTGGTTAAAAAAAAGATACATAAACAAAAACATTCATGGCATGTTCCCTTCATACAGGATAATGGTGAGCTGTGGTATGTGGAGTCCCTCTAAGATAAATTCCAAGACCCTTTTTTATTTAATTAAACCGCACTAAAATTTATCCACACAATTTTATTTGTAGTCAAAAATACTTTAACTTTTTGCAAAAACACTTAGTTTAAAACTTTGCTGCTACCAATATTGACTTAGTTAAAATTCTAGCAATATTTGCAATATAATATGGAGTAAAAATTGCCAAATGAACTATAGCGATCACGCTTAAGATTTTCTTCTAATTTAACTAAATAGTGCCAAAATAAAACGTACGTCATGATTTGTAGACGTCTTCAAGCTTTACGAATTTAACAGGCACATATGAAAGTAAGTCATTACAAACAAACAGCATGTTAGAAACATATCCAACCCATCATTACTCCATTCTAATTTTGTTCATCCTTTAAGCATGAAATCTCCTTAGAGCCCTCCCCTGCCCCACTGGCCTTATGGCTAATAGACTAACCGGAGCAAAGGATTAAAGCAGGAAACTCTCTGCTAGCGCTACCACTCTGGCAACCAAGGAAAGAGATTAGCAAAAGTCTTTAGAGAACCTTTTAAGTCTTTTAGGCTTTTTTCAACCTGGGTGCTGAAAAAAAGCCTCTGTTGGCTATGAGGTAGCACTGTGCTCCTTTAGAGACCGACTGTGGGAAAAATGCTGTAAACGGTTTCTGCTAAACTCTAAACTGACAGACATGGGTGAGAAAGACTTGTTGTGTCTGTGCATGAAGAACACAGTCAGGGTTTTCACTAAGCATAAACTGCATAGAAACAATGGGGCATCATTCATCACTTCTTAAACCTTCAACATTAAACATGTGTGAAATGAGAACCAAAAAGTCAGTTTCCCTTCTGCAAATCATAATTAGATAACAGAATGAGCTCAAAATAGCAACATGAATAATAGCAACAATAGCTCCCATTAAGGCCAAGAATAGGATGAGAAGCAAGCATTGGCAGGTCTGCTGAGGCTGTACTTTTAAACAATGCTAAGCTACAGTTCTTTAAGGTATTATAGTTGAACCTTTGGGGAAAAAATATGTTCACAGAAAGGTGATAGTTAGCAAAACTATGAAGATTGGGGGAACAAAAAGTCTGCAGTTTACTTTTCAGCAGGCATGCAACCCATGTTCTTGTTCCTGAGGAACCGGCTGAGTAATGATTTTATTTGACACAGCCAAGTGATGACTACACATCCTGCCCCCAAAAAGGAGGACAATTTGTAGAAACATTCAATAACCACACACAGTGACTTGCAAAGTTAATATCCCTTGAGTTTTTTATTTTTTAAATGTTATAAACCACCAACTTCAGCCTTTATGTGATACACAAACTCAAAGTACTGCTTTGGTAAAAGGTTTTGGGAAGTGAAAGTAAAATTAAGCATACTTTGAAAAATCTGTACATCTAACATCTGAAAAATGGGGCATGCAACCCTTTTTATTCTGAGAGCAGATGAAATGCATTTCCCTTGTACTGCCTTGAGAATATTGTTATTGAATCGAAGTACAAATGCAGCTTTTTTTAAGGCCTTGGAGGTTTGATAGAGAACATTACTGAGGAAACAGGATTACAAAGAACAAAGAACACAAACAGGTGACAGGAATGCATCAAGAAATAATATTCGAGGCTTAATATTCCATCTCACAAACCACTGTTTGGTCAGTCATCTGAAATCATAACGTGTAAACGTGACTCGCAATTGCAGACCAATCAAGAGTTGCTAGATGCAAGTCTTTGACAAAAGAAGGAATAGCAGCTGAGAGTTCAGACCCTCTACTTGGAGCAAATAGCAGAAAAACAAGGGCTGCTTTTTACCAGGCTAACACTGGGATGCCTTCAAAGTTACCTGAAGGTTCATGTACTAAATCAAATCTGACTGATTGGCTGTTGTGCACAAATTTCAGTTTCTAAATATGCATTTCAGATGTTTGTTTGAGAAACATTCACTGCTCAGTGGGGATGTCTGGAAAATAAACTACTTTATGTTATTCATTTAGTCAATTCTGCTTTATTGTCTGGTTTTGTTCTTGTGATGTGCCTGATGATTATGCACTACTCTGTCTTGTTCAAACACATAAAATGAGAACAAAATACAAAGTGTTGTGGTTGAAGCAGGATAAAATGTGCAAAGGTTTAAGGCATATGCATATTTTTACAACACACTAGACATGATGCTGATCTTTTTTTGGCTGCTAAATTTGAACATGATCTTTAGAATGTGATACTTTGAACAGCTTTAGATGAGAACATATCTGACAATATTCCAGCTGGTGTGGGGTTTTTTTTAAAATAAATCTTGGCAATAGTTGTTAGTCCCAACAGTTGCTACACTTAAAAGTAAGAGACACTTAACGCCACAATTAACAATAACTCTTCAACATTATCCCAGACAGTGAATACTGAATAAAAGCCACACCATTATGGTCAGGGGAAAGATCAAGCTGTCAGAAGCTATGCTTTAAATAGAGATGTAAATTATATTAAAATCATGAGGTGAAGGTAAATCACATTAAGTCTTGCTAGCTATAAAAAACCAGAGCAACAGTCCAGACACGGCTGCTAACACTAACCCTCTATAGAGTAAAGACCAAAACCTGACAATATTATTATTACTTTAAGTGGTTCCAGGGATTTGTGGCTGATTTCTTCCGACATAATGGTCGGTTTCAAATATTTTAAGAGATGTTGGCAGATAAAAAGGAACGGGCTGAAACTTACAGGTGCCTGCGGTGGAACTCCATGATTCTCTCTTGCACTTTGTCTTGATAAGGCAATAGTTTGTTTGCTCTCAGGAACTCCCTGTCTGCAGTGTCATCATGGTCTCCGATCTCCGCTGTCGGTTTACACAAGAGAAAACATCAGATTCTGTCTGCATAATTGGAGGAAACGTTAACTCTCTTCAGAACAGAATTATCTAAAGGCCACATGTGATCACTGTCATTTTACAATGTGCAACAAGTAAGTCCTTCATCTCAGTTTTGAAATTCAGCGATCATTACAAGGCAGTTATTGAGTATTGCGCTGTGTTAAGTATTTGACGTTAAGGCAGTAGAATTAAACATACACTGAACAATGTGTGAGGCCAGCAGCGCTCCGGTATTTTCTGTACAGATCAACCTGCTCTCCATCAGATCTCTCTTCATCTGCAGGGAGAATAAATACCTGTGGGAGGAAACAAGAGGTCAAAATAACTCCACAACACTCGCGGATTTAGAGTTGAAATACATTTTAACTCAACCGAGAACATGCTACGAAATGAGACGCACATCTCTTAAAGGATAAGAAAAACATAAGGAAATACGAATAAATGATGGAAATAATTAATCGTTTTCATTATTTCTAAAATAATGAGCATTTTACTTTATTTTTAAAAATGGCACCTTTCTCAATAATCAATAAAAACTCTTCATTATGACACAGCAAGTCAAACTCTTCCTCTAATTGCTGACCAGCTTTTTGCACGTTTTCTCTAATCCTTCAATAATTTATCTTTTGATATGTTTTTAAGGTTAAGATTTTTGATCAGATTCCAGTCAGGCCTCCAACTGGGCCGCTCCACAATAACACCATCACTTCCTGTCAGAATAAACCTGTCAGTAAAGCTAAATAAAAATACTTCAAACTTAAATGATGCAACTATTTGGCAGCACAGGCATAATAAAAATGTCATTTATTTTTCTAATTACTATCGAGAGATTCTTGAAAAGAAAATCAAAACCCTCAAAGATTGTGAAACGTCTTCCATGAAGACAGGAGCCAAACCAAATACACTTCACTGACCTGGTGTACTCTTCCTGCAGTTGACCCGGGTCAGGGGGAAAGAACTTCACAGAAAGTCGGAACAGCGTATTCGCTGGTACTGGAAAGCAATCACAGAAATATTGAAATTCCTCTCTCTATCAGGTGGATTTACAGCCAGTTTGATCCTACTTACTTCTGACTTGTCTTGCAATGGGCTTTGTCGGTTCAAGCCATACCTAGAGGGGGACAAAGTTTTAGCTTTTCAGTTTTTCAGGCTCAAAGTTTGACCAGTTGTTACAACAAAACTCAATGCAGGTCTTCTAGTATAAAGTGAGAGCTCTATAAGCAACTGTCTATTTTTCTTGGGACACAATTTACAACCCAAAGTAAGAAAAAAACATTTAAAATCCCTCATCTCTGCCTCATTGTAGCTTAGCTCCTTTGTTAAAACTGTGGCTGATTGATGAAGGAATGTGCAACAGGAAACCAACATTGAGTAACATTTCTATCCAGAACCAACTGATGTAATCCGTTTATGTACACATTTCTGCATCTGTCATTGATCTAAATACATTAGAGCACATCTTCAGGCAGTAAATCAGTCACCTCATGCAGACTTTAACTGTGAAAGTCTTTGAGCACAGTTTTAAAAGAAGCTATACACACTTCACTGAGATGTACAGCCATTGAATCCATTAAAGACAAGCAGAATTGTTTCAGAATGTGAGTTATGGTTTGGATCATGGCCCCCATGTTGGTTTATAAAAACTCCAAGGTGGTATTACATTCCAGTCATGTTTCTGGAAAGATAAATCAGCAGAAATTCTGACGGGCGAGTCGAGCCAGACAAGTTATGCCTCATTTCTACTGAGTGCTATGGCATGTGTACAAACTCTAGTTTATGGTCCGGTGTATTCAGAAGAGCATTTCCACCGCCAGTGGGCTCTCACTGAACAGGCAGGGACACGCTGCGTCAACTGTACGTGCCGTTGTCCTATAGACCTACATCTGAAAGCTTGACCAGAAATGGTGTGACGTGTTGATTGTTTGGGCCAAACCACAGCGATCCGTGCTGTAATGCTCAGTGGAAACAAAGCATTAAAGGGACTTCTATATTGTCCCCAGTGCCACCTTACTGATTACACTAATCCAGAGCAACAGAGTAACCGTAAAATGAAGTCAAAGCGCACAGGGATTCCCCTCCACTCGCATTTATGTTATCATTATGTTAAGAACTGTGACCTGTCACAAATAATGAGTATGTAGTCTAGGCATACGGTACATTGTGAGTAGTGAAAAATCTGAACCCTTTCCTGTGTGGTCATAACAACCACAAAAATCAATGAATTTTATTGGGATTTTTGTGGCACAAAGTGGTGAATATTTATGAAGGGAAAGGAAAAGGGGATTCAATATTTTCAACATTGAACATTCAACATTTTACAACAAAAAATGTGCTAAAGTATGGATGAAGTCCCTGTTGGTAAGTACTTTGTAGACCAACCTTTTGTTGCGGTTAGTCATTTTGAGGCATGTCATCTGCGTTTCCATTGACCATATTATAATTGCACAAATTGGAAATGCAAAATAAATGGGAAACTTAATTGCTTAATGGGAACACGGCAATTAAAAAAAACAAAACACACACTTATTTTTTAATTAAACGTTTTTCGGCAATATCAAAATTAGCAATGGAAACATGTTTTCACAATGCACAAGTCATGGCGATCAACAACTGGCTGTCAAGACTGGCGGAAGAGACGAAGAAGACGACAGGAAGTGGTAGGATGATCATGTGTTATATTTTCTAATGTCTTATCACGTCAACAAACTCATTCACATGTGAATTTAACTGCGTTTCTTATTGTGAAAACACCAAAACATTTTGAGCACATTTGTAAAGCAAATGTACTGACAATTTTACATTTTTAGAAACTGATTTTTGCATATTAGCTCCAGTTCAAACACATTGGTTGGAAGCATTTCTGAATATCTATTCAAAATAGTCCGAGTCTCAGTTGGTTTTAAGTCTCAACTTTCAATGCGCTAATCTAACATTCAGCATCTATTTACCATGAAAGACCCTAATAAAATACATTTATGTTTGCAATTGTAACGTGACAGAATATTAAAAGGTGTATGAACAGTTTTGCAAAGCACTGTAAAATCTGTGTGCTTCAAACCAGAAGTGAAAAATATTATTGCGAGTACATACCCAATTCATCTGCATGTTCTGAAACTCGACGCCAAAGTAATCACTTTCGATGAGGTTACCCCTGTGGAAAACCTCAGAGAGGAGGTTCTGTCCAGGAAGTTTTGGCTGAAAGAAGAAAGAAAACAGACTGAGGCATTCCTTTCATCTACATGCCAACAAAGTTTTCTGATACCATCCTGTGAAGCATCTTCAACCAGCACTAAAAGCAAAATATAGAACACTGGTTTCAGTCAATATATATATATATATATATTGAGACGGGACACAACTGATCCCCAGAGATCCTTGGAGAAAGGCCAATGTAGCCGTAGCTGAGCGCTGGGTAAGTTCCGTCTTTGGAGCAGAACAATACTTGCCATCTGCAAACAATTCTCTTCATTGTGTTTTATGAGTTTGTATGCTCCATCTGTTGAGTCAAATAGCCTCCTTGATGTTGACAATAAGCTGGTAAAATAGTTTTATTTTATATTTTTTTAAGGTGTTCTGTGTTGCACTGCTGCCTTGCTCTAAGCTGAGAGGAGAACAAATCTCAGGCAGAAAATCTGCAGAGGTTTACCTTCTCAGCGCTCTGGGGTTTGTTTTCACTAAACGAAGAACTAATTACTATGTACTAAGAGCATACTGCAGTTGAGGTTTGGAAACCTAGGCTGTGACTTTTTGAGAAAATTACAGCCTAAAACATCTGGTAGTAATGTAAAATAGTATTTTTAAAAGCCTTATAAAAAGAACTGCACTGAATCGGCTAAAGTAAGGTATTACAGCTCAGCGGCCGCCAAAAGCTCAACTGTAGAGACGCTTTTTCATTACTTTGATGCAGTCATATGTTCTGCATTCAGACAACCTATAAATCGCAGGTGAAATCTACAAAAGCACCATCAGCAAGTGTGGAAATCTGCTGTAAAAGGTTTCAAGTGCCTACACTCAGAGTCTGATTACCACTGAACTAAAGTGGGGAACAAAAGCATATGTGTTGGAATACTTTGGTCTGCCTTTAAGGAGAAGCCAAACACACATTCTAGATGACGTCAGTAAGTATACTGAATGAAAACAGTGGGCAAATGTGAGGAATTCAGGCAAAATGTGTCACTTTGACTGCCTTTCAGCCATAGATTCAGCATAAACACTGAGCTCTCAGCAATGGACTTCTTTATTAGTGAGTTTATCAAAACCAAATTCTTCACTGACATTAGCTCTAACTAACACGGATCTCTTTCCAGCCTCCATTTAATGATGCTACTGGTGTTTAATTGATTCTATAATAATCTGGTAGAATGAGGTTGAAAACATTTGAAAAGCTTCAGTTTAGTACAGTAACTGCTACAGCATCCACACATGTACTTTTAAATACAAAATGTAAACACAAGTCAAATCAGAGAGATGGGGCTGATTAGGTGAAGTGTTCATTAAAGTAACATTCATAAAGTTCATCATAGTTGGTTTTGTTTTCAGTTGTCTCTTCTGTGCAAAACTCAAAGGTGCAGTATACAACTTTTATTAAAGAATATGTTTTTACAAATCTGTTGAAACTATCATTATGTTGTGACAATATGAGACAGATAATCTGAAAAAATAGAAATAAAAAAGAGCTCCTCTACCTTCTCCCAGTGCTAACTAGAATCAACCAATTAGAACCAGGATGAGAGCTTAGTGCTGTCAATCACCCCTCTACGCGGCACTGCTCATCCCCCTCTTCTTCTTCTTTCTCTTTGTTACACTACAGCTAGAATAACCTGTTGTGAATACTCAAGCTAGTTAGCAGAGCTACTGATAATCGACAGTTGCTTGACAGCGCCAAGACCCACTGGCTCTGATTGGCTGTTTTTTGTTAGGAGCAGTGCATTTCTTCAGATAGTAATAGTTGCTCAGGAAGGAGGTGGATTAGATCTTTTTTTTCCAGATTATTGGTCTCATAATACTATCCCAACATTGTGACAGTTTTAACAAATATGTAAACAAATATTTTTTGCCATAAAAGTTACATACTGCACCTTTATCTCTGAGAAGGAGTGTTTAAATTAAAACCTCAAAAATCTAGTAGGAGAACATGTGAGATGACATTTTTACAGAACTGAAGGAAAATGTGGTTCCAGAATTAAACAAACAGCATGATAACTAGAGACATAAGTCTGCTGATTTTCAACTTTGTTGGCCCTGACCGGTGACCGTTTGGTCAGAAACTCAAAGACAACCTTTTTCTGATCAAGTGATGCCACCATGTTACCAGGTTCCATTAACAACACCGTATCTTTATGGAAGCCGTTATTGAGGGAAGTTTTTTTTAAAGTGAGATGCTTAAAAATTAAGTCAGAGGAGGTACGCTGATGATGAGGGCATGATAAGAGAAAATTGTATTTTCGTTCCATGTTGAGAGAGCAGATTATTCAGCTGATAACAGGTTGTCGTCTGATAAACATCTTTTAACTACATAACTGAATTTAGATGCTTGGAAATGACCTTTAACTTCTTCTCCTTAGAACAATGTGACAGAAATGATGGCTCTTCTACATCAATCCTGATGTTTTTTTACATCCTGCACCTCACAGTAACACTTGAATGTTTTAGCAAGCTTTCCACGCTTGCCTTTATTGGGATGTACAGTTTTAGTAATCGTCACTTATTCAATGCATTTGATCATAAGTACCTGCTACTAACTTCACTCTAATCAAAATGTTAAGTCAATTAGTTTTCTTTCCGTTTTATTTTTCCTTTTCAGATGTTACATTTATTGTATTGGAAGATCCAATGACTTTGGTTTAAGATGTGCAACCTTAATTTGAATTTAAACTTAACCTTAATTTACCAAGCCAGCAAAAGGACATCACAAATTGAAATGCTATATTTGTGTAACCTTCTATCCCATGTCTCTTGACCCCTCCTCTAATGAAATGAAAAATCACTGTAAACGCAAACAGAGGACAGCTTCACATTCCATCAAACATCAACATCTAAGATATCCTGAGGAATGGACACATAATGGCATCTCTTGATAGTGAGATCCTGATAAGTCGTCAGCAGTCTGAAATGTTCTGGTCAGCTGCATATTTTCGGAGAACAAACAAGAGGATCCACATTGGTTATTTTCACCTTTTACACACAAAAAAACAAACAAACAAACAAACAAAGGACTGTAGCAATGAGGCAAATGCTAGCGTAAGTCTACTTAATGTCTTTCCAAGTTTCATTATGATTAAACCCATCGGATCAGTTTTAGAATTAAAAAAAAAATTCAGTTTATTCCATTTTAATCCAATCTTGGTATCAACAGTATATTGTGGCACAGACTAAAGATAGCGAGCAGTTCCAGGCAAGCAGCAGAACAAAGATCACTCCATGCAAGAAAAAGTAAAAATGTGCATCTAAAAAAGGTCCTATTGTGATAAAACAAGCCTACAAAAACATGACATGCTATGAAAACTAGACATACCAGGTGATGAGTCAACAGTATTCTGGAATGAGCGGCAAAGCTCCAAAGCAGCAGAGCACAAAGGCACTTTAAACCAAAGAAACAACTATTGTTATCTTTCAGGAAAACGGCTGCATTAGTCATAAAAAAAATAAAGATTTTTCATGGAGAATGAAATTTACAAGTACATGGAAAAATAAATTGTCACAAGAAGCGCTCCGTTTTATTCCCCAATGCAAACACAACTGTAGTACAGGGCTGGTTGGAGAAACACCACTGAACAACATCTTTTCAAAATAGTTTAATCTCACTGGCATTATCTCAGAGTTACACAATATCTTCACTCTAGTCACCAACCAACGAAATACCTTAATGAACACCAACCAAAGGTATGAAAAATAATGTCAAGTAGGGTTTTTTCCAGTGTATTGTAATCCTGGCGGGCCACCAGGCTTTACTTAACCCCCCCTCACCAGGCTAAATGTAGCTTGTTTATGACAGCAAAGACTGATTAAACTAGGTTTATAGCTGAAGCATTGAACTGAGGACGATGAAGTTCACACCAGTTACGCTGTCCATACACCAGCGTGTTGGCATCACACTACTTTTCTCAAATTATGATGTATACTCATGCAGGCCTAAAAATTTGTAACTTAACGTTTTCCAACACAAAAACACAAAAACACACCTATCATCAGATGTAGCATGATCTGGCAGAGCAGGGGGAAATTCTACCAGATACTTCTAAGATGATATTTAAAGATAAAAAATTTGTACGAACAAGCCTATTCTTAAAATAGGCTTCACATGTCTCTGTAGTAAATACTGTTCCCTCCACACCTTCTGTGTTTCCCTGAGCTTGATCCCAAACTAAAAGCGAGTCTTCTTGCTCCACCACCGTGCACACTAAAGAGTTTTGTTGCAGCTGTAACCTGTAAACTCCATGCTGACAACAGTGTAAATTAAGAAACAAAATGCAGAGACTTTGAGTGCATTTTTTTTTTTCATTTTTAAGCCAACTATATTGTAGATAATCTTTCATCTCTCTGCTGTAAGTCAAACTTCGCTTAAATCGGCCGGGATTTTCTGCTGTTGCCACAAGTGAGTCAGAAAATTGGTGGGTTGCTTTTGAAAAGTTCAAACAGCATCTGAAGCTGAGACACATCGGCGGTATAAGAGTTAGTTCATGTGTTGTTCACACCCAGCTTGTGGTACATGGACCACAGTCTCATCGTGTCAACGGGTCACCTAATCAAGATCCGAAAGCAGAAGGGATTATGGCAAGCAGATGTTTCTCTGAGAGACAAATCTTTCTCTGGGTGTGTTAGCGGTGCGGTGTGCCATTTGGTGCTGTTGGGGGAAATACAAGTAGGAGTTTGAACATCAGCAATCTGCAGGGGGGAGGAGGACTGAGTTTCTCATGCATGGAAAAAATAAACAGAAAGGAAAAGAAAGGAAACAGGTGAACAGCAGATCTTGCCTAACCCAGTTCAAATCCAGGTCTTGGGTGTGCCTTGTGCGACAGGTTAAGCACGGTTTCATCCCAGATTCTCCCACTGGCAGCAGGGGTGTGTTGAGGCTTGCATTTAGCACAGTTTAGCACAATGTTTTCAGCTTAGCTCTTCCATCGCTCTCTCTCCATCTCTCTCGATATACACTTTTAAAGCTCTGCACACCAGTGGCCACAAGTATGTGAAGTGAAATTAAAGGGCCTTTAGCTGCTTTTCTCAACCAAAGTCAAGCTTCATTCTAAAGGGTCACCACCGGGGGTTCTTTTCAGAGAGCACTGGCTACAGAACACACCTGAGGGCAGCTGCCTTCAGGCTGCATTTGTTGGCAGATAAACAGTATTTGCTGATAATCAGGATCAGGTTGTTTGCAGGTGACCTTTGACTCACATTTCCAACTCAAGCCATTTCAACAGCCTTCCACTATAAAAAGCTGTTAAACATCAGGGTCATTGTGAAATTCTGGATGGGGTGGGAACTGAATTGTCATTTGTGGAGTGTGTGTGTGTGTGTGTGTGTGTGTGTGTGTGTTGCCTTGCAATTTTCTAAAGACAAATTTAAGCCAGATTCTATACTTCAGTGTTATGCGACATCATTCACCTAATGGGGGGTTGATGTGCCTCTGAGGTCAGTTGGTGAGTAGGTGTGAAGTAGGGAATTGATGCTAGCTGCCCTCCTTTGTACTCAACAATGGTGCTAGTTGAATAACGCTGGTTTAATTTATGTTAGCACACATTTTGCATAATGTTTGATCTCATAATGTACAGTGCAGATTTGTGTAGTAGCCGTTTTAAATGTTTGCAAAATTGTGTCTATATTCCGCTAATGTGAAAAATAAATTTTTGCAATTGCAGTGTTTCCATTAAATAAGAAACACAATTAAAATCACATGTAAATATGTTTGTTCACACAATAAGTCATTAAAAACATGCAGCACCATCATCCTCCTACCATTTCCTGTTGAATTATTCTTCATGGTATGTGCAGGTTGTTGATTATGTGACTAGTGGGATGCAAAATGTGTTTCCATTGCAGTTTTGCAAAATAAGACAATTTCAAAAATACTACCTGATCCTAGTGCTAAAGCTTTTGATCCAAAAAAATGGCGTGTTTTAATTACGTGAATTTATCTTTAAAATAGAGTTGCACAATAACATTGTCAATGGAAATGACAATATTATTGTGCAAACTTATGTTTGCACAATAATGCCGATTGTGCATTTCTAAACACAATCAGCAATGTTTAAAAATGCACCAATCAGCTGCCTGAAAAAACTGTTCAAATGTCTCTGGAGTAAATACTGTTCCCTCCACAGCTGTGTTTCCCCGAGCTTGATCCCAAACTAAAAGCGAGTCTTCTTGCTCCACCACCCTCCACACTAAAGAGTTTTGTTGCAGCTGTAAACTGTAAACTCAAAAGTATCGGTCGCATACTGTTTGGAATAAGGTTTGACTTTGTGGCTGAACAGTTCGTGGGTCAGGGTTGGTCAAGGTGAGAAACAGATTTGTGCAACAGACTCAAGTTATTTTTATTATTACTTCATGCAGATTCTGTTCATATCTTTTATTTAAAAATTCAAACTGCCCAAGGTTCACCTTTCCAGAACCTCAAACAATATAGAACAGAAAAGCTCAAAAAGAAAGCTTGAATGAAAGAGAGCTCAAGAAGAAGGAAAGAAACCACAAAAGAAAGAAAAAAAAGCTCAAAAGAAAAAAAGAAGGAAGGAAAAAGAAAGAATGATGGACAACAATAATGGACTGAAGGAAGACACAAGGAAGGAAGAAAAGAAGAAAATGGAAAAAAGGAATAACACAAGGACAAGAGACAAAGCAAAAAATAGAAGGAAAATGAAGGAAGTGTACAAGTAGGGAATGAATAAAGGAAGGATACAAGTAGGGAGAAAAAGGAGGAAGGATACAAAATTTGCTTTAGTCAGTGGGAGGTAGTGAAATCAAATTCTACACTCGTTCATATCAGCAAGGAATACCTTATGATAAAACTCTAAAAAGATAACCCTCCATGTGTTGTTCTTCACACTGTGGTTTTTATGACCACTTTCTGGACAGCTATATAGAAAAAAATAGCGAAAAAAATAGCAACCAGTAACACAATGCACTTGAATCACATAAATATCATCGCGTTGCTCTGACAGACAAAACCAAATGTGAAGTCGACATCAACAAAGAGGCTGAAATTCCTGGGACAAACTTTCAGCAAGGCTGCACTGCTGTGAGAGCCCCATCCCCCACGTTCTCTGCTCAAACTTTGTCCTGGCGGTGAATGCTCTTTCTGAACATGAGACACTGCCCCTCACTTCTGCTCCCCTTTCTTCCTACCTACTTTGTTGTCAGCCTTTTTGCCATTTACGTGCTTGTTTGCCAACACTAAAGCAATGCAGATTCCCTCCCCTCCGCTGTGGATTTTCACACTGCTAGGTTTTACAACCCACACCCCCCTTGGCTATTTTTTTTTTTTTCGCAAGTTTTTGAGCTAGAAGTTAAGGCCAGAGAAGGGGCTGGCTATGCTGGATAAAAGGAGCCTGTGTTTCCTTGCCCTGATGGGCCTTCCTCCACTGTCCAGAAACCACAAGGCTGAGCTTTCTCCTGTGCTGGCCGTGGGAGGAGCCTGAGAACAGGAGCTATGCAAGCAAATGTCTGCTGACGATGCCAGGTAGCTGTAGTAAGGGTTAACAGATCACAGAGCAATGCTCTCTTATCTGATTTGGCCTACTTTGTGCGCCATCCTCACAAATATTCTGTCATACAACATATTTCTATCACAAATAATAAAAAAAAAAAACAAAGGAAAGAACATAGGTTTGCTTTCTATGAGTTATTGAGCAAAATTCCATTAAACAGCAGACTCAGTCAAGAGCACTATGGCAGTTTGAGTAATGAAACTTCTGAAATTAGTGAATTTGCCAATGTTAATATTATAGCTATTTAGTGAAGTATTGTATAAAAGGTTCAAAACTCCTAACTGTGCCAGTCCAACATTCCTCGAAAAGTACTCATGTCTCCATGATGATGGTGGAAGAGGAATATCAACGTTGCACTCTGAGCACATTTACATATAAAACACAACAATAAACTTGTGACCAATCACACAACACTTCGCACAGAGCTTTGTTGGAATAGTCCGACCGTCGCCTGGTGTTTGCCAGGCGGACGGCTGAGTCTATGTCAATGAGAACTGATATTGGCACTTCGCATAAAGACTGTTGGGTCCTTTACGGTTACAGGGAAGGGCCTGGTCTTCAACTTGTCAATCACACATTTGAATTGGTTTTATTGGCTTTAAGTATCACATAATTGTGAAGTGGACAAAAAATGGCTGCACTCAATTTAATTCATCAAAGTAAAGGAGGCTGAATGCAAATGGGTTTCAGGTCTGTAATTGTAAAACACTTTGAAGCCCACTCCACAATTTTGTCCTGGTTTGTGTTGGTCTGTCACATAAATTCCCAATATAATGCATTGGGTTCGTGTTTGCAGCATGACAAAACGTAAGCAAGTTTGAATAATTTGGCAAGCAGCTGTATCCTCTTCTACTAAATAAAAGAATGCTATGCAATCTTTCAGTAGAGAGATGACTACTACTCTCCCACCAACCCACAGCTCCTCAATGAATGAACAGACATATGAGGCAGCGTGGATGAACAACAGAGCCTCTCAGAGAGCCATCTTGTTCTTGCCAAACTGCAGTCTGCTTGACAACAAGACTGCTGTCATTCCCCCTTTTGCAGCTATGCATTTCTGTCTGCTACATGTGCAGAGTTCTCATCAGGCCAAATTCAAAAACAGTTCCAGCACAAAAACAGTAAGGGTTGAGACGAATGATCGCGACCAGTTGATTATTGAAATAATCAACTAATTCAGTTTATTAATCGTTAACTAAAGTATGCAGATTCAAAAAAGTTACTTACTGTAAAAACACCACACTCAAAGCAATACCTCTAAATTGTACAATTATATACACTTTGTGTTTAATGCAAAAAAAAACATGTCTGTAAATATGTTTTACCCAAAACTCCTCAAATGTCATAGTTTTAATTTCACCTGATTCAAATTCTGTTAAAAAAAAATCTCTCAAGCACCTTTTGCTATCCATTCATTAATAGGTTAATCCAAAAAATAATCAACAGACTAGTTCAACACTGAAGTTAAATCAAGAAGCTTTTCACATATTGATGTTGGAAGTATTTTTTCCTGTGTAGATGCATCCTTTGCTACGAACAATTAAGCGTACACTGAAGGAATGCCTCATTGTTCCATCCATCCATTTTCTTTACACCCTTTGCCCTTAGTGGGGTCAGGAGAGGTGCTGATGCCTATCTCCAGCTGACGTTCCGGGGGAGAGGCGGGGTTCACCCTGGACAGGTCGCCAGTCTGTCGCAGTGCTACATTGTTGCAATAAAATATTTATTTTCTTATTTAAAAGAGGAATTGAGTTATTTGCATCTTTCTATGTATTTCTAATGTTGTATGAAAAAGACTTGAATGAAAAATCTGCAGAATGTGCCAATTTTGTTTTCATCCGATTAATAAATAACTAAAGTAATCATTAGCTGCAGTCCTAAAAACAAAACAAAACAAAAAAGTCATTAAAGATTGTTTTCATGTTGCCTGAACATCACGCCGAGCCGTTCTCTTATAAATCAAACTTAAATCTGTCACAGTCCATTAGCATCGGTCTTGGCAGTAACACATGGTGGATGAGATTATAAAACGTCCGTCTCAGCGGTGCTCCCAAACTGCATCTGCTGAAACGGTTATTGTTGTGGCTACAGGAGGATTTAGGACACCTAGAGAGAGGAAGAAATAATCCATCTAAAAACACAATTAGCAGCCGCCAAACTCAGCATTTGCACTTCTCCATAAATCAGGAACGGAATTGAATATTTAATCCTTGTGGCTGACTCCACTTTGATAGTATCCTCCTCTCGGCAGGAAACGACAGGAAACAAGTGCTGATATAGTGGCTTCCTTATTACTTCCCATTTGTCTACTGAATTACCCCTGCTGCAAATTGGAGAGTTACAACAGGAAAGCAAAGGAACGTTGTTTAAATCTGGGCACACCAATAAATAAAGTTGGTGTACAGGCTAGTCTCAGGTTAAAAAAAAACTGAAACAAAGGAAAGTGCTACTCCATTTCACCACTAACTTCTAGATGTGAAGCAGAAATTAAAGCCAAGAAACCAAAACGTGCCCTGGAAAGGGACACAAAGCTGGAAGCAATAAGAGGCCTTAAGAGAAGGGGATTTTAGCACCAAAGCCATGTGGCAGCTGTCACCGACCCAAAGCCACACGCAAGTAGAGTAATCAAGACATGCAGCCTGCTGTGGAACAAACAGCAGGCTTATCTCAGAGTAAATAAAATAGGGCGAGGGGATTGCAACAGTGACCCCGGCGGGACAACTGCTGATACTCACGTCTATTACGAAGAACTCCTGGGAGTCGTCCAGTCCCTGCACACGGACCTGGAGGCCCAGCCCGTGACTTTTGCTCCCGCCGACCATGTTGCCGCTGAGGCTTTGGCCGGGCTCCAAGGTGCTGATACCGGCGTTGAACTGGGCTCCCAGCCTTGTGCCAGGGGTCTGTAGAACCCGATACGAACCCTCTATCTCCCCCATGATTCCTCTGGGCCGCTAACTCCTGTAGATCACAGAAAAAAACAAAAGTTATTGCAAATCATGAAAACAAAAAGCAGGATAAAACTTTTTCAAAGGAGACTTCAGATGAAATGCTGAATGTTTGGATTTGGCTCGTAGTGAAGACTAGCTATAGTCTTTCACGGTTTGGACACATGAGCCGCATTTATAGGCACTTAACAGAAGTATATCGTTGTTCAGCACCCAGCTTTCAAGGTAAGTAAAAGAGCTGTCTGCCACAGAGTCTACTCCAATAAATGTAATTATGTCAGGTCACTTGGAGTTCCTTTTGTTCAATCAGCGATCCTAAACTTTTATTTTGGAAGCAGGTAACTTCTCTCTCTGTAGTCTTGGATGATTTGTACAAGACTTCTAGCGATATATAGGTGTCTCCCAACAAGGAGATATTGCAAATCTACTTGGACAGCCAATGATTTCAAGTTATTTTCTATGATCGACTTCACGGAACGTGTTTCAAGAAACATTTAGACAGACCAAACTTATCTCCTTTAGTGCATTTAAATTTAAACAGTTCTTGAAGCAGATCTTATGACATGTACCTGTTTCCTAGCTTGACATTTTCTTTTAGCTGTTAATTTTTCAGTGTTGTATTTGTTGCTGCAGGACTCCCTTGAAAAAGAAGTTTTAAAATCTCAATGCTTTATTTTTTTTTGGAGCCAGGTGAAATAAAATAATAATAATAATAATAATAATAATAATAATGTGTTGTATTATTTTAAGACCTAGAAGAAAATACCCTATAAGTAATAATATCAACCAGTAGCAGATCACTTATTTTTTCAAGTTATTGATTTATGGTCACTATCTGCCATTATCTATTCTTATTTCATTAAAGTTAACAGGCCCAATTGATGCTGATTGGTGGAAACAGTTCAAATGTTCATGTTCTTCATCCCAACATAACATTAAGGAAGTCATTGTGGCTCATCAAATAGATCAAGGCTGGATAAGAAAAAAGGCCATTCAAATGCAGATCAAACCACTAGCAGCTAGTCTACCCACTGATATAATTGGTCAAATTAATTGATATGCCTAACATAGGGCTTTCACTTGAGTTTAAACAAATAAAATGTTGCCTAGTCCTCTTAACATAAAATGCAGTTTCCTTCGTTATTTTCAGATATAATTATGTTTTCAATAAATGATTGAAGCAAGTATCAAAGGCACTTTTAATGAGTGCATTTCCGATTTTATTTAACGCAATAACTAATATCGATATTTATTGAATAAATTATTGGGTACTTTTAGCCCTTGCTACCAAAACGAGTATCGGAACCGAAATAAATAAAAAAAGGGTAAACAACACACAATGACAGTATACCTGAGATTTGAGCATGTTTACGACTACTTTTCACTGCAGTTAGCGAAAGTATCTAGCAACACGGACAAATAAACTGAGCAGTTTAGGTAAATACAAAATGGAAATAGGCAGAGATGAAATGACACCGACTGGGTACTAAAGTGGGACAAGAATTAGCGAAATGACCAGAAACCAACACACATCTGAGACAGTCAAAGAGACGTAGATGTGGTGCAGGAGGTTCAAGCTCTGCAGAAACCACTGCCTGAAAAAGAGAAAGAAACTTCGGCGTGCAGCGTTAAAGACGCTGTGAGTGTGGGTGGGTTTTTTTCGATGTTTATTTTGAGTGTTGGACCCAAATAGGTCAGGAAGATACAAATGTTGCTAAATTGTGAAACGGAGGAATTACAACAAACGGCGCAGAAGACGTCAAGAAAATGCACGAGCTCTGTTTTGTTCCCTTTTTAATTCGTTTTGAAAGAAGTTTGATACACTTCAATACAAAAACACCGAAAGAGTAGGAACGCGAAGTTAAATCCTGAAGTTTACGGTTACGGATACCTATCCTAAATAAAGCTCATACGTGATAAAAACAAAGTATAAACGGCGGTATTGAACTTACCGTATTTTGCTGGAAATTATACAAAACGTTAAAACTTCGCAACACGGAGAAGGACACGGCTCCTGTCCATGGTCGGCGTCGCCTAAACCAGTGTGCGCTCACACTCCTCTGTCATTGGCTGAAAACGTCGCGTTCGTGTTGTCATTGGCTCAAATGTGGCCGAGGATTTGTGGGCTTTGGGACGAAGATTTACCTTCCTTCACTTTAAATAGCTTGCAAGGATGGAGAAGATGAGAAATATGTCGGAGGGAAAAGCACTTTGTATTTCCTTCGAGGGTCTAAAATAAACTTTCGAAATGTTTACGGCGGTGATTTGGCTTTCTTACCGGAGCGGTCAACCCTGATAGAAAATAAAATGGTTGTTCTTCTGAGTACTTAGAACGCTAAAATCTCTCACTCCTTAAGTTTGTGTTAGTTTGATATAAATTATTCTGTATACAGGTGTATTTATCTATCAGTAATGTTCAATTAGGCTATGTCTCGTTTAACCAAAGTCCAAAGTCTTCTAGTAGCTTTCAGATGAAGAAAAAAAAAAAGATTAACATCTGAGAGTAATGCAAAGGTGTTTCTCACATTGTGGTAGAGCTCCCCCTACTGGCCTTTATAAGACAAATAAAGGTTTTAGCGTTTATTCCAGATGTTAAATTTGATAAATTCGCAGCAATCTAGTGTATGCAAGCAAAGGCCTTTTTTGTTATTTTAGTCTTCGTATAAATTACATTTCTTTAATTAGATAGCCATACAAACTTTATCTCTAAAGTTAGACTTAAAACTGTTCTTTTACTTTTACAGCACTTCTAGCCTGAGCAGACTTTTGTTTGTACAGATCAGTGAGAATGAACTCAATATTTGTGACAGCAGACTATTCTCGGTGAAGAAATGTGAAGCACCATTTGATACTCTTAAATCTCTGATACTTTTCACATAAAAAAAAATCTTATTTTAACTCCTGAGCACCAAAAAATATCTTTGTCATGTTTGAATAACATTTTACAAAATGTTGTGGTTGAATTTGTGTGTGTGTGTGTGTGTGTGTGTGTGTGTGTGTGTGTGTGTGTGTGTGTATATATATATATATATATATATTATATATATATATATATATATATATATATATTATATATATATATATATATATGAGATGTCTGATGTTGTTCCTTGGGATCTGTTTTTATCCACTGCTCCAGTTTGGGGTGTGGTGTTATATAATATATATATATATATATATATATATATATATATATATATATATATATATATATATATATATATATATATACATAAATAAAAATTCCCTTCTCACCCTCTGCAGGTGGTCTCTCTCTCTTTCATCCTCTGAGCTCGGGTCCTCTACCAGAGGCCTGGGAGCTTGAGGGTTCTGCGCAGTATCTTGGCTGTGCCTAGTACTGCACATTTCTGGACTGAGATGTCTGATGTTGTTCCTGGGATCTGTTTTAGCCACTGCTCCAGTTTGGGGGTGACTGCCCCGAGGGCCCCGATGACCACAGGCACCACTGTGGTCTTCACCTTCCAGTTCTTTTCCAGTTCCTCCCTGAGGCCCTGGTATTTCTCCAGTTTCTCATGCTCCTTTTTCCTGATGTTGTAGTCACTTGGTATCGCTACATCCACCACAACGGCTTTCCTCTGTTCTTTATCCACCACCACAATGTCCGGTTGGTTCGCCATTACCATCTTGTCTGTCTGGATCTGGAAGTCCCACAGGATCTTAGCTCGGTCATTCTCCACCACCTTTGGGGGTGTTTCCCACTTCGATCTCGGGGCTTCCAGTCCATATTCTGCACAGATGTTCCTGTACACTATGCCCGCCACCTGGTTATGTCGTTCCATGTACGCCTTCCCTGCCAGCATCTTGCACCCTGCTGTTATGTGCTGGACTGTCTCAGGGGCCTCCTTGCACAACCTACACCTTGGGTCTTGTCTGGTGTGGTAGATCTGAGCCTCTATTGCTCTGGTGTTTAGGGCCTGTTCCTGTGCAGCCAGGATGAGAGCCTCTGTGCTGTCCTTGAGTCCAGCTTTGTCCAGCCATTGGTAGGATTTCCTGATATCAGCCACTTCAGTTATTTGTCGGTGGTACATCCCATGTAGGGGCTTGTTCTCCCATGATGGAACCTCTAGCCCCTCATCCTGTGTTCCCCATTGCCTGAGACATTCCCTGAGCATATCGTCCGTTGAGGCTTTGTCCTTGATGTATTTATGGATCTTGGATGTTTCATCCTGGACAGTGGCTCTCACACTCGCTAGTCCTCTGCCTCCTTCCTTACGGCTCGTGTACAGTCTCAGGGTGCTGGATTTGGGGTGGAACCCTCCATGCATGGTTAGTAACTTCCGAGTCTTAACATCCATGGCCTTTATCTCTTCCATTGGCCAGCTAATTATTCCGGCAGGGTATCTGATTACTGGTAAGGCATAGCTGTTTATTGCACGGATCTTGTTCTTGCCATTGAGCTGGCTTCTCAGGACTTGCCTTATTCGTTGGAGGTATTTGGCTGTGGCTCCCTTCCTTGTGACCTCATCGAGGTTGCCATTTGTTTGTGGTATTCCCAGGTACTTGTAACTGTGCTCTATGTCTGCTATTGTTCCTTCTGGGAGTGAGACCCCTTCTGTGCGGACGACCTTCCCTCTCTTTGTAACCATCCGACCACATTTTTCTAGTCCGAATGACATCCCAATGTCAGTGCTGTATATCCTGGTGGTGTGGATCAGTGAGTCGATGTCTCGCTCACTCTTAGCGTACAGCTTGATGTCATCCATGTAGAGGAGGTGACTGATTGTGGCCCCATTCTTCAGTCGGTATCCGTAGCCAGTCTTGTTGATGATTTGACTGAGGGGGTTCAGGCCTATGCAGAACAGCAGTGGGGACAGAGCATCTCCTTGGTATATGCCACATTTGATGGACACTTGTGCAAGTGGTTTGCAGTTGGCTTCAAGGGTGGTTTTCCACAGCCCCATCGAGTTTGCAATGAAGGCTCTTAGAGTCCTATTGATGTTGTACATCTCTAAGCATTCATTGATCCAAGTGTGTGGCATTGAGTCATAGGCTTTCTTGTAATCTATCCAAGCGGTGCACAGGTTGGTGTGTCGGGTTTTGCAGTCTCGGGCGACTGTGTGTATATATATTATATATTATATATATAAGTATATATATATATATATATATATATATATATATATATATATATATATATATATATATATATATATATATATATATATATATATTATAAAAAAATAGACCATTATATGTTGTAACTGTGACGCAAGGAGGCGCTGTTTCCTCTGAACATTCTATTTTTGCAAATATTATCCACCACCTACATGTGAAGTATTAAAATGGTCTACAGATCTATGTAAAAATAGATTAGGTTCCTTTTTTTAACCTCAGTTATGTGTAGCTGTGTCTCTTTGGTTTATAAAAACCTTAGATTCTCAGATCCCTCAATATGAGTGTCAGTTTTCCAGTGCAGGGGACAGTCAATGTATAGAGGAGAAACAGCGCCCCCTAAAGCCACAATGCATGATGGTCGAAGAAATAGTTTGTAGACTGATCTACTGACCCATTCAACAAACTAGAAAATTATTGAAAAGTCAATTTATTTCAGTCTCTCTATTACCAAGTGAAACACGTTATAATGGCTAATTAGACAAAAACATATGTTTAATGCCTATATTTCTCTCAATTATGACAATTTTCTGCTAACTGAAAATACAACATTTATGATTAGATTACGTCAGGCCATTGTAAACAATATTTTTTTAAAAACAGAAATGTGTGCTTAGTGAAAACTATACTTAATACCTGCACAAAGGTTGTTATTTTCAAAGGGTATTTTTAATCTGACAAACGAGACTCATTGGGACGTACATACTAATTTATTGTAAATGTCTGTATGTGGTCCATCTAAACCTTTAAAACTATGGTGTTATCTTTAATTCTGAAACGTCCTTGCAACATCTCATAAATGAATTAGCATTTCAATGACCTTTTTCAGTTAAAAAAAACATTTCTAAACTTTGAAATGCAATGATAATTTTGTGCTTTTGTTTCCTCTCATCTTTATTATCTCAACAGCCTTCTTATGTGTTTGAATGAGAATCATCTCAACCATCTCCAGTCAGCGCTGCAGCAAACCTGACACACAAAGGAGACAGCAGCTGTTTTAATTTCTCTACATTAACTGTTCATATTATTTTAGAATTTATTTTCAAATTTTGGACCTTTTCTAGAGCTGTGCTTGGTCAAGCTCCAGCCTATGTCTGGAACATTTTAGAACCCTACAGTTCTTCTGGCAGTCTGAGATCTTCTGGTCAAAGGGTGTTAATGCTTCCAGGAAGACGGGGGATTACTGCTTTGGAGCGCTGACCCCTCGGGTTGTGGAATGTGTTGCCTCCATCTCTGCACCGTGACAATTCTGAAACGGCTGAAGACCCGTTTATTCAGACTGGCTTGTAACTAGTTTACTGCCGAATGATTTTTCTTCCTGTATAATATGAAATTTGTTTAGTTTTCTGTGCTTTTATTTTGTTCCTGATTTTATTGTAAAACACTTTGTGGTTTCTCAATCTGTGACAGGTGCTGTAATATATTTATTTACTTACGCCTCTCTAAGAGAGTTTTCCTTTATACATCTTACATATGTTATAGACAATTGAGCTCAATTACATATACTTTGATGACCAAAATAATAGATTAAACATAATAAATATTATTGTTGTGGAGTTCATATGTATAGTTATTTGATTAATTCAAATCAAAAAAGGGGTTTTGAAATAAAATTTTATTTATTTTCTCAATACAATTTTTGATTATATATAACTATATTATTAATATATATGATTAAGTAAAGATGATTATGATTGGTATGACTATATATATGATTAATTAAAGATCCTGCAATTGACATGTTTAATATTTTTAAGTAAGTTCCAATTCTATTATCTAAAATTTTTTGATGCCAAGAACCTGTTGCTTTTTACATTTGAAATATGAAAAAAAATTTAATCAAATGCAACTTATCAGTTTGTGTCTATAAAGCAAAATAAAGCAATGGATCACATTTGATTTTCCCATTTTGTCATTTTAAATAAAAATCAAATAATTAGTTGGGGTTTTTTTTTAATCTATGGTTTCTTATGAAAAAAAAATCCAAATTACGGAACCGAACGATGGATCCATAATTCCATAGTTACGGATCCAACAAAAGCTTACGGATGGTTGTGTTATGTTGTATAAATAAACATAGCACCAGGTCAGACTGCATTGGCAAGATTTGTCCTCCCTGACGAAGACTTTAAAGGGGCTCTGAAGCACACAAAGAAATAGAAAACCTTGAGCGTTGTAGGCAGAGGGAAAGGTCAAAGTAACTTAAAGAGGCGGATAAAAGAAATGTTGTGTTTACTTCCTTTTTAATCAGACGATAATAAGCAGTGCCATCAGCTCGGAATTGGCTGAAACCTGTGCAGAAGAAGCATGCCCAGAGGTCACCTCTGTTGTTAAAACCTGACAAACAATATCTAAAATATGTGGCAGTAGAAGAGGACAGGAGAGCAGTACAGAAGATATGGATACATTATTAATGCTGAGAAAAAGTTCAACATTTTTTATCCTTTATTCAAGAAATTGAAACTCATTCATTATGTCGGCTGCTTGTAGAGAAAGTGAAGTATTTCAAAGCCTTTATTTCTTTTATCTATGGTGATTATGGATTACATGTAATGGAAATTTACCATATAATTTTCTCAGAAATTTTGGATATTGTGAAAAAGTTAAATATTGTAAACTGGTGTCACACTCTGTTGCCTCAGTCAAAAACACCTGCAAAGGTTTCCTTTGTCTTTAAAAAGTGTTTCAGTCTGGGTCAGTAAATTCCACAACCATGAGGAAAAATGCTGCCTCCCCAGTGAGAGTAAGTCACAAAGGTCATTCATTGCCATATCCAAGCACGCCCATAGAAAATTAAATGGCAAGAGAGATTGTGGTGTGAAATGTTGCACCAGGGACAGGGATAACCACAGCCTTGTGAGAAGTGCCAAGCAAAATCCATTTAAACATCAAGAGCCACTACACACTGACAAATCACATTTCTCATGCCATGGCTCTCCTGAAAGAGACACTGGAGTGTTGCTCAGTGGTCCAAAGTCTTCTTTCTGAAAGTAAAGTTTGATTTTGATTTGGAAGTCAAGGTTCCAGAGTCTGGAGAGGCTCAGAATCAATGTTGCTTGAAGTCCAGAGTGAAGTTTCCTCTGTCAGAGATGAGTTGGAGTGTCGTGTCTCTGTGTTTGCTGAAGTCCACAGTCAGTGCAGCCATCTTGCAGACCATTTTAGAACACTTCTTTATTCTGACAAATGCTATAGCAATGCTGAATTCACTTCCCAGCAGGACATGGTACATGCCGACATTACCAAAGGTACCAAGAGCTGCTTCAATGACCTTGATCTTACTGTACTTGACTGGCCAGAAACAGACCTGTCCAGAACACCACAGAGGTCCTGACGATGGTCTAGAGGAGATGAGAAGCCAGTTCAACATGGTCATGTGCTTTATGGACCATAAAAGACCAATAGCAAAGTTCCTGTAGCTGTATTGTGGGGTTGCTTTTACCCAGTGAAGTCATTCCCGTTCCCTTACCAGTTTGGACACTGGCATGGTGTTTGTCACTGATCCTGTGTAAGGATGTTAAGATATGAAGAGAAAGGTTTCTACTTTGGGACCTCAGGATCTTTGATTCTGGCTGATTAGGTTCTTCTCATTGACATTTTTGACCCATTAACTTTACCATGCAGCAGACCATGTCTAGCTACTTAGGGTGAAGCAGCTAGAATAGGAATTAGCTTCTCTACATCTGAAACCATGTTTCTCAACTGAAAAAATGAGAGCTGTTCCCTCCAGTTTGGGTGTCTTTCTGCCTGTTGTCTTTTTCTTTGCTGTTGTTTTTCTGAGAACCTTGGTGGTTTTTGGATGCAGACCCTAGAGCTTGAATGTTAGAAAAGCTAATTCTGTGTGAACTTTTTCCGAGTGTTATGTTTGTTTCCCTCCCTTCTAACATGACAGCTCAGTTTGTTGATTAGGGTCTGGATTTGTAAGTGTAAAAAATACTTATCATGGTACCCTCCTCTTGCTCTGCCAAATCCTTAAATAACCACAATTATAGACACTCATTTAAGGTTTTAGATCTGCTACTTTATTCAGATGGTCATGGAGTGAAGTCCCAGCATGGACTGGACGTGCCAGGTTAGCAGCAGAGCTGTGTGTCTGTTTGAGATGCAGGTCCCTGTCCCTGTTTTTAACCAACCCCTGCCTTTGTCTTGTCATCTTTAAAAATGATCAAACACTTCATCTCTCACTAAGCTGTCTGGCAGTGTACTCGCATACTTTTTCTATCCTCGTTTTTATTTCTGACAAAACGTTTCACTCATATTTCCTAGTTTTAGTTTTCGAATATCTAAATGTTCTTATTATCAAAACAAAGACGGCCACTAGAGAGTGTATTGATAGAGTCAAGTTCGATTGGGTTGGCCGTTTTCAGACTATCTTTTGATCTTTAGTCATTATCGTCAGTGAGTTCAGGACCTCCTCACAGTGTTTGTATTTAATCAGGTTAGTTGTGATACATTGTTCTGTAATAACATGAGGCAAATGTTCCTTTATGTATTGTACAGATTACAACTTAATACGGAGTGAAAGTGGTGGAAGTAATAAGTATGTTGTTGCTCATTTATATTATTCTCTGTTTACCACATCATGATATCAATATGAACATGAATATTATCCATGTGCCTCAGTGCTAAAAAACAAATCCCACTTGCCTTCCCATGATTGAACAACTGATAGTAGTTTCAGACAGCATACTGCAATACAGAAGAAAAAAACTTTTTAAAAAATCCAGTAAAGATTGCAGTAAGAAAGTATTCCTACACTATAAGCGATTTCACATTTTGTCATGTTACCACCATTATATTATTTATATTATTTTTTTAAGTTAACTGTATGACTGTGACTGCATGACCCAGCAATCGTAGCCCCATAAATAAAAATATTGCTCTTGAAAAACATTCCAATTTGTAACATGCTTAAAGAAGTGATTTGTATCGCTAATCTTCACATAGTCAGCAACACACACAGTGGAGAAAATAGCAAAAATAACAATCCTGACAATGTGGATTTTTTTTAAACATTATTAACTGGAATTTATCATGTCAGCGATAAATCAAAATTCTTATCATGAAAAGAAATTAATTGCAATAAATTTATCATATTTATTGTATCATGGTAAATGATACAATAAATGTCTATTACCCCTAAGAAAAGGTTATTTCTGAAACCTTTTCTTAAACATGTTTTTAATTTTGCTTGCTCTAGTGCACTGAGCAGCCAAATTTCAGTTTCAGTTTCTTAACTTATTCTGTCCGTTTCATTAGCTCCAAAAGTCTTCTGTGGTCATCCAGATGTTACTTTGAATACTTTCTGTTCTGATTCACAAGAGAAAACGCTGCTGCAGTTTCTTTCTTGTGAACGGTCTACCATTATTTGATCTGCTGCATCTGTTTTTTCAAAATAAATTTGAACTCAAATTGTTTTCCGTACCCCTTGTGTAGTTTAGGCTAGTGCTTTTATTCCAAGCTGGAAGCATTTTAATATGATTTTAATACAATCTCAGGTTGGAAGGAGCAGTTAGCTTCATTTTCATACCATTTGGCAGCTGCTGATAAAACCCTGTGGTAGTTGGATACCATAACAAACGTTTATAGAAAAAAATTTATTACTTTGAATTCTAAAAGATGCAACTATAAACTTACCAGTAAAAAAACTCAATTGCACATTAAATGTACATGAGAAAAGTAACATCCTGTTTACTG
This sequence comes from Poecilia picta, assembly GCA_033032245.1. Classification (NCBI taxonomy): domain Eukaryota; kingdom Metazoa; phylum Chordata; class Actinopteri; order Cyprinodontiformes; family Poeciliidae; genus Poecilia; species Poecilia picta. The sequence goes on along the minus strand of CM065356.1, from coordinate 5,116,429 downwards.
TGAGGCATGATGGGAAATTCCAGACGAGTTGGAAAAGGTGACTTCACTGATGCAGAGCAGAACCAAAGAGCAGAGAGAGAAAGAGGAAGTTCACAACATCTCCTCCAGTGATCAAAATGGTCAAGGATCGTATCCATATTCCAACATCTCTCTGTCCAGCTTCCAACTACACAACCAGACAGATATTTATAGAGGAGTGGCAGAAACAAATGAGGTGGAGTAGCAATGCTCGCCGGTAACTGAGCATGTAACAGGACATGTCTCTGTAGAACGTCATCTCTGCTACCCAGAAAATTAGCTAACTTCAGTCAGGGGTATCTTCAAATTTTCTGCAAGACAAACTATTACTACTCCATGGATGATATGAGTCATCACAAAATTTCATTTGCATTTGTAATAAATGAAGTATTTGTTGACTTTGAATTTGAAACTTCTAATTAGTGATAAATGAATGCCTGTTTCCTTGAGCCATATCTCTGATGGGAGATATAAATTTTAATTTATTATTATTATTATTATTATTATTGTTATTATTATTATTATTATTATTATTATTATTTTATAATATTGAATTAAATTTTCTTTTGGAATCAATAAAATATTTTTGAATCGGAACCATTGAAATTACATATATTTCTCTGGTTGAATGTAAATATTGATAAGTAAACGCAAATGGTGTGGCAATCTTGCCAGGTCCCTCCTGAAAAAGGTCATATAAATTTTATTATTAAATATATATTAATATTATAATATTATTAATTATATATAATTATATAATAATAATATATTATATGATGAATAATAAATATTATATGATGTTGCATGGTGGCTCACCTCTATCATAGAGATTTCAAAATGGGAAAGACAACAGAACACGGCATAAAGCAAATATGTGTTATTCTACACTATATTCAATAGCTAAAAAAAGTGATAGGACATTATCTTCTGACCTAAAGTGGCCTAAATCTGAATTTAGAGCAACAACAAATTCTCCTAAGCCAATTACAACTGTGACCGAGAGCAGTGGATGAGGACCTAACTTTATCTTACCACTATGTGAAAGAATCAAAAGGAAGGATGGTAAAGGAGCTAAAATAAATTTCAAACTCACCAAAAATTGCAGGTTGGCTTCACCAAGTTTCTATAGCAGCTTGCTAGCTACATCTAACCTGTTTATTTGAGAGGCCTGCCAGGAAACAGACTCTTTCTCACAACATCAAATGTTTGCAGGTTGCCATGCTCCACTGGGTGTTTCACCTGAAACTGTTTTATTTGCTTACATGAGACCAACATGGAGTTTGTCAGCTAAAACCGCCTCAGGTATAACAGCTCAGTATCTTGGAGGTTCTGTGATGCTGTGGGTCTGATTCTCATCTTAACGTCCTGATGTCCTACCCCATCCAATCCATCCATCCATCCATCCATCCATCCATCCATCCATCCATCCATCCATCCATCCTATGACCAAAGACTCTGGAGTCATCTCATTGTTCCAACCCTGTGAAATATTTCAAGAAAAAAAAAGTGCTGTCCTAATGGCAAAAATGGGATTGCGTAATAATCGCCAATAGTTGTGCCACCAGGGATTTTGTAAAAAATAATCCTTGGCATGTTTTTTTCCCCAAAAATAATGTACACAAAATAAGAAGTTGTACTGAGTGTACCAAAGAACCAAACAGAATCAGTTTAGTAATCAATTTATGTGAGATTATTAATTACTTACAATCTGAGTCAAAGTCATGGACATTTAAGAGTGGAGTTGTTGAAAGTGAATGAGTTCAGTGGTGATGAAGAGACTAACTGGGATGAAGATGACTGTCTGGGTTGATTAGTGACACAAGAAAGAAGAGACCTGCATGGTTTCAGGATGCCTTGATGTCACACGAATAAAAACGGAATGTGTAAAAAAGAAGGAAGTAGTTTACTAAGAGTGTCCTGCCAGGACTCTTAAAGTTTGATGTTGCAATAAGAAAGAGAAGGCTAATATTTAAGCATTTTTGCCGAATGATAAGTATATTTTTAAAATAATGCAAAGAAAAATATTTGAAGTAAAAACTCTGCATTTTTTAGCTGTAATCTTAATTTGTCTCATCTTCATATCCATGCAATTCATTGATAAAAAAGTTATAAACTTTATTTTCTCTGCTTCTTTACTTACTTTATTTGTTTATTTCCTCTGCACTTACTGTACAGTCAATATTATATGTAACTTTAGATGATAGAAAAAGTTAATTTCTTGATTCTATTGTAAGTTAGTTCATTGTCCACTACAAGTGGTGCCTCGCTCTAATATTTAATTTTCTAAGAAAAAAAAAAGTACAACACTAATCACAATGTTTGAGGGGAATGAAAATAAGTTCTTCGTAACCGGACTCTTGGACGTGACGTTTGAGGACATGATTGGTGGCGGAGACCTCTATATATCCGTCAGGCTTCACTCCCACCTTCTCGCCAGTGGAATTTCAGCTCAGCTCCTGCACCTTCAGGGCAGACGAACACATAAAAGAAGTAAGTACTGGCTTGTTTTCAGTCCTACACCTCTGTACTCCCGCATCCGTGACTTCTACTGACCACTAATAAACCACCGCGGTACTTGTCCTTTGGCCAGTTAAGGGGTAAGCTCCATATATTACACTATGTTCTGGCCTGACTCCGTGTCATTTCAACCCTCTCTCAGCTGTGTGCCTACGTGGACTTAGCTCGCTAGTCGAACGTTATGGAAGCTAACGTTAGCTCGCTAGCTAGGCTATAGTTGGATTTATACTTTTATTGAGTGTACTAATGTTGGATAACTCGCATAAAACGTCACGGTCACTGTCTAAATGTAGAGTTAGGATTATTGTAAAGTTTTTAGCTTTTAATTAGCTGACATTCTAATGTCACCAACTGTAAAACAGACAGACTTAACTTGTGTTTTCCAAGTGAGAGTGAGGCATGCTAAGTTAAGGCTACCTATTAGCCGAAGGGCTACGTGTCACAGTCGTACACGCCGCAGTCAAAGTTTTTAGCAAGTTTGCTAACAAGCTGTGGTTTCTGGGTTAATATTCAATTATTCTGTATTTGTCCTTGTGGCTCTCACACCTCTACTCAATTACCCGAGTATCTAACGTTATCTATCGTGTCCTCGTTTGACATTATAGTTTTTGTCAGGCAGTCTATGTTTTATCGGCTAGGCAAGGTTAGCCGATATCAAGGTACCTAGCATTAACTGTGCTGTAAAGTGTCGTTGGCAGCTGTCAGCTAGTTAACATGATATCCTGTTAGCTGCCTTCTTAAGTCTATAAGCTGGGATTTAGACTATAATGTTATCGAGGCTCGAACGTTGGCAGGCTGTAGGAAATATTAATGCAAGTTAACGTGGAGTACAGAGCAACAAGACACTAATAAATACCTGGCGTGTTGCATATATTTTCTCCTTGGCGTCACAATACTGTATTAAGTTTCATAATTACAGAATTATTATTAATTACAAAAATTGGCTAAATTTTCAAATGAGTACATTTCAGAAGTAGAATTAAAAAAAATTCATGTATGAGGGTATACATGGACTGTTTTTTTGGATGCCTATGATTGTGAGTTAATTGATAATCTTCGGTCTACATTAAGCAATGTCAAAGTTTGATTTGAAGTATAGATGAAAATGTTATATTTTAAATTTTCCACCTGTTTGGTGTTCAGAATAATTACACTTTGAAAGCATGAATTGTCTGAATCAGATTTTGCTAGTTCCAGCAAAGCATGTGTTGTCCCATCAACTATTTTTGTTTTTCTGTATTTATTTTAAACTTGAAACTCATCAGTCTATTTTCAAGACAAATGGATCCAATTCATTATCCAATTCATTATTATGTCATGACAACACTGGGTATAGTATAGTATTTTTGTGAATTTTTAAAAAGCTAACTTTAATATATGTTACATTTTTTGTTTTTCTCTCTACTTTCTTTTGGGAGCATAGCCAGTAATTGGTACAAAGATGGAACCCATAATGGTACATAATTGGTAACCTACCAAACTAGAAGACATGTTTTGGCTGCAGAAGCGCAAAGATGTTTCCCATCCCCAATGTTTAGTCAAAAGCTTCACCATGTCACTCAAAACCCAGGAATTACACTGTTGATTAAAAGGGTTCGACTCTTACGATGGTTTATGTTAATGAGCCACTGTAAAAAAAATAAACTAGTGAAACTTCTCACTTGGTTAAGGTCTGTTGGACATTAAAAGCATAGCACACTGCATGTTAAGTAAACTATTGTGCGGTGGTAGAGCACAGCACTGCCCAGTTTACGATTTTTAAAATATTTTTACCTCGAGTCTAATCCACATTACTTCTGAGATTCTTCTGTGGTTCAATCAGAATGAATTACTGCCAAAGTTTCCCCCAGAAAACTCGCTAAACCCAGCAGAAGGACGTCTGGACGCTCCCCCAATGACCTACCGTGTGTTTGTGTTTTAAAAAAAAAAGTTAACAGGAAATGTGAAAATATGACAAGGTGTTATTGGAAGTTATTATTCACAAAGCACAAATTATAGTCTTAAACACTCAAGCACAATAAAATTCAATAAAAAATCACTTATTTTGCACTTCACACAAGTCATAATTAAGTTATCAATGATATCTAAACTTATCTTAAACAGTCTCATCACTGTTGCATGTGTATAAAAAGCTATTTAAATGCAAGTTTACTACTTTTTCCCCAAATCCTATAAAGACTCCAATCTTAGTTCTTTACTGCTTTTTGCGGGAAAGTCTTGGGGTTTGTTTTAGAAAAACGATAATCAGTCTGATTTATTGTTGAAGAGTCATTAGCAGGTATATTTATTGCACATCTGCTTGTTCACCAATAAAACAGTACAAGAATTTAAAGCTTAAATCTTTTTACAGATGGGAATAATTCCATTTGAAGTCCTTACCTTCCTCCTCTTTGTTTTTTAAACAGGTAAAAGCTGGCAGGCTGACGGGAACTTGCATTTTACAGGACGGATTATCTGGTAACTGACCATTTAGCTGGTAAGTTGTTTGCACACACGCAAACCATTTTATCCATTTTTAAGCCATTTACATGGAATAAATCTTTAGTTTTTTTTATAACAAATGTTGAGTCAGTCCAGTTATATACAGAAGACTGGCTCAAAGTTGATTACGTGCTTTTCAATTTCATCCCAGTTATAAAACAGTGCAGTCAGTTTTAGTTTACTATGCTGTTTACTATGCTGAAGCAGCAAAAGGTTATAAAGGTAGGATAAACTTGGACCAATAGAAAATAGGGGTTTGGTGAGGATATTTCTAAAAGATGTATTCCTTTCATTGCACATGTTTATGTTTATGATCATTTAGCCTTTTTAATCTCTAGTGGCATTCTTATGGAACTAGCTAGGCAGAAAGAGGAGACATGAAGACACCTGTTCAGTCAGGTTCGACAGGACTTCTACATGGCTCACTTATTTTGAGCACACGGCACACCTTGTACACACACCTTCACACACATGTGGACAGGACTGACACCAGCACATTTCTTTATCATGTTCCCACCTTTAAAACAGAGGAGTGTGGTCATAAATTCACGATGTGAACGTAGACTATTACAGTCAACTCTTTAGATTATGACTTGAGTAATAGTTATTAAAACCTCTGGTTGAACAAATGGGTTGCTGCTGCTTCAGTTTGGAACAGCTGTTCTCTATACAGATTTTCCATTTCTATTGTAACACACTCAAATTGTTCATGCTTTTATATCCGTTTTCTGCTTTTCTTGGAGGAAAAGCCACCCTATTATTATTCATTCTTTTCTTTGTTGGCAAGAGTTTCTTGACCAAAACGCACAAACTAGAGACTCCCCTGGCTATATTGAGTTTTTGTTTTAAACGTGATGAAATTGAAACGAGGTGCATATCCTTTTTCCAAGAAACTGTTTTCTCTCAGTAATGAGGACTGCTGTTGGAGCTTAATGCATAAAATTTAACAAAGCTACGAGGTGGAGGTGAGGACTTCTGAGTTTTGGAACTGGACCGTTGGCTCAAAGATCTAAGACACTGACCGCTCCTGGACTTTAATCTCTTGCATTGTGGACATAGAGAGAGGTCACCGAGTGAAATCCTATTAGCCGTCACCCTACTATAATTCTTGGAATAGTGCCGTTTGAAGAGACAGAGATGGTGCACTGCATTTGGCATTGCTAATAAAGGTGATCGTGATCTCTGGAACATGGGGTTTCTGTGATAAAAGTAGATTAGATAAAGGGAAAGCTAAAGTTCAGCTATAATAAGCTTGCTTCAATTAATAAAAAAAACATGTTTAGTTCTTGAGCTTCAACGTTTCCTGACCTGTTTGACTGTAATTGAGACAAAATTCAAATTGTAATAACATGCGGCTCACATGACAACTGTTTTTCTGAACTCTACCATGTTCCAAAAAGTGAGCAAATGATAACTTATGTCACTTTAATCTTTACTTGTTAGCTGCATTGTTTTGTAACGGTACTAAATCATGCGCTTTGTTTCCAGTGGCACACTCGGACTCTGTGTTTGACGTGGGATCTTAACCATGAGCTCAGTCGCTGTACTTACGCAGGAAAGCTTCATCGAGCACCGCAGTGGGCTTCTGCCAGAGCAAAGTGGTGGTGAGTTTCTGACCATTTATGTACTTTTATCACTTTATCTCTTGATGATTGGAGTAGTTTCACCCTCCCCTCCAGCTGCTGGAGGCCCTGGTGCTGGAGAAGATGAGGAGGAACTTCCTACCTATAAGGATGCCTTCCCACCTCTCCCTGAGAAAGCGGCCACGCATGAGGGGACGCAGGAAACTGCCAATGCCTGGACAACAAAGATTCGGCCTCTTAAGTCCTCCATTATCACCCAGGTGCACCAGTACTACTACTTTAACTTAACATGTGGCCCTGTGTCTCCTTTTGCTCAAATTTATAAGAATTTTACAGAGTTTCCTTGCATTCTGTCTGTCTTAAATACAAGTTGGCTTTAAATACTTGAATCACAAATCATAAATTTTGGCAATTTAATTTTGTATATTTTGTTCTCTATAATATTTGCAAGTAAAAGTTTCATATGTAGACATTTTCCTTGTGTTCTGTGACTTAAGGTACCGATGACTAGCTGCTAATTTACCCTACCTAGCTTCTTTTTCTTTTTTTTTTTTTTGTGCATCCGTCAAGTAAGCCAAACTTGATTGCCAGTTGGCTGGATGATGTTCATCTTCGCCCCTGGATCACTTCTGTTGCTAATCCATAAGTTATTTTGTGCTAAAAACTTGGCATTAGGGAGGTTAAGGCTGCAGAGGGCCAAACGCAGAGTGGGAAGCACAAAGCTGCTGCTAAGAGCCACAAGGGGACATCTTGACAGAAATGACAGTTTTTGCTGTGCTTGATTGTAATGCAGCAGCATCTTCTGACCATTCTATAGATGTAATGTTTTTTATTTTTAAATTTAATTCAGTGCAACATTAAAGCATTGAGTCTTAAATTTGACCCTGGTTTTAGTGGTGGGACTTGATTAAAGGTTAATGTAACTTGTACATCAGATTTACAGGCATGTCAGAAATGCAGCACAAAGTTCTGTTTTGTGACTTTTGTATGCTTAACAAAAAAAAAAAATAATTGGGTTTCACTGTAGGCATTGTGCCACTCATTAATGAATTCAGTGCAATATCTACAAGTTTCTTATTTTTATACGTCTCAGGTTTTCCATGTGCCGCTGGAGGAGCGCAAGTACAAGGACATTAACCAGTTTGGGGAAGGGGAACAAGCGAAGGTCTGTGTGGACATCATGCATAAGACCGGAGCCCACCTGGAACTCTCCTTAGCTAAAGACCAGGGTCTCTCCATCATGGTGTCTGGGAAGCTGGATGCTGTGATGAAGGCCCGCAAGGAGATTGTGTCCCGACTGCAGACTCAAGTACGAGGCTTTGGAATTTCTAACGGTCAACATTTATTGTCTGTGACAAAGATGGCTAAAATGTTTTTTTTTTTTTTTTTTTTTTTTTTATCTCTCCAGGCTTCAGCGACTGTCGCTATCCCAAAGGAGCACCATCGCTTTGTCATTGGCAAAAACGGGGAGAAGCTTCAGGAGCTAGAGCTCAAAACTGCCACCAAGATCCAGATCCCACGACCCGAAGACCCCAGCAACCAGATCAAGATCTCTGGTACCAAGGAGGGTCTGGAAAAGGCAAAGCATGAGATCCTGTTGATCTCTGCAGAGCAGGTAATGTTAATGCCCTCCGGAAGCATTTCCACATTCATTTTTATTTCCCAGTTTTGCCATTTTTAACTTTTCCTATTAATTTTTTTAATAGGATAAGCGTGCTGTGGAGAGGGTGAACATTGATAAGGTATACCATCCCTTTATCACCGGTGCCTACAATAAGATAGTTGGAGAGATGATGCAGGAAACTGGTGCTCGCATTAATGTCCCCCCTCCAAGTGTCAACAAGAATGAGATCGTCATCACTGGGGAAAAGGAGCAGGTGGCCCTTGCTGTGGCTTTGATCAAGAAGATCCATGAGGAGAAGGTGAGGGGGAAACAAAAAATCACATTATATAAAACAATGTTTAGTTCTTGTCAAAAGGTACAAACAGCTGGTCTTTGTATCTCCTGCAGAAGAAGAGTACGACCACAATTGCGGTGGAGGTGAAGAAGTCTCAGCACAAATATGTTGTCGGCCCCAAGGGAAACACCCTGCAGGAGATCCTGGATAGAACTGGCGTCTCGGTTGAGATCCCACCTTCAGACAATAGCTCAGAAACGGTCATCCTTCGTGGGGAGCCTGACCGCTTGGGGCAGGCCCTCACTGAAGTGTACGCCAAGGTACAGGCGGTTTCTGATAACGAGTGGAAGTGCTAACTGGAGGGCATGAGAGTTGGAGGGAAAACTAACTTTTTGTTTCTGTTTTCAGGCAAACAGTTATACTGTTTCCTCGGTGTCGGCTCCTTCTTGGCTTCATCGTTTCATCATTGGCAAAAAGGGACAGAACTTGGCTAAGATCACCCAACAGATGCCCAAGGTACGTGTCATCTAGACTGGAAGAAGTTTGAAGTCTGACTGTTGGTCCTAAATGAATTGATGTTGTTATTGTTTGTGTTCAGGTGCACATTGAGTTCACTGAGGGAGAAGATAAAATCACTTTGGAAGGACCAACCAAAGACGTGCAGATGGTGCAGAGTCAGATTCAAGCCATTGTTACGGATTTGGTGAGGTTTCCTTTTCACTGAAGTCTATGTGTCAAATGAGTCATCTTCTGTACATGAAGAAAATCTTTCACCTGCTGATACTAAAAACTTAAGATTTTTTTCTCTGTGACTACTTCTACACCAAAAAATGAGCTAATTTGGTAGAATTTAGGAATGGTACATTCACTCATTTGCGTAAGATAGGATTTTTGACTTTCTGACTTGATGAAGTTGAAAGCCATCTGATTTTGGTCAGAGGCCATTCATGGTGCATCTCTACACATGGAAGGCACACATCTAATTTTTTTATTTATTATTTTACCTTTTAACAGGTAAGTCGAATGGACTATGCAGAGATCACTGTGGATCCCAAATTCCATCGTCACCTGATTGGAAAAGGAGGCGTTAACAGTAAGTGTGCACCTGAAACTACATCATTTAAAAAAAAAAAGTTTTAATTATTTTTGCTCTTAAAAACGATCTGTTTTCTGACTTAACTTTTAGTCAACCGCATCAAAGAGTTGCACAAGGTGACAGTCCGCATCCCCCCTGACAACGAGAAGAGCAACCTGATCCGCATAGAGGGAGATCCCCAGGGTGTGCAGGAAGCCAAGAAGGAGCTGCTGGAGCTAGCGTCACGCATGGTGGGTGCACACCGCTAAGACGCTACATATAGTTCACCGTAGAGCCTTGCGTTGCTCAATAACTTGTGGGGCTTGCAGGAGAACGAGCGTACAAAGGACTTGATCATCGAACATCGTTTACACAGAGCCATCATCGGGCAAAAAGGGGAGAAGATAAAGGAAGTGCGGGACAAATTTCCAGAGGTCAGTTCCTCATATTGGTTTGGATTTGCTCTGTACTGGAGCTGATGGCGGTCTGTGAACGGTTCTGTTATGTTTGTTCCAGGTCATCATCAATTTCCCTGACCCAGCACAGAAGAGCGACATCGTTCAACTTAGAGGGCCTCGGAACGAGGTGGAAAAATGCTCCAAGTTCATGCAGAAGATGGTGGCTGAAATGGTAAACTGTAATTTTTGTATTATTTTTTCCCTCTTTTATTACTACTGTGATACGCATTTTGAGGTGCAGCACAGGGTGTCTGTATCCTTAAAGTATTAACCATTGTGTGTGTGAGGACTGAGGCAAACGCAGAGGACTGTGGCAAATGATACAAGTTTTGTGTGTGGGGTCAGTTGGACACTTTCTGGACACAAGGGTTAAATGCATGCATCTTATATTAAGGCCTTAAAATTTATTCATTTTACTCATTTTAATTTTTCTACAAAGGTTTTCCCCTTGGTATGCAGTCCCCAATTATAATCTAATGTCACAGGTCTTAAATTTTCTCTTGGCAGGACTATTTAATCTTGCATATTCAGTTTGTTTTTCTTGTGGGACTTTTCATAAAAATAAATAACTCAAACTGTCAGGCAAAAGTACTTAATTGTGTTCTGTGACAAGGCAGTTGAGGCCAACGGTCCCTTACTAACATACATTTGTTAGCCGTCTCTTTTTGCATCAATTATGGGTAAGTGCAATCATCTCTACTTGGCTGGACAAAGTTTGTACCTTTCTGTGGAGCTGTAGGTCTTAAATTTAAGACTTTTGTGAATGGAATTTGAGTTGGTGAATCCCTTCAGTAGCAATGTGTTCACATTTTCATTTTTGCTGATTTAGGTGGAGAACAGCCAGACCCTGTCCGTCCCCATCTTCAAGCAGTTTCATAGGAACATAATTGGAAAAGGAGGAGCAAACATCAAGAAGGTGCTGCATGTTGTACTGTTTTTTTCTTTCTGCATTGCACAATCAATCCAAGAAGAAGCCTTAAAGAAGATCTTTAATGCTGTAGATCCGAGAGGAAACAAACACCAAAATCGACCTTCCTGCCGAAAACAGCAACTCTGAAATGATCGTCATTACGGGGAAGAAAGCAAACTGTGAAGCTGCAAGGAACCGCATTTTGGCGATTCAGAAAGAACTGGTAAACACTCGCTAAACCCTGTCCATCTAGTTGCATGATAGTAAAACTACAGTTTAGTAATTCTTGTCTCTCTGCGTTCAGGCCAACATCACAGAAATGGACGTGTCCATCCCCTCCAAGTTGCACAACTCGCTGATTGGTTCAAAGGGCCGCCTGGTGCGATCCATCATGGAGGAGTGTGGCGGCGTGCACATCCACTTCCCCACCGAGGGGTCAGGGATCGATAAAGTCACCATCAGAGGCCCAGCGGAGGAGGTGGAGAAAGCAAAGCAGCAACTGCTTGCTCTAGCAGAGGAAAAGGTTCGTACAAGTCTTTCAACTTCTTTGCTAAACTTGTAAGCAGTTTATTTTGCCATGTGATTATATAGTTGGATTGATGTTTACCAGCCAGGAAATGTTTAGCACCCGTCCACCACAAAGCCACCTACACTTTATGGTGATTACCAGCTCTTCAACATGGCTGCCAACTCTCATAAATTTATTCTGAAAAGCCCTACTGAACTTTAAATTAAAAATTTGGTAAACCATCTTTCACAGCAAATAAAGAGTTTCACTGCTGAGCTGCATGCAAAGCCGGAATACCACAAGTTTCTCATCGGGAAAGGTGGCGGAAACATCCGGAAGGTCCGCGACAGCACCGGTGCCAGAATCATTTTCCCCACCTCTGAGGACAAAGACCAAGAGCTCATCACTGTGGTTGGGACTGAGGAGGCGGTTCGGACAGCCCAGAAGGAGCTGGAGGAGCTCATCAAGAGTTTGGTATGCTATTTAAAAAATATATAAACGAAAATAGAAATCCTGTACAAGAATGGGCTGGTATGTGGGTTCAGTGGGAAAACCTTGAGGCCTACTTTATATCGCTGGTGTAATTTATTTTTCCTCTTGTGGGACTTTTTTGTCAGGCAAAAGTTTGAGTCACACTCAAATATCGTTATGTTCTGCAACTGTGGACTTTTGAGGCTACTGGTAACTCCAGGGTTTCCCCCAGTGTATTATAGGCCTGGTGGCCCGCCATGCTTTACTAGCGCCACCGCTAAGCCTTTCTTTTTTTTCTTTCTAAAGAAAATAAAATAAGAAAAAAAAATCGCCTTTTTTTAATCCGGATTGCAGCTGTTTGTGTTGCTCCCAGCGTTTCACTATCAGAGCAGATTTATTCCTAAAGATATGTTTATAGTTTATGCATTTAAAGCCGGACCAATCGCACCGCAGCTGGATGTCTAAAGTTAACCTTAGCGCGGATCCCACGCTCCTCCTTTCACTCAAACTGGACACAGGCTGACCGTTATGGATATTTACATCAACCCTTTGTAAGGAATTATGATTAGTTATGAGGAGTTATTAAGGTAAGAGTTTGAACCCACCGCGTTGGCTCTGGTTGCGCAGCTCTACGTGAACTACAGGAATAACTTGTAGTCGCTTTCAGTGGTGCTTTGAGGAGCGGTAAGAATGATGTATATTTGTGAACAAAACATGTGGCGTTTACATCTCAACACGCTGCCCAGCGTTTGGCCCTGACTTCCCTGTAAAGTTTAGGTCTGTGTTCCCGGTTAGCCGGTGCGTTAGCGGTTAACGACCCAGCGCTAATCACTTTAACCCGGTGAGGAGCTTTCGCGCTCTCCTCGCAGTCACACATCACGCTGATTTTATATTATTACTAGTATTATTTTTCGGTTACACTAAGCACCAAACCGTATCAAATGTTTTGTCCACTTAGTCAGACAGAGTTAATGTGCGCGGCCACCGGAGATCTGAAAAACTCATCCAGAAACTCGACGAACCAAAATAGTTTCTGTGTCCCTTTGTTAAAACTCAACTGACACGAAATGAAACGGCTACTAAAGCCACATTAGCAGCATTGAATTAAATCTCCCATTTGTTGCGCATCTCTGCGCAGTGGCGTGGATTACCACATCATACAGGGCCGGTCCAAGGCTGTGTGAGGCCTGAAGCAGAATATGACCTAGGGGCCCCTTTTGAGGCTAAAAACATCAGCACCTCTAACAGCTTCTGTGTTAGATTTAGTAGAATCTAGGACAGGGGAAGTAGTTTAACTGGCCAGCCTAAAAAGCAATAAATTATAACTGCAGTTTACTAATTTGTATTTGTGAACAAACGGAGCTTAAACTCAAAGATTAAACTCACAGCATCAGATTGTAGCTGTGGTAACAAACCAATCTGACTATGAATATTATTCTTTGAACTTCTACAAAGTAAACTTGCAAGCTCTTTAAAATCCTACCTCTAAATGTTAAATAATTTAAAGTCTTTTAATTTATATATGCTGAAACCTTTGTCAAATTTAGCAGCGATGATAATCTCAATAATCAAATGCTACATTTAGACCACATCTGTGGTCTGTTAAAATATTAGCATTTATGGGGCCCCTGAAACCCTGGGGGCCCAATGCAGCTGCTGACTTAATTTGGATTTAACAGAAGTGGAAATGATTGATATTCATTTTAATTGTATTTTTTTATTAGTTTTTTAAGACTAGTTGTGGGTTTATATAGCAGTTCAGTGACTGTTACCCAGTGATATTTTTACTTTTATTGTCTAACATCTTTTAATACAAAAACACGGTGGACCACCTCGGCACCCCGACCACCGGGCTTAGCAAGTTTTCTGGGGGAAACCCTGAACTCACCAACACTCTTGCTAGCTAGAGTATGCTAGCAGCTACCTTGCTTGCTTTGTTTGCATTTATTATGATTAAGAACAAATTTAATGCCAGTAGCACTCTTCAGTGGATACATAGGTCTTAAAGTCCATTCATAATGTTCTTAAATTTGAGTGGGTGAAGGTTGCAGATTATTCTTTCTGTGTAGCCATTTTGAACTCATTTATGGTTTAATTGAGCTGATTCATTCAACACTTCTAAGATGGCTTGATTTAAAAACAAAACAAACAAATGGCACAAAACATCCCTATAGCATCAACCCTAAACATCTGGAATGTTGTAATGGGAAACTTCTCACTAACCAGCCCATTCCTGATCCATAATATAAAAATAAATAAATAAAAGTGCTCATCTTGTGGTTTCTAAATACTGATGTCCACTTTGTGGTTTCAGGACAACATTGTTGAGGACACAATGAACGTCGACCCCAAGCATCATCGCTATTTTGTGGCCCGCCGGGGTCAAGTCCTCAGGGATCTTGCTGATGAGTATGGTGGCGTCATGGTGAGCTTCCCTCGTACCGGTTCCCAGAGCGACAAGGTCACCCTCAAAGGAGCCAAAGAATGTGTGGAGGCAGCCAAGAAACGCATGCAGGAGATTGTTGAGGACCTGGTAAGTGTTAGTTGTATTTTATTTTTTTTTCTCCTCGTTTCTTCTAAGATTTTTACTTGAATTTTTTTTGTTTTTTTTCCCTCCAGGAGGCTCAGGTGACCGTCGAGTGTGTGATCTCTCAAAAGTTCCACCGTTCCATCATGGGTCCCAAGGGCTCACGGATTCAGCAGATCACCAGAGATCATAACGTGCAGATTAAGTTTCCAGAGCGTGAGGACCCACAAGGTAAAAGCAAGTCTTCATTGTGTTTCTGCATTGTTTCTCATCGAACTTTAAACCAGTGGTTCCCAAACTTTCTCCTGCCCCCAGTGGTTTCCAAACATTTTAAGCATTTTCTTGACCCCCCCCCCCTATGGATTATAAATAGCTATGTGGTTGAGGGACAGGGGGGGGGGGAATCGACCTTTTGGGGGCAAAATAAATGTACGTAGCTGGACATGGACAACAATGTCCTTAAGCTGCTTGTTAAGCTTAAGGTGATGTATTGATATTGGCTAGTTATCTTTTAGCTAACATTACCTGCGTCCAACAGCTTTACTCAACTCAGTCAGTTAGTTTGGGGGAAAAACTGTGAAAAGTTCTTTGCATTTTGCTGGTTTGCTGCCATGACTCTAACACACCTGTGTAGCTATGCACAGCAGCAGCAAGTCTCCTTCACTGCCACACAGAATTAATAAGTTTTAACTGCTGATAATGACAAGAGGACACAGATATGGGAAGTGTGGAAGCCCCTACTGTATTAAATTGACATAGGAATAACGGAGTTGTCCATTCTAAGGTAAAAACTGAGCGCATACAGCGTTCATGTTTTTTATTTTTTTTTTTTATTTTTTTTTTTTAAAGCATCCAGACTGCTTCCCACACCCCACAGTTTGGGAACCTCTTGCTTTAAACTAAAAGGAGCGTTTGTGGCTCAAAACAATTAACGGCGAGTATATGTGTTTGTTTAGCAGCACCTCCTGCAGAAGCTCCTGTTCAGGAGAACGGAGAGGCCAATGGTGAAGTGAAAGAACCCGTTGACCCAAACGCTCCCAAAAAGTGTGACGTGATTTTGATTTCTGGTCGCAAAGAGCGTTGTGAGGCTGCCGTGGAAGCGCTGAAGGTCGGAGCTGACGGCATGCCTCAGTTTGGACTCGGTCAGTTGCTTTTCTACATCTAAGCGCGTCTTCCTCTCTGCAGGTCCTGGTCCCTGTCACGATTGAGGTGGAAGTGCCTTTTGAGCTTCATCGATACATTATTGGACAAAAAGGAAGTGGAATTCGTAAGATGATGGATGAATTTGAGGTACGCCATCTTTTAAAATCGGTTAAAACGCAGTGTGGGCTCAGTGCAGCTTCCTTATGACTTGAACGTGCTTCCAGGTAAACATACAAGTGCCTCCTCCTGACCAGCAGTCTGATAAAATCGCCATCACCGGCTTGGCCTCTCACCTTGACCGTGCCAAAGAAGGCCTCTTTGACCGCGTCAAGGATCTACAGGCTGAGCAGGCAGATCGGGTTTGTATTTTTAGTTCTTTCAAGTTGTTCTGCTTCAGCCTCTTTCACAAGATGCAACACAAAACTGGGATGATTTTCTTAGTCCTGCACTTGAACTTTAATGTTATCTCAAATAACATTGATGTTAATGTTATGCAAAATAAAAATTTTATATGTCCATTTGGTTTCTACAGCTTCTAAAAACTGATGTTTTTTTTGGCAATGAATTCATGTTTTTTTTTTTTTTATGTTTGGAAAATGAACGGTTTCAAAAACCTCCCAATTGTAAAATCATGAATGACAGGCACTGCACTGTTACTTAGCAACCCAAGCTGAGCTCCAGCACATTTGGTCTTCTAGTTTTACTGCTATATGTTCCATACAATGGCTACCAGAACAGACTAGTGTTTTGTTGTTAACTTGCCATCCAGAATCCATGTGCTTTTATTCTTGTTGGTTTTGCAGGAGGCTCCACTTCTGCTTTTCAGAGATGTAAAGTCATATAATTGAGCATCTGTTTGCAGCCAACAGTGAGTTCAGGGGAGTAGAGTAGAATGGAGTAGAGCTCACTGGTGATACAGAGTCCAGTGGAAATGTGCTTAAGGTACTTGGACTGGTTTGGAGACCGAAACACGATGATTTTGTGTTTGATCAAAAGGGGTTAATGGACATTTTGAAAGACAGAGAAAATACAAGAAGAAGAATACTAAGAATGATGCTGAAAATAAGACTGTAAGAATCAGGCCCAGAAGGAAACGCCGAGCAGCGGCGAGCAGGAAGCTGCTGGATGTCCAGTTTCCACCCGGAGCAAAGCCACGGATTTAAAGTTCAGCGACATTCCCGACTTACCGCCTTGAAGGAAGAGGAGAAGAGATGCAGGAAAGCGACAGAACCAGGAGGCCAAGAGGAAGAAAGAGGAGGAGAAACTGAGTCCGAGCAGCGAAGACGGGATGAAAGATCAGACGGAGAGTGGAGTGTCGAAAAGAAAGATGGAGGAGAAAACCGAGGAGGGAAGAGAAAGTAAAGGACATACGAGCCTCCGTCTTGTTTGAAGAAGCTTCACTCCGTAACATTCTGGCACCAGCTTATTTGGATTTAAAGTGACAGATGCCCTAAAACAGCTCATTGTGAAATGACCTCAGTACACAAAACTGATCAGATTCAAATCTTGTTATCAAAGAATATTGGTACAAAAAATGTAAACATGTTTTGGCCTGTCCTAACCTGCTCAAGAAATCATAATAGGTCACCTTTTATGCACAACACATCAGCACAAAAGTCTCAGATTAACTTTCAAACGCATGAAACTGGTGATAAAACAAATTTTGTGCAAAAAAATCTCTCCTGAACCTGCAGGCACTCAAGAGCTTCAAACTGACCATCACTGTGGACCCAAAGTATCACCCAAAAATCATCGGCCGCAAGGGTGCCATCATCACAAACATCCGCACAGAGCATGATGTGAACATCCAGTTCCCAGAGAAGAATGATGAAAACCAGGTATAGCATGGCAAACTAATTCTTGAAGTTCTTTTTAAACGCTTTTATAAAATGGAATGGCTCAAATCTTTTTTTTTTTCTTTATCTTCTTCAAAGGATCAGATCACGATTACAGGATACGAGCAGAAAGCCATAGCTGCACGGGAGGCTATCCAGGCTATAGTGGACGAGCTGGAGGAGATGATCTCCGAGAACATCACCCTGGACAGCAGGGTTCATGCCCGCATCATTGGTGCTCGGGGCAAGGGCATCCGCAAGATCATGGATGAGTTTAAGGTGAGCTTCAGGAGAGCTGAAATGTTCTCTTGTCCAGAACACGTACGAAGGAACCAAAACCTCCCTGATGTCATTTAAATGTTCGTGTAAATGTACAAACTTATAATCAAGGTAAGGCAGGAGCTAAAAAATGTAAATTCAGAGCTTTTAAGTCAAAAACATGTTCCAGAAAATTTCTAGCCAGATTAGCTTTTATTGAATTTTTTTTTTAAATCATGACTTAAACATTAAGTTAAACATGATTTTTCAATGTTTTCAGATTGATCTCAGGTTTCCACAGAGTGGCGCTGCAGACCCAAACCTTGTGACAGTCGTAGGTCGCCCTGAACATGTGGATGAAGCCATTGATCATCTTCTGAACCTGGAAGAGGAATATGTAAGCTCCTCTGATCATTTTTTTTGTCCAGTCATGATCAAATGCCAAATGTTTGCTGATGCACTCTTTTTGTTGTTAATTTTCAGTTGTCGGATGTTGTGGAAAATGAGGCAAAGATGGCATACATGAGGCCACCTGGTGGCAGCGTTGCTGCTGCGGACGAGCAGCGTGGCCATTCCAAAGGTTTCGTGGTTAGAGAGGCTCCCTGGGCCACCGGCAACGAGAAGGTCAGACTTGCCCAACCATCTGCTATTCCACTCTTCCTCACTAGTATTTCTGAATCCATTTGCTCTTTTTCCTTCCAGGCTCCTGACATGAGCAGCTCAGAAGACTTCCCAAGCTTTGGCGCTCCGGTCCAAGCGAAGGCGTCACCCTGGGGACCCAAACGCTTTTAAGCCATTGGCTTAAACGTAACTAGTCAAATCTTCCCCTCCACCAACTCCATCTGCATCCCTCCCTATCCCCCTAAAAAAAAAACCTCTGGACCTGGACTGACCGCTGACCCTCAAAGTCTTTAGTTCTCAGAATATCATCCTGCATCTCGGTCACCAGTCCACAACAAGAGCTTTCAGATACTGTAATCAATCATGAGCTTCATGTCTGCATTCACTCGTATCGTCTTGAGCCTAAATGTTCCGGCTGCGTCGCCGTCACATCTACACCGATGTTTTAAATGTTTTAGACCAGACGCCTCATTGTGGTTTGAACTGTTCTACCAAATCATGATGACAAAGACATCACTACTTTTTACGTGAGCTGCCCTGATCTTAGTTGCCTTTTGCAGGAACCCAGGGGGGGTGGGGAGGTGCTGATTTTAGAGTTCAAACTTAAACGTCAGTCGTAGAAGGTTCCCACGCCCCTTCCTGCTTCATCCATGTAGCCCAGTGAAAATGACGACGTCATCCGTTTCCAAGCACACTATAGTGATCGTCCAATCATGTCCTTCCATGTGCTCGTACCTGTGCTGCTGTGCGAACGATCAAACTTCAGCTCCCACCTTGTAGCCTTATGAATTGGTGAGCTGTGATGGAAGGTGTTGGGGAGGGAAAGAGGGGGAGGGTGTTGGCTGCCTTTCAGCCAGCACAGAATGGCACCAACTCAAACTGCCAGATGCTTGGAGATCATGCCACACCTAAACTTTGTACAACACTAGGCTAGAGCTCCACAGCATCAAAACCTCACACTAACTGTTTTAAATAGATTCGTTACATTATAAAGTAGATCACTCTACGGAAGTCGACCATCTTGTGCCAACTTTAACGACGTCCTGCTTTCTTCGCCCTCTGCAATGGGTCAGTGTCCAGTCCCTTTGTCTTCCAGTTGCTATGCAGATCCCCTCTGTTATATAGCAATGGCCCCTCCCTTTTTTATTTTTTATTTTTATTTCAGCCTTACAACTAGAAAGATACAAACCAGGTAGAGATGAGTTGCTTTCAGTAGACAACTGCAAGGTGTTTCCTCATTCTTTCAAAAACATTTTCTTCCCAGTTGTGTGTCTTACTTGGCTTGTAAGTTTAGCCTACTAGCTGCTAAGTAAATGTCTAGCATCTACCTACCTTGGTTTATATCCTCCTAGTATTGAACGAAAGATTATGCAAATACAATGAAGTGAACGGTTATGGGCGACACTGGAAAAAATTGTCCAAAAGCCAATAAAAAAATTGAAAACATTTTTTATCTCTGTCATTTTTGGGTTAATCACAAATGAATGTATTTTATGACTGACCAACATAAAGCTGTGAGGTGATTGGATAAAGATGGATTTTTGAGAATTTAGCAGTTTGAGTATATCTAAAAATAGAAAATTGTGGAAGGTCACTGTAAAAAAATTAAATGGCAAAATTTGAGTGCAAATTTTGATCATATATTGAACAAAGATTCTATTCAGCAAAATATTAAGCAAACCTAATTTTAACTATTTCAGCCCAGACAACAGAATGATCTCCAGCTATGCGATGATCTTCATTGCTCAGTTCAAAGTGATGTCCACAAGTTCAGCAAAAACGATAAAATGGAAAAACTCGTTCTGATGCGGTAGATGAGCTGAAGTCCTAGCTGATGGATTCTTTGCAATAAAGCGGTATATCCGGTATGAATTCAGAGCTGAGAAAACGGATTTAACGATCCAACTGTATATATAATATTGTTCGCCACTAGAAGCGCTGGAGAGCGCCGCTTGGCTCAGCAAGGTAGGAAACGGCCTGTTAGTCAACAGCTAGTAAAGTTGGAATGAAAATTAAAAAACATGGCTGATAAAGAAAGAGACGGGAGATGGACGAGGAAAAGCGTGTGCCCAATTTAGGTGTGTGTGTGTGTGTGTGGTTCGGAAGTATATTGGTTTTAAAAAGTCCGACGCACGGTATGTAGCCGGAAAAGCAGGCGGTAGCGTGACATTACGAATACAATATCAACCAATTAAAGGACGTGAAGCCGCTAACGACGATCAAGAAGGTTGATTAAAACGCTGGATTTGAACTATATCTTACCGGACCGAAAATACTTCAACCAGATTGGTATTACGAATAACGTTCGTAATGTTGCATTTATAAAACTGTTCACATAGCAGAATATTCTTGCTGTTCGTTTTATTGTGAATTGTTTACGGAAAACACAGAATCAGTACAAGTAATGTAATATTGTGTGACGATGACATTTATGTCTTCCAATACTTGCAACACTTGAATACTTAAACTATTCAAGTGTTGCAAGTAAAAATACGAACGCTGTATGCGCTCGTATTTTTAGGTGATATTGTAGAATAATTACTTTCTTTTTGAAAAGAAGTATTAAAATTGGCATTTTTTTAATGTTGCGTCTTGCACAATAAAAATAGTTTACATTCTACAAATTTCTACAATTTCATATTGACTAGTTCATGTATTGTTTTGGGACAAATCGATACTTTTGCTGCAGCCTTTGATTTGCCTTGTACTCCTGCGAGTAAAATAGGCCTCAAACAGTCAAACAGCAGTCAGGAAAAAATAAGTCAAATATACATCCATCCATCCATCCATCCATTTTCCTACACCCTTGTCCCTTGGTGGGGTCGGGAGGGTTGCTGGTGTCTATCTCCAGCTGACGTTCCGGGCGAGAGGCGGGGTTCGCCCTGGACAGGTCGCCAGTCTGTCGCAGGGCTCAAATATACATATCGTGATAAAATGATACCGCCAGAATCATTAAGAAAACGTGATACAAATTTTTAGTCATACCGTCCAACACTAGTTGTAACCAAAAAGGCACCTTACGTCAACGGATGGAGAGGCTTCAGCAGACAGACGTCAGAGGATTTTGCACGTGGATCTTTAAACGAGAGATTTATATCTAATTCCGGTTTTTCTAAACGTCCTTTTCCTGACTTGAAAGACACATATGTTCTTCGTTATTTCTCCAGCACAATGAATGCTGGAGATGCAGTTTGCATAGTTCATTTCTGTAAAATTGAGCCGAACACAATAGTTATTCCGCCTGGTTTTGGATGCTGGGCAACTGGAAGTTTTTTAAATTTATTTTTCTAATTTTTTTTCTCGTTGCCACAATATGTCGTGGCAACGAGAAATATTGTCTGTACAAGGAAGCAGCTGATTAACATCCGAAATGCTCCGGTGACACCTGAACTATGACCCCATGGTAACAGCATCACAGCATCACCATCCACATCCACATTGAGGTACTTGATGAAACGAGTTGCATTTAATTTTCCTTTGGGTCAAATTTGAATTGATTTTTTTATTTTTATTTTTGCTAATCTATTATTATTAGCTTCTCACATAAATTCCCAAATAAAATACATAGAAGTTTGTATTTGGAGCGTGTCAAAATGTGGGAACAGTTGACTTCTCCTTTCTTAAATTTGGATGCAGAAATTAGGTTTAATTTTATTTCTACAAGCCTCCTTTCTGTTAAAATCCTCCTCCTTCTTTCATGTTTGTTGTCCATTTTGGTCAGAATCATGAACCCAGAGCAGATTACTCTATTTTTTCCTCCCATCTCTTCTCCTGAGAGCTGACAGAGGTGCATTTTCAACACTTCCAAAATGCTCCTGTGTTTGAACGGAGCATCGGAAAAGCTCTCACCGGAGCTCTGAGGCATAATCACGACACAATTAAGATAATTTCCCAACGACTGCTGGTGGCAAGGAAAGCAATTTTTCTGCCTTGTAATCGAGTCGGGCTGTCAGATTAAGATAGCAGGTGATTTAAGAGAAAGTGTCTCTGCTAAGTGTTTGGAGAGCCATCTAGGTGGCCTCAGGATTCCCTCTGCCCATTGAGATTGTCTGGAAAGCCAAGGCAGTTCTGAATCTGAAAAGAGAAAGAAAGAGTTGAGAGTTGGATTCGTGTCTCTGGGCGTTTTTTTTTTTTTTTTTTTTGTCGCAGTGTTACTCGCCTTCTGCTGCCGATCTGCTCCTGCATCTCGCAACATGAAAGAGTCGAGTGGCTTCTTATCTCCTCTCCCTTACTTTCTCATATCTCCTCTTTCTGTCTTTTACTTGCACACCAACAGCAAACTTTAAATTCAGTACGTACTGTATGAGATTATCCTTTTTTTTAGAGGATTGGTACATGACCAGAAGACAGATTCCTCTATATAAGCTGTATATTTTTACATTTTTTTTTAGATAAGCAGATTTTTTTTTTCTCAGTATTAGAAATGTGTTTGCATCCTTAGAGCGTTTGAACCTTATTGGATGAAAATTAGAGGCAAAATCCCCCTAAAACAATGTTATTGGGGTTACATATGGATGGAACAGTGTTATGAAATATTCTAGCTTCTGTTTACATACAGAGGTATGGTCTAATGTTTTTTTTTTTTTTTTTAAAGAAAATTCGACATCACAATTCTTAAAAAACAGAAAACTACTGCCTTGAACCTATCCTTTTATTTAAGAGACAAGGACTTTCAAAGATGTAATTCCACACAGCTATCTATTGGTAATGATGCACCAGTTGGTTAGATGGTGCTTACATAAACAAAGCTATGTAATATGAATTTTCCAGCCAGATAGTGCAATTTCCTATAGCACAACCGAGTAATTGTGACTTTCTGTTGTTATAAAAATGTTGTACATATCAAACACGACTTAAAAGAAACGTGACTTTGCAGTTTAATGCCTCAGAATTGGACCTCTGTTGCTTTAAGAGGCTCACACTCTTTCCAACAGTGCGCTTTCAACGCGCCGTCGCAACAGCATTCCTCTATTCACCTTTTTACCAGCGTTTCACAGAGAAGTAGCTCATTATGTGTTAAGCAGACCCACACTTCCCCCATGTGTTTGCTAATTGCTGCTGCCGCTTGTCTGAAGGAGCCGAGGGGTGGAGACGTGAGCCAGGGCGCCTCAGAGAGCGCAGCACCGAGGAGGGGCTTCGGGGGAAAGGCGGCGCTCGGTTACGCCGCACTCTTTCTGCAAACCGAATGGCTACCAGGGGACATAAAGGGATTTCTCAAATATGAATCAACACTTCAGGTAATGTTTTTGATGACATCAGAATCTAATCAAAAGCTAAAAAAAGAGAGTAGATTTTACATAATAGTGCCCCTTTAAACTGCAGCCGGAACTTGTAAACTTGCAGATGGGATGGGCCTTACAGGACTCTCTCAAATTCTCTGCATGTTTGGTGCTACTGCGACGAATAAGTTTTAAGATATTGTAGAGATAAAAAATGAGTCAATTTCTGTATTAGCCGCAGATATTTTCTAGAGAAAAACAGGGAAATTTATGAGCTCTAAAAGTTGAACATTTCTAACTCCACTGGGAATTCAGATGGAACTGACCCTTTTCTCAGATGACTGAAAAGTTGAGCTTCTTGTCACTTAACCCTCCAGCTGGCTGGCAAACCTGATCTCGGAAAGATGAGGTAGTTGCCTTATGTACCAGGCAGTACTTTCTGTCAATTTAGATGTTACATTTTGGAATTTTCTTGGAACTTTCCAGGCACTTTTCTGAAAGTTTCAGGATAAAATCTGTGAAGTTAAGAAAAAAAGGTTATAACTCCTGGGGCAGTTATAACCTATCATAGGTATCATAGGTACTCTTCAACTGTGAGTGATGGAATCTAAAACAAAAATCCAGAAAAATACAATGTATGATTTTTAAATAATTAATTTCCATTTTATTGTGTGAAATAAGTATTTGATACACCAGAAAAAAGAAACTTAATATTTGGTACAGAAACCTTTGTTTGCAATTACAGAGATTAGACGTTTCCTGTAGTTCTTGACCAGGTTTGCACACAGTGCGGCAGGGATTTTGGCCCACTCCTCCATACTGATCTCCTCCAGAGCCTTCAGGTTTCGGGGCTGTCGCTGGGCCACACGGACTTTAAGCTCCCTCCAAAGATTTTCTATTGGATTCAGGTCTGGAGACTGGCTAGGCCACTCCAGGACCTTAAGATGTTTCCTACAGAGCCACTCTTTAGTTGCCCTGGCTGTGTGTTTTGGGTCGTTATCATGCTGAAGGACCCAGCCACGACCCATCTTCAGTGCTCTTACTGAGGGAAGGAGGCTGTTGGCCAAAATCTCACGATACATGGCCCCATCCATCCTTCCCACAATATGGTGCAGTCGTCCTGTCCCCTTTGCAGAAGAGCATCCCCAAAGAATGATGTTTCCACAGCCATGCTTCACGGTTGGGATGGTGTTCTTGGGGTTGTACTCATCATTCTTCTTCCTCCAAACATGACGAGTGGAGTTTAAACCAAAATGTTCTATGTTTGTCTCATCAGACCACATGACCTTCTCCAATTCCTCCTCTGGATCATTCAGATGGTCATTTGCAAACATCAGACGGGCTTTGACATGCGTTGGCTTGAGGAAGGGCACCTTGCGTGCACTGCAGGATTGTAATCCTTGACGGCGTAGAGTGTTACTGATTGTTTTCTTTGAGACTGTGGTCCCAGCTCTATTCAGGTCATTGACCAGGTCCTGCCATGTAGTTCTGGGCTCATTCCTCACCTTCCTCAAGATCAATGATGCTCCACGAGGTGAGATTTTGCATGGCGCCCCAGACCGAGGGAGATTTTCCGTTATTTTTTATTTCTTCCATTTTCTAATAATTGCACCAACTGTTGTTGAATTCTCACCAAGCTGCTTGCCTATTGTCCTGTAGCCCATCCCAGCCTTGTGCAGGTCTACAATTTTATCCCTGATGTCCTTACACAGCTCTCTGGTCTTGGGCATTGTGGAGATGCTGGAGTCTGATTGATTGAGTGTGTGGACAGGTGTCTTTTATACAGGTAACAGTTCAAACAGGTGCAGTTAATACAGGCAATGAGTGGATGACAGGAGGGCTTCTTAAAGAAGAACCAACATGTCTGTGAGAGCCAAAATTCTTACTGGTTGATAGATGATCAAATACTTATTTCACACAATAAAATGGAAATTAATTATTTAAAAATCATACATTGGATTTTTTTGGATTTTTCTTTTAGATTCCATCACTCACAGTTGAAGAGTACCTATGATAAAAATTACAGTCATCTACAAGTTTTGCAAGTGGGAAAACCTGAAAAATCAACAGTGTATCAAATACTTGTTCTCTTCTCCCCACTGTGTATATATATATATATATATATATATATATATTTTTTATATATATATATATATATATATATATATATATATATATATATAGAGAGAGAGAGAGAGAGAACAAGTATCAAATACTTGTTCTCTTCTCCCCACTGTATACTTACACTCTGTCTCCAGTTTATTTCCACTTATTCAAGGAAGAAAGCCAAGAAAGTAAAAGTTACACTAAACACTTTCAGGTGGTGCAACAGTTAAACACCTTTATCCACTAGATGGCGTTGGCAGACTGGGATTTCTTACTCATTGATTTGTGCAGGGAGTCTAAAAACGGAACAACTCAAACTCTACATGTGTCACAAAAAATATCTGCCATCTTCTACATAGAGAAATACTATTTGGACATCGTTGTTACATAATTATTATTGTTTGTTGCATAATTATTATTGTATCAAAAATGGTATTTTGATGGGAGACTGATTTTCACTCATCACAAATTATTGAACATAAAATCCTTTTTTTAACCCCCCCCCAAAAAAAAACACACATTCAAAACTAAAAACAAATAACCAAACAAACAAAGATTGCGTTTAAGCCCAGTCAGTGACTTTCTGAACATTAAAACCCCAAACATTATAAAATAGATTTATTCAATAAATCACCTGCATTAAGTTCATGGCGTTTTATAGTTATCAAGATGTTCAAAGTGACATAGAAAACATAAACAAATACAGCATGTGAAAGCCTTCCATTTAAAAAAACAAATACACAAAAAATTCAAACACAAACTACTTTTTTTTTGTTTGGAAAAGTTGTGTTTTTCTTCTGTTATGTAAAATGTTGATTGCAAGTTGTAAAAAGTAAATGTAGGCATTTACTATCATAATCACCAGAGTGAGAAGTGGTCTAAACCAGATATTGACTCTTATTTAGTCTTGATGTTTAACTGTGCTGTTACCACACTAAGATTTCTGACTGAGTATCCTCAGAATTAACCAGACATTGGTAATTCTCAGTTATCTTGAGTGAGTCTTAATATGTTGTAAATACAATCCATGTAGGATGACAAAGTAAAGAAATTTCATGACTATTTTCTACCCTCCCTCCCAGAAAGAGCTTTTTGGTCTTACTAATTACCAACATTGTCAACACTCAAGTACGGTAGTGGTAGCATCAAGCTGACGATCTCTGATCTCTTGTCCACTGCATTCCACCAGTTCTGATGAAAGAAGTTGCAAAAATTACCATCAGATCTTTACCAGAGTTGTGTTCAGTTCCTGAGAGATTCATTTCAAAACATTGCTTTTCTTCGGGTACAGTTTTTCTTTTGTTGATTTGGATGTATGGTTGGACTTTCTATGATGCTGAAAAAGGAAATTCATGTTCTGATACTTGGAACTATTCACAATTTCATCTACTTTGATGATTCTCATCTCCCTTTGCTGCTCCGTCCGGAATGTCTCCCATTAACTTGGATTCCTGCAGTAGAATTTCAAGCAGGCCAATTAGCAAACAGGAGGAGATGTCATGAATGGTCCTGATGATGATTTTTGTTTCAGAATTGTAGTCTGCCTGTAGTTTTAGCAATGACATTGGAAGAAGTGAACAAAGCCACTCCAGCCATGGTTCCAAACATTAAAATATCGCAGTGGGGGATGATTGCAGCCGATTTTTTGAGATTTCATCCCTGGATGAAAATGCATCCATCTTGCAACTCTAGTCCTTAGCTGAGACATTTGAAGGATTCACCAGACTGTTCTACCCATAACTAGTAATTATTGGCAATTTCTGAATCTCCTTCAGTGTTACTATCAGGCTCTTGGCAGCCTCCCGACTGATTTCTGTCTTGTGCTTACATTGGTTATACTGCCTTTCAATCATTTAAAACCTGCCTTCCAACAGTAGCTTTAACAAAAGGATGCAAATGCAGAAAAAAAAATCATAAACACAAAATCTTAGCAAGTGATGTTGGTCTAGTTTCTGGTGTAAGTATCTTAGTATACTTCAAACAAGACAAAGCTAACTTCTAAGTAACTTTTTAGCAAGATATAGGATCTTCTTTTAAGTCAACAATTCCTTCATGTTGATGTAAAAGTATTATTTCACCTGTTAGAAAAATGTTATTATAAGTGTATGGAACCAGTAATTTTTCATCAGTACTAAGGACTTATTGACTTAAAACAAGCTCTTGCTTGTTGCTGAAAAGTTACTTTTAAGTTAGCTTTGTCTTGTTTGAAGTGTATTGAAATACTTCCTTTAGAAACTAGACCAAAATTACTTGGTAAGATTTTGTGTTTTTGCAGTGTAAAATCTCTTTATCTTAATGAAGATGTGTTCACATTCAGTGAATCTGCTTTACTGCTGCCTTTACATCAGCTGTAACTGATATCATTAGTGACTGTGATCATTGTATGCATGTTGCCAGTGATGTCAACAATCCCTCATAAACATAATAAGACTGTGAGTTAAGATACTATTTAATAATAAAAGGCTGCTGTGAACATTTTTCCTGAACCACTCGGCAACCTTGTTTTCCACTTTTAGATCTAATTTAATCAGTGATGTAGCACACTCACACATTTCCACAGCCTCTTACGCATCATTATTACAGTAAAGTCATGCCTTTAATCGCAGCACAATGGGCTGATGACACAATTCACCTCTAATTACTGCCAAAATTACAACACTTGAGATGTTACAGAGTAGAATACTCAGAGTAAAATGCCAGTTGCAGGGTTTCCAGCACCAAAGGGAGAATCTTTACCTCCACATTGCTGTAAGAATCTTTTCACTTTGTCAGCACTTGAGTGGTTAAAAAGGAGGAGAGAAATCCAGCCGAGTGACCAGCAGGGGTCACATGCTGCCAAAAAAATGATTCCATTCCCCTTCTTATAGATCATTCTTACAAGAAAAATGCAAACAAAAAGTTTCCCATCAACTCAATCAAAATTCCTCATGCTTAGCTCACCATTATTTTGACGGTTTCTCTATATTATCATTCAGTTTCTGTGGAGCATGCAGACCAGATTGCAATCACATCCACTAATCAGTCCCTGTGACATTTACTCCCTTAAGAGATGCAACACGGGTTCGAAACGTCAAGCCCTGCAGATCAGTAATTAAAGCATCGGGACCACAGGTTTGAAGGCAGAATTTTGCTTCTGGCTGCTGCGTTTTTGTGTCATCATCTAAAGCAACCGAACACATCTGGGTTTTTGTTTTACCTCTTAACACCACAAATGTGGGAAAACCTCCACTTGAGTTCCTGAGTTAGATTTCACCCAGAGCCTTGTGTTCCTGCTCTCTCCGGCCACCGCCTGCTACCTAACTAGCTAGCTAGCTGCTATCTCTCGTCGTTTAGCTTTGTTTCTAAGGCAGATCTTGACCTCTGCTATTCGACGGACAGACACCACCTGTGGTTTTCACTAAAAACTCTTTAATCTAAACGTCCTTCATTTGTTGTGTGAACATAATTAGCTTGAGTGGAATTATTACTTTGTATGTCG
Source organism: Poecilia picta (assembly GCA_033032245.1). NCBI lineage: Eukaryota > Metazoa > Chordata > Actinopteri > Cyprinodontiformes > Poeciliidae > Poecilia > Poecilia picta. The sequence goes on along the minus strand of CM065356.1, from coordinate 5,087,323 downwards.
ACATATTGAAAGTGTTCCATTCAAGCGAGCCCAACTGCTGAGAAATGGGAAAAAAAACCTATAAATATCTTCATATAACTCTATGTGTGTCATAAACCAGGTATTGGTTCTGTACTTTATCAGATCTCTCCAGCGTCTCTTCCTCTGGAACTGCAGAGGTTTCATGCTAGCTCGCGATGAGGTGGGAAACAGAAAAAAAGGGGTAGTCCGGGAAAAAGGAAGGGATCTGCTGAGGCGCTCTCGCACAATGACATTGTCTGAACTACAGCCTCCACGACTTGCCGTGCCGCAGCGACAGCCCTTTAGTGTTTCCTGTCAAACGGAGCATTGTTGCTTTTAGTTCACTTTAAGTGTCTAGACAGTGGTTTTGCTGCTCCGTTGGTTCCCCTTGGATTGAGGCCAAATCTTCACTCCTGGCGGTGATAAGAGTCTTATCTCGCTGTTAGAGGGCCTGGAAACTGGAGCAGAGCTCAAGAGAGTGTCACTCAGGTGGGGGGGGGAGTGCGGGCACCTAGAAGAGCAAGCCGGGGTTAGTCAGCCGACTCAAACATCACACCTGCATATTCACTTTGAAGCCTCTTCTGAAAGATTATTTGATTTTACTGGCTGGATGTTTTGTATTGCCACCTCTGATTTTCTGTCGCCTCAACAGGAAGATGTGCATGTGTGTTGATTTCTGCAATTCTCTGCATTGTTTCAATGGGTTCAACCAGTGTTCAACAGACAAGGGCGCGTGAAGGAGCTTATAGCTCCCAAAATATGCGGAAAAACTTTCCGAATTATAATCCTTGCCTAAACAGCTCTCAAAAAACAACAGCCTCCGAAGGCAGCTGTTTACTCCGTGGCTCCACGCCGACGAATTATGAGGCTGGGGGTCACCCATTGACGCACAATGAATGGCCCGCATTCTTCCCGACAAAGGCCAGGAGGGTAATACAACTATTCAGACGCTCTCTTTTATGCTCGTCGTTGCAGTCCAAGGTCCCTCAGGTAAAAAAATCAGTCTGCAGATTGTGCACTGGTTTCTTGTTTGAAGTCCATTGTGGCTTTATTCCCCAGCCAGGTAACACAAGAATGCCGCTTTTCTTCCCCGCATAGTTGATCCACAATATTGGCAAATGGTCCTTAATTCCCCTCTATGCAAGGTAACTCTCCAGCTTGAAGTAATTCAGAGTCCTTTTCTTTTCACTCTGAATGGTGGGGCCTGTGTAGGAGAATGAAAAGGATTCAATAGAGGTGGATGATTTATTCAAGGAAAAAGCACTAAGACTTTGGAATGAGAAGCATGACTGTATTCTCCCGCGAAGGACACCTTGTTTTGTGCGACACAAGGCGAAATCTATGGCTGCTCAATTCATTCGCCACTGCATAAAAGAGATTGAACTGATAAATATATATGAAAAAAAGTGGGGGACAGTGGAAAGGAGGGTGGGAGGAAAAAGTTAGCCTCCCCTACTCCCATGTTTGGTTGGTTGCGGACGTAATGCAGATCGTAGAGCTTATAGCTTCGTAGTGTCGACTATGACTCAGATATTCTTCAAGGAATTTTTTGTGCCATGAACACAATGCCATGCTGGACAAAAGAACTAGTTCAATCGTTCGCCGCTGGTGGTACTTTGGGTGCCGGTAGTTGTCGTAAATATTTGTCAGAGGTCTCAAACTTCAGTTCCCGAGAGCCGAGTCCTGCAACTTTTACATGTCTCTCTGCTTCAGCACGCATGGCTGAAGCAGAGAGACATGTATTAACACATTAGCAGAGCTTGGCAGCATGCTAGTGAAACAGTGTTACCATTTAATTCCAGTGTGTAGGAAAAGGGACACATTTAAAAGTTGAAGGACTCTGGCTCTCAAGGACTGGAGATTGATATCACTGTTTTAAAGGACCAGTATTAAGTACTTTCCAGGCACATTGTGTCATTTCATAGCAGAATTAAGAAACTATAACTTGAGTTGTTATAAACACGCTATATATGTCATATGTGAGTTAAAAATTAAAAATTTGACTTTGCAATTTAATGTCTTGAAATTGGGTCTCTGTCTCTTTAAAAAAAAAACTCCCACTCTTCCTGAAACTCTGCCTTCAGGAAGTCAGCACAACATGGCTCCTCTATTAACCCTTTAACAAAGTTTTTACCAGCGTTTCATTTCAAAGTAGCTCACACAATGAGCTCAGAAGATGTTCAGTTCCAACAGCTGATTTCTAATTGCTGCTGGCTAGTCTGAAGAAGCTTAGTGGGTGAGTTGCGGGGTAAACTGCAGCTCTGAGACCTGTACTGACATTCAGTACATGCACCAAGAAATTTGTTTTGTCTACTCAAAGCTGCAAGAACAAGAGAACATTTTGTTATGGCTAGAATACTGAAAAAATCAAGAAGAGTCTTTCAAGAAGAAAGTTCTCCCAGGAGACCAATCACCCAGTGACTGTTAAAATATTTAATCAGAACTACATGGGAAGAATGAGGACGTACTTTTCTCGCAACCCGGGTAAAGAGAACACATTTCAAGATTCTTGGGGCATGTATTTCTCTCTCTCTGTCTCCAAATATCTAAAGTGTACAATGTACTTCTATTTCTGAGAAAAGTCTAGTTCTCCATTTTTATGCCTCTTTTTCCTAAATCCAAACTTTGTTTCATAGCATCTATAATCAGTAAAAATAAAAAAATAGTAAAATTAGTATTTTAACACAACATAAAATGCATTTTCAAGTTTATCGCATATTAATGTTATCTTGATGGCAAAAAAGCAAAGAAAATGCAGTCTTTTTAAAATTTCATGAACTCAATAATAGTTCCATGAATCTCAAATGATTCAATTCTGGTTTGATGAGTCTGAAGTAGTTTAGACTTTTAACTAGAGCTCATCAAACAACGTTTGGATTTAAATAAGCATCAAATGGGAATTTTGAATCACTTCATTGACCCTGGTGTATAGCTTCATTTCCCCACAGGTTCAAACTGTACATGTCAGAGAGCACATGTGCAGTTCTCTCTGACAACAGAAAACGTCTTTGGTTCACAAGTGACAGAGAACCATCTCTTTTTCATGGTCATGCTTCCCCGGCTACATGGTTGCTATGGTTTCTGAGTAGGGAGGCATGATATGTCATCAGCATAAGTATCAGCCAATGCCAATCACTTTTTAACATACCGGTATCGGGGTTATGAGTAAAACTGGGCGGTAAAAACAACTGATATGTAGTTTTTTTTCATGGTTTTGAAAGTTTGTCTGCAACAAACTTTCAGAAAACTGCAAAACAGCTGAAACACTGAGTTCCTTTAAATCCAGAATAAAAAGCCAGCTGCTCATAGAGTTGCTTTTAATTAGTGAAAAATTTAACATTGACCAACATACATTATTTGAGGTGTTGATGATTTTAATGATGGCTGTTGTCAAAATGTAACGTCTGTTATTGGTTTTCACTACTGTTGACTGTGTGATGTGTTCACGATGTCATGATAACACAGCACTTTGAACTGCTGTGTTGCTGAAATTTGCTAAACAAATAAACTTGATTGATTGATATATACAATATCAATAAATATTGGTTTTCACAGTACTAATATCAGATGTTTGTATTGGTCCAAATATTTACATCAGTGCATCCCTAGTTGTAGGTCAGTTCACTGTGTTTTGAATTAGTTATTGAAAACACAAAGGAAATTGTTACTTTTTAGCATTTATTAAAGGAAGATAACACATAATCTCCTCGTTGCTCGGTCATTAGTTTACTTTTATACATGTTAGTTTGTGAATTGTGTCTAGTTGGTGACCACCCACATTGGGGAAAGTGGGTAGTCCACCCAAAATCAGGTCACAGACTCAGAAGCCGGTTCTAGAGAACTTTCTGTGAAATGTTCCATCTAAAAAACAGGAAATTTCCACTTTCGATTAAAAAACCAGAACACATAATAACACTCCAATCACCCATTCAATGCTGCGCCGCTCCGTTTACGGTTACTGTAAACATAGCACACACTAGGGCGGTAGTGATACAATAATATCACAATACAATACAATACACGATATTCTGCTCACGATACAATATATGTTGCGATATTCAGCAAACGATACGATTCAATACACTTGCGATTTTCTGAAAGATTTTTGTGGGACAGAGTGACTTTGGTCACATTTTGTGACTGTTATAGAGTTGGATTGAATTAATGTAACTGAAAACTGACTAAAAGCTCCAACTTCACAATGCTTGGCTCTGGTTGGACATGGACACAGACTTAAAGTCGACAGCTGGACAAAATGAATCAAAGAAGTGGTGGGAAAACATGTTTCTTTTAATTGAAACAGTACAAACTGTAGCTTACATGCATTTGTAAAGTAAATAAAGTGAACCAAGTACCCTGCTCTGAATTGTTTGATACCTTTTTAACCTTGACACTTAACATCTGAAGGAATCACTCTAAGCCTGATGACATAATCACTCTCCCGGCAAAGCAAGCAGTGAGTGAGCAATGTGACAGTTGGATGTTACGATACTTGCAGATGAACATCGATTTTTTTCTAGGAAAGAGAGTAGCGATATATATCGCAAAATCGGTATTATTGCACAGCCCTAGCACACACTAGAAAAGTCCAAGTGTTTCGGTGCAACTGTTTACTGAGAATACATGCTATATAAAGTTCTGACATCCACTGAACGTATTAATCACATTTTTTTTTATTTTTAAGAAAAAATGATGGAACTGGCAAGATTATTAACAGTTAATGGATATTTATTTTAAATACAAAGTTCATATTTATATTGTATTACAAAATAGAGGGGCTCCCCCCGCCCACCCCCATTAAATAGTCTATTTTTATTTCTCTCATATGTGTTTTATAATCACTGTGTTTTGATGCTTCAGCCGCTCTGACATTTGATGGTGCCGGCTGTCAGGCCTTGTCTTGGATTAAGGGCAGCATCAGGCAGACATGTGTCCTTTCTACTTTTGTAATGGTTTGAGATTTTTATTTTTTTTTTATCTGGGAGAAATATAATTTTTTTATCTCACTTCATTCAGAATGACAGTTCCCCAAAATCGCTCCACACCGAGGGATATTCATTACTTTTTGTAGACCTGCCCGGGTAGCTCGTCAACTTTTCATCTACCTTCATCTCTCGTCTATTTCACTCTCTCAGAAAGCCTGTTTTTTTTTCTTCTTCTTCTTCTGGCAATTTTCCTGCTTTACTTTGCTATGACCTTCCTGCGTAAATTGCTTGGCTTGTGTTATTCACAGTCTGAGATTTACAGAGAATAATATTGCACCACAGGATTTCCCACACTCTTAGGTGCCCAATAACTTGTGACAGAATTTCTGTGACCTGGTTGTCTGTATTTTCTCAGCTTAAGGTTGAGGTGATGGGGGGCTGTAGTTCTCATCTCGCTCCCCTCCTACCCCATCTGAACATAATGCTCAAGCTGTCATGTGCACCTTAAACTGCACCCACAGTTCAAACGAATTGATTTATTCCGGAAAAATGTAATAAAAACAGTTAATAAAGAATATTTTTCAGGCTTTTGATAAGCCAATCAGGGGCCAGCAGATACTGAATGACCAGGTGCATGTATTTGTTTGTGTTAGCGGCACTTTTTTTTCCCCTCTTCTGGGCGAAACAGAAAAGTTGAGGTCAGAATGGCAAGTCTAGGTGGAGCTAACACACTTGTAAATGCGTAGTCTAATAACAGCCATAATGGAGGATGTAAAAAAAAAACCCTCTATCCTTTGCTTCATTTAAGACAGTGTGAGTGCTTATCTTCCGTCTTGGCGCACCACAACAGAAAAAATACATGGAAAAACTACAAAAGGAGATGTGCATGAGTACGCCACATTCAACTTTCCTTCCCTCTATCTCCCCAAAAGAGGCTTTTACATTGTCACTCCCTCATTTGTGGCACATAATAGTGTCTGGAACTCTCCGTGGCCCATTGTCAACTACAGGACTGGTTGTCCATTTGGGAAGAGTGAAAAATACTGGGAGGGCTTTAATCTTTCTTCATTATTTTCCAATTTTGGATAAATGTGCTCATAATACCCTCCTCCTCCTCTAAATGAAACTCTTTGACACTCTCTCTCTCATTTTTTCTTTTTCTTTTTTTTTTTTGCTCCACACTGCACTTTTCACCTGCTTTCATCTTTTACACAGGACAAATAAGTAGTCCAAGTGTACGGTCAAAATGTGGAGATAGAAGGATAATTGAGTCAATAAATATTAGGGTCATGGTGTGATCATTGTTGGAGCCTGTTCAGGAGGTCTTTAGTGCAATACCAATACGCATATTACCATATTTTTGTTATTTGCCACAACAGAGCAAATTGACCCAGCGAGGGCTACTTTGCAAAACTGTGATTGTGTGGATAGCTAACAGCACAGACCGGGCCTCTCTCTGTGGCTGCCTTGGCCCACTGTAGCATTTTCTGTATCGCCGCGTTTATTATGCGTCGTCCGGCCACGGCGCAATTTATTTTGATATCTGAGATGAGAAATTGAAGAAATATGACTGCTCTAATTCTGCCATAGACTACATTTATGACGTGAAAATTTCTATAATTTGCAACATGCTCAGTAGAAATGGGCCGCGTGAAATATCAGCGCGTCTCGATCTGACCCCCAGAGAATGCTGCGACTGTGACAGATGTGATTGGATGCAAGCGCGCACATCAGCCTGAACGCCCCGGAGCTCTTTGCTGTTGGTCACCCGCGCTCGGCAGGCAGCCATGACAGTATATGCAAAACACTTGAGCGATAGTGCTGACAGAGAAATTGTTCCACAGTTTACCCCCTTCTCCCCCTCCCCAAAATGAAAGGTTAAACAGCGAACATACTGTAACTACGAAGTGTTCTTTTACACGCTTCGGTATGATAAATGCATGAATAAATTGTCCAAATTGAAGTGGGCGTGTGTGGATGGGTGACAGTGACATGCTAATTGCTGTTTCATGTCCTGGAAGTGTGTGTGTGATTTTTTTCTCTCTCTCTTTCTTTTTTTTTTTTAGAAATATACGGCAACAGAACCCTCGGCAGATGCTCTCTCAACAGCCATGTCCTCCATGTTGATTGAGTAGCTGTGGGTTTTGAGCGAGACATGCAAAAATGTCATGCTATCATATCATTAGTATGTAATGAAATCTAATTTCTACCCCTTCAGCATGTGTTTACTTAAATTAGAAATGATCTCTACATGAAAATTGAACTAACTTCTAAAAGTGATATCAGTCAAGTCCAAGTGGTAAGTGGTAAAATTTGTTGTAAACTCTTGGAGTTCCATGGTCAGAAGGGCTCAACGTGAATCTACGTAGTTTGTAAAGGAACAAACTCTTGATATTAAAAGTAGTTTCTACTCAAAATTGTATTAATTTACTTACATCGTATACATTAAAATACAATTATACAAGCGTTCACCATAGCTCAACTCGATTTGGACGCAAGTTGTCATTGAATATGTTTAAACATTGCAGGTATTTTTCAGGATTTGTTGACTGAACTTTAGCTCATCACTCTGATAACCTAAGAATACTGTGGTCTTCATTTAAATGGAGCTCAAAATTATAATCTTTCAAGGAACATGCTTCATTACTGAACCTTGTACCGAGGCTAAGACAGGTAGAAAATCCCCCCCTCCATCACATTCAATAGAATCATCTGATAATGCTTTAAATATTTGTTATATATACCCAATATCTGGAGTACTGTGAAGAATAAGCAGGGTTCTTACCTGGGCTAACGATAAAGACAATAACTGTAAGCGTAACATCATTTCTATGCTGATTCTTAAATATAGTTTGCTAATGATATATTATTAACAGGGGGCTTAGTTAATTTTTTACACCCATGGTACATTTCTGCTCTGATTATCATGGTTGTTTTTGTGTCGGCTTTGTTAGCGTTATCAGTGCTGTTGCTGCTGTTTCTACCTGGAATGTGTGTCGTGTTAGCTAGCCAGAACTGAATTCAGTCAAAGGCAGCATCAGGTAAATATTCTCACATGTTGTTTTGGAATAAAAGGATTAGTGTTACAGAGGTCCTTCTTCATATTTATGCATTACATTTTGCCAGCTTGTGGTACTTAGCTTTAGTTTTAAGTACTAAAAATGACTTTAAGTTGATGCTCTGTCGAACCTACGATGACAGTGTAGCATATAGCTGTAGTTGCTAACATGTTAGCTGCCATTTCCACACCTTGCTAGAATGTTGTGGAAGCACTATTCTATAGGCTTCTTGACTATGCTAATGTTATAATGTACACGATATCGCTTTTGACTTTTCAATAATATGAGTAAATGGTGGGATTTTTCAACCTGTTTCCAACAGTACTGTAATTCTGAGTAACACCAGCATTGAAGCAATTTGTGCCTGTTGCAAACTATCCGCCAAATACGTATTTATTCACTTCAAAGGGTTTTCTTAGATATCAACATCCTCTTTATCTCCATACATCCATCCATTTTCTAACACCCTTGTCCCTTGGTGGGGTCGGGAGGGTTGCTGGTGCCTCTCCAGCTAACGTTCCGGACGAGAGGCAGGGTTCACCCTGTACAGGTTGCCAGTCTGTCACAGGGCAACGCAGAGACACACAGGACAAACAACCGTGCGCACACACACTCACACCTAGGGACAATTTGGAGATGCCAATCAACCTGACAGTCATGTTTTTGGACTGTGGAAACCGGAGTACCCGGAGAAAACCCACGCATGCACAGGGAGAACATGCAAACTCCATGCAGAAAGACTGGGGCTGGGAATCGAACCCAGAACCTTCTTGCTGCAAGGCAACAGCTCTACTAACTGCGCCACTGTGCAGCTCCATCCTCTTTATCTAACTACTTTATTTTATTTGTATAGAGTATTCAAATGTTACTGATTCTATTTAGCTTCACATAAATTTAATGTGAAATAGTTTATGAAATAAAATGAATACTCTTAATTGACAATCATTACATCACTCAGAAACTTCTAAATAAGTACCTTTTTTGCATTAATATATTATTATGAACTTGATAACATTTCCGCTGATAGTTTGCATTTTTAAGTTGGACAAAATTTTGCTTGTGCAACTTAAATTGGACAAGTTTTGGAAATACATTTCCAAAACTGTTTACCACTATTTTACATTTAGAATGCCTAAAATCGTCACCTTTCTATCTGATAACTTTCTAATTAGTTTTGCTGCCCATACAAGAGAATTGTCCCTGCAAAGCTATTCTTCTGCCTCTTCCTGTGCTATAAGAGATCTCATTCTTGATTCATTTACTGTATATTTTAGCATTACTACCTTGTCAGCATTGTTCTATCGGGCTTGTTCTATATTAATTTTTTACCTTAAGGATGAAAACGTAAGATACATTTGTGCTATTTTGACCAAAAACTTCCACACTATTATGTTCTGCATCATAAAAATTACAGAATAATTATGTTGCTTTGTTCAAACACAGTTACAACTACTCACTCCCATTAACAGTGCTGGTTGGGACCAGCACTTTCTGCCCACACAAGTCTTGTAAAAGTTCTCACTTTCTTCTCCTATGCTGTTGTGAGATTTTGATAAAGCACATTAGAACGAAGGACATCAGTAAGTAAAGCGGTTAAGCTGCTGTCAGTGTTTCTTATGATGCACATTGGCCTGTCTAAAGACAGTTTCATGTAGGTGTAAATGTAAAGAAAGTAATCGCATTTTGTGAAACATGAAGTCCTGTCATGTCTATAAAATATGTGTGTCCTTTGTGACGAGCTCTATTTCATACAGCCACACAAACACTTGGCGTGTCAGTTAGCTAACACGTCAAAAATGGATTCTGACTAACTTCCTGTTTGGAGTCACATAGAAGAACTCAGCATGTTGAGGTGAGTAAATCTGAGGTTAGCGAGCTAAATATTTAGCTAATAGCAAATTAATGAATTTAGCAAATTCACTTGCCCATAACCGGAAGTGGACTACCATAATAAAAACTGGGGCTTTCATACCTCTTTATAAGCTCCTGCTGGTGAGACTGAACCACTGCTACAGTCACTGTTGCTGTGGATTCACTGGTAAACATCTGTATTTTCGCTAAAACAGCTCATTCTATGAATCTGAAATATTGCACATGTCGAGAGGAAAATTGAAGCCAACCACTCTCAGCAGAAGTTTATTTAGAAGTTTGCTAAACCTAGCTCTTATTTTTATAGTCCACTTCCAGCTATTAGCAAGTGAATTTGGATATTGGCTAAAATGTACCTCAGAACTAATGAACCTCCCCAATTTTTTTCCTGTTATGACAGAAAAGATTAGTACTAACCTAAATAACCCAAATTATCGCTGTTCATTTTCAACTGTATCATTTTACGAATGCAACCTCATAGTTGAACGCATTGAGGATTTAAATTTCATTCTGAGGTGGTCAGACAGACTTTAATAATGGAAAAATAAATAAAAGTAGATGGCTAACCTGGTGAACTCCATCGTATTTATCTCAGCATACGTGTACTATTCACAACAGGAAGTGTTAAAAGCAACACACATTTCAAAGAGGTGACAGGACTTGATTTTCTACAAATTCTCCAAAACATTGGCCTAAAATGGTGTTACGTTTAGACCCACGTAACACATTTTATCCAAAATTTCAGCCTGCATGGCAAGATAAACAGTACAGCAGCAGCTTCAACTTTAGAATAAGCAAAAATGTTGCAGACATGCTTATTTCTAACCATAATAGTCTTCAAAATCCAAACACACCACTCACTCTCTGGGTTTGATGCTGTTATTTCTTGGGAGATAGCGAGTGTTTTAAATGTTATTTTGAAGACAACTACCGTAAGTCAAATTAAATATGTAATTCTCAGTTAGACAGGAATATCTTCTGGATGTAATACATAGTCTAATATAACCTGTTTTTCATTTTAAATGCTGTTGACATATTTACTACATTTACGCCAGTAATTTAACTGAATCCAAATGTCCAATTACATTGAATTATGTTGCTTTTATGCAATTATTAATTTATTGTATTTAAGATTACAGCAGAGAGCAGAATTTTTTATTTAGATTTGCACTGACCCACTTAGCGCTGCAAATGTATCAGTTTATATGATGCTTCCAGCAAGGACTGTTAATGTGATGGTTTTGTTTTTTTTCTTTACCTCCAATGCTGTCATTAATGTTATGATGCATTATGAATATTCTGAGTAATGCAGTGACTACACCGTACTCACAGTAGAAATGTGCTTTACAATAACTTTAAATGAAAGGAAATATAGATTACTCAGTCTAAAAAGGGATTTTCACATTGTTTGTTAAAAAAATACAACACAAATACAGTATTTTGGCAGAGTCGACTTGTTTTTATTTCCCCTTGTATGTGCTGGAGAGCGAGTTTGAAGGAGGGGGAAAAAAAAAAAAACACAACACAGTCTTTGAGTCATTGGCACTGACCAATAATCCCACCAATCCATCACAGATATCTTCTCACTGGAGCAGTAAATCTGACTTATTGACCCTCAAAGCTCCTCAAAGGGAGCATTTTACAGAAATATACTTTTTGTTTTTAGAAAAAAAAAAAACTTCTACTTTTTAGCTTTTGAAAAATATTTAAATCTTTTGAGTTTATGGTGTTAAAATTTAAACCAAAATTGCATTTATCTATTAAAAAAAAGAAGCTGATATCTAGTTTATTTTCACACATTGAACCATACAAGCCCCCGACTTATGTATTGCCCTTCATGCTTGGCTGCTCAGCTGGTCCATGGAGCATTTCAGAGACCACCTTAACTGAGCACAGAAAAACAGCCTTATATCACATTCTACTGCCCTATTTTCTCTTTATATATATATATATATATATATATATATATATATATATATATATATATATATATATATATATATATATATATATATATATATACGTATAATATATATATATATATATATATATATATATATACCCTAGCCTCTGACACTAATATATAGATGCATATATGTTTCAATTAACGTGTGCCAGTTGTTTCTGCAATCACACAGTGCATCAGTAATTATCGGATCTGTTTTTAATGGCCCTCAGCAGATTATTTCCTTGTTGTATTGACTTATAAAGGATCAGTGTTAATTTTGAGCACATTGCATATTTTTAAGCAAAGTAAGCAGATTTCCCCTCAGTTCGTTTGGTGATGCCTTCCAACATTTGCATCTAAAATAAAAAATAGGGCTTATAAAGCAATCACAAGGTACACAAAAAATCCGTCTTTATGTTCAATATAATATGAGAGCAAAATGAAAACTGATGTTAGGCAAGAGGAAGGAGCAAAGGGAGGGGAGAAAAAAAGCACTTTTGACTTAAGCATTCATGGAAAAAAAAAAAAATCTGAATTTCTGGGTCCTAATCTTTCGCTCCGAGCGCTGCCGTGCTAAGCTCTGGTTCGGGATGACAGGTCCCCCACCTGGACAAGCTTGGACAATGTCTCCGCTGTGTCTCATTTCTGTGGGAACAGTGCGGCGCAGACAGCTAATCACGTCCGGAACCAAAGGCACCTGCCCTATCTGCCTCTACATTTGGTTGGGAATCTTTAAAGAGGCTAAACCTCACTTTCATGCTTGTCTTTTATTCACGGTAAGTGCTTATAGAGAGCGAGCTGTTGCCACTGCCCCATCTTCCCTCCCACAAGCTTCTGAGAATGCTTGACGTAAGTACAGCCAATCTGGGTAAATACGAATCTCTCCTTGCTGTCACTGCTGGCATATTATGCCCCTGAGGGAACATTCTTTTCATAATATCATAAGCTGCTTAGCGGTGTGCTTCTATTTAAGGCATACATATTAATAGCTATAAGGAAATCATATTTGAACTGTTCCCTGCAATCAATGTCTTTGGGTTTGCTGTTATACTTTGTATAAGAAGGTGCTAATAACTTGAAGGCACTTACACTGGGCAATCTAATCCCTTTGTATGATAAAGACTCATCTTGGCAGGAGAGTGCGGCAGATCACAGGACAAGGTGCCGCCGAGGTTTAGCCCCCTAAATCACGACTAGGCTCTTCCTCTCCCTCGTCTTTTCTCGGAGACAGAGCGAGATCCGGCACCGACACACGAAGTTGTGTGAAGAACGCGACAACAGCTGGTTTCAGCCCTTTCCCTCTGGTCTGGAGAGAAAAGGTGACATTAGTCTGGGGCCACCTTAACGCTGCCATTGAAGATTACACAATGGTACATGAATAAATAAGGGAGAATTATTGGATTTTCTTTTATTTTAACAAAGAACCTAAAAAGAAAAAAACCCAAAACATTTGGCATCTTCATTCATCTATGTTAGAAAAAAAATGCTTGGATCTTCATTTAAGGTCTGTTACCTTATCAACACACAGAAAAAAAATATGTATTTTCTTTAGGCAAAGCAGATAAAACTGTGAAATAAGCTTTGAAACCAGCAGTACACAGAGAAAAGTAATGCATGAACCAAAATCTGACCAACATTACTGCTTGGCAGGTTCAATGCAGAATCAGCGATAAAGGCTCAAGTTGGTGAATTGTAAGAGTTTTTTTCTTCAAATTATTTTACTCCAGGTTCTTTTTTTGTCCTGTGCATGAAATAAACCAAAGGAGAGTGGTCATAATCTACAACACAACTCTAGATGGTATTACAGGCACGTTATCAAAATGCTACAACGTTTCTTTATTATTAGAGATTGATATAAGTAGATTTGTTTTGACCAGTTTGTCACGTTCCACAAATTTTCGTCTACTTTGCTGGGATTTATGTGGCACGAAGTGAAATAGCTTTCAACATTTTTTAGTAAAAATAAAACTAAAATCTGTAAACTTTGGTGTGCATTAGCCTCCAACCCACTTTCCTCTGACACTAATAAAATCTAGGACAACTAACTGGTTATCCCTCAAAGTTACAGGTTTTTTCTGTTGTTTTTTTCCCCTTCATGACTATGTGTTACTTTCTGTCCTGTTCTGTTTTATCATATAAAACTCCATACTGTGACGTTTCTGCTTGCAGTGTAAGAATGTAAGAAAAGTCTTGGGGTCAAGATGGCTTTGATATTAGAACTGTACGTTCAGATGCATTTATAAACATATTCAGGTCAAAACCTTCTGTTAGTAATTAATTCTAGTAACATTCACATTTTTCTCACGTGCAAACACAAACTTTCACTTACTGTTTTTTTGGGGGGATTCTTTGAAATAGGCCAGTAAAGTAGAATAAAATAGGTATGACATGCTTTTAGTTTAGTTTATTTTATAAAAACCTTTAATAAATTTGTATAAAAGGGAGGTAGGCAGAAGTGTGAACTTATTTTAATCCTGCCCCTTTCTTTTATATGTCTTACTAATCATCATCTGGAAACACAAATACAAAAAGTGTGACATTCACTTTGTGTTAAGCCTTTTTTATTCGAATACCCCTAAATAAAATCAAGACACGACCAATTGCCTTCAAAAGGAAATAATTACCTTCTGATGGTAATTCTTACCATCAGAAAGTAAGATGATAAGAATCCTACCATATAATATTGTATTGTTACAATATTGCAACAATATTTTTACAATGTTGTTTGTAACAATATTGTGAAAACCTCGTATTGAAACTCTTTCCCCTACTACTTTGTGTTGGTTTATCACAAGTGTACGGCTGTGATAAACCATTATAGGCACTCCAAGGAAAAGCAAATACTCCCTATATATTAATAAATACAAATTCATTCATACATTGGTTTGGTTCAACAGCTTCTGCTCCGTGACTCCTGTTAATTTCAAGTCACTGGAATAAAAGCCCGATCAGCTCCTCTGGAAACACATAAGACAATATTTTGAACATTTACTACGAGGGAAAAGTGGAAGAAAAAAGTTTAATCAAGGTTACTTTGTTGCCTCCGAGAACAGAGCCTTTATTTTTCCTTCGCTTCTCCGCTCAATTTATGCAGGAGTCAACAAATGGAAAGACAGGATTCTAAGTGTCAATCAACAAGAGTCGCTTCTTTCCCCAATCGTTACACGTGTCAATGCTGGTTTTAAATGTATGACACAGAAAATTACAGCTAAACGGCCAAATAAGAGTAGTGAGAAAGGGACTCGTTTGCCCAGCAGGGGGTGCTGAGGGTCCAAGCAGGGCTGTGGAGTGTGAGAGCAGGAGGAAGGCTCTGGCAGCTGGTTGCCGGGGCACAGCTCTCTGAGCTCAGATGAGTGCTTCAATTGTGGGGATATTTTCCTCTAAGCCCGTGGTTGACAGCAACACAGTGCACTTATTTAAAGCAATTTCAAACATGTCTTGTCTGACAAGTTTTAAATCCTACTTAACACCCCGTAACAGCCACGAGTTTACTGTCAGAATTAAAGAAGAGAATTCTCAAAGGCAGAGAAATTATCACTTTCATTTTGTTCATCGTCGTTGTTTATAAAGGACATGGCAGGGATGTTTACCTACGGATGAATACGTTATTAGCGCCTTACAACTCGGGAGTTTTTCACGTCGGAGAATGGGGTTTTAAAAGTTGAACTTAGATTTTTTTTTAATTGCTGACATTACGAGTGAGGGAATAAATGGAAGTCACAGAACGGAGCCATTTTTATGGAAATGAAACGTGATACTATAAATATTTTACTTTATATTCCTTGTAAAAGCATGCAATTTAAAAGTAGAATTAAAATCATTTCTTAAAAATAAATTTGCACATCCAACATAAACTATTTATTCACATTAAGACATGTGGGAGCAAATCTAGACCTGCCTTAGCGCTGGCTCATGTCATGCCTGCAAAAAAGAAAAAAAAAAACGTCATTTTTTTGCTCAGATTCCACATTCTTTATCAGCCCAAGAAGAAGAAGAAGGAAAAAAAACAAATCAACAAATGTAACAATCTTCCTCCTGTCCTCCTTGTGATTGCATGTTAGGGACTGAAGCGATAAGCACACTGGTACGTGTTGTTGCTGTGTGAAAGACACCCTTTATCGTCTCATACCTCTGACTTGTGCTTAGTCTAGTCAGCCGGTGAAATATGACGGAAATCTGATGTGGGTACGGTCCCATCTTAACATCAGCGCGAGAACACGCCTAGCAAGCCAATGTTTATTCTTCCACGGCCTTATGTTCTCAAGGCAAAAAATGTCAATAGTGTCAAAAGTAACATCTTGCCAATGAGAGGAGGTTTTACTTCATCTCCTTACCTTTGCAGCGGTTTTATATGTTTGCAGAGCATCACGTAATCGGTGCTTACCCATAAAAAAAAAGTGAAAAAATTGTTGCTGGAGGTAGATTTAAGCTTAACCTTTGTTTGATTATGTAAACTATGCTTGAGAAAGACCCGGATTTGATCATTTGTTAGGAAGCTGAGTCTGTCTTTGAATGCAGAAGAAAAAAGAAAAGAAAATGTATTTTCCTCTATTTATTGTTTTTGATGGAGATATGATGGGGGTCAGCTTGCAGGAATGTGTAACATCTCATGCATGTACTTCACAAAAACAGGAGGATTTCAAGATAAGACGTTCTGAAGTAAAACCTTCCTTCCTCCAAAAAAATGGAATTTTGAAAAAAGCATGTTAGTTTGTTAATGTACTTGAACAGTTACAGCTGTAGCCGACTGAGCTGCTTTTATAGTAATTAGCAGGTTTTCAGGCCCCCTTAGGAACTCCTTTTTCAAAAGTATACATGTAGTCATTTTTTTTCTGATATTATCAGAGACTTTAGGAGATTTAAACAGCAGTCCCTCCAAGGAGCCAGACTAGCTCCCTCGGCATGAGGACCGCTAATAAATCACATATGTATGCGAAGCGGCAATGAGCCGATTCCCTTACAGGTAGGGTGGGAATTAAAATGTACAAATATTCTATGACTATTATAAATGACTGCCTAAAAATAACTTCTGGATTTCCCTTGTCTCCTTTTGGTACGTTGGCCATTTGAGCTTGTATCCCCTGAAAAATATTCAAAACAATAAGTTTCTTAATAATTAACTGTGACTTGTGGTATGTTTATAAATGGGCTACTGGGATAAAGAGTAAATGTAATCAAATAAAAATGAGAAACTATTTTTAAAAACCCTCTAAAAGTAGATTTTTGGTTCTAAGCATATTTAGTGTTTTTTTCTCACTTATTCTTATTTCTCGTACATCATACATACATACACATGGATGACTTTATAAATTAGAGTGGCTTTATTGAGTGACTTTTAGAAAACTTTGAGACAACCAGTAGATGCTTTTCTTCCTGAGGAGTTGGCAACAGCAGCTACTTTGCTGTTATTTTGGATCTCTCGTGTGGTTTTCAGCAGAAATGCTATGTCTGATACTGTATATGGGTTGTACTCTACATCAATCTGTAAACGTAGTAAAAGTTAAGATCTGTCAAAAGATTTATGGCTTAGAAAGTGTGCGATGGAGGAAGAATATAAGTTTGTACCCAGCTGTAACCAGTTTATTAAAAGTTAATGCAGAAGTCAAACTTACAGAACTTTTAAGAATAATTTTTTTGAAAGTGCAGTGTCTAGCAGAAAATGGTAAGGCTAGTATCTTAATAGTGACTGAATTGATCAACTTTTAAAAAGTCAATAAATTTCATAAGACTTGTTGAGAAAATTTCTTTGTGGGAGCAACAAATTTGAGTCTATAATGAGCATTAGGTAGTGTGGCGACAGCGCTAACGGTATAGATAGACAATCTAACAAGCTGAGCTTCTTCACTCTGTTGCTAACAGAAGATACATTTTACTTAAAGCATTATATGACACCTTGCTAAAATACATATTAAATGTCTGTTACTATTTCAGTATCTTTTTGTTTCATCACTGTCACATTCAGTAACTCCTGTGAATTGCTGACCAAATGGACCAATATGGAGTACAATTATAGAGACGACTCTCATCAAACCGCTGCTTTCTCTGGCATCTCAGTAATGCAGCTTTAAAAAGATGAAATGGCTGGATGGAGGAATGCTTTTGAAACTGTAACTTTTCAAACATTAATACTAGTTTCCGGCCAGTTACAGTCCTGATTATGCAGCCAAGAATGTCTCAGCAAAGATGACAGAGGGGATCCTCAGTCTCCATAAATCTTGTTTGAATGCTGTAATGACTGCAGCTGTCAAACCATGTCCTAAAGTGTGTATGACATTCATCAACCAGAGTTTAGAGATTTCAAATACACAATAAAGAAGATCATTCTGAGTTATGAAAGTACAAGCCATTTCCCCATTGGTTTTGAAATGTCTACGTAAAAGTGGATATACACTTAGGTTAATAGGACAAACAGTCCAGATGTACTGTTAGTTTAACTTACTAAACAACTTGAACCTAAGTTGTTAAAGTAAACAATTTAATTTGAGTAAACCTGTTCAACAAATTTAAATTCAGCAATATTTTTGTTGATTAAGTGTAATCTAAACATTGCTTAGAATTTGACGTATTTAAGTCAGCTATTACCAGTTTTATTGGATTAAATCAACCTCTGCGGGCGCCCCCTAGTGGTCCGCAAGGTATTGTATGTAGACAACCGTGTATTTGCCATGGTGAGCTCAAAGTACAACATGTACAATTAGCTTACCAAAATATTGTGTTCTGCTGTGTGCCCCCTGCTGACTAACTGCATATATTACACCTACAATAAAATCCTTCTTTGCGCCTAACAAAGTCAGACTCCACACTTTCAGTAGACTTGTTCACAGTCTTGTCACATTTACAAAACAGGACCACACTTCTCATTAACAATAAGTTCATTAAGAGACTAATATTTTCATCTCAGGTTGCATATATATTAAGATGTTATGCTATTCGGGGGGCAATTTCAAGTGAGGTGTTTTGTGAGTGTTTGTTAAATGTGTTAAGTACTTGTGTTACTCCCCTGAAAAGTTTGAGAAACACTGGCTTAAATGAAATGTAATACATCATCTGCATTCACATCCCAGAAACCTGGGGTTATTTAAGGATCAGGCATTCTAAAGTAAAATTTAAACTTAGAAGGCAGCAGACTTTAAAATAATTCAGAATATTCTACCACCTATTGTGTGTGTGTGTTTGTTTTTTCTTCTTTCTAAAAGCCCTGAAGGTTATCTCGATGTCATATCTGCTGGTGGTCTTTGCACCGCTTCTTCTCATCGAGTTTTGTATCGTCTATTGGAACACCTCTTGTTTTTTTGGGGTTTTTTTTTGGTGTTGGGGGGGCTCTTTCGAGGTTTGCTAAAAGAAGGATGAAAACACACGCACACACACGCACACGCACACACACACACACACACACACACACACACACACACACACACACACACACACACACACACACACACACACAACCACGGGGGTCTCAGACAAAGAGTGAACAAAGACATTTGTTGATGCCACCATCAACAGTAGCATCTTGCTTGTTAGCTGTGCAGAGCGAATGGGAATGTGGATAGGGGTATTTGGAGGTGGAAGAAAGGAGATGCTATCCGGACTAAATGAGGGAAGATTCACACAGCATAATGAAGGCTGGACCCATGGCTTCACAGCTGATGTGTATCTAAAAAGGCCTGGTAAATACTGTTTCGGAACAGAAGGCTTTATCTGCAGATATACATATCCCCTGCAACCACTGCCCCCCACATGAGGGCAAGATCTATCTTTTGGATCACCTTTATTCTTGGGTTTTTTTCTCCTTCTTCTTCTTTTTTTATCTGCAAAGGTGAAAATATGTGAGACTTCAGTTTAACTCTTTTAGGAATCTGTGGACTCTCCCTACAGTTAGAGAAAGATATGTTGGAGAAGAAGTTTCAGCGAAATTCTACAATGTTGAAAAGGAAAAAGAAATAAAAAGAAATATTTCTAAACAATCACCTTGTAAATACTTGGGACAATATAATAAGTAAAGTGTCATGCAATGAGTTTTTCCAAGGTTTGACAGCTACAACATGTATAAAATAGTGGTGGGTCTCAATTAAAAATTTGAATCAAATTAATTGCAGGGTCTGTAATTAATGTAATTAATCAAAAAACATATATTGACAAAATAAGCAACATTTTCAATTCAAAAGGCTTTTTTGTTGCCAAATTACTTAACAAGTACAAGAAACATGAGCTTAGCAACAAACATATTTGTTGTTTTTAACCTGTTATTCAGGTCAGTCAACCATCAGATCGATGTCTGTGCTGCTGCTACATCTTTAGTACTCGTGTTATTTTAGGCTGACAGACTAATGCCTTCTAGCACAACTTACACACAACAATAGTGTTTTCTAACATCCAGTCAGATTGCTTTTTTTTTTTTTTTTTTTTTTGTTGAAGCAACAATATACGACCAGTGGGCCAAGAGAAACAGATTTGTCGTCCACAGCTGTTGCCGCGATGCGTCAGATTTATGAGTGTACCAGAAATGCAACGCCAACATTCCAGCTCTGGACTTTTAGTCAGAGATGGATTTAACTGGTCATGACTTCAAATCTGATGACTTAGATTTGATTCCGGTTCCAGTTCTAGTAAATGCGCGACTCAGACTGTCTTCATTGGAACCTCAAAGGTCAAGGTCATGTTATGGTCGTCCATGATTCTCAACATTCATCTGTTCATCCTCTGTACAGTCCCTGAGGGCGTCAGGGGGGTCAGCGAATGTCTGCAGTGTCTTAATTATTTAGCTTTGATTCTGAAAAAGTTACACAGTTAGAAGCAAACAAAAGACGCGCTCTTTTTGAAAAATGTCAGAATCCAGCATCCTGTTGCCAGCTGCAGGACAAAGTGTGACAAGTAACAGTGGCGTCTTCTGCTCCTGCTCACATTGGCTCTGTCTGCCTCTGCTTAGGCTCCGCCGATATAGGATTTCCAAAAAAGAAAAAAAACACTTTTTGCTGGACTAAAACATCCTTTATGTCGCAGCACATGATGACACTTTACCCAGATTTTTTACATCAGCATTCGCTGTTAGAGACGCTGTGGAAATTTCTTATTATAAGAGTGAAAAGTGTTGGGTTGCGGCCAGAAGCTGCAGCTCGTGAGATCATTCACCTCTGACCAAGCGGCATAAAAGGAGCTTATTTTTTGAGGGACAATTGAACATTTGTGCCAAACAGAATGAAAGTCTGCTATGAACACATCATGCTTTCAAAAAAAAGGGATAGATTCATGGTCACACAAAAAAAGAAGAAGTGTTTTCGTTCTGAACAACAAAAACAGCTCCTTCTGCCAAACGAACATAAGAAAAACAAACTAAAGAAAAATGGAAAAGGAGAGAACACTGATCTATTTAATTACCAAAAGCCTACAGCTGCAGTATGAAACTTTACATGCCAAAGAATTTAACGCCTTGAACCATTTTAACTTCATTGTATTTTATGTGTAATTTGATCTCTTTACACGATGCTGTTCTGTAAAGGCTTTAGATGTTTGATCTGGAAGAATCTGATGACTGGACAGATTTTAGCTTTGAACTTGACAAACATGTCGTTTATGAATCACTGGAAAGAAGAAAGGCGCTAGAAGTCTATTTGTAGTTTTGTCAATAAGTGGCCATATACACCCAGAGCTACAGGCGAAAGGTTTCAGATCCACACATCATATGCTACAATGGCCTAGTCAAAGTCCTGATCGAATTCAAATGGGATTGTGTGGTGATTTTCAGATTTGTGTTTCTGAATAACTTTAACAAGTTATCTATAGCTTTTGCTTCTTTTTTCTCTCTCTTGCTCAATATCAACAAAATGTAATGGGACAAAATATATAAAATAATAATAACTGAAGGACAATTATTCTGTTTAGAATTTGGTCTTAAAATCCGTGTTATTTAGCAATACTTTTGGACAATGGAGTATTACACAGTCCAGTCACATTAATGTGACCACCACGTACTTTCCACTTCAGAGTTAAATAACCAATCACAGAAGGCAGGTGGCAGCACAGTGCAGTTGAGCGTATATAAAGGGTGTGTGTGGGCTTCGGAAAACATTTCAATCGTTGGCGTAATGCAGAAACGAAGCGATTTATCCGACGTCCAAAAGGGCATGATCATTGGCTTTCGGGCCAAGGGTGGAAGCATTTCCGAAATGGCTGAGTTTGTGAACTGTTCCGTGCCGCCGTGGTAAAAGTGTACCGTGCATGGCAAAATGGGACTGTCCAAAATCAACGACGTGGCAAATGTGGTGCACCACGGCCATAGATGACAGAGGCGAACGACGGTTGCGGAGATGCGTTCGGGCAGATAGACGGGCTACCGTTGAGCAACTGACCACTAAAATGAACCAAGGGGCTACCACAAGTGTCTCCCAAACCACTATTCAGCGAACATTGCTGCGTCTGGGCCTCCGAAGCAGACGCCTGGTTCGTGCACCTATGCTGACTGGTGTTCATCGACGACGAAGGCTAGAATTTGCACGCCAGTACAGCAGCTGGACGTCCACTGAGTGGCGACAGGTAGCGTTTTCAGATGAATCGCGTTTTATGCTCCATCGGACAGATGGAAGTTGGCGTATAAGGCGTGAAACCTCTGAAAGGAACCACCCTGCAACCATTGCAGGAACGGTCCAAGCTGGAGGCGGGAGCATTATGGTCTGGGGAATGTTTTCCTGGCATTCTCTGGGTTCACTGATTATTGTGGAAGGCACGATGGATCAATACAAGTACGCATCTGTCCTTGCGGACCATGTCCACCCCTACATGCGCATTGTTTTTCCTCAGGATGATGGCATCTTCCAGCAGGACAATGCGAGGTGCCATACAGCTGCCAGTGTACGTGCGTGGTTCGAAGAGCACCAGGATGAGTTTACCGTCCTCCCCTGGCCAGCAAACTCACCTGACTTAAACCCAATCGAGCATCTGTGGGACCATCTCGATCGAGTTGTTCGCGCCATGGATCCTCAACCGCGTAATCTAGCGCAGCTGGCCACGGCATTAGAGTCGGCATGGCTCAACATCCCAGAGAAGACCTTCAGGGACCTAAGTGACTCTCTTCCTGCACGTCTCGTAGCAGTTCGCTCTGCGAAAGGTGGTTATTCTGGCTTTTGACAGATGGTCACATTAATGTGACTGGACTGTGTATAACCATGACAAGAAAATATAAAAAAATAATAAATTATGAGAATACAAGAAAAGTTGTACAAGAAGAAAGTCAAAAAAATACAATACACATATTATTGTGACGTTATTCTTATTATTTTATTAATTTCTTAATGTTACAACTTTATCCTTGTAATTTGTTAATATTCTTGTAATCTGATATCATTCTTGTAACTGTGACTTTATTCTCATATTTTTTACATTATTCTCTTAATTTTATGACTTTACTCTCGTAATATTATGACTTTAATCTTGTATTATTTTGACTTTATTGTCACACAACTTTATTCACGACTTCATCCTTGTAACATGAAGACTTTATTCATGTAATGTTGCGACTTTATTCTCATATTAAGACTCTACTGTCATTATATGTAAACTATTGCCATAATTTTATGACTTTACTCTTCTAATGCTACAGCTTTATTCTTGTACTTTTATGACTTTATTCTCATAATTTTATTGTGTTATTTCATTAATATTCCCTAATAGTCCATCGTATCTTTGTGACTCATATGGTGATTTTTTTTTAGATTATTCAGAAAGACCTGAAACTCTGAGACTCTTCCAGCCAGATGTTTGGAATCCTCTCTGTAAGGCCATAAAAGGCACATGCATGTGGAACCTGATGGATCTAAATAATCAGTAAAACTCGAGTGAAACCTTAGAGTTACATGTGAGGAGTGAAGACCTTGTCATTTTCCATCCCTGCTCCACATCTCAGATGATGCGTTTTATGTGTCCTTAACAGAAAAAATAGATTTCCTTTCCTCCTGTCAATACAATTGAGCTATTGCAAAGGAGGTGTGGGGAAAAAAAGTAAGAAAAAGGTCAGCTGGATGTGAAGCTCCTATTATCAGCAATCTTCCCTTAGCTTCCATAAGCAGCTTGTTTCTAAGCTGCAACCTAGCCAAGCATGAAGAGAATATAATTTCAGCCAATCTCCCGGTAGCATGGATGCACGGAAAACCATTGTCAGGCTAGCAAAATAGCCACAATGGAGTCCGTGGCCTTTCTGATAAAGATCTGCATGGGTAATGCCAGGGCAGCAATGAAAGCAATTTTGCTTCTTCACAGTTAACCCGGCTTCCTCCATCTGACCGCTGTCCCCTCAGTAAAGAAAGAGGTGGGTGGCAGGTTTTTATTGTGTATAATTATGAGCGGCAAAGCGCTGCGAAGTTTCAGGCTTTAATTCTCGCCTTACTGGCAGTTTGTGCTGAGCTTTGCTGGTTTTTGTACGCTCACTGTTTTTAGATCTTTTAAACGCCTGCCAGGGCCACAAAGGAAAATGCTGCAAATGCTCTTAGTAATCAAAGTGTTAATGTATTACGGGGAGAGCACACACAAAGAGTCTGTTGCAATTCAAATCTGTAAAGGTCATTTTGTTGCATTTTGAGGGATAGGATGATCTAGATTGGTGTTAGAAATGATTAAATAAAGCTATGCAATCCCTCTGAAAAGTCTGGACAGCCCTACTGAAGGTCTGATTTTCTAAGAAATAAGATCACAGTAAGTAATGTCCAAAGTTTGATTGCCTTTATGTAATAAGCATTCTCTACAATACATCGGGAAAACATTTAAATCTGCATACCTTTGTACTGTTACAGCTTCATTTGATTCTTTGCTAATTTACAGTTTGTAGCTAAAAGCATAGTTTGCAGAGAGGTGAGAAAGGATCAAGGAGCTCGTTGTACGAAGGTAATAGTCAGGAGAAGGGGAACAAAAAACTCCTGCAAGTCCTTCCGCAAATTCTCTTGAAGTCTTTAACTGAGCCACTCTTGTCTGATGGCCAAAAGGCTCCATTTTGGTCTCATCAGATGAAGGAACTTTTTCCACTTGGCCAATGAGTCTTCCACATGTGTTTTGGCAAACTCCAGCTGAGCCTTGATATAAGTTCTCTTAAAGTGTTTTTTTTTTTTCATTGCTAGTCTCCCTTTTGTTGAACTGTTGTCAACTGTTGTTGAAGAACAGTTGGTTGAACAGTTGTTAACTTTCAGAGACTTTCCCATCTCTGTTCCACTAAGACTACCAGCTCCCAGCCCATTGGAGCTGGACACGTTTTTAGGTCACGTTTTTTTTTATGTATGATTATTTTGTAGATGTCGGTTTCCACATTGACATTAAATGTGATTTTGTAAAAAAAAAAAAAAAAACAAAAAAAAAACTTTTTTGCAATCATTTTTTTTCCTGCCTGAAATTCTTGAAAGGTGGATAAAAATAAAGTATTGCCTCAATGCATGAGGAATAACAAGACTAGACTCCAGCTCTTCTTTCACTTGGCACCTCCACCTGAAGACGTAAATTACTGGTCATGACTGCATGTTGCCACGTGAACACAAAGGATAAGTCCATGCTAACTTCATCTGGTGAATGTGGTTCTGGCAGACTGTCACACTGATCTGCACTTCATGACTCGCTCCAGCATTTTCCTGTTTTCTTCTTCTTTTTTAATTACTCTGGGACAAACTGTAACACCTCATATGGGTCTGTCCAGCCCCATCTTTAATGATGTCATGTAGCAGTAAGGTCTTACTCTGTAACTGGGACAGTGATGCTGGTCTTTGTGTAAACTCTTCCCACTCCAGATGGTAGCCTTTCTAATATATTATCATATATGTAAGTGTAAGCAATCAGTTTTTGTATGTTCAGTGTAACAAGATGGACAAAAACTCATTTAATGAGTGTTTGTGTTGTGAATAGATTTATGCCTAAGTAGGGTTTTAACTTTAAACATGACAGACCTTGGTAGTCGGATATCTTTTTTTTTGGTCTGTTTTAAAAGAAAAAATATTATTAGTCTGCTTCTACACCTGCAGAAAGAGGGAGAAAAAACAGCAACAAATAACATGGATATATGACAATAACAGCATCATCACTGAGTTATTATTATATTATTATTATTATTATTATTATTATTGGTTTAATTAAGGCATTGCATAATATTGCTGGGCAAGTAACATTTGTTCATCATAAAAGTTTTGTGTTTTTGTATTGAAAAAGTACTTTCCATATGATTTTGGTCCAAAGGTTTGGACACCAGCTGGTGGAGTGTCACCAGAGCTGTACCTGCAGCTTTCTTCAACCCTTCACAATAAGTTTTAATCATGTATGAAAAAGCTGAAGCTGAGTAAAACAGCTTCTGGAATTGTTAAAAGAATAATTTGAACATTGGATGCACTGTGTGCACAGCCTGCAGAATGTAATTCAGCCCAGATATTAATTACAGACACTTATCAAATGTATTAATATTGACAATAAATCTTTGATAATCAAGATTGTCAAGCACCATGAGTTATGCTTGACAACAGAAGTTGTATATAAAAGTATATAAAAGTTGTAATTTTTACTGAGAAAATATTCTTGGAGATACAGGGGTTATTTTTTTCAGTTTAAACAAACATATAATGTAATAAAACAAAGCCATTATGTCTGTTGGTGGCTTTCTTACCAGCACACACAGAAAACTATGCATGAGTGATTTATTATGAATGGAAATGTATCCTTTTTGCACATTTTCAGATTTTATTGAAAAAAAAATCATAATATTAAGGCATTTGCTCACAATGTAATTTTATTTTATTTTTTTTAACTCGACCATTATTTTGTGTCACGGTCACAGAATATAATACATAATAAGTAAGAGAGTATGAACAGGGTTTTATATCAATACAAAATATTCATTCTTTTTTTTTCTTTGGTGATTTGAAGGACATATCAATGGTTCCAAGAAACATAAATAATATCAAAAATGACGAGATACACTTTAGAATATTTGTAATGGATGTTTTTAAGAAGCTTGTTCCTGAAATTAAATGACAGATACTCAAACAATATAAAAAGAATTTCACTTTTGATATAATCAGAGTCTCATTATAACTTATAACCAGCTTGTTTTTTTTCTCATATTTTTGTGATTATTGTGGTGAGGAGCTCCGGTTTTTGTTTGAAAATCCTCCTTTTCATCACCCTAATCTTTAGCTCCTTCCTCAGATTCTCTATCAGATTCAAGTGAAAATATCACTTCTGATTGTGGTACAAATACTTTTTTGGTTTAAATATCTAACGTGTTATTGACGGCTTGTTTGACATGTTCTGGACCATTAAACTCATTCACCTGTTGCCACCCTACCGGTCTATCTATTTATAGAAAACATCTCTGGCACATTTTTTAGATTCCTCATGGAGAGAGGCGAGCTTTTGAAGCCCACTCCCAGACAAAACACGGGCCCATGTCGTTGTATGGAAGATAAAATTGCAGCGATCTTAAAAGTATCACTTGCAGCTGTTGCTAAACCCATCAGAGTCGTCTGCGGTCAAATCGCTGTATTGTCTGATGCAGAGCAGGTTATAATGGAGGCCGGTGACTGTAGCCACAATACAGATTCCATCTCGTCTGTAATCTACCGTGAAACCTTTTAACGCTACCTGGAGGGGCTTGAAGAAGCAGGATGAAGAAAAAGGCAAAGATTAAAAATTTTTTTTCTTAAACTCCTCTGTCTGTTTAAGGAAAACAAGACCAGCTTCCAAGTTGTACAGTAATATCTGTTATCTCTTGCTTGAATGTATATTAAGTTCAACATTCAATACAAATCTTTGGACAAAACAACGCGACAATAAACTTGTTTTAACTCTACATTTTACACAGGAAAGCTGTTTGGTGTGCATTTTTTTTTAGTTTTCACAAGGACACGCCAAAGTGAAAATAAGGCCTGTTCTTTTCCTCAACGTAACGTACAGTCCGCTGTTTAACAGAAAGTTAATTATCTGAAATGAGTCTGATGATGGCGAGACGTGACCCCCCCTCCTCCCACACACACACGCACGCACACACACATCCACACACGCACACACCAGTGCATTATTTGAATGTTTTGCCTTTATCTCCAGAGCACTTTTCAGATGATTTGTCCTTAACCGCGCCAAACACAGGGGTCCTTCGCCGCCTTTTGTTTTCTTAGTTTTACTGCATTGCACAGTTCACAGGGAGAGGTCACACTTTTGTACCAGTTTTATGGAAGGAGAAAAAAATATTATCTGAAAGATAAACCTTTTTTTTTCTCCTTTTCATCAGAGCGAGAGAGAAAGGCAGAGAGAGAGAGAGAAAGTGTGCATGCTCACACATCTTGAACAGAATGAAGGGGGAAAAAAAAGCTACAGTCTCACGTATTGGCCCCCCGTCTCGGCTGGAAGAATGCCGCTTCGCTTGAGGTAAGGAGAAGCAATGGTCATTTAATTAACCTTTCCCGCTTCAATCTGCTCACAACAATTTTGCCTGTGACTCCCTTTAATAGTTTAATGACCTTGCTGTCAGTAAGACTGAGGAGGACTGAGTCAAAGTATGATTTAATTAAGAGTCCATATGTTTAAGACTGTTCCTGCGGAGATGTGGAAACATTGGGGTTGTTGGCAGCGACAGGACTGACCTTGCTATTGAGTGTCAAAATGACAGCATGAGCCACAGAGTAAATAATTAGCCGAGAGAAGTAAAAGAAAAGCAGTCTTTGAATAAGGTGTGTGTGTGTGTGTTTTCTTCTTTTCTTTTCTTCACTTGGGTGGTTGTAATCAGTGTCCAGTAATGCTGACTTCATCCACAATATGGTGCTAGTGTCCCTTTAAGGGAAGACACTGCTTTTATATGCAAACCAGGTGCGTTAGAGGAAGCTGCCAGCAGTTTAGGTTTCAGAGGCTAAAGGAAATAAATTCCTCCAAACATTTTGGAACGTTTCAGATTTCGACATGACAGACAGCAGAAATAAGGTGATAAGATTTTAGGAATATTCTTAGGGAAATCAATAGAGATGTACTGATCTGATATAAACAAAATATTCCCAAAAAGTATCGGTGACAACGAGCCCGATCCATAAGGGCAGATCTAATTAGTCTAATTCTATGCTTTGTTTTATATTATTTTTAAATTCCTAATTGCACTTTCTGAACCATTTAAAAGAAGGTTTGTTGCAGTTTATTTTTTGCTTATTTGACCAACCTATTGTGTTTATCAGTTTCATTAATTATTTCACCTTCTTATGCTCCTAATTTCCTGAACAAATTAAAGTTGTTTTTGCTTGTTTGACCAAGCTTGTGAAGCTTTTGGTGTATTTAAATGTGCTGTGCTAGTGCAGTTATCAATTGAATGTATAATTCAGTACATTTATGTCTCTGTTAGAAAAAAATGAAACATATATTCAGCTGTTCCTCTGTATCATATCGGTATCATCCGATACTAAACTTCAGATATCGGTATTGGTATTGGAAGCGAACAAAAGTGGATCAGTGCATCCCTAAAAATCAACTATCATAATTTCTATTGTCCACAAATAAATTTTCCAGAAACCACGCTCTGTGTTTTATAGAGTTTAGAATCCATCCAGAATGATTCAATCATAGTTTGACTAGACCATAATGTTGCCGTTTTTATTCTTTTATATATCTAATGGGATCAAATTCCCCCCAAAACATGGTAAACGGTCCATTTTTTCACACAGTGTCATATTTTTGCTTGGTTTAAAAATCAAAAAGTTCAAGTTTGATTAAATCATTTAAATCATTAGATAGTCTCACAATCACTTGGATCTCGTCTTCCTCCCTATGTTTCTCTACCGGGTACGCTAAATGTCGCCACAGAAATAGTTAATAATGTGTTAGATGTTTGTTCAGTGCGTTAGTGAGAGTGTTGTCAGCCTGCCAGCAGAGAGTCTTTATTAAGTGACACTGTCAATGTAACAGGACAACTCAAAAACTACTTCCTGTCATACTTCCAGAGTCACATTCTGACAGCAACCGGATGGGATTCATGTTGACAAGAAACATTGTAGCCTGTGTCATATTTATCAGGTCTTCTATGTATAAAAATTAGATGTGAAACATAAAAAAAAAATCAATTTAAAATGTGAAGCTCACAGTGTTTTATGATGAATTAACAGAGAAAAAAGCTGCAATAAACCTGCTTGCCACAAATACATTTACACAAATACATTTGACCCTTATTAGATTTTTTTTTTTACTTTTAGACTTTCTGTATATGAAGTATTTTTGGAATGTGTGTATTTTTAGTGTGGTAAGTTGATTGGTTGTTCTTGTCCAAGACATTCACCTCAACGACACGCAGCGAGGCTCCGACTCCTCTGCAGTCGGATGTAGGAATATATAAAACCCAAACCACCAAACCAGAAGCTCATTTTTACTTTGACCTTTAATTTAATTGAAACATGTAGTCGCTCTAAAGTCTTTAATTATGCTTTAACCAGTTCCGTGCTGTTCAGCAATATGATAGCAAGAAAAAGAAGAATATTGCACACAATTTATTTTTGTTATTAAAAATCTTAATTTTTTAGGGGGGGGTCATGAGGGGGATGAAGGAGGATCTCTGCACCTCTTCATGAACATGAACATCTGCATCCTTCTGTTGTAAAAATGATCCTCAGTTGCTTTTAATTTTAAGACTCCAATGTCTTCAATAGTTCTTGAGAGAAAAACTTCACATTCAGTAAGTATATTGTACTGTGAAATGTAAGTGTGTGACAATATAAAGAGAGACATTGTGACACTAACTCAGCTGATTTGACGGCTGCTTGTTAACCTGCACTTGTCGAATGTGTGTGTTAAGATAATCTAAGCTCTTTAAGTAATGCTGACATGCTGCATGACTCCCAGTAGGATGTAACGATCAGACAAAATGGGCCAGTCCAAATGTGCGTTATGAGTCTTAAGTGTGGCCAGTGATGAAACTGTCCAGAGAGGCTTTCCAGAACGGAGCAGCAGTGTTGCTGATAGATCTTAGACTCATGGTGGAAAACTGGGCAAGAGAAGCTTATATAGAAACGCAGAACTTGTCCTTAGAGTTAGAGTTTGTGGAGTTATTTGAAAAAAATTGTATTTAAGTACAATATGAGAATTTACCGGATGTTGATGAAGGTATAAATGCATGTAAAACCATTCTGTCAGTTTAATGGTTTTAATAGTGGAAAAACAACTTATCATTACATGGAAACTGTTTATCTGCCGTGTTCTGCTAACTAGCCTTAGCATTCGTGGCAGGCTATGTTGTGATAGCCTGCCACGGCTATCACAGTGCTACGCTGTAGGGTAGCACTGAGCAAGCCAGAGAGGTGAGCATAAGAGTGATTGACAGCACTAAGCCTCTCCTCCTGACTGATTGGTTGTTTCTGACTGAGCAGTTTATTTCTGCAGCTAGCGCTGGGAGAACATAGAGGAGGTCAATTTACCCCCCACCCCCTACAAATGATCTGTCTTCTATTATACTGTCACATAATAATCTTAATAAATATGTAAACATATTTTAATAAGTTACATACTGCAGCTTTAACTGAACACATATTCAAACGACCCATGCTGTAGTAGTGAAATGGATGGTAACCCAGCTATTAATAATGCAACGCATCATAACAAGAACAATAGTACATGACAGTCTACTATTGTGCAGGTTTCTTGTGTCTGCTACATTTAAACCAATAGGAAGGTCAGGAGTCACAGGACTTCCATGTGATGCTTTGTACAGTATGTCCATTTGCTTTGTGGTTCAGATGAGACTCAGCTTCACCTCCTCCTCCTCCTCCTCCTTCTCCTCCTCTTCCTCCTCCTCCTCCTCTTCCTTCTCCTCTTCTCTCCTCCTCCTCCTCCTCCCCTCCTCCTCCTCCTACTCCTCCCCCTCCTCCTTCTCCTCAGCACGCTGTCGGCTCCAGGAGTGATGGAAGGCAGCCAGGGTCACCTACGACAGCTCAGCTGACTGTCACACAAAGTGCTGGTCCACTGATGAGAGTTAAATTACTTCATAATAGTAAGGGTGTTCCTGGGTTTGTATTATGATACGATAATCCTCTTTCCACACAATGATGATAATGATCATTATTATGGCAGGGGAGTAGGGGGCGAGGAAACCACTCGGAATGGAGACTTTGCTGCATAATCCTCCTGCCTTGAAAGGTTAAATACGGATTTGAATATTATGATCCCCCCCCCTCCTCTCACCCCCACCCTCCACCACCACCACTCTGAAAATGATAGCGCTGCATTTGAAGCAAATGTGCTTGTCGTGCACTTTACCTTCCGGACCAGTCTGAGTGTCACACTCCACCGCAGAAGACACGCTTTGCACTGCGGTTATTTTCACAACTACTCCTTTGGAAAAAAACTAAACAAAAAAAAAAAATTATGAACTAGGACTCTTCTGAGAAATTGAGTGTTGGAGACGCTAATGTTAAAAGTGAGTTTAAAAGAGGTTATGGTAATATTTAGAGTATCAAGGCAGGCTTCAGGTACCAGTTTCTCAACCAGAACCGCGGTTGGAAAGTTAATGTGAGCCATGTACGCCAGGGGCATCCAAACGTTTTACCACATGGGCCAAAATCGTCAAGTCAATAAGGTTCATGGGGTAAACAAAAAACAACAAAAAAAACCTAGTCAAAAATAAACTAAACTGAATAGTTTGTTGCACCTTACATTAAATTAGAGTAAAGTAATTTTTTTGGTTGGAAAGACGTGTGCATTGAAGATCGAAAATGTAAAAATAAAAAAGGTTTTGCAGGTTTGAAAAATGATGTTTTGAAAGGACATGACTGCAAATAATAGAATTTCTTTTTATATCAATTCTGAGCAAGAAAAACTAAATTTAGAACACTTGTATTGAAAAGTATGTAGCCAAGTTTTATAAATTCATCAAACGCTGTTCTTGGTGGATCAAAGCCTACAGGAAATACATGGTTCTCTTAAGAGCATATAAGAAGCCTGGGTTTTGAATGCTTTGTCATAGCCGACATTTTCTGTTGTAAAATTTGAAAGTTTACTGATTAAAACTAAAACGTCTCCGTCTACATGTGAGGGGCTGCCATATTTCTGTCATTCTTGAATTGCAGTCATTGAACACACCAAATCAGTCCTGAGTTTATAGCATCAAATTTTACTCCCAAGACGGACGGTTGAGCATTAGATGTTAAAAAATAAGATGTAATAATGAGAATAGGACTCGTCATAAACAATAAGCAGAAGTTGGTGCTTTGCTTCTTCACATTTAGACCCACATAAATATATATTTAGATGAGTTATCATAACATTTCAATGTCTTGATTTAGATTAAGGAGCTTTATTTCTGTTAAGAAAAATTAAACAAATAATTGGAATAATTTTTGTTTCACTGAAATTTATTATAAAACTTTTCATAGAAGAACTGCAGTGCTGGTCACTGATCGTTACATATAATAAAAATATTTACCAGTTAGTACCCAAAAGGATTTTTTATTGCTTAAATTTCTGCTTTGTGCGGCCATCTTGGACTCTTTAAACTTGTATGCTGCTGCTGGACAGATGACAGGCAGAGGATTGGATACGAAGAGTTAGTGGAATATGTCAGAGTCTCAGAATTACACTCATAAAAAGTGATGAGTTAGCATTCAGGGCAAAGATAATCGATAAGAAATATTTTGATCATTTCCATTCATGAGTGATATTTCCCTTTTTTCAATCAGAATACAATCAGAATACACACAGTCCCTCTGTGATGTCACAGTTCCTCTGTGATGTCACAGTCCCTCTGTGATGTCACAGACCCTCTGTGATGTCACACTGCATATATGATGTCACTGTACCCCTATGATGTAACAGTGCCTCTATGATGTCACAGTGCCTCTGTGATGTCACCGTCCCAAATTGGGCTGTATAAAAAAATCGATCCAGCGATATATATCGATATTTTCCGCGCTCGGAAAGTATCGATTTTTCATCCGCAAGTATCGATTTTTAAACCATAGGGATCCATAGTCTTATAGCTCTTATTAACATCTAGTTTGTCACGGCGTAGCAGCAAGACTCCGCCTCCCTCAGTCTCACTTTCAACTTGAGCTCAAAGTGCACATTATAAACGACACACCAGTTTTTAAATTGTGTTAATAGGCCAAGTATAACCGGAGTTATGCTAAAATTAGTAAACCATATTTTTCTGAATGTCAGAGAAATGTCAAAAGTGCCA
Source organism: Poecilia picta (assembly GCA_033032245.1). Taxonomy (NCBI): domain Eukaryota; kingdom Metazoa; phylum Chordata; class Actinopteri; order Cyprinodontiformes; family Poeciliidae; genus Poecilia; species Poecilia picta. Next base: position 5,053,366 of record CM065356.1, on the reverse strand, counting down.
CTATTCCCCAACTTTTCCGTTTTGTGAGAGGTAATGAGCTTCCAAACGTACAAAACGAAATGAAACATTAAATTCCTGTGGTTTTGAAAATGTAAAATCTTCAATAAATAACGATGGGCTGTATTTTGTTGCTGAGAAACGAAGGAAAGTTGCGGAAGTAACCGTGAAAGAAAAGAGGAAAGGAGGAGCGGTAAGCCGCGTCGCGAACGGAGCAGCTGCAAAAGCAGTGAGATCGCGAAATTAATGCTAATTTCTACTGGTAGCATTCACTTCGTAATTAGTTTTTAGCTTAGCGGTTTCTGTTCTGTATATAAAGGATTACCTGAACAATGAACATGAGTTGATAACATCCGAAGCGGCGCGCAGCAGCAGCGGTGCTGTGTTTGGAGCAGGAAGAGAAGTGGAAAAACCACCAGCCGGAATCCATGGCCCAGTGAGGATTTCCATGACAACAATGGCTGATCGATCATTCTTATTAGCAACAGACAAAGAGTATCAGAGAGAACTATGAGATCTTGGCAGTCTGAGAGGAGCTACTCAGAGATCCATGCAGGGGAATAGTGGCGCTGCGTAGCTGCAGGGAGTCGATCACTACGGGGTGAGGCGGAGCCACTACTTTAGCAGTTAGTAGTAAACAGCTTACAGCCACGGCTAACTCCGGGAGCCAAGGTAGAAAAGCCTTTTTCCTCATTGTCCAAAAGACTGCATTTGTGGCTGCATTTTTACTCCAAAATGTAGCCACAGTGTTGAAAAGAAAAAAAACATAAATCCAATCATTTGCATCTTGAGAGTCTACAGAGGCTGATAAGATACAGAGGCCCCACTCTGCTCCTGGATTACCGTTTAAACTTTTGAGTTTTATGTCAAATCCATATGAATTAAATGACAGAAACTAATTATCTCATTGCATCTTTTATTCATTTTGTCCAGCTGCAGACTGTTAGACTGTCCAATCAGAGTTAGGTATTGTGTATTTGGTGCTTTTAATCAGTTTTCAGTTAACTAAATTCAAGTTTATGGAACACAAAATGGAACTAAAACCACTCTGTCCTTCTAAAATCTTCCAGAAAATTGCAAAAATCGAAAGAATCATATCGAATTGTATCGCTCAACAAATATTATGATACATATCGTATCGTGACCAGAATATCGTATAGCGTATCGTGAAATTATTGTATCACTACACCCTTAGTCCCAAAGTGATGTCACAGTCCCTCTGTGATGTCACAGACCCTCTGTGATGTCACACTGCATATCTGATGTCACGGTACCCCTATGATATAGCAGTGCCTCTATGATGTCACAGTGCCTCTGTAATGTCACAGACCCTCTGTGAGGTCACAGTGCATATATGATGTCACGGTATCCCTATGATGAAACAGTGCCTCTATGATGTCACAGTCCCTCTGTGATGTCACAGTGCCTCTGTCACATCACTGTGTCACTGTAATCACTGTTGTCACCGTCTCATGCTCTGATGTCACAGTGCCTCTATGATGTCACAGTGCCTCTATGATGTCACAGTACCTCTATGATGTCACAGTGCCTCTATGATGCCACAGTGTCTCTATGATGTCATAGTTCAATGTTCCTTGTGTCTTTACAAGAATTATTCGTATCCAATAATTCTTCGTATTGTATACGAAGAGTTAGTGGAATATGTCAGAGTCTCAGAAATAAACTCATAAAAAGTAATGAGTTTAGCATTCAGGGCAAAGATAATAAATAAAAAAATATTTTGGTCACTTCCATTCATGAGTGATATTTCCCTTTTTGTTCTATACTGTACAGCATTCTGAGTTAAACCAAGAATTTACAACAGTTATGTGATGCCACAGTGCCTCTGTGATGTCACAGTGCCTCAATGATGTCACAGTGCCTCAATGATGTCACTGTGCCTCTATGATGTCACAGTGCCTCTGTGATGTCACAGTGCCTCTGTGATGTCACAGTGCCTATGTGATGTCACAATACCTCTATGATGTCACAGTGCCTATGTGATGTCACAATACCTCTATGATGTCACAGTGCCTCTGTGATGTCACAATACCTCTATGATGTCACAGTACCTCTATGATGTCACAGTACCTCTGTGATGTCACAGTCCCTCTTTGATGTCACAGTGCCTCTGTGATGTCACAATACCTCTATGATGTCACAGTGCCTCTGTGATGTCACAGTTCCTCTATGATGCTACAGTGTCTCTATGATGTTATAGTGCAATGTTCCTTGTCAGGGTCTTAAAGTCGAACATGTCAAAGAGAGCATGAATTGCTTTAATTTATTGGTGATATAATAAAAACACCAGAATGTACTTTTTGGATTTTTACACTAAGTGTTTCAACTTTGTCTGATTTTTTTAAATCACTTTGACTGACTATCACTGCAATTTGACCTCTGTCTGACCCCAGTCTGACTCCTTCATCAATTCCTTCCTCAGTCCTCTCACTGTCAGCCTCTCTTCCAAACTCCTCAAGGTCTCTTACGTTTCCATCCATTGTCCAGATTCATTCTTCACTTTATTTTGTTTCTATTACAATGATCAAAACTGGTACGTTATTACACCTATAAATATATGCTTCATATTTAGAATGGCCGACAAGTCAAATTTAGTTCAAATAATATATTTAAACAAAATTAGGGAACAGTCAGTATTGCGGTTTTGTTTTTGCTATACAGCTGAAACCAGAAGTTTACATACATCTGCACACTCAAGTTTACATATTAGAGAAAAACACAGGAACTTACCACAACACTCATAAGTTCATTATATATATGAGCTGTGAAAACAGTTTGATATTAATGAGAGAAATTAAATGAATAACAATGGTAATAATTTTGTTTCACTGAAATTTATTATAAAACGTTTCATAGATGAACTGCATTGCTGGTCACTGACCGTTACATAGAATAAAAATATTGATCAATTAGTACTAAAAAGGATTTTCCATTGCTTGAATTTCTACTTTGTGTGGCCATCTTGCACTCTTAAGCACTTATGTGCTGCTGATGGTCAGATGACAGCAGCAGCACAAATAATGAAGAGTTATTGGTATCCAATAATTCTTTGTATTGGATACGAAGAGTTAGTGGAATATGTCAGAGTCTCAGAAATACACTCATAAAATGTGATGAGTTTAGCATTCAGGGCAAAGTTAATCGATAAAAAAAATATTTTGATCACTTCCATTCATGAGTGATATTTCCCTTTTTTTTCTATACTGTACAGCATTCTGAGTTAAACCAAGAATTTACAACAGGTATGTGATGTCACAGTCCCTCTTTGATGTCACAGTACCTCTGTGATGTCACAGTCCCTCTTTGATGTCACAGTACCTCTATGATGTCACAGTACCTCTGTGATGTCACAGTGCCTATGTGATGTTACAATTCCTCTATGATGTCACAGTGCCTCTGTGATGTCACAATACCTCTATGATGTCACAGTATCTCTATGATGTCACAGTACCTCTGTGATGTCACAGTCCCTCTTTGATGTCACAGTGCCTCTGTGATGTCACAATACCTCTATGATGTCACAGTGACTCTGTGATGTCACAGTTCCTCTATGATGCTACAGTGTCTCTATGATGTCATAGTGGAATGTTCCTTGTGTCTTTACAATATGAAGTTTTTAAAGGACTAGTCTTTTTGCTTCTTTGCAAAGTTCTACCATTGTGGTTTCACTTGTTTGGATACAAAATGATAAATTTTGACATGGGATGTTTCACACTAACAATGGGCCAATCCATAGTTTCCAGTGTTTTCCTTCTAAGTGTGGATACTGTGTTCTGATGAGTTCAGGGTCTAAAGTCGAACATGTCAAAGAGAGCATGAACTGCTTTAATTTGTTGGGTGATATAATAAAAACACCACAATGTACTTTTGGAATTTTAAACTAAGTGTTTCAACTTTGTCTGATTTTTTAAATCACTTTGACAGACTATCACTGCAATTTGACCTCTGTCTGACCCCAGTCTGACTCCTTCATCAATTCCTTCCTCAGTCCTCTCACTGTCAGCCTCTCTTCCAAACTCCTCAAGGTCTCTTACTTTCCATCCATTGTCCAGATTCCTTCTTCACTTTATTTTGTTTGTATTACAATGATCAAAACTGATACGTTATTACACCTATAAATATATGCTTCATATTTAGAATGGCAGACAAGTCAAATTTAGTTCAAATAATATATTTAAACAAAATTAGGGAACAGTCAGTATTGCGGTTTTGTTTTTGCTATACAGCTGAAACCAGAAGTTTACATACATCTGCACACTCAAGTTTACATATTAGAGAAAAAACAGGAACTTACCACAACAATCATAAGTTCATTATATAAGCTGTGAATACAGTTTGATATTAATGAGAGAAGTTAAATGAATAACAACGGTAATAATTTTGTTTCACTGAAATTATTATAAAACGTTTCATAGATGAACTGCATTGCTGGTCACTGACCGTTACATAGAATAAAAATATTGATCAATTAGTAATAAAAAGGATTTTCCATTGCTTGAATTTCTACTTTGTGTGGCCATCTTGCACTCTTTAGTACTTGTGTGCTGCTGCTGGTCATATGACAGCAGCAGCACAAATAATGAAGAGTTATTGGTATCCAATAATTCTTCGTATTGGATACGAAGAGTTAGTGGAATATGTCAGAGTCTCAGAAATACACTCATAAAAAGTGATGAGTTTAGCATTCAGGGCAAAGATAATAAATAAAAAAATATTTTGGTCACTTCCATTCATGAGTGATATTTCCCTTTTTGTTCTATACTGTACAGCATTCTGAGTTAAACCAAGAATTTACACAGTTATGTGATGCCACAGTGCCTCTGTGATGTCACAGTGCCTCAATGATGTCACAGTGCCTCAATGATGTCACTGTGCCTCTATGATGTCACAGTGCCTCTGTGATGTCACACTGTCTCTGTGATGTCACAGTGCCTATGTGATGTCACAATACCTCTATGATGTCACAGTGCCTATGTGATGTCACAATACCTCTATGATGTCACAGTGCCTCTGTGATGTCACAATACCTCTATGATGTCACAGTACCTCTATGATGTCACAGTACCTCTGTGATGTCACAGTCCCTCTTTGATGTCACAGTGCCTCTGTGATGTCACAATACCTCTATGATGTCACAGTGCCTCTGTGATGTCACAGTTCCTCTATGATGCTACAGTGTCTCTATGATGTTATAGTGCAATGTTCCTTGTCAGGGTCTTAAAGTCGAACATGTCAAAGAGAGCATGAATTGCTTTAATTTATTGGGTGATATAATAAAAACACCAGAATGTACTTTTTGGATTTTTACACTAAGTGTTTCAACTTTGTCTGATTTTTTTAAATCACTTTGACTGACTATCACTGCAATTTGACCTCTGTCTGACCCCAGTCTGACTCCTTCATCAATTCCTTCCTCAGTCCTCTCACTGTCAGCCTCTCTTCCAAACTCCTCAAGGTCTCTTACGTTTCCATCCATTGTCCAGATTCATTCTTCACTTTATTTTGTTTCTATTACAATGATCAAAACTGGTACGTTATTACACCTATAAATATATGCTTCATATTTAGAATGGCCGACAAGTCAAATTTAGTTCAAATAATATATTTAAACAAAATTAGGGAACAGTCAGTATTGCGGTTTTGTTTTTGCTATACAGCTGAAACCAGAAGTTTACATACATCTGCACACTCAAGTTTACATATTAGAGAAAAACACAGGAACTTACCACAACACTCATAAGTTCATTATATATAGCTGTGAAAACAGTTTGATATTAATGAGAGAAATTAAATGAATAACAATGGTAATAATTTTGTTTCACTGAAATTTATTATAAAACGTTTCATAGATGAACTGCATTGCTGGTCACTGACCGTTACATAGAATAAAAATATTGATCAATTAGTACTAAAAAGGATTTTCCATTGCTTGAATTTCTACTTTGTGTGGCCATCTTGCACTCTTAAGCACTTATGTGCTGCTGATGGTCATATGACAGCAGCAGCACAAATAATGAAGAGTTATTGGTATCCAATAATTCTTGTATTGGATACGAAGAGTTAGTGGAATATGTCAGAGTCTCAGAAATACACTCATAAAATGTGATGAGTTTAGCATTCAGGGCAAAGTTTAAACGATAAAAAAAATATTTTGATCACTTCCATTCATGAGTGATATTTCCCTTTTTTTCTATACTGTACAGCATTCTGAGTTAAACCAAGAATTTACAACAGTATGTGATGTCACAGTCCCTCTTTGATGTCACAGTACCTCTATGATGTCACAGTCCCTCTTTGATGTCACAGTACCTCTATGATGTCACAGTACCTCTGTGATGTCACAGTGCCTATGTGATGTACAATTCCTCTATGATGTCACAGTGCCTCTGTGATGTCACAATACCTCTATGATGTCACAGTATCTCTATGATGTCACAGTACCTCTGTGATGTCACAGTCCTCTTTGATGTCACAGTCCTCTATGATGTCACAATACCTCTATGATGTCACAGTGACTCTGTGATGTCACAGTTCCTCTATGATGCTACAGTGTCCTCTATGATGTCATAGTGAATGTCCTTGTGTCTTCAATATGAAGTTTTTAAAGGACTATCTTTTGCTTCTTTGCAAAGTTCTACCATTGTGTTCACTTGTTGGATACAAAATGATAAATTTGACATGGGATGTTCACACTAACATGGCCAATCATAGTTTCCAGTGTTTTCCTTCTAAGTGTGGATACTGTGTTCTGATGAGTTCAGGTCTAAAGTCGAACATGTCAAAGAGAGCATGAACTGCTTTAATTTGTTGGGTGATATAATAAAAACACCACAATGTACTTTTTGGAATTTTTAAACTAAGTGTTTCAACTTTGTCTGATTTTTTTAAATCACTTTGACAGACTATCACTGCAATTTGACCTCTGTCTGACCCCAGTCTGACTCCTTCATCAATTCCTTCCTCAGTCCTCTCACTGTCAGCCTCTCTTCCAAACTCCTCAAGGTCTCTTACGTTTCCATCCATTGTCCAGATTCTTCTTCACTTTATTTTGTTTGTATTACAATGATCAAAACTGATACGTTATTACACCTATAAATATATGCTTCATATTTAGAATGGCCGACAAGTCAAATTTAGTTCAAATAATATATTTAAACAAAATTAGGGAACAGTCAGTATTGCGGTTTTGTTTTTGCTATACAGCTGAAACCAGAAGTTTACATACATCTGCACACTCAAGTTTACATATTAGAGAAAAACACAGGAACTTACCACAACAATCATAAGTTCATTATATATAGCTGTGAATAACAGTTTGATATTAATGAGAGAAGTTAAATGAATAACAACGGTAATAATTTTGTTTCACTGAAATTTATTATAAAACGTTTCATAGATGAACTGCATTGCTGGTCACTGACCGTTACATAGAATAAAAATATTGATCAATTAGTAATAAAAAGGATTTTCCATTGCTTGAATTTCTACTTTGTGTGGCCATCTTGCACTCTTTAGTACTTGTGTGCTGCTGCTGGTCATATGACAGCAGCAGCACAAATAATGAAGAGTTATTGGTATCCAATAATTCTTCATATTGGATACGAAGAGTTAGTGGAATATGTCAGAGTCTCAGAAATACACTCATAAAAAGTGATGAGTTTAGCATTCAGGGCAAAGATAATAAATAAAAAAATATTTTGGTCACTTCCATTCATGAGTGATATTTCCCTTTTTGTTCTATACTGTACAGCATTCTGAGTTAAACCAAGAATTTACAACAGTTATGTGATGCCACAGTGCCTCTGTGATGTCACAGTGCCTCAATGATGTCACAGTGCCTCAATGATGTCACTGTGCCTCTATGATGTCACAGTGCCTCTGTGATGTCACAGTGTCTCTGTGATGTCACAGTGCCTATGTGATGTCACAATACCTCTATGATGTCACAGTGCCTATGTGATGTCACAATACCTCTATGATGTCACAGTGCCTCTGTGATGTCACAATACCTCTATGATGTCACAGTACCTCTATGATGTCACAGTACCTCTGTGATGTCACAGTCCCTCTTTGATGTCACAGTGCCTCTGTGATGTCACAATACCTCTATGATGTCACAGTGCCTCTGTGATGTCACAGTTCCTCTATGATGCTACAGTGTCTCTATGATGTTATAGTGCAATGTTCCTTGTCAGGGTCTTAAAGTCGAACATGTCAAAGAGAGCATGAATTGCTTTAATTTATTGGGTGATATAATAAAAACACCAGAATGTACTTTTTGGATTTTTACACTAAGTGTTTCAACTTTGTCTGATTTTTTTAAATCACTTTGACTGACTATCACTGCAATTTGACCTCTGTCCTGACCCCAGTCTGACTCCTTCATCAATTCCTTCCTCAGTCCTCTCACTGTCAGCCTCTCTTCCAAACTCCTCAAGGTCTCTTACGTTTCCATCCATTGTCCAGATTCATTCTTCACTTTATTTTGTTTCTATTACAATGATCAAAACTGGTACGTTATTACATCTATAAATATATGCTTCATATTTAGAATGGCCGACAAGTCAAATTTAGTTCAAATAATATATTTAAACAAAATTAGGGAACAGTCAGTATTGCGGTTTTGTTTTTGCTATACAGCTGAAACCAGAAGTTTACATACATCTGCACACTCAAGTTTACATATTAGAGAAAAACACAGGAACTTACCACAACACTCATAAGTTCATTATATATAGCTGTGAAAACAGTTTGATATTAATGAGAGAAATTAAATGAATAACAATGGTAATAATTTTGTTTCACTGAAATTTATTATAAAACGTTTCATAGATGAACTGCATTGCTGGTCACTGACCGTTACATAGAATAAAAATATTGATCAATTAGTACTAAAAAGGATTTTCCATTGCTTGAATTTCTACTTTGTGTGGCCATCTTGCACTCTTAAGCACTTATGTGCTGCTGATGGTCAGATGACAGCAGCAGCACAAATAATGAAGAGTTATTGGTATCCAATAATTCTTTGTATTGGATACGAAGAGTTAGTGGAATATGTCAGAGTCTCAGAAATACACTCATAAAATGTGATGAGTTTAGCATTCAGGGCAAAGTTAATCGATAAAAAAAATTTTGATCACTTCCATTCATGAGTGATATTTCCCTTTTTTTTCTATACTGTACAGCATTCTGAGTTAAACCAAGAATTTACAACAGGTATGTGATGTCACAGTCCCTCTTTGATGTCACAGTACCTCTGTGATGTCACAGTCCCTCTTTGATGTCACAGTACCTCTATGATGTCACAGTACCTCTGTGATGTCACAGTGCCTATGTGATGTTACAATTCCTCTATGATGTCACAGTGCCTCTGTGATGTCACAATACCTCTATGATGTCACAGTATCTCTATGATGTCACAGTACCTCTGTGATGTCACAGTCCCTCTTTGATGTCACAGTGCCTCTGTGATGTAACAATACCCCTATGATGTCACAGTGACTCTGTGATGTCACAGTTCCTCTATGATGCTACAGTGTCTCTATGATGTCATAGTGGAATGTTCCTTGTGTCTTTACAATATGAAGTTTTTAAAGGACTAGTCTTTTTGCTTCTTTGCAAAGTTCTACCATTGTGGTTTCACTTGTTTGGATACAAAATGATAAATTTTGACATGGGATGTTTCACACTAACAATGGGCCAATCCATAGTTTCCAGTGTTTTCCTTCTAAGTGTGGATACTGTGTTCTGATGAGTTCAGGGTCTAAAGTCGAACATGTCAAAGAGAGCATGAACTGCTTTAATTTGTTGGGTGATATAATAAAAACACCACAATGTACTTTTTGGAATTTTAAACTAAGTGTTTCAACTTTGTCTGATTTTTTTAAATCACTTTGACAGACTATCACTGCAATTTGACCTCTGTCTGACCCCAGTCTGACTCCTTCATCAATTCCTTCCTCAGTCCTCTCACTGTCAGCCTCTCTTCCAAACTCCTCAAGGTCTCTTACGTTTCCATCCATTGTCCAGATACCTTCTTCACTTTATTTTGTTTGTATTACAATGATCAAAACTGATACGTTATTACACCTATAAATATATGCTTCATATTTAGAATGGCAGACAAGTCAAATTTAGTTCAAATAATATATTTAAACAAAATTAGGGAACAGTCAGTATTGCGGTTTTGTTTTTGCTATACAGCTGAAACCAGAAGTTTACATACATCTGCACACTCAAGTTTACATATTAGAGAAAAACACAGGAACTTACCACAACAATCATAAGTTCATTATATATAGCTGTGAATACAGTTTGATATTAATGAGAGAAGTTAAATGAATAACAATGGTAATAATTTTGTTTCACTGAAATTTATTATAAAACGTTTCATAGATGAACTGCATTGCTGGTCACTGACCGTTACATAGAATAAAAATATTGATCAATTAGTAATAAAAAGGATTTTCCATTGCTTGAATTTCTACTTTGTGTGGCCATCTTGCACTCTTTAGTACTTGTGTGCTGCTGCTGGTCATATGACAGCAGCAGCACAAATAATGAAGAGTTATTGGTATCCAATAATTCTTCATATTGGATACGAAGAGTTAGTGGAATATGTCAGAGTCTCAGAAATACACTCATAAAAAGTGATGAGTTTAGCATTCAGGGCAAAGATAATCAATAAAAAAAATATTTTGATCACTTCCATTCATGAGTGATATTTCCCTTTTTGTTCTATACTGTACAGCATTCTGAGTTAAACCAAGAATTTACAACAGGTATGTGATGTCACAGTCCCTCTTTGATGTCACATTACCTCTGTGATGTCACAGTGCCTCTATGATGTCACAATGCCTATGTGATTTCATAATACCTCTATGATGTCACAGTACCTCTGTGATGTCACAGTGCCTCTGTGATGTCACAATACCTCTATAATGTCACAGTGCCTCTGTGATGTCACAGTTCCTCTATGATGCTACAGTGTTTCTATGATGTCATAGTGCAATGTTCCTTGTGTCTTTACAATATGAAGTTTTTAAAGGACTAGTCTTTTTGCTTCTTTGCAAAGTTCAACCATTGTGGTTTCACTTGTTTGGTTACAAAATGATAAATTTTGACATGGGATGTTTCACACTAACAATGGGCCAATCCATAGGTTCCAGTGTTTTCCGTCTAAGTGTGTAGACTGTGTTCTGATGAGTTCAGGGTCTAAAGTCGAACATGTCAAAGAGAGCATGAACTGCTTTGATTTGTTGGGTGATATAATAAAAACACCAGAATGTATTTTTTGGATTTTTACACTAAGTGTTTCAACTTTGTCTGATTTTTTAAATCACTTTGACAGACTATCACTGCAATTTGACCTCTGTCTGACCCCAGTCTGACTCCTTCATCACTTCCTTCCTCAGTCCTCTCACTGTCAGCCTCTCTTCCAAACTCCTCAAGGTCTCTTACGTTTTCCATCCATTGTCCAGATTCCTTCTTCACTTTATTTTGTTTGTATTACAATGATCAAAACTGATACGTTATTACACCTATAAATATATGCTTCATATTTAGAATGGCCGAAAAGTCAAATTCAGTTCAAATAATATATTTAAACAAAATTAGGGAACATTCAGTATTGCGGTTTTGTTTTTGCTATACAGTTGGAACCAGAAGTTTACATACATCTGCACACTCAAGTTTACATATTAGAGAAAAACACAGGAACTTACCACAACAATCATAAGTTCATTATATATAGCTGTGAATACAGTTTGATATTAATGAGAGAAATTAAATGAATAACAATGGTAATAATTTTGTTTCACTGAAATTTATTATAAAACGTTTCATAGATGAACTGCATTGCTGGTCACTGACCGTTACATAGAATAAAAATATTGATCAATTGGTACTAAAAAGGATTTTCCATTGCTTGAATTTCTACTTTGTGTGGCCATCTTGCACTCTTTAGCACTTGTGTGCTGCTGCTGGTCAGATGACAGCAGCAGCACAAATAATGAAGAGTTATTGGTATCCAATAATTCTTCGTATTGGATACGAAGAGTTAGTGGAATATGTCAGAGTCTCAGAAATACACTCATAAAAAGTGATGAGTTTAGCATTCAGGGCAAAGATAATCAATAAAAAATATTTTGATCACTTCCATTCATGAGTGATATTTCCCTTTTTGTTCAATACTGTACAGCATTCTGAGTTAAACCAAAAATTTACAACAAGTATGTGATGTCACAGTCCCTCTTTTATGTCACAGTACCTCTGTGATGTCACAGTCCCTCTTTGATGTCACAGTCCCTCTTTGATGTCACAGTACCTCTGTGATGTCACAGTGCCTCTGTGATGTCACAGTGCCTATGTGATGTCACAGTGCCTATGTGATGTCACAATTCCTCTATGATGTCACAGTGACTCTGTGATGTCACAGTTCCTCTATGACGCTACAGTGTCTCTATGATGTCATAGTGCAATGTTCCTTGTGTCTTTACAATATGAAGTTTTTAAAGGACTAGTCTTTTTGCTTCTTTGCAAAGTTCAACCATTGTGGTTTCACTTGTTTGGATACAAAATGATAAATTTCGACATGGGATGTTTCACACTAACAATGGGCCAATACATAGTTTCCAGTGTTTTCCTTCTAAGTGTGGATACTGTGTTCTGATGAGTTCAGGGTCTAAAGTCGAACATGTCAAAGAGAGCATGAACTGCTTTAATTTGTTGGGTAATATAATAAAAACACCAGAATGTACTTTTTGGATTTTTAAACTAAGTGTTTCAACTTTGTCTGATTTTTTAAATCACTTTGACTGACTATCACTGCAATTTGACCTCTGTCCGACCCCAGTCTGACTCCTTCATCAATTCTTTCCTCAGTCCTCTCACTGTCAGCCTCTCTTCCAAACTCCTCAAGGTCTCTTACGTTTCCATCCATTGTCCAGATTCCTTCTTCACTTTATTTTGTTTGTATTACAATGATCAAAACTGATACGTTATTACACCTATAAATATATGCTTCATATTTAGAATGGCCGACAAGTCAAATTCAGTTAAAATAATATATTTAAACAAAATTAGGGAACATTCAGTATTGCGGTTTTGCTTTTGCTATACAGCTGAAACCAGAAGTTTACATACATCTGCACACTCAAGTTTACATATTAGAGAAAAACACAGGAACTTACCACAACAATCATAAGTTCATTATATATCGCTGTGAATACAGTTTGATATTAATGAGAGAAGTTAAATGAATAACAATGGTAATAATTTTGTTTCACTGAAATTTATTATAAAACGTTTCATAGATGAACTGCATTGCTGGTCACTGACCGTTACATAGAATAAAAATATTGATCAGTTAGTACTGTTGAGGAAATATAATCGTTTCTAGCATTTAGAAAATATAACCATCTTTTTGTGTTTAGTTAGCTGAATCTTTTACTTAAATTTTGAAGAAGTTTGTGTGGGTGAGTTCAATTGGCAGGAAGAGCCATGGCTGGGTTCAAAATATCAAAGAACAAGTGGTGGATGGAGAAAACCTTTTAAGACGTTGTTAAACAATATATCTGTGGAGCTATAGGCTCCTATCTTTTCAGACATCTAGGGAGGACAGGAGATACTCAGGTCTCAGGAAATAAAGAGCCTTCAGTGAACATTGGCATGGTAAACTATTGACCTATGGACTTCTGAACTTTGAAGCTGTGAACTTTTAAACTTTCAGACTGTTATCATATAAAATATTTTAATATTGCATGCTTTCACTGAATATTTTATTTGAATATTGTATTAGTTAGTTGTAGAATTAAAACCAGTCAATGATGAATGCAATTGAAAATGTTTTGTTTAGTATTAGGAAACAGGAACTGTATCTAATTACTTCTTGTAGTTTTGTATGAGTTTAATATCAGGGAGGCTTTGGGAGGAATAACAGAGCAAAAGCATATTAAGTTCAGAGATAACTCTTATTGAATCAAATATAGGATTAAGGGTTTGTTTTGGGTGAAAAGGAGCCAGATCCTGGAGAAAACTCTGCAGGATTCAGGAGATAACATCATTTAGTGAAATAAACCTGAATATATCTTAAAAGTTATAACTTATTCTGGCACATTGACCTGCAGTTTACCCGAAAAGTATTTGTTTAAAAGCTTACAAATGTGCCTTTATCTGTTTGGGTGGATTAACAGGGAATTCCAAATACGTTTCTTGAGACATCCAAAAGTCATAAAACCTAGCAGGACTTGAGGGATCTGTTTAACTTCACTAAAGAAACTTTTCTTTGATCGCTCGAACAGAATTGAAGAGAGGTGCCGTTTTCGAAGGCGGTCAGAGACAACTTCTAATTGGTCGAGACAAGGGACGCCTTGTTTGAATATGCTAAAACCAGAACACTCCCTCAGGGATATAATCTGAGGACAGGAAGAAATAATTGAGAAAATATAGCCGATCTTTGTTGCTTTTGCTCTGGCTCTTTTCCCGAAGACGTCTTCGTATGTTCGTTTGTCTTTGTATGTTCGTCTCCTAGTATCTCAAGTAACGAAATGTAAGTCTGTTTGTTTTTCTGTCATGCTCTGTTATGTCTGATACTTTGTTTCTGATTGGATTAAATTCTGCACTTCTGTGACGCCAACATGCTGCGTACGCCTCTGTCTCCTCACGTGGGCTCCAAGACGGTAGCTAGAATCCAGGACCGGGAAAGGAAAAGAACAGAATTGTATTTTCTAATTTAGATAAATTATTCCTTTTCAACAGTACTAAAAAGGATTTTCCATGGCTTGAATTTCTACTTTGTGCGGCCATCTTGCACTCTTTAGCACTTGTGTGCTGCTGCTGGTCATATGACAGCAGCAGCACAAATAATGAAGAGTTATTGGTATCCAATAATTCTTCATATTGGATACGAAGAGTTAGTGGAATATGTCAGAGTCTCAGAAATACACTCATAAAAAGTGATGCGTTTAGCATTCAGGGCAAAGATAATCAATAAAAAAATATTTTGATCACTTCCATTCATGAGTGATATTTCCCTTTTTGTTCTATACTGTACAGCATTTTGAGTTAAACCAAGAATTTACAACAGGTATGTCATGTCACAGTCCCTCTTTGATGTCACAGTACCTCTGTGATGTCACAGTGCCTCTATGACGTCACAGTGCCTCTGTGATTTCATAATACCTCTATGATGTCACAGTACCTCTATGATGCCACAGTACTTCTGTGATGTCACAGTGCCTCTGTGATGTCACAATACCTCTATAATGTCACAGTGCCTCTGTGATGTCACAATACCTCTATAGTGTTAGAAGTTCCTCCTAAAATCCTTATCAGCTCTCCATCCTGCCATAAAATCGTCCCCTCCAAGAAGTGAGAGATAGTTCATGAGGAGGGGGTCAGGGGGTCTCTGTGGCCATCTGGCAGTAAAGATAACATCACACTTTGGGAGGGTCTTTGTCTTTCTGTGACTATATAACGATGTGATGTGTGTTGATCAGGGCTCTTCTTCTGACTGCGATCAGTGAGAAGGGTCTTCGAATGCTTTTGCCTTCGAATAAAGAAACTTAAAGACAAAGATTAATCTTTCTCTTATTATTGAAACAGATTCTCATTCCTTGATAATTAAATTTCCATAACAATACTGTACAGCATTCTGAGTTAAACCAAGAATTTACAACAGGTATGTGATGTCACAGTCCCTCTTTGATGTCACAGTACCTCTGTGATGTCACATCGCCTCTATGATGTCACAGTGCCTATGTGATTTCATAATACCTCTATGATGTCACAGTACCTCTATGATGTCACAGTACCTCTGTGATGTCACAGTGCCTCTGTGATGTCACAATACCTCTATAATGTCACAGTGCCTCTGTGATGTCACAGTTCCTCTATGATGCTACAGTGTCTCTATGATGTCATAGTGCAATGTTCCTTGTGTCTTTACAATATGAAGTTTTTAAAGGACTAGTCTTTTTGCTTCTTTGCAAAGTTCAGCCATTGTGGTTTCACTTGTTTGGATACAAAATGATAAATTTTGACATGGGATGTTTCACACTAACAATGGGCCAATCCATAGTTTCCAGTGTTTTCCTTCTAAGTGTGGAGACTAAGAGTTATTGGTATCCAATAATTCTTCGTATTGGATACGAAGAGTTAGTGGAATATGTCAGAGTCTCAGAAATACACTCATAAAAAGTGATGAGTTTAGCATTCAGGGCAAAGATAATCAATAAAAAAATATTTTGATCACTTCCATTCATGAGTGATATTTCCCTTGTTGTTCTATACTGTACAGCATTCTCAGTTAAACCAAGAATTTACAACAGATATGTGATGTCACAGTCCCTCTTTGATGTCACAGTACCTCTGTGATGTCACCGTGCCTCTATGATGTCACAGTGCCTCTGTGATATCACAGTGCCTATGTGATGTCACAGTGCCTCTATGATGTCACAGTGCCTATGTGATTTCACAATACCTCTATAATGTCACAGTGCCTTTGTGATGTCACAATACCTCTATGATGTCACATAACCTCTGTGATGTCACAGTAACTCTGTGATGTCACAGTGCCTCTGTGATGTCACAATACCTCTATGATGTCACAGTGCTTCTGTGATGTCACAGTACCTCTTTGATGCTACAGTGTCTCTATGATGTTGTAATGAAGAGGTCTTCATTACTGGGACTCTTTTACTTAAGTCACTGTGTAGCACTTTAAAAGCACTTTGCACTTTATTAAACAAGCACTTTGTTTAGCACTGCACTTTAAAAGCAGAGATTTGCACATAAATGACAATTTGCACACAAGAAGTTTTAATTGTATTTATTGAGGATTTTAGTAATTAGCATGTAGCCTTTTGTTCTGGGCTCTGCACAGCTGCTCCTCATTGACTAGTGAGGTGGTTGCCTGTGAAGGGAAGATAATTGTTACTCAGAGCAATGAGCTATTGATGGGTAAAACTGAGCAAATGTGTGTGCATAATCTGTTAAGTGTGGAGTGCTGATATGGAGTGACTCACCTGTCTTTTCTGTGTCCTCTCCAGGGTGTTTGGACAAATACTACCCCGGGGGTCCAGACACCATTTGTAGATCCAGGAGAGGCCATTGGAAAGTGGGGGAGGAAATTGTTTATGGGTTTTGTGGTGGTTTCATTTGGTGTAAGATAAAATATAAAATATTTATAAAAAGTAAATTTTAATGTTTATATTTAATAAAATGTAGTTTATTTAAATAGGTGGATATATGTGAAGGGAGATCCCCCTGTGATTTGGAGGTGGTTGAGTCCAACACAGCTGAGACTATTTAAGCCTGCAAAAGGAGGCATGATGATGATTGTTGTGTGTGTGTCGCTGGGAATAAAATCCACTGCTGTTCTCCACCTAATGCTGCCTCCCGTAATCTTCTTCACTGTAAAATCCAACTGCAAACGGCCGCCTTATTACAGATGTCATAGTGCAATGTTCCTTGTGTCTTTACAATATGAAGTTTTTAAAGGACTAGTCTTTTTGCTTCTTTGCCAAGTTCAATCATTGTGGTTTCACTTATTTGGATACAAAATGATAAATTTTGACATGGGATGTTTCACACTAACAATGGGTAAATCCATAGTTTCCAGTGTTTTCCTTCTAAGTGTGGAGACTGTGTTCTGATGAGTTCAGGGTCTAAAGTCGAACATGTCAAAGAGAGCATGAACTGCTTTGATTTGTTGGGTGATATAATAAAAACACCAGAATGTACTTTTTGGATTTTTACACTAAGTGTTTCAACTTTGTCTGATTTTTCAAATCACTTTGACAGACTATCACTGCAATTTGACCTCTGTCTGACCCCAGTCTGACTCCTTCATCACTTCCTTCCTCAGTCCTCTCACTGTCAGCCTCTCTTCCAAACTCCTCAAGGTCTCTTACGTTTCCATCCATTGTCCAGATTCCTTCTTCAATTTATTTTGTTTCTATTAAATCTGACTTTGATCTCAGAATTCTTACTGTGGTCCAGATCGGAACAACCAACCTTAATGACAGATGTGAAGGAGGAGACCTAACTATATATATATATATATATATATATTTATGAATGTCTATATATATATATATATATATATATATATATATATATATATAAACTTTATATATATATATATATATATATATATATATATATATATATATATATTATATATATAAATTACAACAGTCACAATAGTTCAAATATATATATATATATATATATATATATTTGAACTATTGTGACTGTTCAAATATATATATATATATATATATATATATACATATGTATATATATATATATATATATGTATATATATATATATATATATATATATGTTTGAACTATTGTGACTGTCGTAATTTTATTACATCTTTATTCCTATATTTCAGCTTTATGCTTGTATTATTATTACTTTTTTCTCGTCATGAGACGTCATTCTCATTACACCACAACTTTATTCTTGTAATATTTAGACTTTATTATCATAATTTCATATTATAACTTTATCCTCATAATTAAATTTTTTAAAATTCTTTTATTTTTTCCAAGTATGACCCAATACTCCGTTTATTTCCTATTATCAACCTACAACAGTGATCTGTTATTTAGCATATTAGCTAATAAGTGAATCACCTGATGTTCGCTAATTAATCTGTTCTGTTGAAGTTTTTAAATGCAGCTGAACTTAATATGTGTTACAGTTATATATGTCAGTACTCACTGTATCTTTGACATATTTTTACTTAAATACAAGTAAAAAGTGGCCGTCCAAATCATGGCCCATCAATGAGTTCTCAGTCCACAATGAGTGACTCCCCAGTGTTGAAGCACTGAGGAGTCACAGTGATTGTCCAAGTGCCGTTTGGAGACACCGGATGGAGACTCCGAATGGCACACTTGGACAACACCTGT
Source organism: Poecilia picta (assembly GCA_033032245.1). Taxonomy (NCBI): domain Eukaryota; kingdom Metazoa; phylum Chordata; class Actinopteri; order Cyprinodontiformes; family Poeciliidae; genus Poecilia; species Poecilia picta. The sequence goes on along the minus strand of CM065356.1, from coordinate 5,034,424 downwards.
ACATCCTCATAAATAAATGTCCAAAATAATATTTATTTTTTGCACTATTTTGATTATTTTTGAAATCCACAAGGAGAATAAATTATTCAACATATTTATTGTATCCAGTACATACATTCAACACGCAATGTTTATTTACAAGAAATTAAAATTAAATTTTTTGTTGAAGCAAAATTGTTCAGGTTTTTGTGTTTCAAACACAATAGCTACAAACTACTTACAATTAGAGTATTTTTGACTGCAGAAATGGAACATTTAGCTTGGCTAGTAGTCGATCACTACTGGGTGAGGCGGAGCCACAACTTTAGCATTAGAAGAAAGCAGCTTACGGCCACGACTAACTCTGGGAGCCAAGCTAGAAAAGCCTTTTTCCCCCATAGTCCAAACGACTGCATTTGTGGCTGCATTTTTACTCCAAAATGCTCCACTCTGCTCCTGGATTACCGTTTAAACTTTTGAGTTTTATGTCAAATCCACACGAATTAAATGACAGAAACTAATTCTCTCACTCTATCTTTGATTCATTTTGTCCAGCTGCAGACTGTTAGACTGTCCAATTAGAGTCAGGTATTTTGTAGTTGGTGCTTTTAATCAATTTTCAGTTAACTAAATTCAAGTCTACGGAACACAAAATGTCACTAAAATCACTGTCCATGTAAAATCTTTCAGAAAATCTTAAAAATTCACTGAATTGTATCGCTCAACAAATATCGTGATACATATCGTATCGTAACCAGAATATTGTATATTGTATAGTGAAATTGTTGTATCGCTACACCCCTAACTAAAAGCACAATAAGAAACTTAATCATAGCAAAATGTTACATATCAGGTTCTACTGTGTTCCTCTCCTGATTCTGTCTGGTATCACACTGCGCCACAATGGACACTTTTTTAAAAATTGGCTGTGTTAATCTTCACTAACATTATTTATCATGATTCATCCAAAGTAATGCAATTATGAACTGCAGTCTGATTTTTATTGTCAATGTATTTCTACCTACTGAGCAGTGAAAGTAAATAAGACATGTTACATGTCTTTTGCTTTAAGTATTTATTTCCTGAAGGGATTTTAGTTAGTGCTGCAGAACCACAGCTAACAGCTAGCTCCTCATTTTAGCGGCTCTAAGGAGCCTGTGTCCTTCAGCAGCGCTGCTGTTGCTCCTCCTACACTTTGGACTGAACCATTTTTCTAATAATGGTGGGGAGGACCTAAAAATTAATTCTTATTAACCCCTTAACAGGTGAGACCAAAATCACCAAACATGGCTGAAAAGGCGTACACAAATTAAATCAGCTGCTGTTCTTGAACTAATTGAAGTAGCAACAGCTTGGTCTTTTTATGACAAAGACAAGATAAATTTTCCATTTTTGCAGTCAAAAATACTCTAACTGTAAGTGGTTTGTAGCTATTATGTTTTAAACACAAGAAAAATTGAAGAATTTTGCTTGATTTTTTTTTCCATTTTTATTTCTTGTAAATACAAATTGTGTGTTGAAGGTACAGACTGGAAAATACCATAAATCTGTTGAATAAAGTATTCTGCTGGTGGATTTCAAGAATAATCAAAATAGCACAAAAAACAATAAAGGTCATTTTTTTACATTTATAGATGCCAAATGTAACTCTGGATGGCAATCTGGATGGCCATCCAGAGTTACATTTGGCATCTCTAAATGGAACACTTGGAAAATCACTGTCAGTCCTCAGTGCTTCAACACTGGGGAGTAACAGTGCAGACTTAGTATTCATTGACTGGCCATTAGTGCCCCCCCCCCCCAACCCCCACTGCACAATAGCTGTACTGTGGACCCCCCTCCCGCTTTATAATGACCCCTTTTCGCCCCACCACCCCCATCTACCCCGGACATTAGTGGTACAGTGACCTCCCTACCCGTATACGGTGAGCCCCCCCTTTCGCCACCCCCCCTCCCCATCTGCCCCAGACATTAGCGGTGCTGTGACCCTCCCACATTAGCGGTACAGTGACCGCCATTCGTAACCCCCCCCATGCCCCTCTCTCTCACTTCCCTTGACGTCAGCGGTACAGTGACCGCCATTTGTTCCCCCCCCCCCCTCACTTCCCCTCACGTTAGCGGCACAGTGACCGCCATTCGTACAACCCCCTCGCTCCCCCCCCCTCACACTTCCCCTGACATTAGCAGTACAGTGACCGCCATTCGTACCCCCCCTCCTTCCCCCCCTCTCACACTTCCCCCCACGTTAGCGGTACAGTGACCGCCATCCGTAACCTCCCCCCCCCACACAACAGGACTCGCTAAAAAGCCCTTTCAGGTAGGACAGGAGACTGACGGGACTCGCTGCGAAGCCACGGAGGTTGGACATAACTATGAACCTCTGGAGCTTCTCCTCTTCATTTAGAACAGTGTTTCTCAACCCTGGTCCTCACCGCCCCCCTGTCCTGCATGTTTTAGGTATTTCCCTTCTACCACACACCTGAATTGTATATCTAGGTGATTAACAGGCTTCTGCAGTACTTGATGGTCATGCAATCATTTGAATCAGCTGTTCTGGAATAAAGGCACATCTAAAACATGCAGAGCAGGGGGGCGTTGAGGACCAGGGTTAAGAAACACTGATTTAGAACTATCATATTTCCACCCAATACCTTAAAGTGCCTTCTTGGTACATTCTCAGAAAGGAATTGCAGACGCTCCCAATAACATGTCTGAATAGATGTGGCTTCTTTTATGGCTTGTCTGAAACCCTGTTTTGCTGTTCTTCTATGTCCCCCAGTCTTTTGTTCATCTTTTTCACATAACGGTCTAATTTATTGCTTTCCTTTTCAAGTAGGTGGTTTATCTGCTTGAGTTGAGAGTTTTCCTGCTGCAGCTCGGTGTTTTTCTCCTTCAGCGCAAAGTTTTCCTTTTTCAGCTCGGTGGTTTCCTGGTTCATTGTAGTGTTTTCCTTCATCATAACCTTCCTTTCTTTCCTCAGGTCGGCGACTTCCTCTGCATAAACCTGGTTTTCTCCCTCCAAGATAAAATTTACTTGGTCACAGATAGAGATTTCCTCCTTCAGGGTGGTGATTTCCTTATACTGTGCACTTTTAGCTGCAGTGTTAATCTCCTGTAGTGCGAGGTAATCCTCTTTTAAATTCTTGTTCATGTCCATCAGGTTTTTTAATTCCTGGTCTTTATCTTCAAGAAGTTTGTCTTTTTGAAGTGCTTCCTTTACCAATTTCTCAACTTCAAATTTTAATTTTTGATTATCTTTAATTAGTGATTTCGTCTGAAATGTCATCGTGTTGACATATTTCATGATATCTTGGAGCTTCTGTGATTCTCTCACTAAAAGATTTTGAGTTTCTTCATCCTTGGAATCAGAAGTCCATGAATTACTTTGTTCGCTCATTGTAAATTTGTTGTCGGTTCAAATTGTTTGCTATGGGTGTCTTGTCTGGATACAGTCCTTCTCCTTTCTCTCCTGGTTTGGTTATGACAGTAGAATTCAAGAGTGCAGCTTTTTGTGCATCACTTTTTGTGACATCATATTGCGTTATGTTACAAATTGATGTTACTACCTCAGCAGAACAACTAGAAAACTGCTGAAGTTTGAATAAAAACAAACTTTACGACTGAATGCAGCTTGATTAATCTGATGGCCATTGGAGACAGTTTAGCTGGTAAAATATCACCAAAGCTGAAATACACACATGGGAGACAGCGGCTCTTGAGGACAATGGACTGGCACATCAAGGGTGCCAGGATCAGCGGACAAAAGAAAAGTTTGTGCCCAAAAACAGAAAAAGGGGAAACGGGCATGCATGTTACCCAACTGGTGCTGAGGAAGCCACCAGTTCTGAGACTCTTTCTGGCTAATGTCCGCTCACTGGATAAGATAGTGGATTTGTTACATCAGAGGCTGAGAGTTTCTGCAGAGATGGACTGTGCCATTCTTTGCCTAACACTCAGAAAAAAACAATATATGTCAGAAGGAGCAGGACAATGTAAGTGAATGTAGACTGGTGTATGAACTATGGACTGGTTAACAGCCGTCGGCCATACTATCTGCCTCAGGAGTTTACTGCGGTGGTCATCACCATCGTTTACATTCCACCGGGTGCTAACGACAACGAAGCATCGAAGGAGCTGTATGACACCGTTAGCTCAATGCAGATGAATCACCCGGAGGTGTTTTACGTGAGCTGGGGGACTTGAACCACGTGAAACTGACGGACACTCTGCCCAGTTTTTACACTCTGGACTGTCTGTGCACACCAACATTCACGGTGAGTACAGAACTCTTCCTCACCGGCATCTTGGCCTGTCCAACAACATCTCCATCCTGCTGGTGTCAGCATATCGTCCGCTGATGAGACAGATTAGACCAAGTATGTCCAAAGTCCGGCCAGGGGGCCAAATGCGGCCCTTGGTCAAATTTCATCCGGCCCGCAGCCTCTGTCATAAAATCAATAACTTCTGACTCGCAGGTAGAATTAATACATTGGGCAGCAGTACTGTTACATGCATAGGGCGTAGCTTACACACTAAATGCTGTTCCTCATTTACCCACTAGAGGGCAGCAGCCTGTGTGACTCAGACCATGATCTGCAGTGTGATGCAGTGCCTCTATGATGTCACAGTACCTCTGTGATGTCACAGTGCCTCTATGATGTCACAGTACCTGTGATGTCACAGTGCCTCTATGATGTCACAGTACCTCTGTGATGTCACAGTGCCTCTGTGATGTCACAGTGTCTCTATGATGTCACAGTGCCTCTGTGATGTCACAATACCTCTAGAATGTCACAGAGCCTCTGTGATGTTACAGTTCCTCTATGACGCCACAGTGCCTCTATGATGTCACAGTACCTGTGATGTCACAGTGCCTCTATGATGTCACAGTACCTCTGTGATGTCACAGTGCCTCTGTGATGTCACAGTGTCTCTATGATGTCACAGTGCCTCTGTGATGTCACAATACCTCTATAATGTCACAGAGCCTCTGTGATGTTACAGTTCCTCTATGACGCCACAGTGCCTCTATGACGTCACAGTACCTGTGATGTCACAGTGCCTCTATGATGTCACAGTGCCTCTGTGACGTCACAGTACCTGTGATGTCACAGTGCCTCTATGATGTCACAGTGCCTCTGTGATGTCACAGTGTCTCTATGATGTCACAGTGCCTCTGTGATGTCACAATACCTCTATAATGTCACAGTGCCTCTGTGATGTCACAGTTCCTCTATGACGCCACAGTGTCTCTATGATGTCATAGTACAATGTTCCTTGTGTCTTTACAATATGAAGTTTTTAAAGGATTAGTCTTTTTGCTTCTTTGCCACGTTCAACCATTGTGGTTTCACTTATTTGGATACAAAATGATAAATTTTGACATGGGATGTTTCATACTAACAATGGGTAAATCCATAGTTTCCAGTGTTTTCCTTCTAAGTGGGGAGACTGTGTTCTGATGTGTTCAGGGTCTAAAGTCGAACATGTCAAAGAGAGCATAAACTGCTTTAACCCTTGGGAGTCAGTTGACGCGTATCCGCGTCAGTTGACACGGACAGGCGTCAACTGACTCCCAAGGGTTAATTTATTGGATGATATAATAAAAACACCAGAATGTACTTTTTGGATTTTTACACTAATTGTTTCAACTTTGTCTGATTTTTTAAATCACTTTGACAGACTATCACTGCAATTTGACCTCTGTCTGACCCCAGTCTGATTCCTTCATCACTTCCTTCCTCAGTCCTCTCACTGTCAGCCTCTCTTCCAAACTCCTCAAGGTCTCTTACATTTCCATTCATTGTCCAGTTTCCTTCTTCACTTTATTTTGTTTCTATTAAATCTGACTTTGATCTCAGAATTCTGACTTTGGTCCAGATGGAACAACCAACTTTAATGACAGATGTGAAGGAGGAGACCTAACTTCCTAGAGAAACTTTTTGGATTTAAGCATTTTATCTAAGTGAATTATGAGGAAAAAAAGTAATTTTTTCCCTCATAATTCTGTCTATCCCTTTTTGTATTTACATTTCTTTACTTAATTAGGCAGTGTTGCAAAGGGAAAAAGCTTTTAGATAAAACTCTTGACAGGAAAAAGAAACACAATGTATTTTTGTGGCTTTAATCAAGCATGTGAGGAAGCAACCTATTTTAGGTATTGATCCTTGTTGAGCAGGAGGGTCCTCTGAGGCCAGCTTTCATCTGTGAGAAGTTGTTGACTCTTCCTTCTGCTCGAACTTATTGAACATTCAGGCTTTTCTAAAATTCCTCTAGTCGCTTACTTAAAGAAAAGCTTAACAACCCCTTGTTGACCCATTTGAAGTTGTGAATACCATGTTCTTTCTCCTTTTTTGTTAAAATATTCCAGCTCTTTACATTATGTCTTTTTTTTATTAACCATTTAAAGCTAGAGACCTTGATTTAACAAGACACGGTTTTTAATTACCGACTTAGAAATGAGGATAATAAACTTGCTGTTGTACAAGTCGCTTCATAGAGGTGGAAATTATTTAACAGCTGGATGGAAAGAAATAGCACATATGGAACTTGGTGAATTGTTTTGAAGGGGACATGGAAAACAGATAAATCTCTACTGTACACACCATCATGTGCTTTCCTAATAAGGGTCATCGCTCTAATTATTATATTTCTACCTTACAATTTGGACTTTAGCAATTCTATGTTTAAAATAAAATATAACAGTACATGTACAATGCTCAATACCAGTAACATTTTTGAACTGCTTGTAAAAAAAACTGTGCTTTGCAACATTAAGACATGTCTAGGACTGCAACTATATTAGTTGTAACTCTTGTTCTCTCCAGTGTTTCTGTTAGCTTAGTACTTGGTGCAGCTTTATGTTCCTGCCACTGGTAGTGTGACCATAGTATGAATTCAGCGTTACATTGGCTTATGTAACATACATTAAGAGCAATGCAGCGCATGTAATTTTCCTGGAGGTTAAAGCGATCATTGATCTGTTAGTTACATTTGACGAATGATTCCGGTCTGACTGGTCGTGCCTGTAGGGGCCAGCAGGGGGAGCTCTACATGCATGCAGGTCTCTAGCTGCAGCAGAAGAAACATATTGTCTGGTTTTCCCATAGACATAATATAAGGATAGATGCATGGACCGCTCTTGCCTATTGTCGCTGATGAGATTTAGGGCGGCCATCTTGGAGCGGTAGACCACTCCACTCAGCTTATGTGTGTAGCAGGCACAATGACGTATCAGCGCATTTAATCGATCATAACACGCTTTTTTGTTACTGGAAACCATATTCAAACATCTATCAAAGCTACATTTATAAACAATTGTATTATTTAAGTATGTTTTTAATACATAGTTCATCATATTTAAATATGATTAGTGGCTATAACAATAGAATAGGAATGGAATATTCTGATATCGATGTATGAGAGCATATTACAAAGCACACAGTCCGTGGATAATTTATTTAATAAATTATTCAGTATTATCAATACATATTTATATAACTATACAAACACAAATAAATAAAGATTAATAATGGCACAAATAAATAATGATTAATACTGAATAATATATATTGGATACATGTTACTGTATATATATAACTGCTATGCCTTACCAGTAATCAGATACCCTGCCGGAATAATTAGCTGGCCAATGGAAGAGATAAAGGCCATGGATGTTAAGACTCGGAAGTTACTAAGCATGCATGGAGGGTTCCACCCCAAATCCAGCACCCTGAGACTGTACACGAGCCGTAAGGAAGGAAGCAGAGGACTAGCGAGTGTGAGAGCCACTGTCCAGGATGAAACATCCAAGATTCATAAATACATCAAGGACAAAGCCTCAACGGACGATATGCTCAGCGAATGTCTCAGGCAATGGGGAACAGAGGATGAGGGGTTAGAGGTTCCATCATGGGAGAACAAGCCCCTACATGGGATGTACCACCGACAAATAACTGAAGTGGCTGATATCAGGAAATCCTACCAATGGCTGGACAAAGCTGGACTCAAGGACAGCACAGAGGCTCTCATCCTGGCTGCACAGGAACAGGCCCTAAACACCAGAGCAATAGAGGCTCAGATCTACCACATCAGACAAGACCCAAGGTGTAGATTGTGCAAGGAGGCCCCTGAGACAGTCCAGCACATAACAGCAGGATGCAAGATGCTGGCAGGGAAAGCGTACATGGAACGACATAACCAGGTGGCGGGCATAGTGTACAGGAACATCTGTGCAGAATATGGACTGGAAGCCCCGAGATCGAAGTGGGAAACACCCCCAAAGGTGGTGGAGAATGACCGAGCTAAGATCCTGTGGGACTTCCAGATCCAGACAGACAAGATGGTAATGGCGAACCAACCAGACATTGTGGTGGTGGATAAAGAACAGAGGAAAGCCGTTGTGGTGGATGTAGCAATACCAAGTGACTACAACATCAGGAAAAAGGAGCATGAGAAACTGGAGAAATACCAGGGCCTCAGGGAGGAACTGGAAAAGAACTGGAAGGTGAAGACCACAGTGGTGCCTGTGGTCATCGGGGCCCTCGGGGCAGTCACCCCCAAACTGGAGCAGTGGCTAAAACAGATCCCAGGAACAACATCAGACATCTCAGTCCAGAAATGTGCAGTACTAGGCACAGCCAAGATACTGCGCAGAACCCTCAAGCTCCCAGGCCTCTGGTAGAGGACCCGAGCTCAGAGGATGAAAGAGAGAGACCACCCGCAGAGGGTGAGAAGGGAATTTTTTATTATATATATATATAATATATATATATATATATATATATATATACACACACATATGTATATGTTTTTCAGCCGACGAGTTCTAGCTTCAGAGTGATTCAGCAGCTGAGATTGGTTCCAAAATCCGATGTGAGATTCATCCACGCTGCAGTGAATCCGCAAAATGTGAGGAAGAAGAGGTTGTCCACCCTCTTCTTCCTCACATCGTGTATTTATTAAACAATTACATAATAGTAGTCTTTACCACCTGTGTAAACTTTGCTGGTAAATGTTATATAAATTTTATAATATGTGTTACATTGTTTAATTTCTAATGTAGGCTCTTGTGTCAGATAATCTAAGTCAATGATAGATAATATTTTTTTATTTACAGAATCTCAGTTAGCCTTCATAGTGGGGCCCTATTACACCAAGCACTATAGCTAATATTAGCTGGTATCTCGCCGGTGGACATAAATACAGTAAAATAATATTCTAATCACAAAATATACACAATAATATGTCCATCTTGCTTGTGAAATGTTGTTTGTGGAGCCTCACATCAATAGTCCATCGATCAGAACAACAATATCCCTCAGTGCTGAGGCATCTTCTGCTGTTTTGATTGAGCAAAGTAGGAGTGACTACCGCTCCAAGATGGCCGCCGTATTTCCAGCGCCGGAGCAGCCAATGCGGGGTCTACTCTTATAATATGTCTGTGGGTTTTCAAATATCTTCCGGTTCCAGGTAAGAAACCGTGTGATATTTGCTCTGAAAATGTGAGGCGGTTTATTTTGTGTTCGTCGACTGACTGCTGAAGTATTTAGTTGAAGATAAATTTCTGTTTTAGATTAGCTATTAGTAGCTGGTTTAGCCGCGTTTTCTACCGTGCAGCGGCAGCACGCAGGTCATGTGTGAGGGTGTGTTCAGATTTTTAAAATATAAATTGCAAACAAATGTTAATGTTTATATATTCGTCTGAAAATATGAATTAGATACTCAAAAGGAGTAATCTTTGTTTAACCAGTATGATTTCGTTTTTTGTTTTTTGTTTTTTGTGCTGCTTTTCAGAAGTGTATATTCAGTGGCGCAACTACACATTATTCAGGTGGATGCGAAAACATAAATCGGCGCCCCCTCCCGCCGGAAAGGAACGTCAGGGTGAAGAAGCAACACTCACTCGCTCAATCCCCCCCCCCCCCCCACCCCCCACCTCGTCATGTGCGCGAGGTGAAGGAGCGAAAGGCGCGCTGAAATGTATGGGAAAACATCATCGGCGCCTCGCCCCCTCCAGACGGTGTTTTGGCGCCCCCTCTGGTGCTGCGCCCCAATGCGCTGCATACGCTGCATACCCACTTTTTGAGCCACTGTGTATATTCCAAAACTGGTGAAAAGAGAATGTTATTTTTGGAATTTTATTTCACAAGAACCAGTATTTGAAACAGCGTTTAATTCATATAATTGTGCTCCTGTCAATAACGCTAATGCAGTTTTCTCCCAGTTCCAGTTGAGTCTAACCGTCCAGGTGGAGGAGATTGAGCTTTTCACAGGTTATCTTTCACATATTGGGCTGTCACAGCATGGTGGCAGTTTGAACAAATTTATGAAAAAACATTTTATTTACTTTTTTAAGTAAAAGTAACATAATCCTAGCTTTAATTACTTTCTTGTGGCTTTCTTCTTGCCACAGTTCTGTAAAGGCCAGATTTCTGGATGAGTAGTTGGACTCTCCTGCCTAGGCAACCATAGACCCCTTGGCTGCTTCACTGATCAACACTTTCCTTGCACAGCCCACTAATTTAGGTAGATGGCTTTATCTTTAAGAGTTTGCAGTTGTGTCATGCTCCTTTTTCCATTGTCAGATGACACATTTTACACTGCCCCATGAGATTTCCGAAATTGTAGACATTGTTCTAGAACCTCATTCTGCTTTAAATTGACCTACCTATTTCCTAAATTGTTCTCTAGCAAACCTGTAAAGCCTTCACAGAACAGCTCGATGCATTCTGAGATGCTTCACATTTGGAGACTTTATACAAATTAGACAGCTTCTGAAGTCAGGTGGTTGAACTGGATTTTATTTATTGATCAGAGTAAAGGAGGTTTATCGGTTCCCATGATCAGGTGTCCATTATAAAATGTTGCAGAGTCATTTGTTGATAAGAAATGCATAATTTAGTTTATGTAAGAAGTTTGAAAGACTGCAGTGTTAGGTATCTGGAGGGCAAAATATGGCAAGCACACGCAGCAACAACTACTGGCTAATCCATCTTTGGTGCAGATCTACTGACTTCATTAACTGGATACCTTCTTGTCTATATGATATTCCACAGTCGTAGCTGGGGGGATTACATGAGGAACAACTAATATCTTAAGTGGAGTGCTTACAAAAACAAGGGACAAAACGATGCACTTGTGTTTAAGAAACATTAGATCAGGTGATTACAGTGTCTGTACACCATGTCCTGCTGAAAATGAGAACTTGAACCCCACTAACAACAATGGCCAGTGTCAGACATCCATTTGAAACGTACACTGTGACTGTTGACCTGAATCATTTTTGTCAAAACTATTAGAATGAGCCTTGATTATTTAAGCGATGTTTCTCTTTAAAAATGACCCATACATTTAAATTTTCAATAATCTGACCTGAGTATGACTGTGGATGTACAGCTGTAACATGTAGCATCTTTTAACATATCCCTTTTTTCAACAGTGTACAGCAGATGTGCAAATGCTAAATGACATATCCCAAAATGTAATAAAAACAATTTAAAAGTAGCATCAAATCGGAAAAATATTTTGATATATATTTAAAAGAAAAATGGAATGACAAAAATGTCTTTCTTTCTTATAATCATTACAGCAATCAAACTCTTATAATTGCTCACCAGCTGCTTGCATGTTTCCATTGCTATTTGAAAATGTAGTCTTAGTGGATACATGGAGTATAACAGAGAGAAACCAAGAATTGTGGCTGTTGTGCATTTGATTTTTCACTTGAACTTTTACCATGTCATGCACAGTTTTTGTACCTGGATGTGTGCTATGGATCGTTTTCTGGTATTTGTGTAGCGTGTGTTTTTTTATGCAAATGGAACTGCAATGGGACTACAAATGGAAATTAATTGTGGCAGATTATAATAGTAATATTAGTTAAATAGTTAACAATTTTTCTTTTGAGATAAGTTCTCCTACACATAACTCTTGTTCAGTAAACCAAATAGAAAATGATATAACTGTAAAAAAGCTGACAAATATCATTATTTAAATGTTAAGACCTTTTTTTTCTTTTATTTTTTTTCCCAAGAAAAGATTGCTAAATGATTTAGAAATCATATTGAGACTGTGATGTCAGTTTAGATTTTTTAAGTGGTGACCGATGAACATCAATTATTTCATCACAAAAGTAATTTGTGATGAGGGTGAAATGGTACAACACAGTCAATAAGAGCCTGGATGCTAACTATTAGAACTACTAGCTAATCCATCTTTGTGCCAAAATTCTCGGGATGTTTAACACTTAAATCCTTATATAATGATGTCTTGCCTCCATTTTCTGTGTAAATAAATAATCTGTTTCCCATTTAAATAACTACTCTGTGGAAAAATGATGATAATTTAAAGGCTTAACAAAGTAGTATTTGCTTAAACTTTGAGCCTGTTCATCTTGGACTAGCTGTCAGCATTAGGCACTGAAACTAGCTTGTCTGGATTTATGCTGAAGGAAGATGCTGAAGGAGTTATCCACTGCAAGTAAAATTACTATTTTTTTAAAATATATTTTTTAACAGAATCTTGCTTCAAAAACACGGAACTTTCCCTTTAATTATGATATATCCTAATAGCACAGTGAAACATCAGTGCGACTGGGGTTTGGCTTCAGTTTGTGATCTGGTTTACAACAGAAGGAAATGAACAGACTTAAAAATGAAATGTCTGAAATATGTCAAATGTAAAATATTGAAGGCAAGGAAATAATATTTCATTTGGATGTTCTTGTAATAGCATATTAGCAATGGCATAAACTTGTTCTTAACAGAAATACTTTGTTGAGCCCACAGGAAATTAAATGGCGTAACTCATTTAATTAGTTATTGCGTTGTTTTCTGGTATCAGATCATATTAAAATGCTGAATTACTTGTATTTTCCCTCAGTAATAATTGAAGGAACCAGACATTTTTTATGTTTTCTGTTAAAAATTATATACTTTCATTCTTTGATTTTATGTCTGAGGAATATATTCTCAGTCCTGCCTCTGTTCACCCCCAGTGTTAAGATGAATGTAGCATATGATTGTATATGATGCATACATTGGAGCACATGTCACTTTCCGCATGCCGTACAGTAAGGTGGAACTGGTACAGTGAGCTCGGAGGAAGCCATGTAGTTTGTGCCAAAAATTCCAACCCGATTTACATTCCCAATGTAATGTATTAAAACGTTGACAGGGCAAAAGGGATTCACAAGATGCTGCATTAGAAACTCAATTTCTGTGATGAATTGCCTGAAGCCAGTGAATTACAAACTGCTCCCTACCACCTTCCCCAACCCACCCCCTACCGAGGCTCAGAAGTTTTTTTTTTTTTTTTGTGCGTGTCAAAATCTTCTTAAACCTCTCTCTTAATCTGATCTGCTGAATGTGAGAGGGTGAAAGGATTTCCAGACTAAAAAGCATTCATTTTTCGTCTTGTTGTGCACTGCCTTTCCCCAAGTGCTGGGTCAGTAATATTCAAAATTTGCTGCTTTGCTCTTCCATCTTCCCGGCACAGCTCTGCTTGTCTCGGCCTTATAGATGTCCTTTCCCAACCTGGTCCGTCGGCCATTATGCGCAACTGATGGAAAAACTGCCACTTTACTTAACTAAGTGTAAACATTATTAACCAAGTAGTCCAGATGAGGGTGACAAATATTTGTATTTATAATTTAGTGCCACCACTGGCTATGATACAAACTGTTTCTACACACAGCATGCCTTTAGCTGTAGGTAATAAAATGCTTGTATCTCATTTTAAGTGCCTTGGACTTCCCATGTTTTGTCATAGAGTAGAAAGCAGTGCATAGGTGTGAAGTAAAACAAAAAGATTGCATGATTATTATGATTATTTTTTTTTACAAATAAAAATTTGGACTTGTACTTGTGAACAACCTATCAATGGAAATATAACTGAAAGTCCTTTCAGTGAATTCCCAACCAGCTTTGCACAGCTACCTTGCAGGTGTGCACTACTGTAAGTATTGGTATCAGATTGCTACCAAGCACATACATGGCAGGTATCACGATATCAATACCAGTACCTTAATACCTTTTTATTTTTTAACTTCGATATTGTTGCTGCACAGATTCCCCTACCTCCCTTTCTCTTCTCTACTTCTCCTTGGAGAGGGTTAATACGTGATTATCAAACTTCTGATGGTACTTCATACGGTATTATTGTGGTTTTTCATTCAGTTATTTTATTAAAAGCTAGGATACAGTATGGGCAAAGTTTATAGGTCTCTACAAAAATACTTTGATATATCAATGTTTTGAACAGGGAAAAATTATTTTGTGTGCATAGTTTCTGAAAAAAATTTGGGAAAAAATGCAATTTGAGAGCAAATTGAAACAATGTTTTCAGAGATAACATTGAGAATCAGAATGGAACTTCAAAATCTGAAACAAATGTATTGATCTTACCACTCTAATATCGATCTGATACTTTGTTTTGATATTGTTGATATTTTGGATTTATCCGCTAACTTCTAACCTCCCCAAATTCCTCTAATCAGATCAAGCTAAAACCAGACTGTGAATATCAATCAATTCTTGTAACAGATTTGATGCGTGAAATGGACGCTCTGGTACTTTAATGCCAAACATCTGTGTGATCAAGACATCACCACCTGAAGAAGAAAAAAACTGTGCAGTTTGGATTTCTTTCTGGATTGAAATCAAGCGTCAGAAATATTACAATTTGAACATATCGAATGAACAATGGGGGAGGAAGCACAAACATAACAAATAACTTGAGAAGTAAAACGCATTTCACACGAGTGACTGACTTATTGTTCATTGGGTTCATATTTTTCTAAGAGCGTTGGTGCCGGCCCTGCGCCATTGTGCTCCCCATCATTGTTCTTGTTGATTTACAGGGCCGCTACAATGGTGTAATAGGAGTTTGGCTCGGCTGCTCCAGAAGAGGTTTGCAAGTCTTTTGTTTGCGAGCCCGATTGTGAGGAGTGAAGAAGCCTTGGAGCTGTCATCCCAATAAAGAAAGCTCCTCTGCACTGTGTTAAGACCAACACCCAGTCAAAAGAGGTGGCGGTGGTGGGAGAAACAGATTTAGTTCACTGCTGTTTGCTTTTCACACAGAAAGGCCATGCATTAATGGAAATCCAAATATTCCAGCATTACCAGAGGATGATAATGTAAATTCAAGTTAATATTGGTACAATGTGTGTGTGACAGTTTGCCATAATGCGCTCTTCCTGGATTAGTCGTTCATTAAACAGGTTTGCCATGCAAAGCCACTGTCAGATTTTTGTCAACCGGGACAGAATAGGGGAGAAAACAGTGCCAGCTGAGGCGCTCACAATTAAAATCTGCAGCCTGATTACGGTGACTGGTTTAATCTCGATCATGTGAGTTCCTCTGTAGATGTACAGAAATAATTCTCGACCATAATAGCGCGGCGAGTTGGAGGAAAACAAAAGCTTGTATGTGTTTGGTTTAAAAAGAGCTGTGAAGCATTGTCGGGAGAAATGTTGTTTCATTAGATTGTTCAGAATAATGGCGTCTATTTATACCACCTTTTTTTGTTGGCTTTTCCTCTTTTCTCTGTTCTTTTTGTGGAGTTCTATAAGATCTGAGAGAATGGATAAAGTGCTATTGTATTATGAGCATAGAGATCTTATACAGATCAAAAGCTTTTTTCTTTATTGTTTTGGGATCTACAGCTAGATGGTGCGTGCTCGTCAGACCTTCAGCATTCTTTAGTGAAAACAGAATTGTTTCCTTTTAGAACATGGACTTGCTTCAGCTGAGTTTGGATGCAGATTTTTTTTTCATTTTACTAGTTTAACATTTAAGCTGCTGACAGTTTCCTATTATACTACGTATGTATATTGCAAATAGCTGTGGCTTGTGCTGCACCTTCATTTCTAAATTCTGAGTATTATGATAATGTGTAGAATTCAAGTACACCAGCACAGAGTTCATTCATTTTGTTTTGTGACATCATTTCAGTTTTATTTAATGTGTTCTCCTTTAAGGGTCAACTGACCATGAGGGATTGAGAGTTTAATAGAAAATGGTCAAATTGAGTTAAATCAATTGGAAAGTAGGTCATCCAGCTGGAGTCGAGCACTTGGAATGCTGAGTTGAGTGAATTATTCTCAATGTACATAGAGAAGTTGTAGTGCATAGAATGACTGTAACTAAGTTTATAATTTTACTATTGCTGTAACATTTGAGTCATTATTATAGCAATGATGCATATTTGTGGTATATTAAATATTCGCTAAGGTCAGGAAACATTTCCCACCGTGAACGGTTAAAATCTGCAGATACTTGAGTCCCCCTCTAAAATGGCTAATAACTGCCTATTTTAATAGTTCCAATACCAAATATACATTAATATAAATGAAGAGTGGAGACAATCTTACCACTATCACATAATCTACTACTACTGTCTGTTATTTCTAGTTTTCAGGTGCAGCCAATCAGCACCAGTCACAGATTGGCTGCTTTGCAAATGCCAGCCAACAGCATGTCAAATAGCATTTCCGCTAGGTGTCTTAGCTCCAAAAGCTGCATTTTCTTTAGAATATGGTAGAAAAACAATCTACAAAAATCTGGGTTTCTTTCATTTGGAGCCAGTAGAGGATTTCAGGAAGTTGGTCTAAGTTAAAACTGGGACTTTTTAAGTGCATTTTGGTTCAGGCATTTGAATAAAACTGATTTAATTGATCAAATAGTTCACTAAAAAACTGTTACTTAGTGTTTAGATGAAAGACTGATTTCAAAAATACATTAAAGTTTTTTTCTTTTTATTCAAGTGAATGTCAACGGTTTCCTTCCTCCAAATAACAAACACACTTTTTCATTTTGATGCATCTCCTTTGCTTCTTCTCTTTTTTTTTTTTTTTTTTTTGCTCTTCAGTGTTCTGCCCGTTCAAGGACTTTCTGGTGGGGGGTGTAAGTAAAGTTAGTGCCTCTTTCAGTCTGAAAGAAATAATGAGATACAATGTACCTTTTTGGTTAAAAATATATGGCAGATGGCAATAAAAGTTTGTTTGACTGCTTTTGTCATCCCCACCTTCAAGATACACAAGCATCATAAATACTCCATACATCGTCTCACACAATTCTGGCTTTGGGTGTGCGCTTGTTTGTCACTCTTCGGTATTGATAAAAAAAGATTGGTCCCCGGAGAATGTGTTGTTACTGTCATAAAGGGAAGGCCATGTCCACATTATTATTTTTCTCATTGCGGCCAGCAGTGTGCAGCTTTTCAGAACGCTTTAATCTGCTCTCCAGTCGGACACGTGGGACGCGGCCTTGCCCCCTGGTCACCCCGGTAGACTTGAGGCGGTAAATATCAGATGGGGCCCCTGCCGTCCGCTCAGGCTCGATACAATCAGCATTCAGAACAATTCCCAAGCACAATAAGAGTTTTTCAACTGGTGTCTGCAGTCCTAAAGTGGGCTGAAGGGCCATTCATGCCCAATGAATTATAGGGCAAAAGAAATCTGTTGATTTCATATATGCAGCGGAGTATATTGACTAAACCTCTGCTAAACATTCAAGTTGGATTAAAAAAAAAACTATTTATTTATACTTTTTACATTAGTTTTATTTTCAAATTCTTGAAGACAATTGAAAATATTCATAAAGGACTTTTCTTTGTCAGTCTTTGCATTTTGAAGAATATCAGTAAAGTTTAGTGACAGGACTTGATTAAAATGTTTAAATGAGTTAATGGCAGGGTCTTTTAATTAATCAGTTAATCACATTTTAGTCAAACTATATATTGACTCCATAAGTAACATGTTCGATTCAAAAACCCTTTTGCTGCTAAATTATTATATATATAAACTCAATAACAAACATATTTTTAATATGTTACTTAAATTGTTCAACTATCAGATTGGTGCAAAGTGCTTTCCAGGGATCCAGGAACTCTTGTTTCATGGAACTTTTTTAGAAATGTGGACCCTGACTTTAGCGTTGGGGACGTCTGTGGTACTGCTACATAGTTAGCATTGGGATGTGATTTTAGGCTAATAGGCTAACCCCTTTCATTACTTGCACACAACAATAGTCTTTTCCTATCAGAGTCCCATCAGGTAATTTTTTGAAACAAAAATTAACACCCAATGGACAAAAGAAGTAGATTTTTCGTCCATCGCTGTTGTTTTGCGGACATAGCTTTTGCGTCAGATTTACAGGTGTCACAGAAACATGAGAATACAAGGTCCTGGTCAGAACATTTAATAAATAAATAAATAAACTGTGTTTAAAGTTTGAACATATCAAAATCAACATGCTAAAGTCCTTGCCATTTTATACAAATCATAACTTTGAATGTCATTGTAAATAGCACAAAAAATTATTTAAATGTCAGGGTAAAGCCAAATTTATTCAAAGATAATGTGTATAGATGAAAATAACTTTCAAGCCTCGCACATGGAAAAGTACTTGTGCAACATATGAAAGTATCTCAAGTTGAGTTTAATAATTTCTCAAAATCCAACTTCTTGTTACTGTAAAAAAAATATACTTTGATGTAGAACTCAACATTAATCTCTCTTTGTTCTAAATGTTTGTAAAAAAAATTATCATCGGTTAATTTTAGATGGTGATGTAACTTATTTATTTATTTTTTAATTTCCATCCTTACAGATTTCCTCTCTTTCAAGCAGCCTGACCCAAACCATCACCATTCCCAAGGTGTAATCCAACCCAAAAATAACATTTTAGCACACCACACTCAGACTTTGGACCAGTCTTCATATGGTAAGCAATTATGTTGTGAAAGGTCCTAATAATGTTACAAAAGCAAGTATATGCACACACACAATTAAAGCTAGCCTCCACATCTTATCAGTTTTTTATCTTATATGTTTCTTATATGTGACAACTTGTCACATATAACTGGAAAAATTGTTCGAATCATTGTACCAAAACGTAAAGCCTCTGTGCCTTTTTAAGGCTATAAAATCCAGGAAAAGGGCAAAACAAACAGCAGAGTGCTTCTGAATAATTATTTTTCTTTCATACTGACTGACAGTTATTGTTACTCCTATTTTAGAACCACTTTGTCATTAATCAGCCAGGTCATGTGGTGAAAGCTGTCGCTGCTGAAATAGCTTTAATATGGACTACCCCTCTGGGACCAACTTGGTCATTAACTCTAATGCCATTTTCTGCTGGAGAGAAACCTTCCGCCCCTCCTCTTTTTATCCCCTTCATTGATTCCAAAATCAAGAGGCAAACGACTCCCAGGACATTTAAGCACACTCGGTCCTCCTTCTCGCCAGCCAAAGAGGTTGCATCGAGTCTTTTGTCTGAACCTCTGACCTACTGTTCCTCTGCAGATAATCGCCGGCGGTCCCGCCGACGCGGGACTCGCTTCCACCTAGACTGACTTAAACAATTTGTGTCTCGTTAGGAGCGTGTCGGCGTGTCATTTACGGTAGTAAACAAGGAGGGGTGATGGGTGGTGAGAGGAGAAAGCTGAAAAGACTGTGATGAAGACAAGAGGAGGACAGGTCAAATGGCAAGCTGCATCTTTAACTTAGCAGCTATTGATTTTAAATCCCCCTCTCTTCTTCCCCCACGGGAGACACGGTTAGCTACTCTGCATGAGTGTGTGAGGGTAACAGTAAGTAGCGCTTTGGGTGCATCAGGTGAACAACCTGCCCTATTCAAAACAATGCTGTAGGTTATTAATTCAGACAATGAAATTCTCCCCATAAATAAAATGAGATTTCAAGAAGATGTTCTTATCTGCAATTTTGATTGCATTATTGTCAGAATAGGTTAAAGATTGTTTGTTTTGTTTTGTTTGTTTTTTTAGAAAAGGAACCATGCTTTTTCCAGGAAAATTATGTAGTAAGAAAACACTGATCTAATCTTAACATATGAGACATTTTGTACCATGTTGAATTTTTCATATTGCTGTTAATAATGGACATCCATTCAAAATTAAATTCAAAAATACTTTATTGATCCCAAAGGCAAATTAAATGTTGTTCTAACTCATATTAATTCAAATTCTTCAGAATTAATGTAGATAGTGATGACGTTTGGGAGGAAATATCTCCTGTAGTAGTCTGTATTACAGCCTCTGATTAAAGACACTGTTTGTCTAAGAGAGTCTCATGACAAGAATGCTCAAGGTTGTCTGTAATTTTCTTGATTTTTGTGTAAGAGCGTTTTGACTGTATTCTGATTAAAATGTGTCAATATGACATTGTGCTGCTGTGGATCCATACAAGTACATTATGTTTTATCATGTCATTTCCTTCTGTTTTTAATTTTTAAGGATCACCTTAGCTCCTCTGAATGAATGATCAAGAATCTATACACAGTCTGTGAATGCTGCAACTCCAAGCCATCATCTTTTAAAGGTGAGCGAGTTTTCGTCATTGCAGACAGAGTGTATGCATAGCATGGCATTAGGTAAAGCTGTAATCTAGTCATTTCTTTCAGGCTTGAGACTTATATGCAAATATGCGTAAATATGCAAGTGGTTCATTATGGAAAATGTATGTGCTGTTTCTGAGTGGTGACATTTAAACTACTGATGTTTTTGTTAAAAAAAATCTATGACCCCCAGATTTAGCCAGAGATCACGCAATGCATTGTGTCACAGAAAACTCTACACGCTTTACTTAAAGGTGCATATCTTTTATACAACTTGGAAAAGTATTGCAGATACCCAACAGTGAAAAGGAGTATTGGATAATAGCTTCACCGATGACACAGATTTTATTTTGTTGCGTACACAGTACCATCAAGTGCATAAAATGAAGAGCTACAGATGAGTTAGTGATCATCAAATAAACATATTAATTCACATATAGTGATGTTAGTGTGTTAATGTTCTTTTAGTAACAGAATAATTGCAGAAACAAAATGGATTTTGTGGAGAAACATGGCATAGAACCATAAAAAAAGGGAAAAACCATGCTAAGCTAACAAAGCTCTGATTTACTCGCCAAAATATTTCCACCAACCTTGCTTTCAGTTTTTTTCTGAACAAAACAAAAACTTCATTTCTTAATAAACCTTAGTGTGTATTTACAGTGCCTATATAAAGTATTCATTCCCTTCTAACACAATCAACAAAATGCAACTTTCTTGACAAAGAAATTACCATAAAAACCCTTCAAGATCAAAGTGGAAACTGGTTTCTACAAAATAATGAAAATGACAAAAATATTTATCATAACTTAAATTACTGCAATATATTGACTTTGTGTGGATAGGTCTCAGCAAGACTTGCATATCTGGATGCTGCAATTTTACCCCAATTCTTCTTTGCAGAACTGTTCTGACAGGTTGTCGGGGATCTGCCTTTTTCAGGTCCAGCTTCAAAATTCTCACTCAGTTCAGACTCACAAAACAATCTAGTCTGAATTGCTGCAAGTGTGTCACTAGCATATGGAAACATAGAATGAAGGTTTTGTGCTTTGAGAAATGTTTTGAAAGAGAACGTCTTCTTAGAATTTCCCGTCGTTGCGGTTCTGGTTGTGCACCGGTCAGAGTAGTTTGTATAAACCTTAACGTATCTCTGCGATCTTCATTTCATGAACCGGAACCTTTGTGGCCGTTTACTTCATTATTAAATTAGATGTGATTGAAACAGTGTGAAAGCGGTTCATTGAAATGACATATTGAATCAGAGATGAAAAACATTTTAAAATGCTTACCTTTCATTAACCACCAATTCACTATTATACGTTGAAGAGGTCAAAGAGAAATGCCTGCACTAGTGCAAACAATGTATTGAGTGTAGTAAATAAAGCATTGAATACCTCTCGGCAAAATAATAAGAAAAAAAAGAAAGGTTTGTTGAAGTAAGCAATAAAGCATTGAAAATGATGCATTTAATGGAAAATATATTACCATTTGAAATGGACTCAGCTGTTGTCTGTTAATTAGATGTCCTTGAGAGATAGAGGTTGCCTTCAAAAGCAACAATAGCTCTTTTCAACATGTTTCTATGGCTTCGCTACTTAGGCCGCCCCTTCCAGACTGTTCAAGGCAACCACGAGCCCATCTCCGGACCGCTCCTTTTATTGTCTCCATCATTTTATATCATTTAGAGTCACTCTCATTCTTATCTAGATATTTCAATTACATGGCTTCTTTGCCACAATGTAATTTATTGAATCACTGGTTTGCGGAGTATTATTGGTCTGCTATGTTTCTGGGAAGGTTTCGCTGAGCACAGAAACTCCTGTTTTTTTGTTTTTTTTTCATGAAAGGAAATGAAGCTGATATTTTTCTATGGTTCAATAACTCCATTTTTTTTTAATCACAAACACTGTTTGTGATAAAAACAATACAATTCAATACAATTCTGCACATACACTATGCCTATCTTTTTAACTAAACATCCAAATTTATAATATGGACTGTTGGGAAAATATGTTAAAAATATTAAAGTTGTTCATGCGCAAAATTTCCAGATGTAAAGAGTAACATGCAACATGTAAGAGTCCTTACGACTGACGGCTGCTATACGACTGTACTTATATTGTATTGTACTGTATAACCTCAGTAAAAGTTACACAGTTCAATGACAAGTTTGGTTTGCATCCCTGTCTGTTTGTGCAGCTGACCACTCAGCTCCCTCTGACCATTTTTAAAGTGAAATTAACTAAACAAAAGCGATGTTAGGCTAACATTAGGAGTGCATAGGTTGTTATGAAGAGTGTGAGGATCAGTAGTGTACTATAACATAGTCTAGTGTTGTGTAACGGCATACTGTAATTTACACTATACCCAGCATGCAGGGTATAGTATAGCATAATTTGTAATTAGTTTACATCAAGGGGTGTTAGTATGGCTGCTAATTTTGACTGAAAAAATGTATGTGTGCCATATTACTTGAACTACTTGAAAGTAACATCAGCTGATGAACACTAAATTTACAGTAAACAAGTTTGATATCTTATATTTTCCCATCAGTGACAACAGCAGCAATATAGAAAAGACTTTTCCATGTGTAATATTATTTAGTTTGTATTTTTTAATGTTATTTTAAATAGTTATGTATATTTTTTAATCATGTTAGCTTGGTGCTCTTGTGGGACCCCTGGTGGTGTGGGGGCCCTAAGCAGCTGCTTAACCCTGATAGCAGCGTATAGTAAACTCTTGCATAGTATAGTCTACATTAGTATAGCAGAGTATATTATAGTATGCTATTCTATGGCATATTATACCATAGAATATCTCCTGCATAGTTGCAATACTCAGCTTTCTATATTATAGTCTGTAGTACATTATACAATAGTTCAGTTTACAGTACCACACTATACCAGAGAATGTCACATTACAGTTTAGCACAATCTACTACACTGTAGTTAAGTTTTTTCAAACTAAAACTGACCTAAGAAAATAAGTACAGTCCTAATAAAATATACTTTAAAAAAATCACATTAACTTAAGCAGGAAAAACTATCTGACAGTAAGCAGGTTACCTATTTGAACTCATGTAAATCTCTTTATTCCCCAGCCGTACATTTTGCTGGGATGTTTTGCCGTTTGCATCAAGAACTAACTTTCCACCGGTGGAGTAGTGAGAGGAGAGACTTGACGCAGCAGTCTGGTGTGGATAAGAGGTTTCCCTTCCCAGAATCAGTAGTGCAAGGAGCAGGTTAACAGTGCTGCGCCCAGGGAGATGAAAAAGCATAAATTAAAGTGCTCCCTCAAGGAGAGGAGGAGAGGAGGGAGGTGTGGGGGTTTGCTGCTGGGTTACCGAGGCATTATCAGTGCTGGGTGCGGAGCACACAGAGCTCAGTTTCATCCTCATGTTCTTTGTTAACACAAAGGGGGTCACCTCCATGTGAAAAGGGAAATATAATAACGCCGAGACCCTCGCACAATGGCAGACCGCTGACAAATTCTCACCTAATTCTGCCTTTACGGTCGCCGGGCCCAAACTTGGGCTCCTTTTCAGGAGGGGCATTCAGACTGCGGTAATATAGTTTAAAAAAAAAAAAGAAAAAAAGAATACAATATGTTCACTGATGAAAAATAAAGGACACAAAAAATAAAATAACACAAGCACACACATGCTCACTTGAGAAATGTTTTAATTATATACAAAAGAATGCAGCTAATAAAGGAGGGAATTAAGGCAAACGCTCTGAGCGATTGTGGGAAATTGGCCAAAAGTAAATGAGTTGCCTCACAACCTCTCTTTCTCTCTCTCTCTCTTTCTCTGTCTCTCTCTCTCTGCCATTAAAAAGCCTGCAACTTCAAGCAGTTTTTTAATCAGCTAAAAAACATATGTGGCTTTGCAGCTAAGACAGCTTGCCCAGGCGCTGATAAATGCCTATCACTAATTTGCATATGGTAGAAGCTACACTTTAATCAGAACCTCTAATCCCTGACGGTATTAATGTTTTTTTTTCTTCTCTCTCTCCCTCCTCATATAGTATCATGTTTGCTAATTCCAAAGTGATCAGCTCCTTGTATGCGTCTCTTTTTTTGTGCTGGCATAATGGCCGAGTTGAGAACTTCTGTTATCCTACTTTGGCACATAATTAGGACTACAAAGGGGGACAAATCGCGCTGAATGGGAACTCACAAAGAAGCGCTCCTTTCTTCAACCCCCGTCTCCTTCTTCCACCGAGCTCTCGTTAACGGTTGTGTCACTTCACGCACGGCCGCTGAAAACGGTGGGGTGGATTGGGGGGGAGGGATTTTTGCAGCTAAATCTTGACTTCATGGCAGCGCTTAAGAGTTCAGGCCCAGACACAGAGAGAGAGAGAGAGAGAGAGAGAGAGAGAGAGAGAGAGAGAGAGAGGGGAGAGAAATCAAAATTTACCATGTAATTAAAATGTCTGTCACCCGTCGGGGGTTTAGAGGTTGGAGTTTCTCCTAAAAGTGGCACTCCAGGCTGAGAAGTATTCCCTCTTAATTACTTTGCTAAGCACCTTGCAGGGTACATATGTTTGACCTTATTTTCAGCTCTCATAAATATCTCATCTGCCGCAGCTACACAAATCTATTTTCTGTACTTAAGAAAAAGGCACAAAAGTTATAGATTTCTTTTATTTTTGCTTCTTCTTTTGTCATTTTAAACATTTTCAAATAACAGAAAAAAACGCCCTTAATAAAAACAATGACCTCATTAACTCGGCGCAACCAGGAAGTAATTGTGAGGAAGTAATCGTCCCTTTAACCTAATAGCTGGTTGTGTCTCCTCCCTTTATGAAGTGTTTGTAAAAACTGATAAGTTTTTGACATCGCTGTGAAAGAACTTCTGGCCCAGGAATAGTTTATGTCAACCTGGTCGGAGGGCGTTGGGGCTTCAATGGCAGCAAGCATCTCACTCAAATTTAAGGACAAACCGGGCCGGGCCACTCCAAAACCTCTCTAGAATCAGATCAATGTCCTACTGCCAAAAAAACAACAAACAGAAAAACCCCACTTGAGTTTAAGGTCATGAACTGATGGCCAAACAGCAGCAGAGCAGAATTCATGGATCTATAATGACAACTTGACCTGAAGCAGCAAAGCCGCCCCAGACTGTCACCCTACCACCTCCATGTTTGACCAAAGGATGGGGATGATGACCTCTATGTTTGATCTCTCTCTCTCATCTTTGATCTTGTAAATTCATAGAATAATTTCCCAAAATTTAGGGCGATCATCAAGTTTTTAATGTGAAACTGATCTTTTGGTTGCCATTGATAAGCAGAGGTTTTTGCCTTTTCCACTCTCTGTAAATGCAATTTTTAACCAGTTTTTTTCGCTGCCACGGACACACAAAAGGAAAAGAAGAACAAAATCTAAATTTACCAAGGATTTTTGGTCTAGTTTCTAGTGCAAATAACTTGGTACACTTGAAATAAGACAAACCAACTTATAAGTAACTTCTCAGCAAGATACTGAAGCTTGTTTGAAATCAATAAGTCTTTAATATTAATGTAAAAGTACTTTGAATGATTTTTTCACTTGTAAGAAAATGTTCTTCTTATAAGTGTTTTTCCAGCCAGGTAGTACTTTCTCATCAATATTAAGGAATTATTGGCCTAAAATTATGTAAACTTATAACTGTGTCTAGTTGAGACATTTGTTAGTTTTATCTTATTTTAAGTGTGTTAAGATATTTTCACTAGAAATTAGACCAAAAATCCTTGGACAAATTTAGTTTTTTTGGTTCATTGATTAACTTTGACCATAACTGAGGCAAGTCAGGTTTGCAGTGCTTTAGATTATGTTCTGCAGTCTGAACGAGACCTCCTGGATGAGTTATTGATGAGCTTATGGAGTAGTTGCAGTCCCTCCTGCAAAACAGCAGAGCTGTTCCATGTATTTATTTATTTATTTATTTATTTATTCATTCATTCATTCATTCATTCATTTTTGTGTCACAGCTCTCTCTCTACACTAAAAAAAGAAAACAGGTGGCACTCCAACTTAAATATATTATGATAATGGGCCACAAGAAATCAGATTATGTTTCTCCAAGTAAATGTATTAAGTTTGTCATGTTAGACAAATATAAATAACTTAATTTGATTCCATGTGACAAATTAATACTGCATCTACTAAGTTGGAAGCCCATTTTCTTTTTTCAGTGTATGCTACACTTGAGTCCCACAGCCTTTCAAATTGCTTTTCAACCCATTCCAGATTGATATGTGTGTATCAAAGGTAATGATTTTATTTCTAATCTGTTCCTGAATTTTTGCAGAGTGTGGCATAATGTGTGGCTTTTTCTGATCCTTTGACCTACTTCATGTTGTCAAACAGGTTCTATTCAAGTGATTTCTTGATTCCATTAATCAGTGACTAAATCACTGCAAAAATAATTATTTTATTATTTTCAATTTAGAGAAAAATCTATTTTTCCACACTAAAACATATTAGTTTGGACAGCTATTACCTCTTATAAATGAAATTTTCCTTTGAAAACTATATTTTCTATTTACACGGTGTATATTTTGTCTGACATTAAAATATCTTAGCTTTTAAATGAGACAAAAAGCAAACACAGAAGAAATCACTTTGTCACGGCACAGTAGTTCTTTTTCCTATTTTTGTTTTTAAGGACTACGGCCTTAAGTTTTGGGTCATGACGCTGAAAGAGGGGAATTAAAAATGAAAGGAAAAAGAAATGGAACGTCAACTAGGTACACGCGACAGCTGATTTACACAATTCATTTGGGCCATTACTTTTCATTAAAGATCAAATGAAATGGGTACTTACTTACTAAGAGGCCTTTGGGGAGCTGAATTGCAGAGAAGAAAGAAGATTAAACTTTACATTCAGCCCCAAATTTAATTCAGAAGTAATCAATCGCATAATGGGCCAGCAACTGTAGCCGGGGTGATTGAAATGAAATTACCATATTTTTAATCTTAATTTTCCACACTGTTTATCTGACACTGTCAATATAAAATACAAACAGATAATGAAATAGCATTATATTGACACTACAATCATCTCTCGAGCAGCCCTCTGTGATTAAACCGCTGGAATGTTTGATTACATTTTGTTGGCTGACATTACAAATGACACGGATGCTTCGCCGAGACTTGCTGCCGGCTGGAAAATGAGCCTATCCATCAAGGACTCCTGGCAGCTTCTCCCCTTCCAGTCGATGGCTACTGCCAACGGTCTGGGCACCCTTCTGTCAAGCCGTTTAGCACCCGAGGAGAGGGGAGGGAGGCCGCCGTGGTCGGGCTGTTCGTGGGGAGAAGAGAGAGGTTGAAAAAGATGGAAGGAAAGGGGAGGTGGAGGGGGGTCGAGACGAGTGATTCACGGCCCCTTTGCTCCGCTAATGATACAAAAGCAAAGGAGCCACACAGAAGGAGAGAGAAAAATGTCTCAGGCAACATATCGCCCATGCAGGTGTCTCCTGGCGTACCATAAAGGGACCATAAAGCCCTCACAATGCAAGGCCCACAGTCTGCAAATCAACATCCAAACTGCTGCCCTGGATTAGGTCGGCTCCGCAGTCATCAAGGCCCGTCCACTCCTGTACGCGGCGCCGTGAATATCCTAATTACTTTTTAAGAGGCTTCATCAATTATTGGAAATTTTCGAGGAAGTTCAGCAACGCTCGAAATACTTTTTTACTTGTTTTCTTGGTACCTACTTGAATACTTAGCAGACGATTTTGGGGAAATGTTTGACTCCATGAATATTTATGGAGCTTTATGACCGTTGGGGTTTACAACATGCAACCCGCAAACATACACAGCACATGTACTGCTGTGATGGGAATTAGCTGGTGCTTAAGACAATAATGTAAAGTGTTCTGCTAAAGTATTCACACCCCTTGAACGTCATAAAATGCGTCTCTAGAGGGGAAATATTATGTAAAATGGACTTTTTTTTTAGCTTTTTGTCATGTTATATTTCCTCATAAAAACCATACCTGCAGTGTTGCCTTAATTCTTAACAACATGTTTGAGAAATCCTTTAATCTCCATGGAAACCATTTAGCTGGCCAAAACACCTGGGTTGACCTATCTCCGCCTTCGAGATGCAGCTCCTAATCTGGACTGCTGTTTTCAAACTTCTGAGCATCTGCATTACACAGTGCGACTCCCCCACTCAGCTCCTTCAGACTAGCCAGACACAATCAGCAAACACCTGGTGGAACTGCACATCTGCTGAGCTCCCATGTAAACAATGTGCAGTGCTGGTAAAAACATTGTTAAAAGGTTAATAGAGGAGCCATGTTGTGATGACTTCTTGAAGGCGGAGTTTCATAAAGAGCAACTTCTTAAAGAGACAGAGGTCCAATTTCAAGGTGTTAAATTACAAAGTCAAATTTCTTTTAAGTCATATTTGATGTATACTGCATTTTTATAACAACTGAAAGTAATATCGTCAGTTGACTGTTATAAAATGGCACCATGTGTCTGGAAAACACATAATACTGCCCCTTTGCTGTACTATTTTTGCGTTTTTGTGTAATATATGAGCAAAAAGAAGCAGATGATTGCAATGTGGATGGAAAGACAAATGTTTTCAAAGGTCTGAAAGTTTGATTTCAGGCAACATCTTATAGAATCACCTATTGCTGCTATTAAAGCAGCAAATCTTTTTAAATATCATTTTGGCCAGGTATGTACTCACTGAAATTTCTGTCTATTCTTCCTCGCAGATTATCTTAAGATCAAATTGTATGAAGAGTATCTGTGAACATCAATTTCTTTTTTTGGGGGGGCGAGGGGGTTCATTCCCTTTTCTTTAACCCTCACATTTTTAGCACATTTGAGTGGACTTTAACAGGACCATTTTAGCTCATGAATCTGCTTTGATTCAAAGCATTCTGTTGTAGATATGGCTCTAGGTCTGACGTTATATCAGACATATGAAATTAAAGATGTAAACATATTTTCCTAGTAAAACTCAAAGCCGTATTTCTTTCCATCTCAGGTCAGTGAAACCAAAAGAAACAGTAGTTGTTGTTTTTTTTTTTTTTACCCTCGTTCCTTGAAGCTAATCTCTCACATAAACAGAGAGGGTGTCTGCTGTGTGCATCCATCGCATGTTTCTTGTGTTGAACTGTGGGAACTCTGCTAATCTAGCCAACCACCTGTAGAGGTGACACAGCATTCTCAGTGGAGATGAAGTGCCAACCACAGGAAGTGTTCTTATCCTCCGCTGGAGTTTGTGTTAATGTTGTGGTAGCCTTTGAAATGTTTACAGAGGGATTTATTCACACCCGATAGATATCCCACATCAACACCGAAAGGACATTTTCCCAATTTTTTAATGACAAGCCAACGCTGTCACATAAACATAAAGTTGTGTGATATAAATTCGAGGCAAAGCATCTATCGCGACTGAAGGACGGCGACGCTGGTTGACGTGGGAGCGCGCCGCCATCGCTGCCGTCCTCTTTTCAACAGATCGAACCTTGAGCATGAATGAGGCTCATACCAGACTACAGCTACCACTGTCACCAATATTATTGCTGATGAATATAAATGTCAGTACTGTGAAGTGTAAGGCATGGTATTTGTAAGTTATCAGATTTATTCAACCACTATTGCAGATTCCATAATATCGTCAGAAGGAGGGGGTGGAGGGGGGGAGGTTTCCTTTCATGTAGAAGCATTGATTTATGGAGATGTATCAAAATGTTTATATTTTGGAAATTTATGGTAAACACATTTACTTGCCTCACAGAGACACTACAACACAACTAAATTTAACAAAAAAGAAAAGCCTAATTACATCTATCGCGGCAGTGTTGTTTATCAAGAGTCCTACAGAATAATGCGCTGCGGCGGCACATTAGAAGCGACGGATTGTAGTATTTGTGTCATCAGTGGTATCAGCGGTCCTGAAGGTCAGACTGATAAAGCTGAGGATTTCTACCTTCGGATTGCATTGTGCGCCGACCTTCAGACCCCCCCCGAAGTCGATCAAACCGGTATAACAGCTGCTCCACCACAGGACAGCCAGGTTCAGAGAGATGGGGAATAAGGAAGGATCAGTGCTTAGGCTGGAACCTGGTGAGGCGAAGCCAGACAACATGGGGAATTATTTAGGTCGGACAGCCACAAAAAGCAGCCTGGCTGCCCCTGTAACTTTGTGCAATATCATTCTGATGTCATGTCCAAACATCTCACTGGCCTCTTGTGTACTTTTCATTTACGTTTCTATTGATTAAAGTTTGGTTAACAACCTTTACTAGACATAAAACAAAATCTACTTTAGGTTCTTCAAAAATTGTGTTGTACAATTGTCAGCAAATATGACCTTGGGGTGACTACTGGTGTCCAAGGTGCACCAAGGCTTTAAAAAGCTATGCATTCAAAAGGTCAAAACATTCTGTTATAGTGTTCATATGATTCAAAGTTGTTTTGGACTATATTTATATGTGACCGCTAACTGGAAACTGCCCTTATTTTCAGAATATTGATTGTGATTGTATAGATCAATCAACCAATCAATTTTATTTATAAAGCACCCTTCACAATAAAAGCAGCTCAAATTCTGTACAGATCAATAAAAACAAACAGTCAAAAACAAACAATTACCCACCCTAATCTCACAGGGAAAAACAGACAACTGCATGGAAAATGCACAGACTAAGCAGAAATGGCCCCACCGAGGCGTCTGGAATTCACTGTAACTGTCATGCCAGACCAGTAGATGCCACTGTGACTTTAGCAAGTCGTTGAACGTGTGTGCACTTTTGACCCTTAGTTTCCATCTGGTTGTAAACAGTAACCCTTCTAAATCTCCCATGAACAAAGTGTTTGTGCAACATATTCTTATCAGAAATTGTTAAACTGAACAGGTTAACGTAAAACAATGCTAGTGCTAATACTATTGGCAGTAGTTTAATTTTTCTGGTGTATGGAGGATAGCATAGCTCTCTGCTGCACCTCTCAACATTTTGCTAAGAATATAGTTAGCTAGCCAGTCAGTTAGCTAAAAACGGCATCAAATACGTTTACCTTGCTTACAACATAGACATCTCTGTTTATTCAAAATGTAATTTTAAAGTAAATACTTTGAAATTAAAGGATTTATATTAGAAATAAATTATTTTTAAACTGTAAACATATATTTTTACATCCCGTTTTTATACCCCAGCTGAGATGCAGACCATAGAATGCTTAATTGGAGTTTGCTGGTGCAACAAATGAATAAATATATTTGATGTAATGAACAACCCTTAGTTGGTCACAGTAGGTTGTCACATATACTGAGCCTTATTTTTCTGAATGTTTCCGCCTGCTTAGTCTGAGTTGTTCCTTTCCGCTGTCGCCCCATGCTTACTCAGGAGGAATTGCTGCAAAACCCAGACTTTGGATGAATTATATGAATTTATGTAAAGTGCACTGAGATCAAATTTATTTTGTTGCTAATTACCATAATGAATTGTTAGAGCATATTATGCATTATTAATTAGCAGCCATAATGTGAAATCATGGAATTTTCACAGCTATCCTCTTAAAATCTCATCCATATCCATACAAACATGATGCAACAAGAACATAAATACAAATGATATATAAGTGTGTATATACAGCTAAATGAAGAAAACATTTCAAATGCGGTCATATCCTTATCCACTGAAACTCATAGTGGCCACTTGGTAAATCTAAAGACTAAAGACTTTCTTTGTGAATACATAACGAAGAAGAACTCCTCTTTGTGAAAACTATATTATTGCTCTTTAAAAGGCCTTGTCTGGCCTCAAGACAATAGTAGATATCTTTGTTGACATGAATACTGAAGCAGACCATCTTTTCAATGCAACGTGCGCCTGATGGAATTTTATGTTAAAGGACACAGCAGCTTTTCTCATTCGTTTGCACAATTTAATCAGAGGAAAATATTAACACTGCCATATGTAAGTCAATGGATTATGTTAAATTTGTTTTCTTATTCTTAAACAAATGTTTATACTTGTCAAATAAGCAATTTTTCCATGTGTAATTTATGGAAAATTGAAAATGTTTTACATCCTGTTGCATCTGCACAGTAAGATTATAGTTTTTTATGCTGTAATGCATACAGCTGTAAGCTGTAATGAAAAACCCAGAACTATTACAACCCTGGAGTAGAGCAAACTTTAGTCATACCTATAGCTACAACAAGTATCTTATCTTATTCAATTATTATACTGTAGTTGCTGTAGTAGGAAAGGTAGGGTGTTCTTTTTTCACCTTACTCATTTGTACTCATTTGCTTAAATAGATTTAATTTTTGACACTTTCTCTTTTCTGGCCAAACATGCCATCAGTTTGTGAACATTCCATTTTGACAGAAACGGCTATTAAAAGGGGGCGTCCTAATTTTTTATTTATTTTTGTTGGTGCATGTACAGTACCGTCCTAATACTGGAAATATCCCTGGTTAATTTGTAATTAGCAGGTCTGTTAAAGCTACGTCAGTGATTCCTGTGAGATAATGTGTGACAAAATAAATACAAACTGACACAATTTTCTCTCTGCAAATTCAATCTGCCATGGAACACAAAAATAAATGGATTCATCAATAGCTTTGTGAAGATCGATTTGAAACTATTTATAGGATGAATAGGAGATAAACCCCCAGAATTTAAATCCAATTTGCAAATTGAGGTCTCGTTCCTCCGTTGTTTCTAATAAGTGTTCGCACGGTTCACGGTGCTTCCTACTTCCTGTGATTTCAGGCAGAGATGAGGCTGATAACTAGCACCTTGCAACAATACCGTCACATCTGTTCGCCATTCTTAATGATCTTCTTTCACATGTGAAGAAGCCGCTCCTCATCACAGAAACGCGTTGCGTGTCATGATCGTTTAGGAAAGACTAATAGGGATGGGAGAATGAGAAATACAGGTGGAGAAGAACTCTGGCAGAGGAGTTTGATTTATTGCACAAGTTCAGATGTTGCTGCAATTAGATTAGGTTCACTAAAGTGATGCACGTCTCACTTCATTTTTTTCACAAGGAGCCTCAAAGTTATTTTTTAAATTTCCTTTTTAGGATTAGGGTCCTCTAGAAATCTCTCAGTCAGGCAGGCAGCTTCACACAGACTGGGGAACAATTTTGTTGCGCAAAGGTATTTAGCATTTTGGTATTTAGCATTTAGCATATTACAGCTAATTTCATTAGGATTTTATGTGTTAACACAACTGCATAGTGTAAACATGAAGGGAAAGAAAAATGGTGCAATCATCATGGAGGCGCACAGAAAACATTTTATCACCTAACTAAAATAATGGTCAAGTTGTTCCCCCACAAGATAATTAAGGTTAAAAAATAGAAAGTAAACAAAATAAATAAATCACCTTTGACAAAAATGACTTGTGTCATTATATTAGTAAGGTGATGATATGGAAGAAGGTTCTCTTGTCATATTAAATCAGATTTAAATTATTTGGATCAAAGTGCATTCGTGCGACAATGGCCTAGTTAAAGTCCAAATTTTGGCCCAACTGAGACTTTGGAAAATTGCTGTTCACACAGACACTCTTAAGTAAAAAACAGAAAATAAAAAATTGTTTATATAGTACATTTAGACATAACTCATAAATCACTTTCCAAAAGAAGAAAACAGGCAAATAAAAAAAAAGAAAATACTTCCTTTCTTTAGATGTGCTTTAGCTGCAGTCAAAGGTGGTTCTGGAAAGTGAACACATGCCACACTTTTCAGAATTTTATTGGTAAAAAAGCAGATGGAGACTTTATTTGTAATCAGGGTAAAATTATCACCAGCAAATGTTGAGTATAATACAAAGTATTCATCTTTTTAAACCAAGCTTTTATAAGGTTTTTACTGATTTGTTGCACCCAAATCAGCCTTTTCAAATTTATTGAACTTGACTAAATTAATCAGATGTTTTGAAATAAAGGTATGCAAACCCTGCTCTTATACTGAGAATACATTTGTTCAGTTGAACCAAAGAAAAAGTGAAAACCTGGAACAAACTTCCAGAAAAACGACCAAACAGCTGAAACACTGAGTTCCTTTACATCAGTGGTTCTTAACCTGGGTTCGATCGAACCCCAGGGGTTCGATGAGTCGGTCTCAGGGGTTCGGCGCGGAGGTAAAGACACACTTGTGTAAAGTCTTGATGACCCCCCTTTGCCATCACTCGCTGCAGAGGATTACGTTACATTGTCTAGCCAATCAGAGCTGCGGAGGAGGAGGGGGCGGGGGGTCGGTGAATGTGCATATGCAACTTGGGGGTTCGGTACCTCAAAAAAAGGTTAAGAACCACTGCTTTACATGAAGACTAAAACCCCACCTGTTTTTTTTTTTTGCTTTTGAGCCATAGTGACTGCAACACTAACCGATGAATTTATGTGTTGATAATGTTAATGATGGCACTTGAAAAAATGTAATGTCTGTTTTCACATATGTTGACTGTTTACGTTTTCATGATGTAAAGCACTTTGAACTGACTTCCTGAACTCGTCTCACGCTTCGCACCGTCAACCATCTCAGGGACAGAATCCCACAAAGTTCTGCAGCCTTTCTCATATATACAGTCATGTTTACAGGACTGCCCAAGCTTATTTAAGAGTAAACATTTTTATTTTATTATTTTTTACCAAACCCGTATAATAAGGAGGAATCTGGGGGTCATTTATATTGTAAAGGAACTCTACATTTTTCGTATAAAAGTGGTATCCAGCGATTGTAAGTGTAACACCTAACTTGACTCTTGATGATAAGGTCAGACATCAGTACTGTCGGTCAGAGTCATTCATTCAATCTTTCACCCTCCACCAGTCCTCTTGTATAAATGATCTTTTAAAATATCTTCACATCGAAACCTTTTCTGAACCGTTGCAACCTGGTAATGGCAGCTGGCTTTGAACCCGTCACCTCCACAGCATCTCAGAAATATGTAATTCCCTCATCATTTCACAACTTTGACACGCTACAGCCTCTTCCTACATCCACTTGATGCTGTGCAACCTTTGCCCCTCGGTGTTCGCATCTCTTCAGTCTGTTCTACCCTTTTACAAATCTTTTACTTTAGATCACAAAAAACAGCCTTGCTGAAATGTACTTTTG
This sequence comes from Poecilia picta, assembly GCA_033032245.1. Taxonomy (NCBI): domain Eukaryota; kingdom Metazoa; phylum Chordata; class Actinopteri; order Cyprinodontiformes; family Poeciliidae; genus Poecilia; species Poecilia picta. The sequence continues at coordinate 4,998,997 of CM065356.1, read as the reverse complement.
CCTTTACGTTTTTTTTTTTTTTGCATTGCACTTGAATGTAATCCTACATTCATGCAAGGTAAGTATGGCTTTTCTCCTCAGTCCATTGTCATTTTGTGCCTTTGCACAATGCAGTCAAAAGGTTTTAACCACCTTCTCCTCCTTAAAGGTGTCTCCTTAAAGGTGTCTTTTGTTTGTTTTTTTATGGGTCAAACTTTAATGTTTGAGATCTTTAAACAAATTTTAATATCAGACATCCAAAGCATGTATAAAATGCAGTTTTCAAATAATTCCCATTCTTCCGTTGGAAAAGCCTTCAAAGTCAACCTGATCCTGTGCCAAATATCATGCCATATTTGCTCAAGGGGTGGTATTATGTTTTCCAGGCACATAGTACCAATTTATATAAAATATACTTTGCTTAGATATACGGATGTACTAAGATTCAAGGATTTTAGTTTTTCTTTGGAGCAGCATTTCAGATCCATGTCTTGAAAGATGCTATGCAAATACCGCCTTACATACCCACTCATTTACTCATTGGCAAGATGAATGCAAACTTGTACCTCACTGGACTGAAATAGATTTTGTAGCAATGAATTTTATATTGTGTCTCATAAAGTGTTAAGAATTCAAAATCAATATATTTCTGTTCTGTGAATGCGGCCTTTGTTTCTTTCATCGAGACTCAATTCAGCCCAAGGACCAAAATAATGTATTACAGGGTCTTGAATTAACATTGCTTGCAGCGTCATTCAACCATTGAAACTGTATAATATGAGAAGAACTGAATCAACTGAAAGGATGAAACATGATGACACAGGTCATCCTTCTGCGTGGCTCACATCATGTTTGTCCTGATGCAGTTGATGTTTTTCTCTTTCATTTTTTTACAACAATTTGCTGAAAGCAGCCTAATATAATTTTTCCTTTGCTTACAAAGAAAAATTTTAAATTTTTAGAAAGGTTCTGTTCACTGCAAACAGACAAGGACGTGTTGCAAATAAAGGAGACTTTGTTAGTCATAAGTAATGGTTTAAAATAATGAAACGGAACATTCTTCACACTAAGCACATTCGGTTCATAACTAAACTGAAAATATTTCCCAGTTGAATTCCAGCTGGATTTATCTGCTCTCATTTAGAGCAGAATCAACTCATGTTGGGCCAAGATAAGTTGTTTTAGAGAAAACAACTCATTTGATTCAGGTTCTCATGTAGCCTTAGCATGAGTGGGAAAAGTGTTAACTGTGTAAATGAACAATTTATGCAGCAAAACATTGAAAGTGTATGATGCAAAACTTAATCTATTGGCCTCATTTAGTAATTCTGAAAAACTGGCACGCTAACGTCATTCTAGTATTTATCACAGTAAACAATATTTTTTCAGCTCATGCCAAAAAATTCTACATCCCTCCCGCGTTGTTTTCTAACTTATTCCACATATTCCCCAACTTAATGCAAAGCACAAATTTTACTAAGATGTCAAACTTTACCATTGTTTTTGTAAAGAAACATTAGCAAGCTAGGACTAGCACTAAGAATAGAGCACTGTTCAGCTCTTATTGTGACCCAACAAAGCAGCCTGCATGACTGTCGAAGCTCATTGTGGACAAAAGTCAAAGTTGCACTCCAACCGTTTTGTCAGAATTCCAGCTTTAAAAAAAGCACAAAAAAAAAACAAACAAGGCAGAGCGAGCTGAGGGACGGCAGCCGCCGAGGAATCACGCCACCTGTTGGAGGACAATGTGGCTTTTACATAAAAGTGAGACAGACCTCCCCTGCTCCCTCCTCATTTTGTCAAGGCGTAACCTTTCCCCCCCACCAACTCCCCCCTGCTTGCCCCCTTCAAAATGCAGCAACTCTTTCCAATTGAGCTGTTGTTGCTGCCATTGCTATTGGCTTTCAATAAGGCACAGGGTTATCAAAGAGTGAAGGAGAAATTGCCTTGGCTCTGCCGTAGCCCTGATTGCGCTATCAGAGCCGTCAGGGAGGTTCTTTATAAAGGGAGGGCACGGGGGAGAGTGAGGTGGCGGCTGGCGTTGCCCCCCTGATAAATCAGCGCGTCGCTGGCAGCCGCCGCTTAGTGCAGCCAGGCAGCAACCGAGCGCCGCAGTTCAGGGTCGCTACTTGGCAAGCCCCCCTCTCCAACGGGGCGGGGGGCCTGTCTGCACCCGACCGCAGACCGCGTCGCTCCCACCGCTGCCCTTGTCGAGGTTTGTTTGTTTATCCGTGACCCCCCTCCAGAACCCTGCAACTCCCCCACCCACTCACAGCAAACAATATTGTTTCAGACCATGCCAAATTATTCTACCCCCCTGATCTGTTTTTTCTAACTTATTCCACACATTTTCCAACTTCACATATTAAATTAGAAAAATTTCTAAACTGAAACATGCATCCACTTTGTTTCCATTATTTCCGTGTTTGTCCCGCTGAACAACAAAGCAAAGTTAGTCAAATAAAAAGTATTAATACTCGCAGGGAAAAAGGGACAAAAGCTTCTATTTTTCCTTTTAATTTGTATTTGGCAAGTTTGGTTTTATGACAAAAAGAGCATGATTCTGCTTATGAAGAGAGAATTTTAGGTTTTACAACATGGAGAGATTCATATGCATTCTAATATGTCCAAAGATGAAGATGGTGCTGGAAACAGTGGTGGAAAATGGACTTTATTGAGAAACTTTTACAAGAACTAAAAACATAAGATTCAAATATCTGTATTCACATATAAACATACATGTTCTTTTTGTGTTGTGTATTATGTAGTAAAGGAAAATACAAATCACACACACACACACAAATATTTTTAAATGTTTAATATATAACTTCAAAAAACATGTATGGACAATTATGTTGTAAATGACTAAAAAGAAGCTCATATTTAAACAGTAAAATAACCTTTTAAAATAAAAAAAAGAAAAAAAATCCTGCCATATGGGAGAGAAATTATGCCACCGTTAACATTTCTCATAAATTTATCCCCTTCATCTCCAATTGGATGCTGGAGTTTATAACCCCTAATAAAACTCCTGATTTGTTGTGCACTCGAGTGTTTGCTTGATAAGGCTGCAGCACAATCATCACTTTCGGGACCTGCGCCTCCCTCCTCCCCTCCCTGTCGTCCCCCATGGCCGTTTCTCTACTTGTCTTCCAAAGAAAGCTCAGTTTTAATAGTCCAAGCTGATAAAATTAAATGGAATTAAACGACCAGAGAATGGGGATGACTGTGGAGAGGGGCAGAAAAAAATATATTACATACATATAATTTGACCTTCTCTATTCCAGGTGCAGTGGGGTTAATGCAAATCTTCAATGCTGCAGCTTTAGATTGCCATTAGTGTTCAATTACACTCAGTTAAACAGGCAGCACCATTGCCTCTCCGGTTTGATTTAGGTAATGATTAATTTCCGATCTATACTGTCGCGCTTCAGCCTTCTAATTTCCACCGCCACCAGGAATAGGTTTGATGTTGCACAAGTCCTCAAATTTTCTAATTGGATGGACACGAATATAGAGGTACATGCCATTAAGAGTGTGTGGCTGCAGCGAGGGGACCGTGACGTCATCAAGAGACCAACACATCTGTAGCGCTGCGACTGTTAAGGAATCACACAGTTTAACTCGTGTAAATTGTCGCGTTAAAATATGCATTGGCCCATCTACACTTAATGTAAGAGAGATGTCTCATTCTGCCGTTTTCAGCAGAGCTCTGCTTGATATGCGTTAAAGAGAAATTGAAACTTTTACTTGTGTGTGTTTGGTGTGTATGTGGCCTCCCAGGGTGTAGATGTAGATTTTTGGTCCGCCAACCAAAACTGGACCTGGATTTAAAAAATAAAAAATAAAAAACATTCTGGTTTTTAATAACCATATAAGAAGGAGTTCTGATGCACAAAGTATTTTAAATTACTTTGTGCATCAGAGAACTTTCCACTTTATACTTTTGGCTCATGTTACAAAATGCTTGGACAAAACTGTACTAAAGTCTTAGCGGTGAATGTTAATATCTAAGAAGCTCTGAACACACAACAGCCACCTTGCTAAATAGTTTAGCTTACTTAGCTTAGTTTGCTAGGTAGCAGACATGGGGGAATTCCTGACCTGTTTCTTACTGAATCTAGGCAGGACTCAAACATTTTAAAAAAAAAACTTTTATTTGCCAGTTGTAATTTCACCAAGTACAGCTATTTTAAAATCTTTAATGACTGAAGGATTATTTCCAAATCAAAGTAAATGACTAAACGACATTGCTGACAGTTTACTATCAAATTAGCTTTTTTTTGTGCTTACATCACTGACAGTAATGTTAGCATGTTAGCTAACAGTTTCATCCCTATAGATACGTATGTTTCATGTGGGCTTCAACAAGGGACAGTGAGTCTTTCTAAAAGAAGTGGTTAGCATGCTAGCGGCTGGGTCTGTGTCCGGCCCCACAGTTACCCACGCCGCCGCCGCCTCCTCCTCCTCTTGAGCATTGAAGCAAGGGGACGCGTGCAGGTTGGGGGGCTTTTGTGTGTGCAGTGTGGGGGGCCGCAGATGCCATTCCCCAGAGACACAGCGGAGGTTAATGATCTCTCAGCCCCCGCTAAAATAAATAAATCATTTCCAGGCAGAAGCCTGCATAAATCTTCACTCAAACGGCGATTTGCTGGAGCAAGCACCACCAGTTGCTAATGACTGTGTTTTTTTTCCTGCACCTCTCTTGATTGCCCGAGGGGATAAACTGTGACACAGATGAGTTCCTTCCCTCAGCTCCCTGTTTGTCTTTCTTTCTCACACACACACACACACACACACACACACACACACACACACACACACACACACACACACACACACACACCACACACACACATGCACTGTTTGTGGCTATTCTAATTCGCAGCGTTTCGTCAGGGGACATTAGGCGGCTGACAAGCGTCTGGTTTGGACGGGGGGGTGCATTTGTAGTGACAGTGGTAGTTGTTTCATGTTTCAGCTGAGCTGATAGCGGGAGACATGTGCGGCGTGGCTGCTGCCAAGCCTCACTCAATCTCTTTCATGTCCTCCACGTCGTACGCTCTCCTCAACGTAAACACAGAGGATGACTGCATGCCAACAAGTTTCTTAGACCAACATTGCGTAATCTTTGCACTCTTCAGCATTTTAATGCTACGTTACCACGACTCCACGGGGAGAAGGTGGAGTTTGCTGTGGGTGATGTGGATTTAAAATTTTTATATTGTAATAATGATAGAAGTGATTAATCATTATTAACTACTTCTTTTTTAGGTAACCACATGGCTGTGGCTGCAAGGCACAAACACAAGCACCGCTCTTGAAAAACATTTCAAATACACTTTTGTAGAACTCAAGTTCCATGAAGAAGTGTAATCTGTATCACTAAGCTGCTCACAGCTGCATTTAATCACATTTTCAAATTTATTTATACTTTCATTTGAGCAAACAGTGGGGAAAAACGAATTATCCCAACATGTGGACAATTTTTTATTAATAGGAATTTATTGTGTCAACGTTACATGAAAATGAATAAATTTAATGGTCGTTTATTAATTAAGAATCTAATGAATTAATAAATGCCCAACCTTACTGTCGCACGACATCATCGGTCCAATCAACACCAGATAACTCTTTCTAGTTCTCTACATCATAACATCATACACTTCCCCTAATTTACTCAATTCGACCAAATCAACATTCAGTTATTTGTTCTTCATGTTAATGTTAATGTATTAAGGTGGTACAGTGGTGAAAAAAGGCAAAGTTCACTGTAATGTCAGCATATGAGTTCAGTCTCTTTGATCTCCTTAGTTGTATATATGCAGTTTTTACCAGCGTAACCGATTATAGTGCGGTCACTAGAGTCTGCGGTCAAGAGCTGTTGCCATGACGACGGCTTTGTTCACTAGCTTTGTTTCCATTCACCATCTCATTATGCAATTAGACTTTAAATTTGCTTAATAGTTTTGGTGCTAGAATGAGGTGTTTTTTTTATGGCAGTATTGAAATTTTCATATTTCATAACGATGCAGTGGAAACAGTGAATATCATGAGCCTTGATCAATAACCTGATGTTGCTGCTGGATCAAACCATAGAAGAAGACAGGAAGTGGTAGCATGCATAGAAACTTATGCAAGAAACTTATGTAAGAAACTTATTTTCAGAGTGAGTTTCTTTACTTAATCAAACCACCACAATTGTGATTTTCTTTTCTTTTTTTTTTACCATTAGAGGAATATTGACACATTTTCACAGACATTCGTAATGGAAACGCCAGTAGTGCCATGTTCTACCTGCTCTCCTCTATGACCTCCTACCAACAATGCCACTAAATGAACTTTCAAATCCCTTCCTGATGTTTTTATATCTTCCACTCAGTGAGGTGACTAAATTATCATCTGAACTGTTTAGCATTAATTAGTTTGATGGTAAAAATAAATACATAATTATTTTGTTTCAGTTTCAGCATTTTTCCCCCATTTTATTTTTCTTTTAATTAATTCTGCTGATTTTTCTGCTTTGTTTTTTTCTAACTTTAATATTTGGAACTTTCTTTCTAAATATTTTTCGTGTTTGAACATCTAATTATAACAGATTCTGCATTCAGTTTTTGTTTAATTACAGTTTACTCTGATTAAAGTGCCAATGTTTCCTAAATCTTTCAGTAACTCATTCATAATTCTCATAAATGATTTAAGAGCCCACTCTACTAGAGCATGTATGTTGGTCTACTTTACATCAGAATCGTGAAATGACACCACTATATTAACCCGAGACATTACTGCTGTAGACGTCTGGCGGAAAAAGCATACTTTCTGTTTTAATGAGACAGCAGAACCGTCAGCTGTTGACTGCTTAAGTGGTGTCATCAATACACATGGATTAGTAATCAATGAGCCCATTCAGAGCTAATGAAGAGAGCCACACTCAATTGGAAACATTCCTCAAAAATGAGTGGAGTTATCGCAACATAAGCCTCCGGAGAATAAAAATAAACACAATTTGTTCATCATTTCTCACTTAAAATAAAACGTCTAGATTTTGTTTTATTTTTCATACACCGGTAGAAAAGAAAAACCTTTTCATGGGATAGTATTTTGACAAAGAAAATGCATGGATTGATCTTTATTTCAAAGTAAAAGGCAAGTCAAACACTTTGAGGATTTATAGATCAAATCATAACCATTTTGACTGGAGCAGGGATTTTTATATATAAATATACATATATACAGTATATATATATATATATATATATATATATATATATATATATATATATATATATATATATATGTATATATATATATAAAGAACCAACAACAAAGTAAGTAAATAAAGTCATTACCAGAGCTTAGAACAGAGGCACCCGATTTGCTCTTTTATCCTGCTACAACAAAAAGAAGACGACAGAAGGAGAAATAACAAAAAAGAGAGAGAGAGAGTGAAAGAATTGCACAGAGGCTTTTCTTTTCTTTAAAATGCTGCATTAGGTCTTTTCCTGCAGTCAGTTTTCATAGTTCAAAGCTGGCAGTTCAATAAATAGCTGGAACTGGCACATCTCTGTTCTTGCAAAAAGAAATCAATGTTAATCCTATTACCGGCAGTTATCACCTAGCCCAGAAACGGTGGCAAGTAAGGGAAAAAAAAAGAAGAAGAAGAAAAAAAAACTGAGATGTCAAAGCGGGAAGGGGAGAGAGAGCGAGAGAAAGGGAGAGAGAGAGCGAGTCACCCTTCATTCACTTTCAAACACAGTTTTGATAATTTACTTCTGTAGAAGAAGAAGGAGGAGGAGGCAGGCGGGAGGATGGGAGCAGGGCACTGAGCTTCACTTACCAGGAAACGTGTGTGTTTACATGTGTGTGTATGTGTGTGTGTGTGTGTGTGTGTGTGTGTGTGCGTGTGTGCATGCCTCTGAAGAGTTGGGGGGGAGAGGGAGCGGAGGGGTCCAAGGCTACTGATGTATTCGCACATAATGCTTGGATCAGACCCTGCTGCTGTAAGCAAGATGTTTGAGGCACAAAACATCGTTTTTGAAAAATGTTCACACCGCTTAGCAATCCTCTTCCTGGAGCGCCCTGACATCCGGCCTTTCTCCTTCTCCCCTTCTCCCACTTCCACTCCATCCTCTGTGCCTGGCGCTCCGTCTACGGGGGAAACGGCGGCGGCTACCTGAGGCACCGGGGGAGGGGGGCAAATTATCGCTGCTCCTTTGCTTCTGTCGCAGCATTAAAAAGAAAGTGCTCAATTACATCTCCTGTTTGAATATTCAGTAGATTATTTTGCTCGTTTAGCCGTTAGAAAAGGTGAGTCCGTTAGTTTTGTCTGACGAACTGGACCGAAGAGAGCCAAAAGACAAAGAAAACAGAACTTTTCAGCTGAAGCGTTCAGTTGGTTTGCTTCAAAAGAGTCTTGAATAATAATACTTATTACAATAATAAAAATGCCAACAATTTATTTCTTGACAATCAACTGATCAGCTAATGATTTCCCATACACTCTGAAGCATAAACAAAAGAAATCAGAGCAGCAGACCTCCAGTTACTCAGCTAGTAATTAGCGCACTGATTGATCTTTCTCTGTTGGCAGTGAAATAATCCAGAAAGAGAAGCAATATTTCATCAGAAATCAATTAGAATATTACAGAGAAAATAAATTGGTCTTAGAATTATGCTCAGAAAGTATGTTAGCAACATTTATCAGCAGACAAAAGAACAAAATAAGGAGTAACTCATAGAAACTATGAAAAACAAAATCCCCAAAAATATTAAAAACAAAAATATTTAAACATCTTAAAGGTGAATATTATTTTTTTCCTATTTAAAAGATAATTGGTTTAAAATGTATCATTTCTGTAGTATTGTCAGTGTGATATCACTGTGTGCAGTAATAATATCGCAGCGGTCTGATTGGAAGGCATCATTTTATTAATATTGGAAGCATGGTCAGATCACAATTTACATGCTAATGAGATAATCAGCCTGATAAAGATGCTAAAAGTCACTGAGATGGAAAAAAGAGAGGATTAAGGACAATATTTTATTACAACTGATTTTGTAATTGCCGCTTGTATGAATAGTATATCCACTTCCTAATTTTTTCAAATATTTTGCTGCCATAATGAATTCATCCAGTAAACAAGAGACTGAAAGGTAGTGTACATTTTTTAGAGTAAGCCAACTTTTCATGGAGATATACATATTTATGAATACTAGCTCTGTTTATGATGCGCTCTCTCAAGGAAGCACAACACGTTTTGCGTCTTAGGTTTTTCAGACTACTGACTAAAACCATCATAACATGCTTAATAGATGTAGGGTCACATTTATCAGGTCAGATAAACATTTACGGGAATTTTACTGACATTTTGGTTATGATCAACCTACTTTTTAACTAATACAACTCTAAATGTTTGATCATAGACACACAGTTCAATAAAGAGGGCAATAAAAGTCACAGTAATGGATCATTTCATTATTTTATCCAATTTTTTAGAATGTCGTTGATTTCAAAAACAGTGGTTCTTGTTTTTATGATGTATAATAATCGTAGTAGCTCAATATTTTGTTCCATGACTTCTCACGATATTAAAATGACACAATATGTCACATCAAGAAAACGCCTGACATCTGGTCAATTTAGCGTAGGTTATCATTGAAAATAAGGATAAGTGCGTTAGCGTCTTTAACCTCTTAGCTGTGGAAGCATTTAGCTGCTAGAGCTAAAAAATAATTTGAGAAGCATCACTTTAAAATATATTTTCTCATTATAGAGTTGGAAAACTTAACACAAGACAGTTTGTTGTTTCAGCAACATGTAAAAAGGCGTTCTTCTGACAGATCGACTTCTTGCTTTCAAACATCCCACCAGGTTTTGCCATTTAACTTCAACCTTTCTCATTTAAACATAAAGAACATATTGTCGTTTTATTGACTTATCAAACTTGTTATCACAAGGTATAAAACTTATGATTGTAAAACTTGTTAAAACGACTCATATCTTATAATGACACTCTGCTTCTGGATTATTTCTTAGCTCTGGCAGTTAAACAGTTTGTTGGGCAACAGTTTGGGCACAAAAAGAGAAAAAGTTTAGAACAGGTGAGCTCTGTAAGAATCCCATGACTGGCTAACCGTTAGCTGCTAATCATGCTAAAAGACTATTTAGCACCAGTTTAGTAAGCTACTTATCTGATCAAACCTGAACAAAAATTCCTCTTAAACAGATATTTATGAAATTTTTATACCATTTGTACAAACACACACAAAAGAGAGCATTTTCAATGTGTTTTAGCATCTGAACCACTTTAGGAAAATCTAAGAACAGTAATAAGTAGAGCGATCAAACCTGGTCTGAAATATATCGCCTTGATTACAGACTGATGAAACTGTCACTGTATTTGTGAACACAAACGATAATACTTTTAGGTTTAGCAAAAAATATAATTGAAACGTCTCACTAATGAACCCGGTGTTGTGTATAATTTAATAAACTAGATGTATCTTTATTTTTTAGAGGTTCATGCTGCTTATCAGACAAAACGAGGCAAGTTCTCCATTTTCTTTGACATCCTCGCATGGTTTTATGTAAAAATCTGTTCACTAGAGAAAGTAATCAACATGCTAAGGTCAGTGAAGTAACTCTGGCATTCAGCTCTGCTGTCCCCCTCATTCAATGTCAGTGCCACAAAAGATGGATTGCACTTTCACTTCGCCTCACTCTGACTGTACATATTCAGTGCGAACAAAACTCTGTGAAAACAAAACACACAGCCATTTAAAATCGCATTTCTCCAATGAACACACCAAAAGCCCTAGATTAGGCCTAATCACTGTCACCAGGAAGCAGAATCAGGCCCTCTCACTGGCGGATTAAGTCTTCTGTTGTTGTTGTCCTTATTGTTATTGCTGAGAAATAATTACAGCTGAATCTCATCAAAGCCAATTCAACTCTTGGCAGGGCTCGGCTCTGTTTTCTCTCTCTATTTTTTTTTATTTATTTGTCTCCCCTCTCAGTGAGGAACCTGAGTTTTCCCCCTGTATGAAAGTAAAGATTAAAGTAGTTGAACACCGAAGAGGAAACACGGGGGTCGGCGAAGACCGGGCCGAGGAAAAGGTCTCACTGCTCTCAGATGGCAGAAAAACCCAAAGAATGCCAGAAAGCGTCTCACTGACACAGGTTTTCACCTTGACTCGTCTGACTTTTTGTTAGGAATTTATTTCCTGTGCTGCGTGAAAGCAAGTGACCCCATTCCAGGCGAGCCTATTCTGTATTCTTATAATAAATTAGGTGGCAACGCGGGGGGCTTTAACATGTAAAATAGCGGTGACATGCTAAATAATGAGGCAGGGTAGAATTATGTGGCACCGGCGCCTGGACTCTGGGGTATACCTGGGCCCCGGTCTAGCCCGGGCCTCCCACTCGCTGGCTGTTGAAGAGCTGAGGGGGTTTGTTTAGCTAAAGGAGGGTTGAGGGGGGTGTGAACGCATAAAAATAGAATTAATATTCCAACGCCCAAAGCTAGATTACACTTTGGTGACCGTTTTCAGCACGCTTCCCTGTCTTTTCCTCCCATTTTGCCTTGTGGAATTTATGTAAGATATATTACGCCGTTTTATTTTTTGGCTTTTACGATCTCATTTTTTGACGCATTTCACTTCGGGTAACTCGACGCGGGAGTTTTTGGTGGCAGTGCGCCTCGGAAAGCGGGAGATGATTGCAGTAAAGACGCAGGGCCGTGTGATTTTCCAGTCAGAAATGTAATCATCTCACAATGACCGTGCGACTCCAGGAGCTCAGGCTTCTTCGCCGTTATTGTCGCCGTTGAATATGGAGTACACCCGGCGTGGTGCAACCTTGAGGCTGTTCTGTAAACTCTACTGTTTTATTGCCATTGTGTGCAGCAGATGACAGATTTACCAGGTCTAATGCGGGCGATTTTAGTTTGCTTGTAAACCTTTCTTTTTACAGCCTCCCTTTTTTTTTTCCTTTTTTTTTGTGTCAGGGCGGAGAAGGGTTGGGGATTAACAGATGAGCTTCGTCTGTCCTTCAGGTCTCACACGCTGTTCCGTCCAAACTAATATTCCATTTTATAGCTTTTCTGTCAGCAAATACAAGGGAGACTGATGAGGTTTTCTCTCATCGGAGCGTTAAAAAAAGGTGATTTCAATCTGAAACACAAACACTGGCATTCTCTTAAAAGTATCCGAACAATGAGAAGCCACCATGCTTTGGGATTTGCTACCAGATGAAAAATGGCCACGTTCTCTCTGTTTGTTTTTTCCCCCCCCCACTTTTTGCGTTTTGCCAGCGCTCCTGTCTGGCACGAACAGCGGCTGTTACAATGGGTGATATGTCACACGTGCACTTGCTGGCTGGATTAAATTTTTTAATGGCTGTGAGGGCAGTCCTGGCTGTTTCATAAATTAAAATAAAACAATAAAATAGGGCAGTGGCAAATACACATAGGATTATTAAGCAGCCTCTTGCCACTGGAGTCGACCCAACTTTCCAAAACAGCTGAAAATTAGAGCACAGACTTGGCAACAGATGACCTGTGAAAATGTAACTTTTCTGTCTTTACTTTTTTTTGGTCACCCTTAAATGTGCAGTACATATCTTTTATGGAGAAAAAAAAGATTTTTCCATCCGTTTAAATTGTCACTATGTCAGGACAGTATAATATGAGACAGATAGTGTGTGATGAGATCGATCGGTGCTCCCTGTGTTGTTGCTATTACCATCTGAAGAAATGCAAAAACAACCAATCAGAGCTAAGAGGAGGGTCTTAGCGCTGTCAATCAACCTCATGAACATTAATTTTCCAGGAATGGCCCACCTATCAAAATTATTTCAAATGCACTAATTATATATGCTGAAGGTCATAATACAACACAGAACATTTAAAGCTCCGTAGGCCTCAGTTATGGCAGTTGAGGTCAGTTTTCGTGATTCAACTATAAGAAAGAGACAGGGTGAAAATGGCATCCCTGGGAGGGAGTGCTAAGCCCTAAAGCCTGCTTCACCTTTATCAAAAACATTGTGATGATCCAAAAGACCTTTGGGAAAATATTCCATGGAACTGAGACTTGGAAGTTTTTTGAAGGTGGGTACAGTTTTGACCTTCAGTGCATTGCCACATTGTCCTGCTGCATAACCTTAATGCCCTTAGGTTTGTTTGTGTTATGCAGGAGGACAGTGATAAGGAAACCAGCAACTCCTCCTCTTTAACTATTCCACTGAGAAGCTGTACAGGAACCTTACAGAGGATGTTCATGCTTGAAAAGCCTTCAGTGTGTCTGAATTAAAGGGGCAGTATTAAGTAAAACTGACTTTTTCAAGCTTTACATCATGTTAGAAAGTTATTCCCTCATTATAAACAAACCTGGAATGTTGCCTTGATTCTTTCATTCATGTCTGATAAATCCTTGAATTGCCATTTTGGGTACGGGAAACATTTGGTGGAGCAGAGAGCCGCCTCCCACAAAGCTGCTTCTCGCAGGTCGGCCTGTGACTCCCCCACTCATCGGCTGCAGTTAGCAAACACCTGGTAGAAGAACTGTGCGTCAGCTGGGCTCATTATAGGAGCTACTGCTCAGTGAAACGCTGGTAAAAACGTTAAAGGGTTAATAGAGGAGCCATGCTGTGATGACTTCCTAAAGGCGGAGTTTCAGAAACAACAGGAACTTCTGAAACAGCAGCCCAAATTCAAGGTTAAGTAAAATGTCTTTAAAGTCATATTTGACATATACAGCATTTTTATAACAATTGAAGGTAACATAGTTAGTTGATAATCCAATTTTATAACACAATGTGCCTAGAAAATACATAATACTGCCTCTTTAAATCAATCCTACGAACAAGAACAGTTCAAACATTGATCATAAAAACTCATTCCCAGTTATTTTACTACTTTGGTGGCTAACCAGAGCTGCAGAACCAGGTGTTTTACTTGCTCACTTTTGAACCGGTTAGTTTGCGTAGATTCGTTTCTTTAATACATAAAATGAGGGCATCATTTGAAAATTACAAATATTTTTGTCTGATGTTGACATTTATTTGAACTTTTTAAAACATTTGTGCTTAAAAAAAAGAGGAAATCTTTAAGAGGGCGAATCCTTTTTTTAAATGTTTTTTTTCACAGAGCTATAAACGCCGTGGTGAGATGGGGATCAGTATTCTGCCGGTGATGTTATGAAGTGGGGGATCTGTGTGAATTACGCGCTCTGATTGTTACCCGACATTATGCACACAGTTTGAGGCTAAATAACTCGGCCGGTGTGGGCATCGTAAACCGTGCTTCCTGCGCGCCGCCCTCGAAGCGAGGGAGGGAGACCCCACCACCACCTCTTCTTCACCCGCGACCCTCCTCCCCATAAACAACTCTGTCATTTTAAGTAAGCATCGCCCTGCTTACCAGGCACCTTTCGTGTGAGAGCTGCACCTAATTTAGAAGCTTTTAAATCTGTCGCATGTGTTGTTGTGAGAAATGCCTGGTTGCAAATGTCTTTTATTGAATGCTGACTCTGTAGTATTACAGGCTTGCAGATATGCCCGGTGTAATATGTCCCTATAGCTTTATCTTGTAATAGTAAAGTGTATTAATTTTTCCCGGACTGGAAGGGGTGCGCGTGAATGGGGAAGAATCGACTCTATTTTGGGGATTGCAGTGACTTGCCACGCGCTCCAAACATGGCTTTCACGCAGCGGAAGATGAAGCAGGTGGTGGGGAAGCAACAAAAAAAGAAAAAAAAGAAGTGCTTTCAGTCGGTGGATTTCTTGAGTAAGCCCCACCGGTTTATCACAATCCATCGCGAGGAGTGGCGAGTCGGTAATTACAGAGTTTTCCGAGAGTGGCATTCTCGGAATTGGAATTCAAACTCCACTTAGCATGGTCACCTCAGAAGTGGAGCTTCATCCTAATTTACAGCACAGTGAGGGGAGGCTGTGAGGTATTCAGTAGGTCAGCGTGTTCGTTACAGTGCCTTTACAAAAAAAAAAAAGTTCATACTGCTGTCTTGTCACAGTATGACCACAAATAGAGGTGCATTTTAGTAGGATTCTGTGGAATAGACCAATACTGTGTTATTTGTAATTGTTGAAGTTGTCAGATTTAAAAAAATAAGACCACAAGAAGTGAGCCATGTATTGGTAGTCACCCCAGTTACTCTAATTCCCATAAATATATTCTCCATTGCAACTAGTTGCCTTCAGAAGACACAAAATGAGAAAAAAAAATCATTTTGTGTGAAATTTAATCTCCAGCCGTTATGTGGAGACCTCAGACCTGGAGTGCTGTTTTTTTTCATTCATGCTTTCCATGCAAACTGAGATTTTCAAAAATTTCAGACTCAGAACGGCTACAGTGGAAAGATTTGTTTCAATAAAAGTTGTCAGCTTCTGGATCAGTCTTTCTAGAAGGATAAAACAAAATATTTTGCATTTAAAAAATATGTATTTTTAAAATCATTATGACGAAGCAAAATGGCGTTGAATATGCTAATGTTTTGTTGTGTGCGAAACGTCATCAGTGGCTATGCTAACTAGCCTTAGCATTCATGACTCTGCTTTTGAGAAGAAGCTGTAGCAGAGAGCAAGGCCGTCCTCCTGGCTCTGTTTGGTTACTTCTGACTGATCTGTGTATTTCTGCAGATGTCAGCAGGACCACAGGGAGACGATAAAGGAGCTAGTTTTTTTCACAAATTAACTGTCGACCAACAAATGTGTAAAAAAATGTTTTTTGTAAAAGTTGCACTCTACAACTTTAACAGACTGCATTTAGGTGACCAAAAAGTCATGTTAGCAGACGCTTAGTTATGTCTCACTTATTAAATAAATGCTAACAAGTTAAACATTTATTATGATGACCTATACATGAATTTGAATGTTAACTGACTTTAGCTTTAGCTGCAAGTAGAATGAGTGCTGATAACCTACCTCAGCATGTTTTTATGTATTGTACAGACAAAAAATAATTTTTATTTCTGTGTTAGAAGAGGTTTCCTTATTCTTTTCATCTTCTCGTTCATATGTGGCTGCATTGAAATGGTCATGTTTATTATAGGATATTTCAGTAGCGAGGCAGTTCAAAGTGCTTTACACCAAAAAAACACAATTCAGAAATCAATTATGAAACAAACAATAAACATAGTCAAATGCCATCATCAAAACCATTAAGCACTTACCATCAAATATGTTGATCAATTTTCCAGTTATTATGAATCAAAGGCAGCTCTAAAGAGGCGGGCTTTTACCTTTAATGGAAAGTAACTCAGTGTTTCAGTGTCTTTGCAGTTTTCTCGAAATGTGACTTGTACATGTTACCGATGACTGACAGCGCTAAGCTACCTACAGACACCTGTTCTTTAGGTAATATTGAAACCAGGTAAGTACTGGAAGTAAAACGCTTCATTGTTCATACTTTGATGCAGTCAGCAGTTACACTGCAGTAAAAATGAATGTTGCAGCTCTGGTCTCGACTTACCTCAAGATAAACTCCTGAGTGCAATATGTTTGAAAATGTGAACTTAAGAGACTTTGACACCAAGAGCAGTCTCAAACATTAGTAGTGTAATCAACAAATTTAGCCGTCATGGAGGACTGACTTAGACTGTTGTTGAAAGAAAGCAATAAGAGCTCTCATGAGCAATTTGCCACAGTATGGAAATATATTTACATATAATACCAAAACTGAATTTTTGGGCCAACATCTTAGATGTTTTGTGTGGCAGAAAATATAAACCAGTACTTGACCTGGAAGACTCTAGCCTGGCAATGACCTTGCTACGCAGTTCCAGTGGATTCTAATCTCCCTTCAGTTCTCCTTCTGGCATCCGTTCTCAATGCATTTTAATTGGCCAATCAGCGAACAGTGCTATTTTAGAATTACAGTTTGCCTGTAATTTGGCAAAAGCACCAGAGGAAGTGAAAAAAGCCATTGAGTTTGCTTTGGCTCATGGTGATGACAGTGTCATGCTGTGGGGGATGCTTTTTCTTCAGCCAGTGCTGCTGTATTCACAGATGCTCTCCATCCAATGTGAGCTTGAGGTATTTTGTGAGGAATGAGCAGTGGTCATTTTCCAAAGTAGATCCAGGGTAACTCTGGAGGAACTGCAGAATTCCGAAGCTCAGGTGGAAAATCTAACAGGGTAAGAATTAATCTAAGCTAATCTGGTCTTTATGGAAGAGTGGCAAAAAGACCATCTGTGCTTAAAGAAAGTCAGAAGAGATTGTGAAACCAAGTAGTTTAGGTGGATAAAAATGCATGTCATTCAAAAACCATACAGCTTTGTCTTTCTACAATTATACAAGACTTTCTTATTGTCCACCACATATTATCCCAATGAAATACATTCAAGTTTGTGATGGCAACTTGACAAAATGGGAATAATCGCATGCCACATTAATGTTTTTGCTAATTTTCACCTCAGCACTCTCTGTGAGAGGCATTTTGAACAAACAGAACGAACCAATAAACAGGCCCGCCACAATTATTTACTTTCTTTCTCCAGAATTATGTGTCGCTATCAAAAAAGAGAGAAAAAATTCCCACCTTACCAACAAAAAAAATCCCACTTTCCCAACAAATAAAAGCACACCTTCCCAACACCTTCGCATGTTTTTGATTAAGCTGATGGTTAATCCAAAACTTGTTCATCTAAGTTGACCGCATTTGTCTGTGCTCTACCTATAAATAGATATTTGGAGGGGTTTTATGTGGATTCTAACATCAAGCCGACTAAAGAGTGTCCTATGTGCTCAGATAAAGGGACACCATGCACTCCTCTCTAAGCTGTGAGGAAATGGCAAAATGGAGGAGACAAACCGGTAGCCTCCCAAGTTTGTACAGCGGTGCTTTTCCTGATAATGCCACACATTCAGGGTTCCCGCTTTCAATCGCCTTCGCACGAGTGCTCCAGTCTCACACGGCACTTAAGTGTGATTAATAAGGTGCAGAGTTGTGTGTGCCGCGTGCACGCATGTGTGTGTGTGTAGGAGGGTTGGTGTTGAGGTGGCGGTATGGCGGGGGGAGTTTATGTCAAGATAAACGTGGAAATGACCTAGCAGTCGCTGGCTTTTTCCCTTTCGGCAACTGCACAGTGCCTCGCTCGAGAGCAGGAGAGGCTGGGGGCTTTTTTATCAAGCCGAGGGCTCAGACCACCAGAGGCTCTTGTGAAGGAAGGAAATTACCGGGTGCAAACATTCACAATACCCCAACTCAATTCCCCCCTCCCTCTACGCCCCCACCCTCCCTCATCTCTCTCTTTTTCTTCTCTCTCTGACTTCCACTCTCCTGTCCCTATGTTTATCAGGTTTTGGGGCACTGTATTTTGATGTCAATAAGCAATTTTTCTTGCCTGGTCTCCTGCCTGACCCCTTTAATCCATCAATATATTATTAGAGATAAAGTTTTGTGGACGCCTGCTGCAGTCACAAGATAAATGACATCTCTGAAGTCACGCATTAAAGACTAGATTAAGGCCTTGTGACTGTGTCTTCAGTACTCATCTGTGCGCCTCTGTCCAACCTATCACACTAAGTGACAAGAAAGAAAAATAATGAACTGAGGCAGAAAAAGCAAAGAGATATTTCTTACACACACAACCGGCGTCTGTCTTCAGCTGGGATTAGGACGCATTAGAGGCATGCTCGGAGAAGAGGAGAGAGGCGCCGTTTGTGTCTGTCTCGGCTGAGAGGAAAAAGGGATTTTCAGCCCCTCTATCTGTCGGAAACCAAAGGGAAAGCGGGGAGTTTTTGTGTAAGACAATGTCAGCCCAATTTGCTCAGAAAGCAGATGGCTTCATTTTTAATATCTGAGCTAGATTATCAGCCATATTTGAGCCACAAACTATTAATAAGAGATCCTGATTAGATTTACAGCTTCATCAGCCAACACTCTATTATTACTCTCCCTATTATTCTGGTGGGGTGGGAAGTAGAATTTAATGCTGATGCTCTGAGGTTGAGATTTATATAATTACTAATTGCTTCTGTGAGTGGAAAAAATTTGGAAAATTGTTGCTGTTTTTCACTGCGTTGTCTTATTAATGCAAAAAGTGTAAAAAGAAAAATCCATTAATTTTCTGAATTTACCTAATCCTGTTCAAGACGGGTTCCTTTCTCTGAGGGTCAATGACACCCAAGGGCCTCCAATACTACTAATATTTTTAAACATTTGTTTTCTTCATTCTTTGTGTTGAGGTGTGATGGACTGGTCACCTCTTCAAGGTCTACCCTGTCTCTTGCCCAATGTTCGCTGGAGAAAAGGCATAATCCACTCCCACTGACCTGTCTGATCCATGGGATCTCCAATAAAAGTGTTGCAACGCCTGTCCCTTGCCAGCAGGCAGTGATCACTTCAACATTAAAACGTTTGTTCGCATTTTTTGAAGTGAGGTTCTGTGCACATATATATATATATATATATATATATATATATATATATATATATATATATATATATATATACTGTATATATATATATATATATATATATATATATATATATATATATATATTCTTTGTGTTGATATACAGTATATATATGTGCACAGAACCTCGGTTCAAAAAAAAAAAAAAAAAAAAAAAAAAAAAAATATATATATTATATATATATATAATTTTTATTACCTGTCATAGAAAGTTGTCATAGGGCTCATCAGAAAAGTAAATACATCCCAAGAGTGCTGAAAGCTAGCAAGCTAGTCAGATATACACCAGGATAGTTTTTAAAACTACTGTGAAACCTGGAAAAAAGTACAAGAACTCATAATCTTCAACAATGCTAAGCACAGTAAGACTGATGTGAAATTCACAAGTTTTCTTCCTGTTGAATTTTTTTTGTTTCTTTTTTGCATATTTGGCAGATTGATATAGCGGGCAGGCTAAAGCAAAGTAGCTCTGTGGAAAAATGGGAGCGTTGTTCAGTTTGACAAAACACCACCAAACATAAAAATATTATATTTGACTTGTAATATCCTCTAACAAACTGTTTTAAGACTCTCATGTTAACATTTTCAGCTTCAGTCCTAAAATGCTAATGTTAGCTTATACAGATGGTGTGCTGATGTCTAGCTTGTTAACCTCCACCACTTCAACGACTTATTTACTTACCAAATATCTTTTTAGAGATAAAGTATATCTCTAAAAACATCTGTCTTTTTACTACTGGAGAAAGGAACAATTTTCTACAATGAATTCACAGAACCTCACTTAAAAAAAATCTCATCCTAAAGATGGATAAAGCAGCACTAGCTAAAGATTTTCCTAAAATGTTGAAGCTCCTGTCGTCTTTCACACTGTTTATTATTTTCTTCAAGGTGTTAACTTCACAAGCATATATTTGAAGTGCAAATAAAAACAGTCAGAAAAAGTTGAGGCAAAACAACTCAAGCAATAAATGAGTGCTAAAGGAGTTGCTGTTGCCACAAAAAAATATTAGCCATGGAAAATTAATGAAATGTTCTGATTCGACACATACGGTATGGCCATAAAAAGTCTTCAGCATGGCACATCTCACTCTGCTGAGGATCTTTGTACAAGGAAATGTTTGCTGAGATGTTGGGCTACAACTAGCCCACTGTAAATGACTGACTGAGCTTATTTATCACTTAGCTTCTCATAATTTTTTCAGGCATCCAGTCCTTGGTGCCAACAACATTTGTCCTTGTCCAACTTTAAAGAATTAATAGAATCAATAGAATAAATGTAATATATGGTAAAGAATGACTTTTAATGAGTTCTTTCCAGATTTTTGGACACATTCTTTTGCTGACTTCCCCAAATTGCGCATCATCTTAAATATGCTGCATGTTGTTCATCGATGTAAAACAAAATCATAATCATTACTTGAAGCTTTACCTTTTTAGATTTAAAGATACATTTTTGTTATAGTCCGTGGCTAACACTGAGCGGCCGGGGCAAGATGCACAGAGGAAAACACGCCTTCTGTTGCTTTTCAGCACACTGCTTTCAAGCATCCTTTTAGTTGTGAAATAAAAAGATGTATCCATGAAGAGCCGTAGTGAAAGGTTTTCTCTGCCCGCTTAATGTGACAGCGTTCTCCTGAAAACCAGACCCCTAAAACCTCTGAGTAATAGACAGGATTACGGACGTGAAATGACATTTTTATAGCTTAAACTCCCGACTACCTGGACTAGCGGATATTAAACACATATCTGGTAGCACTTAGTGTTAAGTGGGACCAAGTGCTTATTAAGTTTCTGATGCCCTGAGAGTGTGTCTGCTCCGGTCCGGGCTGATACGCGCCGCTAGGCCACAGTGAGCGAGCCGGGGTGGATTTGCACCGGACTTAGACCCGTTTTATCAGAGCTTGCCGGTTAATGCGGCGCCCGGCGCTGACGTCGCCACCGCTGTGAACCGATTGACGGTATTTGAATTTCACATTAAGCCCTCCCTGCCTGTCTGTGTTTTCATGTGGAACGTTTTCACTCGATAAGGCACTTTTTTTCCCCCCTCTGCAGACACACAAGCTGTGGTGAAAGCACCAAACATGGTCAGCTGTTTGCCTTTGTGTCGATTTACATTTCCAGTTTTCCCCATGAACCTGTCAACATGCCATTCTCACTGCAGGGACTCAGATCTATTATACATGTTGTCACATGACACACACAGTATTTTATTTTGGTTTAGGAAAGTAGAAGCTGGAGGATAAATTGTTTATTAATATATCTGGCATTTACTAAACTGAAACTTGTTACCAAAAACCTTAAAATCAATTTATTGAAATTTGAGTTGAAGCTCTGTCCTGATCTCAAGTCTTTTGACACGTCTACAAAGTTTTGTTTTCAGTATTGCCCTGCATTTATGTGAAATAGTTCCTGAGTAGGAAAACTCGGCATATAGACCAAACTTTTGAATTTTAAAAGTACCTGAACATTATTCTTCTATGTTTGCCGTTTCCCCCAAACCTATTGTGCCAACTGTTAATATGATTTGCATTGGCTTTTTTTTTGCAGCTTTTCCACTGCTTTTGAGAAAGCAATAATAAAGAATTATTGATTTAAAAGAAGCTGCTGAAAAGTCACTTGTAAGTTGGTTTTGTCTTATTTTAAGTGTACTGATATATTTGATTTAGACCAAAAATACTTGGTAAGATTGTCTTTTAGCAATGTGGGTTTTTATATTTTCCACTCTTCAACAGTTTTTTGCTACTTTGCATTGGTCCGTCACAAAACAAATCGCAATTAAACACATTTAATCCTGACAAAGCATGAAAAGTTCAAAGGGCATGATCACTTTTGCAAGTCGTGTTTAGTTTGAATAGAAAATCATCTGAAAAAACTGGTTTCTAAAATCAACTGGGTGACATGAACTAGACTGGCCCCTTAATTCAAGGCTCCACATTCATTTGTTGAGCTTTTCAAACAAATTACCCAAGGTCTCCCTGTAATGACCAATTAAATTAGCTCCGCTGAATTTCTCCTATTTTTCTTGGTTTTAAAGGTGAGGCTAGAGGTAAATTAGTCCATTAGTCCTGTTTTGTTTGCCCCTTGATTCTTCCTTTAAAAGCAAATCTACAGACAGTGACTTTAATGCATTCCGTAAAATTCCCCATACAATGAAATCATTTCTCCTCAGGACAGTCGGCACCTTTTGAAGGTTTTCTTTTATCCTGTGAGCGGGTTTCAAAACACTCTGAAAGAATCTGGCTTTAACTGCTTATATTTCAACTCTGACCTTTTAGTAGAAGCCGTTAATTATACTTTTGATCATAACCGATCTGAATGTGATCGGCAGCCGACCATTCGCCTCTTGACGTTTTTGCTCTGCGTGGTTTTCTCTTGGTTGTATAATTCTTCCTACACATCAGAATACATCTGAATTCTTTTATGCTCTTTCACGACACATGTCGGCTTTCGGTATGTGAATTGCCTCTCGAAATGCATTCAGGTCATGAATTCATTTTTACTGTGATCCTTTTAGAAGCTACATAGAATTTCTCTGAAGTTTGGTGATTAATGTTTGTTATTTCAGCTTCTTAAATGTTTCTTTTTTTTACATTTTTGTATTAGTTTAAATGAGGAAAAATGTGACTGTACATGGTGGCAGCACATAGCTCTGGTATGCTAGTTCTGGTTTGTACTATTCATGGACTTTTGTTGATAAGGTCTGAATATTTATTCCCTCTGGTTGTTGGATGATGTGTTTGCAATTCTCCTAGTGTCCCAACTTCTGGAAAGTTGCTGTGATTAGTGCTGCTAATCACAATCTCATGTGGCGCTGCTCACCGCCTGTTGCTCTCTGCTGGTACAGCTTCTCCCTGTCATGAATGCTAAGGCTAGTTAGCATAGCCACCGGCAGATAAACAGTTCTGCTGTAAAGAAGTTGTTTCTCCTCCATTAGCGCATTTAGAGGCTGATTGGTCAGAGCCAGACTGTCCTCCTGGCTCTGATGTGGAGGAAATCGATCTTTTTTTTCCAGATTACGTCTCAAACTGTCACGATATGGTGACGCTTTAACAAATATGTAGAAAAACATATTCTTTGTAAAAGTTACGTACTGCAGACACTCCCCTTCATATCCGCGGTTCATAACACCTCAAACTGACTCCATCAGCTCACATGCTGACAGAAACTTTAGTTGTTCCACTTCGACTTGGTAACGAAGACGTTTTGTTGGTTGCTAACGTCAGCTTGGCGCATCAACACCGCTGCCTTGCTGAGCGGCCTGTTTGCAGGGTCGAACCTCATGCGCTGACTTCACTGCTCCAAAGCCGGAGTCACCGCGTTGTCCGTCCCAGAAAGGCTGTCACTCCTAAGTATTTATTACTCGAGCAAAGTCTGTCTCGGTTTCGTGTTTCCTTCCCTTCTGAGGAGCTCAAGTAGCCCTGAGCTGATGCTTGCAATTCTTATAGTGTCCCAATTATTCCTATGAAGCCCCGCAGAAGGGCTTTACTTCTTTGGATCATAACTACTTAATTATGCCCACTCTTTTTTTTTTTTTTTTCTATGCAAACACATTTTTGGGAAGGGAGAGATAGCTGCATGGTTCTTTTTTTCCCTCTTCTTTACAAATAAATGTGATGGCAGTTTAATAGCCGGGTGTTCTCAGACGGATTCGGACAAAAGCTGTTCATTGAGTGCGGTGGGTTGGGGCGCTTAGCATTGTGAGTTATGTGGCTTCCGCCCTCCTGTAAGAGCCAAGCTAAATAGATCATCAGATAGACCTCGGGAGCCGCTGACTGTTTATCTCCACTGCGGCGGAGAGCACTGATGTATCTGCTGCGATCAGTTAAATCCACACTGATGATGAACTAATGATTCAAGGCCCGCATTAATCACAGCACTGCTTTCACGGAAAAGACAAATGGAAATGCAAAAAGTTCCCCACTAATGATGAACTACTAACAATTTGCTGGTGGACAAGAGGATATAGGAGGGGGGGGGGGGGGGGGGAATTACACACACAGGTTCCATGCATAATCTAGGAAGACATTAATATTTCACCCCACCCCCCCCTCCGACCCGACCTCTGACCCGACGTTGCTGCCTTTAGAGGCGTAATCAAATGTCATTACCAGCCGAGGAGACGTGATTAAACGGAACATGGGCCGGGTTCAGAGCCCCGGCACTGCGGCGCACGCTGGCTGCCACTCACAGGCGACTCCGCCCCTTTAATCGTTTCCAAACTGATCCAGATCAGAGTTTCACCGCCGGCCCGCCGTCTCTGACCGCACGCCGGCTCTGCGGGCGCCTTTATCTGTCAGTCATGTGGATCCCGGAGGAGCGGTTCATCTCTGAGTGAACCTCAGTGGAGTCCCGCTTTCTCTCAGGCCGGATAAAGAGACTGTGGTGGATCATGCCCATCACACACTGATGTAACGTTACAGTACCGACCGCGTTTTATCAGGACCATTGGTAAGGATGTGGCAAAATCGCTGAAATAATCTCTTAATTCCACTTTACAAAACAATTTGAATCCAACTTTTAGCTTCATTAGATTTAAAGGGACAGTATGTGTTTTCCAGCCACATAGTGCTGTTTTGTAGCAGTCAAGTAACTGTTAGCTTCAGTTACAAAAATCTTGTATATATCAAATTTGACTTAAAATAAATTTAACACCTTGAAATTGGGCTTCTTTCTCTTTAAGAAGTTCCTGCTCTTTCTGAAACTCCATCAGGAAGTCATCACAACATAACTCCTCTATTAACTGAGAAGTAACTCCTATAATGAACTCAGCAGATGTACAGTTCCAGGTGTTTGCAAATTGCTGCTGGCTATTCTGAAGGAGCTCAGTTGAGGAGTCACAGAGGATCTGTGGGCTGTGTGGAGCTTTGTTCTCGAAGGCGGCGCTTGGCCCCTTCTTGCGTTCTCCACAGCTGAATGGTTGCCATGGGAGATTAAATGATCTCTCAATCATGCATGATAGAATCAAGGCAATACTCCAGGAATGCTTTTGATAAAGGAATAACATTTTAACATGATGTAAAGCTCAAAGAAGATTTTACATAAAACTGCCCCTTTAAAGGTAATTTGATTTCATTTAATTTCAAGTAATTGACCAATTGAAGTTTTAATATGAAAAAAACAACAATAAAGTGAGCGAGTGACTTCACTGAAAAAGTAACGTTTGTTGCCATAATGGAGCTGTGAACTCCACAACATTGATCCTAACATACATGCACTCTTCAGGAACTGAAGCGCATCAGAAGTGACACAATGCATCAAAGTCTCAGCAGAGCATAAAGCTACACTAAGTCCCCTTTACTTTTTTCACATTTAGACCCACGTAACCCATATTTTTCAAAACGCCAGGGAAGGAAATGATGCGACGGCAGTTTTAGTGTTTCCTCCTTTCACGGCTGTATTCATGTAATCTACTGTGTGCTGAAAGTAGACATTTAATTTCTGTCTATCAGCACATCACATCACAGCAGAGGGTTAGGTATAGATAGTGCCATCTTATTGTGAGTTGGGG
Organism: Poecilia picta; assembly: GCA_033032245.1. NCBI lineage: Eukaryota > Metazoa > Chordata > Actinopteri > Cyprinodontiformes > Poeciliidae > Poecilia > Poecilia picta. The sequence continues at coordinate 4,973,079 of CM065356.1, read as the reverse complement.
TCAATCTGCTCCACTGCCTGGCTCTGATGACCCCTCTAGTTTTTTTAATCTCTTTTCATCGTATTTTCTGAAAGCTTATTCTCTTTTCTTTTCTTCCCTCCTTTCTGTTTTTTGCTTGTTTATTCATTAACTTAAGGATCATACGCATTCCCTCCTGTGAATGTGTTTGATGCAGAATGAAAGGGGATATAATATATATATATATACTGTATTTTTGTATCCCGTCATTTTTCTTTCTATCTCCCTTATGACTTCTTAATCCATCTGAATGCACAGAAGATAATGTTTTGGGCGAAATAACATAAGAGGAAAGATAGACTCCCGAGGACCAGTATCTTTATTGCTTGGAGGATAAACGGATTATGTCAGCCATTTTCTGCTGCTGACAGCTTTTCTTATTAACCGATTTTATTTTTAATCTGCCAAGGAAGAAATGCGGTTTTTATGTCACAATAAAACGCTGGTCACATCTAATGCTGCCCTCAAACAAACAGATTTCACAAAGCCATGCTGGGGTATTTGAAATAACTTTGAAAAAAAAATAAAGGGGTGGGGGGTATGAAAAAAAAAGAGAAGGAAGCAAGGAAAGGAGGGAGTCTTCATCAACATGCTTGTTCAGTAGGGGAGTAAAAGATTTCTTAAGTCCTTCACACTTGTATTATTCCTTTTTTTAAATATGTCTTTCCTTTTTGCTGATCTCTGGGAAAAAAACAACCTCTATCATGACGAAATAGATTGTGTGTGTGGGCTCCCCTGCTGTGTCCATTCACACACACACACACACACACACATGCGCGCACACACACAAAGGCACAGATGCTTGTTTACAAAAGGGCAACATTTAAAGAGCAGGGTGGAGAAAAAAAACTGGACAGAGTGAACGCTCCTGTTTCCTTTTCCTGTCTCTAAAATCAGGCCAACTATCTCAGGTGTTCATTGCTCAAGCCCTCCACCTCCACACCACCTCCACCCCCCTGCTAGGAGATTCAGGGGATCATCTAAAATGAAACCATTTGACCAGATTTGTATGGAGTGGGTGTGTGTGTGTGTGTGTGTGTGTGTGTTGTGCGCGTGTGTGTGGTGGTGCCATGGAGCTATCATTAACCTCAGGGCTTTAGCGCTCCCTGCTCTCTCATTTCATGCTCGTGATCTAAGGGTGTGAATTAGCCATCGCCCCCGGCAACCCAACTTAGTTACCGGCTGGACAACATGAAAGCAACACACAGAGCTGCATAAAGAATCGTCTCCGAGCCCCTCTCCCCCCCCCCACCACCCGCCTCCACACCCTACATCCTCCTTACCTTCTGCTGGGTGACGGAGGCCAGGATGCTTATGAGTGGGTGGAGGAGGGGTACCAAGGCCCCCCAACTAGCATTAACCTCTGACCCTCTTTTGAACACCCACCGACATTACTACAAAATATGTTAGGAAACATCAACTTCTAGAATTATTTTTATTCACTGTTCTATAATTATTGCATTAACTTAACATAAATGCTGCCTCATGTCACCTGATTTTAGATGGACATGGCAATATTATAGTCAGACAATATATTATGGCTTTAATGCAAGATAATTTGTCATCACAATCCTCTCTTTTGATTACAAGAACATATGTAATATTTTATATGACATCAAATTTTGTTGTATTCCCACAGTTCTTATGAATGGTTCCTTTGGTCTTTGTCTTGTCAAGCGTTTCTGTTTCTTGCTAGCTATGCTAGCTTGTGGAGCAAAGCAGTTTAATGAATTTGACTGGCAGCCAATCAGAAAATAAGCATCAGAAATAGCATATAAATAAATTATTTTAACTTGTCTTTTTTTTAATTATTGAAAAGAGAACAACTGAAATGATGATGAAAAAGTTCCAATAAAAGAATTTGAGATTAAATTCTTTTGTACTTTTTTTAATTCTTCCCTGAAATTTTCTGAGGCTGAAAAATACCATAATAGGCAAATGTCCTTGATGATGAACAAACTTAACTAATTCAAACAAAAATGTTTTCCCCATCTAGACAAAAACAGCCACAAATAATGCATGGTTTCTAAAAACTTTGGCGATTTGTAATTGTTTTTCTTTAGTCAGATCCTGGCCTAAAGAAGGGCTGTTTCCTTCCAATGCAATTCTGTTTGATCCTTGGTTTGATGAGATCACTGAACTGTTAGTCCTATATGTGATGGAAACACAGGGTGTTAGTCCAGTGGATTCTGTTCCAGTGGGGACTAACGTTGCAGCATTTGTTACTGTTAAAGTTGCTCCGGTTTGCTTTCACACTGCTGCGTCAAACAATCCAAACCAATTGAGAAACCTGTTCCCTTCCTTGCCTGTGGTGGCGCTGCACCAACAACCACAGAAGAAAATGATATAAAAAATCTCTGATGAAGACTCAGAGTGCAACTTCTTTCTTCAGGAAATGTAAACAGAGTTGGAGTAGCAACGAGCCATTTAGAATTACATGTTTGTTTTGCTTGCATTTACCCAGAATGCTCTGCATTGTGATCCACTTCCTTCTTTTTGAGCGCTTTCTGGCCCGCACATGATGAGATCAAGATTTTTAGGCAGACCAGAGTTCACGTTTATGGCCCACATAAGAGTTTGATTAAGTATTCACACTTTCCCCAAACAAAACATATTTTCTTATCAAACGAACTAAAGTTTGAATAAAACAGACTGAACAGGGTCGGCATGAATGCACCTACTGCCTTTAAAAAACATTGAAGTCTTGGAAAATGATAATCAAATAGATCACATCACAATTCAATACTTTGAGTGAATATTCTGCTGTATTTATGAAATGCTTTGTTTTTAATAGAGCTCTGAGCATCAGCCCAGGTAAAGGAAGGCAAGGTCAAGTGGTGTTCAGTGTTCTGTCTCAAATATTATATAAAAAATCCAGTCATCACATTATAATCACAGTTCATGTCAGGTTTTCAACAGCATTAGTTGTACTCTTTATTCTTAAATAAGCCAAGTTTTTCAACCCATTAACAGTGAAGAGATACATTGTATATTTTAAGGTTTTGTGTTTTGTGTCAAGGCTTTTTGTGGTATACTTTACATCATTTTTTTTCAGATTTCTGTTAATGACATTTTTTTTACTTGCGGCTAATGAAATTACATGTGAAATTAAAATATGACAACGGACCAATATAAATTTTTAAAATATTATTTTCAAAAGTTATTTTTAATCTGACAAATGAATCTCATTTATTCAGGACGACTCCTTAAATTATAAATGTATTCCTATGCAGAAAACCCCTCTTTTTTATTTGTTGGGGGTCCTAATCATAAGTTTATATAAAAAAACACACAGACCTATGCAATAAAGAGCATATGTATTTCACTTAACCTGTGTGACCATAAAGCAGATGCAGCTGTATATTTTTGAGTCAGAACTTTGGTGAAAGTATGGCTGCAGTCTAAATGGATTTGGTTTGTGTGCAGACTGTACCAGCTGATGGAATAACACTGTTTATTCAGGGAGGAATGATTGAGCTTGATACTGTGTGTGAGCGCCTGTGTGTGAGAGCGAGAGAATGCGTGCGTGCGTGCGTGCGTGCGTGTGTGTGTGTGTGTGTGTGTGTGTGTGTGTGTGTGTGTGTGTGCGTGTGTGTGTGTGTGTGTGTGTGTGTGTGCTTTTGCTGGAGTAATACTGACATCAGTGCAGATATGGCAGCAGACACCTGAATCAAGTCGCATGTCATTACGGGACCCAAATTCTTCACCAGTACCCATAACTCCTTGCTGACACGCTCTGTCGCTGCAACAGGAAGCAGCAGAATCAGCTCGGGTTTGAGTTTTTCACTGGAGCAGCGAAACTAAAGGCTCTGTGCATCAGCAGGACAGTAGACGTCCAGGAAGTCTATCATTTAAAGGGGAAGTTATTTTGTTTCTTGTAGAGTTAGTTCAGATAAGAGCTGATTGGTTACCTTAAAAGATCCCTTTAAGGTCGGGATGTCCAAAATGCTGCGCCCGGGGGCCATTTGTAAAGGCAGGGCCGATTTTGTGTGGCCCCCAACTGAACTGCAAATATGATACAAATTTGGCCCGAAGATGTAGGCTTTTCATTTGTAATAAGGTACAATTATTACCAACATAAATTTCATAATGGAAAATGTAAAGTACAACACAAAATATTTGTCTTTCTATAACCAAGCGTTAAGTCTCATTTTAATCCAAAGACTTTTACTGAAAAGGTGACTTTGATGCACCTAAATCAGCTTTTATTTAATTGATTTAAGTAAATGTAGCAAACATTTTGAAAGAAACTGATATAAATTCTGGTCTTGTTACAATAAATAAATGTTTGTTTTAAAAATTTTATAAAAAAATCTTGGAAAATTCTTCATTTCAAATGTTGAAATATTTTGACTTGTAAAACTCAGGAATTTTCTAGAAAATTTCAACTTGAAATTTTTCATGAGATTAATCTTAAAGTGTGAGATTTTTGGTGAAATTTACTAACATGTTTTTTTCTATCTACATTGACCCTAATAAAAACAACCCTTCCTACAATAAGGGATTTTAAAAAATAGCCTTTTTTTGCTTTTCTTTTTGTCCGTGACTACTTTTGAGTCAACAGTTTTGGTCCATTTGTCAAAATGTTTTAACAGCCCAGCTTTAAGGGATTTCCATCAACAGCCTGTGTTTTGTGTTTGTTTTCTTCTTAACTTTAAGTTTAGGCAGAAAAAAAATGTGAAAAATTCTCAGAAGTTTTCACAAACAGAATAAAAGGTTCATAAACCTCAAACTCTTTGTTCTCTGAGATATGTCCAGTTCAGCTTGATCATTGCAAATATTTCAGATTACCAACTAGAGGTGATCAGATGTAGTTCAGTGTCATTAAAAACAGTGAAACAGCCCTTTAATGTACCACCTCTAAAACGCTCTGAAGCACATTTCCTGTTCTTGCCTCTCACACTGTCAGCAAGTCAATCATATGTAGTTTGTCACTCAGTTTTTTTTCCCTACTGGGTAAATAAAAGTTCTTCAAAGCCTTTATAACAAAAGTGTTGCGAGTCTTAGTCTGTCAAGCAGATTTTAGTCAACACTATTATGTTGACTAAATGCATATAAATCCTATATAAACAGCACATTTTCAACAACAAGCAATTCAAAGTGCAAATTCAAAGGAGGATTGACTTCCTTATTCTTGTACTTCAAAATAAGAGTCTCAACATAGACACAGGTTGTCAAAACACCAATAGCTATCAGACATCACAGACAACATCACAGGCATTTTTGAACAAATTAGTCTAAAATGTTTGTATTTTGATGCCACAGCAGAAAAGATGCTTGTCATAAATTGGATGCACCAGCTATAGAAAAACTAACCTGTAAATCCAAAAAGATTGGCGGGACACTCAGAAATAGAATGTTCTGACCATATTCAAAGTCTGATCTTCTTTTTCTGAACTCATCAGAAATTCTGAGTTCTTTTAAATACGTTTAAGTCAGAAAAAGTAACAGTAGTAACATCCAGTTGTTGATCACACGACTCGTGATGCAAAAAGTGTTTCCTAATTTCAATATGACAGAGAAAACATCTCATCCTAGCGCAGATGGTTGTTTCCATTGAGCAAATTTATTTTCTTAATTCCAGATAACACAAATATATGTTCAATAGAAACACAGATACTGAAGTTATTTCAACCACAGATAAGGAATTAGGTTTCTGAATCTTCTAGCCTCTTTTGTTATCTATTTGCTTAAACATAACAAGGTTCAATTTTGGTGGTAGTAAACTAATTTACCCATCAGAATATTTAACAGGGTTTCCTGATTTACTCATATGACTACAGGAACTACTGTTTTGGAAAAGAAGGGTTATGATGGCCAATAATGAGGACATGTTTAACTAAAAGGATGATGTGAAATGAACACAACTCATCGTCTAACCTTATTTTAAAACAATGCTCATATCTAGCTTCATTTCTGTTTATTTTTTTTGTGAGTAGTGGGATGATCTAAATCCTGCTGTTGTAAACTCCTCGTGGATTTCCTGTCTTGTTTTTTTTCTCTTCCAAATAGCGTGTTTACTTAGGCAGCGCCTGCGATGATGATCACTCTTATCAGCAGAAAGGAGAGCAGTGGAGGAAACAGTCGGAGAATTAGCGGAGACGGATTCCTTCCCTATCATTAATAACAATCCTCCGTATTTTCTCCTTAGACTTTCAGATGTTTGCATATCATTTGTGTTTTTAATTGGCGAAGTTTGATTAAACCCAGCCCCTAGTGTTACACGGCATTAGGCGCTTGCCATATGTTTCGTCGCGAGCAGATACACATTTCCATAATCACTCGCGCCTGTCTGTTCGCCGCGCGGCTCTGATCGCATCTGCCTCAACTTTAAAACAATAAATAAATAAAAAAAAGAACAAACCATGCCGTGCGAGTTCCCCCAGTTCATCGCTGTGACCTTTAATCTGCCACTTACAGAATGCTGCCATCTATCATGGTTGTCACTTTGAAATTCTAATCTCTTGTGAAAAGTCTTTACAAGTGCGGCTGGATTACTCTGCGATAATTAATCATATTCAAATGCATGAAAACAAATTTTGTTTACAAATTTGCCATCACCTAAAATGAGGGAAACGAGGGGAGGGGTGCGCAGCCCCTGTGAGGGGCTAGGTGAGGTGAGCCATTTGCATAACATTCAGTTGAAACAAGCGAGCGGAGACTGATTTGTTTGGAGAGCCACTGAGAGGAACAGGGGGCATGTGTTCCTTGCGCTTTTCATTCAAATTACATTCGGATCGGAACATTTCCTGACACTTATGTTCCTCACAACGGGCCGTGTAAATATTAGAGCTAAACTCCCGTCAGTGGCTTCGCTCGTCGTCTGACTGGACGGGTAGAAAAGAAACGCTGACGTGTTCCTCTGAAAGTTGGCATGCATAATCTCCTAAATCACATTTAGGAGTCAGTTGTTTGGAGTTGGTTCAAACATAAGTTGTACTTTTCAAGCGAAGTGTAATTTTAAGGGTTGTGTAACGAGATCTGGAGCTGTTAACACAGAAGGATACTTCTCGTCAAAGCGAGCTTAGCTATCAATGACAGTTGCTATCTGGACGTATTATTTTTAACCCCTACAGTACAATGGTCCATCCATCCATTGATTTTCTGCTGTTTAAATCTGGAAATTTTACACATCTGCACAAAAATACTTCTTTTACTTGCCATCCATAGCTGCACTGTAGCAGTAGAACAATTACGTTAAGAAAACAAAACCTGGAGATGTCGGTATTATTTACTCACTACAGTGCGCCACAGCAAAGAGAAAATAACACAGAAAAACCATTGAATAACAACTTAAAACCATCATATTCTGCCTTTTTCTCACTCTCTTTGGGCTACGGTACACACAGACCTGTTGCCATAGAAACTGACAACAGGTCCACTAGTGTATCAGGATTCAATACCAAAAAAAAAAAAAAAGCACATCAGAATTTTCCAAACAAAGCACAGAACATTCCGTTCATTTCGGTGTTATGTTTTCAGGTTTGTTGTTTATTTGTTGCGATTATTAATAAGTGACCGTCTGAACACAGCTGTGGTTCAGTAGCTAATTTATTAAACACCTGCTCTTCTGATGATCTGTGTGGGTTGCCTTTTTTTTTAACTGAACCGAAGCACACCGTATTCTGCAGTGCATCTACAAGTCAAGGTTGTCAAAGCCACGCACACACACACTCACACATACAGAAGCATGATTGACAGCACTAAGACCCTCTTCCTGGCTGTGATTGGTTGTTTCTAGATAGAACTGGAAGAAGGCAGAGGAGATTGGTTCACCAATTATCTGCCTCTCAGTATATTGTCAGAACCTAGCGATAGTTCTAACAAATATGGACATTTTTTTGTATAAAAGTTAAGTTACGTATTAGAGCTTTAAGGGCAGTTAGACTACATTTAGCTGCAGATATATATCAGCAACATACATAGCTTGATTGTCTGACATTTTAAATATAATAACCTACCAAAAGCTGTGTGCAAGCAGTCCTTTGTAACTGTCACATGACACGCACGACTGAAAAAAATGACAAACAAACCGAGTTTTGGAATGGATACACCAAAGAGACATGGTAGTAATAGGATGACCTTCCTGTGGACTTTGCTGAAAAGCAGGGTCAATCCCAGGACACAACTGAGTTTTAAATAAGCGCTTGTGGTCATATAGGTGGCCAAAATCATGCCCGAATCTTTGTTGATGTCTACAAAAAGCACGCAGACAAGGTGCAAAATGCCAAGGAGGAGCTTTGACCTTGTGTTGATAACAGAAAAACTGCAATAAATTAGGAACCAACCTTTTTTTAGACTACTGAATCTGTTTGCATTATCTCTGCAACCTGGAAATAATAATTAATCATTAAAAGCTCATAATTAACATGAAACGATATCGATGAGTGGGTGTAATTGTCCAAGAAAATTCAGTATAAAGCTTATTTATTTTCTCTGAGTTGCAACAGGGAGCTCTTGCAAAGGGAGTCACATTTAAAAAGGCAAAGAAAAAAAAGAAAATCAAATTTTCCGAACAATGGCAGAAGATTTATTATTTGTGCATGTAAAACAGCAGTGACAAAGTAGGCTGCCCTCCAAATGCAACAGGACTGATATCTTTGTTGGCTGTGTTCTGTGGATGCAACATAAGGGGATTTCTTTGAGCGGAAGCAAGTCCTGGCTGTGTTTTCTGTTTGAAAAAGACACATTCTTTCCAAAGAGGTAGAGGAAGAAAAAAAAAACATTTCACTTTTCAATTACCCCCAGCTCCTTCACCTCTCCCACCCTCCCCAAGTCTAGTTTCCAAGGAGAGGAGGAAAAAAGAGAAAAGGGATGCTTTTGACTTGCGTTGCAGCCCCTCTCTTCCCCCCTCCCTCCTCCCTCTTTCTGCCCCTATCATCATGGCCTCCACTTTTATGCATGAAACAGAGGCAGATTGAAAGCATTCAGCGGCCATTCAGACAATGAAGAAAGGAGATCCTCAGAGCTTTATTAGATATGAAGATCTACAATAAAAATCAATTTCTGGCCTCTTTATGCAGTTTAAATGACAAAGCCTCAACCCATTCAGCCATTGTGTGCAGGAAAGTAATTCTGCTGCACTGGCCGAGACAAGAGCGGCGTATACTTTTTGACCCGCGATTGCAGATTCTAATACGATACAGACCTATGGAGATAATAGGAGGCACTTAATATCATCTGTTGAGAAGAAAAAAAAGTTATCTCATATCTTTTGCCAGATAGATTGATGGAAGATGAGGTTTAAACTGTTTCATGGGCAGAATACTAAACAGGGTGAAATGGACGGCTGATGGTTTTTGCTTCTCTAATGTGGGATTTTGGGAACACTGAGTGAAAAGAATCCGCACCCTTATACACAATTTATCACGTTACAGATACAAATGTCAAGAGAATGAAGATTGTTCTACATATAAGGTGGAGAAAAGTGTGGAGTGCATTTTTGTTCAATTAGTTGAATGACATTGAATGAGCTGGAAGAAGTGACTGGGGAGAGGGAAGTCTGGGCCTCCCTTCTGAAGCTGCTGCCCCCGTGACCCGACCCCGGATCAGTGACAGAAAATGGATGGATGGATGGATGGATGGATGGATGGAGAGTTGAATGACCTTTTCATTCTGGTTTTATTGAAAGAAGTGTTTTGGGGTAAGTTGTATTCAGCTTGTACTAGGGTTGGGCAACATACAGTATAATTAGAATTTTCTCACTATATTTCATGGTATTGTGATAACGATAAAAGTGACCATAAGAAACATTTATCTCGTCTTTTTTTAGGTAACTGTATGACTGTGACTACATGATGCAGCATTTATAGCACCACAAACACAAATACCGCTCTTGAAAAACATGCCTATTTGAAATAAGCTTTTTCAGGATGCAACTTTCTCAAGTCAACATGATTAATATCACTAAACCATGTGCAAATACTTCATTTAATCACACTTTTGTATCTACAGATATTTATTGTTTCTATTGTGGAAAAAAAAAAGCCATTTTCACATTCACTAAACTTTGTATCATAGTACATGTTGCCAGAATATGGGGTATACCCATAGAGATTGAAAATTATACCCAGCCATCTTTGCAAAATACCTCGGTCTTATCACAACAGATGGAGAGCATCTCTAAGCAACAGTTCTCAAGTCTTTTTACAAATTATTTTAGAACTAGACTTCAGATTGGCCAATCTAACACAGAAATATGCTTTGGGCTAAGGCTGGACATTAACATTTGTCCTGCTGTAAGGTGAACATAGTGTGGTGAAAACCAGCCCCTTGTTCTATGCCTCATTTCGTACAGAGTGTCTGGACTCTCAGCTGTTAAACGATTGCCAGCTTGAGGCTTAGACTGCTGAAGTTTGAAGTTTTTTCCTGAATGCTAACGTTTGTCCGTGACATATGCAACGCACCAATTCAACACTATGATGCTTACTGGAAATTGCCCGAACCGAAATGTACCCAATTCCACAACATGTCTATGTATTGAGGTTGTCAAAGTTAAGCTAGCAAAACTGACCTACATCCCTTAATTTTTTAATTAAAACTTTTTACTGATGTGTGAAATGTGATACCTTTAGACCTTATTTTCTAGTTGCATTGTTGACAATTAGTAGCAAAGCATTGTGTCCCTTTGTCTTTTATATATCACACATCCATTTAAGATGCAACTTGTCATGTTGACAACTTGACACATAAACTAGTCATTGTCAGCAAGCAGTTTTTTTTAAGGATTTTGCGTACATCACGTCACGTTTCAATGTGTCTATAGTTTCCAGGATTATTTAGCGCCGTCCATCTTCCCATGTCACAGATAGAAGGTTGTTTTCACTCTGATGTCCTGTTAGTTTTGTACCACACATGATTTAGTATGTAGGCCATGGTGTCCTTGCCTTGTTTGTCAGATTAGGTGGAGAACTGTGTCTAATTAGGTTTGTAGTTGTGCTTTCATCTTTCCATTTTCAGATGACTGATTGAACAGAGCTCTGTGAGCTGGTCAAACCTGGGAATGTTGTTTTAAACCCTTGCTATGCTTTGAGCCGTCTCCATAGCCTCCTCATTACCTGTATGCTGTGTTCATTGGTCTTAGTGATGACATTTGTTCCCACATGTTCTGTAACAGACCTCTAAGGCCTTCACAGATAGCTTCTGCTTCAGTTAATCTCACTTTATGTCGGCCTATCACATTATATCTACCCAAAATATGTTGAAGTTTTTGGTTGTCATGACAGCAAATGTGGAAAATAAATAGATAGGTAGGAGTACTTTTACAAGGATTAGCTTGAGAGTGCGCGAATCAAATTTTCCAACATCAACTATTTCCCCTTCTATGATTGTCTCTCTGTCTAAAGTTGTGAAATCTTCCTCTCTGTTTGGATGATGAATTGTCGTGTTCCACCCTCCTGCCTGCGATCTAAGCTCAGTTGTCTCACTGTTTCCGGAAAACTCGTGCAATCGATGACACGCGACAGAGCAAACTCAGCAAGATAAATGATCCATGTTGCCGTAATGAAAAGGTCTCTCTTTTCTTGTCGACGTGCTTTCATTCTGCTCTGACGGAGGGGTTAGTGGGTGTGGGGAAACGCGGATGAATTGGAAGTGCACGCCATACCTCCAAGGGCAGGGAGATAAATATTGTGCCACACTTCTCCTCCGCCGTGTCACGCCGAGTCTTCCTTACCAGGCGAAAAAAGCAATTGTTTCACTGCGGGGGCCGCGACTGCAAGACATGTGCTCTTTCAAATTAAACCTTCAAGGTCCCAAAGTCATTTATTTGTGTCAAAGTGGACGCTGAGAGGAATTCTGAGAAACAACAATAAATTCACTGTGGATGTAAGAAATCACAATAAATTCTCAGCCTCTTAGCAGCGAGTGCTGTTTGCTTGTGGAGCAGAATAATATCCAGACGCAGCTCTCCATTCTTGGCCTTAACATGTGGAACTAATCTCCTCCAAAAGGACTACTATTTGGCGTCTTTGTTGTTTTTTTTTGTTTTTTTTGTTTTTTCTTTAAGTTTAGCCTTCCCCAAGTGTCAGATACACTAACACGCATCCACATGGGGGAAGCCATTGATTGTGAGTAGCCTCCTCCAGCTTCTTTACCAAGAGGGGCCGAATGGATCCTGATTCACTGATAGCACAGAAGCCTCCTTGAGTGCTTTGCAAAGTGTGGACCTTGAGAAGAACGGCTTTGCCAAAAATCCTCTTGTGGCGCCCTGAGAGCGCGGCGCAGTGCTCGGTGAAAACAAAGATGTTATAAGCTAGCTTAGCTATTATCGCCTCCTCGCACTACATCTCCCTAGACACCGCATTCAAATCAATCCCTATTTATTTGCTTTCTTATTTATTTATTAACACATTTTTTCTCCCCCCTATTCCGCAGCAAAATAACGCTAAAAGGATTATATGTGGAATGACTGCTACAATTAGCAATGCTCTCGCTCGCCTGTTTAATTCAGCCAGACTGAGCGGCATTTTTTTTTTTTTGAGTCCTTGCAGAACCATTAGCATACAGTAGTTTTAGGACAAAGGGACAAAAGACGGAGCTGACAAGAGGGCAGAAAAGAAGGCGGCAGACTTTCTGGGTTAATGTGTGGGTGAAATAAGCAAATGTCAGAAGTTGAAAGAATTCAAATTCATCAGGCGCATCAGAGACTATACTTACTGTATGTACAGTAATTGTTTTTGTATTTAACAGAGGCAGTATTAAGTGTTTTCCACGCACATAGCACCACTTTATGGCACAATTAAGTGACCGTTAATTTCAGGTTTTGACCAAATGCTACATATACCAAACATGACTTAAAAGAAACTTTGTAATTTAACACTGTGAAATTGAGCCTCTGTCTCTTTAAAAGCGTCTACTCTTCCTTTAACGCCGCCTTCAGGAAGTCATCACAACATGGCTCTTCTACTAACCCTTCAGCAACATTTTTACCAGTGCTGCGCTGAGGAGCAGTTCCTGTAATGAGCTCGGCTGATGCGTAGTGCCACCGCATGTTTGCTAAATGCTACTGGCTAGTCTGAAGGAGCTGAAAGGTCCAGGTAAAGAACAGTAGCTACGTTTCCATTCCATATAATTAAAGGAAAAAAGCTTAATGAAGATATGACAATTAAAAAATATGTATATTACATTTTTAATAAAGTTTTGGCGCTAGGATGAGGTCAGTTTTTTCCACCATATTGAAATTGGTTTTTTGCTCAAAACTGCGATGGAAACAGTTTTTTTGCATCATGAGTCACATGATCAACAACATGGTTGTTGCCACTGGCACAAACCATGGACAAGACAACAGGAAGTAGTAGGAAGATGATGGCACTGCATGCATTTTAATGACTTGAATGCACTTAGTCACACATGACTTTAATTGCGTTTCTTATTTAATGGAAACACCACATTTGCAAAATTGTGAGTTTTTGACATTAAAGGAATATTGACAGTTTTCACACATTTCTAGCTGACAACCAGCTAATGAGATATATTTGCTAATTCATAATTTTACAGTAAAAAACATAAATCTTTATTTGGGGAAAGTTGTGTTTGCTCACTGGTCAGGGTCTGGACTCGAGGTTGAGACTCCCAAGGATTTTCATATTAAGTAAACAAGCTGTAAGAATTTTGATCTTTACTGACTTTTTCTTCGAGGCACACTACTATTCTTGTGACCATACCTGTATACGCACCACAGTTGGATGATAAAACTGTAGGTAACACGACCCTGGGTTAAGATCTATGAAACATTGTTGCTTCAAATTGGTATGTGAGGATAGATCTCATCGTTCCTGCCATCTTGATTGGAAACGAGGTTAATTTGATTTCCTTAAGATCAACAAACCGCCCCCTTAAAGGAAAAAAAATAAGAGAAGAAAAACACTGAGTGAAAATTAATCATGGTGCGTCGCACGGATTTTTAGACACTTGTTTAAATGAACCAATGAATCCGGTTGTTATCGTGAACAAAGACCGTGATCCTGCTATCAGACTCCTCATTCATGTCTTCTCTATGCCTGAAAGACAAAGTGGGTAGCACAACAAATTCATTTTGAGCAGTGCTAAAACATGATCGGCATCTGTATAGGCGTGGGGTCTTTTTTGCCAACTTTAATTATATTCATGACACAGTGCACTGCATACAAATGACCTTGGTGCTTTTTCAGTGCATAAATCCTGAAACTTATAGTGTTACTATACAGCCTTTATTTTTTAAAGCATAATCTACTGGTGTTGCTGCATTACACGTGTCAAACCAAGTAGAACTTGTCTGGATTCAACAGAGAGGGAGACAAAAGCATCCTGCTACCCATTACCTGATCATGATTAGTGTGAGTGTCTCTGTTAAAGGAGGAGTTTTAGCTGTTTGGTTGCTTTGGACCACACAGGTGTATAACAACAGAATGCCAAAGTAGAACAACTTAGACAACACCCCCCAAAGAAGTTTATTAAAGGTGGTGGTTGATCTGGGAAGTGTTATAAGGGCATTTTTAAAGGTGCAGTAGTATGTAAAATCTATGTTTTTGAGCTTTACATCATAACATTATAATGTTATTCTCTCATCAAAAACACCCGGAGTGTTGCCTTGAGTCTTTCATGCATGTTTGAGAAATCTTTTGGTCTCTCGTGGCAACCATTCAGCTGTACAAAACGCCAGGGTGGACCTAGCTCCGCCTTTGAGGACAAAGCTTTACCTGAGTGAAGTTGGCCCCCCCACCTTCTTCAAATCAGACAAAATTGGTGTCAAACATTTGTGCTATGTTTGTGCTGGTTTGTGCAGCAAAATTTTTTGTTTGTGCCGCTATCATTTTAAAGATATAAAGAAATGTTTCTAGAGGTCATCCAAGGTCAACCAACCCCCCACCTTCTTCAAATCAGACAATATGGGTGTCAATCAACTCGGCTACGTTTGTGCTGGTTTGTGCAGCAAAAATATTTGTTTGTGCTGCTTTGGCTTTGAAGATATTAATGAAAGTGTAAAGGTCAAAAGGTCAACCAGCCCCCCCAAACGTTTATGAAATCCAACTTTCTTTATATCTTTAAAATGATAGCGGCACAAACGAAAGTTTTTGCTGCACAAACCAGCACAAACGTAGCACTAACGTTTGACACCAATTTTGTTTGATTTCATAAAAGTGGGGGGGCTGGTTGACCTTTTGACCTTTACACTTTCATTAATATCTTCAAAGCCAAAGCAGCACAAACGAAAATGTTTGCTGCACAAACCAGCACAAACGTAGCCGAGTAGACTGACACCCATTTTGTCTGATTTGAAGAAGGTGGGGGGTTGGTTGACCTTGGATGACCTCTAGAAACATTTCTTTATATCTTTAAAATGATAGCGGCACAAACAAAAATTTTTGCTGCACAAACCAGCACAAACGTAGCACAAAGGTTTGACACCAATTTTGTCTGATTTGAAGAAGGTGGGGGGGCCAACTTCACTCAGGTCAAAGCTTCTCCTGCAGTTTCCAAGTCTCCAACCTTCTGCCTCATTAATCAGCTCTGCCCTGCGACTCCACCAATCAACTCCTTCAGACTAGCCAGCAGCAATTAGCAAACACCTGGTGGACCTATGCATCTGCTGAGTTTCAGAAAGAGAAGGAGTTTTAAAGAGACATAGGCCCAATTTCAAGGCGTTCATTTTCTTTTAAGTCATATTTGATACATACAGCATTTTATAACTGACGGTAACATAGATGCTTGTTTGTACTATAAAATAAGACTATATTGTTGGTAAAAGCATAATACTGTCCCTTTCTACAACTCGAAATTCAACATACCGTACAGTACAATTTAAAGAAGTCGCCAATCTTCAAGCATAATATTGAAGCAAAATGACCCCAAGGTCAGATTGCAATCAGAAATAAAATTCCCCAATTTGAACAAAAAATTAACATGGGCACAATTTCAGTTTCTGCTAACCTTGGATTGAACTTTGGACAGATGAGACCAAGTAGAAAAGTTTGGCAATGCAACACATCATAGTGTTTAGAGCAAACCAAACACATAAGACCACCCTGCATGAAGGCTGATGATTTGGGTTTGGTTTTCCGCTGTAGGACCTGAAACACATTTAACCCTAGAATGTGACACGAGGAAATCTACAGATTGACGAATGCAGAAAAGTATCAATATGTTTCAAAGATCAGTCAGACTTCAGCACTGAACCTGGTTGAAATGTTGTGATTGGATCTTGGCAGAAACAATGTGAAAACCGCAAAAACTGAAGCAACTTCTTAAAGTCAAATTCCGTCAATCACACACCTCCGCGCAGCATTCGTGCAGACCAAATCTTCTGCACCATGGAAAATGTGTAACTACAAAAACAATTCAGTAAGAAGAAAACATGATGGACAAGCAAGAGTGGTGCAGGTTCGCAGAGACAGAAATTTTAATGATTCGCCCCATAAAAACCAGAGACCATGACCATTATGGGTGTCACCATGTTGCTACCAACAACTGTTTTTTCCTCTTCTAAACACATTGCTGGAGTCGTACGCTGGCCATTGGCACCCATTACAGCTCCCTAAAGTCTGGCAGAATATATACAGTGGGGACAAGACACAGAGTTTAAATAGGGTGAAGATTATAAGTGCAATGTACAGGCATCAAGCACAAACCAAACATAAGATTGGTTTTCCTATTAGTTTGTAATTTGAAGTTATTAAGCCCTTTTTGATAGGTCAAGGAAAAATTTTAGAAACTACATAAAACTGACATCATCAATAGGTTTTGCTCTGTTTGTATTTTGCTCTTCAGTTTCTGTTAATGTCTACTTGTCTTAGTTTTTTTTGAAAAAAATCATTGATTTAGTTTTACTCCTATATGTTTACATACTTCCATGTCTTCCATATTAACATTCCTTCAGTGTTGCTCAGAAATCGAGCCTCACACGTTTGGTTCTGATTCCTTTCAATTACTATTCTGTCACCATTCCTTTCAGATCATGGCTCTTTTTCATTAAATTTGCCCTTCTTGCTTTTCATTTCATTCTATTGTAAAGATCATGTTAGGTTTTTTTCTTTCCTTTGGACTTTCTTTGCTTCTGCTGCGTTAGTTAATAACATTAATTTTGTCCTTCAGCTGCGGTTTTCACCTGCGGTTTTCAGTCCTCCTTTTATGATGCTCGATAACACAAAAAAACACACACAGACCTACCTGCGCTGGCCATCAACACCTTGTGAAGTAAAGATAGAGTTACAAGAAAAGAAATAAAGGTCAAGATCTCTGATAAAATGTGTGGGTACCCTGTCAAGGTCAGCGATACATCGAGAAAAATATCTGGAAAACCTGATTTGAGTATCTTCACATGCTGGAACAAATTGGTATCACTGCTCCTGAAGTAGTAAAGGAAGATAAGATTTTGACTTTTTTTCCAAGAGTAGTATGCGCTTTGATGTGACCAAGCAAAAGAAATGGCTGACTGAGAATCGTCCAAGAGTAAGCATTTGATATTTTAAGGTAGAAGATTATACAAAATTACACCCTCTGCTTTTTCTAAGGTTCTAATGCATAATTGATAGGGTTTTTACCAGGTTCTAAAAATATTTAGATCTAACCTCAAGTGTCTAAAACAACACATCACAGATTCCACATCATTAGGCATTGATGTAGCCAAAATTGAAATATTTGTAGGTAACTCAAGTAAGCCTACATAAATTGGCAAAATATATAGAAAGATAGAATTTAAAAGGGGTAGACAATGAACCTTTTGGAATCCAACACAAGCCCAAACACTAATCATTGACCATAATGTCTGTAGCAAACACACACACATCATCCTCTGGCCTCACCTCAGCATGTTCACTAGAGGACTGCTGTGGTTTTGTTTTTCACCATCATGAAACAAGCATTAAACATTACATTTTGTCAAATGAAATAACCAAAATCATAAAGAATAATAATCATCAAATGCACATGAAATATAATGACCAATGTTGCAGTTATCAGTCAAAGGTAGTTCTAAAGGTGGGTTTTTAGCTCAGTTGCTGCGTTTGCATTACAAATGTGTTCAAAACTTTGTCGATATACTGCTAATATTAAAAAAACAATTTTGCAATTTCTTTGTTTCCATTAAATAAGAAACACAGCTATAATAACACATAAATAAGCTCACTAAAAAATCATGCTGCGCTGTGATTCTCCAAATGGCCAAAAGGACTCATTGTAGCCTTTAAGCATCAAACAAGCTTTTGTTAGGAAAAAGGTTTTAGCTAAAAAAAAAACAAAAAAAAAACAATAGCGAGGGAGAGGGAAATACATCAATTATGCTAGCTTGACTTTGTCAACCTCAACATGTCAATATGCTGTGGAATCCTATGTGATTCATTCCGTTACAAAAAAGGGGAAAAAAGTGACCTACACACCAACACTGACAGATCATCAGTACCACAGGGGTTTAGATTAGCTGTTCTAAATCAGCTATCACAGCGATCACCCAGTAATAATGGCATTTATATTCTTAGAATAAACGTCCAGCCTGAAAACATACAACTGTAACGGACTGAATGTTGTGTGTGAAATGTTTGCATGTTTTTTGCTGTTGGATCTTGATACATTAGTGGTGTTGTTGTCAGTTGCTACGACAACGTGTCTGTGTGTAGCATAACCAACACAGAGAGGGAGAAAAAAGAAGAATATGACTGGTTTTGAGTTGTTTTCCAAAAGGTTTTCTATTTTTCACTATTTCTTCTTTTGCAGTGGCGCACTGCACTAAATTAAAAATACCTACATCTCCAGGTTTCATTTTAATGGAATTAAATGGTGGATATGGATGGCAAATTAAAGAATAGTTTTTTTGCCCTCCATCGCTGTGCACGTGCAAATTTTCCAAATGTAAACAACAACCTGTGACGTGTCTATAGCTTTCTCCCTGACATCTCTGCTGTGTTCCTTGGCCTTCACGATGCTTCTAGTGTTTTTATGTCCGCTCACAGACCTCTGACCCCTTTACAAAACTGGATTTACAAATCTGGATTTATATGGAAATCAAATTACGCACGCATGGTTCGGAGAAATCTCCACGGATTGCTCTAAGGAAGAAGCAGCTGGTTGCTGGTGGACGTCACCTGTGGTTCCACACACACCGATTGTACGTAATTTCTACTCTATTTATGGAGTATAGTTGCTGGTGTGGTGGGACCTTACATTGCTGTATTCTTATCCATCCACAACTATTACCACACCAGTCCTCTGCCTCGCCTCTCCACATTAGAGGGGAAAAAAATCAAAGAGGGTATTAGGCAGCGGGGTTATTCCCGACACTTTGCTGGAGGCTGGCGTTAATCTGTGCGTTTTGGAGAAACGAGGTTAGTTAAGCATTTTAATGGCCCTAGCCCTGTGATAATTAGGCCTGCCCTGGAGGGAGCTCCAGTTGAGCCACTTGGGCCTTGAAATGGAGCCAGGGAACTAAAGCCCTGCACGCACACAATGATCCTGAACTAATTCCCTGAGTAAATATTTTCTCCGTTCTCCCTCCGCAGCCCTCTTTCTCTTCAAAGTTGTAAAAGGCCTGTTTCCTTTTGCTCGCACTCTCACTCTTTTACCCTCCCTCTGTGTAGATATTTTTAGCAAGAAAGCACTCGCAGCAGTTTTACACAAGATCCTCCTTTTCTTCCTTTCTTTTGAATTTAATTTCTGTAAATCAGACTTTGATACATTTTGTCAGGTCTGGAGTTTTGGAGTAGCCATTTTTTATTGCGATAGAAGGGGAACTCATTTTTGGATGGTTGTTAATGTAATTTATTATATAGTATGTTTTTTTATTTTTGTTTTATATCTTGTGAAACTAGATGTCACAAGATATAGGTCGCTTAATTACAGAAAATAAATGAAATACAGTATATAAAAATGTTTTTAAAAAATTCTTTCTCTTCATGCGGTTCTTGAATATACGTGATCGGCATCATTGTTTATTTTGTTGGAAGATTTTTTATTTTTTTAAAAAAAACCTGTTTGAAATAAATTTTAAAAATGTGTATTTAATTAATCTAAAGTTACTATTGTACCTTTACAGGATTCACAAATTAGAAGCAAATAAATTCAAATACATTTTTCTGAGAGGAAAAGCAACTTTTTCCATTTCAACTAGTAGAAGAAACAATATAAACAATGCTGCAGTTGAAAACAGACACGGTTTGCTTTGATGGTTGAAAACAAAGTAAAACCTGAGTTTCTAACTCTGTGTTAATATGAATGTTTCTCAGGGTGTAAAATTCTGATGTCATAATGTATGTTCATTAAGAAATAAATGTATTAAACCAAAAAAAAAGCAAATAAAAAAATAAAAACTTCCTTCCTTCCTTTTCTTCTTTTTCTCTCCTCCTTTCCGTTTCTCTTCTGCCCTTTTTAACACAATCATAAAGCAGAGACACTGAGCCTCTGTAACGTGTTGTGTGAGTGGCGTGGCCCCCTGACCCCGGGGCCCACAGAGGGTCCCTTTGACTGACTGATCCGACCGTCCTGAAGGGGATAGGAACTCTCCGAACATTGTGCGTCGCCTTCTCTTCCTGTCTGCGTTTGGGGCTTCCTCAACACTGAAAAGCCCCCAGAGCCGCAGCCGCCATTGTTTCTGGGCACAAAGGACAGACATCACGTCAAAAGTCCTCCGTGTCGCCATGAAACTCGCATTAGTCCCCGTCAACAAGAAGAATCAAAAGCCACCGTCGGCCCCGGCAATTAGAAACGAAGAAATATTCATGAGACATGCGGTGATGAGTCTATTGATGCACAATTCCTGATTTGTTTTTGAAAGGCATCCCAGATTTTTTTCTTCTTCTTCTTTTTTTTGAACACACACTGAAGATGTCCCGGTATTAAGTTGTCAATCTACAAGTTTGTGTGCAGGTGATAAAGTTTGTCAGCTTTCAGAGTGGCTGTTTGGAGGACGCGTTGACTGACACTGTGGCCCCGGAGCAGCAGAAGCTGGCATCCAGGTCTTCCGGGGACACTACTGGCTTTGTGAGAAGTATCTTCATCTCACTGCTGCTCTGTCAGCCCGCTCCTCCAGGCCACAGTGTCGGGCGTCATTTATATCTGACAGGGATGCTGTCTAGGGAGAGAGACAGAGGGTGAGAGTGAATTTACACGCGTGCTTTGTATGTGTGGGCATAAAAGTAATATATTTTGGGATTTTAATGATTTGAATGCATTTGAATCGTTCTGTTGTGAACGGTGGACTCGGTTTGATTAGGGAACAAAATTGCAATAATTGTTACATTTTCAGCTGATCCAGTTTGCTTTCACACTGTACTGTGTCAGATGAACCAAAGCCTTTGAAAAACCTGTCCTGTCCTAATATCAGACTACCAGTTTTGATATTGTTCCTTTGGAACACTCAGATGTTCAAAGTTTCACACTTCTGACGTATGCTGTCCTGCCCAGATGAATGAATTTGTTAGGCTGTTCAAAAAGCAATTCGGTCATCACAGAAGCTCCTGCCTGTCATATAGCAGAAGATGCTGGAACATCAGTGCCACTGTCTGCAGAAAAACAACACTGATTGAAAGGTAAACAGAAAAGTATGGAGGGTTGTCTCCTTCATGCTTAACTTTACCTTAACCCAGTAACTGGATGGTTGGAACTTGTAACTTGGATGTTTTCTTTGTTGGGATCAGGGTCACAGTAGTTATGGAGGTTTTAGTTTGTGCTTTTATTCCTTTGTGACTTTTTGCTTGTCTAATTCATTTAGTTTTAATAGATTGTAGAGTGCGTATGCTAGCTATTGTTAGTTCTTATTTGTTAAATATTGTTTAGTTTTAGCTTTTTCATAATTTGGTTCATTTTAAGGTGCAGAATTCAAAAAGGTCAAAGTCTTGTCATCAATTGGGTAAAGTTGAAAATGTTTCCATTTTTAAATACATTTTTTGAAAATGGAAACATTTTCAAAAATGTGTGGGTGAAAAGTCAAATTCAGTTTGAAATTCTAATAAATACATTCAGAAACATGAAACGAAAAGGTATCATATATACATATATATCATTTCAGTATGGTTTAGTTAGTTGTATAAACACAGTGTAGTTCCAGTTGCAGCTTGTCTCCATTAATTACTATTGTTATTTATTTCAGGTAACTAAAAGGTTTTATCAACTTCAGTTTTTATTTTGTTACTTTTAGTTAACTATAATTACCTTGGTTTGGAAAAGATTTTAAAAAATCCACAGCAAATTTAAAGTCATACACCAAAACTCCCTTGAAGTTTGTTGTATATTCATACCAGTCAATCCCAAAAGAAATGGTTAAAATGCATAATTAAAACCCCTCAGAATAACGTAACATCCATCCCAATGGTGGGTGTATGTGAGCTTCTGACAGGCTCTGTACATGTCACAGCAATTCCTGCGTCTCAGGATGTGTTCCAGAACCAGCTGATGAATGTTTTCTGAACATAGAACAGTATCATTAAAGGTACCTGCTTGATTGATTTTCTGTATCTCAGTGGCCAGATGTTAACATAGAACCTGCAAATGACTCCGATTTGAATATGTTACTTATCAACACTCCACAGTGCATCTATGTAAAATCTTGTGGAAATGCGCTTTAATGGGAAAAATATGTCATTTTTCATTACAGAGTAATTAGGCAACATTAATTATAAAACATTTCTCAGCTGAGCTGACGTCTGATGACTGCCAGGCCGGGTAATGTACGCGCTTGGTCAACTTCACTTCACTAAAAAAGGACTCTGGGCTTTAATGTGCAGGGATCCAGTAATGAGGGACGACTGGAAGTGATGAGTGAGGGAGGTGGAAGTTGGTTAATGCATCTTGGCCTGTTGATGTTTGGCTGGCCTGTTGACGTGATGAATGGAGGGAGAAGGTGAAGCACTTGGCTCATATAGAAGAGTCCCTACAAAACAAGAGCTCCAATTAGCATCAGAATTGTTCCATTGGAGCCATATCTCAATCCAGTAATCTCAAGTCACAGATTCGATGCATAGTCACAGTAAATTTAGAAATTTAAAATAAACTCAACAGCTCAGTTGAACGGAGTCTGTTTCTGTTGAAAGGATAAATAAGTCTAGTCTCTCATTGGACATCTTACCAATATTTGTTTAGGTAAACTTAATCTCTGTTACTGTATTTCAATAGCAACATTGCTCTTGGTGTAAAAGATCAATGTATTATGGTGTGAGTGTGGAGATCCTAAGATCAGACTTTTGTGGACTTTCAACAAGTTTAAACCTGTGGCTTCCAGTGAACTCTAAGAACAAAGAATAGAGGAATAGTATTGATTCTTTTTTTCTGCTCTTCCTGCTTTGACACTGATTAATTCTTTACATTAGGAGCAGAAGCAAGTTTAAACTGTGTGTGTGAGTCACTGTGAAAATTATCTTACCATTTTTAAATGGACAAAATAATTAGCGTTGACATTTCACTGGCTTAGTCATTGCCTTTCTGTGCAATTCCACTCAAAGAAAAGACTCCAATTGTCTCCAATAGATTTTTGACCACAGACAAGAGTTATGAATGATGACGTCAATTTTCTGGTCTGTTTTAGAATTGTATATTGCCTGTAGTTTTAGCAATGGCAGTGCAAGAAGTGAATGAAGTTTTCAATATGTGTTGGTCATGCTTTCAAATATTCAGTCAACATTAACATGTAAAATCTTTTGGATTGGCACTTCTCTCCAAGCTGTGGAGGATGATTAGTTAGGCAGTTTTCCATAAGGCTGCGCTGAACTGGCGCATTACATACATCATGGACAAATGTTAGCGATTGGGTAAAATTTAAAACTTCAATAGAGACCCCGCCTCCAGGAAGTAATTGTTTCTCAAGAAGTAATTGTTTCATAAGGAACCCAGTAAAGACTCAGAGCTTTAGTAAAAAACTGGAGAGACAGAAGGCCGCTTTTCATGCACTCTCCTATCTTATCCCAGCGTTAGCTTCACCCCGGCTACAGACGCTCTCCCCTTTGTCCTCCACTTCCTCTTCAGTCCCTCCATTGCCCGTGACTTCCTCCTCACCCCGCCTCCTTGTCCCGACTCCGGGCCGCGGCCGGTCGTGGGCTCCTGGCGCCTTCTGACCCTTTGTGCCACCTTTATCACAGACTTCTTCACCGTGGGCTACTTAACCGCGGCGCTAACTGCAGGTCCTGCGGGTCCCTGTGATTGTGCTCTGCATTGAGCGGGGAGATGAGGATTAACACCGACACTCGATAAAGGGGTCAGAGGTGTGCAGTGATTATTTGTGTGTGCGTGTCTGTGTGCGTGTGTGTTACGGGAAGGTTAGAAAGACAGTGTGTGTGTGTGAGAGAGAGGTAAGCCTGCGTGGATGTGTGTGTTTCAGGATAGAGGATGAAGCATGGCTGCAAGGTTGAGGTGAAATAGATGGATAAGGTTAGCTGAGTTATCAGACAGGAGCATCACAATCAAGCTGTCAGCTCAATGCCTCCCTCTCTCTGCTCTCCCCCTTTTTTTTGATAAACAGAGGAATAGGATTACAATTTGGACCGGTCCTGGGGCGGCGAGGAAGTCTGCCCTGCCTTTCAGCTTCATTCTCTGCTTTATGAAAGGAACACAAGAAAGGCACAAATCCAGCGAATGGGGCTTTCTGAGGCCTAGCGGATGATAGAGGAAGGCGTTCTGCTGCTGAGAGAGGTGTAGAGGTTGGCTTCAGATGGGATGGGAAAAAAAGTTTTTTTTATTAAACCATGTTTATAAAAGGAATTTTTGTTCTCTCGATATGCAATTAGGCCTGTCGCAGTGAGCAATAAATCAATCGCATGATAAATTAAAACAAACTCAATACTTTCCATTTGCATCATTTTTTTTTTCTTTTCTCGCTTTCCACCAAAAACTGGAGGACAAAATCTTCATCTTGGTGTTTTAGGACAGTTTTGTTCATAATTCATTTTGTTGTTTCTGTTTTGTTTATTTATTTTGGATAGTTAAAATGTCTTAAAACATGTTAAAATGTTATTCCTTCGTCAAAAACCTATTGGAAGTGTTGCTGTGAATTTTCATGCATGTTTGAGAAATCCTTGAGTCTCCATGGCAACCATTCATGCGGTTGTGGAAAACGCCTGGTGGGCTTAGCCCCGCCTCTGAGGACGAAGCTCCTCCTGCAGTTTGTTGTGACGACTTCCTGACGGCACAGTTTCAGAATGAGGAGGCGTTTCTAAAGAGACAGAGGCCCAGTTTTAAGGTGTTACATCAGAAAGTAAAATTACTTTTGTCATATATGATGTAAATACTTAGCGCTAATAGAACAACTCAGTACCACAGAAGGTAACAAGAAAATGAATGGCCCTCTTGGATTGGTTGTTTTGCAAGCACCAACCAGAAACATGTCAAGCAGCGTTGCATCGGGTATTTCAGATCCCCCAGCTGTACTTTGCACTTTAGTTTGAATATTTTAGAAATTCTCTATTTAAAAAAAATCTGCTAACAAGAAAATTTTCCATTAATATTTTTGCAGTTAAGAGCCACAGGAAAACTAGCAAATAGGTGAATTTGTGAATAATGAACTGTGAATATGCAGATGCCCATTGTACCATGTCTCCTTTCATTCAACTTCACACTTATGCAACATTAAAGCATATTAAAACACAATATTGGAGATAATAACAGAGCAAAATGTGGTTCAAGTGCTACGAATACCTTTACAAGACATTGATTTAGCTTTGATTACAAATATATAAAAATGGTTTTTAGTCTCTTTTGATGAATAATAATAAAATATAGCTGCTATATGGTCAACATTTTAAAGAGACAGTATGATTTTTGTAGTTGTGAAGCACAAATCCAACATTTTTCTGTGCAATGTCATGTCAGTACCAACAAAGAAAGCCGAACTTATTAAATGTTCCGCTGATTTTCTGTTAATTGGATGGTGCTCTCCTTTCTTCTCTAAAACTAATAAACACTATTCCTGTGATGGCAGCACAAAGGCCCATGCTGTGGTTGTTTTGTCGACTTTGTTCGGGACACAAAAGGCTCGCTGTTCCTCCGGTGCCCCCGCTGACTGATCCCACAGATTTTTTTTTTAAATGTTAACTCTGCCGAGAGCGCAGGAATAATGTTGGGACAGCGACCAGAGCAGCAGGGCAATTAAGACAAATTAATTATGGTGGGGGGTGGAGGAGGTGAGGACTCGGCCCCAGCTAAACTATGAACTCACAGCGGTGTTGGAATCGCATAATGGTGCTCTGCCTTTTAAACACTGCTGTTGCCATGTTGTTGTCCATGAGGAAGATTATGAGCCTAAGATGTAAAACCTCAGTTTGAATGAAGTGATACATAGTAAAAGGGCGGTATTTAAATATTTATAATGATATTTTATTGCACAGGCAAGTAATTAAAGTCACTTTCAGCTATTATAAAAATGCAGTATAAATCAAATATAAGTTTAAAAACAATTGACTTCACAATTTAACGCCTTGAAATTGGGCCTCTGTCTCTTTAAGAAGCTCCTGCTCGTTCCAACACTCCACCTTCAGGAAGTCATCACAGCATTTCTCTAACAACATTTTTACCAACGTTTCACTTTGTATCTCCTATAATTGGCTCAGCAGATGCACAGATCCACCACAGCTGGGCGGAGGAGACGCAGGGCAGCATTAAAGAATCAATGCAGCACTCCATCTTTGTTTTTGATGAGGGAATAACAATAGCATGATATAAAGCCCAAATGTTGTCTTTTTACATAGTTCCCCTCTCCCTCTTTAAAAGGTTGGTTCCACTGTTATGTAAGAGCAAAAGTTGCATTGACTTTTATTTATGGGTATTAGACTTAAGAAGGGGTGAATATATTTTCACACCATACTTTTCAGTCTTAAACTATGTTAATCTCTTTCTTGCCCAATTGCCCCTTCATCTCAATAGGTTGAGCTGAATTTTGAGAAAAATGTAAAAGAAATTATGAATACTTTTTGAATTTACAAATTTAATAAGAATTCTCTTGCCTGTCTTCCGCTTGTGGTCCCTAGGATGGATTTTTTAAATCCATGTTCTTTGTCTGGAAGCATAAAATTAGTCTATTTTCCCAATACCATTTCTATTTTGCCCAGACATTTTCTACATAAACGTCTCATAAGACATTGTAAAAACAGCAACACCAAAGGACACATTTAATATGTTCCTTCTTGTCTTTCCAAACACTGCAATGCGCCTATGAATTAGTGTTGTAGTTGTAGCTTTAGATTAACGTTTTTTTTGTTGCCGGATTGTGAAAACTTGTCTGGCGGTGTGGAGACAATCGTCTGACTCGAAACAGGAATCGGGAAGAGCCAAGGAATCGGGAACATCTCGTCATAAGCTCAGGCAACAAGTGAAAACATCCTCCAAAACCTGAATGAGCGTAGACACTCGACACAGATCCGTGTTCTATTCTTTTGTAAAAACCAAATCCCTCTTTCTCTCCATTCTCAACCATAATGTGGCTTCCAAGCGAGGTCCGGCCAGAAATCTTGCGGCATGGCCGTGAAATAAAGGGAAGTGCTTCCAACGCCCGACTATGCCAGCGAATAATGCCAAAGCAAATTACTTAGGGGAAGTTTGGTCCAATTGGATGCCATCCCTTGGTATGTAATTCCCATGGAGCATCGCTGGCAATGGCGTTGCACGCCTCAATCAGGTGTGGGGGCCTGGAGGAGGCACTGCTCATTTGCATGTCCAAGTATGAGGGGAATTCCTCTAAGGAAGGAGCCAGGCTTTGATGTGGGCATTCCCATTTGGATACCAGACCGAAATAGACAGTAATGTATCAGCGAAGTCATTCATCACAAGTGTGTGGTTTGCTCAGTCCTCCTTCACCTCCTAAACCACATCGGGCTTCAAAGAGAGTCGTCCAGCGGGCTCCCATTGTCACGGCAACGGCTGCAGATGAAACTGAGAGGTCATTATATTAATTGGAAATAAGCTGAATGAGCCGTAATTGTAGAAGGACCACTTCCTTGACATGTCATATTGTTTTGTAGGTTCTATTCAAAGTATGAAATACATCTTTGTTAAAGTTTGTGTTTAATTTTTTTCTTTTTACTAACAGGTGCTGCAGTATTTAGGAGTGTTGTCTTGCAGAAAAGAAAGTCTTGGGTTGCCATGTTCTGTCCAGGTTTGCTGCAACGTTGGAATAATAGTTTTGGGTTTTTCAGTGTTAGTTTCTTTGTCACCTTTTAGTTTAGTAGCTGGTTCACCACAACATATAGCCTGCTATGAATGCTAAAGCTAGCTAGCATAGCTTTTGATGATGGCTGATAAATGGTTTTCCTGGAACTGCAAGTTGTTCCCCACCATTAGCATATCGAGAAGCATTGATTGACAGCGCTAAGGGTACAGCTTTAAATTACACACATAGCTAATCTACATAAATAACTAATTTATTTACTATTTAGTTGGTTTTATTTAGCAGTATCCGAATAAAGACTACCAAATGCAACTGCTTCAAGATTAACATTTTTATTGGTGTAAAGAGTTGAAAACCATGAGACCACTCCCTATGTCTCTTTCTATTCGTTTTATTCCATATAAAACTTAATAGTAAAAGTAGAACAATTGTTTGTTTGACTTCCTCTACAACACTTTTAAGTTACCTTGTTGATTTGGACCGTGACAGCCAGCCAAAGAGTTTTCCCCTCTGCCGCTCAGTCTCTTACCACAACAGGTGAAGTGAGAGTTGTGGAAGAATGAAGGAGAGGGAGAGACATGGGAATAAAAACGATAAACAGTTTGACCTTCTGTTTCTGCCAATTTCCAGCGCCCCCCTCTTCCTCCTCCCTCGTCCTCCTCCATCATCCTTCTCTTTCCTCCTTTCGCCCTCAGCCCTGTGTTGGACGAATCCTTTTTGGAAGGGATAAATAGCACCGCTGCGCTTTGATAGCCCCAGTCCCAAACAGCAGCTACCGATAAATAAAAGGGAACTTTCTCCATTTATCTCTGTGAGAAAGAAGTTCCTATTAGGGTCCCCGTAGCCACGGGGCCTTTCCCTCCTTCACCGCACAGCTTTGTAGATTGCCTGCTTGGTTTAAGGTGCTATTGAGTGCTCACCAGGACAATTACATGCCAGGACCCCCCCTCCGGAAATGTCCCTCTCCCCTCCGCTTCCCCCCCGCGCCCGTCCTGTACCTCTGCGCCAGTGTTGCGTGAGATGCTATCTGCCGATCGCGGCGGATGGGAATAGTGCGAGCGGCGCGTCGTGTAATTGTGTGTGTGTGTGTGTGTGTGTGTGTGAGCTTCCAGCTGGAAGAGGGGACAGAGGGGGTGAAGTGATAATGGCACTCTGAATGGTATGGAATAAAGTATCATTGCTTAGAGCCTGGAGTCAGACAGTGATACTAATGCAAATGGTTTTTACCCCCACCTCTGCGTCTGGTATAATGATAGCCCCACAAACAGTATGTATGAAGAAACAGAGCGGAGGAGATATATAAATAAAAATAGACCACACCTCAGTGAAAATGACTTTTTGTTGCCTTCAGGCAACTTAAAGACACACCTTTTTTTTTCTTTTTTCTTTTTTTTTTGTAGTTCCCCTCCCCGTCCCCTCGGGGCCTCCTTCTATTTCCTTCTTCCTTTGATATATTTATATATTTTTATCTCTGATAACATATAAAGTCAAGATTTCAGCAATATTACGCTGGAAAAAAAACAACTGTGTCATATATAAGGAAGACTGGGACTTGGACCAAGCGTGTAATTTTCACCAGTAAAAAAAAAATCAAGCTGTACCCGACACGTGAAATCAGATGTGTGTGTTGGCGATTGAAGGCGAAGGTGGAATGTTTAACCCTGTGAGTTCTCAGCATGTTTTCTATGAATTAAAATTACATTAAAGCCTTATCAATGCTTCAGTTTGGCTTATCAAGCAGAATGGGGGTTGGCGACGTGGACTTGTTCTGTAAAATATCATGATATTTTATAGTACTACTGTGACATCGATAAAAATAAGAACTATTTATTACATCTCTTTTAGGTAACAATATAACTGTGCCTGTGTGTTACAGCAATTACAACCCCGCAAACACAAATAATGTCTTTGAAAAACAACCATTTGTAAGATGTGAGATTTGTGTCACCAAATTGCAGACAGTAACTGTAACCAACAGTGGAGAAAATAACATTATCTATCCTGATAATAGGGACTGTTTAGGGAGGTTTGAAACTGAAATTGTGCTACAATTATTTATCGCGACAACGATAAATAAACACTCTTATGACAAGAAATGTATCATGATAAACATGATACATGCCCCCCCATAAA
Source organism: Poecilia picta (assembly GCA_033032245.1). NCBI lineage: Eukaryota > Metazoa > Chordata > Actinopteri > Cyprinodontiformes > Poeciliidae > Poecilia > Poecilia picta. Next base: position 4,942,877 of record CM065356.1, on the reverse strand, counting down.
ATGGAATATCTGATCAGATGAGAGGCTGTAGAATAAAGGACAAAGTTAGTCAGAAGCTCGGCGTTCATCACCAGCTGATTTGTGGTGATGCACGGTGGCGTGCCGACTGTATCAGCTTCCTGTAGCCTTCAGCAGAGCTGCAGGGGGGAGTTCATGGACCCTGATAGTGGCAGAGCTAATCAGAGAGCCGGATTCCCCTTGTTCTTGTGCTCAGGCCTCTTCTTTCACCCCACTCTTCCCTCCCCCAAACCTCAGTTCTCTGCATTTACACATAGAGCCTAAGTTCCTTTTATTTCATAGTGTCAGTTTCAAAGATTTGCCTTTTGTTCTGTAAAAAAAAAAAGCTAAAAGTTTATGCTGTCTATTTGTGCACAAATTATAGAAATTGTGTAAAAACACTGACTGAAATGTTTCCTGATGGAAAGGAGCCTAATCACTACGGCTGCACATCAGAAAGAAAGAACCTACACTGTCACATTAATCCACATTTTTTCTCTCTCAACTCTTCTTCCATTATCAGTGTGAGCTTTAGCTCCTTGACCTGCCATTGAAATCTATAGCGCATTTCTAAAGGTACAAACTTTATTCAAATTAAATGAAGTTGGTGCCAAATGACTTTACTACTTTTGTTTGGAGCCCGTCTGGAGACATAGGAAACAACAAAAAACAACTCATGGCCACGACTTAACTTGTGGCCACCATTTGTTAGAATCAAATCGTTCCTGCGAGTCGTTAAGTTGTGGTCATAAGATAACAGGTGGCCATGACTTATTTTCTCATGATCACTACTTATTACAACAAAATATTAAGTCGTGACCAAAAAATTTTTTTTCTCTCCTGTCCCAATTTGGGATGTTTGTTTGTGTTGGTTTTGATGTAAATTAATTCTGCTATGTTTGAGAATCTTTGTTTTTGTTTTTTTTCAAATGTGTTTGATTTATGTTTGATGACCTCTGGATACATTTTCTTAACATCTTTAGAATGACTGTGGCACAAAGCAAAAATTTTGCGGCACAAACCAACACGAACATTTGACCCCACTTTTGTTTAATTTGAAGAACTTCACCTTAAAGGACACTTACTGTTCATCCAACAGGCCAAAAATAACACCTACATGCAGAGACTAAATGCAGCGCTTTTAAAACATAACTGCTTATCAGATGTTTCACTAAAACAGTCCCTTACGATCACGGTAGTGATTCCACATGCTCTGCTCTTCCAATAGTGACATATTTCTTTTCGCTATCATATGTTGAAAAAAAAAACACACTACAAAAGAATAAAACCTCCCCAAGTCCCACTGCTCTATTTCAGCTAAAGGCCAAAGTAGTAACACTACTTATTCTTCCAGCTGGTGAAGCTTCATATGAATACTAGAAATGGTCACCCCCCTCTACACAGTGTCTTTGTAACATATCAGTTGGCTTCACAGTGCCCCTAATATCTGGGTAAAGTTTCATAAGGGTGCCTTTTTGGCTGCCTGAGCCGAGTGGTCTTAGCTGCCTGTGATAGGCCTGTGTGCCGAGCAGGTTCTGGAGATAGCGGCTCTCTGGTGGCACGGCTTCCCTCTCAGGTCCCTCCCTGGCAGAAAGTAAAAGAAAGGGAATAAAGAGGGGCTGGGAGAGAAAGGAAGGAGGCAGGAGGGAATTGACACAGAGCTTGGCGAGGAGCCAGAGCCGGCCTGCTCGCGTCTAATGTACGAACGGGGATTTATTTAAACAGTGAGAAGAGAGGACAGCTTCACAGTGCCAGATTAATTCCACTTTTTATTCAGAAAATAAAAGAGACTTTGAATTATTAAGAGATAGCAGGATTAGAGGCCTCTCTTTCCAACCCCAATCTACGCTCCTTTTAATTTCCACTTTATTAGAATTCTTTTTGAAGTATTTTAACGTGGACAAAAGGAGAAGAAGAGAGAGAAAGCGGAAAATATTAAATATCAGTTAAACTGCATTAAACATAAGCCCGAGCCTCGTTTCTCTCTCTCTCTCTGTCTCTCTCTCTGTCTCTCTCGCCAGTCATATTGATCCAGCTCTTTCACTTCTCAATTATCAACTTTTATTGTAGGTTCAGCCAAGTGCAGAGGCCGATTTTTGAAATGAAAACGGCTTCTATCTTCTATTCATCCTTGGGGCTGCGGGGCTGCGGTGGGCTTTCTCGCTCCCTCACACTCTCTCTTCACATCACTTCCTTAAACCCCACTCAAAACGTGTCAGTGAGGGCGACTGCGTTGTGCCCCGAGGAGGAGGGACGGGGGGAGGTGGGTGTGTGTGTGCCGGTTCTCACGTCTCCATGGCTCAGGTCAGCGTGGAATCAACGGTATCAACAGGCACAGAAGGAAAGAAAAAAAAAAGCCAAACACCCAGACACGACTACTTTTTCCCTACTATAATGCTAAGCAAACCACTGTTTACCTAATATGCACTTCATGCTATATTTGCTTCTTAGCTCTTCATCGAGGGAACGGCTCACCCTCACATTACCGGGAGAGCCGAGCCGTACGGTATTGTGCCCTCTCCAAATCTCAGCAACCATAGGAATTTGATTGTGCCGGAGGATTCTCTCTGTCAGACAACCGGTCCATAATCTCTGGCAATTCTTTGTGCTGGAGGATTACCGCTGAAAGTGTTACCACATATTTACAACTACTCCACCAACTCTCAACAGGCTCTCCTGCACGCGACACCCCTCAGCCGCGGCTAAGCCGAGGTTAACATTGGTAAATCAAGCTGAGATTTAGGACATCTCCTCCTGAATCTAAGCGCTGTGCTATATCTGCGCAAATATTAAAGCGCAGGCCTGCTTGCTTTTCGCTATTGTTTAGTTGTTTTTTTTTTAGCTCCGATTTACCCCAGAGGATTACCTGTGCTTATGAAAAGTGGTGTTATTGTAGTTGGTGGTGGGAAATTCTCACGGCATATGTGCTGCCGCTTAAGCAGTCGGGACAGCATCAAGCTGTCCGTGTGATTGATATGCTGGAGCTCAACTATTATGTATTTGCAAAGCACCTTAAATCTCCGGAGGTTATGAGAAACTAGTTGGTGACACAAAATAACACTGGTCTAACTAGCTAGCTGAGAATAATTATAGCATTTTGTTATAATTATAATAAGTTAAGCAATTTCTCTGTTAACAAAAGTAATAATTTGCCTTTTTTTCCCATGCCTTGGAAAGTCGAGGGCTGTTAGCTTACATGTTGCCTATTTTTGGACAAGTTGGTTTATGGAAAATTAACAATTAAACTACCTGACACAACGAGCTTTAGTAATGAATGATTAGGTACAGGTCAATATAGAAAATATTTATCATTTGACTTTTAAAAAAGACCAAAAACTTACAGAATAACTTCCGACTTAATTTTGCATCAATTTTGTATGGCAAACAAATGGCTATTTCTGATAACTGCATGGTATTTTTGTGTCATTTTTTCCTTACTGTACTGTTTACTATTCCTAGGGACAGACTTTCTGGGTCAAATTTGGAACCGTTGATAACTGCTTGAAGTTCTAGTTTGTATTTTTGGTTTTTATACTTTTTAAATGATCTTTTTGTGACTACATGCTGTTACACCTGCATTTCACTTCTGTGGGACAATAAAGGATATTTCTTTTCTATTCTATTAGCTTTGTTTATGATAACATCCCAGTGATAGGTTATCAGCTTTAGTTTCAGACTGTTACCTATATGAACAATTATGAGTATTGTACTTTTTGTTGCCACAAAATGACTGTCTGTGTTTTTGAAAATCAGAAATGCTTTCAAACAGGATTTGTCTTCTTAGTTAACAAAAGAAAAATGAGGTAACTTCCTTTCACCCAGCTGACTGGCAGTAAGGGGAAAGGAAGGGACAATGCTGTCTTAGTCTGTACTTCACACAGACATAAAAATTTTCTGGTCACTAACACTTTTTTGTGGTTTCTTCTTACAGTAGCTTAAACCATAGGCATGGTGGGATGGAAAATAAAAATAAGAAATGTAGATTTTCTGAACTTTTATATACTTTTATACCATTATCTATGACTATTCATAACTGTAGCTTAGTATGTAGTTAATTGTGTAAGAGAGATTTAAAAGTATCCATATAATTTACTGCTATTTTGATTTTCATGCAAAGACTTAAAAATACAAACTCTTTCTAAATTTAGAAACATTTAGCTGCATAACTGTGTAAAGGTAATGACAGCAGCTTGACTACTGGTTAGCAGCGCTACCTTAAGTAAGAGTGATGAGTGATGCTAATTTGCAGTTTGTCAGCTGACCAGCAGTGCTCAGCAACATAGATATTAAGGTCCTAATAATAGACATTTAAAATGTTCAAACTTTTAAATGTTGTTTCGAAGCAATTTTTAAAACCATACTGTTGCTTGATAACTGGCAAAGGCTCCTGCCAACTGAGTACACATCTGTTAATGTGCAAAGCACTTGACACCATCTTCCCAAGGGATACATCAGTCACCCCGCGGTAAATACGGAGCCATTCATGTGAAAACGATCACGCTTTAATTAACAACGCAGGTTTACACAAGAGTAAATGGATATGAGCAGAGCCGGCTTTTTTATTTTTAACCCCTCAAGTGATATTGATATTTTGAAGTAATATTAATGAAAGTCATTCAACAACAACAACAACAACAAAATCAAGTCTAACTTGAATCTTAAATGATGTTGACTCTGATTGACTTTATTGGCTACAAACAAGAAAAGCAAAGCAAGGGTCAAGAAGCCAGTTCAGCCATCTCGCTTTTTAGCATCTGTGTCTTATCTCTCATCGGGGTCCAAGTGTTTCATTCAAAGTCTCACCAGATAGGCCGTGTGTCTGGGTGTTGTTATTGAAATAAACTGAGCTGGCGTTGCCACCCCGGACTAGCCCCCTCATACCCCCTTCCACTCTTGCCCCCTGTCTGTTTTGAACAAGTGTATCTTCAGAAACACGCCAGCTTGTTATGGTAATGACCTGCATATCCCCCCGTCACCGCCTCCGCCGCCATTCTGCGTGTGCCGTGGGGGTGAGGCCTTGCTCTTTTTGGGGGGTGGAGGAGAGTAGGAGGGGTCAACCAACACACAATGTACCAGGCCATGGCTTGTTGTGTCAGAACAAGGGGTTGAAATACTCTTGAAATACTCTGAAAAGACGTCCCGTCAAATACACATGTAAAGCATGTTCATTGTTTCCTTTAAAAAGCAACCCTGAAAATGTGATTTCTAGCAACTTTCTGTATTGAAAAAGTAGAGAAGGCATTTTTTTTTTTTGTAGTTGCTCGAACACACACAGACACGTGCACAAACCAAACTATTATGTCAGCCAGACTCCTGGCATATGTGAGATCTTATTTCTATCATTACAAAAATGCTGGGCACAAACTGACAAGCATAACCTAAGCACTAAATGGAAATCATCCAATATCTGATGCTAACAACAGCCAACAGTAGGGGGCTGGGGGTTGGGGGTGGAAAGTGTTGCTTCTTTGACATGAGAAATCCCCGGCAAATAATCCGCCGGAATGTCGACTGGATGGGTTCGGGAGGGAGGCAGTGTGTGACTGGAAATATTCCTCTGTCCCGCTCGCACCAGAGCGGCAGCTATAATTAAAATAGCAATGAATTCGGCCCCTGGACAGGAGGCTCTTTAAAAGGCAATTGTCGGGGATATGGGGGGGCCAGATAGCTTGAGAAGAATTGGTGGGCAAAGAGAAAATAAACGGAGAACAATGTCGAAAGTCGGCGTTGAAAGAACGGCGATAAGGATCGTCTATTTAAACAAACCTAATGCTTGACTGCTTGTTGTGAGCTACATTTCATACATAAAATATGTTCTGTCACTGATATCGGCCCTTATCTGCGGGGGAGAGAGGCAGACGAAATTTGCAGCCTGTGTGCGAGCAATGGGGCTGTTTGTGGAGAGTGATAGAGGCCCAGAGCTGGAGATGCACGGCAGATAGCATCTGTCTGTCTGTCAGGCGTGCAGGCGGGCTGGAGCGGTGAGGGGAACGCACAGGAGACAGAGACAGAGGAGGGTTGGTGGGGAGGCAGAGAGGATGGGGTGCACACGGTGGTGGGCAAACGGACCAAAAAGGCCCTGCCTCCCGAGGAAATAGGTGACTCCCAACACACCCCGGCCTCCTCCCACATCCCGTCAAATGCCAGTTGACTTGTAGGGACGCTCCCCAGTGGGCCGCGACAAAAGAGAGAGGAGGGTAAGCAAGCTGCCAACACAGCATCGGAGCAGCCACCGCTGTGTGTGTGGACCGCTTGAGTTGCAGAGGTTGCGGGATAAACAAGAGACCCAGAAAGCGATCGTCTTTGGCCATTTAGCTCAGATCCAATCGTAGCTTTTACCCCTTTATCACAATAACCCTCCCCTCATTATGTTGGTGACCTTGGTGTTAGTGGAGTGCTTGTTGTGATGAATTAGCCTGGTGAACTGAGAATAGGCCGGTGCAGCAAAGTCAAGGCTGCGGCGGCCCTGAGGCAGATCTGGTAGCCGGGAGGACGTTGCAGATTAAAGGGGTGAGGAGGTCGACTGATTTCCTGAACGCAACAGAAAAGAAAAAAAAACTGGAGGGATATTTTGTTTGTTCCTCTTTAGAGAATGAATCACACACTTTGCTATACATATTTATATGCATCAGTTAGTATTAAGCAACACTAAGGCATTGAAGGGGCAGTTTTATGTGTTTTAAAATGGCACATGGGGCCATTTTGTAGTGCACACTGTTACCTTTATGTATCATAAAGGCAATAAAAGATATTTAATGCCTTGAAATTTTATGTCTGTGTCTTTAAGAAGCTCCTGCTCTTTCTGGAACTCCGCCTTCAGGAAGTCACCACAACATGGTTCCTCTATTAACCATTCGACAACGTTTTTACCGGCGTTGCACTGAGAAACAGCTCTCTTATTGTTATTTTGAAGTTTTGGTATTTACTCAGATTGTTAGTTCAGAGTTTTGAAGTGATGCTCTGTGAAGTTAAAATTAGTAGGCACATGTTTTATTGCAGCAAAAGTTGTAGGAAAGTGAAAAAACTCCCAAAAGAGGATTTAGAGAAAATGTTCAGTTAGAAACATTGCTAACTGAATGTTTGCAAGTACTATGTTAAGTTTGTCACTGTTTTTTCAGCTGACATCTACCTCAAACCTGTTGTCATCATGTGGTACCTGGTGCATCAGCCAACCACAGAAGGTGATCATGAATCTGACTTAAACTACGCTGCTTGGCACATGTTGCACAGGTGAGGCTGTTGCAATATCTAAAAGTTTATTCTTCTCTTGGTGGCCTTTTAGAAGGTCATGACTGACCAGACAGATTGATCCAGCCAATACATTTAGCTTTAGCATCATGCAGGTTGCTATAAAGCTTTCTTGTGAAATTGTTTGATAGCCATAATAGAGTGACGGTAGTTGATATTGTTTACTTAATATTTTTATAAATGTGATACACAGCATGCACATTGTTGCTTTTATGTTGTAAATAAGGCAATTAGATCAAGTTACATATTTTGGTTCTACATTTTGGTATAAAATCTATGATACTGTAAAAAAAAAAAAAAAGAGTATTTATACTAACAGTGCACAATATATCGGCACTAACATTGGATTGTCCGTATCAGCTTCAGGCCAATATGAACAACCATTCTTTTTATCCATCTGTTTCTGGTTGTTGTTGTTTTTTTTCCCCCTAATGGCGTCGAAACGCTAGTTAAACATTTACATTATTGTCAAATATTTCTTACATAAATATTAATATCGGCCCAAATTTTCATATCTGTGCAGCCCTTATTTTTGCTTTACGTTGTAACAATGTAAATATCCCATCCTGGCCCGCGCACCATGCACCATTGTTTACACTGCATGCACTTTATGAAGGTATGTAAGTGTAAGCATTTTAAATGCTAAGATTTCCCTACCTGGGCTGCATAAACCGGGCCGGGATATTTAAACAGGATTATCCGTCAGAATGAGGTCTGAGATGCAAGATGCTACCGTGCTGAAAAATTCCATTTGTCAGATCACTGGCTTTCATGAATACTTAAGAATGGAAGCGGGGCGGGTGGGTGAAATATCAACTGCTGAGTATCCCAGACTAATTACACTTGTAGAACACAGCAAAGCATTTAAAAATGAATATATATGCTCAATTTAAAGAGAAAAAAAAGACGCTTAAAATTCAAAAATGGCAATAGCTTTGGAGGATTGTAGCTACTCATGCTAACCACAGAGGTGAATGATGGAGCAGGAGGGATTACCAGACAAGGGCCCGTTGCAGATGATTGACTTGAAGATGAACATTTCTGCTCTTCTTTTTACATATTTCCACCCAACTATCAACAGAACAGAGCAGAAAAATGAGTGAGGTCACAGTTTGGTCAGGGAAGGAGTGATGCAAAGAAAAATGCAAAAAATTACAATCTACTTCTTCCTGCAGCTGCTTTTATATTATATTGGTAAAATATATAATGGGGATTGGCTCGTCTTAAATAGAAAATACCATATAAATCTATAATTTCACATTGCTTACACCAAAACTTAAAGCAAAATGTTCTCTATGATGCAGTTGTTTCAGGCTTAATGCTGCCTGAAGAATTATAACCATGTTTTTTGTATCATTGCCTATATTTAATTATTTATTTGAATTTCGATGTTTAACAATGGCTGACATATTTTGTGTCTGAGGCCTCATTTAGTTATTATCAACAACAGTCCCTTTTCTCTGTTATTCTGGATGTTATATGAATCTGTGTGCAGAAAAGGGAAGAAATCCTCAGAACTGACAATATATGAGGTGACATTAGGCTAAAGTTCCACATCTTGGGACTGCAGGTTGCAACGATAGGCCTGATTGATCAGCTCATCTCATGTCCACAGGGATTAATTTCAAACAACTGTGAGATCTGGGAAAACACAGAAACGTACCACCTTTAACGCCTCACCACAGCTGACAGCCTGAACCAAAATCCACAAGTTTGCTCCACTCAGCCGAACCGATAAAGCTGCTGCCATCCATCGAGGTAACTTCACTATAGTAACACAGCAGCTGTACTGCTGAGAGAACAGCAACAGAATTAACAATAGCCTGTTGTACAGGGGTAGAAACTTAATGTACAGTAACATCATGTTTTGTTCCTTTGATAACATTTTCAGCCTAAGCAGGCTGAAATGACTAAGACCAGCGAAAACGGGGATCCTATGAATCTTCTAAACACCCCTAATCAGACCAATAGTTAGTGCCATACTTTAGAAATTAAATGTTTCTTCCCAAGACTCACGTATTAATGTTCAGAGCTGCTTATCATGCACAGCTCTAACCGAGAAACATGAAAGGCTATGGAGCTGCTCCTCCACACATCAGTAGCATTGATTAGACCTTGCAGTGACATTCGTACATTTTATAGAACTTGACTAAACTTCAACACAGAGAGAAAAACCCTTTAAGGTTATTCCGATCAGATATGACAGTAATGCAAACAACTGGCCTATAAAATCAATAGCATACCTAAGCTTTGGTGAGTAATTATTCCAGTGATTAGTATTGATCAGTGGTGTGGTGTGGCTGTGTCAAGTTCCCAGTGTATTGATAAACCAGTACTGAGACACCTGACTGTGTGTGTGTTGTGTATGTGTTTGCTAAGCTGTTCTATTTAGAACCTTCTCCGGCACAGGGGCGGAGCTATAGGGGAGCCTGGGGGGGCGATTGCCCCCCGAATCGGGCCGATGGGGGCCCGGGTCTGGAGGAGCCAGGGAGGGAGGAATGGATTCAAGTCGCTCGAATGTCTGATTATAGACCGAGAAAATGAGAAAGTGCGCCCCTGCCTGTTGAGAAAGGTGTATTTGATGTCACAGTCACTAGTCGCTAGTGCTCCGGTATGTTCTCTAACCTTCTGAAGGCTGTTGGGCGTTATGGGGCCCATGTGTGTGTTCACAAATTAATTTCAGTTTGTGCCTTTTACATGTGACTTTGATAAGTTGAACATTAAATCCACTCAAGCTAAGTTTTTTTCTTCTACCCATTTCCATCCAGTTTATCAAGTCAAGAAATTGTATCATGTCCCTGTCTCATGTCAAAGGGTGTATTAATTACAATACACTATTCATATTCACTATTAGCATACTAACCAGTTTTGAATGTAAAATGTCTACACATCTCTATTAGAACTTCGGATTATTGTGATGTAAACAAAAGCAAATGTAAAAAAAAACAAAAACATAAAATGTTGTCCAGCATTCAGTCTTCTTAAATACACACCTGCTGTCAATTATCAATTTCATTAGCTGTCAATAAAATTGATCAGTCTTTCCATATGCATCCTTAAGCTATAGCAAAAGTTTGCAGTCAGCTTACAAATGTGAGAAACAATAATATTATATTATAAAGGCATCAGTCTGAAAAAGGATCACAGATGTCCATTCATCTACCCAACCAGACAACCAACCAACCAACCTCACCAAACTCACCAAGTAGTGTCATAAAGCAGATAGCTGCCATGTAGATGTTTTTACTGAAGAAAAATTACAGAAATTCTGAAAGAAAACAAACAATTCCTAGTGTAGGAATTGGAATTACTCTTGTAATAGAAGCGTACAGGATTGTCCCAACTTTCCATTCTCTACAATTATTCTCCTTCACCAGTTTCAGTTGGGACACCAAAAGGAGGAGAGTCTGGGATCAGTAAGACAAGTGAGTGATGTATAGTTTTTCCCTGAGACAGATCGTCTGGAAGGTTGCAGAGATTAGTTACATCTGGGGCTTTTAAGAATGCTGCAAATTGTGGCCTTTCTTTAACGCGGCCGATAAGGCTTTAAATGAAGGGAGCCGCCTTATCTGCCCCACTGCTACCCATAAATCACAACCGTCTCGCCTCCTCTCCTGCACCCCTGGTGGTTTCTATCTGCATCCCGGGGCTGGCCGAGATCCCGCCATCACCGCCGCTACCACCAGCACATCACACAATAATCACGCTATTTGCCTCCTAATTCGCCCGCTGCAAGACAGTGCATAAGACGCGCTCTTCCATTATGTCTCACACTCGTTTCTGCCTCGCTTTCAGTCTCTTCTCCCTCTGCCTCTCGCCTTGGCGTACTCACAAGTCTTCAAACGGAGGAGTCATTCTTCCCGCGAGCGCTATCAGACTTTAATCCACGGAAAAAAACACCGACACTTCACCACCGGCAGGAATGAATAGGGCGAGGAAACAGCCTTTAATGGGATATTGTTCTTCCTTTGTCTCATTCAGACCAAAAGGAAATAGAGTGGATAGCATAAACTTTAATGAGCTTGTGTAACAGACTCACTTAATTCTTTGGCTTCTCATGCAATTAGACAGCAGTGAGAGGGATTTTTGTTGTGCTTCCATAACAGTGTGATTTGCTTGGGCAAAGAAGTATGTGATAGAAATATTAACAATCAAGACTCCAAAATTATTTTTGAACAAATATATATACATATGTATATTTTTATCCAGATAGGAGAGAAAAACAGCTAAACTTTTGTGGCGACCACTGCAGGGTATACATGTGAAATAACACTTTGATAATTGAAGCTGCTTTAGATTTTCCATACCTACACAAAAGTGTTTATATTCATGGGTATCAAAAATATATGCTGAAATTAAATTAATTTTTATGTCCTGAGGATACCATCAAAATATGTGTAGAAAGATCTCTTGCAATAGGAGGTGCTTCAGGTTTAACTCAGACATTCACCACTGTTATGCAGGTTTTATAGCAGTGGTGGTTTTCTAGCTAGAACAATGTTGGCCTCCAGCCTGTGAAGATATTAAACTAAATTCAGATGATTAGTGAGAGGAAACTGAGATGTACTTTTTTCCCTGGAGGTCACTTCTAAGTCATGGACTTACATCACCAAGTCCTAACACATGTGTTGTGTTTTTAAATCAAAACCAAAGAGAAAAAAATCCAACTTAGTTGCGGGAGCCAAAAATAAGTGTTCCAGGAGCAAAAGCAACCGTTGTCGTTAGAACAAATACATTGTCAAACATTGACAGTTGCGGGCTGTTGTGTCACTAACCCGCATTTGCACGTCTACTTGTACGGGGTCAACATTTCACTTTCACACAGTATAAGAGGCTTGTCACCTGAATAAGACACAGACATCTCCTCTGATGGCTGATAGATGATGAGTACTAACACAAACTGTTCACATTCGTCGCTGCCATGATTTTTAATGACTTATTGCCTGGACAAACTTGTTCACATGTGATCTTAATTTAATTTCTTAATCAATGGACACACTGCAGTTGCAAGTTTGTGTATTTTTGACATCAGCAGAATATCTCCAGAGTTGTACGCATTTGTAATGGAAGTACAGCTAGTGTGAAATAATTGTCATTCTTGTTTTTGGGGGATACCTGTTCCATTCCCAATCAGAAACCAAAAACATTTTGGTGAAATGAACATCAAATCTCATAAACAGAAATTTTGTTCCTAGCTATATATAGAAACTAAATCCAACATGATTCAAATAATGTTCATGAATGTAAGCCAAAATATATTTTTCTAAATGAGTATTTTATCATACACAGTCCAGTCACATTAATGTGACCATCTGTCAAAAGCCAGAATAACCACCTTTCGCAGAGCGAACTGCTACGAGACGTGCAGGAAGAGAGTCACTTAGGTCCCTGAAGGTCTTCTCTGGGATGTTGAGCCATGCCGACTCTAATGCCGTGGCCAGCTGCGCTAGATTACGCGGTTGAGGATCCATGGCGCGAACAACTCGATCGAGATGGTCCCACAGATGCTCGATTGGGTTTAAGTCAGGTGAGTTTGCTGGCCAGGGGAGGACGGTAAACTCATCCTGGTGCTCTTCGAACCACGCACGTACACTGGCAGCTGTATGGCACCTCGCATTGTCCTGCTGGAAGATGCCATCATCCTGAGGAAAAACAATGCGCATGTAGGGGTGGACATGGTCCGCAAGGACAGATGCGTACTTGTATTGATCCATCGTGCCTTCCACAATAATCAGTGAACCCAGAGAATGCCAGGAAAACATTCCCCAGACCATAATGCTCCCGCCTCCAGCTTGGACCGTTCCTGCAATGGTTGCAGGGTGGTTCCTTTCAGAGGTTTCACGCCTTATACGCCAACGTCCATCTGTCCGATGGAGCATAAAACGCGATTCATCTGAAAACGCTACCTGTCGCCACTCAGTGGACGTCCAGCTGCTGTACTGGCGTGCAAATTCTAGCCTTCGTCGTCGATGAACACCAGTCAGCATAGGTGCACGAACCAGGCGTCTGCTTCGGAGGCCCAGACGCAGCAATGTTCGCTGAATAGTGGTTTGGGAGACACTTGTGGTAGCCCCTTGGTTCATTTTAGTGGTCAGTTGCTCAACGGTAGCCCGTCTATCTGCCCGAACGCATCTCCGCAACCGTCGTTCGCCTCTGTCATCTATGGCCCGTGGTGCACCACATTTGCCACGTCGTGGATTTTGGACAGTCCCATTTTGCCATGCACGGTACACTTTTACCACGGCGGCACGCGAACAGTTCACAAACTCAGCCGTTTCGGAAATGCTTCCACCCTTGGCCCGAAAGCCAATGATCATGCCCTTTTGGACGTCGGATAAATCGCTTCGTTTCTGCATTACGCCAACGATTGAAATGTTTTCCGAAGCCCACACACACCCTTTATATACGCTCAACTGCACTGTGCTGCCACCTGCCTTCTGTGATTGGTTATTTAACTCTGAAGTGGAAAGTACGTGGTGGTCACATTAATGTGACTGGACTGTGTATATTACCATTCAGCTAAATAGCATAAATGTTTTACCTTCTGGACTAAAAATGCACAGAAAAAGAGCTAAATTTTGAATTCATCCTAATTACTGAGCAAGTACTCTCTCTCTTTCGCACATCCACACACAACATCTGCTGTGTGTGTGTGCTTATCAGGAGGTACCTGTGTGGCAGGTGATAGAGGTGAAAGTGGAGGCGGCTTTACGTGGCAGCAGTACGACTGATGGAGCAGCTAAGCCTAAGGAGGAGCTGAAGGCATGGGTCTGGCCTGCGTTGTGTTACTACAGCCCTAACTGGAGACAGATTAAGGACTGTGCATTTATCTTTGCTTGTAAATGAGTGACTGGCCAGTGTTGTTACTGCCAGGCCAGGGTATTGGAACAAGAGGCTTAAGATGCTATCAGAGAATGCAGTGCCTGCAGGCTCTCTGAAGATTATAAGGCGTGGTGAAAAAAAAAGAAGACAGTGGGAGAAGTGTTGACAAACAACCAGGGGTTATTAAGCATTAATTATATGCCAAGCAAATGCTTGCTCTGACCCGTTAACACAAAGCTTTTGAGACCGTAGGGGTTCAGCGTTCCTTTATCAAGGTCAGAAGTCATCAGTTCGGTTTGATTGGCTTCAAGCCGCTGTGTTAGACAGACAATGAGTATCAAGGTCTTCTGCCATTCCTCCTGCATTTATAGCTGAGAAAAGTCAACAAATGACTCTGAGATTTTGTTGATATAATGATAGAATCTGGCCATGCTATCACATGTTATGGGCTGTAACAGAGAAGGAATGAAAGACTGTTTAGTGTTCTTAGATCAGAATTCCATTTCAAATTGTGTTTGTGAAAGCAGCTTTTAGAAATGTGAACCACTCAGATGTGGAAGGGAATTCACCCAGTTGCTGTAAGTGACGAAAGCCTGAATGTTGTATTTCTATTGTGACATAATGTTTTGATCATAACTCTGGAATACCTCACACCCAGTACACAGGAATTGCTGCTACTATATCTACAATGACCCAGTATTAACATGACTCATTCTACACTATGCAGACATTCTGTCTGCACTGATGAAAATCTGTTTACCTCAGCATGGGCTCCCCCCATTTAGCCAACTCTATATTCAGTTCAGCTAATAATTATTTGACCACTTGCACACACTCATAGATTGTATGGAGGACTGAACCGTCATGATCAAAGCATCATTAAAAAAAAGTGACTTCATGGCAAAGGTAAAATGTCCTGACGCATATAATTACTAAATTTATACCCTTTACCTTAATAAATACATAATCCCTGTATACAACTGGGGAAATTTGGTAGCATCACAGAGACCGTGGTTTGTTGAGTACATCTGAACAAGCTCTAAATCATTCATAAAACTGGGTAGGCTTGGTCTGAAAGTGAACTTTTTTTGCTGTGATTGTAGACGTTTGTTAAATGTTGACTTGCTTGATCCAACATTGACAAGAGGAGGAAAGGAGAAGAAGAATTAGCTGCACAATAGTTAGCATCATTGCTGTGCAGCAAGAAGGTTTAAGGTTGAAATCCAAGCCAGATCTTTTTCTGCGCTGAGTTTGCCTGGTCTTCCAATACATGGGTGGGTCTTCTCCAGGTTCTCCGGCTTCCTCTCACAAGCCAAAGCATGACTGTTGACACAACACTTGAATCTTAAACTGTGAACGATGATGCTGAACCGGTTTTCAGCAGTTCTTGGTGCAGCACCACCACAAGGGGAGAAGGAGAACAAGCTTTTCAAAGGGTTTGGTAGATTTGACTGAGTGTGTTGTGAAAGTGAACTGCACTAACTGAAAATATAGCAAATGTTGCAGTTTTGGAACCCAATCGAACAGAATTGGGTTCCAAAACTGGAACCGATATTGTCCCTCCAGCTAGACCTAACTCTGCTTTGGGATCTTTTCTTAAGGGTCATTACCAGAAAACCTGATGAGACCCTAGAATAACTTGAACTGAATGCAGAGAAGCGTTTTACTAAACTTGTTTTTGATGAAACACAGCTGGTTCTTAAAGCCTGCATGTTAAGTCATTAGAATCCATTCTTGCATTGATTTGGTCTTGAGTGCTTCAGATGGCACTTCCATAATCTATTTTTTTTCCATGGTCTTTAGCACAAAACATTAAAAAATATGCACACTCTCCTCTGAGTGAGGGTATGGATCACTACTGGGTCAGTTTTTTTTTTTTTTTTGCCTTGGCAGGGTATCAGCATGTTTTTCCAGTTCAGTAGCAAGCAGAGATTAGTAGTTCATTGGAAGGCACACCAGATTAGGTCAAGTCAATAGACTGAATAGGAGCTCTGTCTAAATCTTGTGACATCTATAGAGATTCAAGTATTCGCTAAAATGTGGGTTAGATCAGTAGTTTTCTTTTGGCACGTTAAACCTTAGCATCCAACATTCACTAAACATCCCACAAAACGTTGACTTCCTGGGTTGGTTATCTTAGTGGTTCCGACATGATTTACATTTTATGGAAAATGATCTTCCCGTGAAAACTGCAAGACACTTCACTGACTGAGAAATTAGGGGGTCTTTTACTCCACTTGTCCAATTTAATCACACTTGTGACTCATCTTAGCTGCAATGCCAGGAAGTCATGAGTCATTTTGAGCACCACGGTACCAGTGACACCTTGACACCTGCTTCTTCCTGTGCCTGGCAGATAAATAAAAGTATTTTTTCCCCTCCCTTCAGTGTCAGATCCACTGTGAACTAAAGCCACCAAGAGCCTTTCAGGGAGCAGTGAGAATGGAGATTACCAACAAAATCTCCTGTATCCATACTATGCAACCTCCAGCTTGCACAGGCACTTACAAATTGGTATTTGGAATATAATTAGCTTTACTTTCAAGGATTACACTGCCTGCTACAAAGCCAGAACTGCATATTTTTCAAGGCGTGAGGGTTGAAGACGGCAGCCAGTAATACCGCAAAATCAAACTTTGTGCTATTTATCATTATGGAAAGAAAAGTTAGACTAATTGGGGAACGATTCCCTATAAATGTAATCATTTAAGATGTGTTCAAAAATGTAAATATTAAAGTAACTTGCAAAAATGTTGTTTAAAGGGGCGATTTCTTGTGTTTCCCAGGCACATGGTGACATTTTATAACACATTCAAATAATTATGTTACCTTCAGTTGTTAAAATATGACTTAAAAGATATTGGACTTGGTAATTTAGCAACTTGAAATTGGACCTCTGTCTCTTTAAGAAACTCCTGCTCTTTCTGAAACTCTGCCTTCAGGAAGTCATCACATCATTATCTTTAGTTGTTCCTAGCTGAATGGTTGCCACGAGTATGTTTTTGATGAGGGAATGACATTACACCCAAATAAGAATGGAGATACCGTACTTTATCAATGCAAGAAAACATAATGACAGGAAATGATCTATTCATCCGTTTTCTACACTTGCTTAATCCTTCTGAGTCGCAGAGTGACTGATGGTTCTCCAGCAGTGAGATACACCCTATTGAAGCGAGCTGTTACTATTTCCATCTCCATTTTATGTGACACTGTAATCCTAAATGTAGTTTTATATCCTTATGCCTGACAAAAACGGCAAAAAAGAGGAACTAAAATCAGTAGGTTGGGTTATTCTGAGAGTCTCTCAAACTTCTGGGAGACTGTGTTGTGTGTCAGCAGCAGAAAGGATTTGATTTTGTCATGCCAATGACATTGGTTGGTGAGAAGTTAACAGGATTTCTCGTCTCATCAAGAGGATTTGTATGCAGCTAAACAGACAGTTTGAAACGCTGCTGAACAAATGCTACTTTGGTAAATGTTGCTTTTAAATAAAAAAACAAGAAAAAAAGAGTCATCGAAATATATATATTTATATATACACAGTCCAGTCACATTAATGTGACCACCACGTACTTTCCACTTCAGAGTTAAATAACCAATCACAGAAGGCAGGTGGCAGCACAGTGCAGTTGAGCGTATATAAAGGGTGTGTGTGGGCTTCGGAAAACATTTCAATCGTTGGCGTAATGCAGAAACGAAGCGATTTATCCGACGTCCAAAAGGGCATGATCATTGGCTTTCGGGCCAAGGGTGGAAGCATTTCCGAAACGGCTGAGTTTGTGAACTGTTCGCGTGCCGCCGTGGTAAAAGTGTACCGTGCATGGCAAAATGGGACTGTCCAAAATCAACGACGTGGCAAATGTGGTGCACCACGGGCCATAGATGACAGAGGCGAACGACGGTTGCGGAGATGCGTTCGGGCAGATAGACGGGCTACCGTTGAGCAACTGACCACTAAAATGAACCAAGGGGCTACCACAAGTGTCTCCCAAACCACTATTCAGCGAACATTGCTGCGTCTGGGCCTCCGAAGCGGACGCCTGGTTCGTGCACCTATGCTGACTGGTGTTCATCGACGACGAAGGCTAGAATTTGCACTCCAGTACAGCAGCTGGACGTCCACTGAGTGGCGACAGGTAGCGTTTTCAGATGAATCGCGTTTTATGCTCCATCGGACAGATGGACGTTGGCGTATAAGGCGTGAAACCTCTGAAAGGAACCACCCTGCAACCATTGCAGGAACGGTCCAAGCTGGAGGCGGGAGCATTATGGTCTGGGGAATGTTTTCCTGGCATTCTCTGGGTTCACTGATTATTGTGGAAGGCACGATGGATCAATACAAGTACGCATCTGTCCTTGCGGACCATGTCCACCCCTACATGCGCATTGTTTTTCCTCAGGATGATGGCATCTTCCAGCAGGACAATGCGAGGTGCCATACAGCTGCCAGTGTACGTGCGTGGTTCGAAGGCACCAGGATGAGTTTACCGTCCTCCCCTGGCCAGCAAACTCACCTGACTTAAACCCAATCGAGCATCTGTGGGACCATCTCGATCGAGTTGTTCGCGCATGGATCCTCAACCGCGTAATCTAGCGCAGCTGGCCACGGCATTAGAGTCGGCATGGCTCAACATCCCAGAGAAGACCTTCAGGGACCTAAGTGACTCTCTTCCTGCACGTCTCGTAGCAGTTCGCTCTGCGAAAGGTGGTTATTCTGGCTTTTGACAGATGGTCAGCAACAGGATGAGTTATACGTTAACACTTTGCAGAAACTCAACCTGACTTAAAAAACGAAGCATCTGAGACATCTGATCGATTTTCATTGATCCATCAAATTAGTAAATCAGGACAGCCACAATAGAGTGGCTTGGTACACTCAGAGAAGACCTTCAGACCTAAGTACTCTCTTCTCATTCAATCGTCTGCGAAAGTGATAATCTGGCTTTTACAGATGGTAACATAAAATACTAAGTTAAACATGTAAATCAGAATAGAAGTTACTATTTAATAAATACTTTTTGCACTTTTTTAAAGGTGAAAGTAAATGCCTGATTAAAAGAAGTAATTTTGATTTTTATTTCAATTGAAATCCAAAGTTAATGTAAAACGAGATCACAAAATAGCAGTGTTTTGTACTGACTAATGTAAGAACTACTTCATTCATTCAACTTGCGGAGAATAAAATCATCCGCGTTTTAGATGTGTCTGATAAAAAGTTAGCTAAATGCCAGAATTATCCTACTATTAAAAAAATACCTTTTTTAAGGTTCTTTTTTTTCTTTTTTTCAGGTTTAAAGTATTTAGTGTTGTTTTTCTGAATTTTTTGATGTCAATGTTTTTCGTCTTACTTTCCTTTAAATGTCTAAGTGTTATAAAGTGGTACAAAATATATTACTATATTTTTACCTTGAGATTAGTGAATTTATCTAATCTTCTAATTGATCCGTGTTTACATCTCTGCAATTTTCTATTATTTGTGTACATCTTAATCAGTTGGAATAAAGTTACTTCAATTGAGAATGGACAATTAGAATGTGCATTCTATTAGTAAATGTACAAGCACTGATTCAAGTGCAATTGATGCCACTTTTAATCATGCTTGTTTTGCATGTTTCCTGTAAAGCACCTTGATAAACATCAGGGACGATTGACCGCGGCATGACCTTTAGTAAGTCGAGTCAGACTGCAGCAAATATCGCTAGCTTCCTAGCTAGGAAGCTGGCAGTTGCACATAACCAAGTTTCAGTCTGTTCACATGTCGGTTTTGTTACTTGCTTTTTTTTTTAAAGTTCGTGCATTTTACTTTTTGTTCTATCATTTTGGTTTATTTTCCATTACAGTGACATCAGTCCTCAGTGTGCTTGTGATTAAATTCAGAGCTGATGATTATTGGAAGACTCTCCTTAAGCCTCTGTATTCCAATCTGGTTTATATCTAAAATATCTTTGATATTTTATATTTTATGGGTCAAAAACTACAAATTGTTACTTTCCTAAGTTTTCTTTTTCTTTTCTTTTTTTGCCAAAACTGATTTTTATTTGGTTATTTTTTTATTTTATTTATTTATTTGCCTAAATCAATCTTTGGAAAGAACCAACTGGTAATTTTATTTTTTAATTTTTTTAGTTTCAAACAAAATTAATTTTAGCTAGAAATGACTTTAGCCATTATTTTAGAAAGGTGACAAAATGTTTCCTAGTTACTCACAGATGACTCTATGCATTCCGTGATCATTTTACAGTTGTATAAATTAGCAAATTTATACAACTGTACAATTGTACATTCAAATCACAAAAAGAAATGTACAATTTGCTTCATTTCCCTTCAAGCTAAATCTCAAAATGAAACTTGGGAGCCTCATATTTCCTTCTATTTTCAGATGCAGCAGACAATGACCTACAAACAGACATTCAGACAGACTTGCAGCTGTGCTGAGGTCACGAGGGAGGCACGCCGACAATGAGCGAGCAAGCGACGGGGCAGGCCGTGTGCGTTCTGTACGTCTGCCATGACACAAGCTGACCTCCAGCTCTGGCTAAGGACTTGGAGAATAAGGATCCAAGAGATGAAAGACGCTGCGGATGTAAAACCCGGGGCTTTTGGACATTCTGAACAAGATTATGTTTGCCCTTCTCTCCGTGCCCTCCTCTCTGCACCGTACTTCAAATGCTCCTGTAGGAGACTGTGGAATGTGCTTCACTTGTTAACTTTACTGCTGCTACTCCTTCAGAGAGGTCAAAAACTCAGAGAATGGGCGGCGGCGGCGGCGCAGCCTGCTTGTGAATGAACGGGACCGACACTGGGAGGTTTTGAAATTTTCATACCGGGTCACAGGCAAACAGGCGAATGCAGGAGCTGAATGCCGTGTTTTGGTGTCAGGCCCGTCGAATCCAAGAGCAAGGACTTCCTCACAAACTCACAGGTCAGACAGGGAGGAGGAAACATTAGTGGCTCTGCAAACTGTCCCTTCAACAGACCATAATGCTTCAGGGACACGAGTCGCCGTTTTGTCGTTGGTTCTTTCAATGTGATGTGAAGCACTGACTAACTAACACCGCTGACCATGAATCTGTATTTAAAATAAGCTATGTTAAGGATCTAAGATGTTACATTTACATATTTGTAACAAATTAGCTCGACTTCAAAAATATATTATTCCATCCACAGACATCTTCAGCTGTTTCTTTTTTTCTTTTTTTTTCTTTTTTTTTTTTTTAACCATGCTTCAGTTTTTCAAATCATCATAAAAGATTGAATATTATGCAAGGATAATTCAATAAAATTATATTTTATCAAGTACAGAACTGTAATGGAAGCTGTGATGAAAACAAAGCATCCATTTAGTGTGAAGGTTTAACCTCAGTGCAAAACATGAAAAGCAGTTTTCAAACGACAATTTATTCCATTAAGTGAAAAAGATTACATGTTTCAACCTGGCTGGATATGTAAGAAGTTTTTACATGTCACTACCAATATTGTGTCACTACTAATAACTGGTAGTGACATTTTGAAACAGCCATCATGCATTTGCAATAAGAATGTTTTAGGGCAGCATTTGTTCCATTTTCAGCTGATGTGGTTCTCTTTCCATCCATTTTCTTGACACCCTTGTCCCTTAATGGGGTCGGGAGGGTTGCTGGTGCCTATCTCCAGCTAACGTTCCGGGCGAGAGGCAAGGTCACCTGGACAGGTTGCCAGTCTGTCGCAGGATGGATGGATGGATGGATGGATGGATGGTGGTTCTCTTTCATGCTGCACTGTGTGAAACTAACCAAAACCTGTTCACCTCATCACCTCTGGGGGCGCTGCACAGGAACCACAGTAGAAATTGACACAAAAACCTTGGAGGAAGACAGTTTTTTTTGAGTGCATCCTTCATCCTCCATCTTCACAAAATGTAAACACAAAAGGAGTGGTGTGGGTTTTTAGTATTTCCCTTTTGTCTTTGGTAAAAGACTTGAGCCATTTGTCCCACTGGAGCTAAACTACCGTGTTTGTTTTCGTTGCATTTACCCAGAATGCTTTGCGCTGTAGTCCACTTCCTGCTGGTGGAGCATTCTCTAGTCTGTTTGTTGTTCACAAATCAATTCATTCAGAGTTCATTTTAACTGAACTGGTTCCTAGGTCTGTAGGTGGACCAGAGTTTGATTCATTCACACCTTCCCAAACGACCAGGACTTTCTAGACAAGCAAATCAGAGTTTGATTAAAGTGGATTAAACAGGACTGGTGTGAATGAGCCCTTCCATCAATAAGAACCAACCAACTCAGCCCACTCTTCCTTGCAGAATTGTTTTAATTCCATAGCCTACCAATAGAATTTACATCCAGACTTTGACTTTGCCACTCCAAATTCCTGTATTTTTTTTTTTTATTCATTCAGAGTGAAACTTGCTGGTGAGCTTTAAATTGTCTTGTTGTTTGAAACTTTGGGTCAAAAGTAGAAAAACGTTTGGATCAGTCCAACCAAACATTAGTTCAGCTTCTTTACTAAAGTTTTATTATGCTTTGCAAGGAAAACAATTCGTAGCGGAACACTTCGTACTGTGAGTATTAATTACCACAGACTGTTAACAAAAGCACAATTTTAAGATGTAAACAAAACTACAGTTTTGTTTTGTTTTTTATTTAATGACATTTCTAAGAGATTTTAAATGATGTTGGGTTCATAACAGAGCAGAACAGCATTAAAAAAATGAGCTGCTCTTTTAAAATCTACTTTAAGCGAAACATAACCAAAGACTGCAGCACTTCATCTCACTCACATACAAACCACTGACAGAAAGCATTGGGTGAGATTTATGTCCTTTAGATGAATTTCTGTGCTTTGACTGGACCAGACTGATGGAGAGCTGAACAGTGAAATACTGACTGGTTCTGAATAAACATGAGCAGCCTCTCACTGGGTCAGGCTGTGGCTGTAAAAACGGTTCAGACAAATTAACATTATGTCAACCGAGGTTGAAATGAAATTATTTACCCAACCAATAGCCAGTAATAAGAAACATAAACCTTCTAATTATATTTTCTATTACTAGTGTTCATCCATCCTCATACCTTTGGTAAAACAAATAACTCAGTTATTATATTTTCATTTTTTTCGCTTTAACCTCTGAAAACTTTAAATAAACAATGTTATTATTATTATTATTATTATTATTATTATTATTATTATTATTATTATTATATTATTATTTCCTCCCAACCTTCTGCAACCTTCAGTAGCAACATTTCCCTCGCCTTTTTTTTTTGTCAAAGCAACATGAAACAAACCAGAGAGCAAGCAATTTTATTGTTCAGTGGTATCTTTAATTGTGATGATAAAGGATTATGTAGATTTCCGTAAGCCTCCCTGACAAGACATATTTCAAAGTGAATAGGCCACAGAACAGGAATATGTGTCAGCGGTGGAGGCTTAGCGGAACGTCTCCTCAATAATAGGGTAATCCTGGAGTCTAGGGATCCCTCATTTAGCCTCTCTGCCGACGGATGATGTGCACTGGTCTCCAGTTAGAGCTCATGGTGTCTTACAAGACAAAGAAAAAGACTTAGACTGTGTCTAAATGTCATAAAGACATTGCTTTTATCTTAATTACTTTGTCCACTATTAAAGAGTAATAACGTTAAAAGCGGCCAAAACCTGCCTTTTGATGCGCACAAAAACTTCTAAGTGATCCACACAATACGCGGTTGAACCCAGGTGTTTTAGAATCACATCTTGTTATTGTCTCGCTGTCTGTTATTAAATCAGATCAAATGTTTCGGGCTTAGAAGTACCAAAATGTATTTGTCTTGGCGAAATGTCAGAATAATTAGTTTTGTTTTATTGACTTGCTTTATGGTCAGGAGTTTGCACAGTTTAAGATTAGACACCTTTAAACTATGTGTGAATGATAATGGAAGAGGAAGTGAGTCTAGTGACCGGTGTCAGATTTGGAGGAAGTAGATAAGCACAAAGTACCAGCTGTGAAGTACGGAGGAGGTGGCATCATGCTGTGTTGGTGTTTTGCTGCTGGAGGAATTGGTAAACTTTACAAAGTCAATAGTTTTGTATCTATATGGGCCGAGCTGTAGATGTAGGTCAAACATTTGCACCTAGAATTGAACTTTGGTCCTATTCTGTTCTGTCACTTTAAATGTAAATATAGTAAAATGTTGATGGGATACAGGTCTTTGTGGGGGCGTGGGGGGTTAAATTTCAATCAGTGCATATATAGGTTGTTTTTAAAAACAATAACCAAACAATTCTTCAGAGTTATTGTAGATGGCTGTGGACATGAAGGCTTTCCTGTAGCAGTCTGTACTACTGCAAATTTCAAGAAGTCTCTGACTGAAGACACTCTATTTTTGTAACTGGCACCAAAGGCGTTCTCTAAGTAAGAACTTTGAAGAAAAAAAACCCCAAAATACAGTTTTTCTATGGTTAACATCCAGATCACATTTCGTCTCTGTGATGGCTATGTCCGTACACATTTTGTTTTCAGTGACTTTCTACCAATGTGATTGGTCCACTGATTCCTGATTATCACTAAAGGTTCCAACATAATTGTTAAATAAACATTTTCTTTTCTCTGTACAGTTCAGGAAGTTTGAAGGTACATAATTGTGCCAACTATGATTTTTTTCTAGAAAGAAATGTCTTTAGGGGAACTAAACTTTGCACTCAGTTTCCAAATTTTGGCCTAATAGGCCAAAATTAGTTTTTTGTTTTACATATATTAGATGTTGCATGTTTGAAAAATGTTGTAAATTTGAAGATTTTCCAGATGTCCATTAATGCAGCTGGCCGCCTGATCACTTCCTGACTGTTGTGTTCCTGTCAGTGTCTGGGCTCGGACGGACAAATAAAATAAGTTTTGCCTGTTTTTGTTTCCCTGTGATGAAGGCGACGAATTAGGGTGGAAAAATAAAGAATGAAAAGAAGGGTGTGATTTGCGGATAAAGCGGGCATAAACAAAAGATGAAGACTAATTACTGCTCGGGGGGGTCAGCGTTTCAAACGCAGACTTAAAGGCCCGGGTGTTGCCGGAAATTTATAGCAGTCACAGTTATTTAATAAGCTGAATGGACAATTTCGCAGTGGATCTGTAGAGAAAGGGACATGAAAACTTGTGAAGAATTGATGATCGTCTCTTTGAGAGAAAGTGAGATAAAATTGACCATGAAATCTGGAGCTCGGAGTTAAATGGACTGGAAGAAGAGGAGGGGTAAAAGGTGCGAGGCATGATCACAAAGACGCCTGTGTCTTTGTGAAAATGCCAAGGTTAATTTGCAGCACAGTTAAAAGGAATATTCAAATGGTTTTGGTCAAAGGGAAGCAGAAAAGAGCTGAGCTGGATGGAGCGATTTCTGCAGTTTTTTATTTCCCCTTCACCGCTCGTCTTAAAGCGGGTTTCTGTGTTCTCTCTTGCGTCGTGAAAAGATCGGGTTGTGCAAGCAATTTACAAAGTCTTATATCTTATAACTTTAGTGTTGCATTTCTGTTCAGATAGACAATGTCACAGCAGAAGAAAACCCATTTGAACTCCAGGCTTTTCCACTAATGTAGCTATAAGGATGTTCTTTGTTGTTTTTTTACAGACTTTTTCTCCAGAAGTTCTAGAACATTTAGAGATGACCTTTGCTTCAGTAAAGGTTAAAGGTCATGACTCATGGGAAAGTTCAAAGATAAAAGCCTCTTCTGACCAGATTTACTGTTGTTTGTTTTTTAGGGCAACAAATAAAATCTTCTTAAAATGATAAAAAAACAAAAAAGAAAAAAACAAATCTGAAGCATAACTCAAATAATTTGTCATTTATGAACCATGTTTCTGCATTCATCTGAATTCATAATGTATAGAACCACAAACATCCAGGAAGTTTGACTGAAATCCACATTTATCTGCCTCTTCCCTATTCAAATGCTGCAGAACAGAGACTGGCCTGTCCCTTCATGTCACTGAGCTTAGACATTAAAAATTCTCTAACCCAAAATAATGAAAACAATATCCCCTAAAATTTGACAACAGTATGTCTGTCTTATTGATATTACAAGTGTGCAAAACATTTTTTATGTTTTAGATCTGCAATAAGTCACAAATCCATTTTCTACAAAGAAACTATAAGCTAGCTATCTGTGTAGCTTTGTAACTATCTGTCAAGCTACATATAACTTTACATACAGCTCTGGAAAACATCACTTGAAATGACCAGTTTCTCTGATTTTACTTTTTATAGACATATGTTTGAGTAAAATGAACATTGTTCTTTTATTGTATGAACTACTGACAACATGTGTCAGAAATTCATAACAAAAATTAAGTATTTATTAGCAGAAAATGAGAAATGGTCAAAATAACAAAAAAGATCCAGTGCTTTCAGTCCTCTAATAATGCAAAGAAAAGTTTATATTCATTTAGAAACAACAAAACTGATGTTTTAACTCAGAAAGAGTTCAGAAACCAACATTTGGTGGAATAACCAGGAGGTTTTCAATGGGGTTCAGTGCAGTGGTTTATTCCAGAGCTGTATGTGCAGCTATGTAGCTACTATCAAACATAATATACCTACCATGTAGTCGTATCCCTGGATGGGCAATGGTTGTTTGTCTGTCAAGTATATCATTGTTTTTAGATAGCCAAATCTCAAAGAAACATATTTTTACCACTTGTTTCTGACTTTTATTCGACATTTCTCCTGCAATATCAATGCGACAACATAATTCAAGTCACTTGAAATTTGACTGAGACATTTTACTAATCAAAACGAAAAGCTTTGCATTTGGTTTGTCAAGGTTGCATGAAGTTTTGAAAACTGTGCCTTGTGTTATTTTTCTTCAAAGAAAGATCCAGAAATTTTTCTTTTATTGGTAAAGGAAATTTTTGGCATGCTTTCAAACAAAGCTCTCCTTTCTAACTGAGCTCTTTGCAGTGAATCGGTTTATCTGTTACCTCCGTCAGGTCTTTCTCTCCCATCAGCGCTTCGGTGCATTCACTCTGAGGTGTAATGGCTCTTACCTGCACAATGATAGCATCCTTTACCTCACAAAAGTTTTTCGACAGCCTCTGTTTTTGTTACTACAAACTAAGCTTCTAGAGAATTTGTGAAAACTGAAATTTGTTCAATACCTTCAGATAATGAAATAAATTGAGTGTTTTTGTGTCTTAATGGCGTCGTGATGACCTTACCAGCTGCCTTCAGCATGTAGAGGATGGTGCTGGTGGAGGACGGTTTCTGTCTTGTCCCATATTCATTTGCTCTTTTGTTCTTCAGTGACTCTTTCTTCAAAATCTTTCACATCCAGCTGTTAACATTCTTTGACTTTGTTTGAGCCAGTTTTTTTAAAATGATTTACTGTTTTATAAAATCTGTCTAGAGACTACATTGAGTTAATCTGCACTAAACCGGATTCAGCAGGATGTGGATCACTGGGACAGAACCAGTGTTGTTGCTCTACTCACACATTTCTTTAACAGATGAAAGTAGTTAAACATCAACTTTAAGGTTTTGAAACCTTGATTTTGTAAAAATCGAAAGAAGTAGGTTCTTCATTTGCTGTTGTTACATCAGACATTTCTGGGCTGGTCTAAATATGCATTTTTCTTTGCATGTTTTCTCAACTGTTCCCGCTAGTTTTGGATGCTGTGCAGTTGGAAGGATTTTTCTCTTACCTTTGGACATCTATGAGGCAACACCGTGGCAGCAAGGTATTGTTTTTACAACTGGGAGCAACTGATGAGCATTTCAAAGGTACAAATAACACCTGAACGAACTACGACCATGAATGAACTACGACACTAACCTCAAAGGAGTTGAGAAAGAGGCTTCATGGAGAGAGAGGAGGAGGAAGTTCTAACCTTGTCTCTTGATCATAATTGGCAAGGATCCCCTACTCCATCATCTCTCTGCAATGCTTTCTAACTGTACGGACGGGAAAAAGCCTCAAAAGCAAATGAGCTGGATTAGCAGAGGTTGCCAACAGCTGATGGCTTCATCCAGGAAGTGTGACTGTGGAAAGTCATCACTGCTGTTATTGTGTCATGACACGTTGCAATACCAGCTGAGTTTCCATTGACCATGTCATTGTCCAATTTCACATTTCAAAAATAAAATCCACTTAATGGAAACACGGCAATTTCAAAAACACTCATTTGTTTGCTAAAAAGCTTTGGAGCTAGAAGGATGTGGTTCTTCAGTCGTATTGAAATTGGTTAATTTCTGAAAACTACAATGGAAATACTTTTTTCACAAGTCATGTGATCAACAACCGAAAGAAGACAGGAAGTAGTTGGAGGATCGGGTCTTTTAGCGCCTTACTGAACTTATTCACATGTGATTTTAATTTCCTATTTAACAAAAACCCTGCAACTGTCAAACTGTGACAAAGTTTTAAGCACATTTGTAATGGAAACTCAAACTGACTGCAGCTACCGCAAATCCTTCCTGCCCACAACAACTCTTTGAAAATACTTGGATGGATTAAGTTACGACGTTTCATTTCTCTTTTTCATAAAGTATTTTTTAATTGAATTGAATCGCACTGAACATTTGAAATAACTTAACGTTCCTTTAGCTAGCCTTAACCCATAAGCAGAAGCTTCGTACGACGCTCAGAAGAACATCTGATGAATCTAGCCTCTCGTTAAGGTTTCACTTCAAATCTCTGTCACTTCCTAGAGTCTAGTAAGGCACTGCCTGCACTAAAGTCCTTTTATACATCACAGTAGAGAACAAAGAAGGCCAAAACTTTACACTATTCGATTAGATTCACCAAAACCAATTGTGCAACGTTAGCGTGAAGACGACACAGAGGAACTGACGATGGGGTCTTTGTGGTAGACGGAGTTTCTCCCCCCATACCATGAAATTTGTATACTTGGCCACTAAGAAAACAATTCTCGCTGGTGCGTTGAGCAGCCTTTTTGCCCCCCCATTGTCGTGCAGCAGAGTGTCGCCGGGTGAGTGAGGGAGTGTGAAGCCTCTTTAATTGCCTTCGGTCACCCACAACGTCGAACCGGAGCGCCACGCAGCTTAGCGAGGGGAACCGGGCAGAGGGGGCCTGATAGATACTTTATCGCTCAAGTTAACGGTTAATGAATTCCCAAAGTGAAATCTGTCACTTCAAAAATAAAGAGGGAGGCAAATTAAAGGGAGATAGAGAGAGAAAAAGGGGAGAAGGAGGTTGTGGGGGGAGAAAGGGACTGGAGAGGGTGACACAGTTTTAGAATGCCCTATCTTCTGGCCATCCCCGTTTTTCAATGGAATAAAGAAAACTCAGCCTCTTTCTTCTCCTCTTTTCTTCTCCCATCTTTTTTTCTTTCTCTCCCTCCCATCCCGCTATCTCTCACGTCGCTTTTCTCTGCAAAAAGAAAAAGGGGGGGAAAAAAGGAAAGAAAGAAATTCTCATGAATGATTTATATGTGTCTTGTTATCAGCGACGATTTCTATAGACCCCGACGCATTCACCAAGACATTTGTGGCGTAATTGTTAATTTTAATGCCATAATGGCTTCAGATGGGAGCTCTGATTAGACATTTATTACACAATTAAATGAAACATACTCAAGAATCACAAAAGCCTCCCGTAATTATTTCAGGCCATTAATAAAATGGGCATTAAATTATATTGGACACAAAAGAGAAGTGAAATAGATTTCCATTAGAGCAATAGAGGAAGGGTTGGGGGTGAGGGGGGGGGGGGTAATAGATCCTGGCTGAATTCGCTCTGAAATTAATTGTTGCCCAGCCTATTTCCACACACAGTGGAATAAATGAATGAGAAAAGAGAGGAAGAGAAGAACGAGTTGGTGGCCAAGAGGGTGAAGGGAGGGGGTTACATTAAGAGCCTCTGATAAAAACCTTTTGTTTGACACTCGACAATGGACCCTCAACTCGAGAGAGAGCGAGGGAGAGAAAAAGAGAGAGAGAGAGAGAGAGAAGAGTCGGACCAATTTCAATCTCCGTCCACCCCTGCAGAGTTTCAGCTCGAGGCTATAACCCTCTTTTCAAGTTTTGTTTGCTTGTGAATAAACAGCTATCGCACATCTCTCAGGAGAATGCACAAAAACCTGAGAGAGCGAGAGAGAGAGAGAGACTTTTACTCAGCAGGAAGGTGAGGAAGACAGAAGCAGGTGGTTGGAACTTGGAAGAAAGTAAATAAAAAAAATAAAAAAAACGCATCCTGTAACTCTGAATCAATTAAAAGCTTCCAGGATGAAATGTCAGGGAAGATAATCAAATGTGTGATGTGGTTTAAATGAAATGTGAAGAAGAAGATGATGATGAATGAGGAGGATGAGGGGAGGGGGAACAGTGGAACACATTTATTTTCCGATTAGGACAGTTAAGACACATCAAAGCCGGATGTAGGGTAAAGACTTCCTGAAGCCGTCTCCAGCGGGCCCCCGAGCCGAGGCGCCGTTTGAACCGCCACCCTCATGAGACACTCAGTAAAAAAAACTGATCATTTGACTGAAATTAATCAGTCACTGCTACAGATTAGTGAAATTGTATTTTATTTTCCTTCTCTCTTCTTTGTTCTAACACATGGAGTATCGTCTCTTCATTTCGGCCAATTTGTGTGGCTCAATCTGCACCGACTTGACGTTTTGGCATCCGTCTTTCATAACTCAGGTTGTTAGGGTTAGTAAATACGACTAACAGGAAGTGGACCAAATATTAACCACACCAAGAGCTGCAAAGAAAAATGGCTTCTTTTTTTTCACATTCTGTTTTGGATCTTAAAGGGGCAGTATTATGTATTTTCCAGGCACATAGAATCATTTTATAGCACAGTCAAGTACTTGCTTAAGTTGTTATAAAAATGCTGTATATATCACATGACTTAAAATAAATTTTATGTAATTAATTTAATTGGACCTCTGTCTCTTTAAAAACTCCTGCTCTTTCTGAAACTCCGCCTTCAGGAAGTCATCACAACATGGCTTCTCTTTAACCTTTAGCAACGTTTTTATCAGCGATGTAGCTCCTATAATAAGATGCAGATGTGGTTAGTCCGCCAACAGCAATCTGTTGACTGAATGAGTAAAGGGGGAGGGGCTGCTCTGTGAGGCGGAAGCTTGAAACTGCAGTTCAGAGGAGGAGCTGCGCATTGAAGGTGGAGCTATGTCCACCCAGGCTTTTTGCACAACTAAATGGTTGCCATGAGAGATTAAAGGATGTCTCAAATAAGGAACCAAGGCAACACTCCAGGTATGTTTTTGATGAGGGAATAACACTGATGTAAAGTTGTAAAAAAAAAAGAAAAAAAGTTGAGCCTATTTTACATAGTGCTGCTCCTTTAAATGATTTACCTTTACATATTGGGCTGTTAATAACTTACCTGATCAATCACCAGCTGGCAGCAGTTATGTAGGGCTCCATGTAATGAGACAGATTTCACTTTGATAAGAAATGGTGACTAATAACCTTGTTTCACCCCTACTAACTTATGGAGAAAACATATTAGCTGCTCATAATCTCTCTGCAGAACCCCACTTTGTAAAAACCCAACATTGAAGAGAAATAAGAATTCTGTTTCAGATCAGCAGCAAACCTGCTTCATGGTGACATTGAGTCAATTCCAGCATAAAAACCGTCATTCTGAGGTCATGTCACATTTATTTAGGATGAATTAAAAGCTCCCAAGAAGTGATGGTACGTCTGGGGACTCTGTCACATTAAGCAGCTCCTGTTTACAACCTTCTAACTCA
The DNA here is from genome assembly GCA_033032245.1 of Poecilia picta. Taxonomy (NCBI): domain Eukaryota; kingdom Metazoa; phylum Chordata; class Actinopteri; order Cyprinodontiformes; family Poeciliidae; genus Poecilia; species Poecilia picta. The sequence continues at coordinate 4,911,118 of CM065356.1, read as the reverse complement.
AATGTTGGTGATAACACTTCTGACACGTTTACATTGACTCATTATAGCTATGAGCTGTATCTCATCAGCCAATGTAATTTGTCTGTGGAGCTGCGTGGCCAGGCTCTGTTGGTCCTCCTTAATTACAGGGAAAAGTTTTTATGTGGACCTTTTATGAAGGACAATGTTTTTAATAATTGGACTCAATTTTTTTCTGGAGTGTGCAAGCTCAGATTTAATGAAGATTAAATTATTTTTGTATTGATTTCCCTATAAAACAGCCTCAAAGACCACACCAATGTTAATAGTAATATTGGAATAAATCACACTGGTTGTTTTATTTTTACTAGCATATTTCTACTCAGGCCTGCCACTGGGAATCTGCCAGATTAAGTGCTTTAGAAAATATATGTATAGTGCTCAAACTTTATTTTTACACTAGTCCACACATCATTGTATTATAATGGGATTTCTTAGACACACCTGCATAAAAAAGTACATAGTTGGGAGGATGAATAAGAAAAATAGATGTTTTTCAAGTTTTTACAAGCAAAAGAAATCTGAAAGGTGTCCTGTGTTTTGTTATTATGACTCTTTCATGCAGATGTAATACAGCAAATGTTTTTTTTAAAAAGTCTGTAATTTTACCTTGGTAAAGATCAAGGTGTTCGATAAATGTGGCCAACCAGACTGATAGTGAAGAAAATGAAATGAATCTGCTTTCAGTTTTTATGCTCCTCTAATCTGAAACAAACTTCCAGAAAACTGCAAAGCTGCTGAAACACTGAGTACATTTAAATCAGGTCTAAAAACCCACTTGATTAAGAGTTGACTTTAATTCATTATAACTGGAACATCGATCAATACATTTGATGTGTATTTGCTTGATGATTTTGATGATGGCATTTGAGAGAATGTAAATGTTTCTTGCTTGTTTCATAACTTATAACTGATGTTTTTGTAGCGTAAAGCACTTTGAGCTGCCTTCATCAGAGAAGAAGTCAGGAGGGAGATCAATGGTAACTGGAAGAGCAGCAGATATCCAGGCTCAGCCTATGATGCAACATTTAAAACTTTTTCCAGAACAACGGAGAGAAAAAGACTTTGTTTAAGGACGGAGACCAGACATTGGATTTACAGTTTCCTTCAAAACACGACATAGCGGAAGAGACCAAAACTCAGCTTTGTTGTTCAACGCAAAAAAATATGTACAACATCCTCTAAGCAGGACATGTTTGGTGACAGTAGAATGCTGTGGGCCTTTCTTCATCCTGGAGGCAGACTTGATAAAAAACATTGCTGCTCATGCACGTTTCAAAAATTGAAACGTGCTGTGCAGAATACCTGGGTGGAGCTAGCTCCGCCCTCAAGGACATAGGTGCAGTTTCCAAGTTCCCAAACTCTTGCTTCACAGTGCAGAACTCTCCTGCAACTCCCTCACTCAGCTCCTTCAGACTAGCCAGCAGCAATTAGCAATACCTGGTGGAACTGCTCATCTGCTGAGCTCATTATAGGACAGGGCTGGGCGACTCCAGGCCTGGAGGGCTGGGTCTCCTGCAACTTTTAGATGTGTCTCTACTTCGTCACACCTGAGTCAAATAATGAGGTCGTTAGCAGGACTCTGGAGAACCTGACTGCACTTAGGAGGTGATTCAGCTGTTGGATTTAAGTGTGTTGGACTAGGGAGACATCTAAGAGTTGCAGGACACTGGACCTCCAGGACCAGGATTGCCCACCCCTGTTATAGGAGCTACTGCTCAGAGCAACACTGGTAAAAACATTGTTAAAGGGTCAATAGAGAAGTAATGTTGTTATGACTTCCTTAAGGTGGAGTTTCAGAAAGTCCTGGAGTTTTTAAAGTCCGAATTTGAAGATGTTCAACTGCAAAGTCCAATTTATTTTGTTGTATAATATATATAGTGTTTTTTTTTATAACAAATGAAAGTAACATTGTTACTTAATTGCGCTGGAAATGGCAATAAGTACCTGGAAAACACATAACACTGCCTCTTTAAAAGTGCTTTAAGCTTCACTCAGTGTGTTTATTTGTGATGCTCTTAATTTGAAGTAAGAGCGGAAGTAGTTCTTGAGTTCCTTTGTTGTTTTGATGGAGTCGGCTACAAAGGCAGGTTGTTGAACTCACCAGCAGTGAAGCTTTCACCACTTTAAACCCTGAGTGTGTGTGTGTGTGTGCATGTGTATGCGGGTGAGTGTGTGCATGCGTGTGTGTGTCAGTATTTCAGAGTGACAGTTCCTACAGCTGGCTTCTCCTTATTGGCTCTAACATAAAATGCTTCTTTGATGTTTTTTTGTGGGGTGTTTCTAATGAATCTGGAACACCTTTATCATGTCTTCTTAAAAATATAAAATACTTCAGCTGATCTATTCTTTAGTAGATATTTGTTTGAGGTTTGTTCTGTTTCTAAAAACACAAACATTGATCATTTTGTTGTCTGTTTTGCATGTTACAGTAATATGCTACTCCAGCACGAGGATCAGTCCAACCTTGAATGAAACATTCTAAGCTGATTAAATGTTCTGTTAAACACAGGTTGTGATTAGTGAGACCTTTACTCTGTGGAAACCAGAGTAATTACAAAATATTCACTCATACATATATTTATATAAAATCTTGTCTCATCCTCAATAGACCAATGCACATATTTGATGTTTTATTACATCCTCACTGGATATTGTCTTTCAGGATAATCTTCTATGTATCTGCTGTCATGGAGACTGTGATATTTTCAGCCTTCATTTTTTGGGGTAGCAGAATCAAAACCAGGGACTTGATAACGGGATAAAGACGTCTGGTTCTGTTCTAGGACATGAAGGCACAACAAAGGATTTTGCAGCATCCTCTTCATGAAGCTGCTTTACAACAGTGTCTTCAGTCAGAGGATTCTTCAGGGCTGCTGTAATACAGACTGCTACAGGAGATATCCTTCCTACTAACACCCATCCGAATCTACGACAACTATTTTAAGAACCTTGGATAAAATGAGCTGTAACATTTAATTTCACTTTATTATTAATAAAGCATGTTTGAATCTGAATTAAATAATGTTAATTGCACTTTTTGTTTTTGTCTTATGCTCATCATCTCCCATTTAACCCAGTGTTAGAGGTTTGCACTTTGATGCTGTTTAGTTCAATTATATGCAAATTTGATTAGATGTCATCTGTTTTTAGAGTTTAACAAGTAGAAACAGCTGAAGCTCATCTGTGTGCTCTGTGTGAGTAATCTGAAGTAAAGATGATGGTGTTTTAAATCATACCTCAGCTGGAGATGAAAAAGAAAACTCACCATCGTGAACGCTAGATCTTCTCCTGACTGAATGTGGCCACTAGGAAACGTCATAGAGCTACGTTCATAGATCTCACAGCACTGAGGGACCAATCCATTAAAATCTGGATGATAAACCAACGCGGCTGTTGCTGCCGAGTGAGTTTCAGCACATTTAATTCATGAATAACTGTAACATTCTCGGTACTTCCTGCGCATTTTCAACGCACCTGTTTGGTTGGCGTTTGATAGCGGCTCCAGCTTAACTTCACATTAAACAAATGTTATCTTCTGAGTCGGTCTCATGTGGAAAGCTCAAATCCCCCTGCAAGGAAAGGCGGGCTGTAAATGAGATTTTTTTTCCCTCCCCTGTCTTAATGAAGGTCAGGAAAGAGTCACATCTTTCCTTGTGTGATAATTTATCCCCATCTTCTGTTATCTCTGTTTTGGCCCCTTTAATCCTAATTGTATTGTATAATTGTGGCGACGCGGACCTCGCGGTCTTTGAAGTGCTGGCCTGCTCCTTTCATTATTACCTGATGCCTTGAACCTCTGCTTACTTTTCTTCTCTCACTCTCTGCTCTGTTATCCAGCGCTGCGGAAGAAAAGGGAGAGCAGCTCAAGTTCAGCCATTTTTTTGTGAATTTTATTCAGGTCTGATTTCACTATCATGCCAAGAAAAAGCGTTGCAATCACAAAGATGCGATGCACACGAATCCCTGGTATAATGTAGTGCCACGTGTTGGAAATGCGGCTCGGAAGCAGCTTATTGCTGTTTCTGATTGCTTCTCGCTGTCAGTGAATGGAGCCTGAAAAGGGATCCTGTCAAAAGGTCTGCGGCATTGTGAGCAGAATATGAGTTTTCTAATTGCTTCCAGAGAAAAGGGGAGCATGTTTGTGTTAAACACTATTAGAACAACAGATATGAGTCTGACTGAGCTCTGCCCACACACACACACACACACACACACACACACACACACACACACACACACACACACACACACACACACACACACATATATATATGGGTAACTTCACCTTGAGCTTTCCTCTCACTTTGCTGTTTCATTTGTTTTAGGACATAACAAATGAATTTACCATAAAGGTTTATGCTAAAGAAAGACTAGAGGTTTCTGCTAAAGCTCAATAACTGTTTGCATTCTCCAGAAATGTTTTACTTCATTTAATAATTTACCAGAAGCCATCAAATGAAAACTTGTAGATATTGTGCATTGCTTGATTTTGGTTTAACCAAATGCTTTAATGCCACTGAAAAATTAACTGGAACTCCATCTAGGCTGTAAAAACAAGCTAACATCAGATTATTTGGCTTTTTAACATTCAGTTTTATCACAATATTTTGCAGTACTGTGGTGATAAAAGTGATAAGAACTATTTATTTCATCTTCTTTATGTAATTGTATGACTGTACGTGTGTGTCACAGCAATTATAGTCCCACAAACACAAGCATGCTCTTGAGAAACATTCCCTTTCCTACTGTGTAAAGAAGTGATTTTGTGTCACAAAAGTTGCGCACACTAACTGTGTTTTCAGAACTATTGATGCTTTTATTGTAAAATCAGTGGAGAAAAATAGTAAAAACAGAGACAGTTTTAGTCAGTTTTAAACATCGTTAACTGGAATTTATCGTGTCGACAATAAATCAAAATTCATCTGACAGAAAATGCATTGTGATAAATGATAAACGATACGATAAGAGTCCAACAACACAGAACCAGCTGAAGTGGAAGGAGATGTCAATTGAGCAACAATTATTTATGCACAGCAAAAAGTTTGGCTCCTGAAAAACTTGAACTCCCAACTTGAAAAAAAATTAAATTGGTCACAATTAATTGAAGTTTGTCAAACCTACTTTATTAATGTCAGTTTTACTCAACAACTTAATAAACTTCATAAAGTAACTTGGATAGACTTTATTGGGTTCCTTGTAGCTTGATAACACAATATATTTAAATCGCTGATCCTGAAATATATTTAAATTTAAAAAGCTGTTCTCTTTTTTAAGTGTAGGAAAGTGACAACAGGATTGTTAAAGGACACATCATGTTTAAAATTTGACATAAATAATCAGGCAGACATCAGACCAAAATGCATCCTTTTGGTTTACAAAACACTGTGTGTGTGTGTGTGTGTGTGTGTGTGTGTGTGTGTGTGTGTGTGTGTGTGTGTGTGTGGTGCGTGCGTGCGTGCGTGCGCGTGCGAGAGAGAGCGAAAGAGAGAGAGAGAGAGAGAGAGAGAGAGAGAGAGAGAGAGAGAATTAGAGCACAGAGAACTGGTGGCAGCATCATGCTATGGGGATCTTCAACAGGGATTCTGGGTAAGTTGGAAGAAAACCTCCAGAGGACGCGATGCTGACTTGAAGGTTTACCTTAGAGCAGGACGTATGATGAACCGGTTTGGATAAAAACTCTGTGTTTAAACATAAAACCAGGAGAGAATCTGTGACATTTTTATATTTTAAAAATGAAAGGGAAGACTTTTTACTCTTCTTCACAGAGTAAGAATTTTCGCGTTCTGGCTTTTTCACAGAACCGGAATCCAAAACCAGAAACAAAAAACCTTTATGGTATGTGAATGTTTTAGTGGTTCCAACTTAATTCTAGTGGCATAAAACATTGTACATTCAAAAGTAGCTTCTCAAGAATGGAAAGTTGTGCATCACTCAAGTTGTCTTCGCTTTTGACATTTTATTTATTTTCGTCACGGTGAACCGCCAAACAGGATGAAAGTCCAATGAAAGGCATTGAAATGTCAACCGGAGCTATTTTTTTTTTCACTTATTTTTATTTATTTATTTTCTTATAAAAGGGAACAACGCGGGATCGCGGTGGAGAAACCTCGTTCCCGCTCCAGCACCATGGCCAGCTCCAGCCTCGGAGCTCTGCGGTGTCCGGCCGCTGCCCGCGCTCTGCTGATGGACGGACACGTGTCCGGAGATAATCCCGAGGTTTTTTTTTTTGTTTTGTTTTTTTTTCCTAGACCATGCGCGCGCACGTTTCCCGTCTTTCCCCCGCGCGCTTTAGTGTGTAATTTAAAACGGCTGTTTATATCAGTAATACAGCCAACAAAACCTCTGTTCCTAAACCACTTTATGGGCCTAAAACTGATACTTTTCTTTTTTTTTCTTTTCCCTCCGACGGTGAACAAATTTCAAATGACCTCAAGTTTGGACACTGTAGGTGGGATTTTTAAGCGACCCTGCTAGCTCGGTTATTATATTTTCCCATGTATTTACTGCAGACTATAACTAAGCGGATCTGAAACCCGGGCGACGCCAAACGGAGAAAATGCGGGAGCCAATAATCATCTCGCTCCTCGACGAAAATCAAAACCTATTGCATTTCTCATTACCCCGTTAAATTGTCGAGGGAACTTTCAGGCGCGCATTTATGAGACAATCAGTGTTTGAATAAGAAACATAGCCGACTGCTCCCCCGTGAGTGGGGAGGCTGAGCCCCTAAAATAATTCCCCCGTTATCTGACTCACCCATCTCAAATGAAGTCTATAAGCCGGTGTGGGTTTGTGCGCCCGAACGCCACATGTCTGTGTAAGATAGCATAACGCAATTTAAAACTTCAAGGCGACTCGGAATTTACAGTGCAAAACATGCATCAAATATATATTTATACTACCTCGTGGTTGCAGATGAACATATCGACAGCCGATTGGTAGGACTGGAGATGTTTAATTTGTTTTTGGCAGACAAAAAAAAGAGGTATCCTCAGCTGATTGTTCTGTGAGTCTGAATGAAGAGGATCATTCCCCCCCCCCTCTTTTTCCGTACGTTTTTCTTTCTTTCTTTTTTTTTTTTCTTTTTTTTTTTTTTTTTTTTTACAATTAGACCTGTTTCAAGGTTTTGCCACAACAAATATGATGGAAATCTTCCTGTAAGCAGCTGCCGACTGACGCATGCGCATGAGAAGAGATGTAGAGGGAGAGGGCGTGAGAAAGAGACACAGATGGGCTTAAAATATGCAGATAATAGCAACACCAGAAGGAGGTTAAAAAAAGAAGAAAAATACTGAAAAAAATTAGGCAGGTACGATTCGGTCCAATATCAAAAACAAAACACGAACAAATCGGAATCTGAAGACAATAATATTAATAAGACAATGTTAATAAGGATAAGGCACACTGACAAAACGGACTTGTAGGATTTAACCAATAAAATAAGTGTGAAAATGTTCACGTGTTATTGGGACATCAGAAATGTTGTAACTTCAGCTACAATTTTTCCTAATTATTAAGGTTGTGTTTTCTTGCCTGATTCGTTTTGTCATGAAAAAATAAAATAATAATAAAAAATAATGATTAAGTTAGAAAATATTACTGAAGTAGTAACTTTTAAAATATGTAATGCAACAGTGTGGCATGTGGACATTTTCCCTGTCAAGTCAAGATGGTCCATCCACTGCCAACAAATTCCAACTTGACAGCATTATTGACTATAGCATTAGCGCTATTGCTACACACTAAGTCATACTCTTAACACCAACATGTATTTATTTATTTTTACAGTATAAATAGATTTATAGCTCAAAGCATAAACATATCTGCCTTATCATTCTCTGGTGAACACTACAAACCACAATTGATCAAACAACATTTTAATCCAGATTCAAGATGTTAGTTAGGATGTATTAGGCTACTAAAAATGAATCACTAATATTAGAATTAAAATAAGATAATGTGTCTGATTAATATCTGAATAATTTTAATTGTTAATATTTAACACTCATTAAAATTAGGTTTTATAGTGCAATAAATGAAAATATATATGTAACTTTCTAAAACCTTTTCTGCCACATTTTTATATATTTGTAAATGGGGAGTTTAGAATTGTTATCATTAGAGGGTGACGTTGATTGAGCTATTTTTTTGGCTTCAGACAGAATGCTAGGGTTATTCACATAACCAAAGGAAATAAAATTTACCAAAAAAACTCTCTTAAATAAATCAAAAAAAGTACCCGACTGTAAGTACAACGTTCTCTTTTTAATAGCACTCTGAACATATGTGTGAGGGCGATGGAGGGAGGCAGAAAAGAGTCTTTCTCTCGTTTAACAATCACAGCTGAAAGAATCATACGTCACACAGGCCACATTAGCCGAAGGGCTATTAGGCAACTACCCTCGTTTAAAAATTAGCATGTTAAAACGCCCCCCCCCCCCCCCCCCCCCCCCACTGCCCCCGACTCCCACCCCTGCTTAAAACCACACTGTCAAAGCTGCAACAATTAAACACACCACGGCGCCTTTTCTGACGCGCTGTGATTTTGACGTCACACTTTCTGGCTGTTCGTAGTTCCGTCACTCGAACTTTCCCAGCGACTGAAAGTCCACGCAGAGTGAGGTTTGCGCGCGTGAGGTCCAGCCGGGCCGATTTATTATCTGCAAGCACGCGCTCGTTTGTTAGGTCCGCCGTATTTTTGAAACTACAAAGAAATGCTATTCTCCTTTGATAGTAGCTTTACATGTCATGATTTTCTCGAAGGAAATATGTCTTTTTTAATATATATATTTTATTTATGAAGATTTTTTTTTTCTTTAGTTGTGAGATTTTGTGAAAACCGCCTTTCCCAGTGGGGAAAAAGAGAGCAAAGGTACAAGTTGAACTTAAGTGACCTAACGGCAAAATAAAGCCCAGGGATTTTTTTTTCTTTTTCATTTTTATTATTTATTTCTTTTACTATTATTATTTTTATTTGTTGAGCTCACCTCACATTTTACTAATTACTGCATTTAAATAAAACAATGTAAAATCCACATTTATTTTATTTTGTCCAGTTAATTCCACGCCAACCATACGTAATAAATCCAATTCAGTCCAATTGTAATACGATATACATCCATTATATATAACTTTATAAAAGTTATTTCAAAACGCGGGATAGCATTTCATGACGGCCGATGTACACCAGTGTAATTTGGGATTTAAAACTTTTACTTTTGCTGTACTGATTACGTCAGCGCGTAATTAAAAACTCTCACCGCCTCTTCGGATTGAAGTTGTGTTTTAACTAGAAAAGGTGCTGAAAGCTCATTTCTGTTTGCCAGAAATGGAAGCAAGGAAGCATCCCGTCACCCCCCAGTGTGTGTGTGTGTGTGTTCATAACGTACACACATACACACACATGCACACTCTCCTCACGTACACCCCCCCCCCCCCCCCCTTTTATTTGTCTTCTACAACCACCCTGTCTTTGTTTATGTTGTAATGTACATAGCCTATATTTTCTCCCTTTTCTTTGCTGAAGGTGCTCTCAGAACTGGTCTCGGTGCTGATTGGGCGTTCAGGTTGGTGAGTGAACGCCCTGCAGATTATGTCAGATTGCGTGCAGAAAGCAAACCAGCCCAGCCTTTGAACTTCACCGCTTTTGGCTCGTATTCACGCTCTTCCGCTCATTTCCAAGCCAGGTGCTTGACGACGAACCTCACAGAGGGAGAGAGAGAGAAAGTCTGTGGTAGAGGGGAGAGCGGGGGGAAAAGTATATATTATTATTACTAATAACAACAATATTAAGGCTGGACACTTTTTTTTATGACTCCTGCAAACCGAATGCGGAACGCTGCTTTTACCTTTGTGGATTTTTAACGTGTGCGCATCTTGCATGCACGTTGTTTTGTTTTTCCCTTTTCTGTTTTTTCCTCCTCCATGCCGCAGGTCTGACAGAGTTTTGAGCGGACTGCAGAGATCGCGCTTCAGTGTTTCACCTCGGGAAGAACCGATCGGGCGCTGGATCTTTTTCTTTTACTTTTTTTTTCTTTTCTTTTTTGCCCGGTTTTTCTTCTCCTGTCCCCAAGACGCTGAACATACTGGCATGACCCGCACCTGGCAAATACGCAGGTGAATATCTTCCCTTCCTTTTCCGATAAGAACTTTTCCTTGTCATTACTGCTGGGGATAAAAAAAAGAAAGAGAAAAAAAAAACAGAGAAAGAAGAAGTTTAAAGATGTCGAAACCCGCTGATCACATCAAGAGACCCATGAACGCCTTCATGGTCTGGTCTCGGGGCCAGCGGAGGAAAATGGCTCAGGAAAACCCCAAAATGCACAACTCTGAGATCAGCAAGAGGCTGGGCGCCGAGTGGAAGCTGCTGTCCGAGTCCGAGAAGAGACCGTACATCGACGAGGCCAAGAGACTGCGGGCGCAACACATGAAGGAACATCCCGACTACAAGTACCGACCCAGGCGCAAACCCAAGAACCTGCTGAAGAAGGACCGCTACGTCTTCCCGCTGCCTTACCTAGGGGACACCGACCACTTGAAGGGACTGCCGGTGTCGGCCGCCGACTCCCTCCTGGGCTCCTCGGAGAAAGCCCGGGCGTTCCTGCCCCCGACCTCCGCCCCTTACTCCTTCCTCGACCCGACCCAGTTCAGCTCCAGCGCCATCCAGAAGATGACCCAGGAGATGCCCACACGTTGAGCACCAGCACTTTGCCCTACGCCTCCTCGCTGGGATACCAGAACGGCGCGTTCGGGACCCTCGGGTGCCCCAGCCAGCACACCCACACCCACCCGTCGCCCACGAACCCGGGCTACGTCGTGCCGTGCAACTGCACGGCCTGGTCGGCGTCCAGTTTACAGCCCCCTGTGGCTTACATACTGTTTCCAGGTATGACCAAGACTGGGATTGACCCCTACTCATCCGCACACGCCACCGCCATGTAACCCTCAAGACTCTTTTCCTCCTCTCCCCCCACACACACACACACACACACACACACACACACACGCGGACACACTCACACACACACACAGACACACCCACACGTACACACTCCCACAACCCATGTTTTTAATGTCATTTGAATACAGAAATGCATGTAAATATGTTACGGACAGCGCGGCCAATTTAAAACAAGGCACGAACAGTGTTATTTGAAGGGGACTTGTCCTGGCAAAAATGAGGGAAAAGACGAAAAACTTAAAAAAAATAAATAAATAAAATAATTTAAAAAAAAAAAATCCAAAAAGTTCCTGTCCGGGCAGAGGAGCTGGAGTTGGATGTGAAGGACGGAGCGCAGCGAACTGTAAGAAATGTAAATGTTATAACGTTTATGGCAACCAGAAAGGGAGGCCTTTAACTTTATTTATTATGTACATTTCAATGATATGCTGATTTGTGTTGATGATTCTGATATAGGTTACTACTTTTTTTTTTTAATTGGCTGGCACAATTAGAGATCAAATACCTGTATAGGCCTAATTGGTCCACTTTTTTTCTTTTACTTTTTGTTGTTGTTTTTTATTTTTTATTTTTGGCAAATTTAGAATGACGTTTTTGGTACATAACGTCCAGACTCATAGGCTGCTTTTTATACGGGTTTTATTATTTATCTTTAACAAAAATAATAATAATTTTAAAAAAGAAACATAAAAGTAAATGGTCTAACTTAAGATGACAAAGCAGGAGGAGGGGGGAATCAGAATGTTTAATTTTTACATTCTCCACGTGGTTCTGTGCTAATATCGTCCCAAACATCATTTCATTTGAGTTCTCTTTTTTTTAATTGTTTTAGTTCATTTTTTATTTTTATTTTTATTTTTAAGGATATCTTCTAATTGAATTCAAGGAGTTCTATGTGTATTTTCTATCTGAGATGGTAATTTAAAAGCTGTCATGTTATGGAAAGGATCCTGTATCTGGAAGGTTGATACCTCCGGCTCTTTGTTCAAGTGCTGAGCAAAGACTTTTTGAATAAAGACAATCTGTCTTCAACCAGGTCAATGCCCTGCATTTGTAGGTTATTGAGATAATAAGTAAGATAATTATCAGGTTGGCAACTACAAAAAACCCCAAAAAACCCCAAAAACTTCACTTACCAGATTGGAAAAAAAAATATAAGATTATAACATAAGATTGCATATATATTTTTTATGATACATAATTGAAAGTTTGTCAATGCACTGATAAAAACAAACCAATGCAATTTCTATAGTCATTTGCAGAAATGTAATGAAATTGTGGGGTATGGAGGATTATTTTTATTATTAATATTACTGACTTTGAATTATGCATGTTTAATAGTTAAAGGAAAAATATAGATATTCATTTTTAGAAGTTGGTACTTACTGAAGTACATTAGATAAAAATCTGACTAATTACAAAATATGCTCATTTCACCCTTCACGTTAAAAAAACAACAAACAGATTAATAATCCCTGAACAGAATTAAAATCGAACAATTTATTACATTTGTTCAAACTGTTTCCTTGACAACCACTAAGATGTGCTGATCTTTGACTGTCAGATTAAGAAACTGCAGCAGGTTTTAACACAAAACTTTTTCAACCCACAAGTCTTCCGACAGTTCTTGACTTTTACTAAAGTCACATTTTACTCATCATATAAAATATGTACATTATTCCTGTGTTGGACTGTGTGATAATATCTGATTGAACTGATTTGTTGCGTTCCATTTGAACCAAAAAGATTAAAGTCGGACATCTCACCAAACTACATTAACTATTATTGTTCGAGTTCAACCGGTTGTTAAAAATATTCGATGCCTAATATTAACAACTTTTCAAAATTCCTTTTGTTGTTGCGTGAATAACATAAGGATCCATCTCTCTCCAGTTTCTCTCTGGTGTTTAAGCTGTCAAGCCTCTTCAACTCAAATCATTTTCTCAACAAGGCTTAATTACCTCCGCATTTACCTGCTTCCTCCTCTCTCTCTATATCTCTTTTTTCATTAATACTGATTCGTGTTGTTACAGAAGCGGGATCCGGGCGTGTTGCGCTCTGCAGCCTGTAAACGGTGAAGGTGTTTTTTTTTTTTGTGACCCCACCTGCGATGAACCGGTTTTTTTGATGTTTGACAGTTCACAACAAGAGGCCTCCCCCTGGAGGGATCCCGCCCCGTCCGACCCGTTTGACTGCTTAATCACTTCAAGGAGCCGCTTAATTATAGCTTTAATGGCACGAGCTGAATGCGATGGGATTTCTGTCTTTCTTTCTTTCTGTGTTTTTTTTTTTCCCCGCTTAACTTTCCCTTCCAACGTGTCCGCGTCGAGCATGCAGCGCTAAATCACCCCACTTCTTTTTTTTTTTTTTTTTTCCTTCTTTTTCTGTGCGTGAGTTTGGATTTTACAGCAGGACTTGAGTGGGAATCGAACCCGTGTTTTTCTTTCTTTTTTTTCTTTTTTTTTTAATTGTCAATGCGTTTGTTGCGATTCTTTTGTTCAGTTTGGATGACAGCTCAGCCTTCGTCGAGGAGGCTCATATAGTTTGGCTCTCATTCGCAGTGTGGCATTAATTAAAAGAAAGAAACATGGCGCATTCAAATTATTTACTTATCTGTCAAGAACATATGGCGGATCGGCTCCAGTTCTCTGCTATTCTGCCCGGGGTGCAATCCAGTCCTGGGGAGGGAGGAGGTGGGAGTTTGGTGGTAGGGGAGGGAAGAAGGGTGATTTTTTTTTCTTCTTCATTTTATGACAGACTCAGCCCCCCTTATCTGTAGCTGTAAATTAGGATGATACCTCATTGAACCCAAGTTTTACATCAGCCCCCTGAAGCCTCTCAATTCAGCTCTGAACCGACGCTGTTATAATTACTTTCAGAGCTGGAGCCACGCAGTCGGTCATATATTTAAGGAAAAAAAAAAAAGAAAAAAGAAAAAAGAAAACATTTTTTCATATCAAATCAAATCTTTTGTTTCAGCTTTCAGATTTGTTCGCCACACCTGTAATTATACAACTTAGTCACGGAAATTGACTGCGGTTACAAACTGCCTGGAATAAATACCGGTGCAAAAAAAAAAAAAAAAAAAAAACGGCATCTGAGAGGAATATAATGGGGAGGGAAATTATTATTTTAAATTATAGCGGTGGGGGAGGAGGGGGGGGGGGAAGCGTTTAACCTCCCTCCCCCCCCCCAAACCCCACCGCCTCCTCCTCTTCGACGTTTTTTTATTGCCGCACAACAGAGAGAATTCAATCCGCCTTATCTCTCCAGGACTCCTTTTCAGCGTCAGATCAGAGAGGGGAGAAAAAGGAGAGGATAATTGTTCTTTATTTTATTTCATTTAACGCGACAGCCGCCGCTTTCAGGTCATTTATATGCTTCATTTAGCGATAAAAGTCAAAGAGGAGGAGGAGGGATAGAGCCCGCGTTGACTTCTTTCATTATATACAAGTTTTTATTTCCTCTCACATACCTAATACTGACAACAGGAAAATATATATTTTTTAAAAGTCAGATGGTATAAAATAGTGAAGAGGGGGGCAGTGTGTGTGTGTTTCTAGTATTGTGCTTTAATTTAAGCTGTGAAATAATGATCAATGATCCCTATCAAAAAAAAAAAAAGTTTTGTCAACAAAGACGTCGGCTCGCGCCAGATTATTCCTAATATATAAAAGTAGGGACTGGGGGGTATTCTCATTTCAGCATATTAAATATTGTCTCTAAGAGACCCCCCCCCCCCCCCCCCTCAAACACTCACTCCCCCCTCCAAAAAAAAAAAAAATCATCACTGGCTAAATCCTGCTCTATCTAAAATTGAATCTGGGATACCATTTTGACGGGAGGAAAAGTAGAACCGTACAGTTCCTGTTGTTTGAAGACACGGAGAAGAGGGAGGCTGGGGGGGGGGAGCTTGAATTTTTGGGGGTCCCTGAATTCTCATTTGAAAGAAATGATGCTGATAAAGAAATAAAATAAAACAGATTGAGGGGCAGAAAGCAGAGGGAAGGAAGGAGGCTGCGGTTGTTTAAAGCCCCGCATCGGTCGGAAATGTGATTTAGACAAAGTCTTTATTTCCCCCCGGACTGATGGAAGAAGACAAATCATCTGTTTTCATTTCTTTTTTTCGTTTTCCTTTTTTTTTTTTTTTTTTTTTTTTTTTTTTTTGCTATTTGTCGGACGATTGCGCACGTGCACGCGGGGGTCTACGGAGATCATCAGATCACCGGGCGCGCGGGAGGCATCGGTGTTGATGTGATGCTTCATTTTGGAGACATGAAGCTGTAGGATCCGCAGGCTTCACACTGCGCTACACGTTCCTGCTCCCATCACTTCAGAGCTGCAGCGAGCCACAGTCACCTGACTTTTAATTGTTTGTTTCTTTATTGATTGATTTAGTGCATTTTTCCAAATATTCTCAGTGGGAATAAATCCAGTGTTTGACCAACATTGCTGACTAATATTCAGAAAGTAACCAGAAAACAAAAATATCCTCATGTTGAACTGGAAATGTGTCCAGATGAAAAATGCACCGATGCACGAGATCGGAATCGGGCCAGTTTTCCTTGGATTCACTCTGATTGGTGATTGGCCTAAAAATACCCCTCCCATTTGATGAATGCTTTTTGTTCATCAAATGCATCAAAACTACTAGCATGTAGCTCCCTGCTAGCGACATATGTCTGGTTGCATATTTCCAGTTGATTTCATACCACCATTTATCAAATCAGAATATATTTTTCCTGACAAGAAAAAAAATCAGGTCAAGTTGGTGAAAATTGGAAATAGTCAGCTGAAACAGAAATATATATATATTTTCTTGATGCTTCTGTTCAATCTTTTCATCTTTTGACCCATTTCAAGTACATGTGGGTTATTAAATTTTCTATGTCACCAAAAAAGAGAGCCACAAAGGCTTAAAAAATATCTGCAAGATGAATGTTTTTTTCTCCCCCATAAGAAATATGTTTAATTTAACATTTATTTTCCTTTCCTGTCTTTGCAAACCCTTTGGGTTTATTTTTAGGCCTTCAGAGTGATGACTCCCAGACAACAATCAAAGTTTTAAATCACATTTTTATATTTGACACCATTTGTTCTTAATTTATGTCATGCATCATTAAGCAACATTGATTTACTTCATGTCCTTTCTTTAAGATTTGATGACTTCATTGACAGAATGTTAGTTTTAGCCATTGATCGTACTCTTGTCAGCCTTCTAAATAATATAATTGATTGGTTATTTTTGCAGCTGGGTGTACATTGAGGTGTTTTTACTATTTTCTCAAGCTTTTTTTCTCATTTGACAAACTTCACACACTGAAAAATGCTTGAGGGTTTGGGAAAAACAGCTCATGAATTCTCAGAATTGTTTAACAGAACCTCCTTACTTTACAACATGATCAGTATTTTATTACTAGTGTGTAGTGACTTGACGGGAGAGCTAGAGATATTGAAAAAACAAATAGTACAATGAAATTGCAGGGGTTCTTTTTTATTTTAGATCCACAGATATACACACAAATACAAATATAAAATGCTGTGTTTATGAGAGACATGTTCAATTTTGATTCCCCAACAAAAATCTCTCTCAAGTAGAATCCTTCAGGGTTAGTTTATCCATCATTTCACAATAAAGTTCTCTTTTTCCTAACTAGACTTGACATTTTGTGTTTACATGTCAGGCAAATTCTGGGTTCTGCACTCGTCACATGTGACATTAACAGAGTCTGATTGGTAATCACCAGACGACTTTTGCTGCATCAGCTCACATGACTTTCCTTCTTTAATCAGGTCTTGGTTCCTTAACCAAACAATCCCTTCCAATTATCTCCACCAAAATACACGTGTGGCAAAAAAATCCACGGCCCGTATATCACACCGCACACAAACTCCTGGCGGAGTGAAGGCTGCAGTTGCTGCCGTGTGCTGAACTCAGAGATGAATGTAATCACATTTTTGCAAAGAGGAGCCTCGTGTTGGGCAACAGAACCGGTTTGAGTTCGACCTGACAGTGGCCAGCGGTTGCAGGGGATTTGGAAAGTTTAGGTAGAGTTAGAATCATAAAAGATCTTTAAAAAAATACACAAATTAAATTTGAGGGGGTCGGTGAAGCTCTTTAGCTACAAATGTTTAGAGTTTGGTCATCTTTTCTGATGTTTCCAACATGCCTTTGTCTTTATTTTGCTTTGGGAAACTTTTTGAAAACACTACTGCTTCAGGATGGGGACAAGTTCGGTCAACTCCAATCACCATTCAAACCGTTTTAATAGGGATGCACTGATATGAAAATTTGGTGCTGATAACTGATATTTACTGATATTGCATGTATTTTACCACCATTTTGAGAACTTGGAAAAAAAAAACATACACACCGCTGACCACTCTACTGCTTTTCTGCTTCAATTAAGCTAGCCATGTTCCTGTGCTGCATTACCTTACTTTTCACTTTCATTGTCATATGACCAAACAGAAACCACTTGACCACCTTTCCCTCACCCTCCAGAAACAAACACCAACAAGAAATTTTCCTGACAAAAAAATAAAGTTGGTGAAAATTGACTTAGATTTCGCAATTTTCTTCAATTGTAAGTTTTTGACAACCAAAAAATAATGGAACAGAGTTGATATTACCCCAAATGTATATATTGGACCGATACCGATATGTTTAAAGAATGACTATCAACCGACACCAATCTTAATGCCGTTAGAGCATCCCTCTGGTATTTTGACATCAACAGACTTCTCTAGGTCGCCATGTTTTCATCATTCTACATTCTAATTAAATTTTCATGCTTAGACAGAAATTATTGTCATCTTTTTGGTGTCATTTTCAGCAAGTTTTCACTCCCGAGATCATGGAGTTCTGCTTTTTAACCCTCAGTATGTCTAGAAATCTTTCTATGTCTCTACTCCTAATGTACAGAACAGTCCAGGCCATCTGTAGAGGTAAGTAAAGAAATACCTCAAATACCATTCTGTGAGCACAGTTCTGGAAAGGGAGGATGCCGATACACACACACACACACTTACTAATACTGCTACCTGGCTGATGCGGCGCCTCCAGCAGCCCAGGTTGAGGGCAGTCCGAGCCGATGGAATCCCTCGGTAAATGGGACGTTAATCAGGAACGTCTTGTGCCTGAGCGTGTCTTCCTGGGCCAAATGAGATTAGAGGGAGTGGGATACTGCAAAAAAATGACGTGAGTGGGGTTCCAGGAGGTGAAAGGTAAAGGCACTTATCAGACGGGTTCCCTCCGGGGTCCTCCGACGGCTGACTCAATCAAAACCCTGCATGCACTTCTCACTGGATTAGACTAATCAGAAAGGAGCAGGGGATGTATGGACCACTTATCTGAAGGGGGGAAAAAAAGCCAAACACAACATCAGGCTCTCTATTGCTTTGAACAGACCCTACAGAAATGTTTGTTAATTTGATTTATTACAGGATTCTTGTCGACGTGGCAATCTTCCATGGGATCATTAAGGAAAAGGGGCTCTTCCACTCACTGAAGGCATGAACTGTTTACAAGCTGCAAAGATAGAGGATCCTTTGATGTTCCAAACATAACCCCCCCCAACCACACCCCCCTTCACTCATTGTCTTTAATATTTATATATTTAAAAGCATTATTTTTTTATAATTTATTTCCACCATTTGTTGTTTCTTGCGCCACAACAGATCAGGCCGATGGAAGGTAGTCAGAATAACAAAGAGCCTGAAAGGTAAATGAATATTTATTACAGAGGTGGGGGGCGGGGGGCTTCAGAGCCTGACGGCCGTTAGCATTCAAGGCAATACCAGAAAGATAGCAGCGATTTTCACACTTATGATTACCTTCAAAATTAATCTCTGTTTCTAGGAGGGATACTTGATGGCTGACTTGTGTTTATCTCTTATTCTCAAGAGAAAACAAAATAAATTTGACCTTGAAGTTTCAGATGCCTAATTAACAAAATAGCCAAAATAGGTTGCAAAAATATAAAATGGTGCAAAAACAAAAACAAAAAGGCTGCAAAACCTTACTTCAGTCAAAATGAAGGCCACTAGAGCCAAAAGATCCTTAAAAATACAATTAACTCAAATGTGTCCAATCAGAAGTTTTCAAAGCCATGACATCATATGGGCTTTCCATCAGTGTTGGAAGAGATAGCCACATTTCTGTATGTACACTTTGCACAAAGAACCTTAATACTAAAAGAAACTACATAATTGTCAAAAAACTGTTTTTTTTTTAAGTTGAAGAATTTTCTCAGAAATTTCACCTCAGTTAGATAAAAGTAATTCTCAAAGCAGCTCAGACCTGAAGAGAGCAGCTAAGTGACAAAATGTTAGGTAGGGAGGAGGACCTTTAGTGAGCCTAAGAGTGTTGAAAGCAGAGAGACATACAGAAAGGAGAGATTTAGTCTGAAAACTGGACAGAACAGATCCAACAGCAGGTTGTCCTGTTTGTCGTTTACATCACCATTTTGTGTTTTCCATTTCTCTCAAGATCAAACAAGTTTATACAAACAGGCAATCGCAGTAAAATGCGACATCATCAAACAGATGACGCAGTAAAATGACGAACATGGTGAGAAATTGTCACAAATCAAGAATAATGTAAATAATGTGTGATTAAACTTGTTGATGTTATCAAACAAGTTAATAAATTTGGCACAGTTTCTTAGTCAGGTCTATGAGTGGTTCATGTCTACCAACTGATCACTGGGGGGTTTTGTGTCTTATTATGTTTCACATGTCAACCAATATCTTGATCTTATTGGTTGATTTCAGAAACATTCAGGAAGTAAAAGTTACCAGCCATACTGTATTTTTAAGACATTGTAATTTGTGTGATATGAGTTTCCTTTTTTTATTTTGGTGAAATTTGGTCCTCACTCCTTACCAGTTGGTGGCGATAAAACAGTCATAGTCTCCATAAGACAAGCAGCAGGGCCAACCACATCTACTCACTAATATTGGAATTTCTGTCAACTCTTAGAGTTCTTGGTATATGTTCAGGCCAAGATAAGAGCTCACTGAGAAGACTCTGAAAATGCTTGTACATACAAGCATATTTAAATCTTTGACATTTTTTTTCTATCATTATAATGGAATTGCTGAAATATGTGGTAATGTTGGTAATTCTAACTGACCTAACACAATTAGTCAGAAACAAGAGAAGTTTAATCTGATTTAAAAATGGTGTGTGTCTTTTGTGTTTGGTGTATATAAACTTCGGGTTTCAACTCCATCCAGCACTTTTGAAGTCATGGCTCTCAAAGAGCTTTTACACCCTACCATGATCCAATGATAATTGGTTGATGAAATCTGTTTGGTAGCAATTACACATGATGTTCTCAAAGTCGATGTACTAGCAGCAAGAGTGCCTAGGGAGGTACGGGTTCATCCTGTAACTGGTGGGTTACTGGTTTGAACCTCTACTCTGTCCATCACAGTCACATTGTCGTAGTATTGGGCAAAGACACTTCACTCACCTTGCCTGGTGGTGACGGTCAGAGGACCTGGTTGAATTGTAGCCTTACTACAATGTGGATGAATGTGTGTATGAGTGCATGAATGACTGATTGTACTGAAAACACTTGGAGAATTCAGACTAAACAAAGCATTTAACATCCTGGTAAAAACTCACTATGAGATCATGAGCATTAGAATGTGGATCATTGACCAATGGAAGAACGGGTCTGGGCTGATTGTTTTCTTTTGCATAACATAGATGACTGGGTGTGTTTCTCACTTACGTGGGGAACACATGGTACCAAGCTGCTCCATGAGAAGCAAGCAAACCGGCGAAGGCAGTGTGAGGCTTAAGAGAAATGTTCTTCTAGGAAACATTTTGTTCTTCCATCATTCTGGAAGTTACTTTTTATGCATAGCACACTTCCAGGTACTGTTGCATGTACACCCTTTCTTGGAAACTGGTAACTGATAGCTGTGGCCTCTGTCAGTAGGAGAATGTAGCAAGCAACAAAATTTGAGGTTTTGATTTTATCTGTCCAGTGAAGCATCCATTGGGAGTGTTTGACAAATACATTTGATCTGTGGAGTTCCTAAGTCATGACCTTCAGGACTTGGATCTGCTTCTAAAATGTTAGCACTAGATACTGCAGCACATTTTCAGAGGTCTAGTGGACTCTACACCAACACGAGTAAGGGTTGCTTGGTCAACAAAATAAGGGACTAACACACTAGTGCGTGGCCATAATGTTGTGTAAGTTACATTCTTGACCAACTGTTGCACAGTTTTGAGTTTTGTACTAGTTCTTAAGGCTGCTGCTGTACCAGGTCTGCAGTTATCGGTAGCAAAGCTGCTCTTTCTGTGGTTTCTTTGATCCTGAAACTGTAGGTGTTGCTGTAGGGCAACTCAAACTACTACAACGGAGAAACGCCAACAGATGCAAACTGTATTCTGTATCCTAAGCCAGCACTGACATTTCATTTTTTAAATATATATGTATCATTTTACTAAGAGCGAACTAGTCTCAACATTCTTTCGTTTGGCTCCTCTCCTTTTTCAAACACTCTACTTCAGTTTTTTGCGTCTGGGTTTCCCCCAGAAAAGCTGCTTAGCCTGGCGGTTGGAGCGTGGGGGCAGGAGCAGGGGGGGGGGGGGGGGGGGGGTCGATCCATACAGAGTCCGACAATTCTGTTGGGGGGGGAGTTTCCCAAGGGGAAATTAGTTATTAATTTACAAGTTACTCCATCCAGGGTATTAAATATTAATAATACAAATATAATCATAAGCAATCAAATGTAATAAAATGTACATGTATACCTAAGAGTGATGTAGGTAATTCAAATATGACTAAATATAAATAAATGAATCAAATAAATCAATAATGTCATTTTAAAACTGGTGTAGAACTTTGATGCCAGGTTTATTCACATCGCATGTGTTAATGCTCAAACCTGGGAAAATCAGTGTAAACATCCATCCATCCATTTTCCTACACCCTTGTCCCTTAATGGGGTTGGGAGGTGCTGGTGCCTATCTCCAGCTGGCGTTCCGGGCGAAAGGCGGGGTACGCCCTGGACAGGTCGCCAGTCTGTCGCAGGGCAACACAGAGACACACAGGACAAACAACCATGCACACACACACTCACACCTAGGACAATTTAGACAGACCAATTAACCTGACAGTCATGTTTTTGGACTGTGGGAGGAAACCGGAGTACCCGGAGAAAACCCACCATGCAAACTCCATGCAGAAAGGCCGGGGCCGGGAATCGAACCCAGAACCTTCTTGCTGCAAGGCAACAGCTCTACCAACTGTGCCACTGTGCAGCTCTCAGTGTAAACAGTCAATAGTTTACATCCACCTGTGTGCCACTACTCTGGAGCACTTAAGATTTCTTTTGTTATTAGACACAAAGAAACCTGACAGGTCAGGTGTGTCTGCACAGACTTAAAGCATGTTCATGACAGGTGTTATGTCAGTCTTATTCACCCTCCTTCAAATAAAGTGTTACCGTATTTATTGTTTGTCACATTTCCATCCAATTGTCATTTCAATTTTGAAAATTTAAAATGTTCCAAAAAAGAAAATGGCGTGTTTCCATCTATTCTTCGGGAGCGAAGCCTGTCTTCATCAGATGTTAAAATGCAGCATGAACTGCACCAGTCATAAAAACAAATAGAGACTCCTCTCTGTGCTGGAGGTTTGGACCAGGATTCTCTATGTCAGAACTTATTCAACAAATGTGATTCTGTCTCTGTTTTAGCTCATTATCTTTTTTTACACCTCAAGCATGTGTAAAAACTTCTTTTTGTGTGAAAAATTTAAGTGTAAGTTACTTAAAGCTTTGCAGTTTCCATCAACATTACATTGATACTGTTAGAGCATCTTTTTTCAGATGAAAACAGATGCTTTCATTTGTTTTGTTCAACTGTAAACAGATGAAAACACGGCCAGTAACAGTTACAGAAAGAAAGTCACATAACTCTGGTGATTCTGTGTTGTGTAACATTATGATCTGTTCCTCTCTCTATTCAGATCATCTGACTCTGATAACTTCACTTGAGCTTAGCAGAAAGCAGCTGAAACACTAGTCATTAAATTTTACAATGTTCAAAACCAAGCAATTCTGTTCATGTCCAGTTTACTGAAAGAACACAAAAATATGTGACAAACCCAAATATCAACAAGTCATATCAAAAAACAGAGGAAGCTACTAGTAACCCCCAGAGCATCAAATGTGACATTAAATAGACTTTCATAAAATTATTGGGCAGATCAACAAGTCCCTAAGAGCTCCTTACCAAAATGTTTGTTTATAGCTTTCATAATCACAGTGGCCATTTTATCTGCCTATGGAGCCAGTGTTTTTCATCAATAAGGATGACAATATTACGAATAATATAAAGATAAATTAATATGCTAGAAATAAATCAAAAATGTTTCTCACAGTATTTGCAGGATGTGCAGTTTAACACACACACACACACACACACACCTCAGTCTACTGTACAGATTTACCTTGCTCCTGAATGAGCAGTGCCCCCTTCACTGTTAATTTTCTTCATCGCAAAAGGAAACGATACACGGTTATGAACACAAAGCCGAACAGTTGATTATGCCAACTAATTATACCAGCAAACGCAGAAAGCAGCGCAGAGCAGCAGATGAATGAGATATGAACCTTGTAGAGGAGCTCGGTTCAACACATTGTTGAATAAAGGTGCGACTCAGGTGCCTCTGTGCGTGGCGTACAAGTTGAATGGCTGAATTAGCTTTGTTTCTGCTTCTTATAGGAAAAAAATGTAAAAGAAAAAGTGTAAGAATGCAACATATCCCACACTATCTTGCTTTACCATTGTGTAAATACAGTTAGAGAATCTGATTCTCAACGCTTCCTGAAAGTACAGTATACTTTCTGATGTAACGAAAGTGAAACATTTTCCTTCTCCGAGCTCGGGGCAACAGTAAACAAGTCGCCTCCTTTAAATAAAGCTGAACAAATCGGGGTTGTCAGAATGCGGCGAAAGAGCGCCATGAATCCTGAAACAGATAAGTGAGGAACACGCGGAGTACGGCGGCGGTTAAACTCGGGATTAAAACCAGTGTAACAAAAATCCGAATGAAAGCCGTGAACGAGTGAACATAAACGGCAAAGACACCGAGATTCGAATACAGTTTAAAAAAAAAAAAAAAAAAAGAAAAAAAAAAGCTTGTTAGCCGTGAAAGCTGTCCTGCTAATACATCCACTGCTGAGTGGAGCTCCGAGGGTGATGAGGAAAACTGGCTCTGCAGCAGCAACACTGATGCTGGAAGCTGCTGCTTGTGTTTACTAATGAACTGAGTAACGTTTCATTTTGCAGCTTCCTACCTTAAAGTACAAAGATAACACCGTGTTAGAAAAATAATAGTTTTTGGAAGTTGTCTATGCTTTTTGAACTGAATTAGGATTATTTTTGCACCACTGAATCCAAAAATGACATCAGGTCAGGCTTTTATCCTAATTTGATTTAGAGGAATCCGATCTTCTGACTAAACTGATGACATTTTTGTGAGACTATCAGATCATTTAATATTTCTCATTCAAGAAAGGTTGTAGGAGAAAAAAATGCTTTCTAACAGATTATATTAATTAAATTTCACAAACTTGGATTTCTGTAAATTGAATAATAAGCACTGATAAGGGGAAGTACATGTAAACTGAACATTACGTCTTCATTGTGCAAAATTCTCCATCTCTTCTCTGTCCTGATGGAATCTCTCCTCCTGCTCATCATTCCTTGATCCCAGAATCTCAGGAAACTGATCTAGACGTGATGCTCATCAAGGTTTTCCCCTGAAAACCTGCTAAGCCTGGCGGTTGGGTGCTAGGCCAGTCATTCATCCAGCAGTCTGTTGTGTTTTTGAGTTTAAAAATGTTTAAAGTTGACAGGAAATTTGAAAATATCACTTGATGATTATTTGTTATTGGAAGATTGGAAGATTAATATCTAAACACCAACTATTAAGTCTTAAAAAATGCAAACATTTTAAAAAGACTTAAATAAATAAGTAATGTTTAGCCTATAAACAAGTAAAGCCTGGTGGCCCACCAGGCTTATAATACACTGGGGGAAACCCTGATCATGTTGCATCCATAGTTCAGAAAGTTGGCCTGATGGAGCAAAGCCAATGTGATTTTTGGATTTAGTGCTTCAAAATGACCCAAAAACTGTTGAAAAACCCCAGACAATTTTTTTGGCTGTTGACCAGTGTGATAATATGACACACATGATTCCTAAAGTGAGGTAAAATGCAGATGAGTGACTGGAGAAAGCAGCAGGAACACGCCCATGTTGCCTCTGTCGAGGGATACATTTTGAAGCGCAGCAGACAAAGAATCTGCAGTAAATCTTGGATCAAACAACATCCTGAAAAAGTTGGGTCTCAGCTTGAATGGCTGCCGCCAAAGAGGGCTGCTGCTGGGGGAAGGAAGAGAAGATTGTCTCAAATGAAAGACACCCTATTGAAATCCTATTGAGCTATTTTCAGTGCGAAACCCCTCAGAAAAAAGCCAGAGAAAAAGAGTGCACTGGTAAAGGTCAGCGTAAACCCAGATCAGAGAACCTGAAACATGCTACAAAGATAAAGGACCCGGGGAGAAATATCAATTACACCTTGACATTTTCCACAGAGACAAAAGAGGCTTGTACAGCACCCTGCTACAGGCCGGAGCTGGCCACACCGCTGCCTCTTCAGAAGTCCTCAACACTTTCACAGTAGAAATAAACCCTCATTGTTGTTGTTTTTTTTAAAGATTAAGTTACTTTAGTATATTAGGCCAGAATGAGTCACAGCCGATGTTGGGTTTCACTATTTCAAATTCAAACAAATTCCAGTTTTCTTTTTTATTTTGAAGAGGCACACCTTGATGATTTCATGCATGTTTGAGAAATCCTTTAATCTCCCATGGCAACCATTCAGCTGTAAAAATGTCTGGGTGGACCTAGCTCCTCCTTCAAGATGCAGCTCCTCCTCTGAGCTGCAGTTTTTAAGCTTCCACCTCACAGAGCAGCTGTCCCCCCCATCAGTTCCTTTAGACTAGCCACCTGCAATTAGCACCTGGTGAAACTGCACATCAGCTGAGCTCATTATAGGAGCTACTTCTCAGTGCAACACCGGTAAAAACATTGTTAAAGGGTTCATAGAGGAGCCATGTTGTGATCACTTCCTAAAGGTGGAGTTTCAGAAAGAGCATGAGTTTTTAAAGAGACAGAGGCTCAAATTTCAAGGTGTGAAATTACAAAGTCTAATTCTTTTTACGTCATATTTGCTTTCATAGTTACGTGATTGTTCTATAAAAGGATACTATGTGACTGGAAAACACTACTGCCCCTTTTAAGGGTAACATTGTGACCTGAATCATTTCACATCACAAAGCTGCAACTTTTGTTGAATAAATAAATAAATGTCTAACAGATTTTTTCTCTCACCGTTGTGACATTTTGCAAATAGAAATTATTTTTAACTGAACTAAATCAGAAGAAGTTTGGTCTGACTTTTTCAGTGAGGATTAAAGTTGTATGTGTCTTTTGTCAACTGTTTACAGTTTAATAAATGAACACACTAAGTGGCAGCTAAAAACACAGAGTATACTACAGTCTGACAGAGGAAACGCATTCTGCAGGTGTGGGCGTTACCGTTAAAAGGAATGTGGATGAACAGCGACTGCTGGAAAAGCACAGCTCTCGACAGGTCCAGTGTCATCACCTCATGCAATGTTTTCAGAGTGGGGGATCAGCAGAAAACGCACGTGATGTCATCAGTGTTGAACAGGTGTGAATGTTCCCAGAGTCTGCAGGTTGATCTAAACATAGAAAGGTGTTGGACCATTTGGGATGGAAGTCAAAGCCATCGTTTTTCATCAGACCAGCATGTCAACATCTTTCTGCTGATTTAAATCTAATCTGCCACTTACACATAAAGGCGTGCGGAATAAATAAATACCGACTATGATTCAAGGCGTTTTACATTAAGCTTCTTAGACGTTAAATATAGTTTCTTTTTTAACAGAGACAGAGAAAAGATTCATTTTTCAGAGAAAAAAGAGGATTAGATATGTGGTTTTACTCATCGTTTTAACATTGTTCTCAGTGTTTGACTCAGATCTATTTGGTTTCAAAAGGGTTATTGTTCTTGTTGCCCACGTGGCAACTGATCTGAATTTGTTTGAAGATCTGATTTTTTTTCATTGACAGGTTGTTTCAGTACCAGGTTGCTAGTTCTCCATATCATGGAAATAGATACAGAATCAATTTGCTTTATAAATGTTGTCGTCAATTTACAGATAGCTGGTGTGAAAGCTTTGAGAAAAATGTACTAAATTTTGTTTTGTCTTTGGGAACAAACTTCTAGTTGCTAGAAACCTAGCAGGTTTAAATTGGGATTCCAATACTCAGATTCAAAGAACTCTTAAAGGGGCAGTATTATGTGTTTTCCAGGCACATAGTGCCATTCTACAGTATGACCAAGTATGTTACGTTCAGTTGTTATAAAAAGGCTACGTATATCAAATATGACTTGAAAGAAAATTTACTTTGTAATTTAACACTTTGAAATTGGGCCTTTGTCTCTTTAAAACCTCCTGCTCTTTCTGAAACTCCGCCTTCAGGAACCCATTGCAACATGGCTCCTCTATTTACCCTTTGGCAATGTTTTTACCAGCGTTGCACTGAGAAGCTGCTCAGCTGATGCGTAGGTCCACCAGGTGTTTGCTAATTGCAGGTAGCTAGTCTCCAGGAGCTGAGTGGGGGGAGCCGCGGGGCTCTGTGAGGTGGAAGCTCTGAAACTTGGAAATTGCAGCTCCCTGAAGGTGGAGCTAGGTCCATCCAGGAGTTTTGCACAGCTGAATGGTTGCCATGGAGATTAAAGGATTTCTCAAACATACATGAAAGAATTAAGGTAACACTCAAAGCATCTTTGTGATGTAAAACCCAAGAACATTGATTTCACACAACATTACCCCACTAATATTAGCCCTAGATAATTTTTTCATTAATTTCCACATTCTTGTACGATGTGCCAACGATCAGGATTATCTTGAACCAAATTATTGCAGTATTGATTACAAGTCAAAAACATAAATTTTTGATTGGTAAAGGTATTTATATTTAGAAGGATTGACTGTTTGATTGTATCACCAATGATAGTCAGTGGTTTTCTTTTTTTAATTCTTACATTCAATAATTAAGTTTTATTATTTCAGTCTTATTTTGACACAGTTGATCTTAGCTCATATCTTCCATCTCTTCGCATAAACATTTTCTGAATATTTTTAAGGAGCGTATTATTTTTTGGTTTGTATCCTGTTTTTGAAGTCTTATATTTTTCTAAGTCAGCATACTTCAGCCACTCCCCCATGGCTAACCAATGATCTAACTTGGCTAAACAGTTGATTTTGAGCTGCTATTTGTTGAAGTCTCTTCTCCTGACGCGCTGCTGATCTCTTTTATGTTCCCAACGTCTCCAGTATCTCGTCCCAGTGGATCCTGTCAGGACATATCTGGACTTTCCCTCGCCAAGGGCGACAGGTCCTCTAAACAGAGCGGGAACAGGAGGTGTTTTCACATCCCTGGTGTTCCCTGTGATGTCTCAATTGGGATGATAAATAATGTGTCATGTGAAACATCAAGAATCGTACTCGCATGCAATGCAAAAAAACATAAATAATAATAATAATAATGAAGGTGGAACAAGAAGGAAAAATGTTTTCTGTGTGTATTGTGTAACTGAAGGAAATTAATTACTCGAAAGGACTGACATGAGTTTTATGACTGATTGAAGAACCACATCAAAGATAGAAAGATTCCCTCCAGGACAGCGATTTTGTTGTCTGCATTCGGTTTTACTGCCTTCACTTCTCTTTCATTTGACATATTTCATTTGACAGTACTATTATAGGCTACAGGTTTCTTAAGCTCAGATGGTCAGTATTAATTTTGGAGTCTATTGCTTTACTGTCTCTGTGAAAATGTGTTTTAGTTTTGTTCAATATGACAATTTTTCCTGTTTTGTATTAACATTACCAGTAGAAAGCAAGAAAATAAGCGGAAAGTAAACAAAATATAAACTGAAAAGTTTGCACACCAAAAAATATAAGAAAATATATTAAATTAGGATAAAACAGGTCCTCTAGCCAATGATGATCAATCTATGATTTTATATTCATTTATCACCTTATCTGAAAAAAAAAAAAACAATGTACCGCTCACTGTCAGAAGCAACCAATCAAAGCCATGGAGGAGGGTCTTAATGCTGTCCATCATGCTCATGTACTTTGCTGCTAAATGGAATAATGGCAAAGATGCAACTTACAGTTCCTGGAAAACTGTTTATTGGCTGCCATCAGTGGCTATGCTAGCTAACATGAGCATTCACAACAGGCTCTGTTGTGAGAAACTAGTTTTAGTGTAGCAGAAAGAGCAAGGAGGAGGGTGTGTGAAGTGCATACAGAAGCATAATTGACAGCGCTAAGACCCTCCTCCTGGCAGCTCTGATTGATTGTTTCTGACAAAGCTGTGTATTCTGGCATAAAGCAGAGGAACTCGATTTTTTTCACATCTTATCTGTCTCATATTATACTGTCAGGACATAATGACAGTTTTAATATGTAAAATAAAAAACATATCTTTTTTAAAAAGTTACATAATGCAGCTTTAACCCAAAAGTATGAACAGTCAGTGTCGTATTATTACATAACAGACAACTTAGCAAAGGAATCTAGAGTTGTGTCTTTAAGACACTTAAAGATACAACTTTCTGTTTGTGCCAAAGCCACCATTATTCCCCTTTCTCAGGTGTTTTTATATGTTTTAGCAGCAAGAAGTGATAAAAGTCTGAAATTTTTGCACAAGGCTGAAAGTGAACTGAAGGATGACGCATCTTTCAGGTGCTAGCTCCCTGTAGGAATTTTCTTCTCTCTCTTAAAGACATGCCTTTGTTCCACTCTTTATATCTGCTGACTCAGCTCCATTTGTCCCATTCTTCCACTTCTTGTGTTTTTGAGAAACACATCACAAGTTATACGGCCATGGTCAGGTACAAGGACTGAAAAGAAAAGCTGCCAAAAGTTTTTTTATCACGCACAGAAAGTCTGAAGAACTACTGCATGAGACAAAAAGACTACGTCTGACTCTGTGGAAGCAAAGTATAAAGAAACTTTTACACAGTTCTTTATAGCGTTGGAGATGCGGCTACTTTCCATGTGATTTTGCAGTGAAATAATAATTTATTATGTCTATTTGTTCATCTCTAGCATGAATTCTGCTTTGAATTGCTGTCTTATCTTAATAAAGCTTTGTTTTGTAGTGCTGTTTCCTATCAGCCCCATGTGAAGAAAATTAAGAATCATCAGAAGAACCATTACCAAAACTTTCAAAGAGTCCATCCCATAATAAGAGTCCAGGGATTATGGAAACTCTGGTCCACCTAAAAACCCAGGTCTTGGTTTGGTTGACGTGATCTAATAATAATAATAATAATCAATTTAATTTATAATGCACTTTTCATTAATAAAAATCTCAAAGTGCTACATGGTGCATCTAAAAACATAAAATCAGCTATCAAAAACAATAAAAAACAAACAAAAACAAACAACTGTCATTTAAAAGTGGGGTAGGCTTGTCTAAAAAGGAAAGTTTTCAAGCCAGTTTTAAAATCAGACAATAATTGCGGGGCTCTCAAATAGTCAGGGAGAAAGTTCCATAGACGAGGAGCCGCCACCGCAAAGGCTCGATCACCCATAGTCCTTAGTTTTGATCAAGGAAGGTGGAGAAGATTGCAGGCTTGGGATCATAGGGGTCTAGAAGGTGAATGTGAAGTAAGGAGGTCCTTCAGGTAATCCGGTGAGGTTCCATATAGACAGTGATAGGTGATAAGTGCAATTTTATATTGAATCCTATGGGTAACAGGAAGCCAGTGAAGCTCGTGAAGAGTAGGTGTGATGTAGTCGAATTTACGAGCTCTCACTAGGATCCTGGCAGCTCTGTTTTGAATGTACTGAAGTCTCTGAAGGTGTTTTCGGTGTACTCCAATGAACAGCGAGTTACAGTAGTCTCTGGTGGTTTGAATGCTATACCGCATGACATTCTGGGTAAATATAACCAAAACCAACCTGTGTTTAGTATTAGAGGGAGAAATTACCTGTGGTCTTTACCAAATCCTACAACCACTAAAATCTGACGCCACTCCAGCTGTGATAACATTTCATGAAGAAGGACTCTGCGCTCAATGTCTTCTTCAGAAGTTTTCGTGTTGTTTCCTTCATTGGTTCTGAACACAGCGCCATCACAGGCGAGGGGCGGGACAGGTTTATCAAACGATTCGGTTTGTTTGACACAGTGAAGCTTGAAAGTGAACCGTGTCAGAAGAAAACGGAACAAATATTGGAAACTTTCCCCCCCAATAGAACGGAGTCTACTGGCCTAAAACAACCTGTGTTTCCTTTCTGAGCAGGAAGCAAACTGGGAATGTCTTACACTCATCCCAGACTGGCTGAGATAAAGATAATTCCATTACAAAGATAATGGAAGAACTACTGTAAGTTATTATTTGCCTATCCTTTATCATATTAAGTATATGGCATCATGAACTAAAAGACAACAATAACACGTTGTAATGGCTTCTCTGGGTTTTCTGGCAGCGTTGAGTCGTTAGCGTTCTGTGACCTCTGTGTATTTTGCCGTCAGTCTTGGTCAGGACTCAGGATTTTTAATCTCAATTGGATTTTCCTGGTAGAATAAAAGTTAAATAAAACGTCATGCATAAAAAAAAAACAATATTCTATGTTCATCAGGTCCTAAAATTCTCCAGTAGTCGTTGACAGAGGAGGATGGAAATTTGTCATACATCTTTTATGAAATGCTCCACTGTCCATTTTGGTGTAAACGGCGATTCCAATTTGGCTATTCTGTGTGTAAATCCAATTTTCTGCAGTTTGTTTCTTACAGTTCTCTCAAACACAGTTTGAGAGAACTGTTCTGTTTGTTTTCCATTTGTTTTGTTGTGCATTTTCTGTTTTTAAGTCGCTTTTGAGTTCCCTGTCCTGAGGCTTTGATATCTCCCTTGGCCACCTGGACACTTCCTTTTTTACGGCCTCCCTGTTCTGTTTGTACTTGTTTCAGGTTTTAGACGCAACAACTGGGAGCCATCAACACCTTTTGTCGCTTTCTGTGTTTTAAAATTCTTTTCCCCCTGACCTCTCTGGTTGGGCCATTTGTTCTGCCAATTGTCTTGATGCAGCAGCTCTTAATGTTCTGCAGTAATTCCCTTTGTAAATGCATAACTCTCTAAGCACTATTACATTTGTGCGCATGTTTTCAAAAACGCAAAAGAGATAGAAAGTCTATTTTTTTTCCTTAATCTGAAAAAATTGTCTCTAGTCCAGAGAGGTTTTAGAGTTTATACACTAAAACAGAGAATGCAGCTCCAACTTTTAAAAAAGTATGTTAATTGGTTACAAGTAATCAAATTTATGAAGTTCATTAAATCATCAAGATAAACAAATGTACATAAAGTTAGTTTGATAAACTTAATTCAATTACTTGTGACCAATTAACATTTTTTCTTAAGTTGGAGATGAATTCCCTTTCTTTTTAGTTTAAACTGGAGACATTTTTGAATTATTTTGGAGCTTCCTGTACCCATGTGGTGCTGGTAATTACACTAAAATGATCTTTGAAAGAAAAACTTTGTTTAATAGGAGGACTTATTTTTGTAGACATGTGCACCATTTTGTTTAGTTGTTAGGATCTGATTCAAAATCAGTCAAACAAAACAACGAGAAATAAGAAACAAAGACAGACGCTGGTTCCAAGGAACATGCAACCGTTGTCATTCCCACAAGCGAGTCTTTGTGTAGCTGAATGTGTAATCCCTTTGAAATGCAAAAATGCGCTTTATATATGATATGCTTGATTGCATGCAATTACGGCCTTTAATTTTGAAACAATTTGCTGTTGAGACGTAATGGAGGTGAAGTCTTATGTACTAAAAATGCTTATTTTTTCTCATACGCTGTAATCTCACACACAGGAGCCGGCGGGACGAAAACGAAAGCTTTCATAACTTAAGTGAAAATCACCCAACCTCGCACAAGAGTTAGCTGATGGCCTTGCAGTGGTGTGTCATTAGCATTCATTAAAGTCCTATAAGCGGGAGTAATTACAGGCCCAAGTGCAGGGAGGAATAGCAGTTTACACTGCTAGTAATTTGATTTGCATCTACGCTAATAACTTCCTTTGTGTGTGTTTATGTGCCGTGTCAGAACACAAGTGCCATTTGGCTGCAGGCTGTATGAAGTAAAAAAAAAAGGCTTTTTAGCTTGAGTTGCTGCTGCTTTCAAAGCTTCCCATCTTCTAAGGCGCTCCGATTAGCGTGATCAGAGAGAACAAGTGATGCTACATTTCAAAATGTGGGACAGCAAAGGAACAAAAAAAATAAAAAAGGAGCCATTCCTATTACTTGTGTTTTTTCTTAAAGTGTGGCTCAAAATGCAAGATGTACAACAAGCTAAAAGCTAAAATATTTTCTCTCATCCAACATGTCTCCCTGTGTCCCATTAACCCGTTAAGTGAAAAGCTGCTGTTCTCACAGGTTGCAGTGCTTGTGTCCTGTAAGTGCAGCGGTCTGGCCTGAGGGGACTAATACCTGTGAAAGGAGCAATGCTCCCTCTTCTGATGGCTGCCTGTGAATAGAGGAGTGTTTCCCCGAAGCTGATGAGGTCACAGGGTTAAGACTATGCCTTTGTCGTGGCACAATGACATCCTATTTACCTGGCGGGGTCCGGCTTTCTTCTCCATGCAACTGTGACCTCGGTGTGAAATTCAGGCCTTTGTCTTCCTGACAAATGGAGGCTAACGTTTGGATTCACTCGGTTACACCTCAGTGGTCCCTGGTTTCGGGGCCCACGGGCTCCTGATGCTGTCACAATGTTGCAGCCTCTGGAAGATGCTTGAGTGACAGCTTTGCTCTCTAACCTCGATTTTTGAGCCAGAAACCGAAGCATATCTAACTCGCTTTTTATCTTAAAACATGTTTACCCTCTTGTCAAATAAATACATTTGCCACTTAACCCTACAGCTTTTTTTATTTTTTTGTTTCCTCTTAAATTTTACTGCGGTTGTGTAGCATCGCTAACAGTACGATGGAGTCATGCTGGAACAGCAACATGTTTCAAATCTCAAAAAAGTTGTGTGGCAATGGAAAGAGATCTGAAAATATTGCACATACATTGGTCAGAACCCAAAGTAAAGACCAAAACATTCCTAAAGTTTTATTTGCTAAGTGAAAAACATAATTATTGTAGTAAAAACGGAAGCTAAAAAGATAAAATCCTAAAATGTAAATTCCAAAAAACTTGATTAGTTTGACTAAGACAGTGAATTCAATTAATATTTAAATTAATTTGTTTTATATAGGCAGATATAAATATCTGCACAGTGGCGCAGTTGGTAGAGCTGTTGCCTTGCAGCAAGAAGGTTCTGGGTTCGATTCCCGGCCCCGGCCTTTCTGCATGGAGTTTGCATGTTCTCCCTGTGCATGCATAGGTTTTCTCCAGGTACTCCGGTTTCCTCCCACAGTCCAAAAACATGACTGTTAGGTTAATTGGTCTCTCCAAATTGTCCCTAGGTGTGAGTGTGCATGGTTGTTTGTCCTGTGTGTCTCTGTGTTGCCCTGTGACAGACTGGCAACCTGTCCAGAGCAAACCCCACCTCTCGCCCGGAATGTTAGCTGGAGAGGCACCAGCAACCCTCCCGACCCCACCAAAGGACAAGGGTGTCAAGAAAATGGATGGATAGGCAGATAGACTTGAGCTATAAAAAGTATCAGTAGCAGTAGGGATCCACAAAATTATCTGCATGTATTGGACAAAATTATGTGTAAAATTTTATGTCAGACCTTAGCCATTCTGTCAGAATCATTCACCAATATAAAAGGCAAACCTGCAGCACAGCAGAACGTCATGAAATGAAAATGTCCGTAGTATGGAAGTTTTTACAGTGTCAGAAACTGACAGCAGAACTGCTATTAGCAATGACTGCTGAGCATCAGTGATGCGAGAAGGAGTGGCAGCAAAGTCCTACAACACTTTGAACCTAATTAACCATCTCAAGAACCACTGTTATGAACACTATGATGAGTTCATGGTGGCCAAAAGGAAAGTTGAGAGAGCGATTAATCGTGGAGAAAAAAAATCTCATCAGTAGTTCATTCTACAAGCTGTGGATAAAAATCAGTATTGGTATTGGCTATTGGCCAGATCAGTTTAAATATCATCTGGCCAATAACCAGATGATATTAGACTAGTAAATAATGATGTATCGTGCATCCCTATTTAGTAGTCTTTATTGGCAGAATTTATTGCAATTTTTTTACTCTGGTGGAAAAAGACAAAGAAGACAACAGGAAGTAGTTGGGGGATGAGTGCATGTTTTTTTTATAATTACTTATCACCTCAACACACTAATTCACGTGTGATTTTAATTGTGTTTCTCAGTTAATGGAAACACTGCAATTACAAAATTGCTTTTCTCTCAACATTAATGGAGTATAAACTATTTCATTGCCTTGCCCAGATGGTCTTGCTTTATGTATATTAAACTTTTTTTAAAATAAGCAAATAATAATGAATATTTCAGCATTTGTACACTCCAGCAACCTCTTCGCGAAGAAGTTTTGTAACACTGCATGTTTGACAGACTTAATTAGACACAAATTATTAAAAGAGCAAAAAAGTGATCTACTTCAGAGGAACCACTCATACATCTAAGTCAAATGTTTTTCTTTTAAGTGAGACTACAGTTAAACTCACTATTGTTCACACCCTGGCACATTTTGAATAAAAGTTATTTTCAGTCAACAAAGTAGTTGTTTTTGTTTTAAAAAGTAATGACAGAACTGCAACATCCTTTTGTTGTGTCTCAGATGACAACAAAAGTATGTAAACAGTTTTTCTTTTTTTATGTACAAATTAATTACTGCCATAAATAGTAAATGACCTGCACTTGTACAGTAATTTAAGTCAGAGGACTCCAACGTGCTTTACGCTATAATCAGTCATTCATTCATTCACTCAGTGATGACCATAAGCTACTTTGTAGCCACATCTGACCTGGGGCAGTCTGACGGAAGTGAAGCTGCCACTCAGTCAGCACCACTGTGCCCTCTGACCCCGGCTAACAGGCAAAGCACTGCGGTGATTTAGGCAGGGACACAACGACAAACTCAGATGCGATATGAAGAAGTCTGTTTTCAGAACAACCTGTGAGGTATTCACTCATTAAACCATAAACTCCTACAAACCAGGCAGAAACCTAGAGGACATCAAACGTTTTCAGTTGTTGCTCAAATATGTTGCCGTTCATTAACATTAAATATTAGAGTGGCTTGTTTGCATCCTGTTTAAAAACACATTTTATGCTGTGGTTAATTGTCTTTTGTTTATCTTAGTTTTTGTATCATACTTTGGGGAAATCTGTTGGAATCAACATCATAATCATCAACTGCCACATACTCTGTCTTGTCACTCTGCACGTCTTAACGACACTGTATTGTTGGGGTGTACGGCCAATCACTTTATAAAACAGTAAACCAGTTCACTCTCACTATGGGAGGTAAAGACTTTTCTTTGGAAAACATCAAAGCCACAATCTGTTCTCATCCAACATTTTGTTGAAATGGAGGGAGATATGAGCAAGTTCAAATCCACAACTTATCTAGTCTCCAACCCTGGACGGTCATGTGAGGAAATCAGTTATTAGAGCCACCTGATAGCCGGACCCCCAGGGCTGTTCCTCCTCCGTTTACCAGCTCTCCTAATCCACCGCTAATGGTTAGCAATGGGGTCCAAAAGGGAGATTCGGGTGTTGGTGTGTGGAAATCCCTGCTGGAGCGGGAGTGTCGCGCTTCAGGAAGTGCTCAGCGAAGCGCGCGGCAGAGAGAGCGACGGGAGGCTATGCCACGTGCGCCGCAACGCTCAAGGTGACCCGGCAAGACAAATTTAGCAGCCGCGCACCCGCGTGCACGTTCAGCCACAATGAACACACAACTCCGATTGTGATCACTGGGAGGAGTGGAGGGGGGGGGGGGCTGGGAAGATGGGATCTTCCCTTTGGAAAATCTCCCAAATCTGTTACGTCGTTGAGGTTAATTTGCTGGGTGCCCTCAGTTGTTGCAGTTGTTATGAGTTCTGTTGTACTCTGGAATAAGGATATCTGACAGAGGAACTTTTGGTTGGAGTTGACAATGAGACAGCGGCAGAAGGCAGATACCAACAGAAGAAACAAAAGAGCTGAGAGAAGTGTTCGGCAACAGTAAATTGCTGCAGGCATTGAGAGCGACGGCGGAGAAGTGGTGGAAGAGATGCGATACAGCACGATTGTACATAAATTGCTAATTAAATGTTTCAGGGTTGCAGCCGTGTAATTTCCTTCATCAGCTGATAAGAGACTTAAAGGTTTGTTCTCCCAGATTTCCTCCAAGTGCTTTGGCCTCGGCTTTGTTAGCCTTTGATTGATGACTTCATGTCATTATTTCCCAGGTCCAACTTTTTCATGTGGAATTATTGCCACACTCAGGCACAATAGGTTCAGGGAACCGTGTGGTATGGCCTCATTGTTGGGGCCCCGGGGCCTGGGTCATGCTTAGACGTGATCTGTTAGCGAGGGTGTAAGTGTACGGGGTTGGAACTTTGACCTTGTTCATGTCTGAGCGGGTTGCTAGTGTCAGCCCGGAACAATGGAGGGGTGACACCGTAGACCGATATGTTGTGGTCGAAGCTTTTGCCCCACGGCGAAGGTCCAACCTCTGGCCAGCAGTGCTACTAGCATAATAAACTGTTAGCTAAAAGCTGCTTTCACTCCCATTTTCATTCAGCAATTCATTTTAGAAAGAGATTATTTGTCTTAAGTTAACTGAATGATAAAGATAACCTCTGACTTTTAAACAACTTCATCATTACAACGGCATCATGAAGACCAACAATTTCAACATTGAAAAATGTATTTATATTTTGATTTTATGATATTGTACAGTGATTGTAGGCTGTATCAGAATGTTTAATGTATGTTTTATAACATTACATTGTTTTATTATGCTCAGGGAGAACAGATAGAAACTAGCTTGAGCTAAATCTGGTACAAAATATTTTATTAATGTTTTGTTGTTTTTTTTTGCTCATTGTTCCTGCTTTGGGTAAACTAATACTAATTAAGCAAATCTTGATGTATTTTATTGGGATTTTTTGGGGGTAGAATAAACCTGAAGTAGTATCTGATTCTGAAGTGAAAAGAACATGTTAAATGTTAAAGCTTTATACCAGTAAAAATGTGAAAGTGTGGCGTACATTTGGAGTCAGTCCACTTTAAATCTCTTCATGTCAAAATAAAATTCAAAGCAACTAGAAGTCACTAAATTAAAAAAACTGGAAACAGCTGTGTGTAACATGCTTCAAAATCATTGTTCTGAAATGCTTTCCATCATTTCTGACTGAAGTTAAACTATTTTGCAAAAAACAATTCGCAAAAATCCTTGTCATGGAGGTTGATTCTACAAAGCATTGACTATATGCAAATGAATACTTCACTTTACAATTAACCATTTCTTTATTTTGGCTGATTGCATAAAAAAATCACTTTAATACACTGAGGTTTGTGGTCTTCATTGGAATAAAATGTGAAAAGGTTTGAGAGGTATGAATATTTTTCAAAGCAATTTTTCTGCGATGACCTCAGTTGTCTCGACAACACCTTGGCTCTTGTCATTTGGGAGGATAATAATACGCCTGTTTTAGACCCAAAAGAGGGAAGAGGGAGAAAAATGGTGCTAATCTCAATGAAGAGAGTGGTAAAAAGGAAGATTGTTATTAATATCAAATCAGAGGCAGTGTAGCGCGAAATGCTCAATCTAAACCGTAGGGATGTCGGTTGAGGAAGCACTAAATGTGGACTGACCTCCTTAACCCAGCCACCAGGATCCTGTTTGCTGTAATGAATAATAGAGGATTGGTTGGGTCAAGCGCAGCACCAGTTGGGTGCCCTCTCCTCCCACCTGAGGTGTCCATATCCTGATCACCGCTGAACGACACAATACGCAAGGCGTCCCAGAGGCCTCAATCAATTATTGATGCCTGATGAGAGTGGGGGGCCAAGACAATCTCCCAACTTCTGACTTGTTGGCGATATCAAAGTGAGATTGAATGGTGTCGGTGTGCGTGGCGGACCCTCCAGGTTAATTGTGGTTAAGCGTCGCTTGTGCGCTCGCGGCCCAATTGCCGCCGAGCGCAGCTGAGATGAGGCCGACCTCCGAAATGGGAGCGTTTTGAAATTGCCTCTGCATGCGGCTTTTGTCCCATTAGATAGTAAATTTATTAAAACTCAATATGAGCAAAAGCGCGAGATCTCACTTCAAAAATATCTTCCTTCTGTTTGCACCGACATTCCAGACAAATCCCTCCGCCGGTGTCGACCGCCTGGTTTAGATGCTGAACAAACATCTTTGGATGAATAAAACTAAACAAACAAACAAACAAAAAAAACTTGTGCAGTCTCACGTTTCTGCCCGAACGCGGGTAGTGTCCTAAACAGAGATTATCTGGCCAGCTGATCGTGATTGTCTTCCTCTCTTTGCGCTCCCAGGTGGCAGAGCGAGGTCCGCATGTTTGCACAGGCACAGCGGCGGTCCCTCGGGGGCCAAAGGGAGGGGGGTGGGGATCTTACTTGCTTGCAACTATGCTCTCTGATGCTTCTGATGAGCACATCTGTCCATGCATCTGTTTGCGCGTGTATCTATCTACGTGTAGATGCATTCAAACCGTGGACACGTGGTTCAGGTGGTTGATACCTGAACCCAGACAGAGATAGAAGCAGGTTTGGGTGGAGATGCTAATCTGCTTCCCAGGAACACACTTTCACCTCAGGTGATCTAGCGCAGGGCATCTCGTTCAGGTACTTCAATAGAGTGTCTTCATGAAGCGTTGAACAATAGACGTGTATTAGTTGCTTTGTGCTGGGAAATGTTGACTGATTTGCCATCACTTGGATCCATGACAGTAGTTTATTGATGCCTCGGGACCAGGCGACAAAATGATGAATAGAGAGGAAGTAATCACAAGTGCTCTTGAGATGCACAGCAGATATGCTTCCCCTCTCCACAGGATCCGCCACAGTCCTGTTTAACAATCAGTTTATTAGTTACCATGTTCTTATTAAAACATAACGTGTCAGGGAAGAGAAGCCTAGATGAATCCCTGGTTTTCCGTTCAGTTCATCACCTTTAAAATCAGCAATTAGGTTCAAGATAAGAACAACAATAAAAGTGCTTTTGGCTATTAATAACAGTATTACAGTAAAATAAGTCAGGCCACCTGTGAGTGAGAGCAATAAAAGATGGTGTTAGTATTATTTTGAAACTGAGACAAAACATTTTTCCAGAGTTCACATTTTAAGCAGTTTTTATATTTTCCAGCAGTGCTGCTAGTGAGATTAGCACAGCTAGCATTACTCTCTGTGTGTGATTTGTCTCAAAGAAAACCCACCAATTTCAAAAAGACTGCTGACGCTCTGAGACAAACTGCACTAACACAAAATCTTAGTTAGTATTTTAGGTCTAGTTCCCAGCATAAATATCTAAGTACACTTGAATTAAGGCAAAACTGACTCACAAGTAACTTTACAGTGAGATAAATACCTTGTTTAATCTTGATGAAAAAGTACTAGATCCCCTGGCAGACTATTTTACTTATTAGAAAATGTCTTATGAGTGAAATAATCTGCCATTAGAACTAGTATTGTTTCATCAAGATTAAGGAATTATTAACTTAAAACAAGTTAGTTTTGTTTTACTTCAAGTGTAGCCTGATATTTGTGCTAGGAACTAAACAAAAATGCTTTAGTTTGTTCAATTTTGTCTTTTTACAGTGCAGACGAAGGTTGATAGCTCAAAAGAAGAAATAACTCCCAAACTTCGCCGCTTCGTTCAGCCTTTCAGTTTTCCTCTCATGGTCTGAATGAGCAGAAATGTCTCAGGATGTTGTAGAAAACAGAGGCAACCAGTAGAACGTAGTTTGGTATTGATCACATATCAAATAAATACAGAATCACCAGTACCCACACCTTTGCTGATTTCAGTTCAAGATATCATCAAACTTATGACCTTTACATGTTTTTGTGCTTTTCCCCTTTGAATTATTTTGTTAAAACCCAAGTACAAAATTTGTGCAAAGTTTATAGATGTCTACAAAATACTTTTAAAGATGATGAATGGAAACAAAAGAAAAAAAAAACTAGTGTGTGTGTATTTTTTCTTAAAAAATGGCAAAAAAAATATAATTTGAGAGCAAAGCAAAACAAAACCTTTTCTGAGGTAGAGTTGAGAAACTACAACACAAAAAAAGAAAATGTCAGGTGTGCTGAGGTGGCGCAGGGGTTAAGCACCACCCACATATGGAGGCCTTAGTCCTTGACATGGCCATTGCTGGTTCAATTCCCAGTCTGGCAACCTTTGCCACATGTCTTCCCCATCTCTCAATACCCACTTTCCTGTTAATTAACTATCAAATAAAGGCCACTAGAGCCTTTATGTCAAGAGGGAATTTGAAACTAAAGTATCAACCTTGCAATACATTGATCCAATGCTAATAAAATGTATGTATTGATATTATCTTTGATTTGATCTGCCGACCGTTTTCCCAAGTGGCCAAGTTCACCTTTTCTCTTGAACAGTGTTGTTTGAGGAGTTAGCGGGACTAACAAACGGCACTTCCACTGATCAGAACCAATTTGGTCAGTTGTTCAATCTTGTATACAAAAGCCTTGTTCGACACTTTTAATCTCGATGTGTTAACAGCCCAAGGTTAAACATTTTGTCAACCGGCTGCGTTCTGTTGCAAAAGACTTAAACAATTAAAGAGAATTAAAGTCTGTTTTCCGCCCAACATAATTACAGAGTACGAGATGAGTCACGGCGGAGCTTTTCAGATTCCACAACGACAAAAGAAGAA
The DNA here is from genome assembly GCA_033032245.1 of Poecilia picta. Lineage (NCBI taxonomy): Eukaryota > Metazoa > Chordata > Actinopteri > Cyprinodontiformes > Poeciliidae > Poecilia > Poecilia picta. The sequence continues at coordinate 4,869,144 of CM065356.1, read as the reverse complement.
AACTTGTTCATCCGATCGCGACTGCCAGAACATCGGCCCGTGGAGACGCTGAAGGGAAACAAACACACTGAGGGGAAAATAAATCTAAACTCAGTTCTTTATGTCTTCACTTCCTTTATTTGCATTCAAAGGATTTCAGAACTGTCTTCTCAACACATGCTCTTCTTGATTTTTGTTTTAAGCATGGAGGCTCTTCTTCCTGTTTCAGGTGCCAAAAATGTCACTTCGCCTTTGATCCAACGCAGCGACAGACCAAACTTTTCTTTCTGTTTCTGCCATTCGCTCCCTCAGGCAGACAGAAGGTCACGAAGGGTTTAGGGGCTCGTTTTCGTTCTTCCTCTTCCTCCAATGCCAGAGCAGCCAGAGGTTCCTCGCCCTCTGGGAGGATTTTAAATATTTTCTAATCAGGAATGAATCAAACTGATAACAAGTCTTTAAGAATCTCTGAACCCCACTCCCTCCCTTTTTATCTCACGCAACTATCGGTTGTCTTTTCTTCATGTTTTACACAGCTCGGTATGCCACACAGCAGAAACCACCGAAGAAAATGCTTGGCTGCAGTGCCCTCTTGTGGTGACTGCCGAGTTCTGGGTTCAAACAGGATCAAGTCCTGTAAGCTCCTCTGAGGAGTGTCCAGGCATGTAGTGGTGCTAAGCTATTAAAAATCAATAAAGCACAAGTGAACGATGGCAGTATACTTAAAGAGCAAAAAAAAAAAAAAAAAAAAAAAAAAAACTTCCTTTGGAGTAATAATAATAGTAATAAGTATAAAAAAGCAGCAGAAGTGCCAAGAAGAAGAAACTGAGGTTTTGAAGAGTCCAAATGCTTGTTTGGGTCTTTTTGTTAACTGCCTGCTCAGAACGAGCCTCACGCCCCGAGCCCCCCGCCCCGCCCTGCTCTGGGGGATGAGAGGACAGAAGATAGGATTATGCGATGACTTGTGTTCGCCCGATGATGAACAAGCCCTCGTTAGCGAGCACTTTAATGTGCGAACAGATAGCGGCGCTCATTAGCTCTAGTAATGACCACTTCACTGTGTGCCGCGGCTCTAATTGCCTGTTTTGTTCTTCAGGAGGCTCTCTGCCGACTCGGAGTGGATCCCAGCTCTCCCCATCATCCCCTCTCAGAGAAACTCACTCCTCTTCTCCTCTTCCTCACCCATCCATCACAGCTAGTAACATGCTGCTGCATACTTGTGGTCAATCCTTCTGTCTGAAAGATGCATGGGCAGATCAGCAGCTCCAAAAACAACAGCAACTCATAAACAGAACAGATTGAGTCTGGATGAAACCTGGGCAGCCGAGACTCCAACTCAGTTGCACTTTCATCAAAAGGTGGGCGACATGGACTTAGAATTCTGTCATAGCATGTTGCTGTACTATTGTGATAACTATAGAAGTGACCACAAGAACTGTGTATCACGTCGTTTGTAGGTAACTGTACGGCTGTGACTGTATGATGCCACAAACCCAGAAACTGCTCTTGGAAACATCCCTATTTGAAATAAGCTTCATCAGAAGGCTACTTGCTTAAAAATGCCTGATTTATATCAAACCATTTAATCATATTTTTGAATTTACAGATGTTTGTTGTTGCTCGTGTGGAAAATGCAGCAGAGCAAATAGTAAAAATGGCATTTTAGTTGAGTTTTTTTAACATTACATGAAATATATGGAGACAGCGATAAATCTAAATTTGCATCATGATTAATTTTAAATGATAAACGATACGATAAATGCCCACCCCTACTTCCATCAGTTAATATAGCTAAGCTGCGGTAATAATTTTGAAGATATGAGTTTGGACCAGACATGTTTAAGATCTCACCTTTTACTGCTATGGAGGAAAACAGGGCTGTAACTTCCTGTATGAAAAAATCCCAATCACATCTTTTTTAGGCTCCTTTCTGTCCCTGTTTTTTCCTTTCTTACTTCCTCTGTCGTACTGATATGTCATGTCAATCGGTATATTATGCACAAGTGTTGTCTTTTTTTTTTTTTTTTATTGTGTATTCCACATCGGGTGGGACATTTGATATGGAGGCTCAGAGGATTCCGATGCCCTTCTATTTTCCTTGATTTCGTTACCAGTGGGACATTTTTGCCTCCGTATTCTTTCATGTCCCTCCCTTCTCTGAAAGTAAGTTGTTTATTCTCCGTGATGACTATCTCTAGCTCGAAAAAAAAAAAAAAATCTTCTGAAAAGGCTTCTGAGCAAATCTGTCTAGGCCTGGTCTCTTTTTTAAATCTAAGGCTTGGGTAGAAGCCTACAATGGCTTAGACTCCTCGGAGGAGGCTGCTTTTCTTTTACTCTCTTCCCCCCATTCCCAGTCATCTCTGTGATACTTGTGAACACACAGCTTTATGACAAGGAGCTAACTTAAATCAATTTGAACAGCTTTTGAAATGCCTTTCGATATGCCATTGTGTTTACTCGCAAAAGATTGAAAAGAGAATCTGAATTGTAACATCTGTCACATTGGGCGCCCCCCCGCCGCCCCTCCTGCGCCGCTTTCGTCACACGCACAATGAAGGTATTGATCGATTCGAGTCCATTTAGGGTTTGAAATAAATATATAGAAACGCATAATCTATCCGGGCTGGGAAGCAAAGGGAGAGAAAGAATCGGAGAGAGGGCCCGCAGGCAAACAAACGCATTAAAGGCATCCAGAAGCACAGAGGCAGCCAAGCTATGCTAAGCCAGCAGGATGATTCATTTAAGCCCGTCTCTCTGTGAGCGACTCAGCCATTGTTGCGGGCCGCGGCGAAGAGCGCCTTGGAGTGGAGGGGAAAACTGCGGTGGTCACCGTTTGGAACTGGCAGAAACTCTCAAAGTTGGGAAAAAAAAAAAACCTGTATTCATAAGCCCTCTCTAGATCTGAGCTCGAGTGCCGCAGCTCCTGAAAGCGGATCAAGGGGGCTCTCGAAGACCCCGGCCTGGTGTTTCCGAGTTATATCTCGCAAGCCATCGGCCTGGCTCACAATGCAACCCGCAGACCCTTCAAGTGACACCTTAGAACGCAAGAACTGTGTGGGTGGGAGGGGGAGGGGGGGGAGGGTGCTACCTCTTCGCCGGCGCCAACCTACGGTACAAGCAAATCCTTTTAATCCAGTACAGTGTACTTAAGGACTGACCACTGGTAAACCCTCGGAGAAGAGAGGAGTATTAATAAGCTGTCACAAGGCTTACTCATTCTATGATTTCCACAGACACTTAACTGCCATGGTGAGAGGCAGGGGAGGGCTCGGGGATGAGTGCTCACCCCTGATCTTTACCCCCTCTTAAAGCAGTAGGAAAATGGAGGCAGGCAGGGGATTATGGAGTGCAGTAATTGTGGAGAGGTGTTGGAGTCAGGATGCAGCGTTTCTGCTGGATTAAGACAAGAAGACAGGCTAATCTTGGATTGGGAAAGGAGACACAAGGGTCGGAGTTGTTCCGGAGCCCTGAGGCCGGTTGGAAAGCTTAAGTGGCAAAAAAGAGAGAGAGAGAGAGAGAGAGAAAAACTGCTTATCCGTACTTTTCTTGTGCTGCCTCCTTCTAAATCACGCAATGCATCTTTTAGAATTTGAAATTCTGCTGTGCACTAGATGCTTTGACCTGTACAAACTGTACAAATTGGGATTCTGGAAACAAATTTGCTTAATGGAATCAGAGTAAGTGATATGGACTTCAAGTTTAATCACAATATTTTGCCAGCAGTATTGTGATATTGATAAAAGCGATAATACCATCTGTCTGTTACTTCCTTTTTAGCTAACTATATGACCGTGACTCTGTGTCACAGCAATTTATTGGTACATATTGATTATTTAATTGAACAAACAGTGAAGAAAATAGTAAAACTATGTATCCTGATAACATGGACAGATCAGAGGTTTTAGAAACATCATTAATTGGAATTTATCATGATAAACGATAAGTACCCTCCCCTAATGGAAGCATGGAAATTTTGAAAAAAATAGTTTTTTTTGATAAATCTTTTTTCTCGCTAAGATAAGATTTCTTTTCTTGTCTGTATCAAAATGAAGACTATTTCGCAATACTGTGATGAAAAACCTTTTTCCGCATCACACGAGTCACATGATCGACAACTGATGGAAAAGAGGAAGAAGATGACAGGAAGATGTAGGAGGACAACAACGTGTCGTGGTTTTTAATGACATCGTGTGAACAAACTTTTTCACATCTGATTTTAATTGAAAAGAAACTTCACAATTGCATTTTTTTCCAACTTTGCCAGATTATTGACAAAGTTTTGTGTAGATTCTCTATGGAAACACAGGTACTTGTAAACATAGCCACTACCAAGTAGAAGGTGTTTGTCGCTCCAACTCCTCAAAAAGACGCCGACATTTCCTCTGACTGGCTGGTGAGCGCTAGAGCCGTGACTTAATATGAACATATCTCACATAAGTGTGTACGTCCAAAATAAGTTATTTTCAATAAATTTTTGCATGAACAACCTTGTACACCTGTGACCGTCAATCGAGTTTCTTACTTAACGGAAACAACCCAATCGTGAACTTGTTTTTATCGACAATGGCGGAACATTGACAAAGTTTCTGCTGCATTTGTAGCGAAGAGCGTGGAGCTCTTGTACCTTGCAGAGAACGGTGGGTCGCTGTCCTCCATTGGCATTCAGCAGCCCTTGATGTTTCTTAGCAATAATAATCATGATGGAAAAACGAAGGCAAATTGCGTTTTCATTTTCCACACACATACACACACACACTTCTTCCCCTTTCTTCAGGATGCCTTTGTGCCCACCGCAGTCCCCGGTGCTTCCTCACTCTGGTTTGTTGTTATGCCTGCATTGTCTCCCTGAGGGGAGGTGACCCCGTGTCTGTTGGTTGTATCAGCAGCCCTGCATTGTACTCCGGGGGGATTTAGGCTCTCAAAGCATCTTCTCGCTGCAGCTTTCCCAGCAAACACCCAAAGTGGTATCTCGCCTTTTCTCTCCCTCAGACATTAATCTTGCTCTGCCGTTCGACATCAAAAAATGCTTGTATTGTCATGGAGCGCTAATGTTTTGCCTCCTATTCACTATATATACACATATATGTATTTTTGTGTCTGAGGGAATCAGTGGAACACATTGTTCCCAAATCATTGTAATATCTATTTAGAGTGGCAACAGCACTGGCTGCCGATGCTCAGTATTCATGGAGCATAAACCAGCCTTAAGACTTAGAAAAGCTGAAAGGGCTTATCCCTATATTCTTAAACTCCCCTCTTTTATGTTGGTCTTAGGCATTAAGGATAGGATTGTGAATAGCAATTGTTCAAGTGCTGCACTCAAGAGTGAGTGTGTATACGTGGGTGGGGGTGTTTTATACCCCGGCAAAATCCGTTCCTTTTCTTCTGTTTCCATTTTTTTTCTTCTCCAACTGTAAATATTAACTGTGTTCTTAACTCTTAACGGTGTATGGGACACAGTAATGTGCTTTTAAGGATATATTATGTGAAAGATTTTCCACTGCATACTGCTACTTGAAATGAGAAAAGGTTGTTTTATGTGGCCTGAAAACAAATTTGCAACGGCAGAAGAGAAAAAAACAGAAGAAGAAGGGAAATATATATATATATTTGTATATATATTTATTTGTTTGGAACTTTGCAAGCGTCACGTCGTCAGCGAACAATGAAAGAGAGATCTGAAAGGGGCCGGGGCGGATCTCTGAAAAGCGATTGCGTTCCTGTCTTTTTAAAAATGTATTTATTTCTTATTTTCTTCCTCATTCTCCGCGCCGTCACTGTGTTTCAAATCCGTGCTCACTCTTTCTTCTGAAAGTGTGTAGCGCTAATGCATTTCAAAAGCCCCTTTTCAAAGCACAATGGGAGAATATCGCCACAGAAGTTTTAGCCGCTCCCGCTGGAGAGCGTGGCTCAGTGGCTGAGAGCTGTAGCGCCGAAGATATCCTCTCTGAAAACTCGCCACCGTTTCTCACTTTTTCTCTCCCTTTTTGTCTTTGTTTTTCTAAGCTGTGGTTAAAGGGCTTGTTGTAAAAGCTTACATTAGGATCTTTTAAACTCCAATAATAATTACTTTTGTGAATCTAAACAGCGGCGCTAAGATTAAATCCGCGTCCCGGAGGCCAAGTCGTGGTACGATCCCCTACATCCGGTGGCGTCTTCTGAAACAGGATTCCGAGCGATCTAATTACGGCGAACGACAGAGTGTTACAGTGAGGTGAAGTCATCTGTGCATAATCAAAACAGAGAGCAGCACTTTGGTGGGTTGTGACAGCTGCAGCCAGTCCTGCTGGTATCAAATAAGACCTTCTGAAAAACCATAAGCATGAGTTGGCATGAAACAAATTGCTCCCTAATTGTCAGGAGGATAAATAGTGACTGTGGCGTTGTGTCAGCCACCGTTCACCCCCTCATCACCATTCATCCGGGGCCGAGCTCTTTAATTGAGAGGGTCTAGGCCTGCCTGAGTGGGTCTGTAATAGAAAATAAGGAGTCAGGGTGGATATTTTAATCAGCGCTGACTTCTGCGGCGCGCCACAGAGCGGCGGCCCATCCATCTCTGGGGCCTCGGCTCGGGGATGGAGGAGAGGCTTCGCCATCGGATGTGACAGTCACTCATGGGACCTAATGGCTCGGTTGTCCTTACTGCTGGTTATTAGGATTTATGTTCTCTATCAGAAACAATAAGGCTACCTGTCTGTAACTACTAGAAAAAAGCGCTGGTACAGTTTTTTTCTTCTTTTTTTTCCCCAAAACAAAGTAATGCTCTCTTATTATATCAAAGATACTGTTGATATGTGACACTGAGTTCACGAGAATGTGATGAAGTCATGATTGTTTATATAGTAGAATATTTCATTCCTTCTTTATTTTCATTTTTTACGTTTCTGTAATTCAATAGAAACTTGAAAATGATACTTTTTGTTTGTACAGTGATAGATTCAAAAATCTCAAACTCTGATCTTTTCAAGGTTCAGTTTTGTAGTTCAGCTTTGATCAGAGTATTCTAGATCTATTCTAGAAGGTAAGTGAAACAGAAAGTATGAAATGTTCCTTTAGTTTGGAGCAAATAGGAGAAGGAGATGTCAACTTTATTGCCGGTTAGTCCATCACTGTCTGGTCACAACTTTATGGTCAGTTGTGTTTCCACTAACCATAAAATGACACAAACTGGAATGATGAAAATAAACTGAGTTAATGGAAACACGGCAATTTCAGAAAAACTCACATTTTTCAGGAAAATGTTTTTGCAGTAGGAGGAGGTGGTTTTTTTCAGCCGTAACGAAATTGATGTATTTTGCAAAACTGCAATGGAAAAACGTTTTTCTCACCAGGCCAGTTTGTACAGTTCATACCCAACAGCAACACTTTTCTTTCTACACACCGGCCTCCTTGGCTTCGTCCAGCTGGCTCCACCAGATCTCACAGCATCACAGTTCATAAAAAGTTGTGTCATTCCAGCATGTCGAGTCCTTTGCTCTTCTGTATAATCACAGATTACAATTTCCCTGAAATGCCACTACCACATATAAGGAGCCGAATAAGATGTTTCCTCTGATTGGCTGATAGATGATGAGTGATAGCGTCTTGGATGAATAATGAATATATAGCATGTAGCTGTTTACGCTGCCATGATTGTTAATGAACAGACTTACATGTGATTTGAAATTGAATGTGTTGTTTAATTGAAACACTGCAGTTGTGAAATTGTGTTTTTTCAACATTTTCAGAATAGACTGTCTGTCCTTTTTTTTTGCTACACTCACTGAATACTGATATTGATGGAGGTGCTTCAATGCTTCTGCAAACAAATCTTTTGATATATTAATGAATAATTTGGAGTTCTAAATTACTGTCCCAAATGGAAACGTTTAGAAGAGGAAAGTGATGAATTTTCTTTCATCACTTGAGTTGACGGACCTAGCTTGATGCATCAACTCAGATTAAACTGATCTTTACTTTTTTTACTTTGTTTTGGAGCAAGAATCTTGGCTTCAGCTGCTTCCCTGCCCACACCTCCATCTTAGAGGTTACAGATGTTTATTTCAATAAACTCCTGCTGTTCAGCTTTAAATGTTCTTCTCTGTGAATTTACAACCTAATGAACCATTAGATCTTATGTGATCCGACTGGTCCATCCCACAATACAAACATCATGACCCTGTGTTGCCTGGAGGTTTATTTTAACTAATTTTACTCTCAAGGTTGAAGCCGACAATCCAAAGCAATGCTGTACTCAAAATCCAGAGTAAGCTGGCATTGTAAACTAACAAATGGTTCAAATTCACCAGTGGATGTTTTTCACTAATTTTTCATTGATTGTTTAAACTTTAGACACATTGGCAGAACTTATTATGGAATCCTGTGATTCGTTTACAAATCATTTCTCAATTAACTAAGAATATGAAGCATAAAACAAGTTATTGCATAAATATTCACCTCCCTTTCAAGTTACTGATGGTGTGTCACAGCAATTATAGCCCCACAAACAAATAATGCTCTTAAAAAACATTCCAATTTCTAATGCGATTTTTTAGGACAGCAATCACAAAAATAAGTGTGTGATTTGCATCACTAAATTATACAGTAACTTTATGTATTTTTGGTATTTATTTATGCTTTTATTGAACGACAATACGGACCATTTTGGGAGGTTTTTTAACTTAATTGAGGATTGCTGTGGTGGCGCAAAGGTTAAGCACAACCCACTTATGGAGGTCTTAGTCTTCAACGTGGCTGTCACAGGTTCAAATCCCAGCCTGAGGATCTTTGCCTCATGTCTTCCCCTTTTCTCATTACCCACTTTCCTGTCAATTAACTATCAAATAAAGGCCACTAGAGAAAATAAAACCTTTAAAAACATTAATTGGAATCTCCTATCAAAATTCTTATAAAAGATTTATCACGATAAATGATAAACAATACAATAAATACCCACTCCTACTAAGCCATTTCTAGAAACCTGCTATTTATAGTTTACATTCATAAGTGTGGGAAAGTACAGACTCAGAGAAACACTAAATATATAAATAATATAAATAGCTTTTTAAAATATCTAACCAATTTCTTGACTGAATTTGTGTGTGTGTGTGTGTGTGTGTGTGCAAAATATGTTAATCCCAGACATTGCTTGGGTAACCTAGTGTCCAGCTTGTGTGTGTGTGTGTGTGTGTGTGTGTGTGTGTGTGTGTGTGTGTGTGTGTGTGTGTGTGTGTGTGTGTGTGTGTGTGTGTGTGTGCTGTTATTACATCTGACAGCTAATGCCATTGTCTAAAATGTCAGCCCATGCTATAATAGTCCCTGAATACGTCAAAAGAAATTTCCCTAAAACTGGAGAACGAGGCGGGGGGAGAACGGATCCGAACCGAGGCGTATTTATTTCGCTCAGGGATATTTGGTGTGGCGGGCTCATGTTCACTTCTGCATATTCTAATTTGTCCTTGTCATGTTTATCATTAATCTTTGGCCCTGGTTAGGTGGAGAGACACAGTGAAATTGTGCGCACTTCCCCCGGGAGAACCCAAAACATTCTCCAATATGATAATGACATTATGCTCACCTCAGTATAAACGCTGTCATATAAATCACACACTGTCAGGCGGCTCCATGCGTCCATGGCTGACGGGACACACTCCGGGCTAAAGAAATATGCTCGACTGTGTCACTTAAAATTCATTCCTCCTCTTTCACTTTGCCTTTAGTTGGATTAACTTTAAAGCTTAAGCATGATCTTTAATTATGTGGCTACTAAAAATTTAAATGATACACTCACTGCAGCAATAAGCCAAATGACACCTAATTAAAGAATAGCCATACTTTATCTAGGTCCACATAGAATTTACTTAGCTTTAGCATGTCGTTATTTTTGCCACTATGCTGCAGACGTGTTGACAGCATCGTGAAAGTTAACATTAGCGCAGATCTTGTCGAAAGTGAAATATACTTCCTTTTCATCCATCATATATATACACATGTGACAAATGCGCAAACTGTTTAGGCTGCCGCTTGATAAAAGTCATCAATCACACTATGCAGTGCAGCACATTTAATACCACCAAGCATTATTCACCATTGTCCCCGTCCACGACTCCACTTTTTAATTGTGGTTGGCTCATATATCAATCACAAGCTTTGTTAACCGCCGATTAATTCAACTGAGCGGAACGTGCAGATCAAGAGGTAATGATTAATCACGGACGTGTTCACTGGGAGTTCTTAACAAAATTGTTTTGTTTAGTGTTGAATTTTTGTTTTTTGTTCTTTTAAGTCGCTGCAGGTTTTCCAAAGCCGAGTCATTCAAGTTCAGTTTGGGAGGAAAAGCGAAGCGGAGAGAGATGAAGTGGAGCTCAGGAAAAGCACTCAGGTGACTTTTTTTTTTCTCTGTACCCAGTCTCCTCTTTTTCTGTCTGCTGAAAAAAAGAGAGAAAAAAGGGAACAGAGGGTAAAAAGATTAGCATTGTCCCAAAAAGGGGACAAACCATAAAACACATTCAAAGAAAGTATGAAATTTCCAACTTCGGAAAGCCATTTAGATCGTCCGTCTGAGTGATGTAAGGAAAAATAATATACTTGACCCTTTTGTCTGTCCACTTTGAGAAGTTTGTTATAGTGGCAAGCCCTATAATAATTCACTGTACCTCATGTATATTAAGTAGAAATTCACTGGCTTTTATGATAAATTGCTATGGTAAGGCCAGGACACCTCTTTTGCATTTCAATACTGGAGAGTGTCAGATTCTTATTTCATTACTAGACGACACATTAGCTGATGGATTTTAATTTTCTTTTTCCCCTCCCTCCTCCCTTCCTGCAAGTGTGGATCCACAGAGACCCAGGTTGATGCGGAAAAAAAGAGGGCAGAAAACGAGGGTGTAGCTGGGAATAAAAAAAAAATGAAATAAATAAATAAATATAAATCAGTGTCAGGAACCTTTATTGCAATTTTGAGTCCATCTCTGGCGAGAAGAAGAAGAAAGTGGGTTTGTGTTCGTCTGCGCACCTTTTTACGGATTGCCTGTCCGGACTGTGAAATGATGTGGAGTTTGCTTTGCTGACTGGACAGAAAATCAAGGTTTAATTCAGAGGGTGATAAAAATCTGGATGCGCTTGAATCTGAGAGATGCTGAGCAGGGGCAAATGGCGGAGCTGATGCCTTTCTCACAGCGGGGCTCCACGACCCCTTTCTGCCTTAAGTCTTTAAACGTGAAAACTCTGCTGAGGGATTCTTTCTGCTCAGGTACAGAGGAGCAGAGAACAAAAGTGCCAGAAGCAATTTTCCTGTGCCTTCTGGTAAAACAAGTCTTGAGCATTAGGGTATTAAACAGCCCCTTTGTAGATGTGAGAATTGTTGCTCCTTCAGGTATTTTCCACTTTAAAAGGAATAGACAAAACTGGCTTGGCCTGACACCTCGGCTGTAGCTATGAGTGTTGGTTTATGAAGTAGGGCAGCCTGCCTCTCCTGGGATTCCTTACTTGTTCTGGAATGTATTTGCTTTTATCTGAGAAGGACAAACTTCTTAAAAACCAGCTCCTTATTCTACGCCGTACATGTCCAGAGAGTCTGGATGACTGTTTCTCGGCTAATTGAAAAATGATTGCTTGCTGGAGACGTGGACTCCGCTGAAATTTTAAACAATTGAATCTGATTTTACCCAGTCGCTAACGTTTAGCTGTGACGTATGTATTGCTCGATGAAGCTTTCCAGAAATTGCGTGCTCTGTAAAACAAGCCTAATCAGACTGGCTTTGTCCACTTCCTACACTGCCATTCTCAAACTACAATTCTATGTTGGCAGACTGCAATTCTAAACCAGAGCAGAAACTCAACATCATCGTTCACAGCTCCTGTTCAACAATTGGCCCCGTTGAAATTCAACAAGAGAAATGGCCAGGCTAGAGGAGACAGTGACAGTTTGGGTCACATATTATCTTTTGGAAGTTGTCACCACTTTCACTTATATACACTTGTTTTCACTGATGGTCTTGGAATCTGCTTTGGTTTAGAAATGACCCAACATAGTTGGAGAATGGGTGTGTGTGCACACACACATTCCTTAGGGGCCCAGAACACAAGATAATGTTGTTGTGTGACGTTTTCTTGCAGCTTCCACCAGAATGAGCAGGAACTGTTCAATGTTTTTTTTCCAACAATATGCGTTTCCTCCTGGCCTCAGGTAATCACTCCTCAAAACTATTTGTCTTGCTCTGTGGTTGAAAAATTGACGTGTGGAAGTTGAGTAAAGGTAATCAACACACCCAGGATGCTGTGGTGATTCATGGCTAAAGCAGAGGCCTTAGTCCTCAAAACAGCCGTCACAGGTATAAGTCCTGGTCTGTTGACTTTTTCTTCCCTCTCTCTCATTACTTATTTTCCTGTCTGACCACTCTCAAATAAAGGCCAACCCAATAAAACCTACAAAAAATACAGAAATAAACACACCCACAACATAAGGCTGAGAACAAAATGATCCAATGCGATTTTCATCATTCTACTGCCACAATAAGAACCGATTTTGATACTTTGGTCCAGTCATGCAGACTTTACTTTTTCATGTTTACACTGGAAATCCTAAAAATTTGATAAAGTTAAGGTCAGTTACAAAGATAGTTACAAAGTCGGCCTTCTACCACCTGAAGAACATTTTCAGGATTAAAGCACTAATGTCCCAGTAAGAGATAGAGAAACTCATCCATGCCTTTAACTTCAGTCACATTGATTACTGTCTTCACAGGTCTGCCTCAAAATTCAATCTGATCCAGAACGCTGCTGCTGGTGTTCTGACTAAAACCAGGAATATGGAGCACATCACCCAGTTCTAAAGTCCTTCCACTGGATCCATGTAGCTCAGAGAATAGACTTTAAAATACTGTTAGTTTATAAATCACTTAACAGTTTAGCACCATAATACAATAAAGATCTGCTGTTGTTGTATCAACCTTCCAGACCTATCAGGACTTCTGATTCTGCTCTGCAGCCCCAGAACCAAACATGAAGAAGCAACCTTCAGCTTCTATGCACCACAAACTTCAATACACCACAAATAAGGAACAAACTTCCAGAAAACTGCAAACAGCTGAAACACTGAGTTCCTTTAAATCTAAAGGTTTGTGATGTTTCAAAAGAGTTGCTTTTAAACCATCATAAATGAAACACCGACCAACATTTTGCTGTGCAATGATGGTACTTATCAAAATGTAATGTTTTCTGGTTTTCTCAGTTGTTGGCTGTCTTCTACGACTTTGTATTTTGTGTTTTATGATGTAAGCACCTTGAGCTGTCTTGTTGCTGGAATGTGCTGTTCAAATAAACTTGACTGATTGTCAGTCTGATAGGCAGACATACCGGGTCGGGGCATAAAGACCATAAAGAGTACTTTTTTTTTTAGTTCTTCTCATGTATTGTAATATGGCCTGCACAGCAAAATGTCTACATGAACAGATGTTGACCTGCTTTGCTTCAAGACAGAATTGAAGTGATTTTGTTTTTTGCTCTGTATATTTCCATATTTTGTCCAACCTGGTATTTCTGCACAGTCCTTTATTATCACTCAGTTTTTGTATCATGGTTTTTCTCTCAGGTGAAGGAGTAATGTGAAGATTTATTTTCTAATGTTTCACACTAAAATAACACATATAAACGTATGTAAAATAACATTTGCCACTATGTCACACTCGTTTCCCCTCTTTGTTTAAGCTCCTTCCCCGCATTTCAAACTTGTCTTGTAGCTAATAGAGAAAGAGGAAGTGAAATCCGCTGAGAGGCCAGTAATTAACTCCTTTAACTGTAATTAAAACACTCCAAGTCTCAAAAGGGTGCCGGGCTCCTAATGAGCTGTGACATCAAAAACTGTACTGTCATTCTGTGGTACCTGGAGAAAAGGCAGGAAGCTCAACAGTGCAAGTGAAAAGAAGAAGAAGAAAAGAAAAACCCTAGAAATAAAAGACGAGGGGAAGAAAGAGGAAGATGGGACGCTTTCATTACCCTAGAAGGGAAATAATGCAATATCAGGGCTTTGTGAGGAACAGAAAAATAAAAAATGGGGAGGCGCAGGTAAGCGAGCGGGGAGGGAGGCAGGGCGTGTGGGGGTGCGGTTCGGAATTGTGTCTGAAATATTTTGCGTGACCTCCTCTCTCGCCCATCCATCAGGCAGGCTGGCTCATTATTCTAACTAGCCAGTTCTTTTCTTCTGCAGCGGGACGCCATCAGCTGCAATCTGCATGCCAATTATCGGCCAGACCCCCTGATACCCCTGCATGGAAAATGATCTGTCAAGAAAGAAAAAAAAGGGGGGGGGGGGTTGGGCGGGAGAGAGCGAGAAAAGCGAGAAGGCTTGGGCACTGTAGCCCCAATCTCCACCTCCCTTCGCCCATTTCTCTCCTTTTACACTCATTCCCCCCCCCCCACTCCCCTCTCTTCTCCTCCGTCCGCTTTCCTGTACAGAAGTGACAGGGCTTCCAAGAAAATTAATCTATGGAAAGAGAAGAAGAAGAAAAAAAAAATTATAAATGTAGCTATTCTCCCGCTCCGGCCGCTCAGTTCTCCGGCATCCGCAGGGCAAGGGGAAGTGGAGTTTGTGATAATTGCCAGGGAAAAAGGGGGGCGATAACAAAGGGACACTCTTCCCTGAATGTTACACTAAGGGCAAGAGGAGCGGTCATGAAGCAACCGTCACACTCTCGACGCTCCCAGGTACGCGCCCCGCTTTTCATCCCCATCCATTTCATCATCAAATTACAGATGAGATGAGCTGCCTTTTCTGATCACTCTCTTGATCTCTTAACTGTGACAGATATGCAGACCAGGGAGGAGTGAAGTTGGAGCCCAGTGGGACACTGGGGGGGGGGGACCACTGAAAATGCTGGACCCTGAACCCCCCCGCCCCTCCGATAATAAACAAAAGCTGAATACTTTTAAAAGTAACTTCAAAACTTGTTTAGTTAGATGTAGACAGAGTACATGTCAAACTCAAGGCCTGTGAGCCAAATCCAGCCTGCTGAAACTATGTGGCCTTAAAGGGGCAGTATTGTGTAAAATGAACCTTTTGAGCTTTACGTCATGTTATAAATATCAAAACATACCTGGAGTGTCGCTTTGATTCTTTCACGCATGTTTGAGAAATCCTTCAATCTCTGATGTCAAACTGTTCGAAACACCTAGGGGGACCTAGCTCCACCTTTCAGGACGGAGCTCCTCCTCTGACTCTCTCACTCAGTTCCTTTGGACTAACCCAGTGGTGGGCAATCATGGTCCTGGAAGTCCAGTGTCCTGCAACTCTTAGATGTCTTCCAGGTCCAACACACTTGAATCCAACAACTGAATCACCTCCTAAGTGCAGCGAGGTTCTCCAGAGTCCTGCTAACGACCTCATTATTTGACTCAGGTGTGTTGAAGTAGAGACACATCTAAAAGTTGTTGAAGACCGGCCCTCCAGGCCTGGAGTCGCCCAGCCCTGGACTAGCCAGAAGAAATGATCTGTTGAGCTCATTATAGGAGCTACTCCTCAGCGCAACATTTTTTTAAAACTTTGCTAAAGGGTTAATAGAGGGGATATGTTGTGATGACTTCCTGAAGGCGGAGTTTCAGAAAGAGAAGTTGTTTTTAAAGAAACAGAGGCCCAATTTCAACAATTGAAGTTAACATAGTTACTTATTGAGCTATAAAATGGGTCTTTAAACCAGGAGCGCTGTATTTCTGCAGATGGCAGCAGGATCACAGGAAGGGACAGAGGAGCTTGTTTTTTCATTTCACATATTATTTATTTAAAAAAAAAAATTCCCTTCTCACCCTCTGCGGGTGGTCTCTCTCTTTCATCCTCTGAGCTCGGGTCCTCTACCAGAGGCATGGGAGCTTGAGGGTTCTGCGCAGTATCTTGGCTGTGCCTAGTACTGCACATTTCTGGACTGAGATGTCTGATGTTGTTCCTGGGATCAGTTTTAGCCACTGCTCCAGTTTGGGGGTTTCTGCCCCGAGGGCCCCGATGACCACAGGCACCACTGTGGTCTTCACCTTCCAGATTCTTTTCCAGTTCCTCCCTGAGGCCCTGGTATTTCTCCAGTTTCTCATGCTCCTTTTTCCTGATGTTGTAGTCACTTGGTATAGCTACATCCACCACAACGGCTTTCCTCTGTTCTTTATCCACCACCACAATGTCCGGTTGGTTCGCCATTACCATCTTGTCTGTCTGGATCTGGAAGTCCCACAGGATCTTAGCTCGGTCATTCTCCACCACCTTTGGGGGTGTTTCCCACTTCGATCTCGGGGCTTCCAGTCCATATTCTGCACAGATGTTCCTGTACACTATGCCGCCACCTGGTTATGTCGTTCCATGTACGCTTTCCCTGCCAGCATCTTGCACCCTGTTGTTATGTGCTGGACTGTCTCAGGGGCCTCCTTGCACAACCTACACCTTGGGTCTTGTCTGGTGTGGTAGATATATGTGGTATATATATGTATATACGTATATACATATATATATATATATATCCTGATCGTATTACGACACAATCGCAACAACATTGATGAAGTTTGCCGCACTGCATCCAAGCCGGTCCTTGTTGCCCCTCACTCACAAGATGAGGCAACGGGTCCGTAACAACAAGCCGAGGGATGAACAGTCACGAAACCAAGGCGACCTGACTCCGACTGGCGCAGGGAGCCAGGAGGAGAGGGAACAGAGCAGCCGCTCAGCAGAGGCAGCGGAGAATCGGGCTCGCTCTGTCTGCTTTTGTCGTGCATGTGTGTGAGCTTTGATTAAAGACAGAAGATTCTTTAAGCACATTAGGGCCATTTTGTCCGATTGTTTCACACCCTCTTCCATATCCGCCCGCACAAAAGATAGCGACTGCGGCACAAAGCGAGGCTCACCCTCTTCCCTCCTCTCTATCTCGCCGAGCAGACAAACACTCAACGACCAGAGGAATTATGCTCAGCAGCAGCAGCAGCAGCAGCAGCCTCAGTGTAATATCTTATCACTTTAAGGGTAACATGAACTGCTGCCATACAAAAGCAAAGGAAAACAAAAGGCATTTTGTTTTCTCATTTTTGCAGGATGAACACATGGCTGTTTTTTTTTTTTTTTTGACAACATCCACTAATAAAATATGTATATTTGGGTGGTAATTCTCAGCGGACAGCTGTAATATCGAGTTAATAACAATCGGATGCGTTAGCCGTTTCGTAGCCTGCAGTTCTCTCGTGTAAAATATGTTAAGCATCAAACCAGGAAACCATGCATTTCATTTGCAATCATCGCCTAAATTCAAAGTGTCGGGATCTGGCACGGAAATGCAGCAAGCAAAAACTGCATTTCAATATTGGAGCAAAAAAAAAAAGAAAAAAAAAAAAGAAAGAAAGACTCTTAGCATACTCTGGTAGAGAGCTGAACTCAGACCAGCCAGCCGCCATACCCTAGAGTAATAATTAAGAATCCTGTCGCCGAGTTGTCAGTAGTCAATTACACCTCCCGTTCACTCGGGCGCTGATCTGACTGCGAGCGAAACGAAGACACTGGAGCTGTCATCGGAGATGGAAAAAGAAGGAAAATGAGTGAAATGAAGATTACTTGGACTGGGGATTCTGCGCAGGGTTTTAGCGCTCTCTGTCAAGGAGGTGAGCGCTGAATGCGAGTGACCGGACGCCCTCCCAAACATGAAACCATTATTGCCGATTACACAGAACTGGGGACTTTTGGTGGGTATTAATTGAAGCTTTGGCTCGGCATCACTTTCCAATTACTTTTATGCTAGCCTACGGTTAATGCGGCGACAATGGGCGGTAGGGGAGGCGCTTCACGGACTGAAGGACTGAAGGCTGTGAAACCAGAGAGTCTCTCGTTGTGACTGAAGCAGCTCTGCAGGCAGGAAGGCTGCAATGCTGCTGATGACTGAGTTAATATTCAGCTGGTGGAGGCCTTCACTTCACCAACAGCTCCTCTCAGTCTATCCCAGCGTCATGTTGGACCTCAGAGCTCACATTTGGGATTTAGGCCCAGATTTACTCACTGACAAGTTAGTGTTATGAATCAGATGTGAGGCCTTGCAAAAGTGAACTTTGTTTTTTTTTTTATTTTTTTTTTACTATTTCATATTTTGACTGCAACTATACAATTTAAAGGGGCAGTATTATGTGTCTTCCAGCCACAGTGCCATTTTATACCACAATTAAGTCACTATGTTAACTTCAGATGTTATAAAATGATATATATTTATATATAAAATATGACTTATAACGCCTTGAAATTGAGCCTCCGTCTCTTTAAAACCCTCTTTTTCTGAAACTCTGCCTTCAAGTAGTCGTCGCAACATGGCTCCTCTATAACAACATTGTTATCAGCGTTTCACTGAGAAGTAGCTAGTATAATGAGCTCAGCAGATATGCTGATCCACCAGGTGTTTGCTAATTGCTTCTGGCTAGTCTGAAGGAGCTGAGTGGGGGAGGGCCGCTCTGTGAGGCGGAAGCGTGGAATCTTGGAATCTGGAGTTATGAGGAGGAACTTTGCTCCAATTCCCCCAAGCTGTTTTGCGTGGCTGAATGGTTGCCATGGAGATTGAAAGATTTCTCAAACATGCATGATATATATGACATGATGCCAAGCTCAAAAAAGCAGATTTTATGTAATACTGCCCTTTTATAAAACCACACTCCTACTGTAAAACATGGTTGTGCTGTGGGGAGGTTTTTCTTCAGCAGGTAAAGAGAAGCTGCTTTGAGCTGATGACAACATAGCTCAGTTCTGGAAGAAGAATGGGGCAAAGGTTCACCTCCCCAGCAATGAACCTGAATATACAGTCCAGTATTCAGCGGGACCATCAACAGATTCTTGTGTATGAATGGCCTGGTACAGTGAAACTGTTTTAGAATGTTCTGGACCCAAAACAAAAACTACAACCTGGCAAACAATATTTATTTCACAGTAATTGCATTAATGACACTCACATGAGGTAGGCATTTATCATTTATCCTGACAAATGTCTTGTCATGATAACAATTTAGATTTATTGTTGTCATGATAAAGTCCAGATAGTGATGTTTAAACTGTCCCAATTGTCGAGATGGATCTGAATGGGCTGTTGTATGTGTGGGAAATGTTTGTGTGAGTTTTGCTGTTTAATTCTGATGCACTTGTGGAGCTATTGTCAGTCAGATGCCAAAGGTGAAAATGATAATGAACATAATAAACGTAACTATTTCAATAATATCAGTGTTCATCGGTGCATCCCTAATTTAAACACACCAACATTATTGATATTCTTTCCTGCAGTTTAACAGTTTGAGACGGTTCAAAACGAACAGATGCGAAATGAAACTCCAAAAGCACGAATGAATCCTCCAAAGGAAACAGATTTCAAAACAGGTTCTCTGGCTGCACTTCTCTCCCCCCAGCAGCTTAATCTAGCTCTCACCCTCATCAGTGCGACACAGAAGGGAACAAATTTACTGTTTCATCCTCATTCTTCCCGGCGCCGAGGAGCTGTATACAGTACACAGCAGATCAAAGCCTTAATTGAAAAATAATTATAGGTACTTAATCATAGAAAGCGCTGGGCTAATTGAAGTGAAAACAAGAAGGCAAGCGCAGACCCTCGGAATCGTGGCAGAAAGAGGATATTGTAAAAGCTTCCTCTTCAATCCCCATTGTCTTCCAGATTAAATAGGAGAGGGGCTATTAGCAGAGTTAATTGGCTCTCTAATTTAGATCTCGCCCCACTGAAAGCATAACGGATGCGGGCCTGTCGGCCGGTGATGTGCGCACTCCATCACGCTGTCCTGTTGGGCTGTGATTGGTTAATTGCTCGGGGATTTTTGAAGTTTCCCCCTCATTCTTCAAGCCCAGGCAGATTAGTGGCCGACGTCTCCCTGACTGCCCAGGTGGTGGCTCATTGTTTCGAGGTTCGGTGATTCATTTACTGCGGCTGAACCGGGCCTGTACTTTACCTCACGTTAAGCCTCTTTTAAAAAAATAAAATAAAATAAGAATGGTACTTTTGTTGTGTTTTTTTTGTGCCACGTTTGTGATTGTCTTCTTCCTGTCATGCTTACGTTTTATGAAAAGTGCAGAGAAAGTGCACAAACATTCCCACCGTGTCAAAGGCCTCCGTATCAACCTCCTGGCTATTCTGCTTCCTGCTTACGGCGGCGGTAAAAAAAATAATAAATAAATAAATAAATAATAGTTCCGTGCGCTCACTCTGCCCTCTAGCGGGCTTCAGGAGGTATTGCGGTGATTACTCAGTAAAATCCATTTAGACTCCCCAAAAGGTGCAAGAAAGTAAATGGGGCATTTTTCTACCATTTTCCGGGACAGCCTTTCATCATTTCAGCACACCTCTTTCTAGTGTTTTCACATTGTTGCCTGAGTAGTAATGGAGGCTCCTGAATGGAGTTCTAAATAGAAGCTGGGGAAATTTTCTTTCGAGCTCTGTCACACCAACTTTTTTTTTCACCTTTTTTTCTCCAGTAAAACTCAGAGATAATGACAGCAGATTATACTACCAGCTATATGACATGTGGGACTGCATTATTAGAGTTTCTACCAACTTTTGTAGAAATATTAAGAAATCTTTAGCTAAGCAAGTGTCACTCTTTCTAACTTACACTTTATTAATGTTCTCTTTTGATTACTTCTTTTACACAACTTTAATCCATGATTTTTAATTTCAAATTTCCTTGGTCGTACGTTTCAATTTCAACATACAGTGGAATTGGGTCAGTCCAAGTCTACAGCAGTACAGGCAGAATTTGATGTACATCTGGCAGCATTTCACAGGTGTAACAGTGACACTAAGGAGTTCCTTTGAGGTGTTTCACTGACCACCGCCAATACTAAATAAAAAATATTGCCACCTGCATATGAAACATTGCCAGGTCAATTCTTTAAAAGAAAATGTTGAGTTAATGCTGTTGGTACAGAGGTTTGGTTGCAGTGAGGTCAAAAACATAAACCAGTTTGTTTGGTGAGAACAGATAATAGAATCAGGCTCCTCATTCTCTAGTGTCTTCACCACCATTTTGAATTTTACAACAACCTGCTGAGGGAAACTGGACCTTTTCCACAGGATGAAGCAAAGTGTTGAAATGGTAAAATGATGCCATATAATTGTGTTAATATCAGTTCATTGTGTTGATAGCTTAGCTGGGTTGAAATTTTACCAGAGGGAATCCAGTAGACAGGAGAATAGAAAGCCTGTTTACTGTTGAAGCATGATTTGAATCGGCATTGACCTTTGCTAGCTAGCTAGGTAGTTAGCATTTTTCTTCTGTTATGGTTGAGTGGTAATTTATGGTCGTTCATTTTTGCCACTGGCTGATTTCTGCTGTCAACCCATATGAGGCTAGGCACAAAATAACTTTTAAGCTTGACACTATGGGGGTTAAGGTTGGAAATCAGGTTCCCAGTTTTGCTGTTCTTGATTGAAATGCAGTAAGTTCCCCCAACCATCGCTGATATTTATAGTTAAAATTCAATCAGAGTGGCATTAAAAATGTATTTTAAAGTCTTTCATTTGACTTGTTGAAACCTGGTGTAGAATAGAGGTACATCACAAAATGATGTACCGTTCAGAAACGACCTGATGTTCTGCTAAAATCCCTTTTACTTACCCTCTTCTAGACCCACGTAGCATGAGTTTTTGAATCCATCAGCATATGTGACGCTGTAGGAAACATTGGGAAATCACTTCAACCGATTTGTGCAGCAATATCTTACAACGGTGACAAAGTATGTCTGGTTTGTGGTGGAAAGCGTTGGTGCAGCATACAGCACCAACCAATGCAGGCCCTTTTTCCTCACACTGGGACTGCCAGGTAAAGGCTTTTTACCCACGGAGGGTGAGAAAAGTAGACATTTATCAAACATTTCTCCACATGTCGGATTAGGGAGAACATTTTTCCAAAGTATGTTTTGGAGGATACTTTAGAATATTCGTGAGGTTTCAGGGCAGATTTTCTCCGTTTCTACACCCCGCACCCCACTCTGCCCCCCCCATCACATAAAAATGCAGTCGACTGCAGAAAAGATGGTGTCTCTCCGGAATCAAATGGAAATTTGATGAGACATCCGAAGCTTAGCTGAGCAAGCACAAGCTTTACTAGAGTGTCACACAATGTAAAGTACATTTTCACACGCAGTGCTTAACAGCTGAATGTGGTGTAGAGCATATTGTGTGTGAGGATTTAAAGGCTTAAAAACAGGTACGCTATCTCAGGACACTGAAAAATGGGATGTTTCACCACATGCTGCTTTGACTTAGGAGGTTTGCACATCGCAGCTGTTAGGAAATAGCTACGGAAACGTAGTTTTTCTTTGACAGTTTTAACTTTAATTGAAATTAACGCTGTGTGGGTTCAGATTTCCTAACTACTCTCAAATTGTAAATTTATTGGAAAGATCTGATTTTCAATTCAGCTTTCTTGGAACTATCAAATAATTTCCAACGCATTGAATTGGGTCTCCAAAGAAGTCTGTTGACCTATGAAGCGAAACACATTTATTGGATACCCTGATACAAATGTGTTGCATTTGCAGCTACATAAACTAACAATGACTTTGTAATCAATCCTTCAATTTTCACACTTCTGCTATTTAATCGCGTCAAAAGTCCTACAGTTAGAGAACTGTAATATTAGGGAGTTACTCAATAAAACTATTTGTATATATATATAAATAAATATTTCAAAGCTGCAGTATCTCACTTTTATAAAAAAAATATTTTACATCTATGTTTAAACTCATTATATTGTAACTGTATGGTATGAGACAGATAATCTGTGAAAGAGACTGAGCTCCTCTCCTTTTCCCAGTGCTAACTAGAAACAACCAATCAGAACCAGCAGGCAGGTCATTCTCATGTGCTGTTGCTCATCCTCCCCTCTACACCCCCCCCCCCCCACCCGCTGATGTGCTCAGGTTAGACATGGTCACCACTGATTGTGGATAAACAGTTTTCCTGTAACGGTAAGTTATTTCTCTGCGCAGCAAATACATTAGGATGATTGACAGCTCTAAGACTGCCCTCCTGGCTCTGATTGGTCGTTTTTGACCAGGACAATTTCTTCAGACAGTAATAGCAGCTCAGGGAGGAGGTAGAGGAGATCAATCTTTTCACACATTATTGGCCTGACAACATTATGTCAAGACACGATGAAAAAAAACATATTCTCTTTAAAAGTTACACGCTGCAGCTTAAACCCCCCACACTCCTCCTCACCCCACAAAATCTACAAATCACATAAGTATTCATTCACTCTACACTCAAAATTGAGCTCACATTCATCTGATTTAGATTCCACCAGTGGTAAGATCAACGTTTTGGTCGTGATTTTCAATGCAATGGGAAGACTTAAGTATTTGCTCTGTCTTAAATGGTAACAACATTAATATAGTTATCCAGGTCTCCCTTTTAAGAGATTTTTGATCTCAATGAAACATGACTAAAGGTACAAAACACTCTTATTATTATTATTATTATTATTATTATTATTATTATTATTATTATTATTATTATTATTATTATTATTATTATTATTTTTATTTATTTTTTTTTTAGAGTGTGTTTTAAAGGATGTATTGGCAGTGGGTATTTAGTATCATGTAGTCTGCAATATTGCCACTTGGTTGCCCTACTTCCCACATTATGGACCTTTAAAAACATCATTTAACTCTATTTTGATGACTTACAACCTATAATACCGAGAGACTTCATATCACATAATCAGTAATATTTAGGTGAAGTAATTTTAGCATAATAAACATTTTAACAGTGTGACTCTGTCTGTAAACAGTTTGAAAATAAGCTTCCCATCACTATTTTCTTGAACTTTTCTATAGTTAAGTTCCATGATCACAAAACAAAATACCTTCAGGTATTATTTTAAAGAAAAAAATTAGTTTGTCTTTTTTTAATGATTAGAAAATATTCTAAAAGAAGTTTATGTAATATATATTTGTTGTTACAGGCCACCTGTCCAGGATGCAGCCTCTTCTGCCTAGAGAAAGGCAGCAGTCCTCCGCACAGATAAGCAGATGTGTTGATGGATAGGCTAGGTTGTTGTTGTTTATCCTGTTAGCGTTATCTTCTATAAATGCAGTGGTCAACAGTTTATCATTGTTAGATAGCTGTTATCTGCAGCCCTGCAGGTCCATATGATAAATAAAATAATTGCCACTTTGTTTTAGCATAATTGAATAAAGCCAATAGTTCCCTTCAGACCAAAGCTGCAGAAATACAAAGCTTCGGTGCTTTTTTACTGAGAGGTCAAAGGTTATCTTTAAAACTATAGGCTAAATTGGACAAACTGATAGAATTAATACTGATCATGTGACGTTTACCAGTTGTTTTATTGAAATCGTAAGTGAAGGTTTGTAAATCCAGGCTAATTATCCTTCTCTGTTAGTAAACAGATAATAAAGCGTATCTGGAGATGAAATATGAAAATTTAAGAAAAATTCCCTTCTCTTAACGGTAACTCAGAGATCTGCTTCCTGTTCTGTTTTTCCCTACTACTGTTTTTGTTTTCAGACAGTATAGTTTTTTCATTATAATTTTTTATGTGCAGAGAAAAATACATAGGCACTAATGAAAACTGAAAATACATTGTTTTTAATCAAACAACAAAGATTAATATATTTCAAAAAATCTTTTGGATTGTTTTTACATCATATTAAAACATAAAATAAAATAATAAACATAAATGAATTAAAATATATTTGAACTGTTTTTTATGTTTATATTTATTCATTTAAAAAATGAACAGGATGGATGAATTGGATGTCAAATTTAGATTCTAATGTTAGAGGTAACACAAATGAAGCACAGGTAGCCACCAGGCTTTATTGTCAGTTAACTGTCACTTTTTTCATGTCACACAGAACTGTTAAAATTTCCTGCACTGTATTTCAAACAAAAAGAAAAATATTACAATTCAACCTTATTAAAGTGCTGGTTTCCTCATGACATTGTTTCATAAACAATCTACCTTCACTCAGCTCCTTTGTATGATAGATGCTTCTACTAGTTACATCTGGACTTTGAGTTCCAGCAAATTCACATGAAATGAAACTTGGTTCATGTGTCAGAGCTAACAAAGCTTTATTCATGAAACGCTGCCGCCATCTGCTGGGTAAACTGTGCATTACTGATCCCAGTTCACTGTTGAGGCTAACCTCAACAGTGAACTGTTTAATGTTTAAGATTAAATGATGAGCTAAAAGCAAATAAAAGTTCAAATGGAAAGAAAACACTAAAAAAGACTAAGATACACACAGGTGAGAGATAATGATATAAACAGTCAAACACTAACAAATTATTCAGTCATTTTCTCCTTAGTGTAAATACCCTAAATAAGTTTTTGATATTGTAAAAAAAAGGCTTAGATGTGTTAATGGAAGAACAGGGTTCATTGTTTTCACTATTACAGCCAGTGAGTTTTGTAGAATAACATATCAGTCAATATGGATCACTGTTAGCTCACTGCAAAGAAACATGAGAGAAATTATATGATTTAATTAATAAAAATGTATTTGTTGTATGTAATCTGTCAGAAGATGATCCTGAACTATACGTCTAGCATAAAAACAATGTTAAACTTGATGGTAGCTTTGCAAATAGACTCAACTTTGCCCAGCCTTCAAGCATTTCCGTTACAGAAAAACATTTTCAATAAATACTTTAGTTAATTTATTCCATTAAATTATTGATCAACATGACTAAGCCTCTTTGGCTCAGGCACAGTAATATTTCCATGAGACATACATAAACATTTTCAAGTATTATTATTTATTGGTTTGCGCATGTGGAAAGATGTATATCTTTCTTCTTGCGTAGAGGATCATGTTGGTTTCCAGCAGGGGGCGGAATACAACTTTAATAGAGATAGCAGAAGAAGTAGTTTCTGCTCCGAGCTTGTAAGCTGCTGCATGTCACTGAGATAATAATTTGGTTTTTATTTTAACGAAATTTCTTTGAGCTATCACAAACCATGTTGGAGATATTAGGACGGATTTATCTGCGGTTGAACAAGACATGAAGTCGAATAAAAACGTCTCTTTTTTAAAGAAATATAAGTCTGGCACGAGCTCCCTGATGCTGGTTCCCCTTAGCTCAGTTAGCCCGTGTTGGTTTGTTTGGCTAACAATGACTCACAGTAACTGTTGTATCGTGTAGCTGCTCTCTTAGTTAGTCGCGCTCTGTGGTTTGTTGTCTTTAGTTGCAGAAGCCAGTAAAGTAAAAACGGCCTCGGCTACCAGCAGCAGAGACTCTTTGTTGGTGTTAGCATAGATTTAATGAGCTCCTAGCAGCTCGCCGTGTCCGAGGAATGGTTCAGCTGCTTGTTCGATGGGGCTGCTGAGGAGCACGATGCCGCCCAAGATCCAGCTGCTGGCCGTCCTGGCGTTCGGAGTGGCCATGCTCCTGATAGAGAACCAGATCCAGAGACTGGACGAGTCAAGAGCCAAACTGGGTAAGAGATATATCTCTGTAATCTTCAAACACATACAGATTTAAAGGGATTTCAAACTGATTCAAGTTTTAGTTAGATATTTCCTCTGAGATAATCAACAACACAAAGAAAATAAAGTTGGAAGATTCCAAATTGTGGTTTGAGAATTTTGTCTAGTGTTGTTTGATTGAGTTCAGGTCTGAGAAGTCTGGGTTTTAGATGCCAAAAGAGATGAACAAACAAAAAAACTGTAAACAAACAATGTTATTAATAGTCTCGTTTCAAAATAGATAAAAAAAAACCCAACCAAATAAATGTTTTTCCAATTTTAAGGATACTTATGCAACCATGAAGTGGTGATATTACCATATCACACACAGGGATGACAATATTTTCATTGGGGTTTAATGTGATATCACTACCATGGGCGTAGTTGTGAAATAGTTCGCTCTAAAAAGAAATCTAAGGTCTGAAAACTGTGTTGCTCGTTTGATTTAATTCCCATAAATAATTGTATGTAATTATTCCCAGTGTAAATAAAGCTGTTCTGTTTGTGGCTAGAGAACAAACAGCTTCATGGAGACGGAGGGAAACAGCAGAGACGGGTCAGGGGGGAAGCTGACAAGCTTAAAACTGGGTTGGCTTCTCAAACATCTCAAGCTTTTAAACATCCTACAAAGCATGGTGGTTTCTTTATCATTATTATGAAAGTGACACTAAACAGATACAAATCCAATCTTTTGTCTCTTTGACTTTAAATCTGTCACTACAGTCAGTGCCTCACCGAACAGAACATAGTCGTCATCAGAAAGGTTCTATTCAATACTGCGACTGCACTGCTGAACAACTCCCAATAATTGGATCTAATCGGATTTTTAAATGGTACCACAATATATATGGATTATCGTCATGTATGCAATACTGGAAAAATAGTTTTAGCAGCCATAGTAAGTTAGGCTAAGTGAGCCTAAGTTTCCTTAAGCTCACTTAGAGCAGGGATTGTGACATTATTACTGTCCCTGGATGTCTACTTATTACCATGTTGATGCTATTTTGTCAAGAAAATGATGCTAAAATTGCCCAGCTGTCCTACATACCTAGCAGGAACCTGAACAGTTATTTTAGATGAGGAGTTCTAGAGGTAGATTGTTGACTAGAGTTTGGAGTCTTTGGACACTTAATAATTTCCTTTTATAGAATTATTATTTCTAAGGCTGCATGTACACAAGACTGCTGCCCGGAAACAGCTGGTATATTCTAATGTTTGAGGAAAAAGTTCCACATTTAGACGCCTCAAGTCAGCTGTGGTTGTCATGCCAGGCCACTAGATGGTGCTGTGATCCTTACCATGTCATCAAATGCGCTGTTGACCGTTGGCTTCCACCTCATTGTGAACAGTCACCTCCCTCCCATGTACAAAGTGCTCGTCGTATGTAGCATAAATCAGAAGTAGTGTTAAAGTGATCAGGCTAAGCAGCACAATGCTGCACAGAGCTGCAGGTTTATGCGTACAACAAACCTTACAGCTGTGCTGTTAACCAGCGTCTGGTCAGGAATCAAAGGTTACAGTTGGGGCTCTGTGGTGACGCAGGCGTAAACAAATCCTAACCCAAAAGAAGATGTGTAATTGCAGGGAGAAGCCATGAGTCAGGTAGCTGTGCTGTGGTGCTGTGGTGGCGCAGGGGTTAAGCACAACCCACATATGGAGACCTTAGTCCTTGACGCAGCTGTAAGGTTCGATTCCCGGCCCTGCATGTCTTCCCCCTTCTCTCATTAACCACTTTCCTGTCAATTAACTATCAAATAAAGGCCTCTAGAGCCAAAAAAAATCTTAAAAATAAAAGTCAGGCAGCCAAATGAAATGGTGTGTAACATGCAACGTCAGGGTTTGTGAATACTTTTGAAAGCCTCTGTTTTTATGTCAAATATTTCACTCATAAACGGATGTTTGGCTGCTTTTTTCTGATCCATAAACAGCTGTGTTCCATCATACAGGTGAAACTTCACTGAGCTTTGAAAGATGTTCCATCCACTCTGATGGACACACACACACACACACACACACACACACACACCCACACACACTCCTGTAATTGGCTTTCATTTCTTTCCACTGCAGTGGAGAGGAAGAGAAAAAATGAGAAAAAACACTTTTAATTACGCCTCCTGTCAATATTCTCATCAAAACCTGAATTAGGTAAAAGTTGTTCCATCTTTAGGAGCTGTGTTGTTTTTAATTAATTAAGGTTTGCAAGCACATTGTGGTGACCTCATGTCAGGTTCTACGTAGGAGGAAAGACCTCCATGTTCACAGCTCTGTGCTCCTCTGACAGCTGGAGACGTCTACACTTCTTCCAGCTGTTTGCTTATTAATCTACTCAGAAATAGAGATTTGAAATCTTTTGATATATTAATGAAAGTTTCTGCTTTGTTGCAGGTAAATTATGTGGCTGGTCCATGTTTCTCTCTTTTTACTTGTGAAAGCGTCACCTTGTGTTAGTTCCTGAACAGGAAGTCCGAGGAAAGAGATTATTAGCTCTCAATAGCGTAACTATTGGTTACCAGCTGGCAGTGGAGAAGTAGCTCGGACGCCCACATAAGTGATGGCAAAGAATCAGAGTTATTTTCACCAAAATTAGTGTTATTCCTTCTGGGATCTTTTTATTATTATTTTTTCCTTATTATATCCCTTCCTGAATCTTCATATAGATGACATAATAATATGGACAAAAAAGTTTAATTTTTTTAAAGAATTTGTTTAGCATTCCTTTTTTTGCTACAGACTACAACTTGACATTGAGTGAGGCTGGTGTAGTAGAAGTGAGAAATACTGCCACCTGCAGGTCGTAGTCACTTAAACCAAATGTTTTCGACAATTTTTGTGCAAAATTTGCAATAAATTCACCATAATCATTTAGCGTGAAAAATATGTGAGGATCTGTTTATTTTTGATATGTTTTAATTTAGTTTCAGTCATTGTGTTTTGAGTAGCCTCATTTAATTTGGTCTTTTGTTGAGGTTTTAGTTCATTCTGACTAAATTGTACTACTGTCAGATTAAATAAAATGTTAATCTACCTTCCTAAAACATGAAGCCTTTTACAGAACTGTGAGAATAAGAAATCTTTAATTAAAATGCTTATCCTGGGATGGAATAAAATGACAATTTTCTTTTCTCACACTGACACAGATTTAAATTTGTTACTGTATTTGAAAAATACATTATTTGAGATTTTTTTTTGGTTGAGCAATCCTAAAAACAATGTGAATTACACACAACATCCTCCATTAAAGACAACATTGTTGAAACTACCAATAGTGGAACAAAATCACATTCCAAGTTAGTATTTATCATTTAAAACAACTAAAATGATCAGATGGAGAAATAATGTCATATAAAAAGCGGAACAAAGGAACGTCTGTGTATTCAAGTACCCTGTTGCTTTTAAATGTATCATTTCTTTCACTTCTTCTGCTTAACCAGATTAGTTTTCACTGACTAGTTTTTGAATTTACCAAACTCGTCCACATGACTGAAACTAGACTTGATCAGATTCCCAGCCCATTTTAATTTTTGTCTGAGTTGACAAAAATGTCAATCTTTTTCACCAGAAGTCATTCAGGAGGCAAATCAATAAATGATAAAACATTTGATTGTAAATGTTCATAAATATGCTTTTTTTGTGACAAATTTAGTCACCTTTGGCTTTATGTTAACTAAATACCACAATGGGAAGTACTGCAGATTACTTAGTTTCGGCCAAAAGATCAATAACCTCTGCAAACATGCAGCGGAAATGTCCAATGGTTCATCAGGGATGTTGGGTTTGTGGCCTCTGTCCTCCCAGAGCGGACCATGGCCAGACACGAGGTGGTGGAGGTGGAGCTGCGCCGCAGCGAGGACGGCGGCGGGCGTGAAGCCGACGACTCGGTGATCATCTACAACAGGGTTCCCAAGACGGCCAGCACCTCCTTCACCAACATCGCCTACGACCTCTGCAGCAGGAACCGCTTCCACGTGCTGCACATCAACACCACCAAAAACAACCCCGTCATGTCCTTGCAGGACCAGGTGAGGGCCTTCCCACTTCAAGTACATTGTTTCCGTGGTAACTGGCGAAGGGATGAGTCAAATGTTCAGATGTGTTCATCCTGTCGGAGACGCTTTTATTTTCAAATTAGCATAAAATAATAGATTTTCATCTAAATGTTCCATTAAATAGACCAAAAAAAAAAAAATCCCCTTGCATCTGCTCGTTTCCACGGTGATGCTAATCATATATTAATGAACAGAGCAAAGAGTGTTTTGTTGGCACCACAAACGCAGAACCCATGACGAGCCTTTATGGCTCCAAATGCTGAAGGCAGAGATATTACACACATTGACCAGAACGCCTGAGTTTGAAACCTCTGAAAGCAGTTTATTACGTGACAAAGGATGTATGATAGTTTTATTTATTTTTTATTATTTTTGTGTTTGTGGTAAATAGAGAGCAGAAAAGATTTTTAGTTTGCTCAGACACGTTAATGAGAATAAGAAGCAGGCTTATTATTTGTCTGTTTGAGACAAATAATATGTTTAGAACTGTATGTATGTTACCTTGGAACCGGCAGCCAGACGTATAACAATACTGGTAATATACAGTAAGGTAATATCTTGTTTGTCCTCACACACTCTGTGGCCACATACATGTTTATGTTGCTTGTTCAACCTGTTGGTTCCCCTGCACTGTTCACACAGCAAATGTGACCCAGACCCAATTTTTATTTATATATATTTTGTGCTCATAAACTTTGTTTTTTAAATTACTTTGTAAACCCGTGTAAACTCCTCGAGGCAATTAACTCTGAACTGTAACCAAATTGCACCTTTACTTTGAAAGAAAACCAGACTTTGGACCACTGATATACACACCAGTCTGTTTTCCATGAAGCTGTTCTTCCTGCTTGATCAGCCCCAGTGCTGCACTGTTGGGTCCATTCCATCACACATTAATGAACGGACTGCATGGCTACACACTACTCACCTCTCCAGGTGTCTTGTTTTCATCTCCTCACCGTGTTTGTCTGCTGCATTGAGCACATAAAAGCTCCACAGCTCCAGCATTGTTTTACGTCCGGCTGCCGGTGCCAAGGTAATATCCTGTTTGCCCTCACACACTCTGTGAACACGGTCAAACTGAAATCCAGTCTGCGGTACATCACACACCACCTTCCCTTCTGCTACCATTACATCAGGAACACAAAGAGGATTTTTTTACATCCAAATGTCTTAACCGACCAATCAGACCTAAACTCCTGTGCAAAACGAACCAATATATTAAATATATTATTTGTTTTTTTGTTGCTCAACAATGAAGTTCCATTATCTCTGCCTGCAGGTGCGCTTTGTTCGAAACGTCACCACATGGAGAGAGATGAGGCCTGGCTTCTACCACGGCCACGTCGCTTATCTGGACTTCTCCAAGTAAGACCCTTCATTTCCTGTAATACCATTAATATCCAGATAAGTTACACGCAGTTAGCAGAGCAGATAAAAAGAGGGGTCACATATTGATTGCCAGCTTGTGCTTTAGTGTTGATTAATAGCATTGTTGTCCTTATCTCCCCCTGACTCTATCGTCCCACTGATCACGGGTAATTATTCTAATGGTCTAAGTGTTTCTCAGAGAGAGGGAGCGACCCTCTGTTGGCGTGCATCGCAGGGATCTTGCCAACCGTTCACCGGTGGATGATTACAATAACACCGAATCAGATCACAAGGACAGCAGCTTCACGCTCTGCTGCGGCTAAACTGCTCTTAAGTACAGAATCTGCTTTTATGATAATGAAAAATATTTATCGTCATGCAATATCAGTGTGTGCTATAAAAATAAACTTGATTGATTGTGCATTTTCTGCCGTTTGTCCTACTGATTAAATATTAGATTAAAATAAAAATAACTTCAAATGTCATCAAATATTTTGGCCAACAATTACTGCTCTCCAGTAATGAACATTTTGGCAACAAGGCATGTCAAAAATGCTTTACATCATGAAAACATGATAAACACATCATGCAGGAGCTGTAACAGATATTGCATTTTGTCTCACAGCATCGTTAGAATCATCATTATGATGATATATGTACATCACATATTTTGGACAACTCTATTTAGGCAACTCCAAGCAGGTGGGTTTTTAGCCTTGATTTAAAGGAACTCTGTGTTTCAGCATCTTTGCACATTTCTGAAAGTTTGCTCCAGATTTGTGGTGGACAGAAGCTGAATGCTGCTTCTCCATGACCTTTCAGAAGACCAGAGTGATCAGGAAAGTTGATACAACAGCAGATCAGTGATTTATAAACTAACAGTATCTAAAACTCTATTATCTGAGCTACTGGAGCCAGTAGAAGAACTTTAGGCAGACCTGTGAAGCTACTGATGCAGGAATCAATGCGACTAAGCATGGGTGAGTTTCTCTAAATCTTGCTTGGTCCCTTAATCCTGGGAATTTCAGGTGATAGAAGGTCAACTTTGTAACTTTCTTTATGTGTCTGAAGATTCAGGACTGAGTCCACTGCTATACCCAGATTTTAGGACTAATCTAGCTTTTAGCTGTC
This sequence comes from Poecilia picta, assembly GCA_033032245.1. Taxonomy (NCBI): domain Eukaryota; kingdom Metazoa; phylum Chordata; class Actinopteri; order Cyprinodontiformes; family Poeciliidae; genus Poecilia; species Poecilia picta. The sequence continues at coordinate 4,836,138 of CM065356.1, read as the reverse complement.
ATAACTGAAGATGTGTGTTGATCATTCCTCTTTAGGTCCAAAGATGACAACTTCAGTTTTGTTTCTGTTCAGCTGGAGAAAGTTAGTCCACAAATTGATTTGTTCTAAACATCAGTCGAGTGTTTGTGTGGGTCCAGAGTCACTTGGTGGGATCATAATGTAGAGCTGTGTATCATCTGCGTGGTAACTAATAGTAACTAATCTTATTTTTTGTTATATCTGAGCTTGTGAGATGGTAAAAGAAGAGGTTCCCAGGATTGAACCTTGTGGGACCCCACCATGCTTAAAATACACACTGATAATGTCTGGCTTTTGTTTTCGTTTAGATACGGTGTGAAAAGTAAGCCAATGTACATAAATGTGGTACGAGATCCGATAGAGCGCCTCGTGTCCTACTACTACTTCCTGCGCTTCGGAGACGACTACAGACCAGGCCTTCGACGGAGGAAACAGGGAGATAAGAAGGTCTGTGTTGCACCAATCGCTCATTTTACATCCAATGTATGTCTTTTTTTATTTTTATCTGGGTCAACAATAACTGCTGACCTCTGGTTTATTTTAGACCTTTGATGAATGTGTCTCATCAGGAGGGTCTGACTGTGCTCCTGAAAAACTTTGGCTGCAGATCCCCTTCTTCTGTGGTCACCATTCAGAGTGCTGGTAGGTGGACTGCCTAGGAGAATTGTCATTAAAAGCAATTCAGACTAGAGTTAGTCAAGTCAAAACTATTTGATGTAGCTGACTTATAAGGCATAATATCCCTACTGGAGTATAAACTACATGGGAATTGCTTGACTTACTTGTAAAGGTGCTTACAGTCGGTCTGGGACATTTGGTGTGCAGGAATACTGGCAGTAGATGGGCTCTGGAACAGGCCAAGTACAACCTGGTGAATGAGTATCTGTTGGTTGGAGTAACTGAAGAGCTGGAGGACTTCATCATGATCCTGGAGGCTGTTCTGCCGCGCTTCTTCAAGGGAGCAACAGAACTCTACAGATCAGGTACCAGCAGAGGCAGAAGCAGATCTGCCGTTTCTCTCGTCATCCATGAACGTCATGCATTTGAGACTCTCAGTGATTCATTAGAACAATGTGTGTTTTTTTTATAGCTAAAGCAGAGTTCTGTCTTTTTGCATTAGGCCTTATGACTCAAGTCCAATCCCACTCTTTGATTGGTTCATTGGCTGCAGTGGCAGGTAAAGGAAGGATCTGTATCTACTGCCGTCAGTCAAAATGATGTCGGGACTAATGGCAGCCAAAAAGAATCAAAAGTAGCATTTTTAGAAGTTGCAGTCAGAACAGTCACATTGATGTCACTGACTTGTGACTGACGTGCGAGTCACGGACGATGTTCGTTGCATAAAGAACAGTTTAAACAAGGGATTTACTAACATCGGTATTGGCAGACGCTTGTAATTTCTTACCATTAAGCATTGGTCTGATGAGTAAAACCTGGCTTTATGTTTCTGCATTGATTAGATTGTGTGTGTGTTCAGAGAACTCCTCAAAACTTTCTTGTGTTGCTTCCAGGCAAAAAGTCCCATCTGAGGAAGACCACCGAGAAGAAGCCCCCCACCAAGGAAACCCTCGCTAAGCTTCAGCAGTCAGACATCTGGAAAATCGAAAACGAGTTTTACGAGTTTGCCCTGGAACATTTCCAGTTTGTGCGTGCCCACGCTGTCCGGGAGAAGGACGGCGAACTGTTCGTCCTGGCCCAGAGCTTCTTCTACGAAAAGATCTACCCCAAGTTGAGCTGAGAGCCGAGCTGCACTCTGAGGTTATTCCACTGGATCTGCTGCAGACTGTTCCGTTAAAGGTCAAGCAGAAATATGTCAGGTTTTTCTTTAAACTGAAACTTGGACTAAAAATCTACACTGTGAAGAAAGTGCATCTCCTGAGACAGGAGTCTCAACTGTTTAGCTGGTTAACAGGCAGCAAACTCAACTTAATCCAACCAGTTAAAACTTTTTCTAAAAAACAAAAAAACTTCTTCTGCTTTGAGTTCTTTCATTGTTTCTCCACCAAAACTGGTTTACACATTCCTTTTGGTCAAAGCTGCATTTGTACATATTGTGTCAACAAGTTGTAAACTCAATTATGGACCAAAAGGAGGAGGAAATCCAGGAACAAGTGGACCACTGCATTGTTTTTGCTTCCCGTCTTTCTAATTTTGATCATGTTGAGATGGTTTTTCATTTTTAAACCTTTAACATATCCTGTCACTGTTTTATCACAGATGTAGTGCTGATTTTCATAGACCTGCTCTCTCTGAAGCTGGAGAGAAAAGCATTGATCAGATCAATGAACACAGTGTGGAAGTACAGGGTGACTTTAGCCAGAATCAGACTGATAGTGCCTTTATTGTAATAGAACTTTTTTGTCCACTTGTGTGTGTTCTCACATTGATTCCCACTTCCAACACAAATATTCTGACAAAACAAACAAAAAAAAAAACATGACTGCATAACTTTTGACTTCTGTGGTTCATTTAATGTCCAATGGAATAGTTTGACTTAATTTTACACTGAAAAATACATTAAAAAATAGACATAACTAGATTTTAAAGTGGGCAAGAAAAAAAACATGTTGAAATGCATGTAGCTTATAATGCTTGTCATAAGCTAGCTGAACCTGTTTCTGCTACATGCTATGTCGGCTGCCCATATTAAAACCTTTATTTTATTTTTTTATTTTTTATTGCAGGTTATTCTGAAGCGGGTACCCATTTCTTTTTCTCCATTGAAGTTATGCGCACCACTTTCCTCTTTATGAAAACTCCACCTCCTGACTGCAGTTCCTGGATCAAATGCTAAAATCCCTGGAATCCAGCATTTCCAATTTACATTTCATTACCAGGGTTTACAAGAGCTTCCCATCCAGGCAGATGGCTAACGTGCACTTAGCTTAATTGATATGTTTGGTTTATTTTGGGGTGTGGGGAACAAAGCAGTAGACTACTACTGCTAGATTGGAAAACAATATCCAGTTGTGCTAAAATGCTAACACCTATAGTTGGACATAATAAGCTTGAAGAAGCCAGTAGATGATTGACATTTATCAATCATCTACTGTTCTAGTTTTATCATTTTAGTCTCTGAAATGAACAGAGTTGTGTTTATATTCCAAGATACTAGCATCATTTTGGCATGAGGCTTGACCACATTTCTGAAATGGTCATTTGAGTGGTTTCTCTCCAGTAACATCAAGCCACAGTTGTTGGCATCTTTGAGTCCCAACGAGTCTCTGTGACTCTTTGTAGCCCTGACCACTCAGAACGGTCAGGGATAAAGGTTAGAGACTCGTAACTTCAGCGTGATTCAGGTGGATAAAAACATAACTGTTCACCTAACTGAAAGTCGGAGTTCTACAGGTCAAAAGGTCAATCTGGTAAGGAAAACGGGTTTATCGTGAACTCCAGAAATCAGGCCAGGTGGAATCGGTTGGTGCTAAAATCCTTTTCTTTCTTTCGGAAGTAGTTCAGAAAGAAAGTTGCAAGTAGTTCCTTACAACTACTCTTCCACACACTCAACCTTAAAAACTAAAGATACATAAATTCAAAATGAAAGGAAAAAAAAAATTTTCATGAAAAACATTCTACAATCGTACATTCAACCCAATAAGTCAACACACAATATATCAAAGTAACATTCAGGGAAATCATTGAAGTCGTCATTTTCAAAGCTGTTAAAAGTTTCATTCTATGCAACTCCAATTATTTTTCAGTGAACATAACTTTATACTTAAAAGGATTTGAATGAACTTTTGGAAATGTAAATCTACCTTTGATTGCATTAGTAGTAAAAAAAAAGAGCTAGATACATATTCTTTAGCTTTTTTCAATTTAAATTTCTCACGGAAATCAGATTTTCAACAAAATCCAGGCTGGTTTGGATTACTTTTTTGTTCCCTTAATAAATTAAGTCATCATGTAAAAACTTCTTGTAGTTGATGATCTGAATCATTTAATTGTAACAGAAATAAAGGCAGACATCTGGAGGGGCCTGCTCTATGGCAGTGGACTGATAAGTTGAGGCGTTTTGCATCGTCTTGCGGTTCCCTTTCAGAGGACGGCTGAAGCGCTCAGACTCTTTTGGCTTCATAATTACAGAATAATTGCTTTGCTATATCTTCCTCAACAGGGAGTACTTACCCAGTGAAAGCGTGAAATAACCGACTGGGACGGGATGATCTGCTGAAGTCAGCTGTGTGAGGAGCTACTTCCTCCTTCTGACTGGTGGGGGGGTGAGGGGTGAGGGCACCGTCTGTGGGGACTGAGCTCCAGCACGCTCCACCAGTCCACAGTCTGCTCTTGTGTCCACACAGACATGGGCAGATTGAAAAAAAAAAGCCCCTCCCTATCCTCATTTGGTTGCTCTGTGGTCATGGGCAAAGGAGAGGCTTCCTGTCTCAGAAAATAGAACTCAATTAGCAGTTTTGCTGCAGGCATATTGGAACATTGTTTCATTAACGAGATGAATACAGTCTGATAATTACTTCATCTCAATTAAAAAAAAGCCCACACTCTATATTGATTGTGGCTGATGAGCTTGAAGGTTAATTAGGAACAGAATATTTCAAACATCAAGGCTGTGGTTGCACAAGCTATTTATGATTTTTTTTTCTTTTTTCCCTTTCTGCTTTAGTGTTGGGTTTAATGTCACGATAACATTTCTTGATCCTATTTTATCAGCAAAAGGCGCCAATAATCTGCTTCATCCCTCACCGCCCCATCAATCCAGCCCGAGGTAGAACTGCTGCCAGTCCACTAGAGGGAGCCGTGTCACCACAGGAAAGCACCACAGAGAGACTGGAAAACCCATCAGTGCACCTGTGCAAAACCAAATGGAGCAAACCAACAGCGTATTACCATTAACAATACAAATGACACCATTAGACACACTTGGCTCTCGCAGGTCTATGATGTCTATAAATAGTTTCTCTTGGTCTTGGTCAATTTGTGCTGTACTTGCATAATGACTATTCAGATGAATTCAGCATGTGTGAATACTCTCCATTTAAAGAAAAAAATCTGTCCCGCATCAGTGTTTGATAAAAAAAAGCTAATTTGTTTTGCTATGCATCTAATTTTGAGACATTGATGCTGCTGCTGGATGCAAACTAATGACCTCTTTTTGTCAATTAAGTTCTTCTGCTGACCATAGGAGACCCAGCACAGATTCTTTTTCCCCCCCCCTTCAGTTTGCTGACCTGAAAGCGGATTTCACTACTGCTCCATAAAACAAACAGAGCAGAGCAGAAGCTTGGCTGCCCCTCACCGGCACTGTGGACAGGACCTTCGAGGGCTTGGCTAAAGAGGGACCTTCATGTGTACTACTTTTGTGCATGTTTTATGTAAATTCATCATGATGAAATGGAAGGCAAAATTAAACCAGCGTGCAACGGGAACAGAGCCAGGAGAACGTCTGGTTACTTCAGCAGAGCTCGATTCAGAGCCGCCATCATCAAAACGTTACATTGCAGTAGAGTGTGTGTACACTGACATATTAATATTTGATGTGAGAGAAATGTTGTGCCTTAATTAGTTCACGCCAAGAACTAACAATGTCAGTGGCCAGGCTAGCGCTATACAAGCTAACAGCAACATTAATCAGCCGTTTTATGCGTTTTACTATTAAACTCTTGGCTTTAGTTTAACATGCTGGATTTGAGGCAGCTCTACTCGACAAATAAGGCTCGGCTAACGCTAACCAACAAGCTAACTACAACATTAACATCAGTCCTTAACTGAAACTCAATGTTTCAGTTAAGGCTTTTCAAACACAATGTTAACCATGGAGGGAAAGAATTGATGCTTTTGGACTGGATCGGGGAAGGTAGATGTGGAGATCCCTTTAAAATGGCACTGAGCAGCAAGGTGATGTCAACACGAACACCAAGGTCTTTAACCTCCCAGCTGGGAGCCCAAACGGCCCAATGGGGAACTTGCACTCAACTAATGCTCTGAAATTATAGCTGAATGTTACACCTTTCCAAGTGAAATATGATCTCAGTGTTACCAGGTCAAGAAATTCCCCCCAAAATATTTTGCTTCGTAATGAGCTATTGATACATTTAAATCATAAATCACTTGGGAATGTGCTTCATTCTTTTTCTACTTTAACAATTTGACATGGCTCATTTCTTAGGGATAAACCTTCAGAAAACATGGAGGTGTAATACTCAAAAACAAATTACAGGAAATGTGGTTCTCCTTTGAATAATGAAAAAAATAATCTAAAACTGGACTTGACCCAAAACTTAAGCAGCTTCACATTTTTTCTTCCTTCTTTATATAATTGAAAACCTCAGATGAGCAAAAAAAAAAAAAAATCCCAGTAGATGAAATTGAGAGTGTGAATGCTGATTGATTGATAAAAGAGGAAACCGGTCGGCCTTTCCTGCAGCAAGGTGAGACGATCACTAAAGTCTGGAGAGGATGAACGTCTGTAGCACATATAAAAGCAGCTCCTCCATCAGCCGTCTTGAAATACAACTAAGATTGAAATGTGGAAGGAAGTATGAAGTGTGGCAGTGGTGGAAAAGTCTGGAGTCTGTAGCAATAAAACTTCTGTCTTTTATCCCCATAAATATGTCCAGAATGTATCAATGATGGTTGAGTCACGCAACTCTTGAAGAAGTATTAATTCTCCTTACACTTTTTCTTTTTCTCGGGGACTTATTGGGACTTTATGTGAAGAAAGAAATATGATACCTGATTTTTTTATTGTTTGTGGACCAAATTATTAAAAGTGTTTTGTGAAGTTAATTGTAGTCAATTTTAATCTGACATTGCAAATAAAAATCAGAACAAGCTATGACAGGTTTATGTAAAACAACAAACAAAAACAAAACAAAAAATAATCCAAGCAGTGAAAAATTGCTGCAAACATTTGACACCCAGTATGTTTTTTTTTTACAAAAGTACCTGTAAATTTGACCTGTCTTCCCTGACCAAGCTGAATGATTAATTAATAATAATATAATAATAATATAATAATAATAAAATATAATATAATAATAATAATAATATATCATCATCATCATCATCATCATAATAAATTTCAACTATTCAAGTTGTTTTGTTTATTGATTTTGGATATTTAAAATGTTTTCCAAAATTTAAATTTAACTTAAATTTAACTTTGGGTCAACATTGTGTTTGCCGGTGGTGTCCATCCAATTTCAATGGATTTTATAAATAAATTCAAAGAATAAAATCATTTAGGCACAATAGGAATAATTTGGGGATTAGAATAATCTTAAATTCTAGAATTCCATCCTGAGGATGGCAGCATGTTGGAGAAACTCTCCGTTATCTCTGATTTGTAGTTTTTGTAGAATTTTGGTCAGATTTTTGGAGGGGTTGGAGCATTGAATGTTCAGACAATTATTCCGTTTGGTTTGGGATGCTGAGCAGCTGGAAGGATTTTTGCTGTTACCGTTTTATTATTGATATTATTATTTTTGCCATCAGACAGTGACAAACCGTGACAAAAAAAAAAAAAAACAATTTTACAACTGGAAACAACTGATTGGCATCTCAGAAGCTCAGCATGTTTCCCGAACTACGACTCCAAACCTCCAGCTTCACAGATGCAGGACCAAAGAGCAGAGACAGAAGAAGGAAGTTCACACCGTCTCTTCCATCGGTCATAACGGTCAAAGATCATATCTCCAACTCCCACATCTCTCTGCCCAGCTTTCAACACAACCATTCAGAGATTTAAAGAGGAGAGGTGAAAGCCAAGGAGATGGATAAGAAGTGTTAACCAGCAATTGATGGAGTCGTCCTGGACATGTTTCAGTGAAATACCAATATCATGTTTACTCACAGTCTTTGTCCCAAGACTGACCACTATCGAAGATCCTTCCATCTTCACAACAACTCTTTGAACATACTTGGATGATAAGAGTAACAATATTTTATTTCCCTTTGAGATAAATGAAGTATTTTTGAGTGGGGAATGAAACCCTCGGCTGAAGTGGCCAAACTGAACCTAATTTTCAGCATTTTGAAATTGCAAGTAATGACTAAAGAAGATACTGTTCACCCTGTAAAGCCAATTAATGCCTGAAAACGTGTCACACAATTATAATCCTGAAGGTTTTATTTTTCTTTCTGTTTTTTTACCTCTTTGTTTGAACAGTAATCCAGGCAAAACATACTAGAAGTCAAACAATGCCAGGAAGTTAATACTCTACAACTCTTTTACAGACCGTTTAAAAGGAATATTGGCAAGATGAAGTTGGAGATTTAATTAGCATTACATCCATCCCTTACATCAAGCAGTACACCATGTAATACATAATGGACAATATGAGCCTGTGAGCACAACAGGGAGGCTGACCCCATACAGGAAACTCTCTGATACTCTTAATTAGATTGCTGCATTGTAGTTTGACCTTGGTGGAAGACACTCTACACTCTTCTGTCTCTCCCTCTCTTCCATCCCTTCCCTCCTGCTCTGTCTCTCTCTCTCTCTCTCCCTCCCTCTCGGTTTGTGCTGGCAGACTGAGAGAACATAGCGGAGCATGGGCATTTTCTCCTGGAGGGTAGGAGAGAAATGCAATCAGCAATTCAATCGTGGCCATTGTGTAGCAGTGCTGATGAGCTTTGCAGAGTAGATAATGGATTAAATTATTTATCTCCCCCCTCCTCTTCCCTCCTCCCTCCCCCCCCTCCTCCCCGGCGCTCATTGTTGCCTCCTCTTTGTGCCGTTACGGCGCTACACAGACGTAGGTTGAAGGCTCTGGATCACTCGCTGCCTTTCATAGATCTAATTTTTCTAATTAGCGCTTGAATGCAGCGCGGTCTCTCCGCCCTTTTTGCCTCGCGCCCCCGCCGCTCATTGTCGATATACGTTCCGCAAGGTGAGCGCGCGAGCCTATCAGCGGCCGATTCGGCGCCATGCAGAGAAAACCGCGATACGGCTTACCGCCGCCACTCCTCCCTCCGCTCCTCTCCTCCCTCCGCTCCTCTCCTCCCTCCGCTCCTCTCCTCTCTGCGAGGCTAAATGAGCCTAATAATGACCTAATCAAGGACAGTTTCTTTAAATGGAGCAATTAGACTGCAGCAGATGTGCCGCGCGCTCGCCGATCCAGGATCAGGAATACTGACCAACATGTCAAGTCCTCAAGCTGTTTTCAATTAGGCGCCGAAGGTAGAGAAAAATAGACACCTCCATGTATGATGATGATTATGTTTATAATATCCACCTCCCCTTCTATCAGTGATACGTAAGACCATGGGGCTGGATGTTTGTGTATCTTTAAAACTAGGTCAAATGGTTCTGTTATTAGACAAAGTGACTGGTTGGTACCATCTTCTGGTTCTGGCCCCACTTTAGTTCTCCAGAACTAGAACCAAACATGGAAAAACAACATTCAGGTTCTATGTTCCACTAGTCTGAAACAAAGTGCCAGAAAAATGCAAACCTGCTGAAACACTGAGTTCCTTTAAATCAAGACTAAAAAGGTTCAGGGTTGAGTCTGATTAATGATAAATGGGACATTGATCCATGTGTTTGAGAAATATTTTCATGGTGGGTTTGATGAAGGCATTTGACAAATTCCAATGTTTATCACTTGTTTCGTGATTGATAAGTGTTTTTATAGTACTGAACTGCCTCGTTGCTGAAAGATGCTAAACTTAGCTTGATTTTAGTAAAGGAGATGATTTTGGATCCAACAAATAAATAGCCCAAGACTTCTAAAGAAAGAAACTTTTTTTCTCGAGGCAAAAGTATTCACACCCTGTCAACTTTTTACAATTGGGCATGTTACAGCAAAGAAAGCATAACGGAGACTGTGAATTGAATTTAGATTCGACCTTTGACAAGGTCATTTTAGCATGATGATTTTGAACTGCAGCTATGGCTTTGTGTTCTAAGATGGAATATTAGGGCAATACAAATATATAAAAAAAAACTATGACAAAAAAGTCATAGCATTACAAGAATAAACTCATACAGGAAAGGTCATAATATGAGAATAAAGTCGTAATACTACTACTGTTACTACTACTGTTAGTACTATCATGAGATAGGCCCCTGAACGAGGTCTATCACAAGAGGCCTCTTCAAGGTGTTGATAGTTTTAATTACACAGTGTTTTGCATCTAAGCCAAAAGGTTCAACTTTGACCTCATTTAACCAGATCACCTTCTTCCACATGTTCGCTGTATCACCACTGTGTGTTCTCCTGTAACAGATTTGTGGATCACATAACTAACAGTTGTCCTGTCAGCAGATTCACCAACCTGACCTGAGGATCTCTGCAGAGCATCATAACAACTGTCCCAAAGTAAAGGAAAGAGCAAAAGCAAAAATCCTTCCAGCTGCACAGCATTCAAAACTAGAAGGAATTATTTATCCACAAAAAAGCAACACTTCAACCAAAAAAACGAACAAATGTCTACCTAATTAACAAATCGGCTAACATCAACATACTGACACCATAAATGGTACCATTCCAGAGAAGCAACAGACTTTATTCTGTTTAGAAAAGAAATTGAAAACCGCGCAGTTTACTATTTAATATGGTTCTGTCACATATAATATCAGTGAAAAGCATTGAAATTGATGTTATGCTATGGTCATGATAACATAGATATACAGTGATCCCTTGTTTTTCGCGGGGGTTATGTTCCGAAAATAACCCGCGATAAGTGAAATCTGCAAAGTAGTAACCTTTTAGTTTTTACAATTACTATACAGCACAATTAAATACTCTCATAGAAACCAAAGAACAAAACCTGTTTTCAGATCAGCCGATGTGCGTGTTCATCAATCGGGCCTTAATGTGATCCAGAGTCATGTCATTAAAGTGTCTCTTCCAAGCTGCCCCACGAGATTCACAGCTGTATCTACGCAGAGCGATGGATCTGGTCAAGCGAGCCTCCAGTCAGGTTTTACGCTGATTCTGGCCAGTTTTTTCCAGCTGGCATTCAAAGTTTTTAGTTTTCATCTCATGAATGGCCAAGCTGTATTACTTATATTTAAATACCATAACGTTATTGGCACACAGGTAGAGAAGGAGCTCGGAGACTGTTTAGCCAATCAGGACGCAGAACACTATGTACTGTGAAAAAAGCTGCACAAAAACATCCATGAAGCAGCGAGACCGTGAAAGGTGAACCGCGATATAGCGAGGGATCACTGTATAACTAATACACAAACATTCACGCATCCACACACATACTAGTGGTGGGTGTTGATCAAAATTTTTGATTACTTTCAGTTTCTTTAAATAACTAACTGCATTTAAATTGAAAGCTATATTATTAGAAAATGAGAAACATTTTTAAATTCAAAATCCCTTTGAATGTTGAAATTATCATTAGCTACTTCTGCGCTGAGATGCTATTTTAGATTGGAATCGCTTCACTGATAGGCTAAATCCTTTGAGCACAACTTGGACACAACAGAGATCTTTTCCAGCGTCCAATCAGATCGGTCTTTGAAGCCAAACTTAACCTCCAGAGGGCCAAGAGAAACTACTTTGTCATCCATTACTGTTTGCAGATGTCGCTTGTGCGTCAGATTTACATGCGTACCAGAAACACGCAAATGCAAAGGTTCCAATCTGAACGTTGTATGTAAAGAAAAAGATTAATTGTGGTAAAATCTATGTAATTACTTGACATCAAGGTGTTAGAATCCCAACCCTAGAGTGTGTTAGGGCATACTGGTTGCTATATTACAGCCCTACTGCTGTTTCTAACAGCATATGTGCATTAGTCTTGGCAAACGTGCAACCAGGAAAATCCATCCTTCCTCTGCCGACATCAGCCCTGTGTGCCATGGCTCACATAATTCCCCCTCATTCCCTCCCCACTTCTTCTTTTTTTTTAACAGTGTTGACAGATGATGATGCAACTGTTTTGTGTCCATGGAACTGCAAAACGAAAAACCGGCCACCAGCGTCTGAGGAGTGAACAGCAGCCTATACAAACTCTCCCCTTCTTTATTCCTGTTGTGGCTGGCAGAGGCTAGCATGTGCTGGAAGTTCCAGAGCAATGAGGCCTGCTTGTGTTACATACTTTCGTGGGCCGCCTCCCTGACAACTGGCAACAAAGGATCCATTGAGCAGAGGCAGCGAAGAGGGGCTTTGATGGGTAATCTGCATGCGATTGTAGAGGGGAAACTGGAGCTGGGTTAAAGGAAACAGGTGCAACTCATTACAATATCCCCCAGTTCTCTTTACGGCTGGATTTCCTCCTGCTTTCCTTCACCGGCCCCCCTCACCCCTCCACTTTTCTTTCATTTGCTTTATCGCCCCTGTTTTTTTTCTTATTGGTACAATTCCCTCCTTGCACATACAGAGCATGAAGCCTTCATTCAATCCATACTTTCAGGTCAGACATCAAAGTTGGGAGTAACAAGCCACTTTAATTTGGGGACCTTGCACCACACGTGTTACGACTTTACTCTTTGCACGTCAGCACAGTACCATGCGACCGACTGAAATCGCCTCCCCTCTTCGTCAAAGTTTCTGTCTTTTGGAACACGCTCAGCAGTCTGCGGCGCAAAAATAATGGAAATGTAGAAGGTTTGCAATCCGCCAGGCTCGTGGAGCTAACACTATGCTTGATATGATTTCCAGTACAATTATTATTATTTCAGAGGTTTAATGCTCAAGAAGTCAGTCTGTGTGGTCACTGTGGGGTATAAATATAAAAGATGATCCCTCCACGGTGAGAGCCATTTGTTTTTGCATCTCATTCTGAGAGCGTGGTTTGAGAAGAAGCGAGTGGCCAAATCCCACACAAATAAATCATAAAAAATAAGCAGCTCATTGTATAAAAAACTATTAGGTTTGGCTGTGGAGTTCTGAAAAATCATAAGCAGATTTTTTCCCCCCTCCTTTGTGTAGATTAATAAACAGACTCTAGGTTTTGACAGCACAGAAGCAGGGACTAGCATGTTCAATAGCTGATCCTGGTGTTACACAACTGATCACTTTGTTGATGATTTAGCAACTGATGGGAATTCTGTTGAGCTCTGGAGTTCACTGTGTGCCAGAAACAGCTGGAGGACACTTTGGATGTAACGCAGCTTTTTTTTTTCACTCGTATCTTTCTCCTGTTGGGCTTTATTGTATCAGATGGTGTGTGCTAACGGTTTGTGATACTGAGTAAGAAGCTCAGCTGTGCTGCCAAAACAAGGCAGCTATGTTTTATTTTGTCTTTGCTCATTTTTAATTTACATGTCCTCTATATGACCTCTAATCAAGGAGTGGTGAGGAGACGCTAAGAAAATGAAAAAAATAAAATTATGAGACTAAATAATCAAAAAATTAAGAGAATAACATTGAAAAAATATGAGAACAAAGTCATAATATGACCTTATTTCAACTTTACTCTCATTATTTCAACTCTATTCTCATACAACTTTATTTTCATAATATAACATTATTCTCAATATATCATCACTATTTTCATGTTATGTTATTCTTGTCCATAATACTGAGACTTTATTGTAAATGAAGGTGGATGTTTTGAGTGCAGTCATTGCAAAAGTATGAAGTCCTGCACTGAAACTGAAAATGTACGCACTTCAAGTGCGTACGGTTTAGTTCGCTTTCTGCTTTTGGAACATTTTCTGGTCCACCTGGCATTCACATATGCATCTGAAAGAAGAAACACACCGCTCCTGGTCAGAAACTCAGAAACAATTAATCACAGCAAGGAGGACTATGCTTTCAATCAACCTCAAGTATGCACTGCTAAATACATTTTTTTTTCACAGATTATCTGTCTCACATACTCTTATAACATGGTGGTAGTTTTATATATATATATTATATATATATATATATATATATATAATATATATATATATATATATATATATATATATATATATATGTTTGTGTGTGTGTGTGTGTGTGTTTTTAGAAGCTGCAACTTTAATGAATTAATTAAGCCTAATTCATGTTATCATTCAGGTCCTTTTTAAGCAATTTCTTGTTTTTTGTGACATATTCTCTATAAATTAATTCAGAGAATGTGGTTGATAATATTTAATTTATGATGTTAAAGTTATTTCATATAGCATTAGTGTGGTTGGGATAGCTTTGTCCCATAATATGAAAAAAAAGAAAATCATTTGAAAATTTGATCTGTAATGAAATTCTTTTAGGAGATATTAAATGTGTTTCATTAACCCCAGATTTCTGTATGAAAAATGTTTGATTGCTCCACTGTAATATTTTAATCCTAAATGTCACGTTTTCATCTGACAATCATCATTACCAGCAGAAATAAAGGTTTGAAACCATCAGTCTATGTGAATTTGATCTATACTATTTTTCACCTATTGATGGAGTTGCTGTAATAAATTAACTTTTCTTAAAGGTTCTAATTTATGAAATGTGACTGAATATCACTGGCAATGAACACAGGTACAGTTATAAAGGAAGTAAACCATTTCTTTTAGGCCCTACACAGTAGTTTGCGTTCATTAATAGCTGCCACGTACATTTGAGCTAATTAATGTTTTCAAGTCAACTGAAAATAATTCAAACAAGCACAAACGTAGACAATCTATCTCCATGTCAACAACTGCAAAGATTGTTGACATGGATCTTTTCAACAACTGCAAAGATTACGGTTGTTTTTCTCTTCTTTTTTTTCAAGCTTCATCATCTTTGACATAAAAGCTGGATCAAGCTGTTAATTGATGCCTTCAGATCTCCATCTTCTGTTGTTCTTTATCCGGTATGTCTCGTCCTTGAGCTCTCCTTCTTATCGGCACGGCATCGGAATATGGAGTCATTAAAACCGCAGCTCTCAGCCATGTGTTTTCATTAGCACAAAAAAACCCACAGTTAATAAAAAAAAAAGAAAAGAAAGAAAATACGCCGCACCTACATGGTTTCTGCTCGGCACAAATGATGAGCTAATAGTTGTTATCATCTCAGCAGACAGAGAGGGGTGACTCCCTAAGAGAGGACAAATGAGCCCCTTTTTAATGATCAGGATCCATTTATGATGAGAGAATCATATTAGCGCGGTTCAAAGCCTTGCAACAACGCATTCCAAAGTGTGTGTTTCATTCGGGGCGTTAATATCTCCTCCCGCCACCCCGCCACACCTCGGCCACAGATTAGCCCCGTCAATGTGTGTGTGAGCCGGGGAGGGAAAAGGAAAACAACCTTGCACTAACAAAACCATTATTAGTTCATTATGAATTAAGAGAGCCACATCTGCAACTAATACATGGGCCAGGTGGGATTTGTGAGGAGAGTACAGTGTAGAGTTTGGTTCCACTAATGCATTATAAACACTGCGAGGACGTACGGTCTTTGAGGTTCTGGTTACACTGAATATGGACCTTGATGCTGCTCAGATATAATGTTTCTCACATGGGTCAACATTTTAAAATTAAACAATCTGGGATGAAACAAAGCGGCTCCCTTGTTTTCGCTCGCAGATGGCCTTTATTTCTCCCCGGGTCTAGTTTTTTTTCTGATGTTTTAGGACAAAAATCCCTTCTTTTCTCTTCCTGTTTTTTTTTTTTTTTTCTCAGCCAGAAAAGTCAGGTATTAGAATTGCACTTCTACTATCGCACATGATGACAGTTTTAATAAAACTAGCTGCATTTCCAGTTTTGGTGTGAGGTTAGGTGGCTTTTTTAATCGTCTAACTAGAAATATTAAAGTGACACAAGTCATGTGATCAACAACCAGTTGACTGGTGGTTAGTTTGGCGGTAGGTTAGGTGTTTTTTGGGCTATATGGTTTATTTCATAAAACTGCAATGGAAACACTTTTTTCACATCACGAGTCGTATTGTCAATAACCAGATGTTGCCACTGGTGGAAACCATGAAGAAGACAACAGGAAGTGGTAGGAGGATGATGGCATTGTATGTTTTTCAATTACTTATTGTATCAACAAAAGTATTCAGGTGTAATTTTAATTGTGTTTCTTAGTTAAGGGAAACACCGCAATTGCAAAATTGTGTTTTTCAACAAGTGAGTGACATCTCTTGAACAGAACACCATAAGTTAAATATGTTCTGTGAGCAATAAGTTGTGAAGTAAGTCTAACATTAGCACTTCTAGGTTTGAGAATCTATAGCTGTGTTTCCTCAAACTGGAATTAGGAAAATAAATTTGCTTAATGGAAACACGCCAATTTAGCAAAAACTCACTTTTTCTGATCAAACGTTTTTGTGGTTGTTCTGCCGCATCAAAATGAGTGCATTTCAGGAAGCTGCAATGGAAACACTTTTTACGTCATGAGCCACAGGATCAACAACTGGATATTACTAGTGGTGAAAATGAAGAAGACAGCAGGAAGTGGTAGAAGGATAATAATTATTCACAAGTGATTCTGATTCTGTTTCTTACTTAACACAGACACCACAATTGTGAAATTGTGATCTTGCTCGCAGATGGCACTATTCTTCTCTGAGTCCAGTTTTCCTTTCTGATGTTTCAGGACAAAAAATCCTCTATTCTCCTCATGTTGTTTTTGTTGCAGCCAGAAAAGATGAAGGACTCGTTTTTACTTCAGCCCAAGCGTTCATGTGAATTCGCTTTTAGCTTAGTCGTCCTGTCAACTGTGTGACTATGAGGGTGGGTAAAAAGGCCATTTTCCCAGGCTGCTCAGGCAGATTTTGGCTTGAAAGAGAAGCGCCGCAACGAGAGAAAAGGGACATCAAAATTGGCCCCCTTGTCATCGGGCCGCGGTATGATCCCCATTTGCCTTTCTACGACTGATCCATCAGCAGGCCTTGATCAAAAAGGATACGTCTTCCAGCATTCCCCCTAACCACCTTTTTTTTCTAAGAGATGAGTGTTCCTCACTGTCACACTGCAATCACTTCCTGTGGGCCAGGAAGCCCCTCAAACAAAGGCCTGACTCTTTCTCCAGAGTGCCGAAAAAGGAATACAACACATATTTATGAGATTATCTGGCATCTCGTGTTTCATTATTGTGAAAGGAAGAACTGTCTCAGCCTCCCAGAGATGAAACATGTGACACCAGGAAATGCTTGGTGCCTTTACTGTCTTGTCTGAAAGACGGAGTTTGTTTGGTTTTCCTTTCTAGCTGACAATGTGACGATGTTCAGAAACCAGTCAGACAGAATGGGAGAGGGTGAAAAGCTACTGTCTGCTTGTGGTGTTTACTGAGGACTGGCTTGAAAATTTGTTATGTCTTTAATGGCATCACAGTAAAAAAAAGAAAAAATATGTTTTTATTTATTTAGTGTGCTAGACTAGCATCAAGTAGTATACAGCTAGTTGTGCAATCTAAAAAATATATATCCTTTATGGAGGAATTGTAAGAAAAAAACTATTTTGTAAAAAAGCTACAAAGCACAGAGGTGTCTAAGGTGTGGCCCTCTGATGTAGACAGATGCTCTTTGTAAATGTTTTAGGAAAAGATTTCCATGGCAAGTTTATATCTTAAATGGAAAATGTAAGAAGCAAATATTTGTTGCTTAATTTCCCCCCCCCTTTTATTTCATAGAAAGTTGTGCCACAAACATATGGCAATATTTTTTTTTAAACTCAGAAACACACTTTGGGTTAACATAGAAAAGTTTTTAAAAGAAAGTGATCTTTTTTTGTTGTTGGAAATGAACTAAAAACATTTTATAGAAAGAATACATAAAGTAGAAAATAATTCACTCCCTCCCAAAAAAAACTACGTAACTGTAAATATTAAGGCAAACATCGTACCACCGTTGGCTTCATTAAAATATTACTTCAATCATTATTGTGCAGCTAAAGAAGAAAAAAAATCACACTAATATTAGTTTTGTGTTAATGCTTGGAGAGAAAAAAACTAACTTTGGCCCCTGGGGACTTTCAACTTGGGAATATTGGCCCCTGGTGCTAAATGTTTGGACAGCACTGCTGTATGACGTTCTGTTTGAAGTTTGATGCAAGAAGAAGTTTCTCTGATCAGATGAGACCACAACAAATAATAAATCATACCAAATTCTTTTGGTCTAGTTTCTAGTTAAAATATCTTTGCACACTTGAAATAAGACAAAACTAACTTACAAGTAACTTTTCAACAATATATACAAGCTCATTTTAAATCAGTAATTTCTTAATATTGATTAAAAGGTACTGGTGCAATTGGCAGATTATTTCACTTATAGCAAGACATTTTGCTCCTCTTATAAATGAAATAATCTGCCAGTAGTACTAGTACTTTTTAAAATCAATATTAAGGAATGATTTATTTAAAATTAGCCCTTATATCGTGCTGAAAAGTTAGTCGTAAGTTGCTTGTGTCTTATTTCAAGTAGGCCTATACTGTTGATAGATATACTAGATATACTAAAAACTAGACAAAATATACTTGGTAAAATGTGTTTTTGCAGTTTATGTAGTTTTTCTTCTACTTTTTGTTAGTCTATTACAGTGTTTCTCAACCTTTTTTGGCCCAGCGCCCCCCTAGCCCTTATCCAGGTCCCTCACCGCCCCCACCAAAGAATTTGGGGTTATTGCTATGTCCACTTTAGTTTCTTTCCTGTTGCTACATTTATTTTATAGTTTATTGACCACCAGTAATCTTCACTTATCACCTGCTGGGCCACCTAATCGACGTATGTTTCACGTGTTAATTTTTCACTGTTCAGCGTCGAATTCTCTGTTCTCATGCCATAATTCACATTTGTCACTCCGTTTTGCCCGCTTCTCCTGTTTCAGAGTTTTGCGCAATGTGCGCGGCGTTTTTGTGTGTGTGTGTGTTTTTTTTTTTTTTTTTTTTTTTACCCCTTATGGTCCCCAGCGGTCGGAAAGCATATCGATGGAGAAAAGCCAGATTGACATAAACCTTTTAAAACAACGGAAACAATTTCTGCATTCTGATTATTGAAATTTAAAAGTGTTGTTTTGTTCCATCCCCCCAGTTTCAGACCGGACCGCTTACAGCTCCGGTGTTAACGCTATTAAATGAACGCTCTCTATCGACGTATCACCATGGAGGGATTTCTTTATTTAACTGGGTTCATTTTTCAGAGGGACACACAGTGAGGGTACCGTGATTTTAGTAATTACATGTTTATAAGAGCAATTTTCTGTTGTCCTTCCTTGGAAGCGGGCAGCATCCAAACGGACATTAAAACACTTTTTAATATAAGTTGCTGCTTTGACATGATCACAGAACTGCCAAAATATATGTACAGAAATACCAGACAAAGTGAATCACAGCAACGTCATCAGGCGGTTTAACGCTGCGGTGCGGAGCTGCACAAGAAGCTACAAACACTGAATAGAAGAGCTGCCATTGATACAGTTGCAGCCAAGCATGATTTAATGTTACACAATACAGTTTTACCAAGTTGCCCAAAGTCTAAACTAGTATTGTTGTGCATTTAAGGTGTAAAGTTTACCTTCGACCAAACGCCCCCCTAGGGCCTCCCAGCGCCCCCCTTTTTTAAAAATATCCGCCAGCGCCCCCTGCTGCCCTCTGAACGCCCCGTGGGGGGCGGTACCGCCCACGTTGAGAACGGCTAGTCTATTACATAGTATCACTTTGAAAAATATGAAGACCAATTTTAAAGGTGTATGAATTATTTTGGAATATAATAAAAATCGGTTTATTTCGGGGTTTCAACTGAGACAACAGTACTCTAAAAGAAAAAAATAAGTAGGCTTATATTTGGTGGACGTTCTGCAACAGTTAGGAAAACCAAGCAGCTGAAGAGAAGGAGTAATGCTTTTACTTCCAAAAGCAACAATATTGCTCCCATTTGTTCCTCTAATAGCACTCCAAGGCCAAACGCTGGATGTCTGGGGTCGCAGGAGCAAGAAAAGAACAGGCACATTCAGGAAAAGCTTTCCCAGCACAAATAAACGTAGAAATAAAAAAAATAAATAAATATATTAAAACAGCAGCAAAGAATGCTTTGACTGGGCCGTGTTGGCTCTTTGTGTGCCTGTGTGACACAGTCAGACTCGGTTTCACTGAGATCATCTGAGGCAAAAGCCCAGAGGTCCAAAGGAAAAGAAACGATCAATGCCCTGAAGGAAATGCCCTTATTCTGACTTTCTCCCGAGTTTAATTTTAACTTCCCACTCAGACTTAGTGTGCTGTTCTGAAAGGTACAAAAACTATGTTAAGCACAATTCCTGAATGAGTCATTTCTGTTAGCACATTAGTTTTAAGCACACCATTTTATCAAAAATAAAACAGTAATACTCCTTATTAACATACACACTAACCTATTGTAAAATTATAAAAACTCTCCATTGCACATCATGGCAGCTTTGATAACGTTTAACAAAATCTTTTGAACAAAACACCTTATGTTAAATAACTTTTTTTAGCCATCTATAAACCACAAATGAGTTTGAGAATCTATAGTTGTATTTCTTAATGAAAACATGGCAATTTCAGGAAAAAAGAAAACAAACTTTTGCATAAAACTTTTGCGCTCACATTGTTGCCCCACAAGTTGCTGCCCTGGGCGGTTTCCCATGTCGTCCATATCAAGAACCACCACTGTTTGGGGACACCGGAGAGGAAAGGCTGAGATCTATAGATTTAGGCCAAGCTGAGGTGCTTTCAAATCCTTTATGATGAGGCAAGGAGGGCCGACAGATGGAGTGGCTCATCCCCACCAACGACCCACACCAGATGATCAAGCTGTTTAATGTCAGCTAACTTGCCGTCCGGAGCTTTGTAGGACATGAGCTGCGGACTACATGAGTCCGGTTGTCTGTAGGACAACCAGACAATGCTGCTGGAGTGACTCTACAAATGTATTTTTGAAGGCCATGTTCTTTATCAACCATGCTCACCACACACAGTTAAAAACAAATTACAGCAACAACACAAATTAGGGCAGCCTGCATAAAAACCCATGCAGCATTTCAACCTGCTGTGCAATGTTTCAAATAAACTGGGCTAGTTTATCACATGACTCACGATGAGATTATTATTACCAAATGTCCATACCTGGTCCACAAACACTGGAAATGTAACGCAAATTTGTATACAGACTATTTCTTTAAAAACATTGAAAATGAGATAAAGAACAAAAAATTCTGTAGAATTTTAACAGGAAGGACCATACTTGCGGTCTTAGCTGGCTAACCTTTTAGCTAACCATTAGACAGAAAGCTACACCGAGGTCAAAGTAGAATTATGTCATGTTTTCAAAATATTAAAACTAAAATACTACAATGGTTAATTTTTAAAAATTGAAGTAAAATGGAAGTTGTCATGTTGTTTGCCATAAAACGCATCATGGGTAGCTGATATGCTAAGTGCTACGGGGCTAGCTCCAACCGGCCAGAACAGTAATTTTTGCACAATAATTAAAATTCAGAACCTTTCAATTTGAACAAGAGTGAGCTGAAATGGAAGGCGCAGGTGAAAAAAATACCGACCCCCATGTTGTCTACACTACAAAGCACTTTGCACAGTGGACGTATGCTAGGAGCTAACTTAGCATCTTAGATTTTCCTAAGCCAAAATTCCTGTTAACCAATAACAACACCAAAGATCATGTTAAATTTCTAAAAAATCATGCCTTGATGGTTTAAAAAAGTTTTAAAAAGATGTTATGCGGAAAAAATAAGTTCAAAGTACAACTTTTCAAAGCTAAGTCTCGGTCAACAACTTTCTTTCACAGGTCAGGTAGCTTTGGTTAGCATCTTCCATTAATATCAATTTAAAACTACTTTTACAAAAGAATTAAGATTAGTCTGATTACAAGAAACAAGTTACAAAGGAATTCAAAAAGCCTTGGTCAGGAAAACCCACTGAACATTCAGCACCAACACATCATATTTCTTTTATGAAGTGACCTGCCCTGAACTGACTGTGTACTGCTGAAAACATGTACTTTCCATCTTTAAAATGCTAATGCAGGGGTGTGGAGTGGAGGGGGGCGGAATCCTACACCATTAGCACTGTGTAAGATAAAACAAAATGCTTACATGCAAAGTTAATTTAATGCTTGTCTAACACTGTTTTGTGTTAAAATCAAAGATTAATTTAATTCCATCGAGTCTCAGTTGTTCAGCCATAAGAACAAGGAATTATTGTTTCTCTGGCTTGTATTGATTTCAGAGGGACTGCATATTCACCTAGCTCAAACATCCTGGGTACAAAGTCACAACACAGAACAGTATGTTTTTCTTCCACTCATTGATTTTTTCGTACAAGCTTTCCTCTCACCCTCACTTACCCTTTGTCTTCCCTCCTCAGAAACCTAATTTCACCTTGTGACAAGTCGCCTAATTTCTCTCCAGATCTCTGGGTTTGATGAGCAAAGAAATAAATAAACTCCTTGCATTTTCTTTCTTCTATGGACAGAAATATAAGGTGGGATCTAGTGCTTTATCTGCTCTCATTGCAAGCGACCCAAGGTGGCTCCAAATGAGACAGGCCAGCGAAGCTTTGCAATGGTAAATAGGATGTCTGACTGAAAGATTGGCTCACCTGACTGTGACTGTCAGGAAGGCCTCATCCAAACGCAGGTAAGCACAAAGCTCACCCCCACACCATGCCACACCACGAAGCCGCCCAAATGGCCCGAGACGGGCCCCGCTGTCTGAGGAGATTTCTGAGGGAGTATTGCAAGTGGGCCCTGATGGAGGAACACTTATCTCTGGGTAATTACTTTCAGTGCACAATGAATAAAACGAGGGACAGCTCCATAATGTATGGCTTGGCAAGCCCGCAGACTAATATGCAAAGATGAACAACGAAGTCGGGTTATCTTTGGCTCCGCGGAGGGAGATCCGTCTGTATTTTACTTCACTCCCAAATTTATTTCAATTTAATTAGCGGACCACGCATATTTGTGGAACCGCTCTATTACACAATGCGCGCACACGGTTGCTGTGGAAACATATAATTACTCTGGCACGTGAGCCACGGGGAACTGAACCCGCCAGTTTCATGTCCACCAATCTGGGGCCACACACATGAAAGCATATTTGGTTTCACTTCTTTGGAAGGTGAGTTTTTTTTTCTTCTTCTTCTCTTCAAAGTCACTCCACGCTGATGGATATTTGCAGTTCTCCATAGTCTCTGGTCTTTGTAGAGGGTATAAGACTTCCCCACTCCATTGTTGAGCTTTGTAATTGGCTGTGTGTTCCTGACAAAAGGAGCTCATGGTGGGACTCTGATGAGAAACTGCCTCAATCTGAGCTCCTCTGTTTCTGGATGGGCTTAATTAGAATTGCTGCAAAAGACCCTAAGGGCCCACAGAGAGGGCCTATTTCATTTTCCTGTTGTCTTTTGTCATCCTCACATCGTCCTCCCTAATTATTTCAGAGCCCAGAAAAGCTGCTCAAAGATCTGGGTAAGTGTAGGCGAAGAGGCCGGTTTTGTCTATCAACTGGAAGTGTGGTAGTGGAACTGGGCTGGAGGGAAAATTTGGGAGAATTTGAATTTAACATTTTTGCCTGGAAGATAATATTAATATTAATATTTAAGACTGTTGTGTGACCTCTTAACCAACAATACTTAACTCCACTTTAATGACATAACTCAGATTGATTTTATAATTTGTTTTGTTCCACTTGAACTCATCTGTAAAATCCAGTACAGTCCAGATATTTACTGATCTACAGGTTATTGTTGGGTTTTATGTTATTTTCTTTTTGTCCTCGGAAGATGAATTTTCAAAGTTCTCAGTTGGCGAAACAACTAACTCTTGTATGCCGATTCAGAAAGTTGTGGTTGGCTGAGCGACTTGTAGTTTAGCATCCAACATGGCTGCACACATAGAATGTAGTGAAGTCATCACGGTAAAGGCTTTTCAGCAGCTTTCAGCGACATGGTGTTTACTATTTTAGAACACTTTTATTTGAACACTTATATATTTTGGAGATTAGAATCCATGTAATCTGTCATGCAATGAAAACACGTTATTAGTGGGTTTAGGCTATATAATAACTTAAGTGTTATATATACCTCTATTGGCTTTATGTTTGTGTGTTTATGTAATAAAATATGCTGGAGTCCATAGAAATCTGAATGAGATGTCTAAAAGGTTTCATTTTTAGATGGTATTAGCTAACAAGCTAGCTAACTTCTTTTAGCATCCGCTTTCTATCAGGTTATTTCAGTTTTAACGTTGCACTATATAACCTTCACAAAACTATGTTATTTTTCATATATTTGTTAAAACTGTCACCATGTCATAATGGTGACAGTTTTAATTTCACAATCTGTGAAAGAATGTAGCTTCTCTGTCTTCCTCGAGTTTACGAATACAGCGTCCTGTAGGGTTCAAATGGCGGAGAAGCAACTTACCATTACAGGAAAACCCATTTATCTGCAGTCATCGTGTCCATGGTAACTAGCCTTATCATTCATGGCAGGTTCCATTGTAGGTAGCTAGATGTATGGAGTTATAGAGATAGGGGAAGGGTGTGAGCAGCGCTAAGACCCTCCTCCTGGCTCTGATTGGTTGTCAGGGAGGAGGGAGGAGTGACTATTTTAACAAACGACACATTTGTTACCCTTAGGGTAACAAAATGTTTTTTTTGCTTGTTTTTTTTAAAATAAAAGCTAAATAATACAGCTTTAAGCTATTTCATTAGAAATCTGATTTTATAAATCCAAACAGTAAACACTTAAAACGGAAGAGAAAACGCCCACCAAAAAATTCCACCCCATCAAAGTTTATGTACTATAATGTACTATAGTCACAATGTGGGCAGGATTGTACGTAAGCACCAAGAATAATAAATTCAAGTCAACATATATAGAGCCTGCATGCAAAGACAAGCACTTCATAAACAACCCCTGGCTGTGTAATCTGGGAAGCAGAATTTCTCATATAATGAAAGGTGTTAAAGTGGCAACAGTGCCTTTGCTATACACAATATGAATCATCTGATGAAATTGTTAGTTCGGACATTTAATCACTTGACATAAATAGCCCTAAGGGTAACAATTGTGTCTATTTTTTTCCATGTAAAGTCAGTCACATTTGTTCCCAATGCACATACAGCCTTTACTGTAGTAGAACGCTATTTACTGGGGATGTTGCGCCGTATGAGGGTGATAGGAGTAATCAAGGAGAGGAGGGGGCTTCTCCATAGGAAG
Organism: Poecilia picta; assembly: GCA_033032245.1. Taxonomy (NCBI): domain Eukaryota; kingdom Metazoa; phylum Chordata; class Actinopteri; order Cyprinodontiformes; family Poeciliidae; genus Poecilia; species Poecilia picta. The sequence goes on along the minus strand of CM065356.1, from coordinate 4,811,098 downwards.
TTCCTGCAAACAGAGTGCACCCACTTTTTAAACCCCATTTGTCTTGTTAATGCTCCCCTCTGATTACCTGATTGCACTGGATGACTGTGGAGAAATCTGATTGCGTAAAATTATATAGAGCAAACTTTTGATTGGGGAGGGATCTGGCGAGCTTGCTGCCACCATTGACAGGCTTTGTGAAATTTGGCCTCGCTGATTTGAAATCAGCTAAGTGTCACGTCCCATAATTGTAATCAGAACTTAATTTTTTATCCTTGTTCTCTCTCTCGCGGCGCAACTTTTCTCGTGCAAACTTTTGGAGCTCGAACAATACCGCAAGCTCTGTTCAGCACACAATGAGAGAAATAAAAAACTTTCACTCAGTTGTTTTACAACCAACCTGTTTTATAACCAATATAGGTGCAACTCTATAGGTCAACGGCAATACGTGTTAGTACATGCTTCTACAATAACTAGGAAACATTAGATTTTCTGCTCTGTGTACAATGCATTACTATCATAATGCACATTCACCTGTTCAATTGCTTGTGGACACAAATAGTGAGTCGCTTGGTCGGGAATGAAGCTATGCTTACTGGGGAAATAAAAAAACATGAAGAGTAGGGCCACAAACATCTTAGCAAGCAACAAAATGTCTTAAACGCTTAAACGTTCCTCTTGCTCTGACTTTAATTGTTCAACATTTGGAAGAGTGGCCAACATGTACCGAATGACTTCACTCACTTCGCTGCCATTGCTAAAACTACAACTACAGACAGATTGAAAAATAAATAAATACATTTGTTTTAAAAATCGATGTTACTGTTTACAACTTCTCCTTCCGTTTGGTGACGGGTCTGGTAGAAATTCATGAAATCTCAACTGATTCAGGAAAGTTCCCTCTCCTCCATTGGCCTCCATGAACTCCAGACCCCAATCCTGTTCGAACAGGAGCTCCACATCCCAGTAAGAAACATAGTCGCTCTGCTATGAGATGTACTAATCAACACACAGGCAAACCAGATGTGAGCTTTTACAGTTCTTATGATATGCAGAAATTATGGGGTAATATTAAAAATGGAATAATACTAAAATGCCTTCTTCATCAGGTTGCTACATTTAGTCTGCATGGATGTCTATGATTTCAAAAAAGATATTCATACTACGACATTGTTTCAAATCTATACTAATGCAAAATCCAAAGTCAACTAGATTTATGGCTTATGAAGAGTTCCCTTCCTAAAATAATGGTCTAAGTAATTTCTTTCCAAAAGGGACTTGGTTTTTTCCTAAATCATGTTTTGTCAATGAAAAGGGAGTGATTTAATTGCTAAACTTTGTTTGGGCACACAACAAAAGAGAAATTGGTATTTTTTTAGGAAGTCTATGCTATATTTGCCTAAGCTACATTAAATATTGTTTTTACCTGCACTATAGATGATGTATATGCCACAGTGGCAATATTTGGCTGTCCAGATCAAATTTAGTCATTTTCAGTCAATTACTAAATGTTTTTTGTTGCAGATTCAAAGTACCTTTTGAAAATGGCAATCTTTGAGGAGGTATGAATCATACTTTTTATTAAGTTCACATGTTTTTATTTTTTATTGGCCTTTTGTAATAAAAAATTACAAAAGACATTTTTTTATTATGTTTTTTGTAATAAAAAAGACCATAATAAACACAAAATATTTGTGTTTAATATGCACATATTAAAAAGAACGTATTAAATGTTGTGTTTTCGTTAGGTGTAAAATGATCATAATTAACCAAAAAACAGAATTGTAAATGCCAATCTGTGTGTAATTAATTTGTGTTCAATTGGTCAATCGATTTAATGAAAAGAATGAACCTTTCAAAAAAAAAATCTACTTTATTAAATATGACTACGTGTACCAATGCAAAACATTTTAAGTGTAAACTAACTTTAAAAAACATTTTTACTCTACTTAGCTAAGTTTTATTATGTTACCATGACAAAGTAAATACTTTATGAATAACATCGAAGAGTAGGTCAGGTGACTGAAAAACTATGAAAATGGACCCAAAGGTTTCTAAAGAATGCTTCAGACACATTGGTGAAGAACTGAAGCGGTTCTGAAGGTAAAGTGGAGTAAAACCAGGTAATAGTAAGGTGTTGCTAATAAAGTGGCCAGTACATGTACACAGTCTATATTCATGTCTTTCAGGAAAAGAAAACGTGATTTTGTCTTTTGTCCTCTACACCCAGGCTATTTTTGTCTGCTTGAGCCTCATTGGTTCGTTCTGTACAAAACAGGAGTACTGAAGAAAATCTCCACCATATATCAGGGGGCTGATGATACGAACGTTTTTATTAGGATACTATTTCCAGGTAAATTAAAAGGTAGGCTTTTTTTTTACCACCCAAATGCTGGTGACATTTCAGTTATTGGAACACACTCATAGGTTTTTCGGAAATCCATACTTACACAACATTGCATACTCCTCATTAATTAACTTCTTATTGATCTTGCCTGACCTTGCCACTTTCATTTCGCATGCCAGCTCACAATTCAGTCTACTTGCGTTTCTGGAAAGTACAGTGAACGAGTGGAAGAAAAAGAGTAAAAGTGGGATTGAATTTATTATCGGTTTGTTTTGATAATGGATTTTTTTTTCAAAGGAGGTAAAGTGCAAGATTTAGCTCAAGGACCCGATACAACAGAAAGACTCATGAGATTCGCACAATATTCTATGTAGGGTTGACACTGTGAATGCTTTTCACTCTCATAATCAGAGGGCGACTGCACCGGAGAAATATATACATCCTCTATAGTGGCAGTTAAAAGTGAAAGAAAAGCAAACAAAATTAACAAGAAAAAAATAGAAGAAGGACCTCAGTAGTAGTAGTAATCTTTGGTAGTATGGCCTTAAAACTGTATAACTTGGCTCAAACGTTTTGGGTTTCTTGACAGAACTGGCGTCAGGTTTGCAGGGCTCCTTGCTTGGATACACCTTATACGATTTCTGTAAGACTGAGGTCAGGGCTTTGTGATGGCCACACCGAAACATTGACTTTGTTGTTCATTAAGCCACTTTTTAACTACTTTGACTCCATGCTTAGGGTTACTGTCCATTTGGAAGACCAATCTGCACCCAAGATCTTACTTCCTGGTTGATGTCTTTTACTCATGATGTCTATTTTGTGAAGTGCACCAGCTCCTCTTGCAGTACTCCCATACTTCACAATTGGGATGGTGTTTCCAGGTTTACAAGAATCCCCAAATGCAACCATGATCACTATCCACTTTAGTTTCATCAGACCACAGGGCATGGCTCCAAAAATGAAGGTCTTAGTCCCTGTGTGCATTTGCAAACTGACATTTGGGGGTTCATAATGTTTATTTTGGAGTGAAGGCTTCCTCTTCACTGAGTAGCCTTTCAGCTTATGTGAGTAGAGGAACACATTTCACTGTGGATGACTGTCTTATCCACAGTGAAACTTGACATCTTCTATTTTAACTTTACATCGTGTTACATCTCTCATCAAAAATATACCTGGAGTGTTGCCTTGATTTTTTTATGCATGTTTGAGAAATCCTTTTGTAACCCGGGTGTAAATTTCTAGCTTTCACCGGTTTCTCAAACTCTTCATTAAATCACGTGATAATCCTGATAATAGGGTCGCTCTCACGAGACTATGAAGCAACCAATCACTGCCCAGTTTCCAAGGTCACATGTAGTATTGCAGCCTATTGGCTGGCCATATTAATTTAAGCAGGAAGTTTGAACACTAGATGCATTGGGGGGGAACAGAGCAGAGCTGAGCTGAGCTACAGGTTTGTTGAGCGTCATTCTTTATATTCTTCACCTTATTTTATAAAAAAATCGTCTAACTATAATGGCGCTGTAGGAGCCGACTACCACCAGACCAGCCAGGAGAGACGTCAATTGTATGTAGAACAGCCGGCGGGTCTGGTGAGTGTTGTTTTGACGTAGCGGTTAGCAATATGCTTGACTGTGAGGGGCTGAATGACCCACACTGGGTTGAATAATTGTGTTTTAATCTTTCTAAATAGGATATTGATTGGATTGATAATGAACTTGATATTTATTGAATATAGATTTGTGTACACATCAGAACGATTGAATTGGATTTCAAAGTTTATTGGTCCTGTTTATTTATACAGGCCAGAAGATGGCGAGCTAAATGTCCAGGCCTAGAGCCATAAGAAAAAGATTGCACTTGCGTGTGTGAAGACTTCCGCTCTCCTGCCAGGATGGTAGGAGGCTCCTTGTAGCCTGAGAACCTTTTCTGTCTCATCCTGACTCCTGATTTCCCACCTGGGACCTGAACCACATCAATTCAAGCACCTTACCCAAAGTCAGCTTGTCTTGGGATTTGTTTACCCCAGCTTGGGGTCAAAGGACTGAAGGGTGTGGGCTTAGTCAACTGTGGGGATTAATTTACTTTGGTTTTGTTGTTTTTGTTTTTCTTTTCTAGTATTGCGCATATTTATGTTTTTTTGTATGGCCTTTTAGATGTCTGTTTTCCTTGTTGGATTTGTATGTTTTGATGTCTTGTCACTGTGAATATAACTCACTGGCACACTGCAAAACTTCAGACTCTGCGTCTCCTTCATGAGTCGAATGCTAGTCTTCTGAGAAACCAGCCCAATTGATCCATTTAATTATATTGTATTCTTTAAATATACTACATTCATTTCTGGCGAGCTAGCCAGGAGGGGGCAGTAGAGAGCTGAAGAATTGCAGTTTTTTTTTTTTTGCCAGTATGGACGTTTTGATGAAATATGAGGTTAAAATACCTAATGCAGTGTTGATTAGATATGCAACAAACACAGAAGCTGATAATGAAGTAGCTGACTTTTTGACTGGTTATGGACCAATGGGAAAGTTTGAATTTGTAATTGATTCTGACTCAGATTTTCATGACTGTATAATTTTTGAGTTTGTGTCAGGGAATGCATTAGAGAGGTTGCGTAAAATCTTGCCATACTCGTATAATTGTCAAACTGGAAACATTACTTATGAAATTGAAGAACTTTCAGTGGTTTGCTCTGAGTTAGAAACCAAAGGAAAAACTCAAGCTTACTTGAATGAAATGAAAAAGTTGGCCAAGCTCACAGGTCAGGATTTCACAGATGTTCTTAAGAGTGTAATGTCTCTACTGGGCCGGTCCATCACTGAACTTGGTCCAGCTTCTTTGAAGTCTTTGCCGGATAAAGAGGAGTCAGTCATGGCTACTCCCTGTATAACACCGCAGATGACAACGAAGGATGCTGCTTTTCTCCAATCAGAAGAAGTCACTGCAGACAGGGAGCTGCCACAAGAACATCCTGAGCCTGTAACTGGGAACAAATCGCAACCTTCAGGATTGCCAGCCATGTCCTTCTCAGATATCAACCCACCTGGAGTGCAGAGGTATGTGGTTGAACACATCATGAAAAGTGAAGACAATGCAATACATATGTCCTCATTAAAATTAAGATCATTTTCTGGTCGAACCCCAAGACCATCACACGAAACAGATTATGAAACTTGGCGATCTGTTGTAGACCTTTTGTTAAGAGATCCTGCTGTATCAGATCTGCAGCGTTCCAGAAAGATTTTTGACAGTCTATTTCCACCAGCTGCTGACATGGTTAAACACCTTGAACCAGATGCACCTCCTGTAAGTTATCTTAAAATTCTTGATTCTGCCTATGGAACAGTCCAAGATGGAGACGAACTGTATGCAAAGTTTATGGAGTTGTTTCAAGACGCAGGTGAAAAGCCATCAGTTTATCTTCAACGCTTACAAGTGACTCTGAACCATGCTGTGAGGAGGGGTGGAATATTGGCTGTTGATTCTGAAAAACATTTGCTGAATCAATTCTGTCGTGGTTGCTGGGATAACTCTTTAATCTCTGAGCTCCAACTTAAGCAGCGTAAGGCAAGCCCACCATCTTTTGCTGAGCTGTTACTGTTGCTACGAACAGAAGAAGACAGAGAAGCTGCTAAAGCCCAGCGCATGAAACAGCATCTAGGTTCCAGTAAACCCAGAGTTAGCGTGCAGTCACATGCTTGTACATCATTTGAAGAAAAGAGTGCTTATGATAACCTGACTAGCATCACCCAACAACTTGCCAAGCAGTTAGCTGATGTACAGAAACAGTTGATTGCCCTTACAACAGCACAGTCTGGTCAGAAACAGTCTGTTTTGCCGAAATCTATGCATGTTTCCAAGTTCAAGCAGCCTCCGCAGATTAACAAAAGTTCATCTCAATCTTCTCAAACTGCAGCTTTACCACCCAAGCCAGGTTACTGCTATAATTGTGGAGAAGATGGACATATAAGACCAAAATGTGACAATCCTCCTAATCCTTCACTTGTTGTTGCCAAGAAGAAGCAATTGGTGGAAAAACAGAAAAACTGGCAGAAAATGAACCCTCACAATGCTCTGTCGTTAAACTGAACCCAGTTCTTGTTGAGGGACAAACGGGAACTGCAGAGGACCAAAAAAGTCCCACCAAGCAGACACCTATAAGATGCACCAATCCGTTTCAAGTAACCTCAGAGGCTACAAAGTTGCCACAAGGGCTGATTGGCTCAAAATGCACTGGTCAAGTAACAATAGCTGGTCAATTAGTTCAATGCCTGTTAGATACTGGATCACAAGTGACCACAATACCAGTTTCTTTCTATAATCAGTATTTTTCTCATCAACCAGTGAAACCATTAAATGAGTTGTTGCAAGTAGAAGGAGCTGCAGGCCAAGCTGTCCCATACTTGGGTTACATAGAAATGTCAGTCATTTTTCCTAAAGAGTTTGTTGGTACAGATTTGGATGTTTGTACTTTGGCGCTCGTGGTTCCAGATGTTAAAAGTGGAACTCGGTCCCAAGTTCTGATTGGAATGAACACCCTTGATTCATTATATGACAAGCACCTGAAAGATGAAAATGCTAGCTTTAGCCCAGCTAAGTATGGCTACAAAGTAGTTCTTCAGCTGCTTCAGTTACATCACCAGCAAACCCAAGAGTCCAGTGTATGTGATGTAAAGCTAGGCAGTGAGTCACCTGTTATTTTTCCAGCAGGCCATACCATTGTCCTAGAAGGCTATGTCTGTACCAGCTTGCTGCCAGTTAACAGTTGGGCATTAGTTGAGCAGCCTTCTACCCCCTTGCCAGGAGGTTTATGTGTGAAAAGTTGTTTGGTGTCATTGCCTAAACATGCACCTCCCAAGATTCCAGTGGTCATTACAAATGAGTCGAACCATAGCTTAACGTTGTCATCACCTGCTTCTATTGCAGAAATCACAGTATCACCACAGCTTCTGTCTGAGGTTTCCTGCTGTAATGCGCAGCTCAAGAACTCTGACAAAGTTGATCTCCAATTTGAATTTGGAAATTCTCCAATTCCTCCTGATTGGAAAGAACGAGTGATTGCTAAACTCAGAGAAATTCCAGAAGTGTTTTCCCATCATAACCTCGACTTTGGATGTACTGATCGGGTGAAGCATCACATCAATCTTCATGATGAGACTCCATTTAAACATCGTGCTCGCCCTATCCATCCAAATGACATTGAGGCTGTTCGCAATCATTTGCGAGATCTTCTGGAAACAGGAGTAATAAGAGAATCAGAGTCACCATTCTCTTCACCGATCGTAGTCGTTCGGAAGAAGAATGGGGATGTTCGGCTTTGTATAGATTATAGAAAGTTGAACCTCCAAACGGTAAAGGATGCTTATGCATTACCAAATTTGGAAGAGTCATTTTCAGCTCTCACTGGTTCACGATGGTTCAGTGTTCTTGACTTGAAGTCAGGATATTATCAGATAGAAATGGAGGAAAGTGATAAGCCTAAAACAGCATTTGTGACCCCACTTGGGTTTTGGGAATTCAATAGAATGCCCCAGGGTGTGACGAATGCACCCAGCACTTTCCAACGCCTTATGGAGAAGTGCATGGGTGATTTACACTTAAAAGAAGTTTTGGTTTTCTTGGATGATTTGATCATTTTCTCTGACACCCTAGAAGAGCATGAGAATAGGTTGATAAGAGTGTTGCATCGACTCAGAAATTATGGTCTTAAATTATCACCACAGAAATGCAAGTTTTTCCAAACATCTGTGCGTTATTTGGGTCGTATAGTTTCTGAACATGGAGTTGAAACAGATCCGGAAAAGATTAATGCCTTAAAATCCTGGCCAGTTCCGCAAACTTTAAAAGAACTACGATCGTTTCTTGGCTTTGCGGGTTATTATCGCAGGTTCATTAATGGCTATGCAGCTATTGCTAAACCTTTAAATGACCTAACGAAAGGGTACCCCTCTACCCGCAAGCGGGGCCGCAAAGCAAACATTCTAGATAAAAGCCATGATGTAAAGCAACCTTTTAATGAAAGGTGGACTGTGCAGTGTCAATCCGCTTTTGACACATTGATTGACAAATTGACGACGGCCCCAGTACTCTGTTTTGCCAACCCAAGTCAACCCTACATCTTGCATACAGATGCTAGCACCATTGGGCTTGGAGCTGCTCTTTATCAAGAACAAGAGGGGAAGCTACGAGTTATAGCATATGCCAGTCGTGGGTTGTCTGCCAGTGAAGCTAGATATCCAGCCCATAAATTGGAATTTTTAGCTTTAAAATGGAGCGTAACTGAAAAATTCCATGACTATCTTTACGGCTCCAGATTCACTGTCATTACAGATAACAATCCATTAACATATGTCTTGACCTCTGCTAAACTGGATGCTGCTAGTCATCGATGGCTTGCTGCCCTGTCTACATATGATTTCAAATTGCAGTACCGTGCTGGCCGCCAAAACAGTGATGCTGATGCCCTCTCCAGGAGACCACACTCCCAGGCACCTGATCCACAGAGAGAGTGGGCTATGGTGCAACAGTTCATCGCAGCACATATGGATGAAACAGAGGATGCTGCAGAACTCGCCTCTGATGTGGTTGGAGCCATTTGCCACAGCTGTCTGCTGAGAAGCCAAAGTCCTGATGGTCTTTCGGAAAGGAACATTACTCTGGTGGAAACGATGAGTATAACTCCTACAGTTCTCCCTGATTTGTATGTTGATGAGTTTCAAGGATTGTCGGTGCTTCCATCATTGTCCCTGCATGACATCAGGGAGAAACAGAGAGCTGATCCTGTTTTGAGAGAAGTTATTCATCAGCTTGAAACTGGAGAAAAGATCCCTCCAACTGCTAAGGCTGAGCTTCCTGACCTTCCTCTTCTGATGAGAGAGTGGAATCGTCTTGAATTAAGAGATGACATCTTGTATAGAAGAAGACGGGATGGTGAGATTTTATCATTCCAGCTTGTGTTGCCGGAGGAATGTCGTCCTCTTGTCCTTTCAAGTCTCCATGATGATATGGGCCACATGGGGATTGAAAGAACACTTGACCTTGTGAGATCGCGATTTTTCTGGCCACGCATGTCTGTAAATGTTGAAAACAAGATTAAAACTTGCAATCGTTGCATTGCGTCGCGAGGACAAGCTCGCCAGAACGAGCATGCACCATTAGTAGCATCCAGACCAGCTCTTTGTGGTCTGTGCGGGAGAATTTTGTTGTGCATTATGGATTTCCAGAACGCCTGCACACAGACCAAGGGCCTGATTTTGAATCTCACCTCATTAAAGAGCTCTGCAACATTGCTGGCATTAAAAAGTCACATACCACGCCATACCATCCTCGTGGGAACCCTGTTGAAAGGTTCAATAGAACTTTGCTCAGCATGTTGGGCACATTGGAGCCAGAGCAGAAAACTAGGTGGAAAGAGTACGTCAAACCACTTGTGCATGCATATAACTGCACCCGAAATGAGGTCACAGGCTTTACTCCATATGAGTTGATGTTTGGTCGCTGTCCAAGACTTCCTGTCGACATAGCCTTCAACTTACCTGTTAGAGATTCATCATCTCCATCACATTCTCAATATGTGCAGAACCTGCGTTCTCGGCTGAAGGAAAGTTTCCAGCTAGCTTCCAAACATGCAGAAAAGATAGCAAGAAGAAACAAGATTCGTTTTGATCAAAGAGTGAAACCAGCCCATCTTGAAGAAGGTGATCGGGTATTGGTGAGAAATGTGAGGTTCAGAGGCAAGCATAAACTGGAGGATAAATGGGAGACAAATGTTTACGTGGTGGTTGGTCGTATGGGTGATCTTCCTGTGTATGTTGTAAGACCAGAAGCGGATCCCTCTGGAGGGACCCGAACTCTGCACCGCGACCTTCTTCTCCCTTGTGGATTTCTTCCCCAGATTGAAGAAGTTGATCAGCCAATTTCTACACCTACTCGTAGACCTCATACCCGTAGTCTCCAGGAACCAACAGAGGACCTGGAAGAGAGCCTGGATGAGGAAGATGAGTGGAGTGTGCCCCGGTTCTCGGTTTTGTCACCTGTGAAGGTCAGTGTTGAGGGAACAATCCCTACCCAGTTCATGAGCAGGGTTCCAGAAACTGAAATGGAGATGCGGATTCCTTCACCTGATGGCGAGTCGTCTCTACTGTCGGATGCTATGGATCCACCATCGGACCAGGACAACGTGTTTTCAGGAGATGATCAGATGGACCCAAGAGATCCACTTGAACCTGAGCTGAGTTCTCCTGAGGAAAATTTGGAGTCCCATGGCCCAGTAGAGACATTACTTAATTCGACCACATCCTCATCGCATTCCGCTGAATCACCTATAGCCACTCGTGAGGTTACTGGAGATTTAGAACCTGAACAGCCAATTCGTCGATCTAGTCGACAGCCAAAACCAGTCCAGCGTCTGCAGTATTCTGCTTTAGGCAAACCACTAGCCTCTGTAGTGAAAACCCTTTTGCATAGTATAGCAACTGCTTATGATGAGATGTTTACTGAACCTGCATCTGCTCCTGTGTGTTTTAATATCCAGGTGGTATAGCATGCATCGGTGTTGCATGGATTTACGGGGGGAGGGTGTAACCCGGGTGTAAATTTCTAGCTTTCACCGGTTTCTCAAACTCTTCATTAAATCACGTGATAATCCTGATAATAGGGTCGCTCTCACGAGACTATGAAGCAACCAATCACTGCCCAGTTTCCAAGGTCACATGTAGTATTGCAGCCTATTGGCTGGCCATATTAATTTAAGCAGGAAGTTTGAACACTAGATGCATTGGGGGGAAAAAGCAGAGCTGAGCTGAGCTACAGGTTTGTTGAGCGTCATTCTTTATATTCTTCACCTTATTTTATAAAAAAATCGTCTAACTATAATGGCGCTGTAGGAGCCGACTACCACCAGACCAGCCAGGAGAGACGTCAATTGTATGTAGAACAGCCGGCGGGTCTGGTGAGTGTTGTTTTGACGTAGCGGTTAGCAATATGCTTGACTGTGAGGGGCTGAATGACCCACACTGGGTTGAATAATTGTGTTTTAATCTTTCTAAATAGGATATTGATTGGATTGATAATGAACTTGATATTTATTGAATATAGATTTGTGTACACATCAGAACGATTGGATTTCAAAGTTTATTGGTCCTGTTTATTTATACAGGCCAGAAGATGGCGAGCTAAATGTCCAGGCCTAGAGCCATAAGAAAAAGATTGCACTTGCGTGTGTGAAGACTTCCGCTCTCCTGCCAGGATGGTAGGAGGCTCCTTGTAGCCTGAGAACCTTTTCTGTCTCATCCTGACTCCTGATTTCCCACCTGGGACCTGAACCACATCAATTCAAGCACCTTACCCAAAGTCAGCTTGTCTTGGGATTTGTTTACCCCAGCTTGGGGTCAAAGGACTGAAGGGTGTGGGCTTAGTCAACTGTGGGGATTAATTTACTTTGGTTTTGTTGTTTTTGTTTTTCTTTTCTAGTATTGCGCATATTTATGTTTTTTTGTATGGCCTTTTAGATGTCTGTTTTCCTTGTTGGATTTGTATGTTTTGATGTCTTGTCACTGTGAATATAACTCACTGGCACACTGCAAAACTTCAGACTCTGCGTCTCCTTCATGAGTCGAATGCTAGTCTTCTGAGAAACCAGCCCAATTGATCCATTTAATTATATTGTATTCTTTAAATATACTACACTTTAATCTCCTGTGGCAACCATTCAGATGTGCAAAATCCCTGTGTGGACCTAGCCCCGCCTTTGAGACACAGCTCCTCCTCAGAGCTGCAGCTTCCAGAGCTCCGCCTCACAGAGCAGCCCTCCGCCTTTACTGCTACTCAGGTTCTTCAGACTAGCTAGCAGCAATTAGCCTGGTGGAAAGTGTGCATCTTCTGAGCTCATTATGTGAGTTACCTCTCAGATGCACTTAAAAAAGTTAAAGGGTTAATAGAGGAGCCATGCTGTGATGACTTCTTGAGGGTTTCAGAAAAAAACAGGAGTTTTTAAAGATACAGAGGCCCAATTTCAAAGAATTAATTTAGGAAGTAAAATTTCTATTAAGTCATATTTAATATATTTAACATTTTTATAACAACTGATGCATACAGATACTCAATTGTTTTATAAAATTAAACTATGTGCATGGAAAACACATAATACAGCTTCTCTAAAACTTTTCAATGCGCCATAATAGAAAAGACTATACCAGCTTTAGGACCTTTTTTTCATACTACAAAGTTATATTTCAGTCAAAAATACTGAATATTTATTTGGCTTGAAAGTAGGAGCTTTTTCAACATATTTTTCAATTGTTGGTCAAAATATATTCATCTATTTGACAAATACAGTTACATTTTTCGCAGATCCATTGAACTTACTACTGTATTTTAAGGTTAGGTTATGTCTGGGTTTGTTCATACATTAGATATTAGATAACTTTGATGAAAAGTTCCAAATGTAGGGGTAGAATAAAAGGTCTTGATTTTGGTCCAGTGTGCGTCTTCAGGCATTAACGATTTGCTAGCAGAGGCAGCACTATGACGGCAATGGTTGTGCTGAACAGCGCAGAGGAAACGTCATTAGAGACCAGAGAGCTGCTCAGCATTTTGGACTATCTCCATGTGGCATTCTTGTCTGACTCCTGAGCCCCCAGCCACCTGCACAACTAGTAATAAAACTGTCACAAATGAATGAAAGTCGAGGGGGGAGGACAGAAGGAGGGGGGATAACACAGATGTCCAAATAAAGTGTGAATGATTCATTTTACCAAGATTAGTGACATTCTCCAGGAGAAATTTTCCCATGGCAAAGGAGCTCCTCTCCTTTCATGACTACCCTGCGGATTGTCATCATAAATTGATTTCCCCCTCAAAGACAGAGCAAATTGCAAATGAAATACAACAGATAGAACAAGAACGTGTCTGTTTCTTCAATTTTCTTCTTTTTCTCTCCCTTTTTTCCACAGCTCCCATTGCCTCCTCGCTCTTTGTTGTCCCCCTTTTCTCCCCCCCCCCCCCCCCCCCCCCCCACGATTTTTGTCAATTTCCCATGTCTCTCACATCTAAAGTGATACAGAGTGTTCAAACTTAAATTAAGATCTCTGGCAAGATAAACAGTTAAAACCAGTTCCCATAGTTACGGCTCACGCAGCGTGGTGATTGCATTATAATCCGACAGCAATCAACTCTAAATGAAACAGGGATGATAAGGTGCTTTTTTTCTGTGTGTGTGTAGTGCGTTGTGTGTGTGTGTGTGTGTGTGTGTGTGTGTGTGTGTGTGTGTGTGTTTGCATGCTTGCTTGAATGTAGCTTATTTCTATCCTTTGTTCGACTTAGATTTTTATTACCTTCCAATCAGGTCAGCTCCACAGCAGAGGCTTTTTTGGACAAACACAGCCATGATGTGGGAAGGAAAAGATTAGAGCATTACTACAAGGCCTTAATGAAGTCCTTCTGCTGCTGAGGAAAATGCAGCATCCCTTAATAATTCTGAAAAGAAGAAAGAAAAAAGGAATAAAAAAACACTCTTTAACCTTGGGAGATTTTTACCAAAAGTTTTTTATAGGAATGGAAGAACAAATCAAGTCAGGGTCAAAAATCATAATTTAACCCTGACTGGTAGCTTGCTGATCAAAGGAGTTAAATATCCCATCTTTTCATGATCACTGAAGGCACCATAAGCAAGTACTGCCAGGCTGCACTGAAAATAACACACTTTGGTGAGGAAGCCTTTACTGAGGGAAGAAGATTCAAATCAGGAAGCACAACAACTGTATATAAATATTAATCTTTTACATTTTAGCCATCAACATGCTTAAATTTACTAACTGAATACACACTTGCAGGCTTGTTTAAACTTGATCTTGCTAAAATCTAACTAGTAACTAGGATGGCTTTATAGAAATTACTAACTAAAATTTTTTTTGCCAAATTGCAAATTGTGCTTTAAAGTTTGGTTGGCTTTCAGATACATTTTCCATAAAAAAATTTTAAAAAATCACAAAACTGATAAAAAGCAGGAAGCTTGCATGAGCCTGATTTGATATTCTAATCCTAAATATTTTTTCATTAGTTCTAAGCAGAAAATGATCTCGCAACAAAACTAGATGCACTGTTTTGCGGCGCTTTTTAATTGCAGTTGTATTATAAAGGAACACGCCATATTTTATCTTAAATCCATAATCTTAAGATCAGTTAACTCCACTGGTGTCACTCTCTCTGCCACTCAGCATCTCCTGGTCTCAACACCAAACAGGGAGGATTTACTGTTCATTCTTTCTAAGTCTGAGTCTCTGTGGGAAGAATGCCACTCATCTGAGATGTCTGCAGGTTGTCAAAACGCGAGGCAGGGGAGTGAGGGAAGAGGCGCACCCTGAGGCAGCCCCAAGACAAAACAAGAGAGGCGTCTGTGAGTGGAAGCTGTCGTCAGTCATCCTAAAGAAATTATCCTCTGCCGCCGCGTGCCGCTGATCAACAACGGGCTACCTGCTCTGCCCTTTCTCGCCAAAGACACAAAACATTCTTTCATTATTGGCGAGTTCGTCTTTGCTCTCGTCTCGTTTGGGGTTTCAGATGAACGGATTGAAGCCAGCAGGAAGAAGAGAAAAGAAATGGTGAAACGTTCCAAGGAGAACGACATTGTCTTGGTTTTACATAACCTATTGTACGGACGTTGTGCAGGACAGAGCCTCACTTTGTAAATAAAATTAAAAAAAGAAAAAAAAAGGGGAAAGAGCAGTCATTTAGTAAAGTGGAGCTCGAGCCAAATGAAATATGCTCTCAATTATGGCAATGGGTGTAAGAAGCTAATAAAGTGAATGTCCCTACAAGACACTGAACCCTAATGGATCCCAACTAATTTGCTTTGACTGATGAATTTCCCGCTCCGGTTGTGTTGGGGTTGAATAATTATGAAATTTATCACGAGACATTGAGACTCATTAAGGATTCGCGACATTTCATTAAAGCATTGTTGTTGGAGGCAACACATGGCGCTCTGTTTGTGTTTGTACCATGTCCGCATGCAGAGATTCTGAAATGGTGTACAGAGGCAATTATGTGTCGATTAAAGCACCTAATAGAAAGACTGATTTTTAATTTTACATCTCTGCTTTAATTTCTCATCTTTTTTAAAATTCCGGATACATTTTATACCTTCTTACGTGTTCTTTTGATGTAGCTATTATGTTCTTGTACCGTATCATGCAGCATTTCCCAGAAACTACGTTGTACATTTACACCTACATTCATCAGTTAACCTGTCATGAATATTTTTCACTTAAGTTACTGTACAAAAATGCCTCCTGAACCCTAAATCTGAAACTGACAACCTTTAATTATGGGACAACAATGTAAATCAATAAGAACCATCACAGTTCATACTATCTTTTTTAAGTGTCACCATCTTGACAGCCTTTTTAAATTAAGACCTGCATAGTTTGTTGGTTTAAAAAGAAAATTAAAAAAACTAAAACACATTTTTATCAATTGGCACTGATTCATTGGTGGAATCATTCAGGTAATTACAAATTCTGTTTTTGCTCACGCGTTGACATTTCCAAGCCTGACCGATATGTTTCTACGTAATTCCACTTGATTCTCATCTCCTCTCAGCTCTCCCTCCGGGTTTTCTCCCATTGACCTGGATTTCTCTGGTAGAAATTCAATCGAGCCTATCAGCAAATAGAAGGAGAATGACAATATAAAATTTCTGCGCTGTTTTAGAATCGTAGCGTCTACTTTTAGCATTACCAGCAGAGGAAGTTAACAAAGTCATTTAGTCTGTCTTGGCCACACTTCCAAATACTGAGCTAACCTTGATAGCCATCTTGTTTAGCTCAGCATTTGTCTCTCTGCAGTAGATAATGGTTGTTTTCAACACTGGCAATTTCTGGTACGCTTCATAGCATCGAACTGGCTCGTTACATACGTCATGGACAAACGTTAGCGACTGGGCAAAACATCAACAGAGTCCACAACTAGCATCCAAACCCTTTGTATGAAGCAAAGCGTAGAACGAAGGACTGGCTTTTACAAGGCTAAAATCTCCAAGTTTGTATAAGAAAATTGAAGGTAATGCTCCCCACAAGTCAATAATCTAACTAAATGCACTTCCAATATCCACAACGGCTGCCTAGCACATAAATCTTAGTAATAGCCACTTTTAAAAAAAAATTAAAAGAAGAAGCTCATTTTCAGTTCTGATTATGTCTTGTATGTCATCTAAGTTTAGCCACATGAGGGCATGCGGCTTCAAGTTGTTAACATGTTCCTACAGTGTTTGAAGGTGCAAAATACACAGAACTAGATCCTTTTCAGCTGTCATGACTACAACTTAGTCATGGTGAAACTGAGGTTTGACATAATATCCGTATCCAAGTTCTGACTGCAGAGTTAACTGGAATCACACCACTGCTGGATATGGTGTAATCCACAGTTCTGCACTAATTAGAGCACGTTACCACACAACTGTGCACTATGTGTGTGCTCACAAAATTAGTCCATTTCTCTCCCTCTCTGCTCTCTCTGTGCTGTGTGATCACAAAGAAGCCCAGTCCAAACCTGGAAAACCTTTTCAGACATCATAAGCTGGAAGTTTCTTGCTCTTAACAGGGAGTTGTTCTCCTTCTCCGTTGCCCAGTGCTTACTCAGGATGAGGGATTGCTGTGAACTGGAAAAATTGATACAATCTGCTGTTGCTTACATAAACTTTTTTTATAAGTGACATGGTGTATGCTGCTAAATCCAGGGTGTACCCAGCCTCTCACCCAACCTCTGGAGATGGGCAGTGCCAAGACAATGGATGGTGAATCTCGTAAAGTGTTCAAGAATGAAGTGATGCTGTATAAATAAATTGAATCCAATTGAGTTTCTCTACCATGATATTCTGAGTTCTACCTAACACAGGGTCACATCAGCCCTTTTAGTGACAGTAAAATAAACAGTTGTCCAATTTGATCCCAAATTACTGTTGCATTTAAGCTTTTAATTTATAACATATAATCTATCTTTGTGGTAAAAGTCTGACAGACAGTAGACAATCCTAGATAAGCTGAACACATGATTATTTGACGTAATCTATGATAGCCCCATATCTTGTCTCTTTTATCTTCAGACCACTGTATTGGAACTGACACCTTCTACAGATTTATTACACTATGTGATCTGATTATTAGTGCATCCATTACCAAAATTCTGTGACGCAGGAAAAGGAATTTAGGTTGTTGATTCTGGTTATCTGGATAATAAAATAATAAGATTTATTTTGATGAATTAACATGACTAACACTATCTCTATTTTTGTTTCTAGCAATTCAAGTTGCGACTTCATGAGAAGTTAACAAGGAACATTACCAAAAGAAAACAAAAAGCAAAGATGAAAAAAGTAACTGTGTTACATTATACTTTAATTACCTGTACCTTAACCACAAACTACACTGCTAGTCTACTGACATGAATTGGAGTGTATTGACTCCACACCAGCCCTGTTTAGTTCACTTTAATTGTATTGACTCGCAGTTCATTGAACTGAATACGGAATCATGGCTACTACGTTGACTTTTTTATTATATTTTGGAGTTTACTGGCAGGCCTACTATGTCACACGACAGGTTTGTGAATCAGATACGCAGGTTGTGTGTTATGAAACGGCAGCACATTATGCTCATTTATAAAGTGGTTGCATGATGAAAGGCTAGCAGATAAGGCAGATTTATGCAGTCATCTTAGCACAAATCCTAAAGATGGAAACAACAGGGTGTCCAAAATCAAAAGCTAATGTTACTTTTATCAAGAACTACCATATCATAGGCTGTCCCCTCATAAAGTGCTTATACCAATGTGCTATGTAGTTAAATCTAGTACCCAGTGGTGAGTGGGTGTTTTTTAGCTACATTAATATTTGTGAGGAATCGTCCATAGCTGACCACCGAGTTATACACATGGGCAGCTTTGAGATTCTCACTGAATGAGCCAGAGTGCTGTATGTCACTGTATATCTGGACTGGAAAGACAGAGAGCGCATTCACACCATCTCTGTTTAGTCCACTTTAGTTGAATTCTAGTCTGTTTGTCTAAAAGGCCCGGTTCATTTGGGAAGGTGTGAATGAGCTTTTGCTGACATTTTATTGTACAAAAGTAATATTTATATTGATTTGTGAATAATTTTTAATCCAACTTGCTGTCAGTGAGCATTACTCAGCGAGTTGTGTTTTTACTCCGTGCATGGGTGGGGCATGTTCAGACAAAATGAGCAACAACTGGACAATCCTTGGACTGGGGACAATAAAAGGCCACCAAAAAAACACAAATTTTGTCTCAAGTCATAATGCCTCGGATATCACAAGTTATGTGAGAGCGTGCCATTGTTGCATGCAGCGTTGTTCACCAGAGACGTAGCTGCACGGCTCAATGACCATTATCGGACCGAAGGCCATTTTAGAGTTTGTTTCCAACAGACTGGCACTATTGCAAATCGACCTCATCCTCGTCGGCCACATGTGAACACTGCAACACAAGATCGCCACATCCGGCTCATCCATCTGCGGGATCGGCTAAGACCAGCGACACACACAGCTGATGAGACTATTGGTCTGCACAACAGATGCATCACACCTCACATTGTTCGTAACTGCCCACGAGAAGCCAACTTGGTCAAAATCAAATTCCTCAACTTGACCCCTATCATTTTCAAAGGACTGTCAATCCCCTATAATTGATCATACCATGATGTTATCACCGCCGATATGAAGATCAGTAATTACTGAAAATATACTTTGAGTTTCTCTATATATTGCGTATCCCAAATGTTCATAAAACTCTATTTGACATGGGGCTATTATTTTTTCATCAGTGCATAATTCCTGAAGTTGCTCTGAAAATCAAAGACTGACCATGTATCAACTGCAGCATCAATCATGTTTCACTATTTAACCATTAAAATTATATTGCTGCTCGATTGTTGTAGGTCCCCTTTAGTGTTAACTCTGTAAATTGTCAGTGATTTTGGAAACTTCCAGGAAACGTCCTGAAAATGTCTCTGTGTGTGGTGACTCTCTCCAACTGGATTCCACACCTTTTGAGTCTCACCTGTAATTCTTGAATTTCAACTTCCAATTAATGTTCTTCTTTGTTATTTGATCTCATTGTGAAGATAGACAACGATGAGTCATAATCATAAATTATAAGTAACTTATATGACATAACTACATTACTTATATATGTAATAAATCTATCAAAATTTAGTTTTACTTTTTAATTGCGATACTTGAATGAATTGACTTTACAGTGAAAATATTATTTTTTATTGATTTCGAACTTGATAGAAGTATAAAATCACACACATGAACAAAAAATGCAAAAGACATATTTTTGTACTACAATAATCTTAACATGCTCAAAAAGGTGTAGGGAGAAGTAAGAAACTTATGAACTCCTACCACATAAACTCATACCACATTTTCAGATGGAACCTCGTTATTAAATCAATTTAAAATGATTAGTTGTCTTTGATAGTAGTCAGCTAGCAATGAGAACTTATTGCTTTCCCAGCTTTATCATGAAATCTAAACCCACCACTCAACTTGCTTGTGTTTCCCAAAGTTATTAGCATGAACTTAGGCTGTGGGAGGGAGAGGGGACGGAGGAAAGAAATCAAGTTCTAGCATATTCATAGAAAATTAGCTCATGGTTTGAAACAAAGACAAATCACATAAGTTAGGACTGGAACACACAAAACAAATCACCAATAAAAGATAAGCAGCAAGTCGGTAAATTGCAACTCAAGGAGTCATGAACTTTAAGAGGAACTAAAAGAACTAAGGAAGTGGGGACTTTACAAATTCCTTTAATGGTTTTAGGAGGTAGCCTCTAACTCATTTAGAAGATTTCACTTAAAGATCTTACTGCAGTCATCTGGGAGTGGTTCCTCTCTATCTGGATCAGCTCAACTCTAATCTCCACTCATCAGTTGGCTCTGCTAAGTAAATACACATCTCTCCCACAGACAGGATGTACATATATGGACCGCAGGCAGTTCCCGTGCTGCGACGCAAAATTTACAGATGAGGCCAGGCCACTGTAGGAACTATTTTAATATGAGCGCAAGATGGTAATATTGACCCGCATGTGATTGGTTTAGGGGACTGCCTGCGGTGTGTACAATTTGAAGGATGAAGCCAGCCTCTCTGCAGTTCAGTGTCATGTCAATGGAGAGGAACACGGAGTGAATCCCTAATCTGAAGTTAACCACCACGCTGAATGCCAGTTCCCACAGGACAAACAAGCTTCATTAAGGAGGACCGTGGTCTCCTTTTCATCTCGTAGAGATTACCCCTGTGGGGAGTATTGAGATCTGATGTTCTCCGGTCTCTGTTTGAACATAGAAATAGTTTTCTAACATATTGATGTGTGCATGCCCTCTCTCTCTCTCTCTGTTCCCCTTTTCTCATAATGCAGCTGCTTGGAAACTGCCACACAACTGAGCGATCTCAGCGGAGGAAATGAGATGATCAATTTCTCAGGGAATCCTCACTCCTCCCACTTTTCTTTCCCTCATCCTGACCCCTCCACCTCCTCCTTACTTCCACTAGCCATAATTATTTCCCCCCCCCAAAACACACACACACACACACAGAAAGTAATTTTTCTTGCCCAGTGATGAAAAGCTCATTAAAATAGGCCTGGAACAAACAAAGCTTTTCCTGTGAGGCCTCTTTTCAAATTCATTTCAGAATTTCTCGCTGTTTTAATCAATTAAATCAATTAATCATTCCTTGGTGGAAAAGACATTCTTTGCAAGCTTCTGTGGGCTTTTTTTTTTTTTTGTTCCATCATGAGTGAGGCTTGATGAGAGTGTCAAGAGAATGTGGCTCAACCCAAGGTGGAGTATTGCCGGCTTTGCCAAAGGGAAATCAGCTAGATGCAGCGCAATCTCCTCAGAGCCGCAAGAATAATTAAACAATTAAAGTCAAGAAAAAGATCATCTTTACAGATCCGTAGCCGGAGGGGGAGTGGGGCATCGTTTTGTCATGTAAAACCTCAAAGCCCGGTAACTTCTCTCTAAGTCAACTTTTTTCACCGGTGGCAATCATCTTCACTCCTGCACCAGATGTTTCCTGCTACGGCTCTTTTTACTCAAACCAACAATGACTCGTGACAGTGCCCCTTGAACGTGTTCGTGTTTTGTCACGCTTCAACCACAGACGTTTCATTGGAATCTCTTCGGATAGACCAGATTAACACACATGGTAAAATTCTGACTGGTATGATGTGTGCTTTTATTTCACTCCCCTGAGTAGAGGTTTATCGATGCCCAAAACTCACAAGACAAGATGATGTTGAGTTCACGAGAAAAGATTATTACTTTCAAGAAAACTTCAATGATCACATTGAGGCCACAAAAAAGGTCTTGAGGTTCATCCACTCATTGGTTGTTATAGCAATGCGTTCTGCCTCTTTCAGCATCTGAACTACTTGCATGGCTTAGGTGTTGTTTACATCCTGTCTTGTCTGTGACTGTTAGCATTTATAGTTCCTATGTAAGACAAAACTGCTGCCAAACTAATTATTGAAGGGTAGTTTGAACATCTGTTGTTACAACTTCAACAAGCAAAGCCATGATGACCATAACTAGCTAGCGCTCACGAGCTAGCATAGGACTCACCTGAACAAGAAACATTGTGATCTTTTCATGTGGTGAGATTTTGTACGACAAGATCTCGTCACACTCCAACTTTCGTCGACGCTATAGAAAACAAGTTTTTGATTCATTACAGATGTAAGATTTTTGGTGGTAAGTCTCGCTTACCTCTACATCTAGATATCTGAATGTTTGCTAAATCTTTGTAACCTCAGTCATGTCAGACGGAGAGCATAGACAGCAACTTTCAACTCATGCCACAAGTCTGGCCTTTGACTGAGGCTCATGTCACTTTGTAAGCCTCCATACTGGTATCAAGCATTTTCCAGTTGATTTTCTTTCAGGATTTCCTGTCTGTAGGTCCATTCATGTTAACCTCTCACCAGCTTCCCTGTTCCTGCTGAAGGCGATCATGCCCACAGCATGATTCTGCCACTACCTTGTTTAAATTGTGGGGATTGTCTTCAAGGTCATTTGCAGTTTTAGGTTTTAGAGCACACAAATCACTTTGCAAGTCCAGAAAGTTCAGTTTTGGACTTAAATAGTAAGTAGGGTTTAATAAAATTTAAACTACATTTTAAGAATTTTTTGGTTTTCTATTTCGAATATAGAGTTGTTGCGTTGCAGCACGAAGGTTCTGGGTTTGATTCCCGGCCTGCGGTCTTTCTGCATGGAGTTGCATGTTCTTCCTGTGCATGCATGAGTTCTTTCCTCCCACAGTCCAAAAACATGACTGTCAGGTTAATTGGTTTCTTTAAATTCCCCCTAGGTGTGAGTGTGTGTGTGTGTGTTTGTGTGTTTGTGTGTGTGTGCATGGCTATGTGTCCTGTCTGTCTCTGTGTTGCCCTGTGACAGACTGGTGACCTGTCCAGGGTAAACCCCACCTCTCACCCGAAACGTTAGCTGGAGATAGGCACCAGCACCTCCCGACCCCACTAAGGGACAAGAGTGTATAGAAAATGGATGGATCGATGGATATTTCAAATATTTTGTGCCTTTTCCCTCACATTAGACCCATATGCTACATTATGTTGTGTCGCATCAAATCCCAATAAAATTAACGTAAAAATTGTGATTGTAACCTAACAAATTATTCTAGGGTATAAATACTTTGCCAAGGCACTCTACATGCAACAGAAAGAAAAGTTCTCATCTCTCTTTTAAGAAGCAGCTAGATGCCATACAGCAAAACAATATTCTCATCAAACGCGGTCATAGATTAAAAAACAGCCTGCAATAGTGAAATAATTAAAGGATCTCAGCCAAATCGAGGTCTTGCAGATTAGCCTTAATAGGTGTTGAAACCAATGACCTGCAGCTTAATGAGGTTGTAAACGACAGCCGATCTCGCTGCTATTATTCTCGGTGACAGACGATGGCGCCACTACGCAGCTGTAAAGCCCTGATATTTCCCAGAGGTTGGAGTAACCCTCAGTAAACTAAGTAGTTATTGAATGTCAACTAATTAAACTCTGACGTGAGGTGAATGTAACCTACTGCGTGTTGCCATGCAGCTTGTGGCGCATTTGAAAATGTTCTAAAAAGGGAGCAGTAAGAATAAAAGCAGAGCTGCTTTCGTTGTGATCCTATCAATCGCTAAATCCTGTGTGCATTAACCTATTGTATAGAGTTAAATAAATATTTTCAGTATTATTATAGATACATTAATTAGAAAAAAAGCATAGAATTAGAACTTAACTTAAACAGATGCTATTTATTTATTTATTTATTTATTTATTTATTTTTGTGGCTTTTGGCTCGTTTAAGCTTGTTTTCAATACACACACCTTTGACCCTACCTACTCCAGCCTCTCTTACCTCGGTTTCCATTTCTGCATGTCTGTGTGTCCAGTCAATATCACTTCTCCCTGATTGGCTGAGATTGTTTTCCTCCTAAATGGACTGCGAGTTGATTGGCCGAGGCGTCGCTTCCGTCAGACACCTAAGGAGGGTTTTTACTGGAGATTTCTTGCTGTCAGCGACACATGTAGAACAAGCTGCTTGCGGGACGCACCGACCAGACGAGACCAGACTAGACGGAGTGCGGACAGTCAGTTTTCATCTTCTCCGCCTGCCTCGCTCTTCCTCCACTTCCACCTTTTTTCCCTCCTTCTGCCCCCTATTTTTGCCACAATACGCACTTCAAGCTTTTTGGGGAACGTTACGGCATGCGGAGACCTCACACAACGTCTTGCTGTGGAATCCTTTCGTTTCTAAGCAAAGAGAAAAAAGCAGTAAAGCGGTGACAGCAGAAGGGGCGAACATCCAGTGGAAATACTATCTGAAAACTCCATTTGCTCTCTCTCCGGTCCGCGCGCTGCTGCTGCTACTGCTGCCTGTGAACAAGCCGACTCGGGTTGTTCAGCGCTGGGTTCCGCTTGTCGCGCGGAGCTCGAGGCCAGCGCGCGCGGTACTGCGTCCGCGTAATTCTTTCATTTCTTTCATATCTTTTTTTTTTTTTTTTTTAACCTGTACTTGTTTTTGGGACCAACCTGTTCAACTGCGTCGTCAACTTTACTGCCATTACACTTAAGAGAAACAAACAAGGTGAGTATTTTGAGTCCTGCAGCTACACGGTGTGTTTATGTTTTCCGCTGGAATGCTATAGTAGTATTACATTCCGCCTGCGCTTTTTATGCTATCATGCTATCACCTATTATGCAATTTCCACGCTGTTACTCCATAATAACTCCAATATGAAGTCGCATAGCTTATTTTCCATTTCGAAGAAGCAGCCACGAGCGTTTTCCTCCCTCTCCCCTCTATTGTATTTCTACGTCTTGGTCTCTTTGCCCAAATTGAACGGTCGTGTAATTACTTGAGTTAGCCCATTTAAGTTAAAAGCCAACCCCCCACCCCTTCCACACTCTCTCTCTTCTCTCTCTCTCTCTCTCTTCTCTCTCTCTCTCTCTCTCTCCCTCCTCTCTCTCTCCTCTCTCCTCTCTCTCCTCTCTCCTCTCTCTCTCTCTCTCTCTCTCCTCTCTCTCTCTCTCTCTCTCTCTCTCTCTCTCTCTCTCTCTCTCTCTCTCCTCTCTCTCTCCCTCTCTCTCTCTCTCTCTCTCTCTCTCTCTCTCATCTCTCTCTCTCTCTCTCCTCTCCTCTCTCCTCTACTCTCTCTCTCTCTCCTCCTCCTTACTACTTCTTTCGCGCTCCTCCCTCCTGCCCCTTCTATCCCTCAGCTAAGAAAACCCCCAGAAACTCCCTCCCCTAAATGAAACTTGACTATAGTCTGTCCTGCTCATCCAGGGGGTCACTTTCAGCTCTCTCTTCTTTTTTTTTAATTCATCTCCTTTTAGATCTAATCAGCACTAAGGTAGGCAGTGGTTTGTCCCTAAGAGCCATTGCTAATGGGCTTACTGAATGCTTTTCTCTATCTCCCTCTCTCCCCTCCCTTCCTGTCCCTCTTCTCCCCCCATCCTAACTCTAATTGGCCTACCTGGCTTTCAACAAAGATTTTTTTGTCATTTTGCTTTATCCTGGCGAGTCAGGCCTGATCAAATTGGTAGGGATTACATCTAAAAGAGCTCCACATTAATTGTGTGGCTGAATCATTAGATTACAGTCATTACAGCAGGTTTGTCTGCAAAGTCTCAGTGCTGGGCTGTGCATGTCTCACTCTTCTCCTGAAGCTCCAGCTAGTATCAACTGCTAATAAACAGGGAACTGGAGTGACAAAGCTCCATCCGCTTCTGCTTTAGTGTTTCATGTTTGAGAAAAAGAAAATGACTGAAAAGAAGATAAGAATTTACTAAGATTGTGTTGTGATTTTTGGATTGACAGTTGGCATTAGAGCGGCGTATTGAGAAAGCTGGACTTTACTACCTGTTAATTGATGAAATTACTTTTTTTCTTCTTCCTTGTTATAGTTTGCATAAATTATACTTAATGATGAACCAATCAGGCTTGACCAATACCGATTTTGTTGTTTTGGTTTTGGGTGCCTGGCCTTTGAAATCTTTTTTTTTTTAGCAAATACGAGATCCTGACTCATTCTTCAAAATGATTGTGACGGGTGTAAATCTCAATATTCAGCTGATAATTTATTGCTAAATTGGAAAAAAAAAATGTGAAAATGCACCAGTTAGTCAGAAAGGCCAGTTTTACCCTAACAGCCGAAAAAACTCAAGTAAATGTACCAGGACTCAGAACTTACTACATTTTTTATCAATAAACTTGTATATAAAAGGTGAAAGTGATTATATTGTCATGCACTGTGCTCAGATTAATAAAAAAATAAAATCTGATAACATTGGTGATGTGTGAAAAAAAAATGGAATCAGACCTCCAAAAAAAATCAGAAATCGGTGTTGATGCATCTCTATAAACATAAGGTTAGTGCTGCCAATTACAGTGTTTATAAATCTGAGGAAGTTGGAGTTTGTCGCTTCGATGCATGTAATGAATAAGAAAATAATATATGACAATCAATAATCTGGGAAAACTGACTGATTTCGACCCTGGCCGATTCATTTGTGCATTAGTATTTCGCTGAAACTTTTCTCTCAGGTAAAGGTACGAACTGCAAGTCTGACATTGAAATTTCCTGTTATTTTTTTTGTTTGTTTTTTTTTTTTTTCTTAAAGAGACAATGGTGAATCCCGGAGGCAACAGCCAGCCACCAGCGGTGGGGACGGGTTCCCTGTCCTGGAAGCGATGCGCTGGTTGCGGAGGCAAAATCGCTGACCGCTTCCTCCTCTACACCATGGACAGCTACTGGCACAGCCGCTGCCTCAAGTGCTCCTGCTGCCAGGCCCAGCTGGGCGAAATAGGCACGTCGTGCTACACGAAAAGCGGCATGATCCTCTGCAGAAACGACTACATCAGGTGAGGAAGCCAGGACGCTTTGTGCTCAATTTCGTCCTGCTTTTAAGTGTCAACAAGTTGACTTACTGACAGAAAGGTTTCCGAGCAGGTTGAAGGAACACCAGCATAAAATTGGTGGGATTTTTCCCTGCTTGGCACCACTGAGTCAAACAGTTTTCATGGGTATTTGATCAGTTTTCAGCAGAAATTTCTTAAACTGTTGCAAGCTGGGCAAGAAAATGGCGGTAGCCCAGGGCCACAATTTTGAAGGGGGCTCCAAACATTTGAAAAAAAAATGATAGAGTAATTTTTAATGAATGGATGTTTTGCAAACATTACCCCTCATGTAAAACTCAAAGGCCCCAATAAAATGAGTTGTATTATTTTAGGGTTTTCATGAATATAAACAATATTCAAGCATTTGAAATTGATAAAGTTAGTCACTTTCTTTGGAAACAATATGGAATACAGGACGTATTCAATCAGTTCATACCTAATAATGTATAGGGGCTACCTATTAATGTCATGTAATTTTCATTAGTAAAATATTTTTTTCTTTGTGGAGGTAGGAATGGGTGATACAAAATGTTTAGTGCTATTGTGATAAAGGTAAAAATGATGATAAAACCGATGTATTACTTAGTTTTTAAATAACTGCATGACAGAATTTGCAGTGCCACGAACAAATTAAGTCTGGAAAATCATTCCTATTTGAAAGAATCTTCTTCATAATGCCACATACTTAAAGACTTGTGAATTACGTTACTAAACTGATTGAACTATTTTTTCAAATTTACTGACATTTATTAATGCCCTCATGGGGAAAAAAAACAATGGAGAAAATAGTAAAAACATTTTTAAGCTATTTTTTTAACATCAACTGGAATTTATCGAAGGAATGCTAACTCAAAACTCTTATGATAAGAATTTTATCACAATAAATTATAATAGGATAAATGCCCACTATTATCTGGAGGACACCAAAACCGGCTCCAGCCCCAGGGCCCCACATCCTTTTACATCCGGCCCTGGCTGCAAGACGAGCAGAGATGGATTTTGGTGGAAACTCAGGTTGTTTCATGTAGCTTTTGAGTGATGTAGTAAAATGAAAACTCACAAAACATATTTGGTGTGTTGTAAACATGAATAAAAGGAATTGAGTTGTTTCACATCAACAACCCAAAGAAAGCTATAGATTCCCTCCATGCTTGATGTGCCGAGTTAGACAAAGACATTTTACGTAACAGATCACATCATAGTACAACAGGTGAACCACTGAGTTGGAGATGTGAGTTATAGATAAGGAAATGACAAATGATCTTGTGAAATTAGTCGATCTGGCTCTGAATTGAACTCTGAATCTTTTCAAACAGATACCACTGAGAATGGGTGGGCATCATGTTGGAAAGTTAAAACACAGCTTTACTCAATGTTTTAGT
Source organism: Poecilia picta (assembly GCA_033032245.1). Taxonomy (NCBI): domain Eukaryota; kingdom Metazoa; phylum Chordata; class Actinopteri; order Cyprinodontiformes; family Poeciliidae; genus Poecilia; species Poecilia picta. Next base: position 4,782,906 of record CM065356.1, on the reverse strand, counting down.
GAAGACGGAACAACACTGCAGTCAACAGGAGGGAAAAAAACAACAAAAAAAACTGCACAATTAATTGAAATGGTAAAGTGTGGCTCTCAGCTCCTACTCCCACCTCATAAAAAACACAGGGAAGTCAATGGGGTACTTCATTCATAATGGTACTATAACATAATTAAAACTGGAAAGCCGAGTGCATACGTGTGCGTGTGTGAGGGAGAAATGGAGATTTGGGTGTGTGCATGTGTATGTGTGTGGATACACCTTTTCCACTTGTAATGAGAGCGTGCTTGGTTGGAAGAACTGAAAAGCATATTATGGAACGGAGAGATCTCTGTAGAGATAAGACCAGAAGTGGTGGTTGGTTGGTTGGTTGATGTGTTGGGGGGGAGAAGGCATGTGACAGTGAGTCTACACAATTAAATGCTTTAATTATAGTCCCCCCTCCATTTCCTTTAGTCCTGATGGGTTTTATCTAATGAGATCTGGTCCCTGGCTTGTATCCGCTACCAGTGACGTGTCCGAAATGAATGAGAGCCGCACCGCAAACAAAACATTTAATTAACCAAATTGGCTTTTGAGAGAAGCAGGAGAGAAAGACAGATAGAGAAGAGGGATTATTGTGAAGGCCATTTGCTCCCCCCCTCCACCTCCTCTGCTCTTTATCTTAAAGGGGCAGACTGACTTTTCCAAACAGAACATGCAACATATATTTTAGGCATCAAATCCAGCTGTGTCTGGTCCAGAGGGCGGCGCCTCAACTTCCAAGTGAAAGTTGTGCCTTGTGTTGTCTCCAGCCAGAGGTGATGTTATTTCTGCCGGCCGCTGGCTGGCGGAGGGGGGAATTAATTTACTCGCGGCTGCTGGATTCGGGAGAGAATGCGGTCGGCTTAATTGAATAAGCCAAGGTAATTAAATGGCACTTTTCCAATAGAACGTGTGAGGTAAATCTAATAGTTGGTTATTTAATATCACTTTGAAGTCTGCCCACTCAAGCACTATGACAGCATGAGAGAATGTGAACTTATTAGGGCCAGGGAAGAGGAAAGGAAAAAAAAAAGGGGGGGGGGGGATCTCAGAAATTAATTAAATCGCATGCAATTTAGAGGAAACGTTTATCTTGATTTGTCATATCAGAATTAATTCAAGGCCTTCAATTCACTTGGGGCCAGATCTGTTACTCTGAATTAACCAAGTGTAATTTGGCTGATCCCACCCTCCACTTCCAACACACACACATACATAAACCCTTCTCTTCCTTCCTCAACCCCCTGCTCCCAAAACACACACACACACAACGATCTGTGCCAGCCCTCCGTCATCCTCACAATCCCCCCCCCCACACCCTCCTCTCTAATGCAGCTCTTGCCATTATGCAAAGCCTCGCTTCAGTATCAATATGGCCTAGTGCTTTTAAGGTGCTTTGGCTGCTGATGTAGAGAGGCATTTTTAATGGACTGTGTTGCAGAAATCATTGTTGTGGGGGTAATTTTACCCTACTCAAAGGTCTCGGCGAACGAGGTCTGCATTTACCAGACAGCCCAGCAGCAAGCCATGCTATATTTCACCCAGCAGTCACTGCTGAAATGAAATCCAATAGTCATCGCCTATATACTCAACAGACAGCTCAGAATGGGTTCCTTTCTCTCTTTTTTTTCCCTGATTGTTGGTGTTGTTTTGATATTTAATTTAATCAGATCCACTCGGAGGAAGGGATAAATCAAAGCGTTTCCTCTTGAAACGCTGTCAGTAACTGTTTTTATTATTATTATTATTATTATTGTTATTACTATTACGATTATGGTAAGAGGAGGGAAAGCAGAAACCAGATGTGTCATTGTAATTAGGAGTCCCCTTGGCCTTAATTATGCTGACCTGCCGTGTCGACTTCACTCCCGAGTTGTGGAAGGGGGGGGGGGGGGGGGCATTAGAGCCCAAGTTCAAAATGCTACAGCAACTTAATTGAGCACCTAAAGGCCTGGGCTCCTTAAATCAAACAGTATCCAGAGCTGCCCCCCCTCCCACCACTCCTTTTCTTTCTCCCTCTACCTCTCCATTCCTGGTAAAATAATTAACTTGCTTCGTGTTGCTTCATGGACCTTCGTAGGCTTTGTTTCAACACCTCAAAAAGCTTTCACGCTGATAAAACCCCAACGCTTTCTTGTGGAATCATTCTCATATCGTCACGTCTCTTAAAACCAGTTATATATTTATATATATATATATATATATATATATATATATATATATATATATATATATATATATATATATATATATATATATATATTACTGTATATATATATATACTGTATATATATATATAATATATGTATATATATATATACACACAGACATTTGTTTCCGAGAGAGCCCAAAACTGGCAGCGTCGCGGCAACAGTCTCCATTTAATTAGTTTCTGAAATTGAGTTTTGACGGAGTCTTTCCAAACGATGCCAACAAAACAAAATTTGCTTCCACCCGGTGCCATCTTATTGAAAGCCGTTTTCTCTGAGAGCTCCTACTTTTGTTTTGTTTTTGTCAGTCGTATCTTAACGACCGCTCGGGGAGGAGAGGGGGGTTATGACACAAACACGTTTTATTCTCTCCCTGATTCCGTTTAAATACTTTTCATGAAGAAAAACTTCCTCAAGAGCGTAAAACGGACGAGACGTTCTTGGGTTTCCTGTTAATTTTATTATTATTTCTTTGAAGCCAAACAACTTTATCTGATCCACTGCCACCACCCATCCTTTTTTCATCCCTCTTTTTTCTTTCTCTTTCTCTCGCTCTCTCTCTCTTTCTCTCTCTCCCCTTCTCTCCGGAGCATGTCAGATGCCGTGGTCTTATTTGATTGCTTAGGAAAAGTGCAGTGATAGAGCAAACACCCAGTGAGATATGATGACAAATGGGTCCAGATCCCAGTAAATTACTTTCTGCTCAAATCGAAATTTCATTCAGTTTGCTGCTCACCGAGATGAAGTAATCTAAATTGTGGACTCAGAAGGAAGATAGAAGGGAAGCTGGAGCAAGCATTTCATTATCAAGAGGCAGAGAGAGAGAGAGAGAAGGTTAGGGACGAAAGAGATGAGCAGAAGCAAATCTAAAGTGTTGACACCATGATTGAAAAGGTTAACCCATGCACATTATATATCAACCAGAGAAGCTACGGGGTTTCTAATGGAAACACGGCACTGACAGAGCATTCACATGAGTCCTAATGGCGAAAGCTCTGCGTCCCTGCCTGGGTGTACAATCAAATCCTCTTTGCTCCTGATGTCTTATGTTCCTGCTTATTATTGGGTTGCGGAAAAGAAAAATGCAGTAAAAGCAATACGTAGCCTCAGCATGAGATGCTTGAGAAGAGCTTAAAAGGATTCATTTCTCTGTTGATCTTCCATCTCTTCTTCTTCATGTTTTCAGTCATAAGAGAGTATAGACATGTAGAATAGAAAACTTGGCAAGCTAAAGTGTGGTACACAGTTCATTACGCAAATCTACGCAGACGCAGAGTAACCCCCGCTCTTCTCACTGCGTCTTTTCTCAGGTTATTTGGGAACAGTGGAGCTTGCAGCGCCTGCGGTCAGTCGATTCCAGCCAGTGAGTTGGTGATGAGGGCGCAGGGCAACGTGTACCATCTCAAGGTAAAAACAAAACCACCACCATGTACCCTCATTTAGTGGTGTGTGTATTGGGTTGGTTAATCTGGTTTCTCTCTTCCTGTCCCAAAGTGTTTCACGTGTTCCACCTGCCGGAACCGGCTCGTTCCTGGGGATCGGTTCCACTACATCAACGGCAGCCTCTTCTGCGAACACGACAGACCCACAGCGCTCATCAACGGCCATTTAAGTTCTCTGCAAACGAACCCGTTACTGCCTGACCAGAAGGTAAGGCCGCTGCACTGGTGGAAGTTTGTTATTAGTGAGTGATAGATTGTAGTGAAATGAGAAAAGCGGGAATTTACTCAGTTTACATTGGTGTTTGATGATCTATCAGGATAACTTGGACTGGTTTTATTACATTTTAACTCAATTTATTCAAAGTTCCTTTGGCTACACTTTTTTGTAGTGTTTCTACAAAGTGTTTAAAATTACATACCAGACTTTGGTGAAAAATCACTCAAGATAGTCATATAGTTTGTCACATATAGAACAAGATGCCATCCTCTAACACGTGCCTTTGATAATGTGCATGACCAAAGTAATTTGTCATATTTTAAAATCAGATTCCGCCTTTAAACGTGTTTATTTAGTAGCAGAATGCTACACGTTTCCTCCAGAACTCCTGTGGTCCTCTACCACTACCTATTGGAGTCAGTTAGAACCAGAGAAGTTAAGCTAAGCTAACGTAGCGACATGTTAAAAAATGACTAATATTGGCTGATATCGATGTTAGTGCTGATCTATCGTTCTTCCCTAAATTTTATTAATGACATTTTTTTTCTGACCAACCTGGAATTTTACCCAGCCCCTTAAGAACATTTTCTGGGGGTGTCACTAATGTCCGTACCTGCAGCATCTCCATCTCCTTTACCACCCAAACACCTCAAAGTCTATGCCGAAACTCAACCACAGTAACGTTTACTAATGCCTGTTTGATCTGCTAGCCTCTTGTGATGTCGCACAGCAATAATTGGCATCCATGTTTTGTTTTGCTTCATTTTAAAAACGTATTCCATGAAATCCTGCAGAAGCTCTGTGTTGTATTGTCGTCGCACATTAGTTTGAGAGTATTTACAACAGAGAAGTAGCTTTAAGGCATATTTTTATGACCTTTTGTGGATAAACGGGATCACCCCGGGCAGCTAGTGTATCACCAGAACCGTCATCACAAATTCCATCTTGATGTTTCCAGTGAAAGCAAAACAAAACGCCTAATCATATACAAGGATAACTTCATTCTTCAGAGTAACTCCATTCTGCCTGCTGGAGATCTAATCATTTCTGCCTCAAAACAAGGAGTTTTATTGACACACACACAGGTTGAGAAAAACCTGGAAAGGGGGGGAGTGTTTGGAGTGTGTCATAGATAGACTAAAAGAGGAATCATATTATTGGGAGCATGCATTTCACCTTGAGTGCTCGTGCGAGTGGAGGAGAGGCAGAACTCCATTAAGGCCTTTTAAGGGCTTGTCACTTTTACAGATCGGCTCGCCGAGCTCTAAGAGCTCCTCACATTTAAATTGAAAGCCGTTGTATTATCTAGCTTAATTTTAAACGTCTGTTTAAGTCGTCAGCCACGCGCTAAGAGCGTCTCCGTTAGCACGGCCGGCGTAGTAAAATACGAAGCTTCATTGTTTATTTATGCCCCGACATCAATTGTAGTGGGAGAAAAAAAAAAAAAAGTGCTGCATTATTGATGCTAAAACGCAATCTGAATATTGGCCCCGGTGCTTTAATTATAGCGGAGAGAGGAGAGGATATTTAAATAAACAGAGACCCTCACTGGCTGCTTCTGTTAGCTCCACATGGGAAAACGTGGATGATCATCCTGCTGCTCCAGCACATTGTGGCACGTTTAGCAGAATCTGGCTGGACTCCGGACCTCCGAATCAATGCGGCACCAATGCATCAGGCCGCAGTCGTTCTGATTATTTGCAATTTTTGCGGCAATCATTTTTGAGCTCATATCTTCAACTTCCTTTCCAGCTTCTTCGTGCCTAATCTCTTTGTTCAGAGCAGACAAATTACCTCTCTCAAACAGAGCTCACTTTGACCCAGGGGAGGAAGACCCTCCCAGCGTCAGTCACTTTAATTAGCCCCCAAAGTCGGAGTTTGCAATTACTAATAGACTCAAGCCCTCCTAGTGATTTGAAGGATGAAGGGGAGGGGAGAAGTAAATCACCCCTTAGAATCAGAGAAAAACATGAGGAAGATGAAAAAGTTTAAAGCTGTTTCTTTTTTCCTCCTTCTTTTTTTTTTTTTTTTACCCAGACAGATAATAGTGTTTCCTCCCCCTGCATTTCTGTTTCACAGGCTTGAGCACCTCCTGCAGTTATGCTGGAGCGTGCTTCTAATTATACCAAAGAGAATCGCCTCATGAAGGCACTTTTGAGTTGGTGCTAAGTAAATGGGACACCAGATGGTTTTCAAAGCCTGGCTGATCAATAAATTAAACACAGGCGCTAGTGGAAAATGTATTTATCAGGTGGAGGGGAGTGGACACGTTTAACACTTCAACGTCTTGCTTTTAATGCTGACCAAAGATGTTTGTTAGAGATGCACCAATTCAATATTTATATCTGTATCGGTTCTGATTTCAACAAAAATGATAGACTGAGCATCGGTGACAATGCACCTGAGATCTATAAGAGCACATCTATTCAAGACTAATCCTAGGATTTGTGCTTTGAAGGTGTCATTGTTTATTATTTATTTCTATATTATATTTATAATTTTTAATTGCACTTTCTGTACCATTTAAAAGGCTGGTTGCAGTTTATTTTTACATCTACATATTGTCCTGTGAATTTTGGACTGTTTCAAAATGCTTAGAAATAGATTTTGCTTAATTTTTTGTAAAATTATATTTGAAACTTTGAGATTTTTTTTATTTATGACAAAGCTAAGCCAGGTAAGCCAATCTAATACTGGTAATATAAGTTACAGAATTTTATTCATAAACCTACATTTCTTGGAATATAAACTGGTGAATTTTGATACAGTATTGCAACCTATCAAATTGTTTTAAATAATTGATGGTTTTGCTTACACTCTTTTCCTGTTGTCAGATAATTTAAACTACCTCTAGACTGTTTGAATAGAAAAACAGTGTGTGAATCAAAAATTGTTTCTGAATCTGAATTGAATCACTTAACACAAACATTTGCATCTCTACTTGTGTAGCTATTGATGTATTTAAGTGGCTGTACTGTTATAGTTATCAAATTCATTTGTAATTCAATACATTTATGTCTGTTTAAAATAAAAAAAAAGACATTTTAAGTTAATTCAGCACTGTTTTTTTCTGTATCAGATATGTATCGACCGATACTAAACCTCAGATATTGGTATCGGAAGTGAAAAAAGTGGATTGGTGCGTTGCTAATCTCCGTTTCTGTTTGTTTTTTGTGCTAGGTATGTTAGGTGGGAAGCTGTGCAGGAAGCAGGATGTGTGCCTTCATTTTAGCCCTTCCTCATTGTCACCTGAGACGGCGTGGATCAGCAGCACCCCAGGCCCTAAAGGAACTCTCCGCCCCTCTTAACCAATAACCTGACTTCTCATCTCCACAACCCTCAAGGCCCCGCCCCCTGACTCCCAGCCTTCAACCTTCGGCTTTTCCCCAAATCTGGGTGGATATTTGCACTTATTACAACTGAGACGAGAACGCTCGGGAACGCTTAGGAGTTTTAACACTGATCGTAATCAGAAGGGGACTCTCCAGGTAGAGAGGACGTTAAAGAAACCGACTGAGAGGATGTTGTGACTGAGCGAAGACAGAAAAGTAAAAAAACAGACTAATTAGGTTTAAGAGTTGCAGACTTTTCAACGCTGCACATTTGTTTAAAAACACTTTTGGGGGAAAAGCAGGAACTTTTCTTTTTTTTTCCCTCTCTTCCTTTTCTATCCTCATTTCCCAGAAACGTGGTGATTTCACTTTCTATATTTTAAGTGTTGTCAAAAAAGGGGGAATATGTTCTGTTTCTGTTTTTGATTCATATATACATATATGTGCTCATATGTATATGTATATATGAATGGGGTTTAAATACAATATCTGTGGCATTTTGTGGAAAACAAATCATGAACACTTGTGGTGTATTTGTAAAGCTACCATGTATGTACAGTATGCATGTAAATGTTGTTGTCCAGGTGTGGCTACAGTACATCTGACCCCTCTGCATCCGGCTCCCTTCCCTTCACACCATGGCAACCTGATGAAGTTCTGCTCATAGCCAGAAATGTAGATATCATTCCCAACATATAAATGATGAATGAAAGAGAAATTTATTTGTGATATTTTCCGAGACATTTGCTCCCGTATGGTGTATTTAAATAATAAAAGTATTGGAAGATTTTAAAGCCTCCTCAAATTCATTGTGACCCTGGTATGTATATTTCTTAAGGGAGAAATGTGCTTTGGAGACAGAAATACCAACAGGCGCAAACTTGCAGAAACCAGTGAAACGTACTGCAACCAGCTGGAACTGCAAAACACACAAACCCCCCCAAAGGCAACAGAAAAATCACTGCAAACAGGAAATGGGATCAAGGAGGAAAACAATACAATTAGTACAAAACAAGCAAAAAACACAGCACTTATGTAATGCTGTTAAGTGGCTCCACTAATTGGAAGAGCTCCAGACCACTAGGGGGAGTCAACAAAAATATTGTATGGGATCAGGCTCTCAGGACTATAGGAACATGGGCCTGAGTCTGTTATACTTCATGTCATTGAAACCCGCGATCTTTATGATACTGAACATGTGGCTGTTTATATAGGTTATACTACCTACTCCAGACTCCCCCCAGTGGTCTGGAGGACTTTGGCCTTTTGAAGCAGTGGTGCACCTTTTCATTTTTCCAGATGTTTCTGCTATTTGCAACATTTTTTGTTTGAATTTCTTTCTTTTCTATTTCTATGATTGTAAAAAAAAATTATTTGAAGCAATTTTCTGTTGCATTTGTCTTTTGAAGTCCGTGTGTTTGCTGTGTGGAAGAATGATGTTTTTATCCTTGACTTTCCATTTCGACTCCAACCAGCTTCCCTTTACCTGCTGCTGGGGAACATCCCCCCACGCTGCCACCACCTTATTACCCGGAAAGGTTTGTGGTGAGCTGCAGCTAGCACGTAGAACCACAAAGCAAAGTTGCGTTCAAGAGCGACTCTTACCGAGGACCCCCTTCAATCCTATTACCAACCCCGCAGTCATCAAGGCGTCATGATCAGCGCCTGACTGAAAATGGATAAACATGTATCCTCTCTTTCTATTCAGATGACCGTTTGCTATTCATCACTTTAATACCTGGCAGAAATGGAAGAAAATGTCCCTTTGAAGATTCAATTACTGCAGAGAGGGAGAGAGGTGTCTCTCTTTGGTGGGCACAAATTGAATGGGCTATTTGCAGAACAAATTGGTGTTTGAAGTCCTTGCAAGACCTAATAGGTCTGAAGGAGGGACCCGGTAATAGCTGATGCACTTATCTGCACAGTGTGGAGCCGCCGGTGAGCTTCGCTTGCTGCTGCTGATGAAACAATGCTGCTGCTGTACAAAAGCAGACTTTGATGCCGAAATCAGCTCAAGTAGGGAGAGGAAATGGGCCTAAAGAGTAAACAGTGTCTTGGGTTCTAAATTGAAATTTCATGCACGAGGGGATCTGCTCTCGGCCTCGTGGGTTTAGCACCAGACAAGCTGATTCTGGAATGATTGAGCTTTAATCTAGGAGGTAAGTAACACTTTTTGATTTGATTCATTTAGGGAGGTGACAACGGCACAGAGTTGAACATTTTTTCAGCCGTATTAAGCTAGATAAAATGGTTTACTGATGTTGCACACGCTGCAGTATGCAATTTTTACAAAAAGACATTTGTTCCATATTCGTTAAAACGATCTGATGGTTTAATATGAGACGGGTATTTGCTGTTCAAAGAAACTCAACGCTTCCAACCAGTTTCAATCTCTGCTTTAAATCAAGTGTTGTCAGAAACTTTCAGAAATCCTGTAACACAGACTGCTACAGTCCTTCCTCTTTGAAGAACATTGAATAATATGAGTGACAAACATTAACATTAAAGTGTTTTTCAAATACTCTTTTTTGCCAGAATATTTTTCAGGTTTTTGGTCTACCACTGATGGAAAGTGAATTGCTGAAGTTGCCAACATTGTGGGGTATGCCTTGGCCAGTCTTGCACATTTTGCCTCCTCTATGTGGTTTAGCGCCTTTATGTAAATTCCAAATCTTACTTCTGATTCTTAACTGGATTTAGGTCTCTGCTTTCACCAGCTCATTCTGATGAATCAACATGTTTTGAAAAAAGACTCAGTTATAGCTTGGACTCTACTGGGCCTGTTGGAATGTGAACCTCCACTCTACTGTCAAGTATTTAATAAACGCCACACGGTTTCCTTCTGGGCTTCCCCAGAATTTAGCTTAATTGTTATATGTCCGATTCTAACAAGGTAATTAGCAAACTGCTTAGAGTTTGCTAATAGCAGAGCTAATTTTTAGCTTAGCGCTTTTACTGATTTAAAAAATGCTTAACTCACATACCTTCCTCTAAATAATTTTTTCCATAGATTCTAAAGAGCTAATTTTTGCTGTTTTGTAAACTTTCAGCTGAATAAAGTGCAAACAATGCAGATAAGTTTGTAATTGCAAATTTTATTCGGTAACTTGAGGACGATGCAAAATTTAGCACTGTAGCATTGGCTTCCACTAAATACTACATTGACAAAGTGCCTTATCATTAAAGGAATATTTGAATATTTACAATTGAAATTAGTGATAATGCACTAATTGGACATACACATCTTTTTGTTCCTTTTCATAAAAGATAAAGAAATATGAGGTTTGTGGTTGCAATTACTTGCATGTTGTTTTTTTTAACAAGTTATATATTAGTCCAATGTTTTATTATAATATTAAAATATAGAAATAACAGAATAATACATTGACATGATATTTTTTAAAAGTTTAATTAGATACAATATGCACTTACACAGGCCAATAGTTGAACTTTTTGCAATAGGAGAAGAAACTTTATGACAAAATGTCACAAAACAGCCACCATGCATGGTGTTTTATGTTGCAACATCAATATCTCACCACTGCAGCTGAATTTCACCGCAAATGCAGTCAAGCGACGCAGATAGATTTAGAAAGAAAATCTGAACCAGAACTATAACTGGGGATAATTCTGCGGTTATACGTCCGATTCAAATGGAGCTTTGGCAGGCAGTTCCACGCAGCACTTAAAACTAACCTCTTAGGCGGGTAAAGCTTTGTAAAATCGTTAAAACGTGGCTGGCATTAATGCTTGGATCATCGCAAAATAAAAAATATAAATAAATCTTTACCATGAACCTCTTTATTTTAGAGGTTGTGCTCGATTTAAGTTGGAACTGTAAAACAGGATGGACGCGCCGAGGACCAAAGTCGCCTCGCAGATAGCAGAAAGGTGTTTTTTTTTTCTTTGATTGTTTGTTTTAGGTGGTGCGTTTGAAACAGAAGGCTCTCTGGTTGGTGAGCTCTGTAATCCACATCTGAACAGGACTACTTTGTGCACCACTAACAGCCATTTCCATTATGAAATCCGCTTGCTTCTATTAAGCTGTTTATACTCTCATGCACACACACATCAACACATACAGCCTACTCAGAGCTCATATGTCAATTTACAAAATGAACTTATAGTTTGGCATCAACTGGCTAAGTCTGGGGAGGAAAAAAAAAAACAAAACAAAAAAAACATGATTTACAAATAATCCATATGTGAGAATTTGCTTTGATGTGGGGGCTAATGGATCTCCCTCATAACAATGTGGCATACTTAAATGGCACATCTGCCTGAGGGAAATCACTGCGCTCCAACCGCCAGCTCCTTTCTACTCCTGCTGGGGAGTCTGCTGATGCTCCACAACTGGATTACTCATGATTAGCCACCTTGTATTCATTTGCTATTAGTTTACGTTTCCATTCTGCCACTAGTTTTTAATTTTTTTATTTTATGTAATTTATTTCAAGGTGGTTTGGAAGAAGCTAACAGCTGATGTGTTGCTGGGCTAGCTTTTGTTGTTTTGTTTTTTTGTTTTCTCTTTGAAACATTCTAAGTAACACTTTCCAGATGCTAAACACATGTAATAAATTTGTGACTAGGGCAGCTTCTATTGTACATAGTTATGCAATTATTCAGGGTTTGCTCTGCGTCTTTAACCCTTTCATGCATTGTGGTCACTACAATGTACAGCTATCTAAAAACCATTTTCTTATGCTTCTTGTGGATTTTTATGTCATAAATGCACACAGACCACTGAAGTGGACACTAATGCATTATAAAATACACTATCAACTACTGGCCATCAGCTGCAAATGCAAGAAATAATTTTTGTTAAATCCAATATGGCCAACAGACAAAAAAGCCTGCCCACCGACCCTGTGCCTCCTTCTACTGTAGACGACTCTTGCAAGTAAAAAAAATATTGTGACATCAGATAACCCCTAAAGAACAATAATACTGATGTATTTTTCAAATAACCTTGTATTTGGAGAAAATTACAATGGTAACACTGTATTTGAAGGGGGGTGAATAAGACATCATGACACTGTCATAAACATGACATAACACCTGTCATGAACATGAATAAGCCTTCATGAATATTTATGACTGTTGTCATAAAGAGTCATTTGGTAAATTATGACACTTTTAATACAAAGTTGACATTATTCAAAATGTCTTTGTTATGACAATTTCACATTAACCAAGAAATCATTACTGTTTAAACTTTACTTTTAATGACATAAAGTTACCTAATTTTTAAAGTGCAATCAGTAATACTTTTATAACAAATGTATATCAAATATTTATAAATATTTTTATATTTATGAGAACAGTCATACATATTCATGAAGGCTTATCCATTTTCATGACAGGTGTTATGTCATGTTTATGACAGTGTCATGACAGTCTTATTCACCTCCCTTCAAATAAAGGGTTACCATTACAATTGATAATCTAAAATTAATTAAAAATTTTTTGCAAAATGTTCTTTCCTACCTTTTCCTTATATCTTAATAAAATAAAAATTGGGGGAAAATCCTGACTCAAAGGATCATAATTCATGCAAGAAAGGGTTAAAGCCGTCGTCTCGTCCAACGGCCGAGGGGAAGTTTTGCGCAGCAGACGCACGGATGTCTTGAGTTCTACTTGTACCGTTGAAAGATTGGATTCCTTTGACGACTAATTTAAAATTATAAACAAGGGAGTTTTTTTGTTGTTGCCTTTTTCCATTTCAATCTGCAGATCATAAACTCAAGGGGAATCAGTGGAAAATGAACAAAGATTACCTTCAATTGAAAAATACTTTATTTGTCCCAAGAGGAAATTAAATGATGTCCTAAGTCACTTTATCCAAGAATCGTCAAAGAGCCATTGTGGACGACTCCGGTAGCAGTCAATGCCTCAACAAATCTAAAGAGGCCTCTGACTTAAGACTGTTGCTGTTTGACACTCATTAGTGTCATGACATGCTAACAGCTCGATTTCTGAGCAGCAGAGATGAGACAATATTCCACAGTAACATGTCCTGTATGACATCATCAGTTGTTTTTAAGCTCAGTTAATCCATCTCATTTGCTTTTGCTCTTCCCCTTTACGTCTTACGTCTCTGTCTGGTTAGAAACTTGGGTATGTGGTAAAAATGTAGCTTCTTTGTAAAAAGCAGAAAACTTGCAGGCATAGATAAAGCAGGTGAATTCAACTCACAGTATTCTTTTGCGCTCATTTCATTTTTCAGTATTTAGGCTAAAACACACACATTTTAATGTCATTCTACTGTTGTTAACAGCTTCCAGTGGTAAATTAGTAGACAGTCATTACCTAACGTCATTTAGGTTTTACACACAAGTTCTACGAGTAAAACTTTAAACATGCTAAAATATTTAGTGCCTCACATAACTATTCACACCCTGTGAACTTCTTCACATTTACCCGAGGCAGGTATACGGATGTATTGACGCATTATTTGTCAGGGAACAGATTGTAATGTGCAGGACACTAAATATCAGTTTTTCCATGAACACATGAAAGCGCAGAAACAGTTTCCTCAAATCTCCACTGGAGTCGGAGTTTTTCTGAATAATCATTATATAAGAGTTTTCTTGTTAGTCATGAGTCAAACTCAGTTTCATTTTGGGCCATATCAAAAATCTGAATGTTCTTTAAAGAGGCTGGTTGTGCCAGAATGTGTTGAAGAAACCCATTAAACTCTTAACAGTTAATAATTAGCTGTCCCTCCAGAATTTTGTGATTGTTTTGGGGTTTTTTGTGGTGCTAATTTAGATATATTTGTATGGGATTTTTGACAATATTTGCGCTAATGTATCATGTTAAAAGTGACTTTTTGTTACTTTCAATAACTTGGCAGCAAGTTAGACTGAGGCAGCAGTGACTTAAACCCTATTGTTTTTGACCATTTTTGAAGAAATTATGCTGTAAAATCAGAAAAAAATGTGGGGATCTGTTGATTTTGAGTGAATGGTCTGGATTAGCGAAAAACTGGTGGGACTTATTGATGTAATTTGGGGTCAAAAGGGCCAAAAGCTACGGCGGGCCAGAGTTTGTCACGTGTGGTGTATATGAAAGTCTGGAACATTAAAAAATGTATTTGTTTTTTAATATTCGGCTAAATGTGGTCCAGGCCTAAGAGTCCAAACAACTACAGATTATGACGCTTACAAGTCAAACTTTTTCCAAATTTTCATATCCTGGTGGCGATACACATTTATTTCCATATTTCCAACACTTCTCTATTTCCATCCATGACAATACCATCTTCAGCTGGTATTGGGGGAAAGGCATTGCATTGTCTAATGTGTTTCTATTAAAGGTCCAAAACAAGGGCTTCAACCATATTTACTCCTATCAGTAGTCCTCGGCAATTCTTGGCAAATCTCTTTGTGTGCATCATTTATTTTAGAAAATGCCATTTCCACAAAAGTTGCCTTCCATTTCCAGCGAGACTATTTATACAACGCATGCCAGGATCTAAGCTTTCAATGAAAGCTGAGGCCCCTTAAAACGCCATAATGGAGGAAAATGGGCTTCATAATTGTCTTGTTTCAGCCCACCGTGGAATCAGCAAACAACTTAAAATAGTGCCGGGGCCGCGGTGCTCAGTTACTTAGCGGGGTGTTCAATAACACTAAGAGGGACATGCAAATATTGGTAAGGCAATTATTGGCAGTCGTGTTTGGCCCATAGTGGCAGGTAACACTATCCTGTCTGTTATGTATGCTGTGAACTCTGGCGCGAGCCTCCCAGTTAAAGTGTTGCTTTTTGCTAACCAGAAGAGGCTCGCTTTACACCCCGATGTCCTTCAGCGCGTAAATGCACTCATAATGGAGCGAGGGAAACGGAGCACCTCGTGCCCACAGGACTCTTGTCTTCTCCAAGCCACATTTAGTCTGAGTGGAAACTTTACCTGGGTGGCTGCGCTTTCATCCAGAGGAACCGGTACGGCCGCATTTCCACGCAACGCCTTGCTCAAGTATTAAGCTTTGACACATTTTGTCAGCTTTGCAACCGCAGACTTTGTTGGGACTTTACGTGGTGGACCGACACAAGGTCATATGTAACGGTGAAGCGGAAGGAAAAGAACAGGTGGTATTTAAAGGGACAGTAGTACGTAAAATTGACACACTTTTTTTTGTTTTGTTAAAAAATGCTGTATATCAAATATGACTTAAAAGAAATTTGACGTTAAAAATTAAAGCCTTTTAATTCTGTTTGTTTGCATGTTCTCCCTGTGCATGGTGGGTTTTCTCCGGGTACTCCGGTTTCCTCCCACAGTCCAAAAACATGACTGTCAGGTTAATTGGTCTGTCTAAATTGCCCCTAGGTGTGAGTGTGTGTGTGCATGGTTGTTTGTCCTGTGTGTCTCTGTGTTGCCCTGCGACAGACTGGCGACCTGTCCAGGGCGTACCCCGCCTCTCGCCCGGAACACCAGCTGGAGATAGGCACCAGCACCTCCCGACCCCATTAAAGGGACAAGGGTGTAGGAAAATGGATGGATGGATATATATCTATATAAATATATATATATAGATATATATATAGATATATATGAAACAAATTTTTTGTTTGTTTTTCAATTTCAAGTGAAAGGACATTTTCACTTTTTCACGTTCTTCTATTTTTTGAGAGTTTCCTACCAAGAGCCATCATTTTGCTTGAAGGAAAATTATTTTACATCTAAATCTCCCAGGTGTATAGTTTTGGTTCTCTGCAGTTGGAGGAATTAAAAGAATCAACTTTCAAAGCAAAAAAAAAAAAATCTGCATTTCACAAGAGAAAATTGCAAACATTCACCTACAGACACAGCTCCTTCCTTGCTCTTGTTCTTGTTCTTCTTCTTCTTCTTCTTCTTCTCTGGTTTGGCTCCTGCAAAGTACTCCATCCCCCCTCTATTCCTCCCAAGAATGTAGTTTCAATAATAATGCATTAAGTGGGCTGAGTACTCCAAACACTCAGAGCTTCCTCTCCCAGTAAGTGCACAACTAGTTCCTGCTTGCTGCTGAAAGCATCTTACACACACAGCCCTCCAGAGTGTGAAGAGTTTGACGCCTCCTTTTGCCTCACACACACACACACACACACACACACACAGCAGTCACTCCTCACACTAACCGTGATTCCAGAGGAACAAACCAAAATGCTATCAGACTTTTTTTTTCCTTTTCTTTTTTTGGTGCAGGCAACCTGCACCACATCTGAGTTGTGGTGTTTCATTGTGCTGGTGTCTGCTGGAGCCAGCAGCATGGTGCAGCTCTGAGCAGGGGGTTAAATCCCCCATAAGAACAGCGAAAGGTCACCAAATGCTGTTGTTTATCAGCCGTCCTGAAATAAAGCGCTGAGCAGGTATCCTGCGGATTGATTTGAGCCCCTTCATGTCTGCCGCATCGCAAACACGCTGCCGCGCTTATCTGTCAACCACCACTCTCTGCACAAGTCCAGGAAAGAAAAAAACAAACTGATCAGACATGTCACCAATCAGTGGATGCCTGGTCAATAATTATAAATAAATGTATGTTGTGTGTTTTGCATTTTTGTTCTAGTTTCTAGAGCAAATATCTTAGTACACTTGTAGTAAAACAAAACTGAATGATAAGACTTTTCAGCAATACAAGCTGAAAAAATATGATTCCTCTTTTTCAGTTTCATCAGAACTCGATTGCTGCAGCGTTTCAACTTTTAGCTGGATTTTGTGGACTTCCTGATAGTAAATAATTTCAGCAGTTCACCCTTGAAGTAACAAGTGAATGAAGTAGTTTTTCGGCATCAATCCTGGACAGAATATTTCTAATTTTGGCCATAATCACTAGATGAAACATTAAACTTGTTTAATATAGGACTGAAATGACATGTTCGGAGGCCATGTATACCGGTACTATCCCGATCAAGTTTAAGCAGTTTCTTTTTCAGAGGTCCAAAAATGACACAATCTGATTTGTCAGAAAGCTAAAACGTTTTTTCTCAGGTTTTTTGTCTTGACATCATGCCTGTAATCTACCTAAATGATTCAATTAATTAGGATTAATTAGATCAGAGTATCATCAGCATAACTGTTAAAACTTTTCTGATTCTGTCTGATTCCAATTCAAAGCAGATATAAAGAACTTACCCAAGCAAAAGTTTGTTAGTTATTGGCTTTGTTACATTCACAATGAGCAATATGCTAATGCTAATTTTGAAAAACAAACCATAAACAAAAGGCCAAGAAACTTTTTTTAGGAATTTCTCCAAGAAGTCAATCAATATTTGCCTAGAATTTTATATAGACCTTATTAATATTGATTATTTAACTTTAATACACTGAAAATGACCAAAATGCTAATGCTAATTTTGAAAATAGACCTTAAACAAAAATAAATGAAACTTTTTTTTTTGTAATTTCTCCAAAAATTCAATCAATATTTACCCAGAGTCTGGGTGTATACCTTACTACTGTTACTTAGGCTTTGTTATAATTAAAATGACCAAAATGCTAATGCTAATTTTCAAAAACAAATTAAATGAAATCATTTTTAGCAATAAAAGTCAATATTTACCCAGAATTCATGTGCAGACCTTGATAATGTCTGTTATCGCTACCGTAGCCTAACATTCTAGATCCAAACTCATTGGGAGCTACAGATGCTAGCAACGGCAAAAACGTCCGCCATCTTAACTTTTTCCACCAACAGCTCAAAAGTTCAAGAAGAGAAAAAAAAGTAATTTCTCGGTGTCTTCGAGTTCAAGCTATTAAAAAGCACTAAATCAAGATGCCAGTTGGCTCAGCAAAGGACTGTGTGATTTGGCATTATCTTTGCAATTACGAGAGAGGGGGAAGGATCTGCCTAAGATCTCTACGTCTATGCCCTTTACACACACACACACACACACACACACACACACACACACACACACACACACACACACACACACACACACACACACACACACACACAGTGAGAAAAGGAAGCACTCCGGGGAGACAAAACACACCTGAGGGATATCCCCTGCCTTTTACTTCATGTCTCTGCACCGACTCAGGGTGAAATGAACTTAAATACCGTAGTAATATAAAAAGAAGAGGGTGGAGGTGGGGGTGGGGGGGTTAAGGGCAAGGACACTTTGTGTTCATCTGAGCAGTTATTTCTGCTAATGACTGCTGCTGTCTTTCTGCAGCAGTTGTCATTGTGAATTAGAAGAAACGCCTTGGGAACCAAACAGTTTTCACAAACACCAGAGGACAAAAGAAAAGCAAAAACCTGGGAGAGGAGTTTCCCTCCCCCCCCTCCACCCACACCAACCGGTCACTGACCTATAGATGTAATTATGGGACCAGTTCAAGCAGCTTCAAATATACCCCTAAGAATCCATCACTCCCCTCTCGGTTTTTTCCCTTTTTTGCCTCCGAACTGATTTTTTTTTCTTGTTTTTTTTTTTTCTTTAATTTCTCTTTCTTTTAAAAGGCATTACATCTCACTGTTTTCTTCATATGTCACGAAGATTCAGAGTCTGTGACCTGAAACAGCCCCAAGGAGTGCGACTTCACAGGCAGTTTCCTCCGGGACTAATGTGTTTTCAGAGCGGCGACCATCTTTTTCCCTGTTTAATGAGCTCAGTCATAAATAAATGCATGGCCTTAATTAGCCCGCGTGTGGCGGGGGCACTGGAATTAGCGAGGAGCTGGGGAGATGGAGGCTCCATGCCCGACTTCTTCTGGAGATGGTGAGCCGGGCATGGGGAGGTGGCCTTTGAGCAGATGCTCTCCTTGCTCTCTGCTGGTTGAAGCTTCTATGATTCCTTCCTTTCATCTGATCTGTTAAGCTGCTCCTCACTGAGAGCTCCTTGGCCAGTGGTGGGGCTCAGATTGGACTCGCTCTAAAGCAGCCTCAGACTGTAATCACTTTAAATAGTTTATGAGGGCTAAAATTAACAGAAACTCTCTTTGATTCGGTGACTGTTTTCGTGAAAATTAAGTTGAATGATAGAATTTTATCATAAATCATTTTAGGATTGTAGGTTTTTTTTGGGGGGGGGGGGGGGGGGAGCCATTTGTTAGTAGCTTTCACGAGTCCCTGTGAAACTGTCATTGGTCATTTTTTAGAGTCATTTCTTACCCTGGTAAACCTTGTGAAACTTTGGCTGCATTTCCATTCACCATATAGTTGCAAAATTTGACATTTTCTAAATAAACTCTTTTAACCCTTTAAGACTCAAGTTTCAAATTTGTGCCTCTTGATTTAAAGGAATTCAGTGTTTCAGTTGTTTTCTGGAAGTTTGTTCTAGATTTGTGGTGCGTAGAAGCTGAATGCTGTGTCTCCATGTGGTTCTGGTTCTGGAGATGGAGAGCAGAACCAGAACCAGAAGACCTGAGAGGTCTGGAAGGTTGCTATGACAGCAGTAGATCTTTAATGTATTGTGGTGCTAAACTGTTCAGTGACTTATTTACCAACAATAGTATTTTAAAGTCTATTCTCTGAGCTACATGGATCCAGTGTAAGGACTTTAGAAC
This sequence comes from Poecilia picta, assembly GCA_033032245.1. Taxonomy (NCBI): domain Eukaryota; kingdom Metazoa; phylum Chordata; class Actinopteri; order Cyprinodontiformes; family Poeciliidae; genus Poecilia; species Poecilia picta. The sequence continues at coordinate 4,763,200 of CM065356.1, read as the reverse complement.
TGGAGTAATGTGCTCAATCTTACTGGTTTTGGTCAGAACACCAGCAGCAGCATTCTGGATCAGCTGTGGCTGGAGGATTGATTCTTTAGGCAGACCTGTGAAGACACTGTTGCAGTAATCAATACAAATAAGATGAGTTTCTCTAGATCTCACTGAGACATTAGTCCTCTAATCCTGGAAATGTTCTTCAGGTGATAGAAGGTCAACTTTGTAACCATCTGTATGTAGCTCTGAAGGTTCAGGTCAGAGTCCATTACAGCACCCAGGTTTGTGGACTGATCTAGATGTAATAGCTTCTAGTTGTAATAACTGAAGTTGTGCATTGACTAGATCGTTCCTCTTTAGGTGCAAAGATAACTGTCCACACATCCACACATTTATTTGTTTTAAACATCTGTTCAGTGTTCGTATGGGTTCAGAGTCCCCTGGAGAGACCATAATATAGAGCTGTTTAGCTATGGCACCCAATCTTCTGTACAGTAATCAACTGTTCAACATTCAGGTCTGATTTACAAAAGGTTTTTCAAAAGCAGCAGGAAGTACCACAGGTACACTTGGTTAAAAACTGACTTGTGACCTGAAATATTCACATTTGGATAAAAAATAAGTGAGAAGGTTTCTGAAGGCTGTGATGACTAATTCTGTTTCCAAACAGCGCGACTGTGAGGTGAGCAGGGGGTGTCACTCCCCTCTATGTGGATGACGACCTGGCTTCGGTGTGATAAAAGCAGAGAAGGGTACTCTGATCTCTCAGCCGCGGTCCGGAACATTACCACTCTGAACCACACATGCAGCTCTGATACGGCTCACTCTGCCATCTCACCACACATCGACATTTGTCCCAAACAATTTGCGGAGAGTGGTCCTTGGATTTGGATTGTAAAAAAATACATTAGGAACAGACATTAGTAATATTACAGGGCCATATGTGAGGCAGACCACCGAGGTCACCTAACACTGAAGGTCACCTTTTTTTTTGCAGTACAAATTATTAAGTGCTTCCCCCTCTAATCAGATGAGATGTCCCACATACTGCCCAAGCACATAGCAACCAGTTTATTTATAGGTTCCAAACTGAAATGACCAGTTGGTTTAATTTAATAGTGAGCAATAGGATTATACATGGAAACAAATTACCTAAGTGGGGGTACTCAGTACCAAAATCTTTTAACAATGATGGAAACCACGGACATGATGTCTCCCAGTATTATTTCATTATTGGGCTTAGCTTCTGCATCTGTCAGCTACGACTGGCTTCTGGATGGGCCCAGCCTGTGTCCAGACTGACGCACAGCTGCTAGCGGCTCACACAGAACCAATGCCCCACCCCGGCCACCGCGCTCTCTGGGGTCAGAGACAGGAAGGGCAGGGTCCTGTCTCACCAGGAAGCACACACCCTGTTGCCCAATTACAATTTCTGTTTTCTGGCCTGCTGTGGTCAGAAGAAATTACATGCACTATCTGCTGATTATTAGACCCTTCATTTTTTTTTCCTCGCCACTTGTGGTAGTAAACATTCCTTCTGACTCCAAGCTCCCTAAAACGTCACAAAGAGTCCACAATGGTCAGTAAAAACATAGAAGCCATACTGAAAAAGAAAGCTAAAATGTTAGCTATTTTTAGCCTCAAACTAATTAAAACACAAAGAAAAGTTCATATTAGTCGGTATGAGAACAGAGAGATTAACTGGTAACCGGATTTGGAAGATTTCTAAGTTGATCTTTTTCCAACAAGAAAACACAATAGGTCAACTGGCAGCAACACTCTTCTGTGTGGAAGCTGTCACCATGTGAAAAGCAAAAAAAAGTTAACTAACATTCTCTGTAAAAAAATACAGCCTTTTGGAATTCGAAGAGCTAAGTACCTACGTTATATTGACCCTTTTCTTTCAGAAAGTGGTCCGTTCTGCCATATGTCAAAACAACATATATGTGCGTCCTTTTTAGCTAGTCAAAAACAGATGTCTGGTAGCCTTGAATCACTTTTATTTAGTTGATTTCACTGTAAAAATGTCAGTGTTCTGCACAGTCGGCTGTAAAAAAAGACATGGATGTAACAAAATTGCCATTTTGTCGTAAACCTTTTAATGAAGAAGAAAGATGGAGATGGATAGCAGCCATCAGGACAAGCAGTTCTTAGTGTATTTGTGAATTTGCAGTGAACACTTTTTACAAGCTAAGTTGACCTTCATATTCCTTATAAGTAAGTAAGCTTAGTAAGAGCAATCAAATATCTGCTCCGGTGTAAAGGATTATTCCATAAACAGTGTTTCCACCACAGATGTGTGCAAACCTTGGGCTATATTACACCAATGTAAAAAAATAAAAAATAAAAAAATGCAATGTTGCCATTAAATAAATAACACAATAAAAATAATTTAAAAAAATATGCTGCACCATTGTCCTATCATTTCCTGTTATCTTCTTCGTGGTTTGCACCACTGGTATATTTCTGGCCAGAACAACATCTGGTTGTTCACCATGTGTCATCTGATGCAAAAATACTATTTTCATTGCAATTTTGCAACATTAAGTAATTTCAATATAGCCAAAAGGCTACCTCACCCTTGTGGTAAAATCTTTTATAGAAAAATAAATTTTTTTTCGTTGTTTTGAAATTGGAGTGTTTCCATTAAGCCAATTTATTTTCAAAATGTCAAATTGCACAATGGTCAACGGTAACGCAGTGACTGCAATATAAATCCTGCGGCATGAATTCAGGAGAAGTTGTTGATTTTATCAAATCAACAAACACATCAGGAAGGAGAAGGTATGGCTCATTTCTAAGTTAGTTATTTCAAACTGATTCCCAGAGAGGTGAGCTACTTCCACAAACAAATTAGATCGGCTGGAACAAGCAGAAGACATGGATATATCAGCAAAAACAACCAAGGAAAACTATCAGTCGCTCTGTTCAAAATGCCCGTCTCAAATACTTCAACATGAGAGACATAGTAAAGGATCAATAAGATATAGTAATGCCAGCTGTGCTGATCGCTAGTATTAGAATTTAAAGACTGCTTACTTTCAAACACACTGCATGTTGCCATTTCTATTATTATTAATGATTTATCACAGTCAGAAAAGCTAGGAAAAAATAAGGATTTTAGTTTTACTGTGTTTCTGTATCTTCTTGTGCAATTGGACCAGGTTACCATCATATCAACTCTTTACAAGACGGAAATCAGCAGCACAATTTTGATCGGTGCATCTAATAAAAACGATGTACCAAACCATTTCCCCTTATCTGGAGCCTTGCTGGTGATAATATTTTGCCTTTTTTAATATCAAGGAATGCAATTAGACTTCAGCCTTAATATCGCAAAGGCTGTCACATTCTCAAAGTACTCGGCTATGCTTGCCAACTGCAATCAGAAATAACTCTGTCCCTTCAACTTAATGAAAAACAAGTACTTGGCCATAAACTTGTAGTCATCCCCTATCCAATCACATTGTCTTGAGTAATTAAAATGATTAGCTTAATTAGCTTAATTAACTAAATTTGACTACAGGACATGGCCATATGGTGAAGAAAAACAAAGATGGGAGCTAATTAAAGTTAAAATAATGCAGGTTTTAATTAACTCAACCCTTAGGCATCAACATTTTCAAATTTATCCAAGCTGATAATTAAAAAGTCCTCTTGCCCAAGCAACATTTCTTCTCTGAGCTAATTAAATCTGGAAATAAATTAGCAACATGACGCTCCAAATATTAATTCCTGCTAGAAGATGACTTCACTTTCTAATGAAATTAATTAGCTGCACTGGACCCTCAATCAGATGCCAGGCGCTGTCCGTGAGCATAGACCTCATGTAATCTAGCGCCGGGCGAAGGGCCTGAGGGCAGAAATTTACAATTGTAATGAACACTCTTTAACTGTGTGTCTCTCTTAATATACCAAATGAACATGTAGATCTATTTATGCCAAGAGCTTCCTCATTTATAAAGGAGTGGCAAGACCAGCTAGTTAAAACTTGCTTTTTTTTTTTTTTTTTACTTTTCAGAGAGAATGTGCAGTGTGAGAGACGAAGCACAGAACCACATCGCTGCCAAGAGCGATGCCAAGACCAGCCTCAGCAGCCTGCAAGGTTCCACAGGCTGTGCCTGCGCCTGTGCCAGCCTATTACAGAGGACCCTCATGAATTCACCCTAATACACTCTCTTGGCAGCTTAAGGCGATGACACAGTGGACGGGTGGGGGGGAGGAAGAGGTTGGTGGGGCGACAGTCAAATGTATCTGTCTGTTTCTAAGTTTTGACTTTGCCTTTTTTGTCTTTGCTAATAATTTTACTGTAAATACAGAAGCGGCGCTGAGCAACAAATTTCACCAGCCGACATGTCGGCCCTGCCCAAACCGACGCCGAGCAACCTCAAAGTGGCAACGTGATTTCGAATGAAATTTAAAATAAATAAATAAATTAGACACAGATTACTGCATCAGCGGAAAAGCCCGTTAGAACGTACTCAAACAGATTTTGAGATTATGCCTCCAAAAGATAAGATCGGGATGCAACTTTAATGATCCCCGCGGGTGAAAACATGGAAATTAATGAAAAAATAAATCCCTTCGACACAACACACACATCAGGTAGGTTTTTGTGCTCTCGATGATGACATTATGTGTATTGCTGTAGCAGTGTTCCACATTTTGACACCTTAAAACAACAGGCATCAAAATCCTTCATACAAAAAACCAAAAGTTGAAGAGAATTCAAGATCCATATATTTGTGTCCTGCGTCCCTTACTGTTATGTCCCCAAATAAATTTGTTAGAGAATATACTGAATAAAAAACACCAAGTGAGGAAACCAACTAAGGTGGATTTAGTTGCAGAAAAAGTTTGATACGACTGCAAAAATGCCAAGAAAATTCAAGAGCATTTATCAGAGAGGCAGCAAAGAGACTCACTATAACTCTGGAGGAGCTGCAGAGATGTGGAAGAAGGTTCTGTGGTTGGATGAAACAAATATTTATTGGTCTACCTTCAAATTTGTGTAAAACTTAACACCCCAGTGAAACCTGGAGGCAGCAGAATCGGGGAGAGGGGTGCTGTCTCCAGCATTTAAAAGAAAGTTTTCAGAGTTGATGGGCAGATGGATAGAACTGATACCGGGAGTAGATATGGAAGGGAAAAACTGTTCAACTTCTAGCAAGCTAAATGTACACCCAAAGATACAGCCCCATGACACACAAAATACTTTGCGGTATTCTGATTCAGTAATGTAATTATACCACCCCCACGCCACTAGAGGCAGTACCAACCCCAAAAAGATGCGACTAAGGAGCAGATTTAGACTATAGAATTTGGTAAAAAACGGTGAGCTTTGCTGAAGTAATTAAAGACACAAGTTCAAATCCATGCTGAGATGGACAGCTATGAGGATCACGTTACATTGCCTAGCCAATCAGTGCTCCTCCAAAGGGCTGATTGGCTAAGCAATGTAACGTGATCCTCTGCTCAACCCCTGAGACCGACTCATCAAACCCCTGGGGTTCGATCAAACTCAGGTTAAGAACCACTGGCTTAGAGCAGCTCAGTCAAAGTCCAGTCCAGTCAAATATTGATGCGATACCAAGTAAATACCAGTATCGCGGAAACAAATACCAACACTGATTACTTAATACTTACTTTTATTGCTGACTTTCAGGTGTTTTGGGGATTTTTTTTCCACTGAATTATTTCAGACAGAAACTGTAGGAGGTGTTTACATTAATAACATAATGACAAAGGAAATTTTCTCTAGATCAAGTGTAAAAAAAATTCTTTTGAAAACAAATCAAAAAATCATATTTGAAGTAGAGTTCAGCAACTACAATACAAAAACAAACCAACATTTCAAGATGATAGCCATCATACCATGCTACAGTAGTATCCATCCGATTCTAGCAACTTGGTATTGGCAATAAATCAATATTTTGGATCAATCGGCCCACTTTTTACTACTTTCTGGAATTATATTTACAGAAATGTTAAAAAGTCTTGGAGAATTTTGCTTCCACTTCACAGTTGTACACTAAATTGTTTTTTTTTCCATCACATAAAACCACATTAAAAATCCAGCGAAGGTTAAGGCGTGAAAACCCAGAAGGGGATTCAGTGCTTTTGAGGTTTGAGGCAATCAGATCTGTGTGCCTCTTTTGTGAAGAGGATGATCCTCAGCTGCATGATCAGAGCATTTAGATTCATCACTTTTCAAAGCGAAACATGAGAAAAAAGAAAAAAAACAAAACAAAAAACGTGGGACACAAAGGAGTTCCACCCCGATGGCGGCGGCTGCTGGGGGCATTTCCACAACGAATCCCCTCGTTTCAAAGGTCGCCGCAGCACCTTGTTGAGATCTAGACATTTTCTTTGTAGCTCTAATTGCTTCTACATTCTCGACCACTTTGCCAGACGACTCGGTGCGATGAGAGCCGAGAAATAAGAAGAGCGCCTTGTTTACTGCCATCGAGATAACAAGGACAAGTCCGCGGAATAACGAAGGCCGCGGCAGACGCGGAAAACACCGCGTTTTCTTTTTTTCCCTCGTTTTAATGGCGTTTAAGCGTGGAAGCCTGGGAGGAGGGAGAGGCGCTTGAAAAATGCAGCTAAAGGATGGGATTCAGCGGGATCCAAATGGCAGGCGCTGCCGTCGGGCGCGATGACGTCCCTTTGATGTGAGCTCTAACTAGCTCTAAGCTCGGCCCGGCCCGCGTCCTGACTGATGTGGGCTCAGAAAAGGCGAGCGCCGCTTTGTCGCGCGAGCCAAAAACTGTACCTTTAATTTCGAATTCTCTAATGTCTCAGATGGGACGACATTAAAGGTCGGGGGGTCATTAGTGTATTGTGGCGCTCGCCCATAGCCGAGTGAGCTGGACTGTCATCTTTTTTTTGTGGGGTGGGGGGAATTTTGTCACATTCGTCAATGTTCTGCATAATGGGATGAGAAACTATTTACATATTGGATCAGAATTGCCAGAGGAAAGCATTAATTATTGAGAAAGTGACAGAATCAAAAGTGCAGCTCCGTCCGTCCCTCCCTCCTCCCGTTGGAGTTTGTTGCCAGCTGCGGACTGAGAGCAAACTGTAAACACCATTATCTCAATTTTAAAGACGAGGCCGGAGTCTCTTCAATCGGCCTTCGTGCACAGCTGTAACGAGCTTGATGAGGGCGTGGCACAGAGAATCACCTCCTCCCCCGGTGGAGTGTGTGCGTGCGTGTGTGTGTGTCAGGCTGGTGATGTTGTTAGTTAGCTGCCTCTGAAAAATAGAAAGTGCATCATATTGATCAATGTCATCGAGTGCTGTACTGACTTAGGTATTGAACTGAGTGCAGTGTGCTAACAGGCGTTACAGCGCCATCAATACAGGTAGTGCTCTTTCTCCGGTCCTGTTCATCAATTATGATAAATGCACTGAAGAGAGCCTTGGATGGCATTCTGAGTCTGTAATGGTGTCACTGCAGGTCGTGCTCAGCACAGAGTGGTTTAAAAAGTATTCTCAGAGTCTCAATTTGATTTAGGTTTTAACTTTGACTATGTTATATAAAAGGGGCAGTATGCAAAATTGACTTTTGAGCTACTACATCTTAAAATGTTATTCCTTTATCAAAATCATAAAGTGTTGCTTTGATTCTTTCAAGCATGTTTGATACATCAATTAATCTCCCATGACAACCACATAGCTGTTCAAAACAACCTGGGTGGGCCTAGCTCCACCTTCAAGGACCAAATTCCTCCTCTGAGTTGCAGCATCTCAGCTTCCACCTCACAGAGCGCCCCTCCTGTGCAATTCCCCCACTGAGCTCCTTCAGACTAGTCAGCAGCAATTAGCAAACACCTGGTGGAACTGCACATTAAGTGAGCTCCTTATAGGAGCTACTTCTCAGTAAAATGCTGGTAAAAACGTTATTAGAGAGTTAGTAGAGGAGCCATGTCATGGTGACTTCCTGAAGTTTCAGAAAGAGAAAGAGTTTTTTATGAGACAGAGATGCAATTTCAAGTTGTTAAATTCCAAAGTCAAATTTCTTTTAAGTTATATTTGATATACACAGCATTTTTATAAAACAACTTAAGGAAACATTTGGAAAATGCATAATAATGCCCATTCAACATTGATCTAAACCACTTCACTGTATCTCTGGTTGTAAGTTCAGTGTTGTTGTCCAGGCAGAAAGTAAAGGTGCGTTCACATCAGCCCTGTTTAGTTTGCGTTAATCAAACTCTGCTTTACTTGACAAGAAAGTCTAGTTCATTTGGTGGGTGTAAATACCTAAACAAACTCTGATTTGGACCAAAAACACAAACTCTGGTCCACTCTAGTCGTCTTGCAATGGGTTTTCTTCAAGCAATCAATTTTTATATAAAGGACATTATAAATAAAATTAATTATTATTATTTAGCCTCCCTATCTCCACAGTTGATACTGCTACTCCTCTTTTCACCATTGGGGTGATGTGTTAGTTTTCTGCCACACGAGGCAATTTTCATGTCGACCCAAAAGTAGAATATCGACCTCATCTGACCCAGATATTTTTTGGTGTGACCCCAACATGGCATGTGGTAAGCTACAAATTTGACTTCTAAAGATTTTTTTTTCACCAATCTAATAATGCCCAATATTGTAATCATTCATTTAAGCTCAATTCAGCTGTGTAAACAGTGACAATTTACAAGAGTTGTCATGTCAAGACGCTTTGCAAGACAAACAGAAATATACGATCGAATTAATCCAATCACAAAGACATTTTGGCTGCGTTGCTCATTGGGAGCGGCCATCTGTCACAACCGAGGCAGGGTTGACTGAGAACACAGAAGCTTCAGTCCAGGAGTATTTTCTGTTAAATTAAAATTACAAGAGTGATCTAGGTGAGAAACACAACTAAACAGATTAGCTTTGGACCAGCATAAATATCTATGGCAGCAAAGCTCCCTTAACTGCTGAGAGACAGGATTAAACACTAAAAGGAAGGACCAGATGTATCATTTATAAAACAGAGAATGTGAAGTCAGCTCAGTCCATTGGTGTTTTGGCTGCTTCTTTCATTAATGCTCTTCTTGTCTGGCCAACTTAGATGCATATCTGTATCTTCATAGGTTTACAACGGTGCTATGTTCGATTTAGCCACTGAACAATATATCTGCTTGTGCTGGAGTTTATTTGTGAGCGTATGAATAAAAGGGGCTGGATATAAATGCACAGCGAACTTGTCAGGTTTTTGTGTTTAAAAAAGCTCAAGGAACCATGGTATATCAAATAAAATGATTGAGTCAGGACTTTAAGACATTTATTTGAATAAATTACTTACATAGTTTTAAAATTTTAATGCTTTTTTTTTCTTGCAAAGGTTCCAGCTGGATTCAGTTTCAGATTCAGAAGTCTGAGCCGGAGCCTAGGAAGCAGACTTCTTATTGTAAAAAGTAACAGGTACAGCAATTTCTGTACCTGTTTCTATAGCAATTTCTGTTTTTAATGCAGGACAATGTAAAGGGACTCACACCTGATTTTTAGTGTTCGTAACAACTGTCGGTCGACAATGATATACACTGCTGTACTCTTCCCATTATGCATTGAACTTTTGTATTTCTGTGTTTCTGGTACTCCTGTAAATCTGACAAACAAGTGACATCCTCAAACAGCAGTGGACGACAAATCTGCTTCTCTTGGCCAACTCGGTGTTAATTTTTGCGTCAAATAAAGATCTGATGGGACTCTGGAAAAAATACTATTCATGTTGATCAAGTTGTGCTAAAATGTGTTAGCCTATCAGTGAAGCTATAGAAGCCTAAAACTGCATCTCAATGCTAAACATGTTACAGCTAGCACAGATGTGCCCAAAGGCGAATGTGAGCCCATATTTCTAAAGGATTTAAAAAAAAAAAGTTCTATTAATGAAACACTGGAAAGCTAAATGGGTAGAATAACATGTTGCAACAGTCTCATGGTTGAATAACCTTAAAGTTGAGCTTGTGTCTATTTATCCTATAAATTAGCAGCAAAAACGAGATTTGGGATCAAAAATTTTGCTCATATATCGCTTTTGACTGAGATGTGATTAATTAATTACAGACCCTGAGCAATTAACTAGATTAAAAATTTCTATCAATCCCATCACTAAACATTATCAGATGTGAATACTTTGACAATCAGCGTGTGGACGAAGATGAAGTATCTGACAATGAATGTTTGTCAAATGTCCTAAGAGCTATACTCCCCTAATCATCGCGCTTGTGTGGATGATATTTTTCCTCCCTTTCTATCTTGAGGCTGGATCCTCTTTATACTAGTTCAGCCGAGCACAGCTGCGATTAACTTTAAAAGGTCATTTAAAATAGCTCTGCGATGAAACCTGGTCGAGCGTCTGGAAATGACGTACTCACCACCACCACCAAGCCAATACGCTTCACGCCCCAATACCAACCTGTGCCGATGGCGAGCAGAAATCATCCAGGCACATGTATCTGCAGACACACACACACGCGCACACACACACAAAATACAGGCCATCTCAAGCCAGCATCAAGATCCCTTTAAATGAGACTTACCATGTGTCCAATTGCACCTTTCTTGACCTACCTCAGACGCAAAAAGGTTAAGCCATGACAGGGTTAAAAACTTATCTGGCCTTGGTGGTCACATAACATCCCAATTACTTTAACAATCTCATGTTGAATGGAGGCAGCGGTGGTGAAGTGAATAAGGTGGGAGAAGTGTGTGTGTATGCGTGTGTGTGGAGAAGGACGGGGAGTAAGGGGGGAGAGGTGAGTTGCTGCGCAATGAGATGGGGGAAGAAGAAAAATACAATAGATAAAAGTCTGTCTCAGAGTAAAAGATAAGTTCTTATCTTAATCTAATGACTCCACAGCCTTAATTTGTCAGACCTGGCTCTGCCGGAAGAAAGCAGAAAAAGGCGGGAGTGTTGGGGGGGATCAGGGTTGGGAGTTGGGGGGGGGGTGTTCGAAGGGAGATTTTCTTGTACGCGGTGTTAATAAGGGACATCTCTCAAGTCACGGTGAAAGAAGAAAAAGGATCATCATCAGCAGAACATTCAGTGGCAAGATGTGCTTCATTCTGTAGACGTGTTTTTTTTTCCTCGCTTTTTTTTTTCTTTCCTACTTGCGCTAACAGTCGCTAATTAGCACCTTATCACCCTCCCAAGTAGCTCCATACTGCCGAAACGCCAAGCACACTAGTATTTATAACCCAGTGACTGAGGAGATAAACAGCTCCGCGTGGCCAGTAGCCAGATGAAGCGTTTTTTTTTTTTTTTTTTTTTTTTGCTGTTCTTATGGAACTTTAGCTGCTTTACACGAGACAAAGGAAACAACGTTCATTTCCTCTGAACTTGCCGCTCCAAAGGTCACTTCGTACTCGCGTGTTCGTGCCTTGACAACACCTACGTGTCATGTTTTTCTTCTATAAGCCGAACCTTTTCTGCCGTAACGATGCTGTTACTTTAGGAAGGGGTCGACTGCACCTCGAAACCTGGCTCTCGTGGTGACACGCTCTGCTAACGGGACCTCACGGGAGCAACCTGACGCAAATATAAAGAAAAAAAAAAACAAGAATAAAAAAACAAAAACACCCCTCTTGAGCTGCGGTTCCTTTGGTGAGAGAAAATAGAAAGTGAGCATTGTGTGAGAGCAAATCTCAACAGATTAATTTGAAGTGCTCACTGAATTGTGATTCCTTTTAATTAATGACAAAATTAACTGCTTTGTTAATGCGTTCCTGGAGGAAATGAGCTGCCGGCAATTTCTGCGGCGAACAAAAGGAGGGCACGTCTCTCTTGACATTTATGCAAGTTTGCCGGGGTTGGGATACACACGACTCGTGGTGAGCAAAATTGGTCTTGAAGGAATGCTTTTGTTCGCTGTTTGGGAGACACAAATTTCAAGATCGCCGCTGTTTTGGAAATCAATAAATGCTGGAACCAATTTAAAAAATGTTTTCATGGGCTGTTGAGGGGACATGTAAAAAAAAAGAAAAAGATGTGATATATGTGGGGAATAAAAAAGCCTTCCTTTCATGGTTCCTTTCACCTTCAAGAGTGTCAATTTCCTAATGTTTTCAAGTGACTTTGCTAGACCTTAGATTTAGTCAAAACAACATTTTACACCATTAATCATCCCTTCTTTTTTTTCCAAACAGCGTCTTCGTTCATGAACTTGCTTGTTGATATTGGCCTGTCTGTGCACATGAACCCTGATGACAGATTTCAAAGATTTCTCCCAAGTTAAGACAAATTTGGTTTCATTCAGAAACCCCCAAAAAACTGTAAAACAATTCACAATGACCTGTAATTAACATGGATTATTAATGTTCAGCAAGGTCTGTATGGTTTATCAACTGTAGTAATTACAAGCAGCTGAGTTTGGAGATTTGGACAGAATCTATTTCAACATTTGGTTGGTTTAATCAGTGGATTAAAGTAGATATTACAACATAAAATTAGGTTAGAACATTTCTGGCTTCAGGTTTCTGAATCTTTCACCATTTGTTTATTAGCGTTTTAGTACTGCTTGTTTGTTTGCTGCTTCTTTATGTTGGTTTCATTTCTATTTGTTTTGTACCCAGCTAACATTGAACCTTCACACAACGTCCACTGAACGTCATCATCAACATTCATCAAACAGACGATGTTCGTTGAACGTCAAAATGAAACACCATTTAATACTCAGCGACCATGTAACCAATTCCCTGGTTACAATTGGTTTCAATTTAGTCAATATCAAATTTGATTCCTGATTCTGATGATTATAAGGCATGGTAAGTGGCTAGTACTTGTATAGTGCTTTATAAAGTCCAGAGGACTCCAAAGTCATTCACACATTTGCACACACATTCATATAGTGATGGTGGAAAGCTGCTGAATAGTAGCCACAGCTGCTCTGGGGGCATACGATGCACCAGCGCCAGCTGTTGGACCCTCTGACGGCCACCGGCAGGCAAGGCAGGTGGAGCATCTTGCCCAAGAATCCAATGACTGGGAACGTCCACAGGGTCAACACCTACCTCCGTCAACAATCATTGAGAAATGAGATTATTTATAATTACAAGAAATCCAGAATAATCCTGACTATGACAGGATGTGCAGTTGTTGCCCTGTAGCAAGAAGCTCCTGGGTTGGAATCCCGGCTTAAAGTCTTTCTGCATGTCCTCCCCGATCCTGTGTGGGTGTTTTCCAGGTTTAGGTTTCTTGGTCTCTCTAGATTGCAATCTAGTTAATTGTGCATGGATAATTGTCCTGAATATAACTGTGTTGGCCTGGCAACCTGTCCACGGTGTAGCCCGCCTCTCATCCAATAAATGCTGGAGGTGCCAATGACTACGCAAGGACAAGCAGATGTAGTTGAATAAATCTTGAGAAAAAGACTGAAATCTGATGGGTATCAGTGTAGAAGGGTGTGGTTGTAAATGTGCACCATCCTTTTCAGATTTTTATGTTTCATTTTTGGGTTGTTTCCTTTCAATTACAAGCTATGCAGTGCTTTGTGTTGATCTAAAAGTTGAAATACCATTGAAATGCATTGAGGTCATTGATTGTGATAAAACAGAAATTGTGAAGAGGTGTGAATACTTTTCCGAGGTACTGTAAATCTCCTTCAAGCAACTCACTAATAATAATAATATATATATTTTTTTACCTCAGTTAAACCTAACACCCAGCATTCTCAGAAGATGATGATTTCAGGAGCGGATGAGATAATTTATGTGGCCTGAGATCATCTTGTGTGCAGGAAGCACATTAAGGCAGAAATGTATCATTATTATTATGAGCAACAGCCCTGCAGTGGTTCCTAAAACATGCTGAATTATGACCAAAATCAGTGTAAATCCAATCAAGATCCTGGATGAAGCTGGAGAAAGAGAGAGAGCAAGGGGGTCCATTGTCATCCAGTCCCTGGAACATTCTGGGCCGCATTTCTCCGCTCGAGTTTTAGATCTGCAAGCGTACTCAGAGCAGACTCCAGATGGGTGTTTACTCAGTAAAAGCAGCACGCTGTACCCCCGGGGTGTTTAATGATAGCACACTGTGCTCTTTTAAAAGGGCAGGTGACGTGTGCAACTCCAAATTTCACCACTTTCAAGTCTTTTCTGATTCATTGGCAGAAACGTAAGCCCTTGGCAGAGGATTTGAACAACGGGCCTCGTCGAGCGTCGGCTGGCACGCGGGAGTAGGGGGTAAGCAGGCGCGCACTCCGGTTAAATGTCACCTTGCGTTAGCCGTGCCTCCCCCCCCCAACCCCCCTGTCTGCCCCTATCCCACCTCCCGCTGAAAACAACAACAAAACAAACAAACTACAGCTGCATATTTCCGTACCAGGCACCGGCCTGTCGAGTGTGATGTACGCAACCGACCGGTATCTACCCCAGCAGAGCTCAGATTGTTTTGATATTTTTATTAAGATGTCCTCAATCATAAATCACCTCAAGGGGAGTGTGAGGGGGAGGTGGGAAGTGAGGTCCTTCCCTTCCGCTCTGCACAGCATCAGATTACAAGTAGAAGACGGAGTTATCGGACGTCTCACCACGTGTCTCCCATTTAACACTTCTTCCAGTGTCAAGACTTAAATTCAGATTACTTTCAAACATTAGGAGGAGGCAGAATATAATATCCATAACATTATGTAAATGGGCTCTTGTGTCACGGCTCGGACTGTAAAGCAGCCTTCTATCCTTCATCTGCTTTTATCAAAGCTTGAGGTAAAAACGGTCGGACAGGCCGAAAGCACTTCTTGCAGTGTCAGGGTTTGATGTCATATCGTTTTAAATAGGACATCACTGCGTGCTATTGTGCATCTCACCGTGTTATCGCCTTAAAAAAAGGGGCATGTTAATGCGTTGTTTAGGGACAATACCGTGTCCATTTGCATCACAATAAGGTTTCCCTTTTCTCTCCCTCTCTCTCTTTCTCTCCAGACTTCTCAGCAGCCGCTCGGCGCTCCTGACTCAGGCCTGGCAGAGGCCGAGACGTTCCGCCGCCGCCGCACAGTGTCGTGCTAACTTGCCAGTGTGCGCAAAACTGTCAGGCTCCTTTAAAGGCTCTGGATGCTATGTGTAATTCCTTTAACACAAGACTGTGCAGATATCCTTATCATTGAGGGGAATGGCGTGCTCATGCCACCCTGCATCCTGCGAGCCTGCACAAGGCAGCTGGTAATTCATTTAATTTATTCAAGCTGACCCGCAGTGTGCTTTTTCTGCCTGCGTCCCAGGCCGGCCTGCCTGGACGCTTGACCAGGCGGGGTCATGTGCCGGTTTATGACAAAACAGACAGTACAGCAGCATCCATATTCCCTATCACAAACAGAACAAGATGAGCTATGATAATACGTATAAACTTTATTTAAGCAGGTTTGTCCCAATGAGATTAAAAGATCTATTTTACAAGAGAAACAACGTATGGGTAATGAGATCTATCGTGGTCTTAAATGCATTCAGAGGTACTAGTGTTCTGAGTAGAAAAGCTGAAAGCGTTCTTCCCTGTTCTATTCTGACAGTAGGGATGCTAAAATTTACAAAGTCTTGGATGTAGGCTTGTTGTTCAAAGGGGCAATATTATGTATTTTCTGGGCATATAGAACCATTTTATAGCACAATCAAGTAACTATGTACCTTCAGTTATTATACAAATGCAATGTATATCAAATATGACTTAAAATAAATTATACTTTTCTAATATTACACCCTGAATTTGGGCCGCCTCTATCACTTTAAGAACTAATTTTCTTTCAGAAACTTCAACCGTCCTAAAGTCATCACAATATGGCTCCTCTATTATCTGTTTAATAATGCTTTTACCAGTGTTGTGCTGAGATGTAGCTCCTATAATGAGCTCAGCAGGTCTGGAGTTCTACTAGGTTTTTGCTAATGGCTGCTGGCTAGTCTGAAGGAGCTCAGTCGGGGCTGAGGCGGAAGCTCGAAGCCTGGAAACTGCTGCTAGATGGGACTAGGTCCTCCCAGGTGTTTTGTACAGTTGAGATTAAAGGATTTCTTAAACATGCATGAAAACTATCAGGCAACAGCCCAGGTATGTTTTTGATGAGGGAATGATGTAAAAATGATGTAAAACTCAAAAAAGTCAATTTTAACATAATACTGCCCCTTTAAATTGAACAAAGATGGAAAATAAGGTGCTGTCAACTTAACAATGGCTTTATAAATAAAAACATACCAATGGCCGACCCAGCAGACATGCAAAGTCGGCCTTTCTACGTTAACATACAGTGATGGAGACGGCGATGAGCTCGCATGTCAACGTCATCTGCATTTTGTCTAATCCTCCTCAACAGACAGTCAAACCCAAAGCAGATCTTCTTGGCTCTCTCAGCTGACCACATTTGGCACTCTGACTTGCAGCTGAAAGAATTGTTGCTTCAAAGCGAATGTAACTGTTCCCATGCAGTCTGAGGCACTGTGGGTGTGCTCCTCTGGATCTCCAGTCAGTGCAGAGCAGGAGCTTTATCTCCCCTCATGGATCAGGCCACTCATTATGAGGTGGACTCGTCTAATGAGCTCCGACTCAACAAAGGCCTTGGCTTGGGTTCAATTCAATATGAGGTTTGGGGGTAATAATAAGGTCGGGTCGAGTTCTGTATCTGTGCTCAATAGGAATATGATTTGCAAACTGACTGACGCGTAGCAACTTGTGCATCTTTTATGAGCCTGTGTTTAATTACTTTTAATTTCTAGCTAATTAGATATATAAAATCATGATAATCATAAAGACTCACATTGATGAAGTCTTTATGATTCATCAATGTGAGATGAAGCTGAAGCATTATTTGGATTGGCCTACACTTTGGACAAGAGTTCTGTTTATGTATGTTTGAGGTATGTTTTGTAGTTTATCATTATAAGACACTTTAAACTTTAGTATGAGAAAATGACATGCTAACACTCAGCTAATACCTAATCATATTTCGGTGGACTCCCACCTGTTTGTTGCAGATTTTTCTGTGGAATGCAACTCCACGTTATTTGCAGAAAACTTAGCTATTTGCTCTTTTTTTGTAGCGCATTTATAAAATATTCAAAATAAAATGCACCTTGACAAGCTAAACTACCAAGGAACAATGCTACTTGCACACTGTTAACTAGCTAGCAAAACAGCCAATCCAGGGGCAACATGACGTTGATTACCTGTATCTCCACGAATGGAAATAAGAAAGATCATGATTGTTAGCTTCTGCGGTAGTGCTAAGATGGTTTCCACTCTGCGTAATAATTCACCTTGAGGTATATTTGGTATTTGAACCATGAAAATAGACCAATATGAGTGGTTTTAGGGGGGCTGTCAAGTCTTGGTGGGTTTTTGTTATTCGCAGGCAGCTGTGGTCTCTAATCCCAATGAATAATGCGTTTTACAGTAAACCATATATAAATTGCATATAAATATACAAGGCTGTAACCCTTAGCGCTAAGTTCAGTTCATGTGGAGTGCAGCAGACGTCACCGTTGGACAGCAGGGAAGCGGGGGGAGGGGGGATCTGTCCTGTACGTTTCTCAAACCACACGCACAAAAACAACTTGTCAAAAAACATGAAGGTTCAATGTGACCCCGCTGGACAGCACACAGGGTAAAAAGGCTTCAGTTGACCCCGTGGGAGGGTAAATACACTACAGTCCAATATATCTGATGCAATAGCATATGCAATTGATCTTAAGCAGGGCTACAATTTTAATGGAAAATGGAAAGCAATACTTCTTCTGGGAGGTATGGTGGAAGAAAGATGTGTTTTGGAAGGTCTTCATGCTTGAATGTTCCACCATGAAGTCTACATTCACCTCAAAAGCAGCCTAGGGCTTTGTGCAAGGGTAAAGAGTCCAGTTATTTAAATTCATCAATGCGTTACCTTTGATGTGTTCATTTTTTGGTTTGGGGCAAAGATGGCGATGGTGTTGGGAGTTTGTGGGTTGCCAGTTAGAATCACTGTGCTCTTTGTCTCAGTCGTTGTGTCCTTGGGCTAGACACTTCACCTGCCTTGGCAACTGGTGGGGGTCAGAGGGCTCAATGGCGCTGCTGTATAGCAGCCTTCTTTCTGTCAAACTACAATGTAGCTCACTACCATCAGTGCGTGAATGACAATGTCGTATGAAGAGCTTTCAACTCCTCTGGACTAAAGTGCTGTACAAGTACATTTTGGTTCACACGTGGTAAAAATAAAACGTCTTGAACAAAATTGTCTCTTTAAGTCTCTGTTGGGATTCAGAGAGGCGTTTGTCCCGTAGGAGATCGTAACCTTTCTTTCTCCTATTTGCGTTGAAGCCTCGTCGGCGGATGAAGGTACAAAACAACCCGGTGGAGGTGCGTTCTGCCCACATACCCACCTGTTTCACTTCCCACAGTCTGCTGCACCATGTGGACCCCCAGATGTAGCCTGCAGAATAATCCACATTCTCACATTCCTGAAAGTGTCCATCTGGCTGCGCAGGCACTCGGTAAGCCTCGGCCTCACACAGGCCCGGTGGTCACTGTTGCCGTGGTATTTTGGAGAACACATCTACTCTGTCTCTGGAAAGGCCTGAAGTCGAGGTGGTGCCAGGCTAAGAGTGACCCGGTGGTGACAGGGAGCTGAAATAGGAATGGATCAGAACTCGTAGAAAAAAAATCATAAGAAGTGTGATTGGACTGCACTAGCTGTGCCTCAGGCTCCAGCTTGGCACCAGAGGCGCCACTCTACAGCTCCGCCTCACAGCTGCCAATGTTTAAACAATCAAAATTAAAAGTTTCCTTTGCAGAAGAGAATATTATTTCCTGTATCTTCCACTGACTGAACACAGACAGACCTGAGAAGCATTCAATGTAAACAGTTTTTATTTGTTTCCTCTTAGAAAAACGTTTCCACATAGTGGTTAAGCACTGCCACACAGAGAAAACATTCACCCTTTCCACAAACTTCCTATGCAGATAGATTAGATATATAGGAATATATTCTTTTATAAAAGAAAATAATAGGTAATAAAGTGACCCACATTTTGACATACAGTACATTTATTAAAAAGAATTTTGTTCATTTTATGACTTTGGGTAAGTCCAGGTCGCTCTCTTAAGTAATCCATTCACTTACAAAATGTTGCCCCACAAAAAAAAAAAAAAAACAGCAATGTTCCTGTGGATTCAAGACCTTCATCCTTGGAAGACCACATCACTCCTTTCCCCAGGTCTGGTGTATCTTCAGGATTTTAAGCAGCTGACTTGTTAAAACTTTACTCATTTGCATAGACATGCTTTTTAATCAATTAAAATTTTTTTTTATAATTTTTTAAATTTAAAAAATAAAAACAAGAAAAAAAACTCAAGCTCCTTCTTTACCAGCTTCTGTTTAGCACTGTAATGGTTGCTAAGTGACACAATATACACCGAGGAAGAAATTTACTTTGATCTACAAAGGACCTGGTCAACCCAGTAGGCCGTGTCCTTCAAAGGATGCAACCCCTGAATTAGGACACACCCTACAAAGACTCCAAGAAAGTTAGCTTCAACTTCCAGCCTTTAGGCAGATCCTTGCATTGGAAAAGTCGAACTATCTCTAACCTCAGTTTAGTGATGAAAAAAGTAAAGAATACATTGAAAAACCTTAAGGTGCTTGAACTGTGCAGATACGTTGTTCCCATTTGATGAATAAAGACATATCCCAACATCTAACCTGTTGGGTTATGCTAGGCTAAGCTAATACATTATTTAACTATTTAAGGCTAAGGAGATCCAGGGGGCAGCAACAAAGTCCACTAAAAACTACACAGCAGTTGCTGATGCCGTAGCTGCTGCGTGAAGATAATCTGTAGCGAATCTGATGATAATGTAACATGAGGGCGACTTGTTAGCACTTTTCTGTCTGTCTCATAATGGTTTATGTTTCCTCGGCTTGTGTCTCTCTGGGAAGCGTTCCTCTCATTTGTGGGGCAGCAGCGGGACAGACGTTGCTCTCGCCCCCGTCCTCGTCACCACTTCACGGGCTATTCAATTAGCACAAGAAGCATGGGAGATGGAGCCATAATGGAGCTGATGAGATGCACAAGGACAGGTGACACTAATCAGAGCGGCGCCCCATTGTCTCTGTGTGGGCATCATTAAGGGAAAGAGAGCGATTTCAGGCTCTTTTTTTCCTCTCTGAGCACGTACACACTTTCTCTCTCATCATCGGCTTGCAACTTGTGCAAATGTGCGTTCTGAACAAAGTGTGACGTTTGACGAAGGAGAAAACAGTAAATGGGTGATGGTGTTTTCAGCAGACGGCACCAAAAAGAGTCAGGGTTTTGTGAGATCCCTTTTGATTCATAAGGCGACGAGGCATTCGCTCTTCACCACGTCCGGGTTCTTGTCGTCTCCTCCGCCGGCTGACATTTGACCCTCAGCAGCTGATGCGTCAGATTTTTGCCAGCATTCCCCCCGTCTGCTTCTTGGCTGAACTGTGAAGGAGCTCCTCTCCGCCCGACGGTACCGGCCGCTGAAGAAACTCGACAGACACCTGGGAAAACACCACACAAGTCATCAACGTTTCCACATGTCCCACTTTAACGGCCACAACTTTCAAAGTATTTTCAATTTTAAGACAATAAAATGTGACATTTTGAAGGTCTTGCAAAATCAGAAATGTGGTGTAAATTTTTACGTTGCCTAATTAGTAAAGAGACTCCACCTGTGTTTGATGTGATCTCAGTTTTTTGAGGACTTTAGAGGTTTGTCCAAGAACATTAATGAACAACTAGAATGATGAAGACCATGGAACACAGCAGACAGATCAGAGATAAAGCTTGGGAGAACTTTATAGCGATACTTTGTGATACATTGTTTTAAAAAAACATTTGTCACATTTTTATGTAGGTAACTCCTGCTGTGTCAGCATGGCAAAGCTTTCATAGACCCACAAACACATATACATATACATATACTGGAAAACCAAACAGGTTTTTCAGGAGGCTCTTACTTAAAAAAAGCACACAGTGACTGCATTTAATCGTATTTTTGAGATACTTAAATTTATTGATATAGGGCTCTTGTGGAGCAAACCAAAAAAAAAGAAAAAAAAGTAACATTTCTGCTCATATTGTTAGTTGTATTTTTTATTTACTGTCAATAACTGAAGTTTATCATGAGAACTACAAATCAAAACTCTTATCAGGATAAGACATTTTTCACAATAAATGATAGACAATACGATAAATGCCCACCCATAGTTGGTCCAAATGGGACATTTGCCTCCTCCTCTAAAACCACAGGAGGGTTAAAGGTATGAACACACAGAAAGTGAACCAAAGACACAAAAGCTTCTTGTAAAAATCTGCATTTGAAAGAGAATTTTTTAAAAATCCCATCCACACAGACGCATCTTCCTTCTATTCTGCTGGTTTCCATTTCCCCCGTTCCTCCCTAGAATGTGGTTTTACATTCTATGAGCCCCAGCAAGGCAAAGTATTTCTGTCTAATTAGTTACATTCAAAATGAGATCAAACAACTTTATTAGTGGAAAAATATCATTCTAATCTTTTAAATAAGAGTATTCCCTCTTATTAAAAGGATCCTTAGAGTGTTTGGGAGACTCCTGCTGAATTCATTCTGCTTTAACTTGTAGGATGTGGCCATTCAGTTGAAGTTAACCGTGTTTAAAACAAATATTAAAGGAAACTGTGGCCATTTCATGCAAAGTTTCTGTAAAGTAAATCAGTGCCATTGTACACAATGATATTTTCTTCACTTGCTTTGCAGCTTGAGATTGAGATTGGTTTGGAAGTATTTCATTTGTTTAAAACCAAAAAACTAATCAATAATTATCAATATCGACTCATATGAAATGCTTATATGATGTTTTTCAGCCATACTGTTCTACCCTGCTTAATTAACTTATGGCCTAAAAACTAAAGCAGTAAAATCAGAATTAAAGCACGTATGGTTCACTTCAAACGATTGTTAAAGTTAATTAGTCGGGTCGGATCAGTTGGATGTTTTAGGCCTGATCTGAACTACGCTGGTGTTGGGCACCAGCACCAACCAGTGAAAACAGATTAATGTCCACTTAACACCACAGAACTTGTTTGGAAAAAAAGTCAGACTGTTTCTCATATAACACAAACCAATAAAGGTGAGGAAAATGACTGTGCGGTCGCTTCCACAGTCACAGTATCCGCAACAGAGAAAATCCAATGAAAGAGCTCTGTGCCATTCATGCTGCTGCATACTAACTATCTCAGCAATCAGTTCATTATCATTAGGTCCATGTGACTGATGGAAGGGCTAATCGTGATAGCTTGACTCCGAGGTGGTCGAGCAGCAACACTTTGTATCATTTCCTGCAATCAGCAGCCACTTAATATCAAGACATACACCTTTCACTGCTGCCTGGCACCTTGATGGAAGGCCGGCCAAATCAGGACTCATTATTTCCAACAGGAGTATCTGAACTATGAGAGTTAATATGTTTTAATTTAACATTTTTAGGAGCTGAAAAGCACAGCGGACGAAGGCAGAGGGAGAGAGAGAGAAAAAAAGCTCCCCCGGTAGATTGAGAGAATGGATAACCTCGGCCCACATAGTAATTGGCTGCAGAGGCAAATCAATGGCCTGCATCAGAATTGAAGCATTCTGCTTGTTTACAACATCTATCATTTGTTCTTATCAAGCGTGATCAGAGCAATTTTCCCTCCCTTAATATAGGTTTGATGGCACAAAGAAAAGCTCAATTCTCCCAGAATTGGAAAACACATTTCTTGCGCTTTGTTGGTAACTAAACTGTCAACAGATAAGAGAGTCCACAGTATCAACTCGGCGAGGTCGGGGGGAGGGGGATTGGGGGGTGATTCATCTTCCAATTGCACTGCTGTGTTTTCCTCTGGAACAGCTGGAAATATAGTCCCGAAGAGAAGCCTTTGCTTCAGAGCGTTTCCGCTCCGAGTCGACTCCAACTCACAAGGATGTGCAGTTGCCACTTGGAAAAGGCCCCCATTTGTTTTTTTTTTCTTGTCTTACACATCTAGAGAAGGGCGACCCGTCCTCAGGCAGCTCTCCAAACTGCTGGAGACAGTAGCGTGAGGTGAGAGAGCAGTGTAGGCCACTTTGTATCATGTCAGCGCTTGTGCTTAGACGCCGTCTCCACAGTGTCCCTTGTCACCAATCACATCCTTTTAAACCACCCAGGGAGCTCGACGCCATCCCACCCGCACACACACACACACGCACGCACACACTCCTTATCTGTCAATGCCGCTTAAATAATGTAATTAATGACTTAATTAACATTTCCATAATCTATTTTAATAAATCTAACACGGCATAATGAGAGTTTCTAACCTCCGGGCGGTGGCATATAAAAATTCACAGCGCGGCGCTGCGCGGTCAGGGCACTGTCTCAACGCCACACACTCTCACCATGACAGCAAAGGAAGGAGAGGGCGCATATTGTGTGACAGCCTTCCGAAAGGCGGATCCAGGCTCACAAATGTCATGTGACTCGGTGAATGTGTCCACTGGGCGACCTGCAGCGGGAAGAGGAGGGAGAACCGAAGGACTGGTTTGGAGGCACATGAACGGCCAAGGCCAAAAAATAAAAATAAAAATTACCCATCTCTGGAAACTGAAGGAATGAGATGTTTTACTCTGAAAACACAGTTCTTTTTTTTAATGTAGGTAAACAGTAAACAGTAAATGTAAGGTGGTCACAGGAGTCTATGAGAATTTAAGATGAAATAAAGAAAACTTATCCACACACAGAAATCAAATATAACATTAGCATAGCATGTTTACTTTTCAATTAAAATAAAAAACAACTGAAATCATATAAAATTATGTAATTTAATAAAAAAATATATTTTTAAATATTTGTTCAAACTGTCGCTATGTATAATACAAGACAGATAATCTGTGAAAAAAGATCCAGCTCCTTGAAAAGCTACCTAGAAACAACCAATCAGAACCAGGAGGTGGGTCTTAGCTCTGACAATCACCTCGCATTGGCCTAATCATCCCGGTTCGGATCTGGATCTATGATACAGCTTCTTCCTGATAGCATAGCTTGTCATGAATGCTAGGTTAATTAGCATAGCAACCGATTACAGTGGACAAACTGTTTTCCTGTACAGGGAGTACACAAGGTTGATTGACAGCACTAACAAGATTCATGTTAATGAAGTGTTTAGCATTAAACCTCCTTTAAATGTGGTTTTATAAAGTTTCCTATGTTTTGTGGAAAATCTGTATGAGACACAACGCTGTCAAAGCTTCTAGCCGAATGACGACCACCTGAACCACAAGCTGTGAAAAGGAAATAAAACAGAATGTTGTGAAAAAAGAAGCAACTTTTGCTCTTTAAGAGCCATAAACCAAGAATTTAAAAACTTTCTGTTGCAAACAGTCAAAATTTATAATAAGATCAAAAGTGACATCTATCCTGCTCAGTCGCTATAAAGGAGGACTCTAATTTTATTTTCAAAGACTCTATATATGGAGTTGAAGATTTAAACTACCAAGCTATTAGCATCTTACATCAACTGTATCATAATATAGTTAGCATTACTAGCGTAGCAGTCTCCATGTGTAGACCTGTATGTTTTCTTTGAGATCTCCAAAGTCTTGCCAACATTTCCAAATCTCATGTTTTATGAAACTCAGGGTTTGAGTTTAAAACCAGAACAATTTCCAGTTCTAAAGCCAATCAGGTTTCCCTCTGACATCTAATGTGTTTTTTGAATATGTTATTTAGACCTGTCACAATAAGCAAAAAATCAATTAATTGCACGATAAATTAAAAAGAGCTCAATAATTTCCATTTACATGATTTATAATTTTTCTCTTTTTACCAAAAACTGGATGATAAAAGTTTTCAGTTTGGTGATCTGGTGTCCACCAGCCCTTTCCTTGAGGGCAATTTTACTTAGTGACTTCATAATCAATTTTATTTATTATTTCTGTTGTTGGTTTATGTATTTTGGATATTTAAAATGTCTTCTAGTTCCAATTATTCATTAGGGATAAAAGTTTATTGATCTTTGAGAATTTGTTCTTTTCATTATTTTGCCACTGAGACTTGAAAATGTTCCCAAAACAATAATATTCATCACAATAACTTCTGGGACAATTTATTGTCCAGCATGAATTGCTATGGTGACAGGCCTATAGCTGTTGTGTTCTCCACTTTGTCATTGCGTTTAGTGATTTGTAGATGTGGTTTGAACTCAAAGGCCACCGTATGAGCGAGTGGAGGACATGAGCAACAGCGAGGCATTGTGGAGGGTTTGCTTGTTGATCCCGCTCTCATCCTCCTTTAGGAGATTAGAAGGCGGAGTGACTGGTGGGGGTGATGGGGTCGTGGAAGGAGGGGCTGCTCCTTACAAGGCCTCCCAACCTCGGGGCTGACGTGAGATTGAGATACACACTGACAGGGGGCAGCAGGAGGCTGGCACATCCCAGGCAGTACGAGCACCACGCGGGGGCCACGGGGTCTTTAAAGACCACCAATCCTAATGAGGGCGCCCACCAACCCGCCCTATTATTCTGGTAATACAACAAAACATCAGTCAGCAGAGAAACCTGCACGGAGCACTTCATACGGGGGGCTTTCCCCCCCAACAACCCCGAGGCTCCGTTCTTTTCCTCACAAGAAACTCAATGGGGTTTTTTTCATTTTGTTCCTGGTTTTTTTTTTGTCACCGATTCTTACAAAAAAAAGGTGTTTGCTTTTCAACTGCGGCACATCCTCGCCGCGCTCCGGGAGCGGGTAAAATACCTGCGGAGGAGAACTGCCAAGAATGTGGCCTGTTGGAGGCGGCTGAACACGCTGTAAACAAACCCGTTTCCTGTCATAAAATTACAGCTCATTAGTAGCGCGGACAAGGCCTTCAACAACATAATGATGCAGAAGCTCTCCACCACTGCCACCGCATTTATTAATTACCAGCTGACTTGCCGCATTCCTCGCAAAGGCAGTTAATAGGCGGAGAAAGAGAAGTTATGGGCCTTGTTGAGTTAATTACAAACAGCCTCTCTTCCTCCACTTTGAGACAAAACACCTAAGGAAGGACGCACGCACGTTGAAGACAACTTTTAGCTTCACTACTGGCACAAGAAGCGGTTGCAGTTTATCTGAAGGTCCTCTCTGCTGTTGCAAAAAAAAAAAGACGAAAAAACATTAACTGGGGATTTTTTTTCACGAAGAGCGCCGCTTATCTAAATCTCAGCTATTGCTTGTCGCAGGGAAAGGTGAAGAGGTCACAACGAAAACATAGATTGATTTTCAAAAACAAGTATAATGAATTGAAGTTCTAAGTATCCCGACTGAGTAACAGAGTACGGCAATTACTGATTACATAAAACTGTTTTTTCTCTCTCTCTCTTTTAATCTGATTACGGCGTCCACCATATGTTGCTTTTCTAATCAGAGAGTAGATATCTAATGTAATATTTACGAGGCGGATGTTAATAAAAACAGACTGTTCATTTACTAATGGTGTACAGTACAGCAGGCATCAATCCAATTAGCAATATCATAATAAGGGAAACGCTAAAAATAAAGCGGAGGGGCGATGCTGTGGCTTAGGGTCAGAAGTAACGTGTTTTTACAGTTCTGTGGATGAGGAAGACATCGTGTAAACATAAACACACGTGTTATTAATAAGTGTTCTTTACATAAAGTGTAATTAAGGACAATGAATTCCCATTAATTGATTAGAAGTGTAACAGGATGAGATCGCTCTACATTAAAACATCGTAGTGAAGTCCAAAGTGAAGTCTTTCTCACGAAGAATGATTTATTTGTGTGACTTTTGTTTTATTAAAGTAATTGTGAGCTTTCATTAGTTTGAAGGCGTGGGCATTGGTTTAGGACTTTTATTTTGAAGTAAGAAAGGAAGCAGCTTTTCGATTGCACAGACGTTGCAAACCCCTTCAAGGTCTCCTCCAACATCGTACACCGTTTTTATTCTAATACTTTGTTTTGGTTAATCAGTCAAATAAAATGTTACAGATAAGATTAAAAACTGTTTGTGAAGTTTGGAAGACATTTATGTTGGCAGAGATGAAGAAAAGCGTCTGATTCTGATTTGAGTTACATCTACACCTGAGGGTGATGCAGTGAGAAAAGTGAGAAAAATCAAGAAGCGAAGCATCACTGAACACCAAGAATCAAACTCTGCACCTTGTTGCTACCAGATACATAATCCCTTCATTTCACCAGCTTCCAAATAACTTAAAGCAGTTCATAATAGGCTCTTGACTTAACTTTATTGGCAACTTTAACTGCTAATAAAGTTAAAGTCAGTAACTCTTAAGCCCGAGTCTAGACTGATCACAATCTAAAGCACTTCAAACCAGAAAAAGATCAATCTGGACTAAACAGCCAAGTTTTAAATCAGAGCTTAAGATTTATAAAACAATGCAACAACAAAAAAAAAAACATTCTTAATTTTTTCAAAGTGATTGCTCATCTGGCAAGTTGAATGTGTAACTACACCCAAATATGTACAGTTAGAGATATAACAGTTTTGCAATTTTCATTATAATTTATTTCAATTTGTTGTGATGTTTTATTACCTGTTTCATTTAGTTTTAATTAGTTTTTAGAGTGGGCTTGCTGGTTTTTATTAATTAAATATTGTTTATTTTTTCCATACTTTGGTTCATATTTAGGTGCAGAATTTGTGATCATGTTTACAACTAGTTTGCAAATTACAGCCGTAATTTGACGTAAATTGCTTGCGTTGGGGACAAAAAAACGCAATTTCCCATCAGTACGAAAACCTAATAAATGAATTCATAAACATGAAAACAAAGGACATCATATCTATAACTTCAGTATGTTTTAGTTAGCTGTATAAACACATGATATAGTTCCAGTTAGCTAATTATTAATTAGTTACCCCATTAATAATCGTTTCTATTTATTTCAGTTAATGAAAAGGTTTTCTCAGTTTCAGTCTTGATTATTTGGTTAGTTTTGGTTAACTATGATAACCTTGGCTACTGTATGATAAAATACTCACATGATGAGCAGCAGCTCTGTCAGGAAGCCGAATAGGGCCGCTGCCACTTTAAAAGTGATGGGAGGTGAAGGGTCGTGGAAGGCCGTCATCAGGCAGTGGACAACGATGGGCGCCAGACCCATCAGAAGCAGCACGGTGATCAGGACGAGCCACGTCTTCCACTGGGAGCTGACTGATCGCCATGGAGACGTCCTCCGCACCTGGTACTGGAGAAGGGAGAGAAACGGATCATCACATCATCTCACATGTCTGATTTCACTAATCACCACAAAAACTTTGTGAACTATAGGAAGAAAAACAAAAGAGGTTTCAAATTCAAAAAATTGTTACGTTAGGGAGCCAGTTTAGTTGGGCTCAAAAATGTAGCTTCAAATGTTTTCTTTTGTTGTTGTTAACTTTATCATTAACAAAATGTTTTCCAGCTGCTTTATCAGCTCCAACATACAGTCCTTTCCCAAAGTTCACACATCTTTGTCACATTTTATCACAATGAGATAAATTTCCATTACATTATCTGGATTTTATCTGATAAATACGTCTTATTATATTAGGAAGAGAAAAAGTTCGAAAAAGTCAAAAATGTTTGTCTTTTCAAACTCAGAAAAAAAAAAAATTACATAAAATTTGAGTGAGAATGATCTCAAATTTTCTGGTCTTGTTTTAAACCAAATTGACTTTTGGAGCTCAGAAATTGTCTTTTTTTATTTTTAGAAAACATCTAGAATTTTTTGGTGGAAATGTACTCCTTTTCTAATATCTACAATGGATCAACTACACCGTCATACAGAGACCAGAAAAAACTGGGGAATGATTATGAAACAGAAGAAAAGTGACTTTCAAAAGTTACTTCAAACAAAAATCTAAAAAGCTTTAACCTTCTTACTCTTTAAACTCACAGCAGAATGTGGAAGTTCATCTTCCAGCAGGAGAAATAATCTTAAAATACAACCTGAACCATAACATAATGGTGTAGATTCTGTAATAAATAGCTAAATATATTCATATGTTAGAATCTAACTGAGAGATTTTAACAGAACATCTGTCCAGTCTGACACAGAGCAACAACCTCAGTGCCTAGCAAAGCCAGCAAAATGTATTTAGCTCAGGGTGAAAGTATGCCACACTTTTCAGCTTTTTTTTTAATATTAAAAACCATGTATTATTTTCCTTCTAATTTGCAACTAAGTGCCTCACTTCATTGGTCTATCACAAAAATATCAACTCAAGGTTTGTTTTTGGAATGTGAAAGATATATAAAAGCTACAGGGATGTGCAAACTTTAGCATCATTAGTTCACATTAGCCTTCTGCAGCTAACAGATTTAAGATTATAATAATAATTTCATTTAGAGATTTTTATTAAACTACTAAACATGTCGCCTACCTACTTATACAGCGCTTTACACAAAGAGCTCCAGACCGCTGGCTGTCTATATTTTTTTTAAAATGTCAAACATCCGGTGCTCTGCAGCTTCAAACAGTAAACATGCTGTGAGTTACAGAGCTAAAGTGGAATATAAAGTTCCTATAAGACGACCTCCTGTTCAATGTAGCATGACCCCATGGTAATAAACGCTGGTTGGAATAAATTTAAACTAACACAGCTTTCACTTTAGATTTAGAACTGTTATATATAAGACACACACAAAAAAAACAAGAATAAAAACACATACTCATGCATAAAAAAAACACTAAAAGATGCATGCAGTCATTAAGCCCGCCTGCAAACACCGCCTTAAGTCCTGGGCAAATATGGCTTTGCTCTGGAGACAAACCAAACCACTTAAACAATGTTTGATTAGCGTCTGGAATTCATCTGCAAATGCACACTCGCCTCAACCTCTTTCATGGCGGCTATTCATTAATTAGATTCTTTGTGCAACTGAGCTATCCTCAATGTTTAAGGTTACATCAGGCCCCACTAAGTGGCTGGCTGATAACAGAATGCATCCATCTTCATTACTCAGGCCGCTGTGTCTGGGCTTGCTCCTCCAGCGGTGCTCTGTGTCAGTGGGCTCTAAAGAACTCGTACATTTCATCACACACGGATCCTGAACTTTTTGCCTCCTTGGATTTTAGTCGCTCTGACTAAATTAGCGGATTGTAGTTTGTAATTCTTTTGAAGTTTCTCGCTTGTATTTGGAGGTCATACAGACTGATAAACAGAGGCGTTGTGCGCAGGTTGGTAGAAAAGACGTCGTCCTTCTAAATCAGTGTTTCTCCAACTTTTTCAAGTGAGGACCACTTGACCCATCTAACAGAGACTCACGGACCACCTCACTTGAAACTGCCTCCGCAATAACACAACATCTTAATATGCAACCTGAAATGAAAATTTGAGTCTCTTAATGAGCTTATTGTTAATGAGAAGTGAGTTGCTGTTTTGTAAATCCTGAACAAGTCTACTGAAAAAGTGGAATATAACAGTTTCCTTTCAGCCTGTCGTAAAGAATGATTTGATTTTAGGTTTTATAGATAATCAGTCAGCAGGGGGCGCAGCGCTGCTCGCCACCTCATTGCTGTCATATAGCTGCACAGTACAGCCCCCGTGGGCTAACTGGGGGGGGGGGGACAAAGTTAATTTACTAGGTGACACAAACTCATTCATTAAATCTTGTGATCATCTTATTTATATTGTTAAACCAGTAACACTCCCACTGCGAGCCAGTTCCTCGTTCTTTGGGTTGGCATTAGGGGAATTAGAAAACTAAACGGAAAATATTCTTAATAGACCAACACTTTAGCAAAAAGTCATGTAACCAATGATACCACTACAACTCAAACTTTATGTGACATCATGTTGCTTTGATTGGTTGATCTTTTATAGGAGAACTACCAATTAATAAAAGCACAACTAAAATTATGAGCAGGATAACTTATTCCTGTAAATAAATGCATAAAATGTAACCCCAACTCATTACCATCATCATCAGTGTGTGCAGCATTACTATAAAAATTAAATGCCTAAAAGGTTTTAAAAAGTTGTAAAGCACAAATAATTGCATGGCGTTCCAAGAAAGAGTATTTAAGGAGGTGGAAAGAGGTCAGGAGGGACATTATGTATTTTCCAGACACATAGAGTCATTTTATACCATAATCAAGTAACTGTTACCATCAGCCGTTGTGCATACATAAAGGTAACTTAAAAGAAATTTGACTTTGCAGAACATCCACATGTGACGCCTTGAAACTGACGTGTCTTAAAATGAAGTTCTTGGCTTTTCTGAAACCCTCTAGTTTCATTTACTGGATCCGACGTAAAATGTAATCTTTCAGACATGTTTGAGATTTTACACAGGTGACATTTTCAAAAGAAAATTCACAAACCAGATGAAGGCCAGCTGCAGAGGCACCGATAACTGAGTGGATTTTCATGTTTGTTTGAAACAAAAATTCATGTATGTGAATTCCTCTGAACATGAATTAAGTTCTGTGGTGTTTTTCAGGATGTTTAAGGTAAAATACTGTTTGTCTTTATGCATATAATGAAAGAACGGGGGGAGGAAATATTTCCATCAGGTTGACAAGGCTTTAATCTGAGCCTCTAATCGTTTTTACTGGGTTCACATTAACTTTTGACTGATTTGTAACAGACTGACCTTTACATTTTTAACAATTCAAACTTTAGAAACTTGCAGGTGTTTCACCTTAAATATAAGTTCATGCTGTCTGAACTTTTGGTTTCAAACTGAGCCTCCAATCTCATATATATACTTATATACTGTATATATATATATATATACTGTATATATATATACAGTATATACGTGCACAGTGGTGCAGTTGGTAGAGCTGTTGTCTTGCAGCAAGAAGGTTCTGGGTTCGATTCCCTGCCCCGGTCTTTCTGCATGGAGTTTGCATGTTCTCCCTGTGTATGGTGGGTTTTCTCTGGGTACTCCGGTTTCCTCCCACAGTCCAAAAACATGACTGTCAGGTTAATTGGCCTCTCCAAATTGTCCCTAGGTGTAAGTGTGTGTATGGTTGTGTGTCTCTGTGTTGCCCTGCAACAGACTGGCAACCTGTCCAGGGTGACCCCGCCTCTCGCCTGGAACATTAGCTGGAGAGGCAGCAGCACCTCCCGACCCCATTAAGGGACAAGGGTGTAAAGAAAATGGATGGATGGATGTATTTAAATAATCCTGATACAAACGCCTCCCTCCTATATTGATTGATTGGTTTAGTCTTTAAACGTCAAAGTCACAAAACATGAGCGAGTAAATCAACAATGTCGACTTTTAAAGTTATCCAAGGTTTTTGAAGTATGATTTGAGTCTATGACAACCATAGCTCATATGACAGTGCTACCAATATACAGATGACAGGTTTTTACCAGGAAGAGTGAAAACTCTAAAATTTCACATTGCACAGAAAAAACTAAAATTACTATTTTGTTTCCTCTGACGTCCTGACTGATGCCTTGATTCCGTGGAAAAACACAGTTCTTCAAATTTCTGGAAACAATTTTCTTTTTCCATTCAGGGTAATATAAAACGATTAAAAAGCAATAGGCTATGTCCTTACTTGTGCAGCTCTAATTTACTCTGTTTTGGCCTTGGTGTCACTGAAAGAGGCTCTGTTGTGTGATACAGCACCACATCCTTTCAGGAATGTCTAAAACAGCTAAATTGCTTGCCAGAGAACACATTTTAAATACAAAATGCAATATAAAGGTTCAGTCCAGGTGGAACATTCACTTCATTTAAGTGTTTTTTTTTTTCAAAAGTTATCAGTAACTTTGCAGTATTTTTCTTTTTACAAATAATTTAAAAGGGGGATATTATACAAAATTGCCTTTTTTAAACTTCACATCATGTTATAATGTTGTACATTAAAAACAGAGAGACGCTTTGGCTCATGAATGTTTGAGAAATCCTTGAATCTCCAGTGGCAGCCATTCAGGCGTGCCTTAACGCCGGCTCATACGAAGCACCGCCTATTTCCACAAAGCTCCGCTTCCCCAGCTCAGTTCCTGCCCTACTCAGCTCCACTAGACTAGCGGCAGCAGCAATTAGCAAACTCCCGGTGGAACCGCCCAACTCTTGAGCCAATGATACAAACCAACTCTCAGTCCAACTTTTCTAAGAACAGCTGTATTTTTAGAACATTTTCCTAATGGAAAAGTATTGCTGTGATGACTCGCTGAAGGGGAAGTGTTGATAAAAGTAGGAGGTTCTTAAAGGGACAGGCCAATCTCCAGGTGATGCAAATAGACATTTCTTTATACATTTCTTTTATAAATTTATACACTATGCAGCATTTTCATCACAACTGTAGGTAACATAGCTTCTTGATTTTGCAATAATATAATATTCTATTATTGTCTGAAAAACACATAATACCTGTCTTTAAAGAGGTCGTGGCCATTGATGAAAAGATCTGCTGCAAGAGGGACTGGTGCACTTCACAAAACAGTCGGCATAATGAGGAAAGAACATGGAAATATTGAAGATACACCTAAGCTTGGGCACAAATTGGTCTTTCAAATACACAAATACCCTAGTAACTCCGCCACATTAGTTTACTGACATACGGATGACAATGTCAATTCTGGCTTCACAACTTTGAAATAAAATCTCTTCTTTTGAATTATAAATTTTTGTTTGCTAACCTTCCTGAGTTAGAGAACATTTGCAAACATGAGAATTTGAATTCATAATGACCATGCAGCCTGCTGTAAGTAAAGTGAAAGCTATAGTGGCTACATATGAAGATTTTAAACAGAAAATGTTTACAGTCTATGTTGGAATGAGTCAGAAAAATATCCTTAATAAGTAGGTAAGTGAAGGACAGAGAACATCCACCAGGTCTGTTGTATGGACAAGGGCTAAACGCACAGCAACTGGTGAATAAAGGTGCGTTGCAGGAAAAAAAAAACAAACAACAAAAAACAAAAGGCCATATATAACAAAACACAAGATTCCTTGAAGTTCCAATAAAATCATAGAAACATGGAGACATAATCGCATAAAAAGTTAAAACGAAAATTGAACAAAAGACGAAAATCCCTGCAGTAAGAACATGATGGAGACCAATCATTTGAGCAAATTGTACAGAACGAGAGTTTTAAACTTTTACACATGTACCACAATTATGTGCAGAACTAAAGTGGGGAACTCTATGTTCTGCCTCGCAACCTTTAAAAGTTACACATAAAACAAAACCAGAAAGACACGCATGATGAGGACGGATAAATCAGAATATGAGGACTCTGTGCTATCATTAAAGTGTGGGAACATTACTGTTTCTCACTGGAATACAGTGAAGTTTGATGTTTTTAAAAAGGCATCATCCAAATTCAAACCTGCAGCTCTGGAACATCTAACCAAATAAGACCAGGATGAAGCTCGATAAATACCGTAGGAGTCTTCATGGCAACAAATCTGACCATAATGCATTACCAAAAACACCTGTTTTCAACACGTGCTAAAGCTATGCTACATGCTGCACAGTTTCCACTCATTAGCATTTTAGGCAGCAGACTGAAGCAGTTATAAAAAAGCAAGCATGTCCACTTGTGTATGACTTATCCAAAGTGTCAGTATATGCTAACCAGAATGCAGAAACAGCCCCAGTCAAGTAAATGTCATTTATTTTATGCTTTCACTCTTCTGTTTATATTTTGTAAGAAATTGTTCTGCTCACTGTTCACTCTTAAAGTCAAATGTAAGCAAAATAACAACATTCTACCCAGCAAAAAAGGAAGGCCATTCTAGAACTTTTACCAAGAAAAACAGGAACACTGTCAGTTTCTTTTAATAAAAAAAACACCTCTAGTGTAACCATGAGTTACTCCATCAGCAGATATAACAATGCATCTCTACCATTTCCTAGTGTTCAGCACTGTAGGAAATGGTAGATCTGCTAATGTGCTCATGCTTTTGCTAACATTTCAAAAATGTTTACCGAATCTAGCTTCCACTAAATTAATTTACCAGATAGATTCTAAATTAATAATTTACTTGGTTGTTTTCTAAACTCTCATTTGAATAAAGTTTGATCTCTGTGTTGAAGTTTTGGTTATTGACTGTTAAGAAATCTTCAAGCAGTTAGTCGTTTATATTAATGCTCTTATTTTGAAGTGGGTGAAAACTGTTTATGCAGCTGTTCCATTTCCTCTCCTCTGATTTTCTCCTCTCCCCTCCTCAAGGGTTGCATGTTTGCCCTTGACATATTGACATATTATGTCAAGGGCATAATAAGTCTTATCACTTTGATATCACACATGTAAATCTACCACACTATACCCAAGAAAGCATTTCTTGTTACGGTACTTCTAACTACTTACAAAGATCCATACTGTGCCTGGAGTAGTGGAGATCTGGAACGCTTTTTTCTATTCTGTTTTGGTGCTTAGTAACCTTTAACTGGCTCTTATGGGCATATCGACAATCTCTTGTTAGATCTCCTGGTTTCAGGTGCAACATAAATTAACTGTGTAATGTGGAAATGCCAGGCCGCTCCTGAGACTCTTCTGTCTGTCTCCCGTGTACATGCCGTTTGTTTGCTAACATCAGGGATGAAGTTCCACTTGGACAAGACCAAACTCGAAAGTCTATTAACTTATTGAGATTAAATGCCTGATGCCTTTCCTTCCCATTTGCTCCCCCCGCCCCCCGTGGCCACTACTCCTGACCGGCAGTACACCTCCAAAGCAGAAAGGTGATTGATGAGACCCATCAGGCTGCTCAGAATCTCTCCTCTCATTAGACTCCTTATGCATCCAAGCAGCTTCAACACACACAGAGAGTTGAAAGTAGGGGGTTGGGGGCAAAAGGTTCATCCGTTATTTGACCTTTCAGATGATAAGTACCCTTACTAAAATTTTACCCCATGTATTAATCTTCTGGAAGTTCATTTGAATTTTTTTGGGGGGGAAACAAGAAACAAGGTGTAGGATTTCTACTTCCTGCATGTCATGGTTGGTGAAGGCTCTTTGTTTCTAAGCGATTCCATGACTGTTATGGTGGATCCTCTCATTGACAATTCTCTTGATGAGGGAGGGTACGATGGAAAGACGAAAAGGAAAAATGACTTAAGACTTAGGCAGTATATATACACGCACGGCTAACAGATGTGCTCAATCACATTAATGCAAGTGCAGCACATTATAATGAACTAATTGACCAGGGAGGCTGAATTCACTACAGTTTCCTGGTGATTGCATCGCTGCAAACAAAGTGAGGTTCCAGCGCGTTCAGATAAAGAACCTCATTTTATCTGACAATAACTAAGATAAATAGTCTGAACTGCAGCCCTTTATTGAGCTTGTGCTGCAGCTGTTTCATGTTTACTTTTCAGCCCTTACCCCTGTAGGATTTGTTTTTTTCAGGCAACAAGTTTGATGAATTTACCAGAGACGATGTTGGAGCAGCATTCAAACATTACAAAGAGAAAAAAGTGTGTAAATATCTGTGGTTACAGCAGAACTATTCACTGAACTACACAAAGTATAGCAGGATTTTTTCAGCTTATTCATGTGTGAGAATCTTATTTTGAAGGAAAAGGAGAGTATTTCCTGTTTTACTCTGCTGTGTTGACAGAGGCTGCTCACAAAGCACTTCTTGGGCTGACATACACTCAACTGAAAAAGCGCTCGAGTCTTAGTCTTTATTCCAATGTGATTTCTGATGATTGTGATGACAACATTTAAAAAATGTCACATTTTCATCATGTGAAGAACCTTGAAATGCCGGATTGTTGAAATGTGTTCCACAAATAAACGTAACGGTCAGAGGAGCTCCATCTGATACGCACTGACCTGCATTATGAGTAATTCAACAAATAATTATTTACTTACGTGGATTGTGTATGGAATATTGAACTTTCATCTGTGTGACTAGGTATGAAAAACAGACCGTGGTAAAGCTGTCCCTACTGCCTCAAATCCTGCAGTTTCCCAGCTTTGAATGGATCGCGGTTCAGTGAGATACTCCATCCAGCCATTATAGAACAGAAGCATTTTACACCCTTAATCCCAAAATACACACAAACACAATATGAAACACAATAACGTTAGAAGTGACATGTATGCTTTACAGACATAAGAGGATTTTTTTTCAGACAATGTGCTTAATTTTGTTATGTTTTGACTGTATGTTTCAAAAACTGTTTTTCAATTACAAATGTGCGCAAATCTTTGTCGTTTGTCTAAAAATATCCCAATTTCAAAATTGTGCTGTTCCCATTAAATAAGGAATGCATTCAAATCACATGTGAATAAGCTTGTTCACATAATAAGTCAGTAAGACTCATGGTGATGACAAATGTAAACACTTTTGAGATATATTCATAGTTCAGTCATGGCGCCAGCGCTCACCATTAGAGGAGACGTCGGCGACTTATTCAGTTAATGGAGCAACAAGCCCCGCCTACTGGAGAACGGCTATGTATACGGCGTTATAGATGAATTGTAGTCAGCGATTTCATGGAAAAGCTACGGATTCAACACTTTCAAATGACAAACTTAACTTTCGATGATGCACATTGTTCAAGGAGGCCATGCGCCTCCAAATAAGGACCTTCCTGTGAACAAACTGGTTTAAAAACTGGTTTAAAAATCCACCTCAAAAACTTTTTAACAAAAAATTGCTGTGTATCCACAAAGCAAGATTATTATTATTTTTTTTCCAATTTTGAGCAACTTCATGGTCAGTAGAAACACAGTGGACCCCACACCGATTTCAGATGTAACTGAAATAAACTAAATACAAAAAATGTCACTCCGGAAGCTTAAATGGCTGTTGAGCAGTGGCACTTAACGCTATTGGCTGTCGTTTACAAAGCAGCCAATGAAGGGCCGCCATTTATTTTTCTTGGTGCTGATTGGCTTTACACTCAAGAGCAGATATGAGGAAAACCATGTTAGGTAGTGCCAAGATGGTTTCCTCTTTGAGTGTTAATGCATGGTAAGGCCTGTTTGGTGTTTGAACTATATAAAAAGGCAACTGTAAGCGTTTTTAGAAGGGGTTCCATGTATTTGTGGATTTTAACTGTTCACAGGCAGCTGCTGACTCTAACCCCATAGTACTGGGAGTCCACTCTACACCTGTAGGTGTTAGTTCTACCTGTCATAGATCTGGATCAGGCGAAATATCAAAATGAGAGTTAAATTGGCTGTTTGATCAATCTGTTAAGTGCACCGGTGCTGCGTGGAAATGTTGAACGGACGACGGAGGCCGTGTCCACATCCTTGTGGGAAAATGCAAGACAGTGCATGCGAGCAGAGCAACAGAGGACACATTGTGTGAGGGGTTTTGGGTGTCGGAGACAGGAAGAAGCAGACTTTGTCTGTACAGGGTGGGGCTCTGGTCATCTGCCATCGGATAAGATATCCTGACAAGGCAATCGGAGGGAAACAAATTCTGCAGCCACACGGGTTCAACGCTCTCCTTCCTCACCCTGATGAGCTTTTGAAAAATGGAGTGCGGCTGAAATTGGTTTTGTATGAGGGGCTTCGGATCTGTCTGTTGTCAGGATTATTGCCACCTGTCTTCATTGGCTGCAAAGGTCTTTTAATTAATCTGCCTCTCCTTCTTAGTGGCCAAAGAGGACAGAGTGAACGTCAAGCTGTCGGCTCCTCTCAGCACCAACGTGTCAGATCTGCTGCAAATAAGCACGTCTGGTTTAGCAGGAGACGGCAGCGCTGCAGCAACTCCAGCATCAACACAATATCTCTTCTTTCATTTTAACAGCAGGGCGATAATTAGGTATCTTATTTAATTTAGGCAATTAAAGTGGGAGGTATTTTTCTTTCTTTTGATGGATGGTGATTTACAACACTGCATTAGGGCCACTGCAGATAGAAAAGGACTATGTTTCTGCTAAAATATCTACTATCCAGAAAAAACAAGGAACTTGTTTGAATTTTGAGATTAATCTCAGAAATTTTGCAGAAAACAACCTGGAAATTTGAAGTCTGAAGAGTTGATAGAAGCTTGGAAACTTTCTACAAAAAAAACAAAACTTTTTTTTGTTTTAAAGGCCTAAAATTTTAAACTTTTCAAACTCAGAAATTTCCAATATTTTTTCTAGAACTATCTCAATTAATCTCAAAATGAATTTTTCCCAAAGAAATTTGTAATTTTTCAGGTTCAGAAATGCCCCTTGTTTTCTCTAGAAAGTTTCTGTTTTTTATTTAAAAACATTTCTAGAAAAGTTTTGACTTTTCAAACTCTTTTTTTCTTGTTTGTTGGTGTAAATGTGCTCCATAAAAAAAAAAAAAGTCCATCTACAATGTCCCTAACACGCCGTCGTAATAATTTCCCTTCTGGTCAGTGACTCTGCATACGGAGCTCTTCAGAGATTCCCTTTCATCTGAGTGTTAACATCTGCAAAATAAAAAAAAAAAACTATTTCTATGACATGTTTCCAGGAAGGTGACCCCGATAGCAGCAGATGTTTAGCAGAAGCTGTGAGCTCAGAGCTACAGAATGAGATGCAGCATTGATGGAAGGATGCAGAAGGATTAAAACGGTACTGGAAACCCACGCCACACTTATGAGTGTAAAAGTGTTATTACACAACCATCAGCTTTGTTGCTGGAGCAGGACATGGTAGATGGATTCACAAGCATGGAATACTGCAGGCATCAAGACAGGAGTGTGTTTGGGGGGAGCACAGCCTCAATAGACTTCTTTCTTTTGTTCCTTGGGGCCTCGTGAGGCGGCTGCAGAGACCTGCCACCGGCCCCGACCTCGCACAGTGTCAGGTTGATCAAGAGTTTGTCGGGTTTGGGGTGGGGGAAATCTGCACCTGTGCGTTCCTCTGAGCGTTGTGATCACTTCGGATTTCCTGGAGTGAAGTTTGAACTTGGCTCCGCTGTCTGTGTCTCGGGGCGAGCCCGGACACGCCCGACGGAGAGAGGTTTGTGTTATACACACTCTCCGCTGTTTCCTGTGGAATGTAAGCTGCCCGCCGCACGGCGCGGCCGGGTGTTTTGTTGTGGCGCAGGTGCAGTTTGGGAAGCGAGACTGGAAACCAAGTCGCAGCAGGCAGGTCATTAAACCGCCTGAGAGGTTTCTTGGACTTTTGCCGCAAACATAATGGAGCTTTTTATTTTCTGAACGGAGACAATCAGATAATTCTCATTGCGCTCTCCTCGCCCTGAATGCATGCTGGAGCGCTCTTAATCAGCAGCACTTTTCTATACGTTTGATTAAAGCAAAAATGAGCTGTTGCATCTCTTAGGACTTCTTTTCAAGTGAAGAATACTTTTTCATTTAGCAGATGCTCGTATGCGGCACAGCGCCGTTGCCGCCCACAGGTATAATCAAGCAGAAAATTAATAATCCTTCTGCAGGACTACAATAAATCACTGCGCTTTGGACAATTAATAAAGGAGGCGAAGCTCGGGGTGTCTGATTACAATAGTTATGATGCATATCATCAGGACTTAAATCCAGCATTTTACAGTGGAGCTTCAGACACCACTGCACATTACTGATGTTTAAATTGGGAATAAGGGAAGGTCACGGGCCATGAAGGATGTTGTGCATCTCCATCTTACAACTCCGGCCAAACAGCATGTGTTTACTTCCTGCATATCTCATTTATAACCATTAGCACAGAGTCAAAGCACAGTGAAAGTACGTTAGACTAGGAAACTACTGCAGAAGTCTCAACATAAAAAATACATTTCTACAGAATAAACATTAAGTTAAAGTTTGATCCTATAAAGATGTGAGGTAAACACTGTCCAAACAGTTTTAACCATCAGATTTCATTACTGCTTAAGCAAATGAAACAGTATTAGTTGATGATAGCCTTGTTTAAACATCAATAAGCAAGGAAACCAATGAAACAGAGCACCATGAACATCCTGTCAGTTTTCAATGCAACATGTGAAGTGTAAAGACAGAACTTCTCTACATAACACCAACGTTTAGCTCTAGGGTCATGTGAATTATTAAATATAATAAATGATCTAATCTTAATCAGCAGTCTAACCTCAATATTGCAATAACACAGCAAGCTTCCTTGTGTTATTTTTATTAAACAAAGATGAAGTCGGTATGGAAAGGCAAAAAGACATCTTTACATTTTATCCACAGAACTTCAGAAGGAAAATATCAGCCATATGCTGCTAATAAAACAGATTTGAAGTGCGACAATCTGTGTAAAAATGAGGCATTTTGGCAGCTGCTCACCTGGAGCATACGGGTGGTCGATCAGTGCTGAAGCTGAAAGACATTAGCAACGACCTTCCAGAAGTAGTTACTGCTGCACGTCAACCTCAGAGGAGTTTTAGGGCCATTTTCAAACAATTTAAGAGCACATTTCTATCTCGTGAAAGACTATTTAACAGTAAAATATATCCAATGGTTCCTGGTCCTTTCGGGACCGAATGTCCCGGCATATTCACAGAAAAGCCAAGGCTGCACAATTCTCAGGAAATTAAAATAAAAAAAGTAAAGAAAAACAAGAGCTCTATTTTACACTCAGCCAAACTGCATGTGTTTACTTCCTGCACACCTACTGAAGGTCAGAGTGAAACTCAGAATGGACGGATGAGATGTAGATGTTACTGCCATGGGATGTAGATGTTTGGCCGTAATGCACAGTTGCACGTTGTTGATACTGAAAAAGCATCTTAGCAAATACATGCGACACCAACTCTTACGCATGATAGTCTATGTATAGAGATTCAGTCATGTTTTCCATGAAAGTCTCTGCCACCACAGTTATCTCTTGACATCTGCTAAACTGCAGATGGCATCCCCAAAACGACAACTGATCTACCACAGAATGAAAAGGTGTGACAGTGGCCCTGTCAAAGTCTACACCTCAATGATATTGTTTGGCTTTAGGAGAGAGGACCATAAATGAATGGAAAACACATGGATTATGTCTGGATGTATAAAACTTTTGACCAGTGCATTTCCTTACCTACATGAATCCATTGTTCATATTTCTCCCTTTTTTTATAAGATATTTGTAGCTCTAGTGATCTTTAGTGGAGAGTGGTCAGATAGGAAAGTGGATTGTAAGAGACGGGGAAGACATGCAGCAAAGGTCAGTGGGTCAGGACTCAACCCTGTGACGTCCATGTAGTGGATTGAGACCTTCATACATGGGTGACGTGGTTTACCCAAGCCTGATGTGGCAAATGGGAGGCAGATGAGAAGAAAAAGACGCAATTTTCATCACTAGTCCACGTCAACGTGAACCGATTTCTGCACTTCATATGACGAATGCGGGAGCTTTAATGCAGTCTTACAAAAGCTGACAAAACGGTCTTTGAGTTTTCAAACAATTACGTCATCATACAGAGCGTAGTAGATATAATGCAATTTTGCAACTCTCATCTCCACGACTCCTTCATGAGCCAGGTGTGCAGACGTCTGAACAGCAGCTTCCCTTAGCTGTGACGTAGAGCTTTCAAGAGTCAAGGGGAAAAAAAACACCAAACAGGATCCAACACCTGAGTAGGGTAGTCATCAATGATCGGACATAAACTTCCTCCACCTGACATGTGGTGGGAACAGGATTAGTTACACACACTCATGCACACGTACACACACACACAGCCTTGGCTGACTCACAGTTTGTGGAATCACAAAGTAATCTCGAGGCACAGTCACTTAGGAGGCAGCTTGATGATCCCAGGCCAGTGATTTATTCATCTTAGGCACGTTGTGAGGCTGTAAGAATTTGTCAAGTTAGAATCCTAATTAAAACTGTTAATCACAGATTCCTGTTTGTTCAGCACACGAGTGAGATGAAAAATGTGATCAAATTATTCATTGTTAGCTTTCAGACAGGTGAGCCGGTACAACCCTGGGCCACACGGTTTGTTTGTTTTTCCTTTCATCTTGAACAGAGTTATCCTGATGTGTTAAGCTAACTTAAAAACCAAAATCAAAGTTTTACATTTACAAGTCAATCGTTTGGATCAGTTTGGATTTGTCTCTTCTCATTCATCCCAGATGTTTAGAAAAAGGAAGACTATCTGTAACGTGTTTGTTGAAACTTATACCACACTGTCACCATGTCGTGACAGAATGGCATGAGATCGATAATATGTGAAAAAAAAGAAAAAGAAAAAAATCAAGGTCCTCTGCTTTCTCCCATTGCTAACTAGAAACAACCAATCAGAGCCAGGAGGCGGGTCTTAGTCTGTCATGAATGCTAAGGCTAGTTAGCCCTGGTAATAAAAAAAGTATACTTTAGTATACTAAATTTTACGATACTTTAGTATACTTTTAGCAATATACTTCAACTGTGCTATTTTGGAACAACTTTTTTTGTACTTAGTATACTTTAGTAGTATGTTCATACATATTCATTGATATTTTGTTTGCTTAAAACATACTTTTATTTAATATATTAAAAGTGTATTTTGGTACAGTTATGTTTAAGTGTGTTTAGAGTACTAATTTTGAAATTGGTACAAGTGTATTTTTAGTATACTTCAGATATACTTACAGGTAGTACACTTAATAATTAGCATACTTAAAGTGTACTTTCACAAATGAAAGTATGTTTAAAGTATACTAAAGTATACTTTTTTTTACCAGGGAGCATAGCCACAGATGACAACAAATTAAGTTTTCCCATCCTGTAACAGTAAGTGGTTTCTCTGCCAATGGCACATTGAGCAGCAAGTACATGAGGTTTATTATCAGCACTAAGACCCTCCCCCTCTGATTGGTTGTTTTTGGTTGGGAGCGGTGCATATCTTCCAGTGGCAGTAGCAGCTCAGGGACGAGGAGGAGGAGATAGATCTTTTCACAGATTATTGGTTGCATATTAAACTGCCACAACAAGGTGGCAGTTTTAACAAACAAGTAAAAAAACATGGACATTTTCAGAGTTTGAAAAATTTAGCATTTTCTAGAAAAAACTAAAACTTTGAGAACAATTTCAAGAAATTTTCCAGATTCTTATAAGACTTACATAATGCTGCTTTAGC
This sequence comes from Poecilia picta, assembly GCA_033032245.1. Classification (NCBI taxonomy): domain Eukaryota; kingdom Metazoa; phylum Chordata; class Actinopteri; order Cyprinodontiformes; family Poeciliidae; genus Poecilia; species Poecilia picta. Next base: position 4,719,337 of record CM065356.1, on the reverse strand, counting down.
CGAATAAGAGTGGCATTATCAGATTGTAGTGAGAGTGAGCCAGCAGCTCCATAATGGTACACTGCCTTCCAAAAAAAATAAAAATAAAAGCTAAATTCCTCCAGAACCTTTTTACATTTTAAAATTCAATGTGACGTATGAGAAAGGACACATACTGTAAATGTTGTCTCTTATTGTTTGTATTCCACTTGTTTGTCTTATTGAGACCTTCAGTTTGGACTGGTTGAATATTTGCACATTTCAACCCCATCAATCTGAAATCACCACATCAAGACTCCGCTCCGGGCCAAGTCCTGCTGGGAACTCTCCAGGGACTCCACTCTGGGACTGTGAGGGAGGTGAGAGGAAGGCATGTGGACGGGAGCAGAGGATTAATTGGCCTACTTTCTGCAGCGTGACATCCTTCATTCCTGCATTCACCAATAAAATAAGGCAGGGCTTTTTTTTTTTTGCTTGTTTTCTTAAACTGAACAAATTTAGGCTGGTTTAAGGAAATGTTGCCTCTCCACCACAATCTGTAAGGAAACCAAACTCTTAACAGCACAGGACATGACGGGTCTCTTACTGTACAGCAAAGAGGCAGAACAAAGAGATACATCAAGCTATTCTATATCTGTGTGAACCATCTATATAAAGGGTAATAATGGTAATTTTGCTGAAGCCCTTCATGTAACATTGGCTAAAAGTCAATCTAGTGAAATGTAAAACTGCACAAAAGAGCTAAGATTGACATAACTAGGTAAACCTATCTAGGCCATAGTGCACAGCCATTATGCTGAAGAGGACAGGTATGTGAAACTAAATACAGTTACATCAGGAGCACTCATAGTTCCCATGCAGGAGCCCTTATTTTGTCTAAAAACGTGTCATTAGCTTTAAAAAGCATCAGACTCAAAACACAGTGGATTATCCATCACACGCTCACAAAGGTTCATGAAGAGGTTAAGAAAGTAAAGCTATGGCTTCTTCATTTGCCTTTTATTGTCATTTGGAAATCTTATAATTACTTTAGCTTTGGTTGAGAGAATAACAAAATGTCTTTCAGGAATGCAAAGGTGCAAATTTACCAAGCGCCACAAAAATAATTCTTTTTTTTTTTACCCCATGTATATTTTATCAGGTGAACTTTATCATCATTGAATGTTCGTTTTTGATCCAAATATAACAAAGTAAACCGTGGAATTAACCAACATCCTACAGAGAGAAATAACACATTATAGTCAAAAACAGGTACAGCCAGTACGAGATTACTATGTTACAAGTCAAATACTACAGTTTCATTGTATTATGGCATTAACAAAAATATTCTTACTGTTCAGAAAAACTATTGATTACAGTTATAATGTAGTCTCCCCCTCATTCGCAGTTTAATATTCAAAGATTTTCCTATTTGTGGATTATTTTCTGGAGCATATCTTAAATAATCCATAGAAATATCGCAGCGGCCCGATACTAATTAGCACGCTATTCGCCAACGTTTGCAAAGCTGCCAATCCAGGAGCCCTGTTTGTGTTCCTCGGTGCTGATTGGCTGTACCTCCAAGAGCTGAGATAATGAATAATGTAGATATTAGCTTCTCCTGTGGTGCTAAAATGGTTTCTGCTGAGTGAATTAATGCATATTGAGTTATGTTTGATGTTTGAAATATTAAAATGAGCAGTTCTAAGTGTTTTTAGAGGGGAGCTCAAGTATTAAAGTATTTCAGCTTTTTCAGGGCTGCTGTCATTTCTGATACCTGCAAATACCGGGACTCCACTGTGTACATAACATATGTGTTATGTACTTTGATTACCTCATAAAAGTAAGCAAAAGGAATAAAAAATTGGTGGCATTCACGTGCTTGTGCATAATATTATCCCCTTTTCTTTTGCTCTTAATTAGTCAGGCTGTCTGCTCCGGAAGTCTCGTTGCTGGCATCCTGCCAACTCTTGGTTTAAAACAGCATTATCTCACTAAAAGTGAAAAATAACAGTGATCGTGATGTTTCCACAACATGACCATGGATGCATTTTTGTTTTTCTTGCTTTGTTCCACCTGCTGTCCAGCAGTGCACAGCAAAAGGTCTGGATAAACTCTATGCCCCACACAGTTGGAGAAAACCCCAACACTTCCTAAACTATTCAACTGAAAAGACTTTAAACTGTGAAACATTGAAGCAATTTAAAATGTGTGACTTTTTAAAATCTTGTTTCCAGTAATCACTGACATGCTTTAATGGATGCCCAAATGTTTCAATTTTGCACTGAAGTGTCGGTTGATGCAAACGGGGAATGTGTTGCATAATTCGCATACAAACATACCGCAATCTAAAAACACACTGAACAAGATTACAAAATGATGTCTCACACAGATTTTTACCTCCAGTCTCTCTGATGGACTATTCTTTCGCACTCGAAAAGCTTCTTGTCCTCACACATACGTGAGCGCTACATGTGCTTTATGCTGTCAGCTCCTCAAACATCCACTCTGAGTGCTGCTTATCAGGGGAGTCACAGGTCTGTGCTTCTTCTCCTGGTGAATGCAGCTCCTGTAAGGCCAGGCTGGTGTTCTGAAAACCTGTTGTTCTGCTGCGGTTCTGAACATTTTCTGGAGATCCCTACCAAAACTCACATATAATCTTACATGATTGTGTATATACGTATTTTCCAAAATATTTTATGCTAAAACCTATTTCCATGGATTGTTGTTCTCATCCCCTTTTGCTAATTGACTATAAAGAAACTAAAATGTGGGCAGACGACCACTCCAACCAGCATTACTATGAGCGACCTACTGCTGTTGGGTATTATTTACTGGAGTGCAACAAACCAGTGATCCCCAACCTTTTTATTACCGCGGGATGGGGGTGTAAGGTCACACAGGTCGCGATAGACTTTTTTGTTCTGTGTCATTTTGACAGAGAGAATTTTAAATAATCGGTCATGTTCTATTTTTACCTGACAAATTATAATCATGTTAACATCGGCTATTTAGCCGCATTTTTATGTGGTTTAGTTAATATTCACCCAGTTGAACCGTGAATCCAGATCCCATCACACATAAAGCAGATACATGCGTCTAACTTTTTTTCCATAGTGACAAAAACCAATGACAATGGCCCCAATAAATTATAATAAAATAAATTAAACAACTCCACTTAAATTACCATCACTTCACCTCCTGTGGTCTGAACTCAACATCACAAATTCCTCCTGGTTCGCATCTGCAGAGAAATCTGCGCTAGTTCATCGGGCAGTTGGATCTGTCTCATCCAAACCAAGCCATTGAACTTTTTGTTTTTTACCTTGTGCTAAAAAACAGGGTAAAAAAATTCAAATAAATCTATGTACTCGTTGTCATGGCAACGAGTAGATAGAGCAGAGATTACCGACCAGGGGAATCAACATCAAAAAACCCCCAAACATTTCCCACACAAAAAAGTATCAAAAACACCAAAATAGAACATTCAGTATGTTACATTTTGTTATCAGGCTTGATGTCTATATTGTCCACTGCGGGTGGGTGAACGCCTCTACTGATGACTTGGTGTGCAGGTTGCTAACGGAACTAAAATACACAGAACTGCGCAGCACATTTTAAAGTTATCAAAGTCAATACCAGGCCAGTAGCAGTTAGGCTAGTATAACTGACCCACTGCTCACTTGTTCAATGTTTTCTTTAAATTCAAACTTTTTTCTCACCTGTTAAATCTGAAGCCCTTGTTATCTATGGCTGTCATAGCGTGAAATTAACTGCTAAACATTGCGTCCTTTTTTCTGATTCTTTGAGTGATTGTAGTATTTTCCTGACCACCGATATTCCTGACTCAATGGACAGCAATGATGATAAGTCACGTAATGTCTAGTCCAGTAATATATGCATTAATGCTGCTTCGTCGCGTTCTGTCCTTCTCTCACACTTTCCGCTACTCAGCAGTAAGTCTCAGGTTACATTGTGTTGCATTCAGTGTTGTCGGAAAAAAAAAGAGTTTCATGCGCTTAATGTCCGATTTCCCATAACTATTTATTTAGTCACCAGCTGAGGTGGCAACCCCATGCCACCCCAGTAGATCCGCCCCTGCCTGTGGGCTCAGTGTAAGTAACTGAGAGAATCCGGTTAACAGATTTTCAAAATAAAAGATCCTCCAGACTCAAATAATATATAATATAATATAATATAATATAATATAATATAATATAATATAATATAATATAATATAATATAATATTTATTTATTTCTTGCGTGTCCCAGTACCGGTCTGCGGCCCGGGGGTTGGGGACGACTGCAATAAACAATGAGCATTATTATTATTGCTTATAAAAGCGTTTACAAGATGCTGAAGAATTAATGCATTGCGTGCAAAAAGTTTCATTTTGGACATGGAAAAAAAGGCATGTTTAAAATGACCAAAACGACAACAGAGCATCACAAAGCAACAGCAGCAGCATGGCTCTGAAAGCAAACTGCCAGCTTCTAGGTGACAAAACAAAGACCTTCAGGTTGAGTCAGGTTCAGGTTCAGACCTTCAGGTTGAGTCAGGTTCAGGTTCAGACCTTCAGGTTGAGTCAAGTTCAGGTTCAGGCCTTCAGGTTGAGTCAGGTTCAGGTTCAGACCTTCAGGTTCAGTATGAGAAAAGTTCACTCCACAGTTTTGCAACATGATCTAAAACTCAGTCCCCCTGTCAGATCTAGATTAAGAATTTGCCAAGAACTAAATTCTTGGCAAATTCAGTTATCCAAGAATTTATTTTTGCCTGGGAATGTCAGAAACAAAAGGTAATGAATCCATGTAAAGGGAACAAAAAAAAAAGATCCGTCATCGTTAAGATTTTTATGAAAAACTAGATGTTGGAAATTATTTATTTCCTTCTCAATAATCAAACTTTTTATTTTTGCCTTTACAGCATCCAAACGCTGTATAAAATTGCTGAGCAGATGTTTTATCTGGTATTTTAATGATTTATCTTTTGGTTGTGACCTCCAAGATCAAAGGTAATCTTCGTCTCTCTCAAATATCACCTTAAACCCAAATCTGATGGGGGTTTGAATAGTTTTGGACTGCCTAGATGAAGGTCATTTATTTTTTCTATATTTCCTCTGGTCCTTATGGTGATGTGATTTTGAGACAAAAACTGATCTCCACATGTGTCTGACTGCATTTCTGATTTATTTCGCCTTTACTCTGAACGTAAATGAATAAGAAATATTTTTCTTCTGTGGGTCACATTACTACCAGAAGATGTTATTCCTCTCACTGTCGTTGGCTTTTTATCGTGGGCACATTCTCACTTTCGCTCATTTTTTTTTACCAAGAAGCGGTACAGATTAAAAACCATGAACTGTTATGACTTATAAAATGTCTGCAATCATTCCACTATAATAACCATTTTCATCACTTCCTGAGTCCACTTACATGATTGGATAACAGACACTCAGCACATTAACACCACAAAAAAGAAAAAAAAATGGCTATAAACAAACAAATCAGTGATTACCAGAAATGATCAGATAAATGACTATGATATTGCCTCCTTAGCTTTATTTATTGCACATTTCTGTGTTAATGTGATGGTAGTGATGCATTTCAGCTTAATGAGCTGAGACAATGGCAAATTAGCTGCTAGTAAATTGATACATTGCTGTTCTTTTCTCTGAATTTCCCTATGGGAGGCTGCTGCTGCTGCCGGCACCATACTGAGAGTTTCTAACATCATTTTTGCCCCCTGGGCTTTTGTGTCGCTTTTAATGGGAAAGAATGGGGGAAGATATTTTCATTGTTAATTCAAAATCTTTTAAGTCTAGCTTAACAGGTAAGACGTGAAGCAATAATTTCTTAAATGTATTAAGAATTCACCCTGTTATTAGTCTACTCAGAGCCTGTGATGTGTAAAATGAATCCGTCTTATTGGGGCCTGTCATTACTGATTTGGTGTGTCTAAATTATCCCTCAGTCAGTTCAGGTGTGTGATATAAAGGTGCAGTTTGAAGGTTTTTCTTGTCCTGCTGTGTTTTCATTGCAATTAAACATTTCAAAAAGAAATGTGCAATTTTGAAAAACCTCATTTTTTTCAAAAAACGTTTTGGCGCTAGCATGAGGAGGTTCTTTTTTGCTGTGTTTAAATGTCTTGCAAAGTGTATTTTGCAAAACTTGAATGGAAACACTTTTATAACATCACACAAGCCACATGATCAACAGCCAGATGCTGCTGCTGCTGGCAAAAACCATGAAGAAGACGATAACAGGAGGCAGTAGCTGCATGTTTTTAATGTCTTATCGCACAAACAAACTTATTTACATGTGATTTTAAGTGTTTCTTATTTGAAACACTGCATTGGCGAAATTGTGTTTTGTCGACACTAGAGGAACACAGACAAAGTTTTGCACACATTTTTAATTGAAACTCCACTTATGAGCTAGCTTAATCTTTTCAACTCTGAAAAGTAAAAAAGTATTGCTGGTCTGAGCTACTGGTATGGACTGGTATTATTAAAAATAAAAAGGCTGGACTTATCCAGGAGGCTGATGTTGCTGCTGCACAACAGGTTGATCATCAACAGAGTGTCAGACTCCATGAATGGAAGCTGATCACTTTCACTGAAAAGAATTGGAGGTATATTAGTCACAAATTATTTTTTTAAATGCCAGAAATGTGTTTTTATTCATAATTCTCAGTTGAACTATGAAAATAAAAAATGAGATGTAAAAATGTGAGTTCCTCATTTAGTTGCCCAACAATTGTTTACATATAGATATTCTTAAACATTCATTCTTGAGGTTGTTGTGAAGAGCTGAGAGGGCTGCAGTTGGTGATTAATAAAGATAATCCTCAAAAAATAAGACTTGCCTAATAATCGTGCACACACTGTACATTGGTCCAGCTTTTTTTATATTAATCATGCGAAAAGCTTGATGAGTTTAAAAACTTTTGCATGGGACTGTATATGCTTTTGTGTGTTAGCATACTTAGTGAAGCACAAATACTGGTAACCTTCCTTAAAATGTCTCATATGACAAGTTTCAACTGATATTTAGAATAGAAATCAATACTCGTCTTCCCATTTCCTCATAAATAACAGTTGTAGTTCTGTTAGCTAATTTCTTCTTGAGAATTAAACCTTAATAAAACTAAAAGATGACAACAGAAGGAGCTTTAGTGAAAATTTTCTGTGTTTTGAACTCTGTGAAAAATCAGCCAATCCAATCAAAGTTTGCCATTGAAATCCAGGTGAAGTCAGACTTTGGGAAACGTCCAACTGACGCACCATTACATTTCTGAATTAGTCCCGGCGGCTGTCACTCATTCACTCCTCATCTGTGTGCAAATATCCATGTTCTGTAGCTAGCTTAAGGTGTTCACTCCACCGTGTGACAGGCCCCTGTTGTGACTGAGCCCCCGCCACAAACCCACCCCCCACTCTAAAAGCCCATCCAGACATGGATGTGCAGCAATGGTGACCTTTAATTTCATTCAGGCTGTGTACAAATGACTTCAGCATAGCCCACTTAGAGAGGGGAAAAAAGCCTGTGAAAGAAAGTCTTTGCAAGATTGTAGCTACTCTGGGTTTCGGCACACTGGCATTATCTACTCCATGGCTTTAATGACTTCCCGCCGAGAGGAGCCACGGTGAGAGCCATGGCAGTCAGACTAAGAATAGCATTAGACACAGGGTTATCTGGGCATTACACTCACTGTAACATGCAATTAACTTGACTCGTCCATTTTCATTACACAATTATTCATTAATGTCAGTTTAATTTTATGCATTGTTCTACATGACCAAAGTCTGATTACGGGGCCCTTGCACTCCAATATCCCAAGTTAACTGGTGCCAGCCTCACTTGCAGTCCGACTAATTGCAATTTAGCCCTAGACAGCATCTCCCTCTTTAGACCCTCCATAATGGAACAACTGATTCACAGACAGGTAACGATTGGAAAGACAAAGTGCTTCTCTCCCTGAATGGGAAAACAAATGCACCGCTGCTAAGCTGTTTTCTTTGTGATAGCACCGAGGTCTGCCCTTTGAATTCAGAGAGGGACAAGAGGTAATATGTTTCCTTAAATCCTATTTGTCTTCCAATTCCATCTCCATATAGAGATGAGAAGAGCGCTTTAAATCACGCGGGAACGTCTATGCCGCGGGAGCAGAGGAATTAAATGTTCGGGACGGGAAACGGTTTGCATCGGCAGTGTCGATACTGACGGCGTAGGTAGACGGTCACGTTGTGGAAAGTTACAAAAAAAAGAGTTTGGATAATTTGAAAAGCACACTTAAGTTCTGTTTTGTGCTGATAAGAGGAAATCATCCCTGTCTACAGCAGTGTCTTTATATAAGAAATAGGAGAACTAATTTTGCTGGATGATAAATTGTCCCAGTAATTATTGCGATAAACGATAATATTGTTGTTTTGAGACCGTTTCCGAGTACTATATTAAAGCACGTTTGCCCTCTCAAAGAACCATAAACTTTCATTTTGTAAAGAAGGCATAACACTGGAACTGGGGAAGACATTTTAAAAATCCTAAATTAAACATGGCAACCAAAAACAATAGACAAAATGGAAATAAAGAACAGATGCAACCAAAACCATAAATAAAATGATTTATGACGTCTAAAAAAAAGCCCTTTGAGAAAACAATCATCAAAAGGGAAATTATTGACCTCCTTTTAATTTATTATGCAATTAATTGATTAATTGAATAATTGCTTATTGCGACAGACTTAGAACAACTGCAAGATATTAGTATCAGGAATTGTACCAGAAGGATTTTTTGACAAAATGGTCAAAAAAAATGTATTGTCATTTCATTGTATTGTATCAAAGCCTACAATAAAGCAGGACGGTTCTCTGGGATGTATTACAGACTACTTTAACAGAAAACATGTAGACAAAAACAGAAAATATAAAACAGGCTGAATCAAGTACATAACCTTAAAAGAATTAAACATCTTTTTACACAAGGTAGAGTCTTCCCTGCTCCCCTTACTCTCCTCTGCAAGGCTCTCCTGCTAGCATGTAGCAAACCAAAACCGTTTATTTTTCCGCATCCACCTGAATAATGTGTAGTTGCGCCACTGACTCAGAGTTACTGTTTCTGAAAGAGAAAGTCCAAAACACCACACCAATATGCAAAAAGAAAACCTTAGGAGGAAGGACACACCGAGCTCAGCAGACCAGACAGTACACTACGATGGAGTGATGACAACGAGACCATTTACCAAGATGTTTGGCAAAACTAAGAATAGAGATGCAAATATGTGAAATATACAGATTAAAGTTCCATTTACTATTAGATAAAGGCAACTTTAAAACCCTTTAAATCAAGGCTTAGAACCCTTGATTTAAAAGAGTATATCCTGGGGGCAAATTGAGAAGTTCCTAGAGGGAACTATATGACCTTTCTGGCAGGAGAACACCACCAGATTGCCTAAGCATCTAAGCACAAGGTGGAGAGAGATCTGTTTTAAGAACTGTTATCTCTGTGAACCAACATCCAGGGTATCCACCAGAAAACCTTCTCCACTCTGTGACAGGAGCACTAGGGCATTCCACCGGAAACTGCCATGTTTTTGTGTTGAAAAATGTTGGAGGGAATGGTTCTTGATGGGATGGCAAGTAAAGCCTGGTGACCCGCCAGGCTTACAATACACATCTAAATATATGAATGTGTGTATGTATGTGTGGAAACACTTGGGTTAAGTTAAATAAGGAACTTTTGTTAAATTGTCACCAAAGCAAAGAAAAAAAATGCCATTGTGGAAAAACTCATCTTTGGACCGAAAAGCTGGACTGAGTTACAGACAAGCAGCACTAATATCCCCAGAGCCTTTCAAGCTCTTTGGCTAAAAAAAGACTGGGACTGACCTTTCAGTACCATCCATCTGATGGTAATTAGGTGCTACAATCCCAGTGTTTATGAAGGTATTAACACAACAACTGTTTGGGCTTTTCCTCCCATTCTGTCTTCGTCCCTGGCAAGGTCTTTCACAACTCATAGTGATTTGTGCAAAAAAAAAAAAAAAAAACTAAAGCCAAATGAAAGGGTGGCTTTATGTTAAAAACCCCCACAAACTGAAAACTTTGCCGTAATAAAAGTTAAACTTAAAACACCGCAAAACACGAGGGATGATCTTTTCCACACACCTGACATGGACCACATGATTAAAGAGCGCAAATTTGAGGATGACCCCGGGCCAATTGGACCTGTCTTTCATGCATGAAATCACATCAAAGAGTCTCAGGCGAGACTCCTCAAGGCACACGTATGTGATCAAAGAACTCTCGTTTCTGCAAATTCTACTTTATGCTTGTTGTTCACATTTTCTATTTTTTGTTTTAGAGTAACCGTACGATCTCGCAGGATAATTGGAAGGGTAAAAGACATTTAATTCCTCGGGAATCATGTTTCATGCGCAAAACAAGGAACATAATGTAAGATAATGATTAATGTGGTTCTTTGCTGATTGACCATTGAAGAGACCACTCTTCTATTCTTCGGCTCGGCAGACTTTCTAAGCAGTAGGGCAGCAATTATTGTTCATTTTCAGACAGCGAATAATCACGGCCTTCAAAGGAAAATTTGATAATAAGCATATAAAATATGAAAGAAAGGGAGAGAAGGGGAAAAAAACAGCCAACCGGAGTCTTCGCACTAAATAAAAGAAGATGTGATTAGCTTGGCCAAAGGTTTACAACATTTTGTTTGAATATAATAGACATAATTACTTTCATGTTGAATTCAATTCCCTCCATAACAATGCATCTGAATGAGGTGCAATATGTCTGGATTTATAGCGGGATAGCTTTTTCTTGCTTCTCTTCGCTCTCCGTGAATGAAGACCATGTTGCGCTTTGTTGTTATTCTTGGTTTTACAACAGGAAAGTCTTTTTCTTTTTCTTTTTTTTTTAAAAAGAAAGACTCCACCAATTAAACGAATCAATTTTTTCTACGCTTTCGTTGACTCGCATATTCACACACAGCTTTGGCTCTGCAGAGAAAAAAAAAAACGGTTCGGTGCTTTTGATGCAAATATAACAACTTTCGTTGACCTCACAAGAGCTTCTGAGCTAATCAGCAGCAGGGCTCTTCAGAAGGGTGGGTGAATTTGCGGCCCCCTCATGCATCTCATTATGGAGAATTCTTGTCATATGTGCACATGTGGCTCCACTTAAATTAATACGCAGAGTTGAGACTGAAGTTCTGTTCAGAAATCACCATGCTAATGCGTGATGAGAAGCCGCCTCCCTCCTCCGGGAAGGCTCTGGGTTGAAGTGCGAATGACTGCAAATTTAATTTGTTTTCTTCATCAGAGTAATGATTTTATAGGCAAACAAGATCACGCCTTCAACCTCACGACAACAATCAGTAGCTCCTCAGCCAAGACAATCTGTTATATAAAATAAGAGTAAGTAGAAAATATGAATAGAAACTAAAGAATAAAATAAAACATCAAAATGAATCGAAAAAATCTTTCTGGTAAACCTTAGTTCACCACTGCTGGTTAGGAACACACAGGTCTTCTCAACTCAATGCCAAACATCAGATCATAGTTTTAGAGAAGCAACTGTTGCCCTTCATCAATATGGGAAGGGTTGTAAAGCACACATATTTCTGAATAATAATTTCTAGATTATTTAGATTTTGCTCAATGTTTTTTGAAAATGGAAAAGATTTAAGACAGCTGACCATTTTCAAAAAGCAGACATCCCAGAAAATTTGTTCTATAGTCAAACTGTGGATGAAAACAAAAGATCTACATCTCAAACACCATGGTTCTCCAAGGGCGTGAAAAGAAAAATACAAGTGGTTCAATTCTAATATCCATCTGAGATCAACGCTTTGTAGATTTAATAGATAAAACACACAGCGTTTGCCAGAAACACAGATATGGATATAGACTCAAACTTTTAACATTTTTTTTCAAAAATCACAAACACCAGAAAAACAAGAAATGAAACCAGTCCTTAAAACACTGCCATGACAGTTTATTTTTAAATTGATACATTATAAAAGCTTGCATATAGTTTAAATGATCCTCAGCTGAATGGAACCAACTTTCTTAAAGTTTTTGCTCCATCAGGTCTGAAACACAACTGCAGCATTCCCACAAAAGCCAAGCGTTACTCGAGCCGAGAACAAGAACAAAGTTCTCTCTGGCAAGAACATTTATACCTTACTACAAAACAAGTGCAGAACTCCTGGTAAATCCTGGTATGTCTCTTCCACTACAGCAGTTTTTCAGTATGGTAACAACACCCACTTCAATTTTCTGAGCAATCTGATCTGTTGAAGGAACATTTAATCACCTTAATATTTGAGCTGAACAGAAAAAGTTATGTTGACAATCTTATTTTATAAAAAATTAAGATTGTAAGAGTGAAAGAAAACCAACTTTACTTTCAAAATTAATTTTAAAGTTGAGAGAATACAAACTATATCAGTAATATATGTTGTTGCAATGCAGACTCCCAAACTAAACCATACCATGGCAGCTAGCATGGAGCTAAGATGCACTGTGGCAAGCTATCATGGAGCTAAGCCATATTGTGGTAAACTAAATTGACTTGTTCATACTGTGGCAAGCTAGCATGGAGCTAAGCCATATTGTGGTGAACTAAATGGTCTCGTTCATACTGTGACAAGCTAGCATAAAGTTAACCTGTGGAAAGTTAAGCTAGCATAAAGTTAACCTGTGGAAGTTAATCTGTGGAAAGTTAGCAAGGAGCTAATACTGTGGCAAGCTAAATGCACAATTGTTTTTAGAAAGCAGCTCACTGTCTTTAACAACTTAATGTGTTTTATTAACATTCATCAACATGTAGCAAGATTATAATCATCATCATCGCACCAACATAATGATGAAGTAAGTTACTGCAGGGAACAATACACCCAACTACTCAGAATCGTGTGTAGCATCATTAAGTCATGTCTGCCTAATGATGACCATCAGTTTCACAAAGGAGCCATTATTTAGCTGCCTTGTTTGATTCATTCACTCTGAGGCAAAAGTCTTCTCTTTTCACTGAATTTCCACTTAAACATGCACCTCTCAATAGTGGACCACGATTCATCAATACTATGAATTTCTCTTTTGTGTCAATGATAATCCTAGTAATTGTTTGCTTATTGTTAGGGTTCAGGGCGTTAGACACAATTTATGATCCTAAAACTGCTTCAGTTCCAGCTAGAAACAAGGACTAAATGTTCGTCTGACTGAATTTTCTTCCACTTGAGGAATAACGTTGGATCTATAGAATATGTTTATAACAGAAGGCCAAAGCACCAACGCTGATATATTTTTATTTCTTAAATAATTTCCCATTTTGTTGTGTTGCAACCACAAACAGTGTAATTTGCAGTGTAATTTGCAGTGATTAAGTATAAGACAAATGTAGCATGGCCTTCAAATATGTTTTTCATATAACAAGGTGAAAAGTGTAACGTATATTTACAATAAAATGCCTTGAGCCAGTTGCAGCTGGAAGACTTTTGGAGAACGACCAGGCTTGGAACAAGAAGAAAATGGGCCCTTGGGCCGGAGCCAGTTTTGGTGCCCTATGCATAGATAGTCATATCCATGTGTCCACATTGTTTTGGACAACTGTTTTCCCTTAAAATATAAAATCCTTAATTGAAAATATTTGTGTATTGTCCTCAAGTCATCTTCTTCTGACATAAAAATTTGTTTCATGATCTGAAACAATGAAGAGCAACAAAAAACAAAAACAGAAGACATTAGTGTGGAGCCAGAACTTTTGTGAGCATGCTTTCATAATTGAAGACAACTGATCTTTGCAGACCTCATCCCCTCTGAGTTTTACACCATGGAGAGAAAACAATGTGCTCCTCTGAGATCAGAAAGCCTTCCACGTCCATGAGCAAACCGTGGCATGTCGCGCTCACTGAACTTCAGAAATGTCTGCTCAAACCAAACATCACAGATCAATTTTTTAATAGTGTTCCTCCTTTAAATGGCACTTTGAGAATCAAATGAAGGACGACAGCCTCAGCGTTCATATTAGCGGCAATGAGGAAATGCGTCAGTCAACGCAGTGACGTGGCTCAGTAAACAGTCTTCTGAGAAATTTGGGCCAAGTTCTGAAGAACAAAAGAACTGCACATAAAGAGAGACACTGGCTTCTTGGTAAAGTTGAATTATTATTTCAGAAATTTTCCTCTGTCAAGTTAGATAGATATAATTATGTGGCTTTTTTTTTCTTTTTTCCAAACCTTGACGCAAAAGTTACGTTTTTCATAGAAGACATTTTAGTGAGTGCAAACACACTTGTTAGTTATAACAGTAACTGGGGAGTAACTGGTGAGTTCGGGTGCCATGACAACGTCATCTCAAGTGCTTTATGCTGTCCATTAAACGTCGGATCGCTGCATAAAAACAGCATTGCAGCAATTCTGCTGTTATACTTCGTCGTCGTCAATCAGCCTGCGCTCCTTTCCCCCTTGTTCTGTTTACTGTTTGCTGTCATTATCTTTGCTGATTGGTGGGGACTGATTAACAGCTTTGATTACCACACACTCACACACACGCAAACACACACAACCTTTTTTTTTCCCTTTTTTTTTTGTCTTTTAATTAAAACCCAGCTCCCCTCACCTCTGGCTGCATTGTGTAGCAGTCTAATGAAAATGAATGAAGCACATCCCTCAGGGTAAGAGCACTCCACATAAGATTATAATTGTCAAGATGAAATTCTCCAAAAGCGGCTTTCAGCAAAGCAAACGCTCAAATGGAGCGGGGGGTGAGGGGCCTCTAGATGCTGTGTTCTCTGGCGCAAAAGAACACATGCATAATTTTATTTTATCGTTGCATTATTAACTTGCACTTTTAAATCATAAATGGCTCTGTTGTTGGAGTTTTGGACAAAGTCCCATTCCCATAGATTGTTTTTCTCCGTCCTTGCTTCATTCATAATTTAGAAATATTTAGATGGACGAAGAAAAAAAAAAGGAATAGGAAATCTGTTCATGTTTGTGCTTTATCCTTTTTTTTATTAAAAGAGAAACATTTTAACAATGCACTGTTCTCACAGAATGGCTTTCTTTGCAATCAAGACAAAATGATTAGACCTTGAAGAAATCATGCAACATTTAAGCCCATGTGCAGCAAGTCGACTTGTCTCTACAATCACAGGACATATGGGGAAAAATTAGCGTTAGCGCGAGAAGCCCCGGGATGCTAATGGGAGGCTGAACTCTCGCTGTACCCTGAGTGTTGATGTGGGCCCTCTTAATTGTCCATTGAGAGTTGTTTACATTTCTTCAAAAGCTCCATTTAGCCCCTCCCCCCCGACAAGGTGGAATAAGTGACTCGCCCATGATGGATGATGGCACCTGTCCTAATGGTGGCTCAAACTGTGCCCACTAGTGCAAGGTACATTGATAAATTGACAACAGTTGGGACATGCTCCGCTGGCAGGTGGAATGAGGCTACGAGGACATCCGACCGCTCCTTGTCTCAGCGCTGTGGAACAATGTGGAAGTCCTCAAACAGCTGGGAGGAAGGTGCGGGCGCTGAGAGGAGGCCCAAGGCAATTACTGTATGTTTGATCCTGGTCAGAGATGAAAAGTTCAAATTTTGAACAGTTTTCTACGTAAAATCAAGCAACTGTTGAGGTGTTTTGAAGGGGTCTAAAGATGACAGAAAAGTCCAAGATAATGGTTTAACGAGGGCCTGACTACCACAAAACCAGGATGAAGTGTTTTGAGTTATTTCATTTTTCTCGTGATGTCAAACAGAAAGAAATAAAATTAAATGTAGAAGATGTGGTCATTTGAATGGTGGAACACTGCAAACAAGATGAGTGAGAAAACAGGCTTTAAAGTTTCAGAAGAATTGCATCCATACCCGATCAGCTACCTGGAGGTGGAAACGTTACTTTGTAAAAAGCCCAATGTCAACATCGACTGCCAACTGGTGTGACTGGGAAGGTGTGCACACATAAGTAGGAAATATGTTTTTAGAAGTTTTCAGCTTTTGTCCAATTTTCCAGTAAATCTGTGACCCTTTGTCTTGTCTTATGAACTCTGAACCTTAGTGAAATTAAATTATACCAAAATACATCACGATAGACCATGTTTTTTTTGAGTCCGAAAAAATCCCAACCTAAATAATGATTTTATTTTAGGTACTACAGATACTAGATGCTGTCAGTCAGTGTTGCCCACCAGACCGACCTGGTCGCCATCGCAGTGCCGTAAGGACAACTGCAGAACCTCAGAGCACTCCTGGGCAGGCCCAGATCTGTATCTGTGTTGAGGTGCTGGGTTGTGGTACCAATAACCAGCCATGTGCTCCTTTCAAACTTGCAGCTTATTGGCTGAAAGCATGGGACTAGCCAAACAAAGCCAATATGTTAATCCCCCAGCCTGTTTTCCCCCATGCTCAGAAACTCTATTACAACCTATTGGTTACAAATGAGATGTCACATTCGTAATGCAAAATGCTGCATTTCAAAAGAAATGATACTATAGTTCAACCACAAAGCTGGTATGGTAAGCTCCAATTGGCTTCATGGTGCGTTCACACCAAACGTGTTTTGAGTTTCAGGCATGACTGGTTTACAGTCAAAGTCTATGTGGAGGCGTGTCGAGGTTTCTCTGCGGCATGTTTCACATGTCTAGAGCAGTGCGATTTGAACCGTTTGGTTTCCGTTTTGAGTGGTTGACTCGTCAAGAGCCTCCAATGCGTCCACCAATAAAACAAAGAAAAACAACAGCTAGAGAGATTCTGACGCACCCCCAATGGACCTCCACATAAACTTTGAATGTGAACCAGACGGCCTGACACATGAAACACTAGATGTAGAGCAAAATGTCAAGCATCTGGATTCAAAGTGCACACGCATCGAACCTGAAGCGCCGGACACCTTTTTGACGCGTATAATGTGCTTTGTGTGCAGAACGTACCATCAGATTTAATTTATAAGTTAAGCAAAATAGTTCTGCCAATATTAACGTAATATTTGCAAATAACTGTCCTAAAAGCTCCTTATACTATGTCTCTTAACCAATCACACTTCACAATTCTCTTCATTAGGTTAACGTAAAGCCCAAATCTCATTGGGCATCTTCCCTACTGTCTGTTTAGCCACAGTGTGGCAAAGGGTTTCCATAACAATCAGCAATGCCCTAATTATTTTTCGGCACTTCAGATATTCTCTGACAGGAGAAGAGGCCAATTTAAGGCCTTTAAAGTGCTCTAACTTTACATTAAAGAGCCAATTATCGAACATTTCTACCGCTCACTAAGCTCTGCTGACACTCGTTATGCACAGAAACCTACTTTACACAATTAACGAGGATTCTTTGCAGCTTGCACTCTCAAGTCTGTTAATTGCATTGTCTGTCAAGACCTTCATATGTGTCAGCATGCAAACCCCGGCCTAAATGTAAAGGCCCCAATTCTCACCATGATTATTGAAATGAAAACATCATCACAAACTTGGAACATATGGAAATGATCTGTAATAGCATGTCTCTGTGGATGCTGTGGCTGCCAGTGCTGTGCTTAGAAGCGCTGGGTGAATAAGATGGGTCAATTGGTCTGCACCCATCAAACTGAGACAGCCTGTGAAAACGTGAGAATTGCAGAAATGAATTTGATCTGATCATGTTCTAAAACATAAAACAATCGTAAGTATATAGCAGACACAAAATTTGGTTGTTTTTTAAATAATTAAAGTAGCATCTGCAAGAGAAAACCTAAAGGGGCAGTATTATATATTTTCCAGTCACATAGTGCCATTTCATAGCACAATCAAGTAGCAATGCTACTATCAGTTGTTATAAAATACTACATATGTATCAAGTATGACCTAAAAGAAATTTAACTTTATAATTTAGGACTTTGAAATTGGGCCTGTCTCTTTAAGACATTCCTGCTGTTTCTGAAACTCCACCTTCAGGAAGTCATCCCAACATGGTTCCTCTATTAACCTTTAACAAAGTTTTTACCAGTGTTGCACTGAGAAGTAGCTACTATAATGAATTCAGCAGTTCCACCAGGTGTTTGCTAATTGGTGCTGGCTAGTCTGAAGGAGCTGAGTCAGAGAGTCACAATCTGTAATGTGGAAGTTTAGAAACTGCATGTCAGAGGAGGATCTTTGTCCTCGAAGGTGGCGCTCACAAACTCTGCTGTGATTGTTTTGCACAGCTGAACGATTGTCATGGGAGATTTAAAGATTTCTCAAATGAACATAGAAGAATCAAAGCAACACTAGGTATGTTTTTGATGAGAGAATAACATTATAATATGATGTAAAGCTCAAAAAAGTGGATTTTATACAATGCTACCCCTTTAATGTTCACATACAGCAGAGTTTAGTGACAGGAGTGAGTCGGCTCTGCTTTGTTTTGGTGCCAGTTTTTAAAGTCGCCCTTACAGAATGTGATATTCTACAGTCCATACTCTACACAGATTTTCAGGTAAACTATTCCAGCCATTTGGTCATGGCGTTCAATGTGCGCTTTGCCTACCAGCAACCAGTAGCAACACTTCTCCTTTAGCCAGGTTATTATACTGTACGTTCTTGGTGACTTTTGACTTCCTTGTTCTTCCTCACTGACTTTGATGCCAGATGAAAACTTGATTTAGCCAAGATGACCAGGATCTCTACACGGTGAATCCTGAATCATGCAATACCAAAACAGGACATGTGAAAACAAAACTAAGTCACTAAATCTGAACTAAAACTGGTCAGAATATTGTATACACAACATGAGAGCCATGGATCCATCCTTCCTTGTAGCTAAGGCTGGTAGGAGTCCAGCATGGTAACACACCATGTCTCCAAGATAAAAATCAGCAGAAATCGATTTCTCAAGCAAGACAATGAGTTTACAGTATTGCTGTGTTTGGGATTTTCCTGGCACACAGCTGGCATGCAGTTCTAGCGTTTGATTATTGTAAGTCATTTTTCTAGTTGACATGAATGCCATAAGGTCTGCCAGTGCAATTAAAACTCTTGTCTGTTTGTTCTGCACAGGTGCAAATGTTCTGCCTTGCCACACAACCTGCAACCTGCCAAGTCCAAGAAACCCTTGAGGGGATACACACCACATATTTCTAATTAAAGTTCACTTTTCTGCTAAGGGTGTTAAAAGCTTTGATTTGAAGTAATTTTGTATAATTTGACCTTCATCGTCATTATCGCTACTTTAATTGCATATTATGTCCCCCAAAGACACGTTTGTTAATTTTCATTGATCCTACTCAGTGGAAACTGTTGGAGCAGTAGCAATATGACAAGCTGGCAAATAATAATAATAATGATTAAAAAAAACAAAAAAACAAATAAGACTAAAGGAAACAATAAGGTTTATAATAACCATGCATGCCCAAAGAAACACTTATTAAACCTGGCTGGGTCTGAAAAATCATTGATCAAGACCCTCTGGCATCTACACAGTAAAACATTAAACAATAGAATAGCAACACATTACGTCAGTGATTTGTAACAAAATTCTAAACAGAAACCAACAAACCTTCAATCCAGCAAAAAGTTTTTCAAACTGACCAACTTCAAAAGTCTGTCAGAGCAGATGGGGGAGAAAAAGGCTTTGTGCACCACAGCCAATCAACTGCAGTAGCCTCATGTGACACTGAACCTGTGGTGTTCCCTTCCTCTAAAGGTCAGCGATGCCAAAATGTCACTTTGTCTAAAGAAAATAACTTGGTGATACAGGGCAACATTCAACTTGATGACTGACACACCAGAAACACATCTAGTTTTGCTGAAAAAGTGAATGTCCCCCTTGTTCCAAGCAGAAGTCAATGCTGACAGAAAGGTAAAGGAATACCACAAATTTTTCATCTTTAATACAAAAATAAAATCTTCTCAAAAGTAACCACACTCCTTGAAGTTTCACATTTTTACATGTTTACAATGAAAGTCTTGAAGAAGAATGTCCAACCATCAGGTTGGTGCATCTTGACAACAACATAAGATTCGGCTGTACTGCCAATCCGACGTTTGTGTTTTTATGTATTTTCCATTTTCTGTATTGATGTTACTTCATGTTTGATCACAAAATACATAAAGTATGTATGTATGGTTGTTGTCGTTTTTGAAGTATTGTTTTTGTTTTTATTGTTGTACTTGCCCCTATTTCCTAAACAAATTTCACCTATGGTAGACTAATAAATTATCATAATGTATCATATCATATCGTATCGTGTCTCATTGGGTGATGTAGCACCAAAATGATCCAAAGTAAACTGGTGCGTCCAACCTCTGTGTGGCTCAAAACAATCAAAGTTTTGTAGTGGCTTAATGATGTAGCATTATCTTAAATGGCTATTCATGCTTGAAAACCCTCCAATGTGGTTCTGTAAAGTTCCTCCATAGCAAAAACATGCAGAGATGGTCACTAATGACACCTAACCTTTTCATCTGGACCAAAAAAATGTGCCCTTCTGAAATCTTATTTTTTCTCTTTTTTTAACTGTGTATAAGTCTAGCATTTCTTGACTTAAAATTCTATGTTACCCAACATGCTTGTAATTGTACTTGACATAATTTTGCTATGGCTTGCAGTTAATTTCATTAATCATAACTCTCAAAATAATTTCTGCAATGTTAATGATAGTTCCTGTCATATGTTCTGTCACTGGCTACATGCAGAATTATAGATCATCCTTCTTATGGACATATTTGGATTATCAAAAATATCTTTGATGATCCAAAACACTTAAATATGACAAATGGGGCAAATACTTTGCCATGGGACGCTTCATGGTGCAGCACGTTCAAGGTAAGGGATGACTCGACTTTGTGGACTCAAATCAAGAAATATGAAAAGCATCAGAGAAGTGAGCAGTGGTATAAACAAGAGTGACATATCTCAGTTTTGTGAAGCAGCACAAAATCAATCAAGCTGAGAGTGGAGGCCACAGCCTATCTCACTGATAGCTGCAGGGCCTCAGTTGTGTTGCAAAAAAGCCAGCCAAAAGAAAAAAGAAAAAACAGCACCTAAAGGCTGATCTATTTTCTCGTTTGGAAGTAATATGAGTTCCTACAAACCATCTTGTGATTTAAATCAAGGTCATTAACTGTGATGTGTTGGGGGATGCAGAAATTGGGACATTAATCCTGAGGAAATAGTTATCTGCCTGAAGAGGTGTGATCTGAATGCAATAGGACTGGATAGTAGGGGATGAAAAATGTGACAACAAGTCTCTGTCACCAGACATTATCCCGCACAACTTTTGCACATAACTCCTGAACTATTTAGGATGTGACGGCGATGGAAAATCTGCAGTCGGATCTGCTGTTCCCAGGCGCCTCATTTTCTCCCTGATGCTGAAATTCTCCCTGTTTTCCGGGCTTTTTTGAAGGTGAAAAAACTAACAGCTGGCTTCAGATTTGAGTCATGCTAATAGTTAATTTATTTAAGTATATTTTTTTCATTTCTTGGGTTTTTTCCCCCCTTGGTTTTCTATCAGGAAGATGAAAAGTATGTGGACGTTTCATTCTTAATTTGCTGTATATTTCTTAATCTCCTTTAAAAATAACTTAAGATCTGGATGTTTTGATTCAAAACCTCTAAATTTAAAGATTTCTTTTTACAGTTGATTTCTCTTTCCCATTTTCCACCATTGATTGATTTATTGACTTATATGGTGCTTAATAACAACCAACTAAAATGACCAAAGGACTTTACAGTAAAAACTTATTCACAAGAAAAAGAAAACACAAATACAACAGGATAAACAAAGGAAATGCTGCTATGCTACATGTTATTAAAGCCTGTCTAAATAAATGTCTTGTTATTTTAAGTTGCATTTGTGAAGCTTTTGTATTAACATAACAGATCTTTTATGTAAGGGTTAGGGTTAGGGTTAGGGTTAGGGATCTGAAACAGATCTTTTATGTAAAAAGATAAATCAACCCATCATTTAGCTGGCAGCATGCTAGCCTCCTGCTAGTGTCTTCAAAGATTTGTCATATTTGGGCAGGGAGGATTTCCAGTAGCAGTCAATCTTACAACATCTGAAGAGGCCTCTGACTGAATGATATTACTGTTCGACTTCCTCATGACTGTAAAGACACGCTAACGGCTCCATGTCTGGGCAGAAGAGACGATATTCCACAGCAACGTGTCCTGGATGACACAATCAGCTCTAATCCACCTGATTTGCTTTTGGTATGACTTTATGACTAGAATTTAGTTGGGTAATCCCATTTTAGTGTTTAAATCATGTCTTAAAAGCTTTTAGACAACCCGGGTTAGCAGATGGTCATCGTAGTTTTAGGTTTTTACAGGAATACTTTAGCTTCAGGCTAAATTATTGTGTCTTAATAAATCTGCTGCTGTTACTGTCACAACAAAATGTCAGACCTGGGATCAGTGTATTTAAGGCCAACTTACAAATGTTTAATGTCTTATTTCAGACACATGAACGTAAGACTTTTTAAGGTTTTAAGGACGCATGGACAACCTAAATAATAATAATTTTCCATGTCAAGTATTTTGTTTGGCACTGATTCACAAAGCATATCTTCTCCCAGTATTTTAAAATACAAACAGGTTTTACATTGTATTAAGTCATATCTGACCCAAATTTGGTTTAATTCTGTTCTGTATAATCCAGTCCAATCAGAAAGTAAGCACCAGATCAAAACACATGCAGTCCACTAGAATTAAGTTAATTATATTCTAATCATAAAATAATAATCACACCTCTTAATAATTTGTAATTTTACTAGTGGTGCACCAATACATCGGTCCTCATTTTCTTGATTTTGGGAGATCGGTGATTGGCCGATACTTGCATGTGAAGTTGATCTTCTCAACCTCAGCAAAGGTGTGAGAATCAGCCAGAGTCCTCTTCTACTGTGCACAGAGAGGTTTGACCGACAGACTGGCCCACCAGGTGATGTCTGCACGTTTGCAGTTAACAACAGTCGCCTCACTGTTGCCGACTCAGCAACATTCAGGGAAAGAAAAACTAGTATTGGAAAAAATTAGAACCGGCAGGTCAGGCTTTATAAAGAGCAGTGATCGGCCAGAAAAAAGAAATCACTGCA
Organism: Poecilia picta; assembly: GCA_033032245.1. Classification (NCBI taxonomy): domain Eukaryota; kingdom Metazoa; phylum Chordata; class Actinopteri; order Cyprinodontiformes; family Poeciliidae; genus Poecilia; species Poecilia picta. Next base: position 4,696,309 of record CM065356.1, on the reverse strand, counting down.
TCTCTGGAGCAACTCAAGGAGCAACCTGAAGCACTCAGCGTCCGCCGCTTAGACTTCCAGTGGCAATCCCGTTTCTGTAAGTTACAGATCCAGTTTTCTGCAGGCCAAAACAGCAGGGATCACTTTCCACGTCGAACTCAAAAGGAGAGCAGTTGAGCTAAAACCCAATCCAACTTCAGCTTTGCTCTCTCCAGTAATTTGCATAGCGGGCGGCTATAAGACAGGATGATTCATCTTTTTACACGTTCACAGATGGGATCACCGAGGATCATCTGATGCATCGCTCCGATTTTTTTTTTTTTTTTTAAGTTTCCTTTTTCTCCGGAATTAAGAAGCTTTTGATAACGTCTTTATTCCCTTACTACATCATTATTAACTTTGATACCGACGTCCCATCTGGCAAATGTTAAAGCACGGGCAGATAAGAATTCCTAATGAACATGGCCGCCTCTGTGACAGACTGTAATAAAAGAAAACGGGGCTGTGACAATTATCGCCGAGACAGAGCGCGAGGGCATTTGACAATGTGGCAGGTTTGCACTCGCTAATTGCAAAGCTGCTCCAACATTCCGGCTTCCTCATCCACCATCACAACTCCAATATATACACAGGCACGTCTTTTGTTTTTATATTTTTATTTTACCTTCACCTCTGAAATCTGACCTCTTCCGCACGAGTCACACTGCGTTTGGCAGTTGAGCTCTGAATATATATATATATATATATATATAATAATATATAATATATATATATATATATATATATATATATATATATAATATATATATATATAAATAGGGACCTATAACACTTCCACCACCTACACGCGGTGCGAACGAATCCAAATCGTTCTGTTTCGCAGCCGTGTCAACTCCTCCCCGGCGCCACCTGTCATCGGGATATTTTGCTGCAATATCAGAGGAAACACTTTGGAGATTGTGCTAGCTGTGTGCTTTCATCGGTGTCCCTTAATTAAATCTACCTTTCCCCAGGCTCCCGCGGTGATCTCTGCAAATAAAATACAGAGTAAACACACCTAATTAAAGGAGTTAAAACAGCCCGACCAGGTTTCTGCTTCCATGTCAGTGTCTGGCGTATCCGCCGAGGACGCGATTCCTGCACCGAGCTCTCAGCCGGCGCGGGCAGAGAGAGAGAGAGAGACAGAGAGAGAGAGAGAGAGGGAGAGAGAGAGAGAGAGAGAGAGAAGAAGAAAAAAAAAAAATCATGTGTCATTAGGAAATTACACAGGTGCCAGAATGAGTTTATCATCCTGAGAATGAAAAGCTTCATAATAACCTAAGGAGGTGCTTCTAAAACGGTCCTATCTTTTAAGCTAAATGAACACGCCACACTGATATGAGATTATCCAGCTTTAGAGCAGACACTCCTGCCCCGAGGCCTGCAGCCAGTTTATGATGCACTATTTGCCTCTTATCTTTTTCAACCTCAACAAGCCAGAGTACAACAGGAGAAAAGAGAGAGAGAGAGAGAGATGTCGTTTAGGTGGATGCTTATTTTGTGTTTCTTTTTCTATTTTTACTTCCGCAAACTAAGTCTCAGGGACTAATTCGAGGAGGGGAGGAGAGCGGCGGCTCTTCCAGGGACATACGGAGGACTTTGATGCTCTAAAGAAGGTGTGTTATTAACTGATTTACCGTTTACAGGCTCTGATGCTGACAATAAAAATAGCAGACAAGTTGCTCTAGTTGCAGATTAAAAAAATATCAAGGTAGGGTCACGTTGTGTGGCATTACACCAGTAATATTTAACATACAGACAGTTCTTTAACAGTTTAACAAAACGACATCAACAATGTGTAACTCTGGTTTCAAAATAAAATTTTGTGGTTGTATTGTTTTACATAGTTTGACATAAAACCCTCTTTTACATTTGCAAAGATTCCTCCACCCTCCCAAAAAAAATCGTGAGCACAACCCAGGCTCTCACGTTCAAAATGCACCCAGAAATCAGCTGCTTTTCAGCCTGACCTGCCCTGAATGCAGCAATCAGTCACCAACCGAAAACATCTTTTCCCATTCACTGATCACGTCGTACAGAAACACCATCAGTTCAGGTTAAAAACTATTTTCAGCGTGGAAGTTGTAATTGAGAACAAGACTTACTGTTAGCTTTTTTTTTTTAAATACTGTAATTGTTAAAGTGTTTGAAAATGAAGTCAAACAAAACACAAAAGCTGGAAGAAGTGATGTAAAACAGGAGTATGGTATTGGGGATTTGAGGATCGATCCTAAAACGAGTAAATTCAGGACTAATATCGCCGATATCAATACTGATACTTTTTAAAAAAGTTATTATCAAGGAATAACTGGGTGATTCAACTTCAGTTAGTTGATTATGATTATAATAAAACACAGGACAAAGATTTCAGGCAAGTATGAGTGAATAGAAATAGAATACAATGTATTAAAATAACATAATTCCCTGATTACCTTCAACTACACACAACTGTTTATAAGAATAACTGAGTCTGTAACTGTAATCTAAAATAACCTAAATATGATCAATATTTCTCTTCAATACCTATTCAGCCATATTCCTACTTATGGTTTGATACTTACGTTGGGTATCTTTACATAAGTTCATATTTTGGAGTTCCAGTAATCCCGAGTAGACAATTTTAATTAATATTACACTTATGGGGAAGTTGATAATATTTGAAATATTCTGAGTGCAACCATTACAGACGTATGAACATAAAGAACTAAACATAGGAAAGATTTAGTTAAAACATACATTTACATTGACTTTATGCATACTTTTGATTCCTGTCATAATTCTGTTACTTTAAGTGTTGATATTCCACATATTTGATTGGATAATTCCCCCACAATCCAAAGATTATTTAAAATTCTGATTTTCTCTCCAAAACAATATACTGCTTGAATGTGGACTATGTGCCAACATGGAAATAAAAGGAAAAGAAAATCAAGCAAGACCTGATGATGATTCAAACGTTCACTGAGGCTTAAAATACAATGTTTGAGTAGCAGCCTTTCCGTTTCAAATTTGAAAAGTTTTATTGATATTCTGCTTACGTTGAACTCCCCCGTCACAACTGCAGTGTTTCCTTTAAATCTTTATTACACCAGCAAATCACAGTAATCTAACCCCATTTCATCCACCCTGTAAGTCAGATGTAAGAATTAATAAAAACAACAGCAACTGCCTCCTGATGACATGTTAGCTTAGCACAATACAATCTACTCCACAGGCCTGAGTGCATATATTACTGCATGACAGCTGCTCAAACATTGTCAAACACACAGATAATTAATCAAGATTAAAAGACAAACGGCAAAAGGTGTAAAAGAAAAGTGTCGTCTAACTGTCGGATCAGACTTTATCAGAGAGAACGTGGTGAAACAGACAAAAAAAATGATTACAGACAACGATGAGTTTCTCAGAATGTGGACAGTAGATCTTAAAGTAACAACAGTTTTCAAGGTCCATGTTCTCGCCAATAGACAGAGTTTCTCAGGAGAGGATGGTGATGCTTTCATGGAAGCTATCTAACATGAAAACTCTTTTCAACAGTCAACGTTTTTGATTGGTGACCCCCACTTGACCTCTACAGTAGAGAGAGAACAGCTTGGATTAGCCTACAATCTATTCACATTCTCACCGGTGTCTCCTATATGAAACACATTCAGTGAAAATGTTGTGTTTAGCTGGCTGATGAAGTAGTTTAATATACAGATTTGATCCCAGCTTTATGAAAAATCTATTTGCACAGAGACAAAAGTTTTTTTTATTATTTCCGATTCAAAAAGGAACTTTACTAGTACAAGACATGATGATCTCCTAATTTTATAAAATAAATCTGTAATTACATTAATTCTATAACCTTTCCCGACAATGGTAGGATTTTATTATTGCAACATTTGTAATTAATTAATCACATTTTAATCAAAAACCATATGACAAAATAAAACAAAATCCATTTTCAATTCTCAAAAACGCTTTTTTGCCAATAGACATACGAGTTCTACAAAAGTATCTATTATTTTTAATCTGTTATTTAGGTTATTCAAAGTGCAAAGTGTTATTCTACCCATTCAACTTTCAAATGTTTTAGGAAACCCTAATTATTCATGGATCTTATCTAAAAAAAGAGTTTACTGTATATAGTATAAAATCCATAGTTTTAGAAAGAAAGAAGCACAAACACGGCCAATTAATTACATAAATAAACATACAAGAACAAAATTTTTTTTCTCTTTTTTACTCTTCATCATATGCCTTTTCTTGTTTTGGAGTAACAAAATAAAAATAATTATTCAATGTCTGCAGTTGTACTTAGATATGACTGTACCAAGCAGAGCAGAGGGCATCGCTCATCTTTGACTGGAACATAGTGAGGAGATAAAATACATGCCCATTAACAACTGTTAGTCATTAGTTAGCCATAAAATTGTGCAGCTGAAATTATGAAGATAAATTTACTTTTTGGAATCATAGCACTTAAAAAAAAACCCTCACAATTTTTTGCACTAGTATGAGGAGGTTATTCAGCTGTATCAAAATAGACACATTTCGCAAAACTGGAATGAACACACTTGTTTCCCATCACACAAGTCACATGATCAACAGCCAGATGTTACTACTGGCAAAACAGACGAAGAAGACGACAGGAAGTAGTAGGACAGGAGGATGATGGTTTGTTTCTGGGGGGTTTTCTGACGATGTCCATCTTGCTCCACCAGACCTCCAACAGCGTCACACAGGTCATAAAAAGTTGTGTCATTCAAATGTCTTCTGTAAAATCGCCGACTACGATTTCACCATGGCTGAATTATGAATATATCTCTAGTAACTGTTTGCATCCGTCACTGTTAGAATTTTTAAAAGCTTACTCATGTTATTCATTATAATTTCATTTCTTAACAGAAGCATCTCAATTGCGAAATTTTGTGGGGTTTTTTTTACATTAGCAGAATATAGACAATGATTTGCACTCGTTTGTAGCAGAATCACAGCTCCTGTTAATCTGTCATGGCGGCTTTTTGGTGTAAAGTCTCAGACCTACTTCCTGTGGCGCTGAGATTTCAGAACACTCAAAGACGATTAACGAGCGCTGACTGCCCTGCACACCACAGAGAGCAGGAATACACCTGGAAATGTCTGTCTGAGCAGCAGTTCGTGCTTACAGAGTCACCCCCCCACCCAACCGCCCCCTCAACCCCAACAACAACAAGACTTCCCTGTTTAACATGTTTGTCAGTCCGCAGCGCTTCCACTTGCAAGGCCTTCCAGTATGTGGCTGTCTCTGCAGGAGTTATAGGACCTAATGAGAGCAGCCTGACAATGTGAGACTACCTGGCGCCTAAGGGCCTGATGGGAAGTGAGTAAACCATTAGCCATAGCTTCAGGCCAAATGGCTCCCCGAAAAAAAAAAAAAAAAAAAAAAAAAGTGGAGAGCTCTGCATCGCCGTCTCTGCAACGAGTCTGGGTGCAAGAGCTGGAATGTCCTGCCACTGTCACTGCTCATTTCTAATGGCGTCTACCACCACAGTGCTGATGCTCCAAACAAGCAACAGTACACTGGCATCCAGGAGTCCCTGCAACCAACCCACACGCATTGTGTTTTTTTTTTCTTTCTTTTTTTCGTTTTATTTTTTTACAAAGCCGTTGAGAATGGATGCGGACAGGAGTAATGGGTGTCTGCACCTGTAACATGATTCTGTATTTAGTGGGGAGGCCTGAGGACAGTTGGGTGTGCCCACTCTCAGTCCTCACCGGTTGGACATCGCTGTTCTGCAACTCTTTGTCTTTGTGTGATGGATCGGCCAGATAAATCCTCTTAGCTTTCTGTTTTTGCCAACAAGCACAGAAAAATGATAGCCCTGAGAGCTGATAGTTGGCGTCATATGATAAACAAACGGGGAGGAGAGGGACGGAGACAAGGACTCTGTGCAGGCTTTGCTCAGATCAGCGTTCTCAGGCACAACCAACTCATACTTCGGTGAAAGCACCCCCCTCAACAAATTAGACAGTTTTTTTATTTCACTAATTCAAAAATTGATGCTCATGCTCTTTAAAAATATTTCTTGGTTTTAATTTTCTGGGAAAGAGAAAACAAATTGTTGTTTTTGTTACTTTTCTATAACTATCAAATCACCAGAAGTAAAAACTTGAATTATCTCCCTCTGTGCGACTTCCATGTCAGCGTTTCCACCTGAAATACCTGCTGATGGTGCTGGGGGGCATCATCCAGCCCGCTAAGTAATCCTCAAATTAAACTGAATCACTTCACAAAACCTCTGTGCAGATAGAGCACATAGAACTTTATCGCACCAAAAAATACCCGGAGCAAATATGGTTCTGAGAGGTTGGAGCAGATCCAGCGGCTAACAGAGATGTTAGCATTTCAATCCTTAAATCAACAGAACCTGTAAGACAAACCAACAGAAAGACCAACATCCAGTTTTCTTTCTTTTCTTTGTGAGGCTGATGCATATGGTTCATTTGTTCCAGTTTCTTGGATGCTGGAAATATTTTAAAATGTTTCTTCAGTTTAGTAAATCGTTTGTATGAATTTGTTAAGACTCTGAATTCTATTGGAGGATGTTTGGGTTGATCGGTAACCATGGAACATGGAAAACTACTTTCTTCCTGACAGAAACTTCTATTGTTTTAAAAGTTTTTTTTTAGGACAATGATGGCCAATTTTTAATAGTAGCTGGACAAGAAGAAGGGTAGGCAGAGAGAGAGAGAGATAGAGATAGAGAGAGATACATAGAGAGAGAGAGAGAGAGAGAGAGATACATTGAGAGAGAGAGAGAGAGAGAGAGAGAGAGAGAGAGAGAGAGAGAGAGAGAGAAGGCCTGCAGGAAATGGAACAGAACCAGTGATAGCTGTAGCCTCTGTGAGCAGGAGTCTGACCTCCCACTGAGTCATGTGAGTCAACAACTTCTAGACAAATTTATACCATCACCTCCAGTGTAGTGTGAAAAAAAGAGTAAATACTCAACAATGGAATTGTGACAAAGAAAGTCCAAAATCCAGTACTTTGGTGGTCCTGTAATCAGCTTAAAAGTTGTTTATGCTGTTGTGTTTCCCCATTTGCATCAATCTATCTACAGATAGCAATGGATACTGACAAGAAAACAAACACAACAATCCACTGGTAAACCTGTTTGTACTTTACACAAAACTGAGTGAAAACAGAGAGATTTACTGAAAAGTGAAAATAACTTAGGGGAAAGAACTGGACATCTGAATATGAGGTTTCCAAAACTGAATGAAAAACTATATATTTTTTATATCAGTCACAGGCAATCAATGATTTCAAATTCCGTAATACATTTTCTGTCATTTATTTGTAAAAAATGTTAGATTAGTTTATAGTTTTCTGAAGGTTTCATTTCTTGTGCACGTTTATCCAGCACACTTTTACCTTCCACTCAATTTTCCACAGACATAGGTGCCATTTGTTAATATAGCTACCTTTTTTTTACAAGTTTTTTTCATAAATCACATATATCCTACTCCCTTCACCTTCACAATAATTACACATCCACTAGCTTGTAGATAAAGAATCAGGAGAGAAGAATGTCTTGAAATGGAGTTGAAATTCTCACCAATGTGTGAATCTAACATTCCGACCGCTAACAGATCCTCCGCAGTCCATTTTTTCTACTTTTCCGAAGCCTGATGAGATTGAAAGCTCAGCTAAACTTTTCCAAATCTAAAATCTATACGGTTTCTGGCCGCAGGTGAATAGTGAATGACTGGGGGCTCAGAGTCTTTCTAGTACAACACTTTTTTTCTTCTTTTTTTTCTCTTTTAAAACATATGAAACAATTCCAAACACTGAGGTGATTTATTACATTAGCGGCAAGTGGTGGAGACCAGCACAAAGGGAGATTGTATGAAGATTACAGTGATGAAATAGTCAAATTTATTATCTTGACAGCTGGATATTCCAATTTCTCTGCTGCTGAGCCATGTAGATTTTCCAGAGTGCAAACACGTTTAAGTACTTCTTCAGAGTCAATTAAATCTGATACTAGTTAAATGACCAGTTTTATTAACCTACAGATTCATATTTTTGTAATTTTAATCACTATTGGTGAAGACTATTAGAAAAGCTTCCCTGTGAAGACAGAAATCAGGGTCACTTAGAGGAACGGCTGAATTAATCGCACGACGTCCCATCAAATCTACCTTTCAGTTCGCTGCAAAAGTCGCTCCGTGATTTACACGGAGAATTATCGGCGGTGAGTCAAAGGAGGGATCAGCGGTGACACTACCTCCAGGAAACGCCAAAGTCAGATTATTCAAATGTAGGTTGGGAGGAGGAGGGGTGTTTCAGACGACTGACAGTGGGAACATTAACTATCCAAAGTTCAGCCATTGTCGATAATATGCTACAAATCATTTGTACCTGTAGAGTGGGCTCTTCCTCCCCCTCCCAGTGTGCGCGGCGTGGCGAAGTGTGGACAGTAAATAATATACCAAGAGAACATTAACCTTTAGTTGTGGTGTTAGGATGGAGCCTCAATTAACAAGAGTAAATAATCCTTGTCATTACTTTTGGCTGACCTTTATCTCATACATAACCTAATTAAATGGACCGTCCAAACATAAAACCACAACTAATCAAGAGCTTTACAGAGGCCCCGCTATAAGACTGTGGGGGATTTTTAAAACACGCCCACTCATGGGCGGCCATCCATGTGACCTCTGAGCACACACACTCTCTCACACACGCACACAAGATCTGTGGGCAATAAAGAGTTTTTCTTCAGGAATAACCTCTTGTAGTGCAGTTAATTATAAGCAGAGTTTCTTTTTCCTTTATAAACCGTTTCTATTGAGGGAATATAGAATTGCAGCTAATTATTAGATATAAGTCATGTAAATATATTTTAACAGTGTGTCCACAGATAATGAGAAAGTCTTATATTTATGTAAATAAATTCTTAAAATGTCTTAAGTTTCTGTATCTAAATTTGAGGTCTCAAAATTAAATTCAAATAATTTAAAATCAAATTGTTAAATATGTAAGCCACAGGTCTTAACTTCTGGTTTGGCAGGAATATTTAATCAGCCGTATATTATATGTAGTTTTCTCTTTTCATGCAGAATTTTGCTCTTGTGCAAAACTTTGTGTTTGTTACCTACTGGTAACTTGCTTGCTAGCTTTAGCCTTGCTAGCTTGTATGTATGTTTCTTTACAATTTGTTTCAGACAGAAAAGAGAAAAGAATAGGAACATTTACAAGTTATGAGTTGTGAACTGAATTTAAAAGAAGTTCTTTTAAAGATGAACATTAACAACAATGGTTGTCATGGATCGCTTAAATATGGAAAATACTCTGGTACCGTGACACCATATCCTTTTTTTTAATAGAAATTGCAGAGTATGAAACTTTCAGCTCAATAGGGTCAAGTGATCCTAAACTAATAAAACAAATAACATAAACTGTTACACACTTCAAAAAGTAATACAGTAGTATTCTGTAAATTTTACACCTTTCATCCCGGTGGACAAGCAGTACACAAAAAAGGAGGCACGTATTAAGTGATGCCTATACTTTATCTAATTATTGAACATTTTAGTATTTTTTCTTTGATAGAAGTCAAAACAAATAAGTCCATACATAAAGTTATGTGCAAGGAAGTGGAATATGACAAATTTTGTGGACAATAAACAGCAGAAGGGCAGCTTTACACATAGACTGAGGGAGAAAACTGAAGAATCAGTTTACTGACTTTGTTTCATTTTTCTAGCTTATTGCATTTTAGTACTTAGCACTTGAATCATTTCAGCTTTAACTTACAAGAAATGTAAATTATGACTTAATATTCTAGAGATTCTGCTGAACATGTACAAGTAATAAGCAGCGACTTTTTGAATCAAAAAATAATATATATATGTTCAGTTTTATCTTCAGTCTAACCAGGCGAGCAGTAATTTTTTTATTGTAATATTTTCATGATTAACAACTCATCAGCTGTACTGAAGTCACTTCACGTTGTGGTTTGTGGCACTTTTACCAAGATTTCAGAACTGAATAATACATGATTAAAATAGAAAGTCCTGCTTATTGAGAATCGAGTAAAGTCTCAGCTGGCATTCAGATTCGTTCTCGTCTTTAAAAGCATACATTTAAATGTCAATACTCTGTGTGTGCAGGGAAATATTAGATAATAAAAGGAAACTGTCAAAGTAATATTATGCTGCACCTCCCATGAAGGTATTATTAACAATCATAGACGGAGAGCAATGTATTTGTTGAAATGTATTGGATTTCAGCCACCGTCACAGTTTTTCAGCAAAAAAAGAAAAATTTGATTATGGTTTGCAGTTCTACATGTATACTATTACCAACTAATGCAAGTGGCGGCATGCGTAGTCAGCCAGAATAGTTCCTCACCAGTCGATCCGACGGACACTTGGATTAATCTGATGTCTTAGAGCGACAATGTTATGTTTGGCTTCATTATGCTGCAGGTTGGGGTAACTTTAAATAGGCCATGGGAAATTGATTCCATTTAATCAGAGCATTGAAATGTAGACCGTGTAATCAGTTCTTGCTTGCATGTGGGCCGAGATGAGACTCGTGTTTGTGTGTGGAGGCCTGGTCCGGGGCCGTGGCCTGCAGCTACAGCAGCTAAAGCGTCTCTGTGTGCATGTATGAGTGGAGACGTCACCGGCAGTTCACTCGGGTCCCCACCCTGCGCCTCAGGATCCCTGTGTAATGGAGAGATGATCCGGGCATCGCACACAAAGGGTGGCCGCATCGCCTCAGGAAGTGAGCACCATAATCTCTGTAACAAGCCGAGGACTTCCTCAGCATTCGCTCTGAAAACAAGGAAATCCACTCTGCTGTGAACGACTACTTCCCCCCCAACTCATTTCTTCTGAGTTTTATTTTGGGGTTTTTGCTTCTTCACTGCAGTTTAGAAGTTTGACATTATTAGAGTAGGGTTTTTATATATATCACAAAGACGACCATTTCAGAGGTACGACAGTTAAAGATATTGAAAAAATAAAAAGAATTCTGACTTTAATATTAGAATTCTGATTTTTCACTTCATAATTCTGACGATCTTTGAATTCAGAATTCTAACTTTTTTTCTCAAAATTCAGATTTTTTCTCAGAATTCAGATTTTTTCCCCCCATTGGAATTGGGATTTTGAGCTAAGAATTTGATCTTGAGATTTATGACTTTGATGTCAGAGTTCTGACTTTATTCTCAGAATTATAATTGAAGACATGAAAGTTATTTGTAAGATAGTTTTGTCTTATGTCAGTTGTACCAAGACATTTCTGCTTGAAAGTTTAAGATTTTCTGTTTTTGCAGTGTAATGCCTGTTGTTGCAGCCTTAGAGAGGCACAATCAGGTTTATGGAACAATTATTTCTTCACATTAGAACAACCTTGGTGCGATTTTTTCCCCACCATTTATAAATAAAATCATAATTTGAAGATTGTATTGGGGATTGGCTCTCGGTATCTTTCCCAAACATTTGTTTGCCTCAAAACAAAAAAAAATCTGTAATTCAAACAGCACTGTAACTCTTTTCATTGTATTGTTTTAATCAGTTGAGGGAGGTCAGTCGAGGTCACCTTAAAGCAAAGTTATATCTGACATATATAAGACATCCAACAGGAAAAGGAAGTGGTACAATCCAAGTCGTGTATGAATTCTTAATCATTTGTATCTATATCTGATACTTCTGCTCTATGTGGTATGATAGAAAAAAATTGAATCTGGAGTTGTCACCCGCTCCACATTCCCTTTAATTACAGCCTGCCACGAGGACATATGTGCATACAAATTGCTTATTTCAAAACTAGATGAGACAGAGTTCATTTAAAAAAAGCACAACAAAACCATTTGTTCCCAACAAAACAGCACTTGGTGTGTGACAGACGACGTTTCAGTCTTATGAATAATTCTCAAATTCTAAGCAATCAAGTTTTAAAGATATCGTAAATCTGCTCTAAATGGCCTTGTTCATTACACGCCAGAGATGGGAGGGATACTAATAAAGTGTTACGTCTCAGATTGTCAGCGGCCGCGAGACGCCCGGCGCTGCGGCTGATGTATGGCGCGGCTGACTGTATGGGAATGGAAATGTCGCCGCGGCCTCGTTAGCATTCCCGCCGTCACCCTCCAGCGAGGCGGTGGGGAGTGGGGACCTCAAATTTACGGCTCGGTTTGGAAGCCAAAGAGTCAGCGCATCATGGCTGTGGGGCCCCTAATAATGAACACACTGATCCCAACCAGCAAGGCTCACTGTGAGAAAAATATTGATTCATGAACGAGTATGGGGAGAAAAAGGTTAGAGAGCAAAGAAAAGCCGGAAGCACTTCCAGATTTTATTTTTTATAATAAAAATATGTAACCGTGCCTCGAAATTGCATATTCTCCCCATCCATGCAGTCCTTCCTTCCTGGTACTCTAACTTCCTCCTACTGAGAACGTTTGGTTAATTGGTGTCTCTGATATTGCCTTTAGATCTAGTGTGTGTGTGTGTGTGTGTGTGTGTGTGTGTGTGTGTGTGTGTGTGTGTGTGTGTGTGTGTGTGTTTGTGCATGAGTGTTTGTCCTTTGTGTCTCTGTGTTGCCTTGGAGATAGGCCTAGCACCCCATACATGAGGCTGCAAGGACCAGCTGGCATATAGAATAATAAGGTCTAATCAAACCATAATAATTCAGAGCAGCCTCTGGTTTTTATTTAATAGAGTCATGTAGCAAAGTATTGCTCATAATAACAGAGAGAGAGAAAGTAGCTTTAAAGGGGCAGTATTACGTATTTTCCAGGCACATATGATTTTATGGCACAATCAAGTAACTATGTTACAGTCAGTTGTTATGAACATGCTATATATAAAAATGATTTATAAGAAATCTGACTTAAAAATGTAATGCCAGGAAATTGGGTCTCTATCTCTTTAAGCAGATCGTACTGTTCCTGTCACTGACTGCAGTAAGTCATCACAATATCGCTTCTGCATTATGCTGTTTACATCCATTCTCAGGGGGACATCATATAGGTACAGTGACATCATAGAGGCCCTGTGACATCACAGAGGTACTGTGACATCACAGAGGCACTGTGACATCATATAGGCACTGTGACATCAGAGAGGTACTGTGATATGACAGAGGTACTGTGACATCACAGAGGCCCTGTGACATCACAGAGGCACTGTGACATGACAGAGGTACTGTGACATCACAGAGGGCAGAGGCACTGCGACATCACAGAGGTACTATGACATCACAGAGGCACTGTGACATCACAAAGGAACTGTGAAATCACAGAGGTACTGTGACATCACAGAGGCACTGTGACATCACAGCGGTACTGTGACATCACAGAGGTACTGTGACATCACAGAGGGACTGTGACATCATATAGGCACTGTGACATCACAGAGGTACTGTGATATCAAAGAGGCACTCTGACATCAAAGAGGCACTCTGACATCACAGAGGCACTGTGACATCACAGAGGTACTGTGACATCACAGCGGTACTGTGACATCACAGAAGTACTGTGACATCACAGAGGCACTGTGACATCATATAGGCACTGTGACATCAGAGAGGTACTGTGATATCAAAGAGGCACTCTGACATCACAGAGGCACTGTGACATCACAGAGGTACTGTGACATCACAGCGGTACTGTGACATCACAGAGGCACTGTGACATCACAGCGGTACTGTGACATCACAGAGGTACTGTGACATCACAGAGGGACTGTGACATCACAGAGGGACTGTGACATCACAGAGGTACTGTGACATCACAGAGGCACTATGACATCACAGAGGTACTGTGATATCACAGAGGTACTGTGACATCACAGAGGTCAGAGGCACTGCGACATCACAGAGGTACTGTGACATCACAGAGGCACTGTGACATCACAAAAGAACTGTGACATCACAGAGGTACTGTGACATCACAGAGGTACTGTGACATCATATAGGCACTTTGAAATCACAGAGGTACTGTGACATCACAGAAGTACTGTGACATCACAGAGGCTCTGTGACATCATATAGGCACTGTGACATCATATAGGCACTGTTAAATCACAGAGGTACTGTGACATCACAGAGGGACTGTGACATCACAGAGGCTCTGTGACATCATATAGGCACTGTGACATCATATAGGCACTGTTAAATCACAGAGGCACTGTGAAATCATATAGGCACTGTGACATCACAGAGGCACTGTGACATCACACAGGTACTGTGACATCACAGAGGTACTGTGACATCACAGAGGTACTGTGACAACACAGAGGTACTGTGACATCACAGAGGTACTGTGATATCAAAGAGGCACTGTGACATCACAGAGGTACTGTGACATCACAGAGGTACTGTGACATCACAGAGGTACTGTGACAACACAGAGGTACTGTGACATCACAGAGGTACTGTGATATCAAGAGGCACTGTGATATCACAGAGGCACTGTGACATCACAGAGGGACTGTGACATCACAGAGGGACTGTGACATCACAGAGGCACTGTGACATCACAGAAGGACTGTGACATCACAGAGGCACTGTGACATCACATACCTGTTGTAAATTCTTGGTTTAACTCAGAATGCTGTTCAGCATGGAACAAAAAGGGAAATATCACTCATGAATGGAAGTAATCAAAATCTTTTTTTGCGATTATTGTATCACCAAATGTTAAATACTTTGTGTATGTTAACGTAGATTAACAGCATGCCAAACTGAATTCTGGTTAGCCAGGAAGCTGAGCGTCTTGCTCCTTTATTACGTTTTCTTGACACTTTGAGCAGTATTATGGTAAAGCTCAATGAAAGGTTGAGTGAAATTATAAGAAACAGAAAAATAAAAATGCACAGTGGCGCAGTTGGTAGAGCTGTTGCCTTGCAGCAAGAAGGTTCTGGGTTCGATTCCCGGCCCCGGCCTTTCTGCATGGAGTTTGCATGTTCTCCCTGTGCATGTGTGGGTTTTCTCCGGGTACTCCGGTTTCCTCCCACAGTCCAAAAATATGACTGTTAGGTTAATTGGTCTCTCCAAATTGTCCCTAGGTGTGCATGGTTGTTTGTCCTGTGTGTCTCTGTGTTGCCCTGCGACAGACTGGCGACCTGTCCAGAGTGAACCCCGCCTCTCGCCCGGAACGTTAGCTGGAGATTGGCACCAGCAACCCTCCCGACCCCACTAAGGGACAAGGGTGTCAAGAAAATGGATGGATGGATGGAGAAAAATAAAATATGCATCAGCTCTATATACTCATAATAAACTTCTAGTGTCAGAATGGAATTAACCTATTAGCTCTAGTTATGAATCACGTTACCAAACGTTGCTATGTAAACAAAAACTATTGGGATGTGGCTTTACTGGAATAAACACATTTGTAAAACAATCTCCAAATAAACTAACAAAACATATAACACCAAACAGAACACAGATTGAACTTACAGCCTTTGTTTTCAGAGGTGTAAGAAAAGTTTGACGACACAGGAGGTGAAGTTTATACATCTCAAAATTCTCCTTCAAAATAAAATACAGATAAATTAATACTATAGAACTTTTTAAAACTAATTATTAATTATTCCAACTTCCAGCCTGGGGCAGAACAATTATCTTTGCCCTGAATGCTAACTCATCACTTTTTGAGTGCATTTCTGAGACTCTACTAACTCTTTATATCCAATCCTCTGTCTGTCATCTGGCCAGCAGCAGCACACAAGTTCTAAAGAGTCCAAGATGGCCACACAAAGCGGAAATTTAAGCAATAGAAAATCCTTTTTACTACTAACTGGTCAATATTTTTATTCTATGTAACGGTCAGTGACCAGCACTGCAGTTCTTCTATGAAATGTTTTATAATAAATTTCAGTGAAACAATATTTACCATTGTTATTCAATTAATTTCTCTCATTTATCACAGCTGAATGAACTTATGATTGTTGTGGTAAGTTCCTGTGTTTTTCTCTAATATGTAAACTTGAGTGTGCAGATGTATGTAAACTTCTGGTTTCAGCTGTATAGCAAAAACAAAACCGCAAAACTGAATGTTCCCTAATTTTGTTTAAATATATTATTTGAACTGAATTTGACTTGTAGGCCATTCTAAATATGAAGCATATATTTATAGGTGTAATAACATATCAGTTTTGATCATTGTAATAGAAACAAAATAAAGTGAAGAAGGAATCTGGACAATGGATGGAAACGTAAGAGACCTTGAGGAGTTTGGAAGAGAGGCTGACAGTGAGAGGACTGAGGAAGGAATTGATGAAGGAGTCAGACTGGGGTCAGACAGAGGTCAAATTGCAGTGATAGTCTGTCAAAGTGATTTAAAAAACATCACACAAAGTTGAAACAGTGTAAAAATCCAGAAAGTACATTCTGGTGCTTTTATTAGATCACCCAACAAATTAAAGAAGTCCATGCTCTCTTTGACATGTTACACAAGTTCTGCTTTAGACCCTGATCTCATCAGAACACAGTCTCCCCTCTTAGAGGGAAAAATTAAGGCAACACAAATGAGTTCCTGGAGTCTGCAATTCCTTCTGGTTGTGCTTTGAGAATGACAGCACCGCTAATTTCTTCTTCATTCACACATTTCAACTGAAAGCTGTATTTCACAGCCAACTCAGATATGTCCTTTTCATCAGATCATGCCTCATAAACACTGAAGGAAAATGGCTGCTTGTAGTTAAGAGTCTTGCTGCTTCCTCTGTTTACTTTAAGACTGCAACCAAATGCAAATCAGAGAGACTTAATGAGATTTCAGTGGGAGTGAAAAACTAAAAGGCTAAAGAATGGTCTCTTTTTTTTCTCCCCTTGCTGTTTAGCACTTCTGATAAACCTTGAATCTAAGACCTCATACATTTCAGACAAAGTCTCTGAAACGTCCTCGCGTTTGCTGCTCCCTTGCTCGACTTTTGGCGGCTCATTCCTGGAGCGCTCCTTCCAGAAGGGTAGGAGATGTGCATTACGACTAAGCTACTTAACCACAATGAATTAGGGCCTAACATTTGAAAATTTGATACTGAAATTACTGTCATTATGGTGCATTATGTCTGAGCATAATGATTGCTTTGGCGCTGTGCGAAGACAAAGACGAACTGTGGGGGAAAAGAGTATATTTAGAGGAAAGTTGACTTGGAGGATAATAATGAAGAGTGAACTTCAAACCTTCATTTTAACAGCCATCATTTCCTGTCATTGTCCGGCTCATCTTTTGTTAGCCGCCTAAATACTAATGCCTCTGGAAGTGATTTCTCTCAGAATGAGCTCCTATTTTAGCCTCATGTTCTCTGAATAGAGGATATTCTAAATTATACACCAAACAGGGAAATATATATTAAAGAATCATTACTAATGTGAAGAAGGTTTCACTTGGATTTAGACAACAAGTAATATTGCTAGTTGGTTCCAAACGTCTTGGGTAAATTGCAAAAAAACAGCAGCTTTTAACCATATCTTCCTCGCTGCTTTGCAAACGCACTTGGACACATAAAAACTCACTCCGGGTCTTTACAGTTGTTTTCGAGCTTGTAAATAGTGTGGAGACCAACGGGGGCTGTTATTAATTCTCCATCAGTTTTGGTTTGGATGCCGGAGAGGCAGTTAAAGGAAAACTTAATTGAATCAGCCTCAGGACCCTCCGGAGAAGGAAGCTAAATGAATTGTGCGTGGGGAGGAATGGCAGGAAAGAGAAAGAGGGCATAGAGGTTAAATAATAAGGGTGGAATGGCTGAGAGTTCCAGTCTTTGCTGGAATGATTGGCTACGGGCTGGCCAGGCTGCCATGTAAATTAAATCCTGCTTTCGCTTGCAATGTTTTTTTGGAGTTTTTTGCAACTAGACCCATGTGTTTTAGTTCAATTGATCAGGTTAGGTTCAATTTAAATTTCTATTCAAATCTTTTAAGTCGGTAGTGTGAAACCTGGGAAGTCCATATGGTTTTTCAGGATTATATTCATCATGACAGCAGGAGTTTGATACAGGAAATGATTCTGTTTATTTTGTTCTTGAGTAAGGAGGTTTGGGGTTCTTTATAGAAAAAATAAATAAATTGCGCTAAATGTCTTATTAAAAACTAGCCCAGAATATGTAGTTGGTTTTGAAATTAGACAAGTTAGTTGGATTGTAGAGGTAAGCAAACAGCTCATAGTGATACATTAAACTCCATTACTAATATAGCGATGGGTCTTGATTAAAATATTTAATCAAATTAATTGAAGGGTCTGTGCAGTTAATTGCACAGACCCTTAATTATATATAACTAACTATAATTAATCACACTTTATTGAAAACCATAAATAAGCAATATTTTCAATTCAAAAACCCCTTTTGATGCTAAATTATTGAAAAATTGAAATACAGCTTTGGAAAACCTGAAGAGACCACTTAAAATGATCAGTTTCTGAGATTTTACTTTTTATAGGTTCATGTTTGAATAAAATGAACATTGTTCTTTTATTCTATGAACTGCTGACAACATGTCTCTGAACTTCCAAGCAAAAATTAAGTATTTATTGGCAGAAAATGAGAAATGGTCAAAATAATGACAAAAGATGACAAAAGCTTTTAGGCCTCAAATAGTGCAAAGAAAACAAGTTCATATTCATTTGGAAACAACAATATTAATGTTTTAACTCAGGAAGAGTTCAGAAACCAATATCTACTGGGATAACCAATAGGTTGTCAGTGTAGTTCAGTGTAGAGCCCACTGCTCTTCATTTTTTCTACAGTTGTATAAGCCCAATAAAGCTATATGTTGTCTTTAATCTGTTATTTAGTTTATTCAACCCTCGGATTGGAGTAAAGTGATCCAATCAGATCACCTTTTGAAGCAAAAATGAAATGGTTTTGTCATTGAAAGCGGTTGTTTGGGAATGTAGCTGGTGCAGTAAATTAATGGCTCTACCAGAAACATGGGAATTCAAAGGTTCCGGCTGAAACATGTTGAGCACCATTTTGCTCAACATGTAAATATATGAGTAAATATATGACCTACCTACCGACCGACCGACTGACCGAACGTCTGTCCATTATCTTCCACTTACTCAGCATTATTAAAAGTTTCCACATGTTAATCTGTATTTTAATGTTAATTCCAGCAGACATGCTTTATGTCTCTGCTATTTATGCTATGCTACCATGATTCTTGCTACCACCAGCACAGTTTTTGTGCTTCCATGTCTTGAGTCTTGAGTGGCTGTTGCAGGCTATTATGGGATACATAGTGTGAGTGCTCTGGGCGCTATGTAAGTAGCATTAGTAATAAATATATGAAGCTATCCAGAGGGGCAGGTACGGTTGTATCATTTGGCTCCACACGCCTTAAACTTGACATGTCGGATTCAGTTATTTGGAAGCATGATTGTTGAAAGTATTATATAGTGGACCTATTGATATTGAACAGTGAAGATAAAGGTTTTAAAAGCCAGCCTCAGATGATTATTTTCTGAATTTTAGTCAAATAATCCTTATTTGATCTCATCCAAAGTAATTATATCTGTAATTTTATCACATATTTAGTTTGACTTTATACAATTCTTTTCAGACCATTCTCTTGATGTTTCTTTTTTGTTTTACTATTTTGATGAATGAATAAAGATGTTTTTTTATTATATTGATTTAAAGTTTATTTATTATTTAACTTTTTCACTCATGTTTTGAATACTATTGATATTCTATTATCTTCTTCTCAAGATTCAAGCACCTTGCTTCAGTAAATATTTTCTCTTTATTATGTATGAATATGAATTTAATTATGCTCATTTCTGTGCATTGTTTTTCTGTATTCTTACACGGGTTTAAGTGAATGAAAAGTGCTCAAAAATAAAGGCTGATTAATTGTGCGACATTGTTTTTCTTACAGTATATATTTCTGCCAAAGCCTTACACTCAGTCAAGAAAAAGAGACTGAAGGTAAGAGCATGTCAAAGTGAATTTGTATTGATATGGTTGAGTGCTAGCATTTGTGTGAACACCTGTGAGGAAACACACACACTCACACACACACAGGAACCTCAAGGCCATGTTCTATTATCCTGGGAAAGCCATGAGGAGGAATTCCTTTCATGTGTCATCTCATATCACAGCGCCGTCCTGAACGTGGGCTTAGTGACATCCGAGAGGCCTCGACAGAATGTCCTGCTTTTAGTCAAATGAAATGTCTGGCAGCTGCCACATTCATCTGAATCACACGGTAATCTGCTTTCCATATAAAATCAAGGAATTATTAAGAGTTTTTTTTTCTTCATTTTTTTTTTAAACAGAGGGGATTTTGCAGATGGGAACATCTTTAAGAAGACACTTGAGAGACACAGGGTGGAGAAGATTTGGGTAAGGTGCAAAACCCTGCCGAAGTATTTCCCATTTTATGAATGTGTGTGTGTGTGTGTGTGTGTGTGTGTGTGTGTGTGTGTGTGTGTGTGTGTGTGTGTGTGTGTGTGTGTGTGTGTGTGTGTGTGGTGTGTGAGATAAACTCTACGGGTGAAAATAGTGCTCTGTTTGTACTGATTCTCCAGTATTCTGATTTTCACTGGTCAGTGATTTTCTTATGAAGCTCAAATGTGCGTCAAAGATGCTCTATGGATATTAATTAGGCTAAGATTAATGTCAATGTCAAATTTATTTATATAGCACTGTATGAAAATTATAATAGAATAAATAAGTTTATCAAAAGAGAAAGAAACAATAATATACACACACACACATATAAAATAATAAGTGTAATGAATACTAATACATTCTGGTGCTTTGCAGCGACATTTATACATCATACATTTATACATTTATACATCTACATCATAACCATTTATAATAACTTTATCACATTGTCCCAGAAGCTACAAATCTTTAAATTCAGAATTCTGGTTTTCAGTGGAACTAGTACTAGAACTAGTATTTTTTAAGTTTTGACTTGTTTCAGATTTACAAAAATATTTGCACTAGAAACTAGACCAAAAATAGTAATATGTTAGTAATATGCTGTGTTTTTGCTATGTAAACACATTGCAAATGGGTTCTACTATGTGCATTAGTGCAAATTAAATTATATATGGTGTCTAAACTGTTAAAATAGGCACTTATAAGTTTTAAAGAGAGTCTCAATTATTCACAAAATTCAGCTCTTTGCAGGTGACCGGGGTCCGCATCTCTCACAAATACCAAGGGTTTACTGTAATGAGTATTGGTCTGTCTAGTTCTCAACAATGGCCATAAGACTTGAATCAAGATAAAAAATAAAAATAAGAAAAAAACTAGATCCCGGAGAAA
This sequence comes from Poecilia picta, assembly GCA_033032245.1. NCBI lineage: Eukaryota > Metazoa > Chordata > Actinopteri > Cyprinodontiformes > Poeciliidae > Poecilia > Poecilia picta. Next base: position 4,675,027 of record CM065356.1, on the reverse strand, counting down.
CATCTTGTCATCCACACAGAGGAGAGTCACTGCTTCTCTGGATCAAAAGGTGCAAGCTGACTAGATTTAGCTATTAGATTAGATTAGATTTCTAGATTTCTTAGATTAGATTTCTCAGAACGCCAAGAGGAGAGTCCAGGATTTTCACGAGGGACTTTATTTGCCGTCTCAGCTGGGAACGCCATGGGAATGGCCAGAATGACCTGGAGAGAGAGGGATGTTTTCCCTGCAACCCAATCTTGAATAAGTGGCAGAGTATGGATGGATCAATTGTCAGTTTATTGCCTTAAGATGTCTCCAAAATGCTGACCTTTGACTCCTAACTTACAAAACTACAGCTATAATTTTACGTTATGTACTTATTTAGAGTTTTATTAGAAATCTTAAGACATTTTTTGTCTAGTGGACAAGCTGATGAATCAACATACATATGAAATTCATTGGTTCATTTGTTTATGTATATGTATTAACATTTTATTTATGAAACTTGGCAAAAAAAATTAAATCCTTTTTGTAAATTGAACCTTTATTTTACCAGGATAAAAACCCAGGGAGATTAAAAACCTCTTTTTGAAGGGAGTCCCTGTCCAAGAGGCAGCAACTACATGAAAAATAAACACTTAAAATAAAATCTCAAGCTATAAAAATACAGGTACATGTCATTGAATCGGCTTCAAGAACTTTCCGTTTGCATGTAAAAGCATGAAACAAGATGAAGTCAGTTGATCTCAAAGCATCAATTTGAGATTGACTCAGTCTGAATGATATTTTTCCCTTTCTCTTTCCTCCATTTAAATTGAGCTTCTTTTTCCTCTATTCTCCACCACTGCCTCCCCTCCTGGACCCTGGTCACATGGACCAAGGGCCATTAAACTGCCCCAGCCCTCCTTTTCTTTATAATTACACCCTCCCGGACTGACCGAGCACCAGCTAGACCTCTGCTATTTGTTGTAATTAGTCCAGAATGTGAGCTGTCAACATGCAAAAATCGCGCCAGTAGGCCTGCGACGCCGCAGCCGCCCCCACAGCACTCAAACAAACACAAGCACCTAGAGCCTCGGCCAATGGAATGCATTAACTTTCTGCTCTCTCCCCTCCTGTCCTGATCCCCCCTCCCCTCGGCGACTCGTGTCAAACCCAGGTCCCTCAGAACAAAATCTTAATAATTAACTGGCAAATTTTAACATGATTGCTTCTGACACACCTACTCTGGTAATTATTGCTTTGAGGCCATGTGCTAATGAAATTAATGCATTCATTGCCCCAACAAATTAGCATAACTCATACAAATGGCCCACATTCGAGACCCAGTTGCATGGAGGCAAAACAACATACAAGGGAAAAAAAAACAGTTTTAATGATAAAAACGACAGCAAATGAAACGGCTGGCACATTGAATTGGAGACCATGAAGAGAACTGCTTGCTCAAAGTCTTAATGAGTAAAGCCTCTTAATGTTAACCAAGGGTGATTGCAGTAATGCATTACAGTGATAGCAGCGCAGCACCAAATGATTATCACTACCATTAGAGTCATTGCTGTTCTGCGTATACATCTCTCCGTGGACAAATATTAAACGGCCTTGCCACCGCAGACATTAAAATGTTATTATACCGACGCATTAACTTAGTGCGGCAGAGTTCATATCAATATACATAGGAGCTCCCAAACAATCCTTCTCTAAATGGCACAACCGCCACTTGCAGCACTCACCACTCACGCCACTATTCCCTGTTCATGGCTGTTAGGTCTCTCAGTGGGACGCCTCTCAGACACTTACTGTCTGGTATTAATAATTGATGATGATGCCACAGGTACAATGGGCGAAGACAAGTGCAACAATCAGTGCAAGATGCTGCAAAAAGTGCGAGAAACGTCGCCTCGTAGCTGCTGGTGGAGCGGAGACAGCTGGAGAAGCTTCAAATTGGGTTTGCCTGCAGCCAAACATGGTCAGGGTAACAGAAAGCCAATAAAAATGGCCTTCATTTGAGCCAAACTGCCAGGGATTATTACAGGCAGGTGACTAGTCTGCAGGTAGGATGACAGTTCGGGATGTTCGGAACCTTTTTGAGGGAACCTCAGTTTTCTACAGTAAAGTTAGGCAAGAGAAGATAAGTTGTACGAATCTGGGGAAAATGTCTTGTGTTTCTACAGTTTCCAAGAGGGAAGTACAGTGCAAGAGAGAAAACCACTGGAAACTGCAAAGAGATTTTCAAAACTCATGTGGAAATTTGAAGGGAATGCAAGATCATGAGCATGAGATCATGAGACGTGCAAACTCTTCGAGCTTCTTTGAGCCGTAGAGCAGCTGATACCAGGAAAACCATGGGCGACTTGGTTCAACTCGAAATGGATTTACCAAACGATCTCACACCTTCAATTGGTTTGGTTCACTTTCAGGCTCCATGCTGAAACTCAAACCGAAATGCCAAAGGATGTACAACTGCATTTGCTGCAATAAACTATCAACTTAGGGTCGATGAAAACCAATATCAACTCAACTTTTGAGATTTTGTCTTGTAAAAATAAATAAAAACTACAACTACTACCTGTAACATAAAATTATAATATATATATGTATTATATATATATATATTATTTTATATTATATATATAGTATATATATATAATATATATATATATATATATACTATATATACATATAAAAATACAGTAATACACATAAAACTGGTTGCAACACAACAAAATGCTAAAGACTTGAAGATCTCTGAGGATTGCTACAAGGTTCTGACAATGACCTACAGAGATCTGACTGACCAGTGTTGGCTTTGCTACTTGACAACTTGATGTTTCCAATAAAAACAGTTTACATAAGGCAGTGAAACACACCTGCACCTGTTTGACAATTCATACTGTCACCCAATGCATAGTGAATGTAAAACGAGACAGCTGCCATGTGTTCGCAAGAACTCAAATCGAAAAGAACAAAACATTTCAGCCCGTTTGTTCTTTGAACCCGAGTGAAGACAAACAGACGTCCCTGATTAAGATTAAATAACAACAGTCACAGAATACGACATGGTACCAACGTGCAAACGATTCCGCATTTCCCCAACACCTCAAACTCCTGAGAGGTCGCCGGGGAAAGGTTACTGTGGCATCATCCTCTGTCCCATGCATACACACGGGAACAGAAAACCTGCCGCCGCACAGAGAAACATGCATAAACCCCCCCACGCCACGCTGTGACCTCCGAGACGGCCATGAATACGAGCAACACATCAACAGCAGCCATCCTAATCCGAGATGGTTAGTCATGTGGCCACCTTATCCAGCATGCAACCCCATCTGTGATGACACATGAGCTCCGGCGTTTCACAGGAATAAACTCCCAAACACGACCACGCAACATCCTGATGGGAAATTTCCATCGGGGGGGGGGATGTAACACAAGAAAGCGTGATTAATTTCTTCTCATGGAATGAATACAGATATTGTCATTACACGCCTTGTATCCTTTTCCAAATATTGTAATGTTTCACCCTCCTTTTCTCTCCCCCTCCTCTGCTGGCAAGAGGAAAAGAGGGACGACACGTGAGCGACACAACTGGCTGCTAGATGGGCTAAATCACGCAGCAAAACAAAGAGCTGATTGCTCATTAGTGTTATGGATCTGCTCGAGTTGAAGCCGTTTTTCAAGATGCAGACACTGTTTAATCGCTTAAACGGCGTTTGGTTAAATTCCCGCCGTTGACATTTTCAGACCGTAACGCCTAAACGATCAAGGCGTCCTCAACCGTCTCGGGCGCATTTTCCGTTTGGAAGCCGCTCCTGGAAGCGCACACCTACCTTGGCCTTGCAGATGACACATCGCAGTTTGTCTTCACTCCCACATCCCTGCAAGAAAAAGAAACGAGATTTAGACGTAATTAGGAGCTTCTGAAGCCAAACTCGTCAGCCCGGGTAACATGAAAGAATATTTTGATAATTGTTAATCAAAGAGCTCCCAATCATTCCTTCTTATTATAACAAATGAGCTAATTATGTTTACTTGGTTATATCTAGTGTGGCTGCACAGTGGCGCAGTTGGTAGAGCTGTTGCCTTGCAGCAAGAAGGTTCTGGGTTCGATTCCCGGCCCCGGCCTTTCTGCATGGAGTTTGCATGTTCTCCCTGTGCATGTGGGGTTTTCTCCGGGTACTCCGGTTTCCTCCCACAGTCCAAAAACATGACTGTTAGGTTAATTGGTCTCTCCAAATTGTCCCTAGGTGTGCATGGTTGTTTGTCCTGTGTGTCTCTGTGTTGCCCTGTGACAGACTGGCGACCTGTCCAGAGTGAACCCCGCCTCTCGCCTGGAAGTTAGCTGGAGATAGGCACCAGCAACACTCCCGACCCCACAAGGGACAAGGGTGTCAAGAAAATGGATGGATGGATGGATGGATGGGTGGTTATATCTAACCCAAACGTGTGCTATATGGAGTAATGCTAATTTAATTAGACTGTTCAAAGCTTGCACTGTGCCATGGCCTTGAGGAACAAAGCACAAGAATTGAAAAAATTATAAATAAATAAGTAAAAGAACAAAAACAACAGGAATAAAGAGAATCATAATTCAGACAAACGCACAGTTTTGTTATTTAGTTCTGCACCTCAGGGCAGGCGTAGCCGCACAAGTTACACACCGACTCAAACACACAAGGGTGTGTGTCGACAATCTGCGAGCCGCAGCTCCAGACGCTAATGACAACAAAACCATTTGCACAAACACAAATCCGCTGCTGCAACGCGTCACAGGATATTCTGATAGATGTTAATGGCACATAATTACAGGACACTACTATTAGGAGCAGGACTTTTTTTTTCTATTTTTTTTTACTCTTTTTTGTGAAGAGGATTGTTGCCCCCGGCGCCGCGGCCAGAGTGCTGGGAGTGTCGGGCTAATGAAAGTAAACCAGGTCTGTTTGCAAGGATGGCAATTATCAACCGCTGAGAAACAAAGTCACTCAGAAGGTTTGTTTACTCAGCTTGGAATTAGAAAAGAAAGAAACTCAGATGATTAAAAGGCATTAATAGGAACAAAACTTTTACTGCTATAGTATAATCTAGCTGTAAAAATTCAAATATTCTTTGAGCAAATATACTCAGGATGTAACGAAAATGTTTCATATTAAGCAATTAGTTAGACCTGATCAGTGGTATTAATCTCCTTATAAACAAAGTAACCAGTTCACATTATTTATTATTTATACATTTCATTTTTAAGTGGATAAGAGTTTCTGGAAAATTCTAAAAAGTCATGCTAATGCTAAAGACGAGGGATGTTCTAATCTGATCACAGAATTGGAAATCAAGTCCGATCCAATGATTTCTTAAACGGAACTTCATCTGAATCGAGCGTTATCTCCCCATCAGGTATCGGATATGAACATGTATTAATTTTAAACCCAACCAGGAGCAATAACAGTTAGTATCTACCGTTGTGTGGTGATACTTTGCAGCAGTTACTGCCGTAAAGCGAAACTGAACATGACATCAGCTTGCAGTCAGAGAACTTGTCAACTTAGTGAGGTTGTCGCTGTATTTAGTGACTTTTCAAATGTAATACTTCAGTATCGGCCAAAATCAAAAATAGTCAGGTCAGGCTTTTTGTGATCGGCCTGAAAACTGCAACCAGTAAGTCCTACAGGTGATAGAGGAGGTGTAATGGTCTGGGAGACTCCTTTAAAACTATTATTAATTATTACATCAATTTGAGCTTTTCAACAACAAACTTTGTCCACCGGTTTGGTTTCAAACAAGTGGATACGTGTAAAAACATCTAACACCCAGAGTTAAATATGGTGGAGGATCTGTGATGCTGTGGGCCTGTGGAGGATTCTAGGATAGCATGCAATCGTGATTTATTTTCAAATGTAAGTATATTTTATTTAAGAATATGAGTCTACCTGTAAACTGAAGATGGATTGTAACTGAAGTTCTCAGGAAGATGTTGATGCAAATAAATATTTCTAAATTAACACAGAAATGTTTCAAAAGACAGAAAATCAACCATGGACATCTCCATCCACAAGTATCCCCCCTCAAATATCTGTACATGATTTAAAGGTTAGATTTTTCTAAATGTTTCAAAATATACTGATGTCTGTAATTATGGAACATTGACCAGCATCTATGATGTGTATTGATGATGTTGATGACAAAAATATAATGTTCATTTCTGGTTTTTCACTTGGTGACTATGTTTTAATGACTATATTTTTGTAACTCTTTTTTTACTGCCTGGTTGCTGAACTGTGCTGAACAAATAAACTTGACTGACTGATGTATGTAATAAATAGTCTTTTCACTTCTCTCCCAGCGACACCATCAAACATGTCCTTGTCTGCACTTTAAACTCCACCCATCTTCCTCACTCTTTCCCACCTGTGTCGGTGCTGGGCTTCACTCATTTGAGTCCCTGATTTCTTTTTAATGTGTTCAGTTTCAGCTGGACGGTGTTGTGGAGTGAAACCAGATGTGTAAAAAACGAATGAACCCGTCAGGCCCGACTCTCCGCTTTACGTCTGCAGCAGTCAGAGGGAGTGGCGCCGCGCCGGGCCAAACCGGGCCGAGCGCGCTCACAGTCCTCCTGCGCCCTTGTGCTTTGAGCTTGCGGGGATTCTACCCCTCCAGGAATGTGCCCTCCATAATGAGGGTCAGGGGTCAAAGTGCTGCCTCGCCTGCAGGCTGGGATCTCCCAGGCACACTCAGTCACTGACTCTGTCCCTATATTTAAATCCCGCCTCAGGACATGCATTTCAAAGGGCATCTCCTAACTAGTTCCTGGTTACTAATTAGTTTTGCGCCGTGCTATTTGTCTTTGGGAACCTGAAAGCAGAGAGCGGTTTGGGTTGGGGGCAGATGGGAGGCGGGGGAAGAATAAGGCGGACTAAAAAAAGATGCTCCGTGCTGACTGTAATCATCAGCTGCAAACTAGGGCTCCAGTTGACAGTTATATTAGTAATCGATTGTTCTGTTGATTATTTTGATGATTATTCAGATTTCAAAAAAATTGCACATTCTGCAGATTTTTCATTTAACTACGTCTGCCTTTTTTCTTTTGTTTTTACAAAAATATTTTATATACATTACAGAATGCAGTTAAGCAAAAATGAGTCAATAATTTTTTTGAATAAGAAAAAATTCTGTAGTGACAAATATTTAGTCATTTTTTGATGATGCTAGAAAAACGTAGAAAGCTTCCATGTTTCCATACGTGCGGCTCGTCTTGGCGCTAACAGCCCCAATGCTACCGCTAACCGCTCCCTGGCCAGATTGCCTCTCCCTCGCAAATCAAATCATTATTGGATTACATTTTCTGCTTTCATAAAATGCGGTTAAGAGGCACTTTGGACATATGTGCATGACCTGCTTTCCAGAGATGGCTATCAGAGCAAAAGTGACAGGTCAATTGCTGATTTCTGTTCCATAAAAGGAAAAGGCCTCCTACCCTGAGCACTCTAAAAGTTCGCAAGCTCTCTCTGTCTGTCTGCTCCTCTCTCTCTCTCTCACACACACACAAGTTAAAGTCGTCCGCTGACACGAGAGCACGCTCTCAGCTGAGTGCGGCGCTGCGTGTGTCTCTGTGTGTGTTTGCGCGCATGCCGGCTGCATCAGCCTGTGTGTCTGTATGTAATTGTATAGTGGGAAGACACACACTTAATGGAAGTGGCTCTTCACTCTGACAGCTGGGTGGTGCAGATGAAAGGTCTGCTGCGGCGTGTTGTCGGCCACTTGTGGAGTGTCCGGAGAGAGGCCAGGCGAGGCCAGGCGAGTCGAGGCGAGTCGAGGCGAGTCGAGGCGCAGGCACACAGGTTCTGCTGGCCGGGGTTCAGAGCCGTAACACGCAAACTGAATATCTGCACGAATATGGTTTTAAATTACTTCTAATGATAAATAGGATTGTTTGCTTTCGGCCTCCAAATGCATTTCAGATGTAATCTCAAAGAGGGCGTGTCCAAACATTTTGTTACGTGGGACAGTCTTTGAGTCCGAATCATTTGAGGGGCAAGAGAATAAAACTAAAATCAAGTGAATTAACTAACCAGATTGTTTTTTTGGTTCATTTTTATTGGAGAAGGCATTCTCTCATTGATCCAAAACTTTAAAGGGGCAGTATAATGTGTTTCCCAACAATATATTAACACTTGACAGCTCAATCAAGTAAATATTTTAACTTTAATTCATCAAACATGTGTTAAAATAAATATGACTAAGTAATTTAATGCCTTGAAATTGGGACTCTGTCTCTTTAAGAAGCTCTTGCTTTTTTGAAACTCCACCTTCAGGAAGTCATCACAACATGGCGCCTCTATTAACCCTTTAACAACGTTTTTACCAGTGTTGCTCTGAGAAGTAGCTCCTATAAATAAGGATAAATGTTCAGGTATGAACATTAACTTCAGCGATTGTTTTACTTTTATTTTTATTATATATTCAATAAAGTACCACAGTCAGTAAGTTTTACTCAAAATCAGACCTGGGCACAACTATTCACTAATACACGCTATACGAGTGTCCCATAATGTGTTCCTGTTACATAACATAAACAAATGGAAGAAACCTCTAGGCCAAGACAAAAACAAAACAAAAAATAAAAATTGTATATTTTTATTTTGATGAGGTAAACATTTCTGACTGTTGTTTCAGATCTTTTCATGTTTTCTTTTTTTTCTGCAATAATCAGTTTTGTTTTATTATGCAAAAAGACCAGTAGATCCACTGACCTTTATGTGTCAGAATTGCCCAGTCAAAGGCCAGATAAAAATTTAATCGGGAATTTGAGGCAAAATTTGAAAACGCAATAATTTTGTAAATCAGAAGGATTTTATATATAAAATATATATATAAAACCTTTAAGTTTTTTAATTAAAATCTGTTTCTTTCCGTTTCACATCTCATTTGCTCCACTTCAGAGGCTCAGAGACATAACTTCATGAACCCAAAGCTTTTGACACAGTCAAGAGAAAATGATCCACCTTCTGATTCATTTTGACTTGTACTTCTAAAACCTAACTACACCCTGAGTAAAGTTGTTGCTTTTTATCCTCCACCTTATAAAGGAAACACAGATCCATTCAGCATGTTTACCGGCTTCTTGCTAATGACAGGCCGCACTTTGGTGCCGACAGAGCCCAACAGGTGCTTAAAAGGCTTTTTACCAAAGACACCTATCTGCTGCTTCTGAAAGGGATTTGATAAGAGGGGCAAAACAAAAGAGTCAAATTGCAGGCTGACAAAACAACCGTGAGCCAAGAGAGGCGAGAAAGCTGCACGGATCCAAGGGGAAGTTTCTTCTTTTCTCTCATTTTTTTTCTTTTTTCACACAAGATATGTTGGATGTCATGACAGGAAATATGCAGGTGTGTCGGAACAAAATTAAACATGGGCGCTCTGCTTTTTAGCTTGGTTTGATCCGGGCTGTTGTTTTAGCTCGCTGTCTCTCAAGAGGTGCTTTTGTAGAATCTCATGTGACTTTAACTGGGGAGTCTCTAAAAGTGGACAGAGCAACACTGCATTGGTTTAAGCAAATCAGTAAACTACAACAGACAACTTTTATGTTGATTCATTGATTGATAAGTTTTCTTTAATGATACAGAGCATATTATATAAAGTATAATGTCGTAGATCTACTGGATTTAGCAAAATAGTCATTTCCGTCTGTAGTCCCCATGAAATAAAACACAAAATACAAACATTCATACAATTTCAGACATTAAAATAGGAAATACAGTATAAACAAATACAAACTAAATATGGTCTATTTTAAGAGGCCTATATAAAAAAACTACTGTCTATTTATTGTCAAACAACAATAACTAGATTTAAATGCTAAAAATGAAGAACTATTAAATTTACATTTTCCATATTAACCCATCTCTTTTCTCTGTTTTAAGGGTTTATGTTATCACAGAGGGACAGTTGTAATTATACATAAAGATGAGTCACTTAAATTTTTACAGGCTGATACCGATTTCCACTAGACATGGACCAATCAAAGGTATGCATTTACCAATCTGTGATTGGTAAATGTGAAGTTCTGACTTTGGTGTGGCACTGTGAATTTATTTATTTATTTTCAATTTCCACTGGTCGCGGCCAATCAAAAAACGGTGGTAAAAACGGTTCACTTCATCCAGAGGGCCTGGGCTCTCAGCTATTGAGAAATGATTACTTCCTGGAGGCAGAGCCTCTGAGGAAGTTTTAAATTTTACCCAATCACTACGTTTGTCTGTGATGCATATAAACTCTGCAAAGCTTACTGGAAATTGCCTGGCTGCAAACAGCTATCCTCCACTGCAATTACTCACTTTATCTCCAGTTTTTAAGCTTGTTTTTGAGGGGTGGCCTGCTAGATCCGGTTTTAAACAATCATAATTTACTTTACAAAGACCATGACATTTGCCATTAAAGCTGCAGTATGTAACTTTTACAAGAAATAGTTTTTTTACATAGTTGTTTAAATTATTATTATGTTGTGACAGCCTAAAATATCTAATCTGTAAAAGAAAAGAAAAAAGATCCTCTGCCTCCTCCAGTGTTTGCAGTGCTAACTGCATAAATACACCACTCAGGCAGAAACAACCAATCAGAGCCAGGAGGTGGTGCTTAGTGCTGTCAATCACTCTCATGATCACCACCTCCCTCTTGTTTTCTGCTATGCTACAGCTAGTTCACCACAACATAGACTGCCACAAATGCTAAGGCTAGTTAGCATAGCCATAGGTGACTGTGGATAAATGATTTTCCTGGAATGGTAACTTGCTTCTACAGCATTAGCATATTGAGCATCACTGATTGTCAGCGATAAGCCCCTCCTCCTGGCTCTGATTGGTTGTCATTGACTGGGAGCGGTGCATTTATTCAGACGGCAATAGACAGATCGATCATTTCACAGATTATCCATCTCATATTAAACTGACATGACACAGTAACAGCTTGAAACAATATGGAATTTTTTTCCTAACAGTTACATACTATAGCTTCAAACACAAAATGCACAGTAGGGCTCGTTAACAGTAACAGTTCTGAATAAACTATTGCTAAACTCGATTCTGTTTGTTGACGTGTTTCTGCACCAAAGAAGTAGCAAATTTCAGTTTGGATGCATTAACAAACACAGTAAATCAGTATTTGACCTGCCAATTGCCACAGAGAGGCAATCCGGGAAAATTGGCTTTTTATTAGTCATGAGCAGACTGACGGGTGAGTCACTGATCATACTCCGCCACAACACTCCTCTATAAGAGACGGCGGCAATTTGTGTTATTGCTGCTATTCCCGGAATTTGTCTGAACCAAAAACCAAAGGTAGTTCACCTGTAAAACTTTTAACTTTACGAATCAGAAGAGCAGAAGTCGCCTGGGCGTGTCCAGAGTTGAAACAACCACCCAGCTCACTCTGGTAGCAGTGGGTTCAGGGAGGACGGCGGGTGTTAATGAGCTGCTCGGCGGCGGGTGACAGGTGTCGGCTGCATGATAGCCTTCTGAATTTCTGCCAGTCTGTTACGAGGCGCCGCTCAGCGTCTGAGCCTCCGATGCCTTATCATTGTTAGCAACCCTCATTAAAAGTAATTGGGATTGCTATTTGAAACGTAGCTCATTAGGCAGCAATGTTTTGTCTCAATAAGGAATGCTAAGGAGGCAAACACATTTATTCACTGATAGGAGGCTGGCACAGATGTTCCCCCCCCCCCACGCTCACACACCACCTTCCATGTTTTGACAAGTGGCTGATGAGGAAAAACTGCTTAAATATCAGCTGAGGGACGTCTGTCTTACCCTCTGGATCCATGCGGACAGACACACGTGATGAGCCAGTAAAGACTTGCAGTCGCAGAAATTCCTCAGCGGGTCGCTGGTTTTCAGTTCGCCGTCCCTGCATATGAAGCACTCTGACGTCTCTGTAGAAGAAGGAGGAAAAAAAAGATGTCAGGAGCAAGTTCACACTAAATCATAGGCTAATTCTGGATTTGCTTAAAGATCCATATCAAATAGTCTCCTGTGTGCACAGCTAGCTTTTCCTGTAATAGTATTTAACACGCGCTGCACAGCTCTCCCCTGGGCTTTCCACGTTTATTTGGTTCCCATGTGGGAACGTGGTGAAGTGAATATGACATCAAAGGTTGTTGAAGAAAGCTGATTTTTGCTGACGAGGCAATAAACGGCCTATGTTGGGTAATCCGACGTGTTTTACATGACAGGGCTTCTGTGTACTGCCTCTGAAGCTTCACATTTACATTTTATATAACAAGAAATGAGCTGAAATGATGAAAGACGAGCGATGGAAGTGTTTTCACATCAGCCGATGGCGTTTGTGAGTCTGTGGTTTTGACACATTGTTAGTGGCTCTCTAAAGTGTACACACCCCTGTTAAAATTGCAGGTTTTTGTTATTCTGTAAAGAGAAATTGTACTTTTTCCCCCTCTTAATTTGATACTTTAACTTTTCAACTGAAAAAAACAAAACACCTCTGGATTTTTTGGGTTGGGGCAAGAAATGCAAAACCAAACATGCCATAACATAAGAAGTGTCTTAAACTGCTTTGTTGAAGCATATGTGAACTTATACTTGACTAAGAAAATATATTAATAACAAATGAGAGTATTATTGAAAAATTCATTTACTTCAGTGACTCAAGAGAAACGTGTTATATAGATTAATTCCAGACAGATTTTTTTCCTACTTAAAACATGAGAAAAAATTTGGTTATAGGTGAAATAATCTGCCAGTGGAATCACTATGTTTTAATTAATATTAAGGAATTATTGACTAAAAACAAGCTTCTATATACTGAAAAGTTACTTGTACGCTTGTCTGGTTTTATTTCTTGTGCACCAAGATATTTGTAATAGAAAACAGAGCAAAAAAATCCTATTCATTTTTCATATTAAAGGAAATAGCTCAGCTAGGCTCATTTTACAAAATGTTTATTTTTCCTGTGTGAAAGTCAGCTAACTCCTTATAACATTTTTTAAATATAAATTAATTTTAGTTCAACTTTCCTAACTTTTAAAATAAAACATTTCATGCACATTTTTATACATTTAGTACATATTTTGTGGCACCAAACACATTTTATTTTGTAGCAACAGCAGCAAAAGAGGCTCTGTCTCTTGAAAAGGTTGCTGACCTCTGGTCTGTCCCACAAAATCCATTGAAGGGGCAGTTATGTGTTTTTCAGGCACACAGTACCATTTTATATTACAATCAAGTAATTATGTTACCTTTAGTCATTATTAAAATGCTATGTATGTCCAATATGAGTTGAAAGAAATTTTCCTTTGGAATTTTAACATCTTGAAATTGGGGTTCTGTCTCTTTAAGAAGCTGCTCCTTTGGAAATTTTGCCTTCAGGAAGTCATTACAATATGTCTCCTCTATTAACCCTTTAACAACTTTTTTTTTTTTTTTTTTTTTTTTTTTTTTACCAGCGTTGCACTGAGAACATAATGAGCTCAGCAGAGGTCACCCACCAGGTGTTTGCTAACTGCTGCTGGCTAGTCTGAAGGAGCTGAGTGAGGGAGCCGTGAAGGAGGGTTGGTTCTGTGAGGCAGAGACTTTTGGGAACTGAAGGTCAGAGGAGGAGCTCTTGTCCTTGAAGGCAGAGCTAAGTCCACTCAGACATTTTGCAGAGCTGAATGGTTGCCATGGGAGATTAAATGATTTCTCAAACATGCATGAAAGAATCAAGGCAACACTCCAGCTATGTTTTTGATGAGGGAATATTATAACATGTCAATTTTATATAACACTGCCCCTTTAAAATGCCCCGACAGTCAACAGGACAAAACGTGGAAACATTCAGACGGTTTGTACTGAACATGTGGAGAAAATAAAACTCTATACTGACTGATTTATGTGCTGTTTATGCTCTACCTTGCTGTGGCCAGCACCTCTGGTTTAACTACAAACTTTTGCAATTTCTTCTTTGGTGATGATTGTGAAGCAGCAGCTTTGAAGCTAAGTGTTGGACAGTGTAGCTGGAAGGCAGATTTTGGTGGTTTCATCCCATAAAAACACTGGGAGGAGGTGGCTCGCTGTCATCGCAGCGCTTCGTGGGGGATGGAGGATTGAAGTGCTGCCTCAGAAGCTGCTGTCTCTTCTGGGCGTCTATTAGAACCATGTTGTGCTTCAGGTGAAAATCTAACACCAGATGAAAAAGGCCCTAATCAAAGGCTGGGCTTTTTTTTTTTATTAATGTACCCGTCTCAATCTGCGTAAGCACATTTTATTACTGACCTGGCACATTTCTCCAAAACTTTGAATGAGTCTGAGACAAGCTGTAAAAGAAAAAAAAAAAAGGGAGAAGCGAGTAAAAGTTGTTTTTCTTTTTTTCTTTTTAATCACTTTTTATTTAGTCCTACAAATGGCATTTCGAGACAATTATGTGGCATCTGGCTTGCGTCTTGCTTTTCCCTCCCCGGTTGACACCAGCCACCTGGCCTCCACGACTTCCCCGCCAGTTACTTCCAAAAACCCCGCCGCGTCAGAATTCATATGTTTGCTTCCCTTTCGTGTGCCCGTCTCAGCTCCACATTAGGTTTTTGGTTGGTTTCGAGTCGTTGTCAAAATAACTTTTTGTACGCGCAGGGAGATTTGGCTGGAAAATAATGGAGCCGTGCGGAGACGGACCTGCACAGAGTGACAGTCTTTCTAACGGGGAGAGTCTGCGTGTTTCAACAGCCTGAGCTAAAATATTTTTTTTCCGAAGCTCCGCTGTGATGGCAGGTTCTCCAATTATACCCACAAGTCCTTTTTAGCGTTTCACTCTCCTGAATCCGGGCCGCTTTTACGATCATTATGGCGAGCCCCGAGGCACTTGTGCAACTAAATAACACCACTGATGCTGAGAAAGTAACTAGGAAACAACATTACAACAGAGATGTAAACATGCGGCGTGTCAATCGCAGCCGAGCTGACACGCCGCCGTGATCTGTGACTCCCATAATTAACTGTCAGCGGTGTCAGTGTTCGGCAGCGCTTCGCATGAAGGAGTGTGCTCGACTAACTGGCTGAAGTTGCACGATTTAACAGCTAACAAACTTCCTGCGCTGCAGCTGCAGAAGCTGCGCCGCTCCCAGGCGGGGCCGTCGCTGATGAGGCAGCGCCACAGCTTCTGTTTACCACTTTAATGTGAAAAGGTTTGCGAGGTAAGAGAAAGAGATAAAGACTCGGCATTGATTCGCCCTGGATCAGAGTGCTAAAGTTTTCGTACCAGTGCTGTCAGTCGATTCAGAAAAAAAAAAATTAATCGGATCAATGACTGTTTAACTTTGTAAGCTCGCAATGTATAATGCACGTTTAAAAAAAAATGGTTTAGTGCCTCAGTTTTCTAGGTTCTTATATTCGGGGTGGCCTAAACAAAGTCATTTTGTTTCAAATTCAGAAGTGTGGTTGTGCTGAGGGCTGCACAGTGGTGCAGTTGGTAGAGCTATTGCCTTGCAGCAAGAAGGTTCTGGGTTCAATTCCCAGCCCCGGTCTTTCTGCATGGAGTTTGCATGTTCTCCCTGTGCATGGTGGGCTTTCTCCAGGTACTCCGGTTTCCTCCCACAGTCCAAAAACCTCTCCAAATTGCCCCTAGGTTTGGTGTGTGTGTGTGTGTGTGGTGTGTGTGTGTGGTGGTGTGTGGTGCATGGTTGTTTGTCCTGTGTGTCTCTGTGATGCCCTGCAACAGACTGGCGACCTGTCCAGTGTGACCCCCGCCTCTTGCCCGGAATGTTAGCTGGAGAGGCACCAGCACCTCCCGACCCCACCAAGGGACAAGGGTGTTAGAAAATGGATGGATGTGCTGAGGTGGAAGAATAATTCATGTTGCTGTAAGTAGGCTACATAACTATCATTTTACCCAAACAAGGTGGGTTTTTTTAAAGTGAAATTTGCCCCTCAGATCACTGATTTGTACGACGGCCAATCAGGGCCGTCATATCCCAAGTTGCCCAATTTTTTTTTTCATTAAAAAAAAAAAAAAGAAATTTTGAGAATATCCTCAAAAATTTTCTCCAAAGTCAAAAAACGTCCAGGTTTGTTTCTGAAACATTTTGGAGATTAATCTCAAATATCCTGAGTTTTTTCAAGCAAATTTGGCTTTTTATTTGATTTCATAGTATTTTTTCGTGAAAACTTATGAGAGTGACCTAAATATTTCTGTTTTTTGGATGAAATTTACAAAATTTTTCTTCCATCTAGGTAGAGTGGAAATGCATTTGCTGCTCTACCCCAATCTTCTCATCCAAATATGTCCCACATTATAAATATTTGCACATCAAATGTTTTCTGCCACAGTTATATATTTAGCACGAAATTATATCTGTACATTTAATTCATAATATAGACTTTGACTAGGCCATGACTGCTCTGATTAAAAACTACCCCATTTCCACTCCAAGGCTGCTGTGGGCTGCTATCCTGTGATCTAGCAAATTCTAATCGGTTTTCTTCTACTTTTGCCGAGTATTTAGGTCCAACCTACATTCCATAAACTCAGAGCAACTTCTCTGTCTTTACTTAAGAAAATCCTCCACACAGTATGGTGCTGCCGCCACACTGTTTTACAATAGGGACAGTGTGTTCGGGCCACAAAAAGCCTCTGCTTGAAGGCCAGACATTTTGATTTTACTCTCATTTGACCAGAAGACATTCCTCCACATGTTTGCTGTGTTCCCTTTTATGACTTCTTATGACTTTATTTCTTGAAAGCCATAGTAATTAATAATCGTCCTGTGATGCCCTCCCACCTGAGCTGTGAATCCCTGCAGGTTCTCCAGAGCAGGAACGATTGGCTGCTTCTCTGATTAATGCCATCTCTGCCCGGCCTGTCAACTCAGGAGGGAAGGATATTTCTCTCCATACGTGCCATACTCTTTCCATTTTCCGATGACGTCCGGAAACTCGTTTTTATAAGCTAACCCCACATTAAGCTTCTCCACATTTTTCTCCCTGACCTGTCTGCTGTTCGCGGTTCTGTTTGTTCTCCAATGTTCTCTATAAAACCTCTGAGGCCTTTGCAGAACAGCTGGGTTCACGCCGACATCAGATTACACACAGGTGGAATCTACTGCTGCGTTTCCATTACAAACACTTTGTCGTTATTCTGCTAATGTCACAAAAAACAGCAAGAACTTCCTAACCGCTGTCTTTCCATTAAATAAGAAACACAATGAAAAAAAATTACATGTGAATAAGTTTGTTCATGTGATAAGCAACTGAAAAACATGCAGCACAATCATCCTCCAACTACATCATCGTCCATCTACTTCCTGTTGTCTTCTTCTTCCTGGTTTGCACCTGTGGCATCATCCTAATGCCAAAACCTATCAACAAGAGTTATTTTTTTCAAAATAGACGTGTTTCCATCAAGTACATTTTCAAAATGCCAAATTGCGTAAATGTACAATCAACAGAAATGTAGCTTGAGCAGGTAATTTTTCAAGGCAAACGACAGTATGTCTTACTTGCACCGTTATTATGCTGTTATATTGTCAGTTTGTATCCATAGAACAATTTAAAAACCAAATATCATTATAATTCCACTTAATATGTAAGTATGAAATAAGGCTTCCTGAATA
The DNA here is from genome assembly GCA_033032245.1 of Poecilia picta. Lineage (NCBI taxonomy): Eukaryota > Metazoa > Chordata > Actinopteri > Cyprinodontiformes > Poeciliidae > Poecilia > Poecilia picta. The sequence continues at coordinate 4,657,464 of CM065356.1, read as the reverse complement.
TTCAGGTCCAATAGCAGAACATGCTGACCAGAGCACGCCAGACTCGGACAGCAGCAGCTCTGGAGCAGAGCAGAGTTCATGTGACAGTGCGTCCATGTCAGTTTGAACTTCCACATCAAGACGGTGATGGTTATTGTACATGGGTTACACACTACATTATGTTGGTCAATCATTTAAAATAAATGTAATCATATCAAACAGATACACTTGTGGCTGTAAATGACAGAAGTATGAGAAGTATTTCTGCAGGCCACTGTGTGAATGCCATGAATAAAGATGTGTGTCATTTCATCGGACGCGTTTGGAGCAGCAAACAGCACCACGGAAGTAAACATGTGAAGAAAATGCCAGATTTGGATAATTTAATTGTCCACTGCATTGCTAATGACCTCATTAACAGAAGAATGATGGGAAATCAGCATGGTCTGGGCGAGGAACCGCCTGTGCAACAGCCATCTGGCTACAATGGAGTGGGTGGCAGCGGCGTTGCATAGGAGGGTGGAGGGGGACCAGTGAGCTGACACCAGGGATGTCACTGGTTTTCGGCAAAAAATAAAAATAAGAAATTGCCACCAAAAGTTTACTTCCTTTATCAGGTAACATATCTGATCAATAATGAGCGCAGGATTGTTTCATAAAATGTTAGGGCAGAAAACCTGGGATTCACCTGCACATTTTATGTGATTAAACCTGCAAAACATTTCAGCTGTATCAGCTTCTAACAACTCATCTAGCAACCTCATGAAGCTGAGATGAGACTAAGGAGCAGATTTAGAAGTACACCGAAAATTACAGAATTTGTTAAAAACTGTGAGCTGTCCTTAAGTAAATAAAATATTGAAGTTCAAATACATGCAGAGAGTGATACTCCTTCCTAAAGGTGAAGATATATCACATATTTCAAAAGAAAATAAAAACGGGAGGGCGCGGATAACAGGAAATAGCGCCCCCTTCACTTCCGGAGTGCAATGGTCCCATTTCCAGGTATGAGACTGACAGCAGTCCGTCCCCGCCCCTTTCTGCTTGCTGCAGCGAGGACCTTCTCCATAAATCCCCTCGAAATCCAATATGGCCGCCTCATATGTTAAAACTTTTAAAGCAGCATCTCTGATGATATTTGCCTCATATCATTCATTCACAGTTTTATATTTACTCCATCAGAGAACATTCGGAAATATAACGCAGCAGACACCTGGTACCAGAGAGAAATTGGGACCAGAACAACCAGCAAAGACTGAAAATAATGGTTAATCCAAGAAAGGTTCAGACTGAGGCAGACTTCCTTCCTCTTTAAACAGCCCCAGTCACAACATCACAGCAGATTATGGAAACACTTTCTTTTTTTATCAATCTTGAAACCAACATTTATTATTTACATAGGAAATGGATTCAGGAGGTGGTACACCACCAATGACCTTCCTGTGTGTAACTACATATCTTTCCAACACTGCCTCACTTCAGAAATGCTGAACTGTCCTTTTAAGCATTACTCATTTAAAAAGAAAACTACAAATAAATATCAGATCCAAATTGTAGTCACAGAGTCTTCAGTTCAGTTCATTATAACGTAATCCTGTCTTTTTTAGTCATACTGCTAAGTGATGGACCAAACCGATTTTAAATACATGTCCAAAAGACTTTCAGTGTTTATTATTTTGGAGTGAGACTGCTTGGTTGTGGCAGTAACACTCCTCCATAGTAATGAAGAAATAAAAAGGAAAAGAAAGAAAGAACTAATCTATTGCTAATTTAAACATTAAACCTTGGCATGCAGAACTCTCCTCTTGACAAAATGAGGGAATGGAACTTACCCACATTTACAGCCCTGCACCATTCTGAAGAAGACAGAGGTTTGTACTCAGTGCCCATGTCTCTCTCTTTGTTTGGAGACAACTTCTTCCACTCTGTTCCGAGTTTCTCACACACACACAAACACTTCTCTCTACTTCCCGTTTGCACGCCCGCCACTCTCTGCGGCCACACACACACACACACACACAGATGAGGATTTATGGACTGATTCTTGTGTGAAAACAGACATATAGAGTCCGTCAGCTGACAGAGTCTGGTGTTTCTGTTTCTACGGAAGTAGTGAATGCGAGCAGCCAATCGGAGCCACGCACAGGGAAGTCAAAACAGGAAGCAGTGCTGAGAGGGATCTCTCTCTCTCTCTCTCTCTCTCTCTCTTTCTCTTTCTCTTTCTCTTTCTCTTTCTCTCTCCATTCGTCTGGCAACAGATGTCGAGGCCTAATAAACTGATGATTCTAATCTCGCTCAGGTTGCTCGTTTTCCATTCCAGACACACAGCGGAGGGTGTTTTGTTTGGGGTTATACAGGATAACCTATAACACATTTATAATAAGGAACATAAAGCTAAAGAGGCTGGTTCTGAAACCAGCGCTCTGTCCGCCTACTGCTGGGAAACAATGAGTCAATTCTGGGATTTCCCTGCACATCTTTCAACACCTTCTGCTGTGGAAAATTCTGTTTGTGGTTATGGTACTTCTTGTGCTCTTTATGCTTCACCAATAGAGGATTCCCAAGGAACATTCACAAGAACTACACATTGTGTCTGACCAGTGGCACAACTACACATTATTTAGGTGGATGCGAAAACACATAAATACCACCCCCCCCCCCCCCCCCCCCACCGAAGGAAGGTACGTCAGGTCAGGACTAACACAAAATTCCGAAGCACATCTACATGATAAGGTTGTTAAAGTCAAGCTAGCATGACTGACCTACCTCTCTCTACCTCACTACTTTTTCTTTGCAAATTAAAACTTTCTCCTGACCTTGTTATCTAGTTGTTGTCTTGCACACAATTTTTCTTTCACATATCACATGCACATTTTAGATTTAGAGTGTTATGTTGACCATTTGGCAGGTAAAACCAATGGTAGTCATCGTCAGTGAGCAGGTTTTGTGTGATGTCACATTGCAGCGTGTTACAAAGGGTTGCAAGCAAACACAATAGGGCTCTGTGACTTATTAGGTTTCTAACACTGTTCTTTACACAGATAAGTCTGAAGTGTAAATGGTTGGATTAAATGTAAAGACCCAAAAAATGAAAGGTGTTTCTGCAAAGCTAATGAATCGTGGTGTATGTTTTTTTATTATTTTTTAACAGTTATTTGAATTAGGCTTAATTTTTGTTTATTTAACAATCCCACTGTGATATATGTTTGTGTTTGTGTGAGAGTATCTAAATATTCATAATTCTTTTTTATTCGCTGTTTAAACGCCTTTTGCTGTAAAGTAGTGGTAATTATGTTGAATATGTTTGTGGTAAGAAATGAAAATATTAAATGTACTTCTGTACATTTAAAAAATGAGAGTTGAGTCCAATCCAAAAAACTAGTGTTATTATTCTGCACACACACCCATCCAGTAACACTGTCCTTGATTAAAAAGATAAATTAAAAATTAAAATAAGAAACGGTGTCAAAAGTTGTTGAAAAATTGAAAATATTCATAGTAAGAAAATGGCTTATCCACAACATTGCTTTAAGTCCAATTTTCCATTGTGAAGCCTTTGTTAAAATCAGAATATCTCATTCTGTTCTATTAATAACATAAAAACATGAAAAAAAAAACCTTGAAAATATTGTACTTATGAGCTGGGTCCACACTCTGGCTAATTAAATGGCACCTCTCCTACTATTCATGAAGAGCACTTATTAAAACAAGCATTCACATCCAATCCGCTAGATAAATGACTTTACACCGAGTGCCATAAAGCCATTAAATTGCTTCTTTAGAGATGGAGCTGCTCCAAACACACAATCAGAGGATTTGACTGGGATTATCTCCGATTAGAAACACTCAGGGACAAATGAGGAGATGACAGGATATCATACATCGAAAGGATAAATTAGCAGTCACATACTAGGCTAAATTTGTGATGGGTGTTGGGGAATTAAGGGTGATGGAAAAGATTGAGTGTTAAAAAGCAGACAAGCAGCACTTTAGTTTTTAAAAAGCTCCCTGCTACGTGGCAAATGTAGACCACGGTAAAAGCTTTTCACTCTCACTCCAAAATCCCCTCCACTGTAAATAACGTCAATAAAAATTCGACAATCTCCATCTTTGCTATAAAACAAAACATCTTCCGTTATTTTACACCACTAGGTCTCGCTAAAAATGGGCGATCATCAATTCTTCACAATATTTTAGATACAGAAAGACAAAACTGCTTCTTTTAGCTTGTTAAGCCTTCGGCAATTTATCCAAGAATTGCCACTTGGGAAAATTGCAATAACACAAACTGTATTTCACCAAATATGTAAAAATAGTTAGCATTGATTTATAAGAATATTTTAAAGAGCCTTGCTTTGGCTTGCTTTACACGGCTGATATTTTAGTTCTGCTTCAATTTGAATATTTTAAGGTAAAATAAAGCAGCCATATTGCTGATAAAACACTTTTCATGAGTATAAATAATGTAGGCGGTGGTTAATGTTAGCATGGTCTGCTTTGCATATTTTAAAAGCAGCGAGAACCTCCGCTTTACCATCTTAAACTGAGGCTTTTTCTTTCTTCATACAACAGTGAAAAGGTTTTTGGGAGGGATTGAGAATTTGAGAACTTTGACCTTTGAACTGTAACGTAATCTCAGTCTCATGCTCACTTGTCAGATTTTATTTCCTTTGTAGTGCCTTGACTAAACAGTATAGACAGTGGAAAGTAAAACCTTACCTGCTTGGCTTGCTAAGAGTTGAGAGGATTAGTTCATCCGCTCTTTGATTTCATCTTTCCTCAAATATAAATGAAGTGACTTACAGTCGGTCTTTGTGTAGGCCTTCTTTTGGGACTTCTTTTGGGTTTCGCTTACTTTGACTGTAAGTTCAAAGGTTCAATATGTAGCTTGGAAAAAAAGAAAATCTTAAAAGATGGTGCTGCAGCAACTGAATTATGCATTATGCCTTTTATTTAAACTTAGATTTTAAATCTTTAATCTTTAACGCTAATCTTTCACTTACTTCAGTTCTTAAAAAAAACAACAAAAAAAAGATTGACTTTTTTTGGGGGCAAAGGCCAAATATTTAAAGTTTATTGTATTCACCTTAGACGTTGGACTTAAAATCTTGGAATGACAATGTGACTGACTTAGTAGACCTCTTATGTGATGCTTCACCAAATTAGCATCTTCAACACACTATAGTGCATTCCAGAAAATGAAGTATTTCAGCAAATTTTGGATGTTCACACTGATTTTATGTTCGCTAACAGAGTTTATACACCAGTTTGTGTGACTGATTAACAAGATACAAACTGTCAGGTGAAAATTAGCAGAACATTGTCGCAGCTACCAGTATCTACACTACCTTCTACTATGTAGAAGGTAGTGATTGTTAAATATCCAACAGATATTCAACAATGAACATCTGCTGAATATTCATTGAGGTTGGTAACAAATTTCCAGTCAATTTTTTTCCATCTCAGATTATACTTAGACTTTTGCTCTAAAAGCTGTGGCTACTGTCCAGTAGCTTCCCACCAACAGCGTGTGAATGTCTGTGAATAGATGAATGGTTAACTGTAGTGTGAAGCACTTTTTGGTAGTTGGGACTTGATAAATCGCTGTAAGATTACAGGCCATTGAACATGTTGACCATTTGGGTTTATGATGCCGTTTGGTCATGGTGTTTTTAGAAACATCTAAAGATGAGATCTAATTAAAGACACTGAACATTTGTGGTTGCAATTGACAAAATATGAAACAGCTCAACAGCGTGAATACATATTCAAGGTTCTGTACATGAAACGCTTTTCTTTAGTGATAGTGTAAATACATCTTTGTTAAAATCAATACACACAGTAACATAAGCAGCATTAAAGTCACAGATGGGATTTAACAGCTGCTAACCAACACACACACACACACACCACACACACACACACACACACACCACACACACACACACACACACACCTTCCCTCCGCCCCCATCTGATTAATAGCTTTTGTGTTCTGAAATTGCTATTTCAGCACTTGTCTTCACAGGTATTGTACAATAAAATTAAAGCAATGATAATGTCATTAAGAGCCAGGAATTCAAGTGCCGCTCCTGCAGAGGGAGGTGTGTGTGTGTGCGTGCGTGCGTGTGTGTGTGTGTGTGTGTGTTGTGTGTGTGTGTGTTTGTGTGTGTGTGTGGTGTGTGTGTGTGTGGGGAGATAAAAGCGTCGGTTTGTACACACGTTATCCTCAGTCTCCTCATAACAGTTTTGACAAGGTATGTCACAAAGTCTCCACTAAACAGAGAGCAGAGCAATCTGTAGAAAATGAGTTTTAATTTAGGTTTGATTTTTTTTTAAATACACCCCCCACACCCTCTGCCTGACACTATCGTCTTAAACACACACACACACACAAACACACACACGCACGCACGCACGCACGCACACACACACACACACACACACGCATGCAGGCCACGGCTCTAAACGGAACACTGAATGCCTTTGATCATTCCACTTGATCGCAGCTTTAAGATGTCAGCTGCCTTTGAGACGGGGAGAATTTGTCACTGATGGCTCCTGCCAGCTTCTTCTCTGTCATCCAGTTTTATACTGGCCTGATTTGCAGCACAAGAAGACAATTTTAGTGTGAATGAGTGTGTCTTGCAGATACACAGCTCCAGATCTAACACCTTTAAATAAATAAATTGCTGAAGTACTGTGGGTTCTTTCCCCCCTTTTCTCTTGCTTCATTGTCCTCTGTTAATGAGCCTTAACAAGCACCACAGGGAAGAAATCCTGATCTTTTTTGGATTAATCAAAGCAGCTTCGCCTGCATCCGATGAGGGAAAGAATACATTGTCACCGAGTCCTAAAGCAAGGTCAGATGTTCAAGCGGGGCAACGCGGGTTTAATATTCAGTCTAAAGCATGTAAAGCTTCAGGAGGTAAAGCATTTTCACACCATTAGAGAAAAGGACTGGCATAATTATGAAAATGAGACAAGAGAGAATCAAAATGACCTGACTGGAAGAAAAAAAAAAAAGGAGGAAAAAGTCCTCCAGTGCAGAACTTAGTTTGATTGATTCAGAGCAGATGAGCCCAGGGCTCCACTGTTGGCAGCCCAGGGTTCATGCTGTAATGATAGCTTTATAATTAAGATTAAAGACCACAGAGCGCAGACAAGACACACAAGTGGTGTTGGGGGCTTTTCTGGAGATACTGCGAATAATTGGAAGGAAGTATCTACAAGCCCCCGTCTCCCAAAAGAGCAGGAGGACGTGGTGCGCAAACACTGGATGAGGTTTTGCACATCATCATCATCATCGTCGTCATCATCGCTGAAGTCTCAAGTCTCTTCGTTTGCTGCAGGATCTAAAGAAGGGCGAGCTTGATTTACAACTCTCAGGGAGTCATTTCTTTAAAAGAGAATTGAAGCAAAAGGCATGTGTTAAACAGCAGATTATGTGTTATTATCATGATTCACTCTTTACATGGGGCAGATTGGAAAGCCATCTGCGCAGCCATTATGACTGAGACAGACTGACTTCTGTTGCTAATGAGTTGGACGGCGTGAAATGAACAACGACAATCTGAGCAGCGTCTCTGAGCTCCTAGAACACTGGGGGTGTGGAGGGGAAGGGGGGGGGGGGCGCCGATGCTTCCTGTTAGCGTTTTAAAAAACAGGAAATGAAGAGAGCATGGCACAACTGGGAATGTTTGCCCTACGTCAGAAAACAAGGGTGGAATGACCAAGCTTCCTACGCAATCTGAGAGAGCTCTGAGAATGTATGGGCTTTTGTTTCAGTACTTTCTGGATCTGGAAAGGATGGAGCTGCTCTATGTCCAGACCTTATTCATTATCTTGGTCTCAAAACATTGCCTTCCCTTGCCTCTTCTTCCTCTTCGTTTACTTGTGCCCTACCTTCTTCTTTCATCTGTCTATTCTCAGTCCCTATGGTAACATCCTTCTTTGTGTCCTTTCATTCAACCCTTCCTTCTTCCTTGTCTCCTTCATCCATTCCCTACATGTGTCATCCTTTTTTTTATCTTTCCTTTGTCTTTTGACTCATTTTCTTCCCTTTCTCTTTCATCTGCCCATTCTTAGTCCCCAATTGGTAACCATCTTCTTTGTATCCTTTCTTCCTATAGCCCTTCCTTCCTTTACATCCCTCTTTCCCTATGTCCTACCTCCATTCCCTCCATGTGTTTTGTTTTCCATCTGTCCTTTCTTGTTTCCTTCATTTCTTGTCTTTCTTGCTCGAGTACTTTCTTTTCATTCTATCCTTCATTGTGTCTGCCATGCATTCTGTTCTGTCTTCCTTCCTTGCCTTTCCTCCTTTATTTGTGTTCATCATTCTGTCCTTTCCTGTGTCCTCCCTCCACCATTGCATCATTCCTTCTATCAGTCCTGCTATTCTTCCTTATGTCCTTCCTTTATTGATGTAGGTGCTGCTTTCTCAAAGATCTTTCATCTTTCTCATGAACTTTAATGCTAATCCACTGAAGGAATTATCAGCCATAAAATCAGAGTAAACCTTTGTATTTTATACTCTAAAGTGGACACAAAAGACGGAGAACTCTGGGAATTTGAGTCTGGAAAAGTTTGGAATTGTTGCGTTGAAACGAGCAGGAGCCCCTTAATAACATTTTCAGTCAGGCATTAGCTGCTCAGGCATTTCCACCGCAGCTTGTCAGGGTTCGTGTTCAAAGTGGCCATCATTTCTCACCTTCGCTGACATCCCCTATCTGATGAGGGTGAAGTCAAGTCGCTTAGATGACTAATAATCATATCAAAGGTGCCATGTCATGCAGCAGATTTAAATAAGAGGGTTTGGAGGAGCATTTGCATGCATCTGTATGCCTGGGCTAAGAGGCTAATGTCATAAAATACGGCGCAGACATGATTTAATGTAATCTGTCATGTCATATGCTAATCTGCAGTCCTCTCAGTAAGACACAGCACATCAGTGCGGGGAGGTTTCAAGGAGCGCTACTGTAAGTCAGAGGTGTGCTTCGGGAAAGCTGTCACCGTGGGTTTTTGCTGAACTTAATGAGTCCACGCAGTTTTTGTTGTTACAATGTAGCGTGTGTAAATATAGATATGTTTGCTGCGGCTATAGCAGTAAGGATATGTGCTTAGCTAAAAAAAAAAAAGAAGAAGAAGAAGAAGACGTGTCTGCTTGACGAAAATGCCCCCTGCTGTCGGCATCAGCTGCATTTAGGCCGTGCTGTGAGGGAATAATGTGATGCAACATTCATCAGCTCTGGTCCACGTCAAAATAGAACAAAAGCCGCAAAGGATCTGAACAAGATTTGGTTCAGTTTGTTGTTATGTGTCTCTTTAATTTGCTGTGAATTTATATGTAGAAAAAAAAAACTAATAAAAAAATGTAAGGTTTGTAAAATTATTTCAGTCTAAAATAAAGAGAAAAGAAAAAACATAACAGATCAAACATTGTCTTTTTTTTTGATAAGCAAAAGTCAAACTTCACATCAAAAATTTGATCCATCGTCAGCAGCAATACCTCCATGCGTTTTCTCTATGACTTATCAGCCTCTCACATTGTTTTGGTCCAACATTGAGCTAAATTGAGCTAATTTAGCTTAATTTAGGTCCTTTGGGCAAAGTCCACACATGACATCTTGATGCTAGATTCCAATTTTTAGCTGAAATCTTTCTGTTTTTGCTTTTGCACAGTACTAATTAAATGCAAATATACACACTGAACTTCTGTGTGAACTGCATTAAACCCCAAATAAGCAAACGTACAATATAGAAGTCATACAGCACAAACACAAAATATTACCAAGTATTCATGTCTTATTTCAAATGTAACTATCTTATTGCACTTGAAATAAGACAAAATTAACTTGCAAATAACTTTTCACCAAGATATCGGAGCTCGTATTGAGTCAATAAGTCTTGAATAATGATAAAAACAAACTAGTTCCACTGGCAAATTTTTTAAACTAGAAGACATTTTTCCCATATTACATCTGAAACAATATGCCAATTGAACTTGTACTTTTTATTCATAGTCAGGAATTATTGATTTATAAAAAGCTCCAATATCTTAGTGAAAAGTTACTTATAAATTAGTTTTGTCTTATTTCAAGTGTACTTAGATAATAATAATAGCAAGTAGACCAAAATACAACAAGATGTTTTGGGTTTTTTTTCTGTCAATGTTCACAAAATTGTCCAGTTTAGATTTAGTTTTAGACGTCACTCAAATCCTGCTACATTTTTACCACTGACTCTTCTAGAGAGAACGGAAACTTTTGCATAGCAGTATGTAGAAGTAGCAACAACCAAAGAATAAAAAGTTAACTTTAGAAGGAAAATGTCAAATATAAAGCTATGAAAAACTGACAAGTTCCAATTACCAAAGAGCTCCATCCCGACAACCTGCTGTTCTCTTTCTCTATGGATACTCTGTAGCAAAGCCCTCTTTGATCTGTGTGAAGATGGCGTCTGCTGCTGATTTGGTGAAGAAAAGAATGTCAGGACAAAGTCAGCGCAAGACCAGTCCCTCGCAAACATCCTTCCCCCCCGAATACCCACCTCGCTACGTGAAAACGTGCACAGCAGCAGCAGCAGCAGCTATCCGTCAGTCTCTGGAGGTGTACAGAAAAAAATGGCAAACTCAGTGAAAAAGTTACACACTTTGCACATTTCATCATAAACTAAGTAAAAAGAAAACCCACTTTTGGATCTACGCAGTAGATGCTGACATACAGAGTATATACTCATCATCTAATAATATTCCAATTATTCATAGCCTGAAGACAGCCTGATAAATTGCCTGTGGTAATTAAAACGATTAAGTGAGAAGTGCAAAATGGTAATTCATCCATGTGTGATGGAGCTAAGCAAACCTGGTTATAAAACCAGCCTAATTAGCTCTTGTAAAGAAGAGCAAAGTGTTTGACCAGTAAGCATGTACCTGCAGGGAATCGACAACTTTATTACTGACTTACCAGACAACTCCATCGCCCACTTTTTACATCATCAGCTAAAAATGTTTTACATCCATGTTCGATTTCATTTTTAACTCTGGCAATATGGATTCATTTTCATGTCTTGGATTTGTTCACAGCAGAACAAAAATTCCAAAACCTGGCAACCTTTTCTTTACTTTGGGATGAAACAAGTTAACTTCGCCTGAACGTGACATGGTACATTGGATGGTGTAAGATTTTCACATTATGACAACTTTGAGTTGAAGTTTTACATTTTGTAAGGCATCTACAAAAGCAAAAATGTTCTATAAACACAGGCAGCAGCTATTTCAGCTTCTGTTATTTTAAGACACCAATAAACCGGTCACTCGTTTAAGTAAAGGTTCTTATTAGTGCTTTTTATATGCTGTATTTTGGGATTCTGCTCGATATAGTGACAAAATTAGCAACAAATTAATATTACTTGAAAACTTGGAAAGCTAGCAAGATCACACTATTTAAAGAGTGATCTTTTTCTTTTTTTCATTTCAATTGTTCATTCATTCACTCAATAACAAATATGAAAAGTTCAATGTAACAACTTAAGTAAAAATCATGAATGGGAAGGAGCAGAGACAAGAATAAACTTGCTTATTGGCATTGCTGTAGTTTCCTCACCATGACTGTTCATGTTGTTTTTAATCACTGACTTTTTACTGAAGTTTTGTCTTTTTTAAAATAAATACAGCCTGTGGATACAAAAACGTATTTATCCAACACAGGCACAAAATAATATACATAAAAATATTTCTAACAAAGTAATCCCATTTACTCCCACCCAGGTCAGTGCCCAGTAACTCCTCCCCACTGAAACCAAAGAGGGCCACGAGAGGGCCAGGTGTTCCTGCCACTCTGAGGAACCTGGACAGAGTATGAGAAACACTGTCCAGAACCGACCAAGACTGGGGCATGTTCATGTTTTTAGGTAACAAAAATACATCCAGACAGCCAAATGTATGTTATTCTTCAGCTGAGGGAAAAGTGTAATGTGTTTCTTCCAACCAGCTGAAAAATCTGTAAAATCAGACTACGGTTTCCCCAAAACGCTGCGTACATAGCCGCTCAAGTCGTATATTCGTCACTCCAACACATGAATAAAATGCAGACTGACGGCTGACAGAAGAGCGCTAGCTCATCTAACTGTTTAAATTTGTCGCTGTTGTGATTTTTAATGAGTTATCGCGTAAACATGCTTACTCGTGTGCTCCATCGTCCACTTTTTACATCAACTAAAATGTTTTACATATCTGTTTGTTTTCATTTTTATTTATTCATTTTCATGTGTTGTATTTTGTTCACAGCAGAAAAATTGTTTAAATGACTCATCACACAAAGTAGCTAATTTACGTGTGATTTTAATTGTATTTAGTTAATGGAAATCCAAAATCGTGTTTTTTTTACATCAGCAAAATATCAACAAGACTTGAACTTATTTGCAAAGGAAAGCTGGTGAAGAAAGGCCCATAGTTAGCTTTTGTGTGTCGAAGCAGTTACTTTTTATGCAAAATTTAGAAATGCATTAGAAGGAACATTGGGTGATTTTTCTTCATCTGTAATTGGACATATTTTAGAGAGTTCACCTTGTAAGTCATTATGTCTAATCAGTAGAAGACTTTCCAGTCGCACTGTAATTTGGTAGTTTCCCTATAAAAACAGAAAAAGTTCCGCATGTGGCGATAATCAAGTCAAGAGTTTATTTATGCAGCACTACAACGAATGCTTTAAAGCACGAGTGAACGCCGAAGATGAGTAACTGTATTTACTGTTCTGAATGCTCACATTACATGGATCTGTCTGTTTTCTGATGTGAATATGTTTGGGTTAAGTGCTATAACAAAAAATAAAAATAAAACTGTGTGCAGGACAAACAGGAACACCTACCAGCTTAGGAATACATAATGCAACACGGTGGAAGTTCACAGTGCAGCCGGTGGTTTCTCCATTAAAAAACATTGCCTGGGGTTGTCAGCACAGGAGTGTCATGTCCACCTTGTCTTTGTCACATTTAGGGAAAAAAAATCATATTGTATTGTGTGTTGGCACATTTCTCTAGATGTTTCAAGTCAAAACCCTTTTAGCTCAAATCCAGAAACTGTTTACTTTTGTAATATTATTTCTATGGAGAAACTACACAAGTTGTACTTTTTAGGCACAGTATTTATCCATTTTGAAATGGTGCCTGGATTGTTTTCTGTATCTGTTATAGCTTTCATCTCCAGATTTTGCATATTAATCTTATGAAATGGCCTTTTGTCATATCATAACCACTCCAGTATTTTTTAGTGGGATAGACAAATGCCAAACAGTACATAATGTGAAGTGGAAATAAATGACAGTTTTTAAAGAATCGCATAGAATGTATGCAATTAATTTAATCTGAGAATAAATCTAGCTGTGCTGTGAACACCCGTTTTTTAGTTTAATATTTAGACTAGCAATGATCATTTTTGAAACCAGGATCCAGACTGGATCTGAACGCACGTTTTATGTTTCCATGTCCCATGTGAGCCAGGTCTTCTTCTTTTTTTATTTTTAACAATAATGTTGAATCCCCATCTATCTCTCTCTATCCCGCATGTTTCCCATTCTTATAAATACCAAACATGGCTTTTCCTGTGGGTGTGTGTCTTGTTCTGTAACATTGTTATAGCACCACCGATTGGCCCGGCATACCTACTACACTATTTTATATGCTTTTTTTGTGTTTTTCTTTTTCTTAAAGTGCAGTTTAATATATTTTCCTATCACAAACACAAGCAAGTGCCTATGTTACTTTAAGTTGTTATAAAAACGCTTTATACCAAATATGACCAAAGAAATTTAACATCTTGAAATTGGGCCGCTGTCTCTTTAAAAACTCCTCCCCTTTAAGAAACTCCAAGAAGTCGTCACAACGTGGCTCCTCTATTAATCGTGAAACAATGTTTTTACCACGGTTTCACTAAGAAGGAGCTCCTATATATAATGAGAAAGTCATTAGTCCTGCCTGATGCTGATTAAACCAGAGGTTGTATCAGTTCATATACTAAGAGAACAGGTGTTCTGACTTTCAAAATGAAAACAAAGCAGTAGCCTAGCAGGTAGAACGATTTGGAATTTATTTTATAACAAAGAAAATGATTTCATCAGATCTAAAGCAGCATTCAGAATGAAAAGCCACAGTATGCCATTTAGCAATGCGACGCAGCAGGTCAGACATAGAAAATCATACAAAGTTTTTGAAGTACTTAAAAGATGCTACACATTTACTCAAAAAAATTAAATAAAATCCACACTAATTCAATCTCTACCTCTGTGACTGTAACATACTGCATACCTGACAGTGTGCAGTGCATACTTGGGATGGATGCGTTTTTTATTTTATTTTTTTATATATCTCTGAACAGTTATTACCACCACTCAAACAGCAGTCACACCAATTCCCCAATCAGTCAGCGCATCGGCTAAGTGGAATTCAGGAGTGATTTTTACCCGCGTGCCTCCAGCTTTTAAAAGCCACTGTGTGATTGATAAACAGGAGAATTGAGGAGACATTTCGACAAGGAAGAGGCCTCTCTCGTAAAAAAAAAAAAAAAAAAAAGAAGAAAAAAAGTGGCGTTCATAATGAGGAGGAAATAAAATTAGCAGCGAGAGGAATGGAAGGGGAAGCGAAGCTGCTGTAAATATTGTAAAGATGGATCGGTAACTTCCTCTCCCAGCCGCGGCCCAAAGTCATTACGCCGGGTTTGGGATATAGGTTCCCCATGACCGCGTATTTATTATCTATCTAAATAGAATCACTTACCTCCGATGCTGCCTCTGATAGCCAGTCACTACAAATATCAGCTCCTCCCGGTGCCTCTGCTGGCAATTTTACATAAGGCCCCATGATTATGCGCGCAGCCAGACAGGACTGCATTTTGTAAACCCGATTCCTGCTTTCCAGAGAGAAATAACCATTTGTTTGGGGGGGTAAATGTTTTTTTTTTCTCCCTTTAAGAGTCTAAATTCAACACAGTTTAGCATCCTTCATGGTGGCAAATGAGGTCAGCAGTGAGAGAGTATTTCTCTTTATGTTACTGAGAAAGCAATGCAACAAAGTACTTGTTCTTGTAACTCTTCAAAAGCATTTGTCCTCCCCAGTTTTTTTTTTTTTTGCTTTTTTGTGATAGGTCATCAATCTAAATTAACAGATAACTCTACCTGAAATATAGCTGTTTGAAAATGCTGATTTTGTTTATTAAAGGGGCAGTATTATGTATCTTCCGGGCACATATTGTCATATTATAATACAATGAAGAATCTATGTTAAATTCAGTTGGTATAAAATGCTGTATATATCAAATATGACTTAAAAGAAATTTGACTTCATAATTTAACACCTCGAAATTGGGCCACTGTCTCTTTTAAAAAATCCTGCTCTTTCTGAAACTCTACCTTCAGGAAGTCATCCTCTTAACTTTTAACAATGTTTTACCAGCGTTTCGCTCAGCTCCTGTGATGAGCTCAGCAGTTCCACCTGGTGTTTGCTAATTGCTGCTGGCTAGTCTGAAGGAGCTGAGAGGGGGAGAGTGAGAGGGGAGGGATACTCTGTGAGAGGCAAAATCTCAGAAACCGCAGCTCCGAGGAGGAGCTTTGTCCTTGAAGGTGGAGCTACATCCAACCATGAACAGCTGAACGGTTACCATAGAGATTAAAGGATTTCTCAAACATGCAGGAAAGAATCAAGGCAACACTCCAGGGATGTTTTTGATGAGAGAATAACATTATATCATGATGCAAAGCTCCAAAAAGTCAATTTTATACAATACTGTGCCTTTAAGACTGACAAAGAAGCAAAAAAGAGAGAAGAAAACTGTAAAGGGGCAAATACTTTTTCACAGCCCTGGATGTTCCTGTATGATTATTCACTCTGCCATATTAGTCCCTAAAGTATCCTTCCACTGTGATTTTCCTTATTTGCACTGCTATTGTTGAGGCAATGGGCGTTAAGGCAACAAATATATGTATGATGACGAGGGACGCAGCTCCATGCCTATTCATGAAGGAACATATTCAGTGCTCAAAAGCATGTATGCACATAGGTATCGGCCCATTTGTCAAGCCAGGAGAGCTAATTATCTCATACTGTGTGATATTGTTTTTCGAGCCATGCATTTCATTTTGCAACATTAAAACACACGTGGCCGCGGCTTCACAAATGGTTTCCATGAGCATGAATGCATTAGGAAATTTTGGGAGGGAACGTCGTATTAGAACTCCGCAGGGAGATCAGCATGCTGCGCCTCTCCTGGTTCGTCATTCATCTTCCTGTGCGAGGGCGGAGAGAGCGCACCGGTGGGCAGGGACGCCTTCAGCCAACTTGGCAGGTTAATGAAGGTAATTTGATTTCATACATAATGGCCGCCCATGCCGCGCAGGGCTTAATTGCGCTCGGCGTCTGGTCGCGGTTCCGTGGCACCGGCCGAGGCCCGGCGTTATTTCCTGAAGGTTGTGCGCAGGCAAACAAGTTCCTGATTCAGGCAGAGACAGAAGCGGCGGCTCGGGTTCATCTGCTAATAGTTCGTCCTCTCTCCGAGGCGGCTGGTCATACGCAGAAGGCGGCGGAACGCTTTTAATGAATCAGGCCGGTTCATTACCGTGTGGCAAACAAACACCTCACAGGGCCGCTCAGAATCAGATCACGCTGGCTTGTTTGTTACACCTTGATGTGATTTTTATTCTCGTGGAATCGACCAATACTTTGAGTACAGATAGAGCCTCTAGCATTCTCATGGAGTGTTAAAAATAGCATTTACATGAAAATATAACTATTCAGGGTTTCCCCCAGTATGTTGTAGGCCTGGCGGCCCGCCATGTTTTACTAGCGCCACCGCCAGGCTAAGCATTTCTTGGCTATTTTTTTTTTTTAGGAAAATAAAATGAAAAAAAAACTTCTTTTTTTTCTTTTTTTCAGTTTGATTGCAAGCGTCTCGGCTACTCACTATCGGAGCAGATTTAATCCTAAAAGATATGTTTATAGTTTTTAAAACCGGACCAGCTATGGCGCCTTGCCGTAGCTGGATTAAGTTAAGCTCAGCTCGGATCCCGCTCCTCGTCTCACTCGAACAGGACACAGGCTGGCCGCTATGGATATTTACATCAACCCCCTGTGAGGAATTATGATTAGCTATGAGGAGTTATTGATTAAGGTAAGAGTTTAAACCCACCGCGTTGGCTCTGGTTGCGCAGCTCTACGTGAACCGCAGGAATAACTTATAGTCGCGCTTTCAGTAGTGTTTTGAGTGAGGGGGGAGATAATGATTTGTGAACAAAATATTATGCGGCGTTTACATCTCAACACGCTGCCCAGCGTTTGGCCCTGACTTCCCTGTAAAGTTTATGTCTGTGTTCCCGGTAGGCCGGTGCGTTAGTGGTTAACGACCCATCGTGCAGTTTCAACCCGGCGCTTTCGCAACGCATCACGCTGATTTTATATTATTATATTATTATTAGTAGTAGTATTATTTTTCCGGTTACACTAAGCACCAAACCGTATCAAATGCTTTGTCCACTTAGACAGACAGAGTTAATGTGCGCGGCCGCACGGAGATCTGAAAAACTCGTCCAGAAACTCGACCAACCAAAATAGTTTCTGTGTCCCTTTGTTAAAAACTCAACAGACACGAAATGAAAGAGCTACCAAAGCCACATTAGCAGCATTGAATTAAATATCCCGGTTGTTGATAACCTCTGCGCAGTGCATCGGGCTTAGCTCATCATACAGGGCCAGTCCAAGGCTGTGTGAGGCCTGGAGCAGAATATGACTTAGGGGCCCCTTTTGTTGCTGAAAACATCAGCACCTCTAACAGCTTCTGTGTTAGATTTAGTGAGATCTAGGACAGGGGAAGTAGTTTAACTGGCCAGCCTAAAAACCAATAAGTTATAATTGCAGTTTACTCATTTGTATTTGTGAACAAACAGAGCTGAAACTAAAAGATTCAACTCACAGCATCAGATTGTTGCTGTGGTAACAAACCAATCTGACTATGAATATTGTTCTTTGAACTTTTACAGAGTAAACTTGGCAGCTCCTTAAAATCTATAAATGTTAAATTATTTAAAATCTTTTAATTTATAGATGCTGAAACCATTATGTCAAATTTAGCAGCAATGATAATCTCAATAAACAAATTCTACATTTATATATCTGTGGTCTGTTAAAATATTAGCATTTATGGGGCCCCTGAAGTCCTGGGGGGGCTGATGAAGTTGCTGACTTAATTTGAATTTAACAGAAGTGGAAATAATTGATATTTATTTTAATTGTATTTTTTGATTAGTTGTTTTTAAGACTAATTGTGGGTTTATACAACAGTTCACTGACAATGTTTTCCCATAGCAGATAATTACCCAATGATATTTTTACTTTTCCTGTCTACTTAACATCTTTTAATACAAAAACACGGTGGACCACCGGTGGACCGCCTCGGCGTCCTGACCACCAGGCTTAGCAAGTTTTCTGGGGGAAACCCTGCTATTATTCCTATATTCATGTGTCTTATGTCATAATACAGGGATCAATTGTTGTAGCATTTATTTTTGCTCTTTCCCACGTGTTTTTTTTTTTTTTTTAAATGTATGGACTCATTTTACTGCCATGGGGAGGACACCCAAGTTTATGCAAGAGTGATGACATCTTTGAATGGTTTTTTGTTTTTATTTATTGTATTATTTACACATTTGAAAGTCAAATGCTTTGGACTTTTAAAGTGCCACTGTGCAGCATATTCAAGCAACTATTGTAATATATATACTAATATATATATATATATATAAAATTCCCTTCTCACCCTCGGTGGGTGGTCTGTTTCATCCTCTGAGCTCGGGTCCTCTACCAGAGGCCTGGGAGCTTGAGGGTTCTGCGCAGTATCTTAGCTGTGCTTAGAACTGCACATTTATGGACTGAGATGTCTGATGTTGTTCCTGGGATCTGTTTTAGCCACTGCTCCAGTTTGGGGGTTTCTGCCCCGAGGGCCCCGATGACCACAGGCACCATTGTGGTCTTTACCTTCCAGGTCTTTTCCAGTTCCTCTCTGAGGCCCTGCTATTTCTCCAGGTTCTTGTGCTCCTTTTTCCTGATGTTGTAATCATTTGGTATTGCAACATTCCACCACAACGGCTTTCCTCTGTTGTTTATCCACCACCACAATGTCCAGTTGGTTCTCCATCACCATCTTGTCTGCCTGGATCTGGAAGTCCCACAGGATCTTAGCTCGGTCATTCTCCACCACCTTTGGGGTGTTTCCCCACTTCGATCTCGGGGCTTCCAGTCCATATTCTGCACAGATGTTCCTGTACACTATGCCCGCCACTTGGTTATGTCGTTCCATGTACGCTTTCCCTGCCAGCATCTTGCATCCTGCTGTTATATGCTGGACTGCCTCTGGGGCCTCCTTGCACAATCTACACCTTGGGTCTTGCCTGGTGTGGTAGATCTGAGCCTCTATTGCTCTGGTGTTTAGGGCCTGTTCCTGTGCAGCCAGGATGAGAGCCTCTGTGCTGTCCTTGAGTCCAGCTTTCTCCAGCCATTGGTAGGATTTCCTGATATCAGCCACTTCAGTTATTTGTCGGTGGTACATCCCATGTAGGGGCTTGTCCTCCCATGATGGAACCTCTAGTACCTCATCTTCTGTTCCCCATTGTCTGAGACATTCACTGAGCACATTGTCTGTTGAGGCTTTGTCCTTGATGTATTTATGGATCTTGGATGTTTCATCCTGGACAGTGGCTCACCAGTCCTCTGCCTCCTTCCTTACGGCTCATGTACAGTTTCAGGGTGCTGGATTTGGGGTGGAACCCTCCATGCATGGTTAGTAACTTCCGAGTCTTAACATCCGTGGCCTTTATCTTTTCCATTGACCAGCTAATTATTCCGGCAGGGTATGTGGTTACTGGTAAGGCTGTTACTGTTTATTGCACTGATCTTGTTCTTGCCATTGAGCTGGCTTCTCAGGACTTGCCTTATTCGTTGGAGGTATTTGGCTGTGGCTCCTTCCCTTGTGACCTCACCAAGGTTGCCATTTGCTTGTGGTATTCCCAGGTACTTGTAACTGTGCTCTATGTCTGCTATTGTTCCTTCTGGGAGTGAGACCCCTTCTGTGCGGACGACCTTCCCTCCCTTTGTAACCATCCGACTACACTTCTCTAGTCCGAATGACATCCCAATGTCAGTGCTGTAGATCCTGGTGGTGGGGATCAGTGAGTCGATGTCTCTCTCGCTCTTAGCGTACAGCTTGATGTCATCCATGTAGAGGAGGTGACTGATTGTGGCCCCATTCTTCAGTCGGTATCTGTAGCCAGTCTTGTTGATGATTTGGCTGAGGGGGTTCAGGCCTATGCAGAACAGCAGTGGGGACAGAGCATCTCCTTGGTATATGCCACATTTGATGGACACTTGTGCAAGTGGTTTGCAGTTGGCTTCAAGGGTGGTTTTCCACAGCCCCATTGAATTTGCAATGAAGGCTCTTAGAGTCCTGTTGATGTTGTACATCTCTAAGCATTCAATGATCCAAGTGTGTGGCACTGAGTCATAGGCGTTCTTGTAATCAATCCAAGCCGTGCAGTCTCGGGCGACTCTGTGGTCTACAAGGAGTTGGTGTTTGGCTCCTCTGATATTTATGCCTATGCCCTTCTGTGGCGTGCTCATATATTTATCCATGTGCTCACTTATCTTAGCCGCTATAATGCCTGACATGAGCTTCCATGTTGTAGAGAGACAGGTTATTGGCCGATAGTTGGATGGGACTGAACCCTTTGAGGGATCCTTCTGGATCAGGATTGTCCGCCCTTCAGTTAACCATTCAGGGTGAGTCCCATTTTGTAGCAGCTGGTTCAGTTGAGTTGCCAGTCGCTCATGGAGATATGAGCAACTGGCTACTGGCTGACTGGCTGAGTTTCTTCAGCCACTAGGCATGGATCATGTCGTTCTCTCTTATGTATCTCTTTGGAGGCTTTGTTTGGCAGTTTCAAGTGCTTCAGGTATGGGTATCTGGCTGTACTTCTTAGGTACTGATCTTTTTAGTGCACCCCGAGTTCTGACAGTTGGCTCTCTTCCCTCCTTGTTATCTTGATTCTAACCGTCTTTTCCATGGTGGGTATTGGGTCTCATGGTTGCTCTTATAGCCAAACATCTCAAGGATCATTGATGCTGAGTTGTATATCAGCTCATTGGTTTCTGTTATGGTGTTGGTAGGGATAGTTCTCAATGCTGCATTCACATCTTCAATGAGACTTTCTGATGGTACTTCACTCAATCATTGTAATTGGCGTCGGGTTTACCTGATGTTCATTCAGGCCACGATTCTCTCTCTCAGGTCTCTCTCAGGTCAGTTGCTGCTTTGTTCAGCTTCATATATATATATATATGAATAATATATATATATATATATATATATATATATATATATATATATACTGTATATATATATATATATATATATACAGTATATTATATATATATAGGGATATTGGGCTTCTGTCTCTTTAAGAAACTTCTGCTCTTTCTGAAACGCTGCCTTCAGGATGTCATCACAACATGGCTTCTCTATTGATCCTTTAACAACATTTTAACAATGTTTCACTGAGCAGCAGCTCGTATAGAGAGCTGAGCAAGCACAGTGTCACCAAGTGTTTGCTAATTGCTCCTGGCTAGTCTGAAGGAGCTAACGAGGTGAGTTGAAAGGGAGGGGTGTCTCTCGCTTTCCACACCACTCATGTACATTATTCTACCGCATAGAGAAAGTAATACTTATATGCTTTTTTTTTTATCTTAATAAGCCTTTGAAAATCATCTGAGAAGCCATATGCAAAATCCTTCATTTATTCCCAAATGAAGTCACACAAACGTTAAGCACAAGCCATCCTGGAATTAATGTCAGTTTTTTCCTCCTTACCCCATAATTGGATCCTAATCAGAATTGCTAATTTCCTAAGACCCCTTTATTTGATCATTATCTCCAAAGCTCGTGTAGATATTACAGGGCATATTCCTTCATTCTGCCATAACATCTTAATGGATCTTGTCTCAAAGCTTCAAGCGCCATCTGTGATGAGCTTGACTCGACTGAACATGTCTGATTATCTACAGGCATATCTGTAAATATCTAAATGCAAAGATCAAAATCAGCTCGTGTTGAGCTGATTAAAAACAAGTGTTTTTGTGCACTTTAAAGACAATTAAATATCATTATAGATCAAAGTAGTGCGGCTTGAGCCTCTCGTAAGAGTCAACTATAAAATGATCATAAAACTAAATGGTTCTGACTACATCAGTTTGAGATCATAGATGGAGAGAAAGAACATAGCCAGCATATAATATCCATAAAAATAGAAAGCCTGAATTTTCCAGGGTAGGTTAAATAAATATGGATTAAGCTTTAACGTTGTTTCACAAGCGTGTCATGAGAAATCATGGGTATGGGGGGAAAGGAGTAAATTCCTGCCAAAAAAAACTAACATTTTGAGATTAAATTCTGAAATTTTCTAGAAAAACAAGTTAGTCTGTGTGCCAAACTTGTTTTTAATTAAAAAATTTAAAAAAAAAATGCTAGAAAAATAAAATAAAATTTTGAGGTGAAATGAACATTTACGACCTTGGAATCTCCAAAAACTCCAATTAGAATTTTTTTTTTCTAGAAAATTTCTTAATGTCTAAATTTCTGAGTTTTCTTTTGTCAGAATTTTTATTTTCTGTCTACAGTAACTTGAATAAGGTGTGGCGTAGAAAAATATCCAGTTTCCCCTGACTGGTACTCTAAGCAAGATTTCAGATTTAAAGGAATTGGAAAGTTTATTTTTCAAAGCGCAAAGAATAATCATCATGGTTGTGTTGCCATAGTTACAATCTATTACTGAAAGTTGAAGCTTTCCATTGTGTTTGAGTTCGTTTTATTCACAAATGCATCATGGGATGAATAGCCACTTATCCATAATTGATTTTAAACTGAGCCGATTGAACTTGTCCTTCTCTCCCAGATTCAACCACATATGTATGAAAATCCTGGATGGCAGAAATATACTCCGTCTGTGGTCGCAAATTTCTTTTGTATTTCATCTACAAAAGGCTCTCGTATTCTGTTGCAAAATTTTTCATCAGCAACCAAAAGAGTTTAGGGAGAAAAACATAAGATGTTATTATCTTGCCTCTGACATTAGTCACAAACATTGAAATGCTGCGTTCATTTGTAGAGTGAGTTTGTTTACTGAGGAGAAGAAACAGGAAGTCATTGGAGCCGAAGTGCAATGAGCAGAAACACTCCTACAGCTAACAGCCCAGTTCTTCACCACAACACCGGAGGCTTGAACAAGCGGCTGCATAATTAGTAAGAATAAACCTTCTTCACACAGAAACATTCCTGTGGTGGGACCCAGAGAAGTGATATAGATGAAAATTACCAGGAATACAAAAATATGGGCTGAACTGAGAAAAATGGCTTCACATATAAAGATGAGACGGAACAGAAACAATCAATGAGTGCATAAAGGCAAACTGGAAACATTTAAGGCTGCATCCACACCAGCCCTCTTTAATCGAACTCTGGTTCATTTGTATAGAAAGTTTGCTTTGTTTGGGGAGGTGTGAATGTGTGATCAAACTCTGATGAGGTACAAAGAAAGTCAACTATGGTCCGCCCTCAAATCTAGGTGTCGTTTTGGTTAAAGTGAACTCTGGTGCGGTTCCAATGCATATGTGGGTTCCAATGAACCGGAGACCGCTCCAAAAGCAGGATGTGGACTACAGTACTGGGCATTCTGGGTAAATACAATCAAAACAAACATGTGAGTGTAGTGCCATGGAAGAAAAATGGCTCTTGATCTTTTACCAAAGACAATAGAGAAATAAGTCTGCTAAAATCTGTTTACGTTATCATTTCATGAAAAAGGAAGTAGCGTTCAGTGTCTTGTTCTGTGGTTCTTGGTGCATTGAGGGGGCGGAGGGGTAATGGTTGGATCGTTTGACAGTGCAGTGTGAAAGAGAACCACATCAACTGGAAATCTTAACAAATGTTGCATTTGTTACATTTGGTCCTCAGTTGAACAGATTGAGTGAAAACACCCTAAATCGAGGATTAAAGCTGCACTATGCAACTGTTATAAAGAATATGCAGGGTTTCCCCCAGAAAACCTGCTAAGCCTGGCGCTCGATGTGTCGGGGGGGGGTGCAGAGTCCGCGCTTCCTGGGGAAATTACCGAGGGGAATCCCAAACAGCTGAAACGCTAAGCCTGGCGGCGGGGCTAGTAAAGCATGGCGGGCCGCCATGTTTATAATACACTGGGGGAAACCCTGATATGGATTTTAAATATCTGCTAAAACCGTCACCATGTCATGACAGTATGCTAACAGATAAAGGGAAAAAAATCAATCTCCTCCACCTCCTCCCTGACTATTGCCATCAGAAGAAATGCATTGCTCCCACCAAAAACAACCAATCAGAGCCAGGAGGAGAGACTTAGCGCTGTCGATCAAACTCATGTACTCGCTGCTAAATGTACTAATGGAGGAGAAAAACTGTTTATCCGTCCTCATCGATGCCCATGCTAACTAGCCTGAGCATTCATAACAGGACCTGCTGCTGATGGGAAAAAGGAAGGGGACGAGCAGTCCCCGAGCTAGTGATTAACAGCGGTATGACCTGCCTCCTCTCTCTTATTGGTTGTTTCTAGATAGCACTGGAAAAAGGCAGAGAAGCTTGATTTTTTTTTCATCTGTCTCATACTATGCAGTCATGACAGTTTTTTAAAAAAAATGTTTTTTTAAGTTACATTCAAACTTGTATTGATTTAATTTGATTAATGACTTTAAAACTCCAATTAAAATGTAACATCTACTGATCTACAAATGTTTGTAGCAGAACTTCCTAACATTTCTACTCTACTTCCTGGAGCCCAGAACTGGAGAATAAACAGAACATTATCACAATTGTTGCCTTGTTATGAACAATCATTGTAAGATTTCAACAGAACATAAATAACCTAAATTGATGGAAAGAAATGCATCCTTGAGTTTTATTCAACATCCCGGAGAGCTTGAGTTTCTTTTCACGATTTATTTATGTTATTGGTTACCTGTATTTTGAATAAAAGGTTGGGAGCAGTTGCTTTAGCTCTGCATTAGCTCTCAGGAGGACTGTTTGGCAACAAACCACGGGAATCAGACATCCCACTTTAGAAAATATTAAAATCCCATTCTCAGAACAGTTAGTTTTTAGTCCATGGACACTAACCATTCCAATCCTTTGCCTCTGCTGCCCTGCTCTGTCCAATATCCCGCTTGCTCTTTTTAAAAACGGAGAAATTTTCCTTTTCTAAGGTCAGCGTTCAACGCCTGTTTGACTCCATAATCTACCATAAAAACCAAAGCCAAAATCCATTTCTGAAATGGCTCATTAAGATTTTGATCAATCTTGTGCTTTCACTGAGACAGACTTAGGAAATGCCATCAGAAAATTGCATTTCCCAATGACATTAGGCGCCCAGTTGACCATCCAATTCCATGTGTTTCTATTGAGATGTTAAGATCTGATATCATTTTGGTCAGAAAACCTGCTTTTTTTTCTCTAAGTGGGGCAATTAAATTTCCTTGATGGTCTCTGAGAGCACTTAACTTAAGAGAATACACTTCTAAATCAAAAAGCTTTCAATCATCCTAAATCATATTTGGGAGAAATGCGCCCCGGAGCACAGTGTCACATTCAATGCTGTTGAGCATATGACAGACACGTGCCGAGACGAGCGATGCTGGGAAAGGTTACTGTTTATGTCTCCTCAGGCTGTGGCTGCTTTGTCAGATGAAAGTTAAAAAGCAAACAGGACAAGACTGGATGTAAATATTAACTTAGGGCAGGCTTTACTGATGTAGAGAGTAGATCAAAGGTTAAATAAACTTCTCAGAAATTTGTTTTTTTTTACACGCGAGCTGTCACAGAATAAAACTACGATGGTGTATTGGGGCCACTTTAAATAGAATAAAATATAATTTATGTGTGGTAGTAAATTTGTGAAAAAAAAATTGAGATTAAACTCATGAATTTTCTAGGATAACAAATTTGTAGATTCCTGAGTTTCAAAAGTAGAAAATTTTGCAAGTTTTTAAGTTTTCAATCTCGAAAATTTCTGTTTTTTCTAGAAAATGTCTGAGGTTAATCTCAAATGTTGAGTTTTCTTCTGGTGATTTTTTTTTACTTTCCAAGCCCAGAAATCTCCAAGTTTGTCCCAGAAAATGTATCGGATTAATCTCAAAACTCCTGAGCTGTTGTTTGAAAATTTACTACTATTTTTTTTTTCTCCTACTTGTGACGGCACTAATACTGTATATCAACGTATAAAACAGCCTATTAAGTCATGCAACAAAATTTTACGTCAGGAATTTAAAATCATACTTATCTGTTGCTTTCATGTATTTCTGAATAACATTCTTTTAGCCACCTTGCTAGTACAGGATTTAACCCTGTTTGCCTTCAGAACTGCCTCAGTTCTCTCTGAATATCCCTGTAAGCAAATCTCCTGTTCTAAAGGTGTTCTGCTGGGTGGTTATTGTTTTATTTCAAGACGTATAAAAGAAAAGAAGCTGTCAACTTCTTAAAGTAATGGTCAGCCTTATTTTTTTCTGTCAGAAGAGATTTTTTGCAAGAAAAAAAATTCTGTTTGATTGGCTCATAAGAAGGTCTACTGGTTGGAATCTAAGTGAATGGGAGGAAGTCAAAAAGGTGCTGCAGGAGAGATTTTATTTCAGTGGAATTACACAGGATGGTAGTGGCCAGGCTAATACTCATCATACCTGGGCTGAATTATTAATCAGTGAGAGGTTTATTTGTAAAAACTAAACTGATTTATACTGTTGCCAGTAAAGTTGCTCATCGATGATACGTCACGTCACGTCTTGTTAGCTGGCTGTATCATTCCACCTCTAGTTAGGCAAAGGCTGTGTAAAAATCTGATTTATTTATTTTTTCATATCTGTATTGATTTTAGTTGGTGAAATCTTCTCTGCCCTTGAAAAAAAGCTTCATAGGCAATTTTGCTTCCCCCATGTAAAAGTCTTAAGTTTCCTTTTTGACAGTTAAAACAGAGAGTAGGTGTAAATGTGCACCGATTTCTACAATATTTTCTCATTTGGGCTAAACTTCCATGTCCCTGTTTTCGTAAACGATTTGTGCTTCAGAGTCTGTGTGAGAGGGGTTTGTGTGGGTGGGTGTTTTTGTGTGGAAAAAAAAAACATCTCATCACATCTAATTTCTCTCCTCAAATGAGCATCTTTAGAATTTCAGCAGACATGAAGCATTAGGGAGACTAAAGGAAACCAGGGAGCTATGTCATTGATTGACTCTAATAGGTTACGGTAAATCACATTCCTCCCCCCAGCCCCCCTCGCATCAATTACTCTCATTTATTTAGTGGACCATAACTCTGTTTCTGAATGAAAATCTTATTCAAAAGACAAGCACAAAAAAAAAAGCTCACGGGTGCCGGATTGTTGGGGGGGGGGGAGAGAGAGAAGGAAGAAAATGAGGTGTCTAACCCAAAGTGACATTTACAAATTACCTGTTAATTTCAACTGGGTTGAGGGATGATAGGAGTGAATTACACTGACAGGAGGGGTAACCGGGTAATGAAAGTCGAGTCTGTAGTGGCCAAATAAGTAACCTGCACTTAGAGAGAAAGTGGGTTTGCACCTTGCAAGGCACCTCGAGTATTTTCAGCTCTTTTATCTGGACTGCGTTCGGTTCACACCGAGAGGGCGCCTGCTTCCCTCCCTCCCCCGTTCGCAATCTACTTTCGGTCCAATTAAGCGGGAGGCCGGATGATGAATAGTTATAATCAGCCTTGTTTTAGGCCTGCACTCGGGAGGATACCGACCATGCCGACCAGCGTGCCGGAGAACATCCAGGTGTCCAGGTGCAAGGTGAGGTGGCGGAACTTTTACAGCGGTGTCACCTTGCATCTGTCCTGGCTAATGTCAGCTGAAAACTCCTTTGCAGGAAAACGGGCTGCAGAAACCACCGTCCTTCTCATCCTCCACTCCCTTCTTCCTTCCTCGCATGCCCCGAGCAAGCATTACCAGAAGAGAAAACAGTGCCAAGTGGAAACGGGTGACATTTGAATTGAGTACCTCAATAATGGATGCCATCTCCCTGCAACCTCCATTTAGCTGGCAGAGCAATGGCGGCACAAAATCAAGACAGGATCCCTCAGGTCAGTGGAAACAGAGGACGTTGGTTAATGATGCCTGCGCTGGTCTAAAAGTAGCCTGCTGGATGCAGCGGGGAGGATAAAAGCCTCTGCACCTATTAGCTGTGGACTAAATGCATTTTCCTTTTAGTCTAGATTTACACATGACTATAAACCCTTCATTCTGTGTTGTCAAGTTGAGAATGTTCCGTCTCCTTTTGACGCTCTTTGTCTTCCTCTCTAATCAAGACACCTAGGAAACAGCATACCGGCTGATTTGGTCTTATGAAAGGTCACCAAAGTCTTTCCAGAGTTCTTCTCTTTGCAGCGTACCGGCTGTGGAGGCCTTAACAATCTCTGCCGTGGCTGCCCAGACCCCACCCTGACCTCCTTTAGAGAGGCCGGCCACGGCTTCTCCCTCTTTCTCATCTGACCGGAGAGAACTAATGAGTGCGAGGCTGTGGGTAAAAACCTAATGGGGCTCAGTAGTTTTTTTTTTTTTTTCGCTCCGGGCTGACTGCTGAAAATGAACATTTAACCACAGCTCGAGTAATTGAAAAAATGACAAGCTCTACATACAGGCCATTGCCTCTGCCCACACACGCAAACGGGCTCGCACGGCGGCCCGAATTATTCTGATTGTTTGCCACTTGCGGATTTGAGGCGCCTCGCGGTGCGGTCACTTCCAGCGGCAACCAGAAGCAAGCGTCGAGCAGGATGAGCAGGAAGAGGGGCAGGGATGTGGAAGTAAGGGCAATTAAAACGGGGCTGTCAGCCTCTGGGATTTGGGTGGTGTTATGTACTCCTAGCTGTGTGGAATACTGCTACACATTGGGTGAGGAGTCTTACTCGGAATGTTGCACCAGCACATGGCTCTCTCTGTTGGGAGAAAAGAAAACTAACTAAATGTAACAAGTGTTGCTTGTGAGCTTTACTTTGCTCACAGCTCCACCTGCTTGTCATTTATCGACACTGACGTCTTATGGAAGGCAGACTGAAGAGGTGAAAGTTGTTTTCTCCAATTGCTGTATTTGAAATCGTTGATGTTCTTTTTTTAAGTTGCTGTGTTAAAGCTTCACCTTAAGCTAACCTTAAAGTAAAAGTAACAAAAGCATTCGGTTGTCTAGCCAAGATTACAGAAAGGAGGAAATGCAGTGATACAAATAGAAATCTTAAACAAACAGGAACTGTGGTATTGTTCTGTCTCTGTGTTAATCATTTTAATTTGTTCTCAAATTAGAGTACCATATGAGGGGATAGTTTTCTAAGTCGATATTACTGACATTTTAAAACAGTATCACAACATTACATCAACTTTTTTTTCAATTTGATAAGGTATTAAAAGCAAAAGAAAAAACTACTTCTCATGATGTTTGAAAAATGAAATGGTAATTAGTTATTCATTCTATTTCATAACAGAATGTGAAATATTTAAATTTGCAGTTTGAAAAATTAAACGGAAAGAGAAAGCTTCTCACCAACCTGGATCCCAAACTCCAAAGCACAGAAATGTCGACGACAACCAACAGACTGTTTTTACTCCTCCAGGCCTGTAAGTGGCGCTCCACATGAGGTTAGCTGCAAACACATCGAGAGAACGAGAATGGTGAACAACAAAGGGGACATCCAGTCTTTTGTAGGACTTTTTGCAGCGACTATGTAATCCGCCACTGTTGCCACGAATGTATGACATGTTTGGGGTTGAAGGTAGTGATGGGCAGAAGAGGCCTCACTGGGTGTGTGGCACATTTTCCAAACTGTGTATACACTGTGTTGCTTTGTCACTTTAAGTGGCATCTAGTGGATTTTGAAAGTCATTGCAGGCATATTCAATAAAGACGGGAGTGTTAACCGGTTCATCCCCCTCGTGCCGGGCGCGTTGATGCCTCAGCATTGTGGAAGACATAACTTGGGAGCAAATCCTACAGTTTTCACCTACAGTATAAATAAAAGTTAATCCATGTAAATAAACTAACTCAAATATCCCATGTAAAGGAATTTGAAATATCCGGAAGAAAACTGATCAAAAGTGTAAATTAGAATGGAATAAATATTTTCCGTTATAAGATCAAAATGATCCCACACGTGAGAAAACTTCCTCTTCCTTAGTTGATCCATGCAGGTTAGTCAAATACGAGCCAAAAACCAACGCAAAGCAAAGAACACAAAGTATCTCCATCCAACAAAACCCACAAACATGTTGACACAGTTTCTCCCTCATCAATACAATTTGGCGCGGTCACATCCAAACGACATAGGAACTGTGTCACATGGTTTTCCTTAAGTCCACTGACATGGGGTTTCATCTTGTTTGCTTGGCGCATGTGCTAAGGTTTCTGTGTTGTCTGGCCCATCACTAGTTGAAGGTAAGGTGAGAGGTTGGGTCAATATGTCACAAAAAATACATTTTCACTCTGTATGAATACAAAAGGGCAAAAATTTCACTCTGGGAAAAAGAAAAGCTTAGGCTGTACTAAAACACCTTTTCCATGTGGAAAGGTGGTTAAATCATCCTCAGGGTCTAAATCTACTAAGCATTCATCAGTATATAGCCTAATATAGAAACTATACCAAAAGTACTTGGTAAGGTTTTGTTTTCATGACATGTGAAAAAGTTAAGTCGGGTTTCATGTCCCAGATCCACATGTGGACTTCAGCTGGAATCCTGCCTGATGCAACCTTAAATCAACATGGTGCAATCTGGTTAACTAACATAAAGACATCTACCACGAGGTGGGTTTAATTCCGTAAACTGATTATCCATGCCCGATTTTCACTGTATTTATTTAGGTTACATTTGAAAGTCAACATGCTTTATCCAATATGGGCTAAAAAGACTGACCAGTCTTAAATAGCCATAAAACTTGACTTCTTGAGATGGGAGCACGCACTGTGCTTGAGTACTGGTTCACCGTTTAGCAAATCTCATCTAATGCCCTTCTAGTGAATCAAAGATCATTTTTGCTTGAAGACACAACTCGTCTTTTTGGTTGTTAGCACGTATTAGCTCTACATCACTGATAAATCTGCCATATTTATCTTGTAAATAAGTAGTACTAAAATTTCTTGTGCGTACCAGTAAAGGTGGCCTGATGGTACTTGTACCACAGTTTGAGAATCATGGCCTTATTTAATGAATGTAACATATTTTCAGAAAGGGAGACAGTGACGGCTCCAAGACAAGAAATTAACAGCATGTTCATCAGTGAGCAGTAAATGTTCAAGACTGACAGATGGAGGAAATAACTAATTAGAGTCCTGCTCAGTGACCCTCAGCGTCAGTGAAATCAGAGTAAAAGCTTCCGCCGTCTGAGATACGGAGCTAGATTCGATCACTTGACCTGTTAATTGGAAACTTCCTGGATTCAGTTGGGTGTCAGTAATGTTTTCTGACATTAAAAGTTCCCTGAGTTTGAATTTTTCACGCATGAAATAAGCTCATGGAGGCAGTAATAAAAACTGCTGAGATGAACAACCAGCAAACAGGAAGAGTCTGGCGTTAAAGCGAAGCTAACAGGTATGCTGATTGCAACGTTTTTGGTGCTTTGGGTCAGATGTGAGTGATATCAACATTATCTGCTGGATGCTATTAGTGAACAAGCAAGTGAGTTCTCTCCTGAAGCTTCTCCACTTAGATGCTTCCAGTAATGCTGATGCTGACGATCGAGGACTGGTAGAGAGGGGCTTCTATTCCAACAGCCATAATGATAATGTTACATGGATTTACTGAGCCCAGGCCATCTGTTTCATCACTGCAGAGCAGAGGGACATTGACACTGAGTCATTTTTCCATGCGGTAGATGAGATTAATACCTGTATCCATAGTAACTGCAGTTTCATCTCTTGGAGAACATTTTTAAATTCAATATGCAAAAAAAAAAAAAAAATTAAGCTGAAAAGAAGTGACCTAACCAAAGTTTTCAAACCCATAACTTTGTTCATCGTATTAATTAGAACAATATTAGCAGCTATACTATCTTTACATTCCATATACAGTAAAAGTGCAGCAGAAATGAAATAAGGTCAGCACTCAACTTAAGAGACATCATTCCATTAAACATTTTAATCAATGAAAATGAATAGTTCTGTAGACATAAAATAATAATAATAAAATGATCGGATATGCATTTCTTCCTCTCTTCTTTATCTGCACATTTCTTGTTTGATTACAGTCCATCATGGCAACTAGTTCCAGAAAATGTTTTTTTTTAATCCAACACACCCAGATTGATATCTTCATAATTTCTACTTTTTATTAGTGCTACACATTCTGTTTTCAGTTGCACGTGTGTTTTAGCTGCTGTTGAGGAAATATAACCATTTTTAGTGTTTGAGTTAGCTCTATCGTTTACTTGAAGTCACTGGGTCGTAAAACCACAGGAGACAAGCAGTCTTATCTGTGTGGGGATCATTTAAAAACAGGCCCACGTTTGGTCTCAGGAGGGGAGGAATCTCCGGTGGACATCTGGTGGGGTAAACTATTGACCTGCAGTTCACCTTAAGACAATTTGGTCTAAAACAATACAGCTAAGTCTCCTGAGGCATTTGTAAGTTGTAAAAGTCAGCAGGATTTTTAGAGTTCTGGTTAACTTCAAATAACATCAAGGAGGTAAAAGTCTCTTTGATGTTTCGCCAGATTGTAGGGAAGTGCCGTTTTCAGGGGTGCTCGGAGGCGGCTTCTAATTGGTCGAGAGGTGTTGCCCCCTATTTGAATAGAACACACCTACTAGCACAAACTATTGTTGTTTGGAGACGGTTAAATTCCAAGGTCACAATTACCTAGCCTCAAAAGCAGAGTGTGCAGCTCTGCTGAGCTTGCCAAAGCTCCCCGTTTGCTCCGTGTGTTTCAACAATTAACCATTAAATCAAATATGCTCAATTTCGGCTATGTTCAGGTTTGTGTCCTTTTGAATATCACAATATTAAGTATTGACGTTTTGTTTGTCCTTTTTTTTTTTACGTTATTTACAGTTTAACTGGCATGTCTGCGTAAAGCACTCGGCAATAAAAAAGAACAGTTACAACATCAACGGCTACCTTATGTTCTTCGCAACATAAAGTTATACACAACATAGAAGGTTTGCTTCTTTGCACAGAATAAACAACAAAAATTAATTTAGAATTCCGCTTTTTGATTTGTTTTTTAGGATGTTGTACCACATCAAAGCAGTGCCCAATTGTTTTAAGGAATGTCCCTTTAAAGGGGCAGTATTACATAAAATGGACTTTAAGTTGTTCATCATGTTACAATGTTCACTTATCAGAAACAAACCTGGAGTATTGCTGTGATTCTTTCATGCATGTTTGAGAAATCCTTTAATCTCCCATGGCAATCATTCAGCTGTGCAAAATGCCTGGTTGGACCTAGCCCCGCCTTCATGGACGAAGCTCCTCCTCTGAGCTGCAGTTTCCAAGCTTCTGCCTCACTGAGCAGCCCTCCTATCTAGCTCCTTCAGACTAGCTAGCAACAATTAGCAAACACCTGGTGGAACGGCACATCTGCCGAGTTCATTATAGGAGCTACTTCTCAATGCAGCACTGGTAAAAACCTTGCTAAAGGGTGAACACAGGAGCCGTGTTGTGATAACTTCCTGAAGGCAGAGTTTCAGAAAGAGCAGGAGTTTTTAAAGAGACATAGTACTAAATCAGGAAGTAAAATTTCTTTGTAGTTGCATTTGCTAAGTGGAGCTTTTTTTCTAACAATTGAATAGTTGCTTTATTGTGCTATAAAATGTCACTTTGTTCCTGGAAAGTACCGGAAAATGGCCTGATTTCAAGGTTTCAAAATCACTAAGTTTTAATGCTTTGCTAAAAAGACTTTAAACTTTAGAAATAGAATTATTTTAAAACTGTTTAGCCATTTTATATAGCTGAGTGGAACAAATACAGTACTATCCCTCCCCCACATGTTGTTGTGCACAGATAGCCCTACTATAATTTCCCTCAAAAGAGAAAAATTCAGGCTTTCAAAAACAAAAGCTTTCCAATCGGTAAAAACACAAACAGTCATGGTATGGAAACTGTAGAAGAGACCTATTGTTCTTGTTATGCTAATACTGTTTCAGAACTACAACTGGGAAGTATCTGGTGAGGAACTGACTGCAGGCTGGCTACCTGAGCTGATAGCCTGACTAATTAACCAGCTGGTACCCAACTGTGATTTATGTATTGTGTTTCATCATTTGAGTGCAATTAAAGAAGTCTTAAAACACAGGACATAGTGGATGTTCAATCTGTATTTGTATTCATATTTGGGGCCTTCAGCTTTGGATCCCAAGAACCTCCAGGTCGTCATGAGTTGCAGCAGATTTGGGATATACAAAATAAGTCTCATTAAAGCCAAATTGTTATCTCAGACATTAACCGGATTGAACATGAGAACTGAAACTGTGATCCATCATAATAGTTAGGCATTATCTTAAAATGTCCAAAGGCTATTCCATTTATGAATGTTATGCTTGATGGATGGTGGCAATTAACAAAATTTAATCTCCAAAGAGTTCCCAGAAGCCCCCCTCACTCCCTCCCCAACATACACACACATTTGTGGAAAAGGTAATTCTTTGTTTGGCATGCTGTCCTTCATATTTTTCTGATACTGTGATAATTCAAAAGGAATCTCTGTAAGAAACCTTAACAAGAGTTAGTTGGCTAAATCAGATAATAGTCAGTAACTCAATAATTATGCATGTTTAAAATATTTGTACCAAATTACTAGATTTCATTAATATTATCCAAATAAAAATGATTTTGTTTCTTTAATATTTGTTTTGTCCTGTGCTTTATTAGATGTTGTGTAAAGTACTTATTATTGATATCAATCTTAATAAAATATTATGTATTATATTAATTAAACCTTAAGAAATGGGGTCATTTGAACCCCACCAGCTTTTTTCTCTGTGTGTAGTCCAGCAGGGTCGCACTGACCCCACATGTCTTTTATGTTTCTTTTATTTTAATTTGTGGTTTCTGGAACAGACAGTCTGATGGGACAACCTCTTCTTTATTCCGAACCCAATTTGCTGAATATAAGATGAGGAATTGGTGTAAAATTTGATAAAGATAGGAGGAAAATTTTAGTTGAAGGATAAATTTATAGCTGAGCCAAAATGCAGACAGCAGAGTGGTATTGCCATAGGATTCATAATTTGAAAAAACTTATAGATGAAATAGAATGACTTGGAAAATAACAGAATGCAACAGAAGGAGTGAGAGGAGAACCATGAGACTGGAGAGCATAATACATAAGAGAACCAGAAGAACTAATTAGTCCAAACAACAAAAGATCATAACATGACAAAAAATATTTTAAAAAGATAATAAGAGACAGTGTTCTTTAACTGATTTGAGTTCTGAGTGTTGGGTTTGTTTTAAAACCCAATTTAAAACTTTGAGCTTATTTTACACATAAGGGACAGAAAACTGCACCCTCTAAATAAAAATAAATAAAAAGTGTTTGAATTAACTTAGGATGCTATTCTGTTTCCATGTCCCCAAAGAACTACGTGAACTGCTGGCGATTTTAAAGATGGTATTAATACACAGTGTAAATTATTCATTATGATCAAACAGTGGCATGGTTTATCAGTTTGTTTTTCATGTGAAATTTTCATATGAACCTTCATGACGGAAGTAGCCACACTAGCTTGTTCTCCATTTCCTTTAAAAGAAAATGCTTTTTAGTCAAACTTCTCATTTGTAACAATTTTTTTTTTTTTTTTACTTAAAAAAGTTAATGGTCTTTCTCTTGCGACCCTGAGAAAATTAGATGTTATTTTCCAGAAATTGTATAAGTCTAACGGTTCTTTATCACCTGCCGGCTTTAGCTTGTTTACACAGTTTAATTATGAGAAGACAGATTTTGCTTTCAGAGGAATCATTTTAAGAAATACAATGCGTCTTCCGTCGATACACTAGGCATAAGCTCAAGTAAAACCAGCGCATGGGGAAATTAGGGTCTCTCCAGTGGAGCTATTAGGCGCATTTCTCTGTAAGTTGTGAAACTTACTCCTTTGAAAACTGTTCTGTTGAAATGTTAATAAGTATCCCATTTCCACTTCAAGTATTAACCTTCTTTCCCGAGCACTCCACCTGTTTTTGTCTCCGCTCTGTCCATTATAGCTTCCTCCCCTGCTCTCTGTTGGCTCTCCATAATGTGGGCATATAGATGCTGCTGGCCTGACTGTCTGCAGTAATGAGGGGGAGGCTTCACATTTGGACACCAGCTTCATGCAGACTCTGAGCCATTTGAAATGTTACAATGTGTATTAAAGGAATATTTCCATCTAAATTGACAGGAGCAAAGCCAGTCAAGTGCCTGGGTGTTGGGCCAACAGCGCAGCTGATAATGACTTATTGCAGCGCTCTTTGAAACCTTCACTTGCTCCTCCTTCTGTCATCGCATTAATGCAATATGGGCCTCATTCGTCGCCGTCAAGAAGCTGCTCATCTGTACCTCGGCTTATTTGGGTAAGACTCCCATACAAAATGTTTATTTATTTTATTTTTGTTGCTGCAGAGAGGGAAGAATTGGGAACTAATCTTAGTTCTTTTGACACTCCCATTTAATTATTTTTTGGGAGGGGGTGTGGAAGGCTCTGGAGGATAATCCTTGTATGGATATGAGCCCATCCTGCGTCTGCTGGTCGAGTAAAAGCATTAGAACCAGGTTGACTTTTAAGGTGTACCAGAGTAGAGGAAGAAAACACACCTAAGATATACAATATTAACAGGTCAACGAGATGAAGAACTCCCAAAGTAAACTAGTTTTGGTAGGTGTACAGTGGACTCCCACTTTTTAACAGTGGGAGTTCTGACTGCTGAAGTCAACAGTCAGAACAGAACCATGACTTCATCCCTTGGTGAGTCAACTCAGGCTGACTTCTAATTCCCTTCCTCGATTATTTCACAAAACACATGAAGCCAAATGTTCCTTTGCAAGTTATTGAGAAACCAAACTCTTTGCAGACCTCACCTCAGTCATGGTTCATTCTGAGCTGAGTAGCAACTCTGAAGAAATTAAAAGTAAATTGTTTTCTTCCTTTTCAGCATAGTAGTTTCTTTAGAGTTGATGTAGGAACATTCCAGAAGCTTTATCTGAGTCTGGATCACTGTATTTGATGTGTGTGTTTTAGGTCATTGTTCTGGTGGAACATTTTTGGTGTTCATGTTTTAACCACAGCTAACCCTGATGATGGTCTTTGTATTATTATTTAGCAATCTAAATAGATAAATGGACAGCTAGCTAGCTAGATGAACAACTACAGTATATAGATAGACAGCCAGACAACTAGACAAGCTAGCTAGCTAGTTGGATAATTAGGTTTAGACAATGATCCAAAGGATACAATTATTTTATACTAAAACTGACTAGAATCTAAAACTGATTTTAGACTGACAAGTTGACTATAAAGACATGTTTTATCTTCAACTTGCTGAGGGACATTTGAACATGTTAGTGGGGTTGTGCATGTGTTGAGTTTGTGTGTTTAACACGTAGATTAGAAAAAAAGACATTCAATTTAATCTTGTACGCCCTGTTTTTCTAACATTAAGGATAAAAAGAAAGGTTCAAATGCATCATTAAGAGTTCTTAATTAACATGACATGGCCTTACTTACTGCTGGGAAAACTAGGTCTGTGTTAAGGTGGATAAAACAATGCAGAAAAGTGCAAAAGCACTTTTTACAGCTTTAACAGCTGAGCTGACCAACACATTTTAAAGACTTGCCAAAGTAGGTCAACATTTGCTCTAACTGCTCCCTGTGTTGGTCCAGTTTCACTTGACATGTGTTTTGTGGACATAACTTTGCGGATAAAATAAATTAACTGTACAAAAAAACCCCACAATGATGGTGTTGGCGTTTCTGTAGAAGATGCTAAAACAGAAGTCTCTGCAACACTGCTGCACATGAGACAGAGAGCGAGTCCCAGTGGGGGAAATGAGACCATCTGCCCCTCTGCAGGTGACTGTCCCCAGATAGAGGATGGAGTTAAGCTGAGGCAGCAAAAGAGAGCTCCAGGGTAAACTGTCCAGCTATGAAGCTGCTGTAGCAGGCAAAGGACTGTAATCAGCCTCTTATTAGTCACATTACAGCTGGCCCCGATTCCCTCCGTCCTGCTGTAGTATCTGTGCTACTACAGGGCTACTGCGTTCAGTATTTGGCTGTGTTTTTGCTTTTCTCTAACCAATGAACATTTCTGATTGTCAATGTTAATATCAGAGTAAATATAAAAGTGTTTTTTTTTATTATGATTTATTAAGAGACAGAAGCTTTCCAAATTAACCAAACCTGATCTAAACCATTTAATATTGGTCAACCATATTTTTAGTTCAATTACATTGGCAACACCCATTACTGTCAGACATCAATCAAAAAACTGCTAAAATAGAACTTAGGTGTAAATAAAATTCCACTTGATTCTCATCTCCCTTCACTGTCCAGCTGTGTTTTCTCCCATTGAGTTGGATTCCCTCCAGTAGATTTTCTACCGGGCCAATCGGCAAACAGAAGAAGTCGTGAGCGACTTGTGGTTGTGGTCTCTGCCGCTTGTGGTTTTAGCAGTGGCAGAGGAGGAAGTGACGTGACTGAAGCGTTCAGTCCATGTTGGTCACGCTTCTGAATATTAAACTAACATTAACAGACACCTCATTTGGCTCGGCACTTTTCTCCTTACCATGGAGGATGACGTTGATGTATTACGTAAGTCATGGCCACTCATTGGTTACTATTTAAAACTTCAACAGAGTCCACGCCTCCAGGAAGCAATCGTTTCTCAATAGTTGAGGGTCCAGAACCTCTGTATGAAGTGAATCATAGTTATATTAAATACAGTTATTTGGCATTGTTTTTGTCTTGGGGAACATGTTCAAATGCATTCAGTGTTTGTCTTGATGCTCCTTTTAGCTACCTCTTTAATTATGTCAAGGCTTTGTTTACTTATTCATATTGTGGTAGCATTAATATTTTTAAAAGGTATCTGACATGCATGGACTCTAGTTAAACTACGCTCCATATAGCAGATAGTTGGCATGGATGGAGAGGCTGTAAATACAGTAGTAACACCATGGTGACAAACTCATTTGAAAGTGTGGTCCTGCAGGTGGGTCATCCTCATCCTCCCACTCTGGGTCAGACTTTCATTGTTGACATATTTAGCAAACTTTGGAATAAAATGTTTCTCTGCTAATAGATAATTGTATTGCTGCTATCAAACTACAAAAATGACCTAATGGGGTGGAGTGGAACGCTCTGCAACCTGTAGAGTGACAGGACATGAAATATTTCACATTTTTAAAAAGCCATAGCAAAACCAGGTGCTCTAAAAAGTGGCTCAGAGCCTTAGTGAACAAGGGGTCTGTGGAGTACTAAACCACAAATTCAGACCAAAGGATTGCAGTTCTACTTTATATAGGCCAAAAGTGAATGATTTACATGTGAAAGGGAAGGATTTAAAAGCATGATATATCCACTTTAAGGCCTTTTCTCCACAATACCTTACGTCTTGTCACTCTTTACTGAGATGTTAGAGCAGTGCTTCAAAACTATTTCTCCTGGGCCCCCCAGTGGTTTCCAAACATATCCTGGCCAATAGGGAGGGTTGGACTTTGTGGGAGGTTAAAGGTTTTGTTGGCTCTAGTGGCCTTTATTTGAGGGTAGTGAGACAGGAAGGAGGGTAATGAGAGAGGGGGAACCTGCGACCACCGCTATGAGGGCTAGGGCCTCAATGCATGGGTCATGCCAAGCCCCTGTGCGCCACCACAGCACCCCCCTACTCACTGTTATACTTTAAAGATACACCTGCAGCTCACTAGTGGAAATGTTCAGATCACGGTGGTGAGTTTGTTAGAACTCCAAAGAAAGGTTGAGTGGCACTCCTGTGGGTTTAACTTGCACTCGCTGCTTATTTCTTAATTTGACGAAACTGTGTGGTTCTAGAAAAGATAAATAATAATACAGCATCAATGTCTGAATAATGCCTAAATAAAATGACTGAAGTTATATGACACTTACTAAATAACTGCAATATTAATATTAATAAACATCCCGTTTCTAGATAAATACACGACACGAAAAACCCACGCACACGTGAACAAAGCATGCTATCAATTAAGGGTAAAAACTTAAATACTCGGCTAAATAAACAATGTCCTTAACTTTTAACATTACTTACTTTCATTTCCACACACACACATCAAATGAAGGTGACAACAAACTGCAAACAGCAAGTTAAATGACAGAATGTGAACTGTAAAAACGCCACAGCTTATTTTCCTTCTCTCCCTTCTTTTGTCTGCATGCTGCTCACTGGTGCTCTAAGCCCCTTAAAGGGCTCAGCATGGCAGTTTTTTTTTTTTTTTTAATCTATATCGTTTCTTGCACCCCCCCTCCCCCCTCCATGCAATGGCACAGCACCCTCCCTAGGGGGCGCGCCCCATAGTTTGGGAACCTTTGTGTTTAGAGAGGTTCCCAAAGGCACTGAGGGTTGAAATACCTTTCATGATTTGGATAGCATCCTCATGCGTACTCTACCTTCACAATCCACAAGGCGAAATAAAACCTTACCACATCTGACTCACAAGCTAAAGTCCTCATTGTGAGAGTACTTGATCCAGAAGGTAGTTGACGATTCCTCTTTATTTAAAAGTTGAAGCAAACCCAGCAGTTTCCTACCGCCAGCCCAAAACAATGTTTTCGAAACTTGACTGCAAGAAACCATCTGAACATCAACTCTGTGCACTTGACTAAGTAATCCAGCGTTCTGACTCCAAATCCTAATTATGCAAATGCATAGCCTGAGGTAACGTGAAGCCAAACAACCAAAGCAAATTAGACCATACGATTCTGCATAGACTCTACAATTAACATGTTTCTTCCTGATGTTGGAGCATTTCGGATAAAAGGAGTGAGAGCCAGGAGAAAGCTTCACTTTGCTTTCATGTTTCGATATGCATTTTGGACACAGTATTTGCTCAAAGAGAAATATGGTACCTAGGATCGCTATCAGTACATCTGGTTGTTAAGAGAACGTTTCCGCAATTTGGCATGCTTATGTTGTAGCCAATGAAAACTTTATCAGCCTCATAAACTGGGACAAACTCTGGCTACTTTGTCAGGTCTCTATGCCACACTTCTTCTGTGAATTCTGATATATAAATACTCTAAATTATTGTTATTTTGCATTGCTGAAAATGAGCTTTTACAGTCTTTAGTAAGCCAAAAAGTGCATCACAGTGTTCCTACAGATAATCTTCCTCATATTTCAAGGCATGAGACACATTATGTGTCTCATGTCGAAACATTATGTAACCTTACACCAGAGGTCATGTTAACGGAATATTTTCCATATTTGACCGGTTATTTTTTTAAACTACGTGGAAAATTTAAAGCCCATCGGTCATTTTGACAGGTTATAATTAACACCCTTGACTGGTGCACATGTGCAGACAAATAGTTCATCGCAGAGGCAACTAAAATCAATTAATAAAAAAATCCTTTCTGAATATCATCTCATGGACACCAAATGAAATGGGTCTTTCTGACTGGGAGCTGACAGCATGTTGAAGAGTTATGGACCGGACGCCTTGGAGTGTCTGGTTTGGAAGCTCATCGCAAACTTTTAGTTGAAATGCCGCCTATAACTCCAGTCTCCATTACATATAGAACAGAGAAAACTAAAGAGATGTTGTGTTAATCCATTTATAGTCTAAACAGAGGAACCGGTAGTTTATCTTGAAGAAATAAATAAAAGTGCAGACATTAATTAGATCCTAGTCCGCTGCACAACCAATGCGGACACGTCTCCGCCGCTTTGAAGACTTAAACTTAACTCATCCTGTGGTTTTAACAAATGGAGCTGAAGTGACTCTCCCGCGCCCAGAAGGAGAGCGACGCTCAGAAGCGCGGCAGACGTAACATCTGTCCATTTCGGGGAAGTGAAACCACGCAAAAAAAATTTTTTTAAATCCTCGTAAAAGCGCACATCCCGACCGCACAGTAAAAAAAGAAAGAAAAAAAATTCAATGGATCGGTTTGGATGAGACAGATCCAACTGACCGATGAACTAGGGCAGATTTCTCTACAGATGCGACTGAATTTTTTGAAGCTGTGAGTTCAGACTGCAGCAGGTGAAGTGATGTCATTTAAGTGGAGTCGTTTAATTTAATTTTTTATAAGTTATTGGGGCCTCAGTCAGTGGTTTGTCACTATGGAGAAAAAGTTAGATGCATTTATCTGCTTAATGTGTGATGGGATCACGGAGAATATTAACTAAACCGCATAAAAATGTGGTTAAATAGCCGATGTTAATGTGATTATAATTTGTCGGGTAAAAATAGTACATGACCGATTTTTGTTAATCCTGTCTGTCAAAATGACAGAGAACAAAAAAGTCTGGCGCGACCTCTGCCTTACATTGCTGTAAAAAAGTATTTGTTCCCATTTTATTCCTGTTTTATTGACATTCTTAGATACTTGAACAAATTTTAATAGCATAATTTGCATAGCAGATATAGCGTTGGCTCTATCATAGAAGCTAACGTCTACAGTCTTCCTCATTGGGCTCTTGTGAAAAATACACAA
Organism: Poecilia picta; assembly: GCA_033032245.1. Lineage (NCBI taxonomy): Eukaryota > Metazoa > Chordata > Actinopteri > Cyprinodontiformes > Poeciliidae > Poecilia > Poecilia picta. The sequence goes on along the minus strand of CM065356.1, from coordinate 4,614,732 downwards.
ATACGGAATCACGAATAGATGCGGGTTCACTGTAGTGTTTTAATTTAGTCACACTGCCAGTTTAACAACATATCATGTAAATTAATTTCAGCCTAGACTTTGACTAGGACCACTCCAGAATCATCGTTTTACTTTTAGTTTCTTCAGTCTTGTATAGTTCCAAAAGCCATCCTGTTCCATCAATAAAACCTTTAGGAAGCTTATAATAAAAGGGAAGATGAAAATGTATTTCATTTTTCAATTTCACGGTGACTGCAGGCCCTTATTTAGATCAACAAGAAATGACTCAGTTGCCATGCTTCCATTACAAATGTGCGGAAACTTGTCAATATTTTGCTAATGTGAAAAGAAGAAGAAAAAAAATCGCAATTGCGATGTTTCCACTAAATGAGAAACGCAGTTAAAATCACACATGAATAATTTGTTCACACAATGTTAGTCCTCATCTACTTCCTGTGGTTTTCTTCTTGGTTTGCATCAGTGGCAACATTCTGTTGTTGATTGCGTGATTTGCGATGAGAAAAAATGTTTCAGTTGCAGTTTTACTAAATAAACCAGCTTCAAAACCGCCAAAAAAGACCACCTCATCCTATCGTCACCTTTTCTCAAAAAAATGTAGGTTTTCTGAAATTGGCATGTTTCACTTAAACAAATGTATTTTATGGTCAATGGAATCGCAGCCAGCGAAGGGAAAATGAAAGAGTAAAAGTGGTCAAACTAGAGTCCAGAACGCAATCTGACAGAAATTTTAAGGTAAGAGATGTCCTCACAATCTAGGAAACTTTTCTGAACTTCTGTAAGGTAAGAGTGGATTGGGACTTACTGTACAAGAACTACTTTACATGGTAAACATTTATTTTAATCAAATGTTATAAAACTGTGTGAAAAAATATGGACTTTTGTAATGCAAAAATGAGTCGGAACCATAGAAATATGGTTTGCACATTCAGTGCAGCATGTGTGTGCCCAGAATGCACTATGTCAGTAAACTGTGGATGTGACAATGGCCTGTCTTTTCATTTCTCACCCTTCCTTTTGGTAATGCTCTCATGGCCATTTCCCTATTAAAAAAGCAGCTCCATTAGCTAAAAGCATGTTTTTCTTCACTTGTTAGAAGTTATCGTGCCCTATTTGCCGATTAATAGCTTCAATCCATCAACAGTAGCGTTACTCTAATATGATAGCCTTTGAAAGAAAACTCACCCCAGACATCTCTGATGACAAGCGATACATTTTTTTCCCGAGCAGAAAGCATCAAATAATGCCTTGATTGCATTATAATGTTATAAGAAGATGATGGTGCATTTGGTAAAAAGGAACATGAATTCACAAAACAACAAACCAAATGCATATCATCCATTGATGGAAACATCTGTGAACCATTATGCAAACTTGGGCTAATTCTTCAGAGTTCGATTCATTAAGGAGTATTGTTAGTTTCAGTGGCTGAGCTCTTATTATCATGCATTTAGGAAATGAGGCAAATAGAACAGGCATAAGAGCCCAATCAATAGCTCTTTTCATTTTGCCTTAATGGCCCTGTCTTTTTTTCCCCTCGTGGACTAAAGGGAACACAGGGGAGGTTGGTGTTACAACCATAAAATGTAATTTCTCTCCCAGAGAAAACATAATAATGCCTTCTATCCCCCCCTTCTGCATATTCCTATAACATGCCGCAGAATTGAGTATGGATTTAACATCAAAAGGTTACATGAATTTTTCAAATGAGATATTAAAGTCAATATTTCAAGTCGAAGATATTTCAATTCAGTGGCTTATGTGAAAGGGAGCCTGCGAGCTAAGAGGAGCTGGCTCGCAGCAGCGGCTGCAGTGGTGCCACAAATTAACTTGCTGGGAAAAGTCAAACCGGGGGATTTGGTTATCAAACATGACAGAAAACACGGAGACGCTCAAAATGGCTCGGCTTTAACGGGACAGCTGGGTAAAAAGAGATGTGTATATTGACACGTCACAGCTGAGCCGCTAATGTTTGGTTTACCCTCTCTAAATCAGTTTCCTTAATTAAAATATGTAATGCATTTAGCGCTCAAAGAAAATGCTGCTGAACTTCACCACTATACCGCAATAATCTACATTTACTTTCGACTGATTTGGCTGTATGCAAGTGGCTGCACTGCGGATCCAAGCAAGTACAGTAAGCTTGGGGCTTCCTTCCTGAAGTACAGTGATGACAACACCTTTAGCTGCAATTAAACCTACAAGTCTTTTGGGTTATGTCTCTTCCAGCTGAATATTCTGGATAGCTATTTTCACCTCTTTGAACGTCAGGTCGCGAAAGCTAAAGTTCTGACTTTTCTGTTCTTACACAGTGATTCTGATTACCCAGCTTTCCTGGAATCTCTGGATGGTGTTTTTAAAAGGGTGACATCTTGGGATTCAGTGGTGCTCCTGGGGTCATTCAGTGCTCATGTTTAAGTATTTTGACGGGAAAGACGAACCAAAAATTACTATGAGTGACCTATTGGAGGTATAACTTATTCATCTTATGATCAGGCAATAGAAAATGTAAATCTTTTGTGGTCAAGGTTGGTATTAACTTCTTCCTGGCTGGTTTGAACAAATGCATTGTTTCTAAAATGCTAGAAATCTCAACGCATTTATCCATTACCCAATCCAATGAAACAGATAAAACTTCAAAACAGCACCAGGGTTAAATGACTATGAGCAAAATAGTACACAGCTCTCAGGTTCTCTCCATTTTTTTAATTGATCATTGCATCTCTAGAAGGTTTGCAAAGATAAGGGCAATGTCCTTGAACAACTTGTCTTCTCGGTTGTCGATGCTTATTAGGTCTACATGAGAGGTAACTGTATATATGTAAGTAATTGTGCCAAAACGTTTTTCTGAACACCACTAAAGCCACTGTCAGTGGTACACATGCCACAGTTTGAGAGTCATAGCCTTAGACCTACATGTGTGTTTCTTGAGTTGCCATCATGGGGATGTTACCTCCTTAAGAGGTACACTATGACAGCAACCTGGTCTCAGTTTGTGGAAAGTATCTACATTATGTCCAGATTCCCAGCAGGAACCATGAGTTTTTCCATTGGTACAGTGAGCCGTAACAAGATGACTAGAGCTATTTCATTTGCATGCCAGTGGATTTAATTGTGCTGACTGAGTGATGGTGGGAAAAGAGGAGATGAAATCCATGCCTGATCTCCCTCTCAATTAATAAAACATTAAGTGGACACATGATCTTGTCTGCCAAATCCCACTGTTCCACTCCCTTTTCCAAACCTAGACTGTCGAGTTTTCACAACCAGGAAAACGTTCTATGTCACATTTTCTGGGTGGGGAGTTCTTGCTGAACTTTTCTTGCTCTTAATCTCTTATGTGATGTTTTATGCAGCATTTAAAACTTCTCCGTCCAGCAGAGCATGTGTCTAAAAGCAACAGTTTTTTCCCCTCTCTCTCTTTCTCTCTCTTTAATATGGCTAAAACCAAAACCCAGATAAATTAATGAACTTGTTACAGATCAGACCGCCCCTGTGTGTGAGGAGCCATGAATTAATCTTGTTGAGCAAAGCAGAATCACCTCTTTATAGTCTCCCAGATTTACAGCTGGATTTCCAATATGGCTTTAACGGACTAATTAAGAAAAATAAGCTGATTCCAGCAAGATGAGATTCAAAAGAAAGTTTTGCCATACTCTCCATTTGACGGTATTGTGGGGTATTCTTAAGGGAGCAGGTCGTGGGGCGCCCCTCTTCCCAAAAATCCTCCACGCCTCATCCTTCATCTGCAGCTGCTCGTCATGTCCCGTCACCAGCACAGTTACACCTGAACACACTGCTGCTGCCAAACACCTGGCTCCATCTCCCACTGTCCAAATGAAAAATAAGCATAATCTGCCTTTCTGAGTATCCAGCAAATGAGGGATTTCATGACAAATTGGGTGGAGGTTTATTATGCAAAGGGGAATCCAGAACAGAGGCAGCAGGAGCTCAAAAAAGGGGGGATTTGGGTAGGGGGGAGAGGTGTTGTAGTTAGGAATGGCAGAAAATGTGGTAATGACTTGTGAAATTTTGGCTCGGATGCTAACTACTGTGGCAGTATTTAAAGTACATGCCATGTTGTTTGTGAAACAGCGAGAGAGAGTTGCTCTATGAATTTCAAATGAATGCAGACAAAAGAAATTGTATTCCCAGTGGCTCAAATTAGCAGAATATTGTTGCTGCACTATTTTAATGTCTGCTTAATCAATGCATTTTTACAGCTCCGATAATGATGGTCAGAAGGAATATGGCATTTTGCACTCTTTCACCACACAATGGGATGCAAGCGTGAGATTCACACTCCTGCAGTAAATTAACTGCCTCAACGGCTTGATGGATGTGTTTCTTAAAACTTAATTAGTGTGAAGTTCACTTGGGATAAGTGGGCATTCAATAAATGTCTGGCCCTTGAATACTAGTGGCATTAAAAAAACATTTCAAATCGCATAAAACTGATGGAGTGGAACTGGAAAGGAGAGACGAAGAAGCAAACGGAGTGAACAGAAGGCCAACCAGGTGATCCAGGTTTGCAACGGTGCTGCTGGAATCAGGTCAGGATCCTGTTTACCAAAGAACAGAGCAAGTCTCACTATTGGAGACAAAAACTTCAGGCTTAAAAAGGGGCTTATTTTAATATACAGGAACATAATAAAATAAAACACAGACAGAAAAGGACAAGATATAAACGTAAACACCACATCTACAGGCTTGATAAACCGTACATGTTCATGCCAAAGTTCAATTGGTGCTCGATAGTTGTCGTCTTCCAAGGACAGACATCATTTCAAGTGAAGCTGGAGATTTGGCATTACCATCCACTAAATTACTGTTGGTGCATTGCTATAGGGTTAGTGCAACTAACTTTTTACCTAGCAAAGCTTACCTGTGAGCAGCTAGCTTCATTAGCACTGAATGGGACATCCTCGAGAGTGTCAGTGACTGATTGGTGGACGAATGTTAAGGCAGCCATCTTTGAATGATTGTAAGGGGCATAAGATGTGATTTTTTTATTAAACATACATTTTTTAATGTAATGTCAATATCTTGTAAAGCTAATAGTTTTGGTAGCTATTAACTACAAGCCATAATCACCAAAATTAGTGGAAATAAACATTTGAAATATATGACTGTGTGTAATAAATTTATCCAATGTACAAGTTTAGCTTCTTCTATTGAATTCCAGACATGTCTACATTTTTCAATGATATTCTAAATTACTGAGGTGCAACTTTAGTACAGAAAGTTTAACCAAACATTTTAGCATTGCTCCAAACTGCAGCATGAGACATCCAAGTCGAGAAATGAATTCTCAGAGTAAATCAGCCTTTGAGTTCCTGATCTATTAGTTGCAAAAACAAACAAGGACAGAATAAAAGATCGCTCTAACCAGTATTCCAAAACTCATTCCATATAGACAACTAACGCAGCTTATTAAACGCGCACTAATGATGTTAAAGAAAACAGTGGTACTTGTTCCTGATGGAGTTTGCGACGCGAGCTGAAAACCCAAACAGAAGTGGCGATCAGAGATGAATAAATATCAACTTAAAACGGATCAAGGGACAGACAAACAAACACAGGGAAAGTGGCTTCATGCGCAAAATGGGACATTTTAAAAAACCTGCTGACATCTAAAAGGCACTTTGGATTTGCATATCGTAAACTTTCATCTAGGGGGGATGTGAAGAAAGACTGCACCGCAGGAATCATTTAATATTTAACAAATTAGAAACAGTAGCTATGGCTAATTAGAATGTGCACATTTACAAATCAACCCTGATAGCAAAACAAATTATGAAATATAACGGTGCTCTGTGGATTACCGAGGGAAAATCAGATGATAGACAAAGCAAATGGAGTATCACTAACAACATACTGTCAGAACACATCACACTGCTAATCCAGTTAGAGAGGGAAGCCATGGAGGCTCTGCTTTAAAATATTGATAGGGCTATTCTGTAAAAAGCTTTTTTTCCCTCTCTCTTTCTTCTCCGTGCAAGAGTACATTTGGTGTAACACTTGCTTATTGCTCATGGGTCATTAGCCTCTCATCCTCTGCTGCTTGGCCAGTTTGCTTTGAAAGAAAAGCCTGTGATTAAATGAAAGTGTTTGCTCTGGTACTCCATTAACGGAGCTCTTGATGCTCGCACTTTCATTGTTTATATTACGGCCACGGAGCCAGGCGGTGTGTAAACTGTTGTTGGATTCATTATTAGATTACTTCCTGGTGCGATGGCTTTTGGTAAAAGCCGTGGAATTCTTGTAAGAGGACTTGACGTGCACTCAGGGGATGAACATTTATCAAATGATAAAGGCAGAGGGGGCCGAGGCGCGTTCAAACCTAAGCGGTTCTAAAGTGGATGCCATGCAAAATCTACATCAATAAAAGTCCAGAAATACGATTTAGCACAGAGTGGATAACAGCTATTCTGCATGTCAGGCCCGAGCTTTTAACATAGCCAAGTGAGAGCATATTTATCATAATGAAGTAAACGTATAATGTAACCTGATTTTATTCAAATTTGATGGGATTTTGTCAGGTTTTCAGTGAATTTTGTGCGCAGTCTGCACACTTACGTTCTGGTGTATATCATATTCTAATGGCCCTGAAAAAAAACATGTGAGACTGCCAAAAGGAAAAAAAATGGCTGTACTGTCACCATGATGGCACTGCTGGGCAGACAGATGCCAGAGGCAGGGTGAGAAAGGGGGAGGATGGTGTGGAAATATATGGGAACAAAAGGGCGTCCACACACATCATCCTGCACGTGTTGTGAAGACAGTTTCCCATCTCTACCAAACTCCATCAACTCCTGGAAATGTTGTCCTATCCATCTTTGACCTTCAGGCCCCGTTCTGACTGACTGCCACATACTCTGATAAGTTCCTGTAACGCTAATTCTTCTTTGGTGATGCCCTTTGTTACCTGCTGTAGACCTTGTCAACTCCTGGGAAGTCAAATAACTTACAAACCAATCACCAGCCTGACTGCATGAGTGACCAATTTGTAACACCATCATCAGTTCCTCGATTCTAACCTCACTTTGTTGGTCTGGCTTTTTCCTGCCAAAGTGAATTTCTTTGGTAGAATTTCCAATCGGGCAATAAGCAAACAGAATAAATTGTGAATGATGACGTCGATTTTCTGAAATATTTAGAAGTGTAGTCTGCCTGTAGTTTTAACAAGGGCAGCGAAAGAAGTGAACAAAGCAGTTCACTGTGTTGGCCATGATTTCGAAGCTAATGGAAACATTAGCTGCGTTTCCATTGACCGTATAATTGCACAATTTGACATTTTGAAAATAAATTGGATTAATTAAAACACAGAGATAAAAAAAAATAAACTTTTTTTTATCAAATGTTTTGGTGGTAGGATGAGGTGGGGTTTTTGAAAATGCTTTATTTAGCAAAGCTGCAATGGAAACACGTTTTCACATCCGATGAGTCAGATGATAAACAACCAGATGTTGCCACTGCAAACCATGAAGAGGAAGACGACAAGAAGTATTTGGACAATGATGCTTTTTAATGACTTATTGATGTGAACAAATTTACTCAAGTTTGATTTTAATTGCATTTCTTATTTAATGAATACTTTGCATTAGCAAAATTGTGTTTTTCCATATTAGCGGGTGTAGAGAAAGTTTTACAGACGTTTGTAATGAAAACAGTTATCCTGTTTGGCTCTACACCTCTCTTCTCGCAGTGGAGGATGATTGTTTATAGCGGAGGCAATTCCCAGTAAGCTTCATGACCCGTTACATACGACAGAGACAAATGTTAGCAATTGGGTAAAAATGAAGACTTTCGACAAAGTCCATGTCTCCAGGAAACAACTGCTTCTGAATAGTCAAACCTTCTACATAAAGCAAAGCAGAGAACATGGGGCTGGTTTTTACCAGATGTGTAGTCGTGTAATTTTTTTTATTATTTAGCCAATCCCTTCCCAGGTTCATATGGTGGAAGTTACTGGTAAAAGTTGAACTACTCTAATTTTTACTGAGAAATAGGGCTGTAAACATACTCTATGTAGGTAATTTTCTCATCTTCCATAATGCTTTTATAAGCATAAAAGGCAAATTAAAGACGTTTAAAAAAACAAAAAAAAACAAAACAACGAATGTGTCGAGTTTCATTGCACTAAATTTTCAGCAAGCACGAGGTGACATTTGAGAGGAACAATTCAAGTTTAACAGGAAGAAAATCACAACCAGAGTCATGTTCAGGATGAGAAACCATGTGCCTTCACATCCTGCAGTCCACTGGCTGAACAAAACTCTGTATTTTACCAAGAAGACAAAAATATACCAAGACAAGCAAAACAAAACCTTTTACAAATAGAATTCCTTTTATTAGTTGTGGCTGAGCTTCAAGTTTGTTAGGATAATATTTCCCTAGTTACTGCGTTGTAAAAGTGGAAGATATGATATCAGAACACTTTTTGAGAAAGTCAAAGATCCTGAAGAATTTACAACACAACACAATCATCTGCATGTCACTTTAAAACAATGTGAAGGACAAGGAAACAGATGGAAGCTCAGAATCTGCCTTCCTTCATTAGTAACTGGACTCTTGGTACTTTAGAAACAAACAATACCCTCAGATCATTTTTAGAAAAATATCTAGGTAAACAAAAATTATAAGTCAAAAGCAGATGAAAATGTTACTTTTTCTGTACTAAAAAAGTCCAGAGGAATCCTTTGTACTCTGTGACAACGGGGAGTCAAGTTATGGCCTTTAAAAGAAAAATGTGTTGTGACATTGTCAGCCTTAATCTGTAAGTCCAAAACAATTCCATGCTGATAGGTCAGGGAGGATTGTGGGAAAACAACCACTATTATTTCCATGCTTATGCTTCAGAGAAAATAAACATGTTACAGACTCAATAAATTCACTCAAAAACACCAAAAATTTGAATTTATTATGTTTCAAGTAAACTACAATTTAAGTAACATCTGGCCTAATAACTTAATTTTTTGCCATCTCCAATGGTTTTCAAATGAAAAAAAAATAGTACTAAAAACTGGATCCCCTTTGATTTTGCCTTCAAGACATTGTTTTGGAATTTAAAATAGTTTCCAAGCTTAAACTCAAGCTTTTTTGTGACATGTTACATGTCTCAGCAGCGATCCGAGACATTAGTTCTGTAGTCTGTCCTTAGACACTTAGGAGTCATAATAACACAATGTGATATAGAAAGGTTTATTGATGACACTAAAATGTCCATTCAGGGAAAAGTCCAAGCAGAGAGGAGATGGAGAGAGTTTATCGGTTCTGATGTGATGTTCATGAGCGATCCGATTCTTTTGGTCATCTCTACCCTGAGTGATCGAACTCGAGTCGGTAAGTGACAGCAACTTTGCTCACTGACAGTGCTCTGCATACTCTGCAGGAGTTATTGTTCTATTTATTATAAAAATGTATTTATGTATTCTGTGAATAAATAAAATATGGGAAAGGGTTACACAGAATGAACTCCCATTGCTTACTGTTCGTTTCCATCAAGTCATGGCTGCACTAGCTGACTGCTAAACCAGCCCTTCCTTAGTTTCTTCTTGCTTGTTGCGCTTCAGTTTAATGTTATAACCAAGTATTGTTTGTCATTATAACAATTAATTGTGGAGAAGGTGATTTTTCTTTCTGTCAAAGCAACAAGTCCACTTTTTTCATCAACTGGTTTTTACATTTTCCTTTCATTTTGTTTCCGTTATAAATAGCACTAAAAATGTTAATACACAACACACACACACACAAAACACGTTTGTGTGTATTTGACATTTAATTTTATAAAAAATTAAATGTCAGAACATATTGTGGTTATTTACTTAATACGGATGATTCAACTTTTTTTGTGAACTTTACCCACGAAAAAAATTTGAAAACTATTACGGATAAAATTTGCTCAAAATTGATAATTTGAACATTTTTAATGAACAGATCTTGATGATTTGGTTCCCTAGTAAGTCTCATCTCTAGTTATCTTGATGGAACAAAGCATGTGGGTCGCTCTAAACGTTTGTACTATCCAGTGATTAGCCATGATGCAGAGAATAGCCAATCAGAGCCCAGGTGAGCTGCTGGGTGCTGATTGTTCTGTTCACCGACCCAATGCTAAGCTGGTAAGGTTAATAATCAAGAGCAGCTTTAGCATCAGCAGAACTTCTTCACATCCTATATATCTGCAGTGACTGTAAGAATCCAAGACTTTTCTGGACAGAGAAAGTTGATGCAACTGCATTTGTGGACATCTGCTCCCACCGAGCAGCTGTTTCCAGCAGCTGGACTGAAAGTTATCCATGGCAAACAAGTCACGCTATTGCGCACAGATGATGTGCTTTCCACGGTGTACCGTGTTTTCTATCAGATCAATTATGCTCTTCTTATTGTCAAGTTGTCTTGCATTTGAAACACATCCACCACATCACGCCTGATCTGATACCATATGTCCTCCGGGGAAGTTTTTTTTTTTAATATATACTTTTGATTAATTGACTTTGGATTGTTATCATGTCTAACCAGTCTGTGGGAACGTTCCCCCATCCAAGCTTTCCTGCTCTTTAGATAAAGTTCATGAAAGATGCTTACATACACTCATCATCCCACTGAATGTCATGCAATTTTTTTTTCATGATTCATTTGAGTCTGAATAATTAAACAAATCACTTATTTTGAGTTTTCTTACATTTACAAAGTCAAAATTACACAGAGACTCAGAAATGTACACTTTTAACTAAATTTGCTTAATTGTCCCTTTGTACATAGCAGAGAACCACCGCCTTCAACTAGGCCAGAATGCTGCTGCATTTTGGTAATCAGAAAAGTCTGAGCTCATTTTTCTTGCGTGAACAATTCTCTAACAATATATCATGAATAATCATGAACTTATGATTTAATTACATCTGTTCAAAATGTTTTTTAGATGTTTTAATGGGTGAGAAGGAACAAAATTTCAATATGTCAGTGAAAATTCGCCATAGGATGTTTTTGAAAGGTAACATTTATCCAAGTATGTGAGAGGTGTATGTAAATATTTGATCCAGCTTGTAAAATCTCAGACCTTCTGTGGATATATTTACAATGTTTTATAATACAAAAACTGTTTAAAAAAAAAAAGATCATGTATGTCATGTCAGTCCAAAACTGACATGACATACATGTCGAAAAAGATGAGTTTATGTAAACATCTGTACAAAACTAGGTTTCCTTTTGTTTTGGCTATATTTACATACGAGTTACTAGTGAACATAGAAATGTGCAGCAAGAAAACAATTTAATATCGTTACAAAACATGCGGACGGCTCAACAACATTTGTTCCAAGCAACACATCCTGCTGTGGTTTTTCTGCTTCTGCTCAACTTTTCTGTTGGTGTTCTCCAGCAGCAAATTACTGGAGTTAATCTGCTATTGTGTCGAAAGAAAAAGCCTCACGAAAGCAAGAGAATAAATCTTTAGTGCACTATTCATGCAAACAATAGCAAATATTGAGAGCTGTGTTCAAAGCTGGGTCCAATTGCTATGAAAAGAATAACGTGTTGACAAGAAATTGGTTTAAAAAACAAACAAGACTTTAATAGGTTGAAGTCCAACTGTTGTAAATATGCATGGTTTCACATATTTGTATCAGAACATGCTCCGCTTGAAGACAAACTTGTTCAGACTGGCTGTCTGTGTCACAAAGGGAACTTTTGAATTTATTCATTTATGCCCGTCTGCGCTGAATCCAAGTGGAATTTTTAAGTTACGGTCATTAATGGAGTCTAGATGGCCCAGTTTGACAGGACACAAAATTAAATAAAAATGTACAAATGTAAAAAGATAATCACAGGCTCAGAAAGACAATATCAACAAGGCTCTAGATTTAGATGTAGCAGACATGATAATAATAAAAATAAACAGTTTTAATTGCTACAGTAATGCCTTCTGGGTAAAGTCGCATCATTTCAAACATAGTTAGGAGACTACATATCTATCAATGAGAACCGCTCAATCATTAATGATTATCCCTCTCAAACTGGGAGTTGTTTTTAAAGAAATTAGGACTTTTATGATCTGCGGTAATTTGCTCAACCTTTTTTCTGTCACTACCATGCAGAGCAGATTCCACATACAGCTGAAGAGTTGTTGATTTTATTCACCATCACTTTAAGATGTTTGCTGTTAAAGTCAATCTTTGCTCCTATTGGTGCAACGACTGAAAGGTTCCTAGTTATTCCTATGGTAGAATAGACATCGTCTGTCTATGTCTGTGCAAACTGTGGATGATATGGTTAACGGATCAGTTGTCTCAGTTCTGGATGTGTGTGTGTTGTTTAGTTCCTTGTATAAAGCATACATGAGGTTAGCAGTGAACACAACAAACACAACTGTTAGGGGTTATAAATCAAGTTAGAGGTTGGGTTAATACATTAGTGTTTTCACAAAAACACTAATTTATTTAGTTTTCACAAAAGAGACATTTTGTTGTCCATATGAATACATTAGGGCAAAGTTTTAACTCTGGAAACTATTTAAGGGGAAAAAGTTTAATCTCCTCTAAGACGTCTGTGTGAACGCGAGGCATAAATGATTAAAAATCTTCCATGTTTTCAAAAAAAAGAAAAATTACATTCTCCATTTGTGTGGACAAGGCCTAAAACTAGAAACCTTTAAGTCTTCCTCCTGTAGTAGCTACTTTCAAATTAAAGGATGTTGTGGTGAGCGCAACCTATTATTGTTTATGTACGTTTCACTGATGGGAAAGAAAACCCACCTCCTGTCAAGATAATCATCCTTAAGAAGTCTTAATTTCATGAATCTAAAATGAAGGTCTTAAATTCATTGTGTGTTTAAAGTATGTTTAAATATTTTGTGTTGCGCTATCCACAACACCAAGTAACGTTGTGATTAACACAAACTGTTACTGTTTATAAATGATTCAGAAAGCAAGACCGCTAACTGTCAAGATGAAATTCATCCTTCAAAACTCTTAAATTAGCATCTCTAAAATTAGGATCTTAAATGTTTTAAATTCATTTAAAAAGTAAGCTATATTTTAATAACCTGCCTTAAATTTTATCTTGTAAATCCTGTTTTTCTTCACGAGTTGAGGCTACCAGCAACTTTTGCACCTGTTATGGGTAAGTGCAAATTCACCACCACTTGGCTGGATGAAGTTTGTTCTTTTCTGTGATGATGTAGGTCTTAAATTCCAGTCAGAATGGTCTTAAAGAGGTTTTAAAAGTCTTTAGATTTGAGTTGGTGAAATCTGCAAAGGTTTTGATGGTGCAGCTCTCATTTCATGTTCCTGAAGCTCCAAGAGTAGAACACCCACCCAGCCCTCAGTCTATGAGGACTGAAAGTCCTTCAGGTGTAACAGAAAATTCTAAATTAGTGTTGAGCTCTTGAAGATCTGATAGTGGCATTAGAGATGGTGTAGGTTGTGATTTTTTTTTTCTTTTTGCACACAACATCCCGAGTCCAAAAAAAAAGTCACGATTGAAAAAGTTCCTGACAGCCTGCATGTCTGAAAATGTCCCTCTAACTTCTGCTCCAGACCATGTTTAAAACAAACTGTGATCAGAAGCTGCTCAGACTCATCTTGTTGCTTTCATTAAGGAATCAAATATTCTCTCAGTGCAGCAGGGATCAAACTCATGCTGCGAACCCCAGTTAAATATTTAGTTTGAAATTCGCAGATTGAAGAATCCGAGGCCCGAGCAGCGAGATCTGAGAGAGAAGGGGACAGTCTCAGTCGCCAGCAGCGCCAAGTGATTCTCTTTTAAACAAACAAGTGGAGGGCTGTCTTGTGGAATTGCACATTAAATCCGTTTTAAAAGGGGGAACTCTTATTTGATTTGCAGCCATGAAGGGATTATAGCTAAAGAAAGGATAGCGGCTGGTTGGGATGACGATGAGTACGTCCTTCCTTTCAAATTCGGCAGACAGAGGAAGAAGAGAATCGGTAACTAGTAAAACTGAAAACAACGGAATCAAGAAGTCACTTCGATACAGAGCCTGATTTAATCAACACCAGCCTCTCATCTGACGCCAGCGATACGGACACTGCTGTTAACACACCACATGTGACGCTTGGAAGATTATTTTGCCCTTCATGCCGGGCTCCTCCTCCTCCGCCTCTGTCTTCCATGTGCCAACACGTCAATCAGCTGTAATTGCCGTCCTGGAGGAACAATATCGGGCCGCGGCGCTTTTAACCGCACAGATTCATTGCAACACCTAATCTGCTAATGAGCACAGCGTGGTTATTTTCAGCAGAGCTGCAGACGCCGGGGCCGTCGCCGAGGAGGCCTGGCGCGGCTTCCGGTGACAGCAGAGGACAGTTGGCCTGTTGGAGGGGATACAAGGCGGAGCGAGGCCGCCACGCTTCAGGACGGCTCAGTCGCTCCGCTTTCATCCAGGACCGCCTTCCTCTTATTCTGTTTCTCATGCTTGTTTCTGTTCTCCCTCGCTTCCCCGACTGCCTGAATTCTGGGTTTGACCTTTTAGCGGAACAGGTATTTAAAGCTGCAATATGTAGCTTTTACGAAAATCAGTTTTATAGACATATTTTTCTCCACCTCCTCCCAGTGTTGCAGAAAATTGCACCAGTCACGGTCAAAAACAACCAATCAGAGCCTGGAGGCGGGTCTTAGTGCTACTAATCATCCTTCTGTACACTGCTCAATGTGCTAATGGTGGGAAAACAGTGTACTGTTTCAGGAAAACCGTTAATCCATCGTCATCGGTGGTTATGCTAACTACCGTTAGCATTAGTGGCAGGCTATGTTGTGATTAACCATCTGTAGCTTTACTAAGAGCAAGCCAGAGGGGGTGAGCACAAGAGTGATTGACAGCGCTAAGCCCCTCCTCCTGGCTCTGATAGGTTGTTTCTGACTGAGTGTTTATTTCTGAAGCTAGCACTGGGAGAAGACAGTGGAGCTCAATTTTGTCAATTTATTTGTCTTATCACAGCATAATGACAATTAAAAAAAATGTAAATAACACTTTTTCAATAAACTACATATTGCAGCTTTATGCCGAAAGGCGATAAAACTGAAGAAATAACATAGGAAAAGGTAAATGAGCCAAAATACTGGAGCACTGCTGTTCAGGAACCGCATGAAGACAAAAAAACAACCAACCCCAAAACAAAACAACAAGAGCAACACAAACAATCCTTAATGGAACTGATACAAGAGGCTTTTTAATTATCTAACTCAATCAGCTAAAGACCAGTGGATCAATGAATCCCCATTACACTCCCCAACTCTGTGGCCAGACAGCGGCGGTTTACATCAGTTTAAACAGCGAGCCATGCTGCAGCTAAGTGACAGATTACAGCTTGTGGCTAATCTAATGCAGCCGCAGCATTTGTACAGAGTGCAGCTTTAATTCAGACTGCAAGCTTCTCTCCTTGTGACCGTGTCACTTAACTGACTTGGCCTCTCTGAAATATTTATAGTCCTCTGCAAAAGATGTGACTTTCAGCTTTAAGTGTTTGGGAGTTTCAGAATAGTTCTTGGAGCAGTTTACAGACAGTATCAGGAAAGGTGCGCCTGGTGTACACAGGCAGTGCAGCAAAGCAACTGTTCATTTTAAACCCCAATAAAATATAAGAAGTAAGTCTGCATACGTATATATAGTAACTTGTGAAAAATTAGATATGCTTCAATCTAATATTAATATTGGCTTTGGAAAAAGTTCTAGATTGGGTATCGATGGCAAGATGCCTGATCTATTCAGTCTGATTCTATGTGTCGTGTTATGAGCAAAGTCATGCTTTATCATTTATTTTACCGTATTTTCCGTACTATAAGGCGCACCTAAAAACCTTCAATTTTCTCAAAAGACGGCAG
This sequence comes from Poecilia picta, assembly GCA_033032245.1. Lineage (NCBI taxonomy): Eukaryota > Metazoa > Chordata > Actinopteri > Cyprinodontiformes > Poeciliidae > Poecilia > Poecilia picta. Next base: position 4,598,877 of record CM065356.1, on the reverse strand, counting down.
TGCGCCTTATAATCTGGTGCGCCTTATATATGGACTAATATTGAGCCACAACAGGTCTAGCAACTACGGTAAGCAGCCGCCGACTTCATTTTCCCCCGTAGAAGAAGCACGCAGTGCATGCTGGGATAGTTGTCAGAAAGCTGGTTTGTTAATAAAGTTTGACAGAGACTGTGGAGGCAGCGTGTCGGTTGGTCTGTTACCCAGAAAGCAGTTGGACACAATATCGCAATACCAACATCGTGAGTGAAACAATGACTTGGGCAGCCTACTAAAGTACTCAGGGACCACTTCTTTACAAATGTGGATGTGTAATAATAGAGTACGGAACAAATTGGCAACCCAAACTGAAGCGCCTATTCTATGCGCCTTATCAGTGGCGCAACTACACATTATTCAGGTGGATGCGAAAACATAAATCGGCGTCCCCGTCTCCCAAGGAAGGAACGTTAGGGTGAAGGAGTGACGCTCACTCGCTCAATCCCCTCACTCTCTCCCCCACCGAGGCGACGATACATGAAGGGTAAAACTCCCTACATTTACCTCATTATGTGCGCAAAGTGAAGGAGCGTAAGGCGCGCTGAAGTGTATGGGAAAACATCATCGGGGCGTCGCCCCCTCCAGACTGTGTTTTGGCGCCCCCTCTGGTGCTGCGCCCCTGTGCATTTGCATAGCCTACGCTGCATACCCGCTTTTTGCGCCACTGTCTGGAATATGCAAGTTGTTCTATTTTTTATATATATTTGATTTGTTCCGTAAAATTGGAAAACTGGGACTTTCTTGCAGACAGACTGATTATGAGCAGCTTTATTAACAATCAAAAAACTTCAAGTGTCGACTGAAATGTAATCATCTAATTTAAGTCGAGATTTTAGCTGAGCTGTCTGTGAGCCTTACATATTGCTTCTCTTTCACAGATTAACAAGTGGACCCAGTTCTCTTCGGCATTCAAAGGTGCTTGCTGATTAAATAATGGGCATCAAACCTACTAGTTGTGATCAGATGAGATTTTGCAGGTCTTGATGCTTAATTCCAATGTCCGTGTAGTTGTTCATACTACTGAATGATGCAACTGTAGACAGACTTCTGTTTGTGAACGGTTTACAATCCCAAAGCAACCTGCAAAAGCAGAAGAAGAATGAAGAAGTCACAAAGCGGAGCTTTGTTTAGTAACAGACACCGTCAACTATAGATCAATTTTAAGGGGGGTTACTGGTGCCTATCTCCAGCAAACGTTTCAGACGAGAGGCAGGGTCACCTGGACGGGTCGCCAGTCTGTCGCAGGGCAATACAGACAAACAACCATGCGCACACACACTCACACCTAGGAAGAATTAAGTTTTTTGGACTGTGGGAGGAAGAACAAACTCCATGCAGAAAGACCCCAGGCTGGGAATTGAACCCAGGACCTTCTTGCTGCAAGGCAAAAGTTTTACCAACTGCACCACTGTTCAGCCCTGCATCTTACATATATGTCAAATTTGAATTAAATACAGCATGACCTTTCACATCACAGACGCTTCACAAACAATTTGAATCAGATCCGATTTTGCTCTACATATGGAAGTGACTCAAATTGGAGACGGGTGTGGGGAGGGGCATAAAATTTGGAATTGGTCGTTCAAACTGTCGTGACGAAGCCGGCTGCAGGTTGCATTTGGGCAAAGAATTCCATTTGGGTCGCATTCGCCTGCTGTGTGAACGTGACCTAAGCTAACCTCACCTAGAGAAGAACACATGTTCGTGTTTGGACTGGACAGAACTGATTGTTTCTTTGAAAGTCCCATTGACACACTCTCATAACCCCATATGTCAAAGCACTGAGAATAGAACAGCAGCATGAAGCAGTCTGCTGGTATAAATTGACTTGTTGTGAACTGTAACAAACAGAAATCATCTCATTTAAGTCAAGATTTTAGCTGAGCTGTCTGTGAGCCTTACATATCGCTTCTCTTTCAGTTCATTTTTAGCTATCCAATTATTTTAGGTAGTGCCAATTGGACGTCAGATTGTCATTACGACTTGAGGGGATTCATTTCACTGCAACAATGCATCAATTGTTTCCAGTAAGGGACGTGGGGGCAGGCGGTGTTGTTCAGTAAACTGATCATACACGGAGTGTACTAATGCTTTTGTGGCGGAATGCATTGATCTGCTGTCCCCCCTGCTCTGTGCCTTCCTAATGATATCTGAGATGCTGCTGTTACAGAAACAGGGAGCAGCATTTCCCCAGCCCTCCAGAGCAATTTATTGTGGGAAGGTAATAATAAGTCTGCGTTTGAAAAAAAAAAAAAGAAAGAAAGAAAAATGAACAGAGTGATGTCCGTGTCAGAATGTGGGCTCAGGGCCTGAAACCGCAGCGGTCCTTGGTGGCGCTGCCAGTCGTTTCCAATCCCCGTTCACGGAGACGCGTCATTGGCTGGAAGAGGGCAATAAAAGCAGCGGCTGTTTGTTTGCTGAAACGCATCGTGACGGCATTTCTCAAAACCCTTTTGACCGACTATGTAAAGATAATTCAGCACTTATTGGAGGTTAATTGTTTGTGCATTTTTGTCAGAAGAAAGAAACTTAAAAACAGAGTGTGATGGGACTCTGTTACAACATGCACAAGTCTTTGTAGTAATTTTCCCATGGCTCTTAATGAACTGGACAGCAGCAGCACTGACAGTTAACAAAGTAGTATGTAAAATTATTAAATTAGACACCTACTTGGATTGTAGGTTAATCTGTTAAAAAAAGATTTTTTTTCAGAAATTTTGCAAATAAGTCAGAAAAGTGAATTCTGCATATTAGTTACTCAGTTTCTAATATAGTAATATACTCAGATACACTAGCATCCCAAAATAAAACTCCTCTGACTGTAACTGACACTGAAATCCAGCTTTTTTGTGACGGCTTCAGGGATTTTTTGAAAACAAAACTATGATGATGTATTAAGCATCTGTAGATAAAAAAACAAGTACATTTTTGCAACATAAAAAAAAAATCTAGAATTTTGGGATGAATTTCTGAACAAAAAGAAAAATTGAGCTCCAAAAGTTGAAGTTTTCAAGAAAAAATGTTTTTGAGATTAATCTGAGACATTTTCTAGGAAAAGAAAAAAGTAATATGTGTTTCGACAATTGCAAATTTCAACTTTCAAATTAAAAAAAAAAAAAAAATTGAGAAATTTAATGGGAGGTATTGAGAATGGTTAGGTTTGGTCAAGTTGTTTTGTAGGACTTTCTGAGTAAAAGCCTTTCCAAATATAAACGCTTCAACTGTTTTAGTATTTTTAATACAGAGACAATCGATTAAAAAAATAATAAAAGTGAAGCTAGCACAGGGCGACTTTCCCTCCACTCAGGACCATGTACAGAACTATGGGTCAGGAAAAGGGCAGCTAACATCTCTGCAGACCCCACACATTCTGGACATGAATTTTAGATTTTTACCTTATGGACAGTGCCATTTGCAAAAGTCAGCTGCCACAGAATTCGTTTCTTCCCCCAAGGCTATCTCTGATGAACACAATGAACACATTACAGCCTGAGTAGTCAACTACTCCAGAAAAATTAGCATATTAATGGCATAGTAACTGTGCATTTACAAACTGTACCTTTTATTTCCTTTATACCCAATGCCCTTACACTGAGAAAAGAAAACAGTTGATCCAAATTTTAAAAAATGAAATAATTTGCTACAAGTAATCAAATTGTTTATTCAAGTAAATATGCTAAGTTTATTAAGTTGCCATGTTAAACAAATGTACATAAAGTTTGACAAAATTAATTCAATTACATGTAACAAATTCACTCAACTTTTTTGTAGTTGAAGCTCTATTCTCTTTTCAGTGTATGCTCTGATTTGCTTTTAAAAGTTGTGCAGCTTAACACAGTGTTTATACTTTAGCCCCGCACATAAATGTTACAGTACAGGTTTAAAGCAACGCTGTAGTTATTCGGCATTCCTACCAAAAACATTCAGCGCAAATACATGTAACTAGTATTAATGTGAAGTTTGGACATGTTTTTACCCAAACTGACATGTCCATTGAAATGGAACCAGCTCAATTCCAATCTATAGATCTTTATTAAATCAGCATCATACATGCTTCAGGTAGCTCAAAAAGTCGTTTTACAGAAAACAATAAATACATTTTTAAAAATCTGGAAATGTTTCTTTTCGGTACCAGTAGCGCTGACAGACTCTCCAGTTTTACTAGTGCAATAAGGGATTTGTCATGTAGTTGAAAATCTAATAAGCAACTAAAACCTCAACCCAGCAAATGCATTTTCAGAGCCTGTTTATTCTCCCCAGGGTGAAGAGTGTCAGCGGTGCAGCCATCAGCCACCGTACGGTAAACATAACACTGCAACAAACCACAGGCAACTTTCTAACCATCGATCTTCAGTCATTAGCCATGAGCTCATGGCGCCGCTCAGTGACCAGATGAACATCCAGGGTAATACAAGCACATAACCCCCATTATTGATCCACATACAGGCCTTTTTTGTGTCAAACACTCTTAACAGATGGTGTCAAAAAGCACTACAGGCCAACCAGGAGGAGCAGTTTAACCTAACAGAGCTTTTCTCCTGTCTTGAAGACTGAACGTCAGCCTTAGACAGCTAGTGCGCCCCCTCAGGTCACTTAGGGATGCACAGTATTAAAGACTGCCCTCTGACTAAAGTAATATTATTTTCAGGAACAAACTTCCAGAAAACTGCTAAACAACTGAAACACTGATCTCCATACTAAAAACCCAGCTGTCTAGAGTTGCTTTTAACTAAATGGAAAATTGACCAAAATATTTGATGTGTACTAATGATTTTAACGATTGCACTTGACAATATGTAACGTCTGCAGATATAATGTCAGCTGAAGATTGTATGCCCGTTTTATTTTGAAACCATAAATCCTGTGTTGTTGTTTTTTTACTTCCTGAGTTTCTCTGTTTTCTTCTGGTTGGATTTTTGATGTGCTCGATCATGTTTAGTTTCTTGTTTGTACACTTTCTTGTGTACGTTCTGCCTATAATCCTTCTCATTTTTCCTACAGACTAGCAGCAGCAGCAATATGTATATCTATATCTATATCTATATTTATATATATAGATATAGATATAGATATATTTAGATCTATATCTATATATATATATATATAGATATAGATATATATATAGTTAGGGGAGTTTTGTTGATACACCTAAATATGAAAGTTGGTCTTCTAATGAATTACAGGTAATAGCTCTTATTCTTTGCTTCTTGCTTACATGTAACAGCAGCTTGTTGACTGTTACTTTATACCCTGATGCTGATACCAGTGATTCCAGCAATTAGAATGAGTGGGGTCTAATGACTCATGTAACTGCTTTGACCTAATCAAGATGAGACTTGCAACGTGATCCGGTTACTTTCAGCATATTTACATCCACATACTTGGACTTCAAGCAGCGATGTGTGGGCAACTGTATTTAAAGAGATTAAAGATAGGGTTAGCTTTAATGCTCACTTGAAATACTGTTTCTAGAAATACAAAGAAACTCTTATTGCAACAGGCAGAAGCAACAATGCACAATGCTGTCACTGATGCACATCAAAGCAGCATGAAGTGGGACATTGGGCGATTTAGACTGGATCTAAATTGGCTTAGTCTGACTAATGCGTTGAAAAAGAATGGGACAAGAAAGGAGGTTTCTGTGATACTTTGTCCTACGTTGTCAAGAATATATAAAATTACTAAGTGCCAACTGCATCCAAATGACCAGATTATTATTAGTCAAACTAATCAGACGGTTTTAGTATCAAGCATTCAACATCCTGACGTGAGTGAAACATCTTCAGGATGAAATTAGCTTAGAAACTAAACATTTAGCTCAGCTCTAGCTAAATGTTTAGTCTACAAATTAAATATTTAGCTAGTACAGACCTAAATAATAAAAGTGGGACAAGAAATTAAATTCTGTAATGTTTTTTCCTATGTTGTCAAGTATAGGCAAACTACTTTAGCTCTGTGCTAGCTAAATATTTAGTCTACAAACTAAAGAGCAGAAAATTTAGATAATGCAAATCATTCAGCCAATAAGTGGAAGTGAAGTGTCAAAATAAAAGCTGGGTCTTGAGAACTTCTACGAAAACTCTTGGTGGTGAAACTGAATACTTCAGTGCTGAAGCAGTCACTACATATTTAGTTTGGAGCTAAATATTTAAGTGGTTAAGCAAATATTTAGCTTCTGAGCTGAAACTAGTTTGTTAATTAAATATTTATTTACCAGTAGTTAACGAAATGTATATAATCCTTAATAAAGGAAAAAATCTCTTGAGACTCATCTCATTTACAAGAGAGATCTGTTGCATACAATAATATGCAATACTTAGTTTACTAATTTCATATTTTGTTTACCAACTAATCAGTTTCAAGCTAAATAGGAAGTCTGAAAGTGTGACATTCATAAATTATGATGGTAAAAATCAGACTTTTTTTTCCTTCTTATAATTCTAAATAACCCAAATTATTGCTGTTAACTGTGCATAACTTTACAAATGGCACCCATGCAGATAGACTTAATTTAATGTGTAGTAAGGCAATTGACTACACTAAATTTCACAGTAAAAAGAGATAAATACAATAATGTACCTGTCCTTTAAGGCATGTCCCGTCACAATGTTGTTGGTTATATAGTAATAAGAGAAAGGCAGGATACATTTTGCAAAAACTATTTCATAGTGTAATGAAGAAATCAAACTGATGACCTCGTTTTATTACATGAGCCACTTTTTGTTCCAGCATTGGCTAAAACAAATACATTTCAAAAATAGCCTGATTAATAGAAATGTGATCATCTAAGGTAACACTAAGTGCCAAACTAAACTCCTGAATACCTGAACATCAGCATTTACTGTAGAAAAAAAAAGTGTTTTAAAAAAAAGATAATTGGGCCGTCTTTCTGAGATCCATTACAGAAAAAACACTTTTCATTACACCACACTTTGACATCACTTCAAGTTCTCACTTTACCACATGGGAAAAAAAAAAGTGAGCGCGAAGTGGAGCACAGTTCAACCCCTGGGCTAATCATGGGGCCTTTTATCTGCAGCAGAAAGAGGGTCTTTTGTCAGAAACAGCACCCTGACTCGGCAGTGAGGGGCGGAGGGAGAGTTCTGGGCATTGTCTCTCAGGAGGACACTAATGGGTTTTGGTGTCATGTGTTTTTCACTCAACGCTTGACACATGGAGCCGTTCTCCTTCAATCACTCCGTTTTTGCGTCCATTAGGATGAGGTATGCCAAAGTAACGCGTTGACTTCTGGTCACTTGATTGCCCAAAATGAGAAGCTACTTTAGAGTCTGTCCTCGTTTTAAAAAGGAAGCCCTCCATTGCGTACGTTGAGTTGTCTTGGAAACCCGCAGCCTCGCTGTTCCGTACTGTAGAGTCCACGGCGCTTACATAGTGTAAGTAACAAGAAGCTGCTGGATGTAATTCTCTTCGAGGAACTAGACTGTCTAATGAAGCCCTGGATGCCAGTGGGTGTGTGGGGGGGCTAGAGGGAAGAAGCAGGAGGGGGTAGATTCGGTGTATTTGGGGCAATAAAAGATGTATTCTATCCAAAGGAGAAAGAAAAATATAGAAATACAACTTCTCCTTGTCCTCACCTGGCACTATTTAAATTATGGCTCTATCCCAGTAAAGTAGGACACTCTATAGCGCCTAATCCATTAGACAATTAATTTGGGAGCTTAGAAAACGGCGCTGCGGATTTCTGCAGAGCAGTCGTCGGGGCTTGTGCTAGACAGAGAGCACTCGGGGGCAGTCCCTGAAACTTGAGTAGATGATTAAGTGCATTTCTGCTCCCGAGGAGAGATTACGTCGTGTGCCAGTTGCCTGAGTCAGAGGGACGGAGGCGCGGGCGCTGTGGAACTTGGCAATGGTCGAGGTACATTGAGATAATGATGTACCTGTCCTCAACAATAACGCTAATCATATCTCACCTCAAGGGTTTTCCTTTAAGGTCAGAACAAATTCGCTGCCATGCATTAGCCGGGCCCTTGTATTGTTTTAATGAAGGTGCACCGAGTGCTGCCTGACTGCTGGAAAGCTCTCCGAAGCCAATCTGCTCAGTTAGCCGAAGGAGCGGTGGAAGTTAAACGTCACGACGAAGGAGACCGTGACACGCAGGATCCCCGCCCTCCCCCCCCGCCCCCTCGCACCCCTGTCTAACCCCGAGGCCTACTTTTAATATTAAGCCAAAATCTCAAAAGCCACGCCACTCAAAGGTCGTTGAAAGGAGCATAACGTGGACGGCGTGGCCCTCGTGGTAGCTTCTCTCAGTGGAAAGCCATGGAGATATATTTATGTTTCTTCCCCCCATTACCAGAGCTTTAAATAATAAAGCTAAATAAATAGCATCCATTAAACTGATCACATTGTGCTAACTCAAATTGTGTTTATTATGCTAATGGTACATGAAATTAAGAAAAAGACCTTGATGCCAGTGGATTTAATTAATGGGTTTTGGGAAAGGCACTGAGACATAATTCATTTCTGAGTAAGTAAGTCTCATTTGCAGTTCCATGGGTCCTCGTGCTGCTGATTGCCTGAGTTATTCTTGCAGATGTGCAGCTCACAGCATGTCCCTCCATTAGAAATGAACACCTCATTATATAAACTACCTAATTAAACATAATACTGCTCCGCATTGACTCATTAATGCGTAGCCTGCTTTTTTTCTTTTCTTTTTTTTCCCTCCGAAGGAAAGAATGTGAAGGAGGGAGAAAAGGGGAGCGAGGCGGAGATGAAGCAAATGAGAGATGGAGGAAGGAGAAAAGGTGCTGCGAGCAGAACGGGCGAGTAGCCTCTGCAGACGAAAAAATAAATAAAGAAGCAGACGGAGCTGCACCTTTTTCCACTAATTCAACTTTTGTTATGAATAGGAAAGTGATGAAGATGTTGGGCATACTGCAGGTGTGCTAGAACTGCTGAATAGAGTTTTTGCTCTACACTAATAGCTTATAATTAGAGAGAGTCCCAAACTATCTGCAGATATTTGTTTCAAGATGACCAGGAGGTGTAAAGCGGAGCCCTCTGCCCTCTGTGGTTTCATCACCCTTAGAGCTGAAAGCAAACACTGGCCATTTAAGCTTCAATAATTCAAGACTAATTAAAAAAAGACACTAAGACGGAGAGGAGAGTCACCGATCACTTGATAGGTCCAGAGCAATCCATTTGCTGCTTTCCTCAACTGCTCCATCTCGGCTGGCTCCAGGATTTGGTTTTAATGTCAAGTTTGGGCTTTAATCCAGGCCTAAGGTCGAAAATAATAGTATACATGTCTAAAAATAACAAATGAAAATACTCAAAGTTTGGAAATTCACAATTATAAGCAGAGAACTTCAGCCAATCTATGACAAATAGGTTTTATTTTAGCGTTTACTAGAAATGTACCAAAACAACTCTGCTGGTCACATGTACATGTCCTCCCAGTATGGAGGTTATTACTGTAGGAAGACTGACTATTTTCAGAAACTGTAGAGGTTAAAAAAAGTCCAAAAGAGAAAAAGGTTGAAATCTTTTTGAAGGGGCATTATTGTGTATTTTCCTGCCACACAGTGACACAGTGATTTTTATAGCGCAATCGAGTAACTATATTACCTTCAGTTGTTATAAAAATGTTACATATATCTAATATGACTTTAAAGGAATATGATTTAGTCATATTCCTGAAATTTTGCTTCTGTCTCTTTAAAAACTCCTGCTCTTTCTGAAACGCTACCTTCAGGAACTCTTTGCAACATGACTCCTCTATTAACACTTTAACAACGTTTTTATCAGCATTGCACTAAGAAGTAGCTCCTATAATGAGTTCAACAGAAGCACAGTTACACCAGGTGTTTGCTAATTGCTGCTGACTAGTCTGAAGGAGCTGAGGGGGGTAGCCGCGGGGAAAGGCTGCTCTGTGAGGTGAAAGCTTGGAAACAATTAGTCAGAATGTCTTTATTACACTCCCATAAATTACATTCTGATAGCATTGATAAAACACTTATTTATGCTTTTAAATGCTGCATATATACTTTAGTTTTCTGCATTGGTGTTTTTTTTTTTTTTGGACTCAGCCCAGGAGCTAATCCTGGAATTGTGAACTGCAGTAAAAGTTGCTGCACAGACACAAAGAGAAATCCCAACAATTACCCAAATGCAGATAATTAGTCTGTGATTGCATGAAATTAGGCCATTATGAAAACTGCAACCACCCCTGCTGACAACCTCACTCCATGATTAACTGGTAATATTTTCCTCCTACATTTAGTGAGATGTATTCAAAGCCAGAGCAAATGGCTGCAAAATTTAATAGTGTGAACAGCAAACAGCAGAGAGGAATACACACAAACTGGACCTCATAGCAATGCACCTTTACTGTCAATTAGAGGGCTCCACATCCACTGAAGAGATGAATTAAAACAAACAGAAGTCAAACAGTAACCGAGAGAGCCTAAACCAAAGTTAAGAGTTAACTAAAGCCTCCACTGCCAAGTCGCACTCTATCTGCTTAATATTCGGTTGGGTTCCAGCCAAGATGGATGTGTCTCCATTGGCATTGTGTCCCTCATGGTCGCCGAGTTTCTGTTACAAATGTGCACAAATCTTTGATATTCAGCAAATATAAAAAAAATAAAAATAAAAAATTCACAATGGCTGTGTTTCCATTAAATAAGAAATTAAATTAAAATCACAGGTCACTAAGCTAGTTCACACAATAAGTCATTAAAATCATGGCAGAAACAGATGTAAACATTTACATGAGATATATGCATAATTCAGTCATGGCGCTACTGTTCATCCATCAGCCAATCACAGGAGAAATCACAGGAGATGTCCACCTCTTATTTAGGAGATAGAGCAACAAGCCACGCCTACTTGGGAGCGGCTACATATGCGACCATTTGGGGAAACTGTAGTCAGCCATTTTACAGAGGAGTTATGGATTCAAATAACTTTGTGAACTATGTGTGAATGAACTATGTGATGCTGTGAGAGAGCTGGTGGAGAGCTGTTTTCTTAGTCTTTGTCAGTGGTAACGTCCGGCTGTTGATATGTGATTCGTGTGATGCGACAAAAGTGTTTTCATTGCAGTTTCGCAGAATGCGTTTCGATAAGGCCGAAAAGTTACCTCATCCTAACGCTACAGCTTTTTATTGAAAAACTTGTTTTTTCAAAATTGTTGTTTCTAATAAGCCAACTTATTTTTGTAATTTCAATTTGTCCAGTTCTCAGGTTAATGGAAACAACGTATGTATGTGGACATGAGGATTGGCATGGATGGAGCTTCATAGTGGACGAATCTGACAGAAAAGCTGTCACATTAGTCCAGTATTTACCTACGGTGGCAGAAAACTACAGACCAGAGCACAGGGTCACCTTAAGCAAGACTAATCCTAAATATACTCCCAGCGCTACAACTGATTCGTTTAGATCAGAGGATATAAATGTGTCTGAATGGCTCAGTCAAAGTATACAGACAAATCTCAATTGTGACAAGACATGCAAGATACATTACTTCACAGATGCTCTCTGACTGAGTTTTGGCTGTTACAAAGAATGGATAAGAAGTTCAGTTTTTAGATGTGCACCGTTGGACAGGATGTTCTCCAAAGGTCTTACAACTGTAATTACAGTCAAAGGTGGTTCTTCAAATTATTTAACATTATTTATAAAAATAAATAAATTACATAAAATCAGTGTTATTTTTCTTGAATTTAAGATTAGACTATTCTACTGCACAAAATTGTCAAGAAAACAAATTGAAGTCTGTTCTCGTAAGAAGGCATGTGGAAAAATGTCTTCTTTGAAAATCTAAATATTTTTCAAATATTTTGACAAGTTATCTGTGTGTTATTTTTAAAACTACCGTTTTCTTTTTGTATGTGGTAAAATGTTCCCTTACTGTACATTCTCTTGTTCTTTTTGTGAATCTGTATGCTTTTGTTTGAATTTCACTTTGCTGCTGTGACAACTGAATTTTTCCACTGCAGGACAATAAGGGATATTCCTATCCTACTCTACAAGGCACAGTACACCATTGTTAAATTGCAGATGAGTGTTTCAAACTGCTGGGAAGAGAAAAGCTTCTGAGGTGTTGAATTCTGCCTCTTCATAAAAGCCACCAACCTAAACATAAAGGTTTCCTGTTACAAACCATCAGAGCTGACCAACCAAGTGATAGTCAAACAACAACAATAGAAACCTGGAACCACAGCAAAGACGTGGAGAGTTTCAAAATCACATCTCTTGCCTTCATGTTCTGTGAAGTATCTACAGACAGAAAGCCCGAAAAACCTGATGCAATATCACTTTAAGGGGCATGGCATCTTCAAAAAACATATTCCACAAATATGCAGAACTTCACAAAATATAAATAAACCCAGAACGCCACATACAGTGTGTTGGTAAAGGACTAATGGAAGCTCTTACCTCATTTATCAGTGTACCAAAGCTCAGTGGTGTTCCCCAAGGGGAAAACAATGCAATAAGTTTTCCTAACAAATTTTGTAACAAAATATATGATGCAATTTGCTAGAGTGTCTAAAAAATAACAACAGTTCACATCAAATCCTTAACTACTGGGACACAAAGTTTTTCTCACTAAACCAGTTTTAGTGACTAAGGACAAGCCTGACTTGGCAACAGTTTTTGAGTTGTAGTGATATGAACTCAAGTAACAGACAATTAAAAATAAATAAAAATTCAATTAAAAAAAATATCCCACTTGACTTCATTGACATAACTTAATTGACGCATAATAATAAATATTAAAATTATTTTTTTTTGGCACAAGTGCCCAAAAGAAAACAATTACCTGGCCTTGCCCACTGGGAACCGCGACGTAAAAGGAACAGAATCACATGCAAGAGCCAAGAAAACAAAATTACACATAGATTCATGTTATGTGTGGAATATGCATCAACAGGCCTTAGTGGTATACCTAAACGCCATCTTGGCTGTGTGGTGTTTCAAGTGAATTTACAACAATTGATTAGAAGTCGATAATATACATCAAATTTATTTTGGATTTTAAGATTAATATATCAAAAATAAGTATTGTATAAGTATTATAGTCATAAAAGGCTCATATTGTAATCTAATTTTTGTTTTTACAATATTTTAAACTACCAATTGAAAATTGAAAGTTCTCCATTGCAATACTTTGTACCTACGCATTACCTATCTGTGCTTAAACCTTGGTGTACGTATTTTTTGTTTGATGGTTTGTTTTTTATTAATCGTAATTAAGTAGTTTCAGAGGAGAAAATAGAAATGACCAAAACTGCAATACCATAAAATGTTGATGGTTCAAAGTGACCAGAATTGTAAACGGAATTCAACCACAGCCTTTTTAAAAACCCTCAACCAATTAAATACAAAAAAAAAAAAAAACCTATTTGTGAACGCCAACAGATCTCATGAGCCACTGGCACGATTCAAACTTACCACTAAATGTAGTAGAAATACTGAGACTCATACCATCTTAACTTGATATCATTTTTGTTTCGTAAAGAAAGGTTTGAGATTATTTTTATTTTAATATTTCTACGGTAAAAGTTTCAGAAGATCTCTAAAGAACAAGATTTCGTGTGAAAACAAAAGAACTTAAAACATATTCAATTAAAAATTTTACAAATTTTCCATGATAGCAACACAGCAGTTACACAATACGGATGGATGCATTTCTGCAGGGTTGAGTTTGCATGTTTCCGTCTTTTTATAGCTGCAGTATTTTTAACTATGTCTTTCCACTGTTTGGGAGAAGTTGCAGGTGGGTCTACAGTCAGCACATGCCAGCCCGTTCGGTGCGATGCAAGACCTTCCTGAAACTCTTGACAGTGCTTGACGTGAGCTTTGCTAATTACAGTAATGGCATGCATTCTCATTAAGTCGTTGTTTACGTATCCCGGGGCCTTACGGAGCCCGAGCGGTTGCTCTGGCCTGCCTGCGCACCGCCGGCTCACTGGTCTGCCCGTCCACGGCCTCGTTAATGCAGACAGCTGTTCCTCCCAGCCACAGCCGCGGTCGACATGACGAGTGGCGCCGGACATGCCGCTAAACACACCCGGCGCAGGAGCAACTGTCAGAAATAGAAGTATCCCACAAGGCAGGAAAACGTCAATGAGTAATCAGCAACAAAGTGCTCCTCGGGTTATGTTTTTCCAGGCCTGGGCCCCCCACGCCCCCTCGCTCCCCAGCCCTTAATGAACCAGCCGCTACCCTTCACAAAACTGTTCATGGGGCTGTCTCATGACCCAGTCCATCGCTTTAATTGGTGCAGTTGGTGCATAATTTTACTGGTAACCTGTGGCGAGGAAAAGCATGATCAGGACCCAAACTGTAGGAATTCCTCAACGTTTCGCAGACACACCTCAGGAGATGTTTTGAGGAGAGACGGTATGAAATAGAAAAACACTATGCCTACATTTGTACTGTTGGCAGTGACATAAACGAGGAAGTGACTTGAGGATCAGAGAGAGGGAAGGGAGATCATTTCCAGTTTGGTCATTCTAACGTTGAAAGAGACATGGAATATGTGCCAGGAAATTACTAGGAGCATAACAACCACAACAACTAGATTACCTGACAAGTGTTTGGTAAGCTACACACAAACTTCACTATATACAAGAAACATTTTTAGAAACAAGCTTGAAAGATCCCAAATGAAATGTAAAAGTTATAATGTCGTTTCAGAGTTATGGCTAAAGAAATTATCTATCCTAAAGAACTAAAAATACGTATTCTATCCGTTAATTTTCCTCTCATGCGGTGTCACTTTTTTTGACATTGTGATTATAGCTAAAACCTCTTTCTTCAGCTTTCAGAGGTGAGATTAAATTATATTCATATCTGGTTGTAATTGTAACCAAACACGCACTTGTAGAAAAGTCAACCCAGATCACGATGCTCCCACCACCATCTTCTACTGCCGCTGCGATGTTCTTCCTGTAACGATGAACATTGTTTTTGTGTCTGACCTACCTTTTGCTCTAAAGTTCAAGTTTGGTTTTATCAAACGGCAACACACTGTAGTTGATTTAACTCGATACGAGTGAAAGGCAACATTTTATAAAAAATATGCTCCATTTTTTTAAAATATTCTGCATTCCCAGAACCAAAACCACAGATGGAAAAGCAGAATTCCGTTTCTATGCACCGCAAATCTGGAATAAATTACAACTGTTTCCTGTACTATGTGTGGTGGGATGGTGTTTCACCCTCCCCTCACTCTGTGCACCGGGCACCGTTGATTGGTGGGCGGAGCAAATGGCTTTATAGTTGGGCGGGCCGCTGTAGGGTTTGTGCGTCTGTTTCTCCCACTGTTGCTGCGGTCGCGGCTACATGTCGGCTTGTGGGTTTGTTCGATTCGTCGGCGATCGTAAGTGGCAGTTTTTCTGTCCGTGGCCAAGATCATGGTTGGTTTCTGGGTGACACCTGTCGTGCATTTTCTAGTGTTACCCTGATGGCGTTTCCGGCTGCAGCTGGGGTTTGCTGTGGCGGGCGGCTTCAATCTGGTCCTCGCCTGCTGACCCGCTTCCTCCCGGGTTAGGCTGTGTCTCCACCCCTGGGTAGGTTACCTGCCATTTGGCTTTTGATTTATTTTATTTGTATTCACCGTTGATGGGTTTTCTGTTTTAGGCAACTGATTGTTTGGAGCTGCAGCTTTGGACGCTCTGCTGTTTTGTCTTCCCATTGTTTGTCTGGGCGGCTCTCCGTTGAATCCGTTGCGGATTGGGCAGGCTGTGTGGGCGGGGCATTATTGGGCAGGCTGTGTGGGCGGGGCATTATTGGGCAGGCTGTGTGGGCGGGGCATTACTCCTCCGGCCCAATAGAAAGGCACCTGGAAGGACGACGACTTGTTCCATTGTTTGAAGTATTTTCTTTTATCATTTGTTTTCTTTTTGATTGCTTTGTTCATTTCTTGTGTTGCATGTTCTTTTTCTTGACCAATTTCTTTGCATTTGCATGGTTTGTTTAGTTATATATTTTTTTTTTTTTTGGAACAATCCCATCCTTGTGTGTTCCTTTTGGTTCCAGGGATGGAGTGGTGGGCTGAAGCCTTGGTTTTAAAGGAATTGTTTTAGATAATTGTTTAATAAAGTATTGTACACTGTTAAATCCGTGTTCTGGTGCATCTTGTTGCTTTTTAAAAATATCTCCACCTGCTGGTCACATGTCTGATGAAAAGCACTTTGAACTGCCTTGTTGCTGAAATGTATCATCATACATACATAAACTGATTATCCTAAAGCTTTTCTTTTTATTTCTTATGCAATTCATTTGAAATAATGATCATGTAATTATCAAAATAACAAAGTCAGTTCTTTAGAAAATTATGACATTTAATAAGACCATGAAACATTTTTTTTTTTTAACAGAAATTACTTATCAGTTGTCCAGCAGATAATCGATACATTCAGCAATAAGCTGCAAAAATCATTGGAAAAGAAAATGGCTGCTCAGAGTTATAGGTGTATTATTGGAAAATTGAGTGGAAGGAAAAAGTGAGGTTTTAGAAGGACTCATTCAAGAGATTCACAGGACATGGACTCCAGCTAGTCAAAACTTCAAGTTGTGCTAAGCTATTGCTATGCTATGTATTTTAGTGATCAATCTTAAACCATCAATGCCAATAATTTGAACGCAGCCTATCTATATATATATAGAATAAAAATAAAAACAATGTGAAGAAGGGGGGGGGGAGTGGAACTCAAAAAGGATGATCAAATCATAATCGGCCCATCAACAGTGAAGCCTTATCGCAGAATAGCAGAAATGCAATAAAATATTACAACTACCATCTTATCAAGGCCAGAAAAAAGGATGAGGACCACAGCATAGCAGAACGGTGGCTGAAATGTCTAATGAGGAACGCTGGGTTTCCTCAGAGTGTGAACTGGAAAAGCTTTCATTTCCCTATCATGACGGGGATCTAATACCAATCTGTATTCTTCGCTCAGGCCGCCTGTGTCGCTGCCAGACAAAGCCTTTGAAAAGCCAATTCCTGGAAATTAAAGAAAAGGAGATTAAAATATCATTAGGTGCGACATAATTGAATGTCAATTTTGGGCAAACTTTAATTCAATTCCTGGTCATTAAATGGACCACGCTTTGCCTTTCTTTTTCGTTTTTTCACAATCTTACATTTGAGCCCAACAGATGAGAGTGCAACTTCAAAATCATTAAATGAAGGGGGAGTGTGTTTGGCTTTGGCGTTCCGCACCGCTTTGATTTTGACTCAAAGAGGGAGTTGGGGTGTGTGTGCGTGTGTGTTTGTGTAGGGTGTTTGGGGGGGCAGCTGGAGGAGAGCTCAAATTGAAACAAAGCTTCGGAAAATTGAAGCAAGAGCGGGCATAATAATATTTATTAATTAAATTCTTCCAAACAATGGCAGCTGAATGAAGTAATCTGCAAAAATGTGCAACATCATTTGCATAATTGACATCCCACCGCTCCCACCCACCCCGCCCTCCTCCTCTTCTACCTCCTCCACCTCCTCCTCAACTCCCCTTCTGTAAATGAGTGATGAAGACAATAAAAGATGTTGCTAAAATTGGGAACAATAACAGCAAAAATTTCATCAAGGGCCCAGCGCTCTGATTAATCAGCGCTTGGAAAAAATAATAATAAAAAAGACAACACATGGCAAAAAAAAGTGAAGGCCGGGAGAGGAATGGGGTGGGGTTGAGGGTGAGGCAGGTGATTAACAACAGCGAACGGCTGCAGCAGCGAACGACATGCCCCGTTTTGCATGGCTCCAGGGCCAGCATGCAAAAACGAATAAAAAAAAATAGGCTTTTGTGCAGCTGCTGCTTCAGACTCTAGCTGTAGCTGGATCAGCCCTAAAGTCTGAATCAGTCAAATTAAAGAAAATAAACATAAAAATCAGACAAAGTAAATACGAGAAGTCGTGTTTTCAAATGAAGATTTCATTGGAAAATGTGAAAAAGTCAACCTAACTCTACATTTGAAGGGGCAGTATTGTGTAAAATCAACTTTTTTAGCTCTACATCGTGTTATTTCCTCATCAAAAACATACATGGAGTGTTGCCTTAATTCTTTCATGTTTGAGAAATTCCTTAATCTCCTATGGCAACCATTCAGCTGTGTAAAATGCTTGGACCTAGCACCGCCTTCGAGACGCAGCTCCCCTTCAGAACTGCAGTTTCAGAGCTACCGCCTCAAAGAGCAGCCCTGCCCCATGACTACCCCACTCAGCTCCTTCAGACTAGCCAGAAGCAATTAGCAAACATCTTAGGAATGACACGTGAAATGACCAGCGCCCCTCAGTTCACGAGAAAGAAAAAAAACATTGTTTTACGTCATATTTGATATAAATGTATATAGTATTTCTATAACAACTCAAGATGATACAGTTACTTGATTATACTAGGAACTAGGCACATAGTGCCCTAGGCACTATGTGCCTGGGAAATGCATAATGTCTGTATAAAGATTTTGCTCCCTAATCCTAATAGCTGATTGTATTGCTGTTGGCAACAACTGCAATCAAGCATTTCTGATAATTGCTAATGACTCTTTCACATCACTGTGGAAAAATCTTTTGTAATTCTGCCTGGTGAGGTTTGTTAGTATTAAATAATAGGTAATAGGTGAAGGAGTAAGTTCAGTACTGACATTCTCAAGCATCATAGCTTTGTAGACATACTGAGACTAAACACAGACAATTCATCTCCAAAATATAAGAATATGTCAACAAAATACTTCAGCCTTCAGTAAAATACATTAACAAACTCCAAATAATTGCACTGATTTAATTAGTTTAGCTATATCCTTCTAGTCCAGTGGTTCTTAACGTGGGTTCAATCGAACCCCAGGGGTTTGATGAGTCGGTCTCAGGGGTTCGGCGGAGCCTCTGCCGTGGAGGTAAAGACACACTTATGTAAAGTCGTGATGACACCCCGCTTTGCCATCACTCGCTGCAGAGGATCACGTTACATTGTTTAGCCAATCAGAGCTGCTGAGGAGCTCTGATTGGAGGAGCTCCACTCTCAGCATGGATTTGAACTTGTGTCTTTAATTACTTCAGCAAAGCTCACAGTTTTTACCAACTTCTGTAGCTTTCGGTGTACTTCTAAGTCTGCTCCTTAGTTGCATCTTTTCCGGGTTGCTACTGCCTCTAGTGGTGTGGGGGTGGTTACACAACTAATATAATTACATTACTAAATCAGAATACCGCAAAGTCTTTATTATTTATTATTAATTTTTCATTCTCTTAAGAATGTAGAGCTAATTAAATGATCTAAACAAGATCTTAAAGTGGTTCCAGTTTCTCTCAATGGCCAACCTGTTGAAATTGTGGCAAATTCTGGACAGTGAGCTCAACTTTGCTGAAAACACTCAGCAAAGTTATTTTGAAGAACTGTTCTCAGAGACTCTACCTTTTAAGAAGACTTAGTGATCTTAGGGTGACCCAACTGGACTCTAGTTGGGTCACCCCTATGTCTTGAATTTGGGGGGGAAAAAATCATATTTTATTTATCAAAACAGAAGGGTTCAGTGAATACGCATATGAAACTGGTGGGTTCAATACCTCAAAAAAGGTTCAGAACCACTGTTCTAAGGCTAACATAGAGTACAAACAGGCACCAATTGCTAGGTTTCAGTCAAGTGACCACGGCGACGCCCGAAATTCAGATGGAGGGCCGGAAGGGGATTTCTCCTGTTCAAAACAAAGCAAAATTGATCACCAGTACGGTAATGCCCTAAATGGGCTGGAACAGCCGAGGCATCTTGAAAAAATATGTATTTATAATATGATCCATATTATCTCTGTAAAAAAAATACATCTCTTATAATCTTGAGGATTTACCTGGTGTCGAGGTGATCCACATAACTAACCACCTGAAGCTGAAGACCTCATATTATACAATGAGCAAGAAGAAAGTTTTCAAAAGCCTGGAGAATACAATCATTTAGTTTCAAGTTGGGTCAAGCATTTAGGATCAAAAGAAACATTAAATGGCTGTTGACTTAGGATGAGTAAGTGAACTGTGCCATTTTAAGCTATTAGTCTATGATAAGGATGCTACCGCTAACAACGAACTAACCATGTTATTGTATGAGCCTGAATCTCCTGGTAAATAATTTATTGAACTTCTGTAAACCCAAATTCATGCTGGAGTTGTACATTAATGTTGAGTCGCTGTAGGAGCTGAATTCATGTCCAATGTAGGTCAACTATTCGCACAGATCTACAGATCTGCGATCGTTTAATGTATTTTGCGAGTGGCGCTGCAAACTGCAGCTGTAGATTGTTGATCCACTTTCCTCCTCTTTCTTCAGAAGGTTTTTTAAAATTATCTGTCTTGTGGCCAACTACCTTCTAAACACGAAAATACAGTTTATTATGTTCTCTTTTAGAACAGTTGGAACTATCGTACAGGACACAGACTAGACATTTTGATGCTGGATCAACAGAAATAAATAGGCTGAATTTACTTCTGGCCCTCCACGTGCGTCGGGTGACGTCGGTGCTACGTCATCTGAAACCCAGCAAAAGCTGCTCGAGCTAAATTTGCTATTGCTAACTCGAGATTAGCCTCATATAAGCACTTTCAGCACAAAAATCATTTACATCCAGTACTCACCCATCAGAAGATTGAACAGGCCAAAATAAAGTCAAATAAAATAAATAATAAAGATGAAAAAAATAAAATAAAATAAAGATGTAGACTCTGCATCCACAGATATGTTATGTCTGTTTCCCCTTAGCCTTCTAGAACAGTAGCAGTGGTATCATGACCACTGCCTCACTTAGGTCCTGTCCTCATTTATGATGATACATTTGGTCTACATCTACCAATGAAATAAAAGAAAATACAACATTAGCAGACCAGCAACCCTCCCAACCCCACTAAGGACAAGGGTGTAAAGAAAATGGATGGATGGATAAAAGAATAAATGAATGAATGAATGGATGGATGGATGGATGGATGGATGGATGGATGGCAATATTGGCAGCGCAACAGTAAGGTGGTGAACAAAACACTTTTTTAGATGCATGTTTCAAACAAACTGGGGCAAATAAAAAGTATTTTTTACCCCAAATAAATAACCAAACCTCTGGCGGCTTAAAGCATTTCTAACAAAAATAACTATTAAACAAATGAACTAGATTTTACTGTGCTCTTAACCCGTGCTTCTAGTATGCTTATTCACACACTAGCAATTACTAATACAATGTGTAATAGATTTAGCATTTAGTAATTATATTAATAGAGTTATCAAATACTATTAACTCCAGTAATAGTATTTATATTTTAGCCTCATTAGTCTGAAATGAATATTTTAGAGAGGGCTTCATGCTGTTACCAGCTAAAATAACAAACACCATTTAATACATTTTAAGAACTCTGGGGACCGATTCTGTGGAGTTTTGAGGAAAAAAAGGAAAGGAAACCACAGCTAGCTTGCATTTATTGTAGGGTTAAAATTACTCTTCATCAGTCATTAACCTTACAAAACAAATATCTACACCTCACAACAGATGGCATGTTTTCACTAAAGCAGTTTTAGCATCACACATATTGAAATACACAATCAAAAGAAGAACATTTAAGTTGTTTAATCCTAAACTATTTCCATCTCTGCACAGGCACTAGGTCTTACTTGAACTGTTCTTGTCAACAGAAAATATTTTTAATGTAATAAAACACACACATTCCAAAAGATTCAGTTTTGTCTTGTTTGTCCTCAGAATATTTTCCCCCCGAGTTCTTAGGAGTCATCAAGACATTTTGGGGCAAAAATTAGATGCAGGTTTGTGTTCTTTGATGCCCTTTATAACTCAGTCTTTTTCTTATTGTTGAATTATGAACTTTGACCTTAACTCAGTCAAGTGAGGCCGGTTGTATTTTAGATGTTGCTCTAGGTTCTTTTCTGACCTCCTGGATGAGTTGTTGATATGTTCTTGAACTCATTTTGGTTGCCCAGTCATTGTTCCATGTTTTCCCATGTCCATGTGTGGATAATGTTTTTGTAACACTTTTAACACATTTACACTGGTAATTACTTAAAGTAGTTACCAAGGTCATCTTTGTCTGATATCTGAGATGTCTAAGTGTGACAAAACAGCATCAGTGGAAGAAATCAGAAAGGAGGCAACTTTTCCGCAGCGCCGTGTCCCGACTGTGACGTAAAGAAGTAACTGATAAACAGACACCAAACATTTCAGATCTTCCCCAGCTAATTATTTCACATGTGAGCATTCTGCCCGTTTTCATTATTCACAAAAGAAGAGCTGCATTAAACCTAATACAAACTGAAGACCTAGTTTATATTCAACATTTCTAATTAACAGTTTCTCTTGATGCACATTCTCTATCTCTCTGATCGCTCAGATAACAACTTTCATCATCATCTTTTGATGTTTACAAAACACAAAAACCAGGCATTGAGGAAATTTATGCCGCACGCTCGCCTTCCTGATAACATTTGCATTTACTAGTCAATTAAGTTGATTAAATTCATATTCCAAGTGTGATTCACCACAGTTATTGCTTGGCAAATTAAAAGAAGGAGGGGGGAAAAAAGAGAAGAGATTGCCACAGAGAAAAGCAAGGAAGGGGGCTGTGTCAGCTTGCATTAAGCTGTAAACAACACAGGACAATAGAAATGACACGTTTTGACAGTGTAGCCTGGCATGTGAGCTCAAAGACGTGAGGCTCTCCTGTTCGGGCGCCGCGTCTCCTCCAAGTGACGATTCCCGTTTTAGTTCCCCGCCACGCGGCCACGCCGAGTTCTGTCCTCGGCGTCCGTATTCCCACAAGCCAGCTCTCTAGCTTGTAAATCCCACGCAATTAGCAGCCTTAACATACCCAGTAACATTCGCACGATGATCCGAACCTCCTTTGTCCAATTAACAAAATGTAGGTTGGAAAATAAATGGCAGACGCTGAGGCAAATTAATTATGTGTCCACCAAGCTGTTAGCCTGCGCGCAAGAGAGAAGGGGCTGGCAGTAGGAGCGGGGCGCACACCCGCCATATGGCCTGCGTGAGAGAGGAGAGAGGACATCATTTGTGGATGGAGGGGTAGGGGATGGGGGGGTCGGCGCGGTGGTGCACCCTTGATATTCTCACAGATATTTACGTCTCTGTCACAATGGGGCGTAATGTGCTGGGCGACGCTGCACAATTAGTCTACCAGAAATGTTTTAATGATGACGGCTTACGCGATTAGCACTTTATTTTTGATCCATCTGTAATCCCCTTGAGCGCATTTTATTTGTCCGTGGGAATTCTGCTGCTTTTGTTTCGGAAATGGTTCTCGACTCAATTTCGTTTCTTATCTGCAAGCTGCAGCAAAAAGGCCTCTCAAGGCCCTTTACAGAGAGGAGAGCGAAATCAGTGTCCGGTTAAACGCGGTGCAGATCGCCCCAAAATACAATCCAAGCTCATACGTCTGCTCCTTCAACCATCCCTTTAGCTTCCTTGGAATATTGGTGTTTTTGAAGGGAATGGAGGGGCACTCCACCAAGTCTACAAATTGATTTCAGCTGGTGAAATCAGCCTTTTGCAGTTCCTGATCATGTTACTGTGATGATTATCTTGGCTCAGGCTCTTCATAACACAGACCTGAGGAGGCACCAAGGTCCTAATGAGGGATAGCAGAGTGCAACTCTGCCATTAAGAGGACAGATAATACTGGAGAGCTAATTGGGATATGTAGGGTTAAGTCATTTTTTACCCATAGTGCCTTACCACAGATGGAAAATCAGGCTAACTTTGCTGAAACAACTTCATAGGTTTTAAAAATGTAAGTTTGTTAAGCACCTATTGACTTTTTTTTTACACTGAAATACATTTTGGAGCTCATTAGATATTAGCCATTAAAATGATTTTATGATGAAAAATTTGGTTTACCAGCCATGTTAGTTTGTAAATGTAATGATCATTAGTCCAACTACCTAAATGCTATGAACAGAATTTGCCTGAAGATGTTGGGTCAGTTAGTCATTAGCTATCCTTAGTTATCATGTCCAAGTTTCAACACATTTATATGGCTGGTACATTTATATGGGCTGCATTGTGCAAATTAATATATCAGCTAAGAAAACTACCATAGTGGTTAAAGTTTTCTAGGAGTAACAATATAAGTTTCTTTCTGGGTTTAGCGAGGTTAGCAATATTAATAGCATACTGAGCTTTTTAACATCCATTTAATGCTTATTGTTTATTTCTTTTCAAATGGCAACTTGTGATAGAAAAGCCAGCACAGAATCTGTTACGACTTTGACTTTATTTGGTCGAAACATTTCTGCAACATTCCATGCACAATGTGAATGGTACACACCAAATAGGAGAAGTAGCAGGGCCCCAATATTAATGCTTACATAGAAGATATAATAAACCTGCTAGAATAACTCCCGGTTTAGCACACCTTCCATTGTGGCTTCTTGCTTTTGTGTTGAGGCTGCTGTTGATACGTTGCTTTAAAATTAAAGTTTTGTTGACCATAGAAAGGCATGACTGGATACACACAGAAGGAATATTTAAAACAAAATGTTACATGCAATACTAAAAAAAAAAACAAAAAAAGCCTAATATATAAGCTCCAACTGTGTAGCTAGAGTAGAATGAGCGCTCCAGTCTTTACTAAATGTTGAATGAAGGCAGATTTTCTCTCCAGCGACATCTACTGTAAAAAATCAGAACTGCAGTGGATGTCGTGCACCTCAAGAGGCAACAGAAACTTCAGCACCGGGCTGTCAAACTCATTTTCCTCTCGGGCCACATCAGGTTCATGAATGTCCTGAGGGGACCGGTTGTGGCAGAATCTATTCATAAAACTAACTATTAACAAACTATTAAAAATATTATGGCTATAGTTGCGTTCAATAAACTTCTAAAAATAAATGAACATTCGAGGTTGGAGTAATTCTGCACGATGCAAATAAAAACTGATTTGATTTGGGTGATAAAGTAATACTGAGGCACACGACTTGTTATTTTGACATTCTATTTCTGTGGCCCAGAAATAGCAGCAGCGGGCTGGATTTGGCCTTGAGTTTGTTTCAGAGGGTTGATTTTGATGTTGGGATTCCCTCCAGACATCTGTTGCGCCCTGCGGCCGGCGTTGCTATGAGCAGCGATCTTTACTTTCCTCGGTGTTATGCGCCACAAACAAAACGTGTGCAGACACTAACTTCAACATTAAACTCTAGCAGTTCGTTTCAATACCAAAATATTTCCATCATTACTCTTATACATAGCATAAAGTTGTGAGTTTTGTGCACAGTTTGTGTCATGGCTCTATTAATACCTCCCTCTCTACCGGTTACATCAAACCCAGTAGGATGAAAGGCGATCCGAATGCATGACCAACAGAGACACCTAGAGGCAACACGAGGTAGCACAAACATCTGGTGTGATTTTTAGGGCATCAGTAACCTAAATCCTGCTTCATAACGGGATTGTGACATTAGATTATTGGCACGGCAATCGTAATTAACATAAATTATGTGATGGTGTTCAACCTAATCCAGGGGAATCTGGGAAAGGCACATTAAAAGATGTCTGATAACAGCAGCCCGCATTATAATCCCACTCCGGATTTTTGTCCTGCGGTAGTGTTTCCCAGCACCGGTTCTCACGCTGTATTAAGAGTGCAGACCGTTATTTGTTTAGGCCTCGCTGGAGGAGAAGTTCACCAACATGTCAAGCTGACTGCGGACACTTGCAACCATGAGGCCTTGTACTCAGGACTGAGGAGCAAAAGAAACAGATCTTTACGGCATGTGGTTATTTATACCCTCCCTCTGGTTTCCGGTTCACTCAGTCCTGACATGCTGATATTAATCTCAGGGGGGTCTGAACTCAGGCACCTCCTCACTTTCCAAACATTTGTCTAGCAGAACACAACACCTTCTTCCCTCCCAGCGGCACAATTTCACGCCAAGTAGCTTGGAATGCTAACTATTAACTCTGAAGCTACAATTAAACCATTTCATCAGATAACGCTTCCTCCACCAGATTAAGAGCAGGCATGCTGCTGCTGACTATGACAGCTGGAAATGGCTTGAAGTTGGCTATTTACTACTGCAAATTTACAGAGCACACATTCCACGCTTCAGGCTCGGAACACCTTCATTATTTGTCTGCGTTCCCGTCAGGTAGCACAGGCCGCACGCCAAAGAGAGAGATCCATGTTATTCATTGCTGACTGACAGAATGGAGCTTTTATTTGTGGCTGCTAATAAAATCTCGACGTCTGCAGTAGGTACATTTTCAGTGCAATCACTGGGTCTTCAAAAACCGAGCAGCAAACGGGTTTACATATTTTACTGGTTTGGATCAGGGATTCCTAAACCTTTTCAGGCCATGGGCTCTCAAACCAGCAGACAATGCTACAAAATATGTAAGGAAACATCAGCTTGTCACTGTCATTCACAATTCAATAAGTATCACATTCATTTAGCATAAATGCTGCCTCATACTTTCTGATTTTAGTCATGAGTTCTTAGCATATTTTTGTAGCAGTGTATTCTACAGCAGGACTGCTGCACAGTTGTTTTCTGCTTGCTATGTGAATATTATGTGTTCAAATAATGAATCTAGGCCTAAATGTATCTGATGTCCAAAGATGTTCTCCATTTAGCTTGAGCTACTTTTTGAACAGATTTTCCATGAATGTGCAAAGCTGGTAGAAACATACCACTGAAGGCTTGATGCTGTAATTAGTGGCAAGGATTGTCCAATTCAACCCTTAAGCCTGAACACGAGCACATGCCACACTTTTCAGAAATATATTTGTAAAATCTTGAATCATTTTCTTCCTCTTCACTATTATGCACTACTTTGGTTTAGCTCTGACACATGAAAATGTAGTAAAATTATTTGTGACCGTAACACGACAAGTTGAGGGACTCATTTTCTTGGCAATGTAATTTTAAATGACATATAATTTGTTAAATCAAATTAATAGTTCTACTGTAAATTTGGAGCATCTTCTTCTGTAAACAATTAGGTTTTTTTTCATTAAGTCTTCCTGATGCTTCTGTGCTGTTTTTCCATCCAACAGCAGCAAACAGACAACTGAATGCAAAAGTAGATTTCAGTTTGCTTTTAATCCACTAAATGGTTTCTGTCCTGTTGTTTCCTTTGCTGCAGAATTTCAGCAAAACAAACCCTGTGCTACAGGACGACGGAGTTCAGCCGCAGTCCTGTGTACTTTGTCTCCCTCTAGTGGTTCAACACAGCAGTTAACGTTGCACCAGCTCTGGTAGAAAATCTGACGGTATACATACATTTCTAATTCAGAAATGTTTAGATTTAATTTGATGAGAACGTGATTTAGCTTTACAATACATTTCCTAGTTTGGTTTATTTATATAATTGGGTTTATAAGATATGTTTTTATTTGTATAACTTTAGCTCTTTTAGTAGCTACTTTTTTAAAAACTATATCAGTGGTTTTTATTTCAACTTTTTTTCAGTTATTTTCCCACCAACCAGTTTTTGAAGCCTTTACGAATCTTTTAAATAACTATGTAGCTTGTAGCTTTTGGTTAGGATATTTAGATTAATTCTAATTATGAACCTTTTTCTCTTCACTTTCCACCTTTTCAACACTAGCTTTTAAAATCTTGTTGGCGTTTTCCATACCAATCCTTAACCTATTGTCTACCCTGTGTGCTAATGAAGTTTTTTCTTTTTTACAGCCATCTTTTAAATGGCTCCATGCCATGTAAAGCAGAGCTTCCTACTGGTTCATGTTGAAGGTTTACTGGGCCTCTAAAATGAGCAATTTTCATACCTTCAAGTCAAATGTCAGTGGAAAACAAGCTCTGCAGCTTACAATAAAACTGCTTAGAGAAAGATGTTTAAGAATCCAACTCGCAGCACTTTGCTAACATTCTATGAACAGTTTTTTTCTTAACATTTTCCAAGTTGTAGCCATATTTTACTGCATTTACAGCTGTACGTCTCAACTCAACCATCTTCGCAAAATAGCACATACTCAGACTGAATGGAGAGAACCTGTGAACATCATTTTCCTAGTCCTGCTGCCACAAGTGAAAACAATGTTACCCAAAGCAACCTGCCCCTGAGACAAAGTTATTTGCCTCTACACCTAGTAACTGGTGATGCCACTATTTATCTTTTTGTTTTACATTTAATGTCCTGAGTTTAAGTCATGACCTGATGGTCGGCCATTCAGTTTGAAAGCCTACTTTACATTGTCAGAAAGGTTCTACTTAATACATCTCTTAACCCAACAGGTCTGACAGTAATCACGGTAAAACTAAAATTAATTTAAAAAAAAAACAAAAAAAAAAAACAGACAGTATTATGATGTCATTATAGTTAGTTTGATTATTTTTTTCCTAATATGGCAATTAGCTTGAAGCAGCAAGAAAGTGACAAAAAAATGCTAAAACAGCAACAAGTTTGGGGATGCTTCATCAGAATTCCTGGTGATTCTTTAGTACATTTATTTTTTTATCTCTATATTATTTGGTAAATAAATGACATTCAACATTCAAAGAGGAAATTTTTACTATATTTTTTTTGCAGTGTATTTAAGTGACAGTGATTATATATATATATATATATATATTAAACAGTATATATATATGTACCTTAATAAAATTTGACTTTGCAATTTGACACCTTGAATTTGGGCCTCTGTCTCTTTAAGAAGCTCCTGCTCTTTCTAGGTACTCCAAAAAATAAGCAATTTCCCCTTGGGAATCAATAAAGTAAATTCTGCTTTGTGAGGCACAAGTTCAGCCTGAGGACTGCAGCTCTGAGGTGGAACTTCTTGGAAAAAGCCGGTGAGGAAAAAGAAAAAACGTTTCTATCAAAAGAATTGTTGCCAGGGGAGATTCAAAGACTCCCCCAAACACTCATGAAAGAATCAAAGCAACACTCCAAATGAGTTTTTCATGATTGAATAAATAAATGACAGACATTCAACATTTCAAAGAGGAGATCTTTACTATATCTTTACTGTATTTTTTTTGCAGGGCATTTAAATGACAGTGATTATATTATATGTATATATATATATATACCTTAATAAAATTTGACTTTACAATTTGACACCTTGAATTTGGGCCTCTGTCTCTTTAAGAAGCTCCTGCTCTTTCTAGGTACTCCAAAAAATAAGCAATTTCCCCTTGGGAATCAATAAAGTAAATTCTGCTTTGTGAGGCACAAGTTCAGCCTGAGGACTGCAGCTCTGAGGTGGAACTTCTTGGAAAAAGCCGGTGAGGGAAAAGAAAAAAATGTTTCTGTCAAAAGAATGGTTGCCACGGGAGATTCAAAGACTCCCCCAAACACTCATGAAAGAATCAAAGCAACACTCCAAGTGAGTTTTTCATGATTGAATAACATTACACTATGATTCAAAGTTGATTTCACATACTGCTACCCCTTTAAAAATGTTCTCATTTCCGGTTAATTCCCATTTGTTCAAACTCAACATCCTGCTAAACTTTCCTCCAGTTTTTTAAGATGTCCCCTGCTGCTTCCAGAGTGCTGTCTTCCTGTAAAACAAAGAGAACAAAAACCTCAGGTTAGAAAACCTTCCACTGCTCTGTGTAACAACGCTGACCTGTCACATTTTATATTTTTCCTTCAGATTTTTAAAGATCCAGCAGTCTGGATCTAATCCTTCTATTGATCCATAGAACTAAATTTCTAACTTTAAAATGTAATAAGGTTCGTCTCCATGGTAGCAAACCAGAAAGAAATGTATGGTGGCACATTCTTCCCCATTACATTTGACGGCCTACCTTTATGAAGCACAGGCGAATATATTTCTCAAACTGCTCCTTGGACTCTTCTCCGACAAATGCTGTGACAGGAATAGCAGCTAATTTCTGTAAGAAACCACTTATCAGGACTTTGATTTATGACAATTTCCAGCAAGAGTAATCTCACCAATAACTATTCCTACCTTTTCTTTAATCATCCACTTAACGAACTTGTAGTCGTAGGCTTCATCGTTGCCCATGTGGGACAGGTCCTGATCTAAAATAAATCCAATTTAGGGTTGGAAACTTTGCTTAGTGAAGTAAGAATGAGAAAAAACTACAGAGCTGTAGTCTGTGATGAGGAAGTCTGACTTCATGTTATTGTAGGGACTGATGCTGGAGTCAGTTTGGTCAGTGACTCACTGAGAGGTGTGACGTCTACCAGCATGAAGTAGCCTCCCTCTGGGATGACTGGACTCATCCCAGCCTCCTGCAGGATGGCGGCCAGGCGGTCCCGCTTCCCCTCCAGTTCCTCAGCCAGTGAAGAGAAGTAACAGTCGGACTGACCCATCAGCTTATAGTTCAGCAGCAAACCCTGAGCCACTGCCTCCTGAACGGCAGGACAGAAAAACTATCAGGTCCTTCTAAAGTCTTGATATTATTTCACATTTAGTCAAATTACATCCACAAACTTTCATTTCTTGTATTAGGACTCTTATGTTCATGTGAGAACAAAACTGCCCTGGAGTGCAGAGAGACAAGCAGGTCAGAGCCGGTGGTAGCCACAGCTAGCTAAAAAGTTAAGAGTAACGTTTAAGTACTAATCAGAAATATTAAATCCGCTAATGCTAAAATGCTATACCAACATGATACAAAGTGGAAGCTAATGCTAAAGAATGCTAATGTCAACCATTTTGATTAGCACCATGTGTCAATGACATAATGTGTTTGATATCGCCCACAACAGGTTCAAACTTGGCATCGCACAGCTTTATGTACGGTTTAAACTTCAGGAAGTGATTTTTTGAACAGACCTTTAACTCATGGTTTCAGTTTTTAGTTTTTGATTTTTGCTAAATCTGTTGCTGATTTTTCCCAAATGACCCCAGCATGGCTTCAGTCAGGCTGCACACAGGTCGTCATCTTGAAACCTCACACGGTGAGGCTCATTTTCCACCCCCATGTTGTTGTTCTCATGTAAAGGCAGGGCAGTGCCTCCAATGGTGGCTGCAGCCTCAGGCTCCTGGCTACATGTGTTATGTTGTTCGCTTTGTCTTGATTTTTTCTTTAGATGAAACAAATTTGGTTGCATTTCTGTACAATGACAATAACGGCTGATTGTGACGTCGGAAGATGTACACGCTATAGTTCTACAGTGATGCATTGTGGGAACAGAATAAATGTAATTTGTTGCACCCACAAAAATTCTCAAAATAATTCATATGTTATGTTTTGCATATTAATTTAATTATCACCTCTGATTGATGTTTTATGTAATTGTATTTTTCTATGTACCTCATATGCTTGCTTTTTGTATATTTGTCACTTGCTCAATAAAAATAAAGAAGAACTTCAGGAGAGGAAACTGAACTGCGCTAACAGTCTTCCTCCACTTCCAAATAGGAACCTGAATATAAATGTCTAACTACTTGAAGTATTTTTAACAGTCGATAACAAAAACTTTAAGATAGTTGTCAAACTTTATTCAAATGAAAGTTTACATAAGAGTCAAATAAATTAATTAGAATGTATCTGGTAAATGTATTTGTTGGAAGCTAAGTCTGCTAAATGTTATCAAAGTTAGTGAAACACTGAAAAATTTGCTTCCCTATTAGCAGAAATGTGCCCAGAATTCTCCTATCAGCACTGAATCATGTTTGTTAACCCCAGTTCAACCTCATCTCCTTCTGTAAAACATACAGACACATACAATAAATATCTAATGTTTTTATTTCCCACATTTTATATGCTTAAATAGCCATCCACTTAAACTTGTATGCTTAAATATAAAATGTTAGTACATCCAGAGCAAACTGGAACCAAAGTGAAAGTCTTTGTATTCACAAACTCGGTCAACGAAAACAACAGAGATTTGCTTCTGGAAAACAAAGCTTCCTTTTTCTTCCACTTTGAGACTTTGCACCACCGTGAGACAGTCAATCACTAAAAGTCCTCATAAAAAACATTGAGGTTTGTTGTTTTAACTGACAAAATATGAAACAATTCAAGAGCCATGAGTTTTTGTAATTGGCTGTGTGTGACGTACCTGTAAAGGTGTAGGGCAGGTGTACAGAGTGTTCTGCATGACGGTCTGCAGGTGTTTTATCAAGTGCTCAGGTCCTATAGACCAGCCCAGCTGGAACAAACAGGTAAACACAGGTAAACAATGGACAAGATGAAGGAAACCAAACTCTTGATGGAGCGTTTCCTCACCTTCCAACCGGTAACACTAAAGGTCTTCCCTGCACTGCCGATGGTTATCGTTCTGTCCCACATTCCAGGAAGAGTGGCTGCAGAGAGACAATCCTGTTTCAGATTATTATTATTGACTTTTATTACAAAGCATACACCCGATTATGTTTTGTCTTTCATAACTTCTGTCAGTAAGTGAACCAAAGTGGAACACACCAATCTTGACGTGCTGGTGTCCCTTATAGACGAGCCACTCGTAAACCTCGTCGCTGAAGCACAGCGTGTCGTGTTTAATGCAGAGATCTGCAATCACCTGCAGCTCGCCTCTGGTAAAAACCTGAGGTAGAAGAAGTACGGTTGGCGCAACAAGTACCACCAGTCCAGTACGTGATGAGGCCCATGTGGGTATTCACCTTCCCTATAGGATTGTTGGGCGTATTGATGATGATTGCTTTTGTCTTGGAGCTGAACTTCGCAGAGAGCTCGTCTGGGTCGAGATGCCAGTCGGCACTAGAGACCGTCTTCTTTCCAGATTTCTGCAATACGGGAGAGAAAAATTTACATTATGAATCCAAGCAACAACCCCAAGGAATAATATGGATGAGTTACGCATTTATCAATGAATATTTGCAAACTTTGCAGAAAAAAGGCTGTCTGCTGAAAAATGGTGGTAACTTTGCCACAAGAGAAGATTGAAAAAACAACAACATACTGCTGCTGACCTTATATAGAAAAGGACTCGGGATAAATCTGAATTTGATCTTTGTTTTCAACTTTTGGTGAACGTTGAGACACCAGGACTGTCACTAAACATAGAACTAGTTCCCTCCTCCAGTGATGCTGTGGACCCGTTTCTCTTCCAAAGCGCTTTGAAACATGTGAAGTGCACAACGTGTCACAAGAATGTCCAAACACCCAGAGATTAGTAGAAAGAGTCTCAAAAACGTGATCAAAATGAACATAGATATGTTTATCTGACCCCAAATCTACCGTATTTTCCGCACAATAAGGCTGATATAAGGCGCACCTAAAAACCTTAAATTTCCTCAAAAGCCGACAGTGCGCCTTAAAACCCGGTGCGCCTAATATCAGTCGCGGAAGGCTCTCCTCGCCGACCGGAATCGGACTGTTTTGTTGACATTCTTTATGTCAACAAAGTAGCTTTAGACATTTATCCGGGGTGCCAAGGGACTAGCATCTATACATTTAAAGCCGTGGGGGTCAGTGGAAGAGAGACAGAGGCTGCGGCGGCAGCGTGTCGGTTGGTCTGTGTTAACCAGAAAGCAGTTGGGCACAATATCGCAACACCAAAACCGTGAGTGAAACAATGACTAGTGCAGACTGCGATATATAGTACTCAGGGACCAATTTTTTATTATCAGACATCTATATTTGTAGTGAACAGAACAAATCATGTCCCGTTCAATACCAGACGGGTGGCAACATAACTGTGGCGTCTTTTCTATGCGCCTTATAATGCGGTGCGCCTTATATATGAAAAAAGTTTTAAAATAGGCCATTCATTGAAGGTCCGCCTTATAATCCAGTGCGCCTTATAGTGCGGAAAATACGGTACTTGGGTTATTATCAGTCCCCAAAGCTTTAAATTCCTGTTTGGTGGGACAGAGAAGAAAGCAAGTTTAATTTCTAATTTTCAACATTTCTGGCATCGACTTCCAGATGAACTTACAGGCCGTAATGGGATCAACACAGGCTTGGCTCCGGCCATCCTGACCATCGGTACGTAGCAATCAAAGAAAGGTTCCACTATGATCACCTGTGGAAGATTAGATGATGAATAAATCTACTATATTGTCACACATACATGGTTATAAATGTACATATGAAAGCTCACCTCATCTCCTTCATCCACCAGGCCCTGCATGGTGCTAAATAAGGAACCATAACCCCCAACTGTGACCAGGATTTCTTTAAGGGGGTCAATCTGGCGACTGTAAACCTTCCCGTACACCTGAGAAAGGGCCTTCACTAAGGATGGATGACCCTGTTGAATCAGTGGAGGGGAGAATATAAGACAGTTAATATTGAATCTGTCAATATCAATAACTGGTAACACAAAGAGTAAGGAGTTCCATGTACCTGCAGCTTTCAACAAATCAAATTTAAGGCTTATTAATGCCACCTGGAATGAAATTTAAGACTGAAAAAACTAAATATGGAGAATAAATATGGGGGATCTTGCTGCATCACAATAAGGCATACAAAATTCTGTAAAATTTTTGGGGTCCGTTTGTGGATCTTGGCAGCAGCTTTGTGGTTCTCATACTGCATATGGCGCTGGACAGCCTTAACCCCATAGTGCCTATAGCTTAAACGTTTTTTTTTTCTCTTTATCTCGTATGTGCTGGCAGCTCAAATGAGTCTGAGGCGAAAACAAATCTCATCCAGACTACTGGAGATAAACTTGTACCGATTATAGATGCAAACAATGCTAGCAGAGGTATATTATCAGCAAGTTAGCGGTAGTATCAACCACCTCGAGTCACAGAACGGAATCAAGATTCTTGCTGGTACAAGAAAAGTCCCCAGAGGGAAAAAAACAAACATTAAACATGCATGCATAAGACCGTAATTTTCTACACACAGTTTAATACTTTTTAAGGATGCGCGGACACGTCTCTGAGTTGTTTTTAATTTTTTAGATGTGAGCTTCTCTGTGACCACCACCAGGATTTCAGGAGTTGTGTAAACCTACAAAGCCTCTGGTGTATTGGTTCATGCGGTCCACTGACGCGGCCTTCGCCAAAGCATCCTTAACATAAGAAGGCGGGGGGATGTCAGGAAAGCCCTGGCCAAGGTTGACAATGGATGGGTCGGCTGCTACTGACGTGAACGCCACCCTGTGGACAAGAGGACTCTGATTTAAGGGTAAAACACTGTGAAATACTGATGCTGTGAATAGAATGTCCATTCATTGACTCTGTTTATTTTTTGTTTTAATGAAATTTGCATAACTCTACTTATCAAAAGATGGCATGTATTGTTTAGTGATACCAGTAACTAAAAATCACCAAATCATTTTAAACTGAAATCAAAACCAAACGGGTCAATGTATACCATAATAAGCTCTGAACACGCGTTTTCCAATATGAACACAGTAAATAGTGCATGTAAAGTTGCTTAAATGCTTTTAATTCTTCTTCACTTACCAAACATTTTTGTCCAGTCCCTCAATTCTCTTAGCATGAGTGTGTCTTGACGCCATTACAGACTGTAAAAGAGAAACGAAATGCATCAAAGTGCTAACTACATTAATGTTTGACGCATTCTGCGTAGAGACTCTTAGCCAGGCCACAGAGAGCACTCAGAGAGCAGCTCAAAGTGGGTTAATGATCAGCTGCAGGAGTCAGCTACGGCTACAGCTTTGAGGAGAGTTTATTCCACACCACCAATAGTGCACTGGTTGTGAGAAGTGTTTCTTACCTGTGAAATACAAAACCTCCGGCAGTTTGTGGGAAATGAACGGCATGTGAACCTGAAGGCATTCGGGATCCGCCGTGTAAAGCTCATCCTGGAGGAACAGGGAACAAAAGCTCAACGCAAAGCTGGAAAAATGAGGACTTCTTTTGGATACTCAACTAAAATGTCAATATCTGATTAGATATTTCAAATTAGTTCATATTACATATTCAATAACTCAAAGTGTTATTTATAAAATACGACTCAGTAAATGCTGTCTGAAATAAGTCAAGAAAATATGGGACAAGGAGAACATTAAAACAAGACATAATTGGATAACTACAAGGTTTCCCCCAGAAAACTTGCTAAGCCTGGTGGTTGGGTGCTAGGTCAGTCATTCATCCAGCGGTCCGTTGTGTTTTTGAGTTAAAAAATGTTTGAAGTTGATAGGAAATTTGAAAATATGACTTGATATTTATGTTACTGAAAGACTGGAATATTAACGCCTAAACACGTACTATATAGTCTTCGAAAAAAATGGAAACATTTCAAAAAGACAAGTAAATAAGCAATGTTTATCCTGGTTGGGGCACAAGTAAAGTCTGGTGGCCCGCCAGGCTTACAATACACTGGGGAAAACCCTGATCTAAGTTGCTGCAACGTTTCTTCTTTGTTTTGTGCAGATTGTAACAAATATTTTTGTTTTCAACAACTCTGAAAAGAATAGGTGTTATGTTATATATTGTGGAAATTTTAAGGGATTTTGCCTTTGTCAAATTTATCTGAATTATAATAACCTGACACTTTAACAAGAATGTGAAGCTTTTATTTATGTATGGAATGAAACAGAAATTAAATAACAAAAAAGTAGCCTGAAGGCAACTTATCAAATTCCTGCTGAACATAGGCAGCTAAATAAGGTGTAAAATTAATTATACATTTCATAAATTATTTATGAAAATGTGGTATTTGTGGAGCGCCATAAAAATTACATATAGATTAAGTAAATAATTCATTTGTGGATAAATAATTAATAATTATGTGTGTGGTTTTTTTTTTTTTACAAATTAAATATGCAACTGTTGCAGTTTAAACATGAATGTTTCTGTCCCTTGGCTGTTGCTAAACTTTAAACACTAGGCAGCGCCAATGTGCGTTTTAACATTCAAGGGGGGGTTCATGAAAATGGGTCAAAGTGTCAAGTCAAATGCACTGAAATAAACCATCGGGCTCACCGATAAAAACCTTTGTGGAGGTTTTCACCAACATGTTTGCAGCACAGAGGCGTTTTCCGCCACTGGCTTTGAATGCGCCACAGACAGACAGCAGCTGGTGGAAAGCCAGCCAGGAAGCTAGCACTGGCTAATGGTAGTTAATGTTATGGCTGCAGGACCTTACCTCTGTTAACTATGCAACTCTGTGATAAATGCCTCTAACAGCCCATAAGATACGTGAGCCACACTCTGACAGAGCTTAAGCTAGCAGAGCAGCATCAACAACGTACTTACCGTAGCGGTGCTGCTCAAACTGAGCTCCAGTGTTCCAGCAGGAGGACACTTCTCTTCTACACGCTGGGGGGAAAATGCTGCGTTTGTAAACATCGGAAGTGGTACTTAGGGGGGCGAAGTAAGCTTATGGTGAAATGGTCTCACGAAAAAAAAAAGTATTTAAAGATAAGACTGTGAAGCAAATAGAAAGACAATAGTGTTGACCGTTAATGTCACCGCAAAATATTATAGCTCGCGTTTTTTCCTCGTCTTTTCAATTCTAAATGCAATATTGTACCTATTTCTGATATAGTGACCTGTAAAATAGAACCGAGCATGAAAGAATCATACAAGTTAGTAACTGTAAGAGCGGTGAATCCTTTTTGAAAAGAAGTATTATTTGACGTTTTACAGGAGTCTAGGAGTAATTTTCGTATCGTCCATGAAGGCAACACTGCCCCAAAAACTGACGCTTACCTCGTGTGTTTTCGGAAAGACTCGGTTAATCTACCAAACTTAATTTGTGTCGAGACTTAACTTAGTATCAGTTCTACTATTGTTCTGTACTTAATAACAGCCTTGTTATTCAATGCATATTTAAAAATTCAAAGTCAAACAACGCGACAGTGCACTGAGCGTTTAATGGTGTTTCAAATTGACGTCGGGATATGTTTAATATTTCTGGTACAGTCTCTTGTTTTTACATTGTTTTACCTTTGTATGAATATGCATGCTGTTGCTACTTTCTATTGCAAACCTGATGCCCCACTGTGGAATAATAAGGGTCGGTTTATTCAATTAAATTTAATTGAAGTATACATTATTTATCCCATAGGGAAATTAAATTGTGCTGTAACTCATATAATTTTCTTCATCATTGTTGTAGCAGTACACCATCTTGCCGCAATAAACCTTGAAGCAGGTGAGCTCTACTTACTAATATGTCGATATCCTCCAAAGGGAACTCTGGTTGGAATGCATTATATTCAAAGGTGTCAAAGTAAAAGGAGCTAAATTAATGTGCATGCCACACTTCTCAGAAGTTTTGTCTGTAAATAAAAAAAGTTACAAAAACAAAAACCCTGATTTAAATGCGTACTTCTATTGTACGCATTTATTTATTTATTTATTTATTATTATTATTATTATTATTATTATTATTATTATTATTATTATTATTATTATTATTATTAAGAGAGCTCGTGTCCCCGCCCATCTGAGCGGTACGTGCATCATAAACTGTAACGGGAGCGCGGTGTCTTGTGGAGGCCACGCCCCTGCAGCTGACGGTCCATGCCCGCGCGCTCTGTCGGGACCGGGATCCAGGAAGCCTCATTGGTCAACGGGGACAGAGAGGAGCCCGAACCGCGTGAGGAACACACCGCCTTGAAGCTCGTCCCCAAAGAAAAGGTAAGCGTTTCAACCGCCGAACGATTTTTCCATCTCAGAAAGTCGCCCTAAGCTGCTGTAGCGTTTGTTGTCGGTGGAGAACGTAGTTGAACGGCGTTACCGTTAGTTTTCTCCTCAGACATGTAGCGTATGGGGGAAAGCAGCGCAGAGAAAAGTGTCCGCCTGTCAGCCGCAGCAGGGGTCTCTCCTATATTTATCCTCAATGCTTTAAGGACTACTACGAGTTCCCAACTCCCGAACTTTTCAGTGATTTCACTCTGAATCACCGCTTCTTTCCAACTTACTCAGCACTTTCTGTGATGCCATGTTTTTGTAATGATGTATCCCACTTAGAAAAGAAGAGGAGGAAAAAAAAAAAAAAAACTACTCCTGCATTGCGGCTTGTTTTTTTCCACCTCTTTAGCGAGACAGTACTTTTGTGACGCTGGAAGTCTGGGTGTGTTCCTAACCATGTCTGTTTTTGGATATCTGGATATCTGCGATTCAGAGAAGTTTCCTGTCAGGAAGAGACCAGGATATGGCCTGGTCAGCTCAATTCAATGGCTGACTCATCCAGCAGGACAGTGTTTTTCCTCCACTGCCTACCTGAAACAAGCTGCTGTCTGCACACACGTTCTGACTATTTACTGTTCCCATTATTTCAGCCATGCTCCCCTTCATATGTACACCTTGTTATTAATCTGACAGAAACTGAACATGCCTTTGTCATGTTTCAATAACCATAC
This sequence comes from Poecilia picta, assembly GCA_033032245.1. Classification (NCBI taxonomy): domain Eukaryota; kingdom Metazoa; phylum Chordata; class Actinopteri; order Cyprinodontiformes; family Poeciliidae; genus Poecilia; species Poecilia picta. Next base: position 4,559,684 of record CM065356.1, on the reverse strand, counting down.
TGATATTACATGGAAATCTGAGTAGGTCTGACTTAGTAACATTAATAAATCAGAGCAATGATGTCCTCCAGACTGACATGAAAATAACTGCAGAGTTCTGATTGGTGGTGCAGCTTCTCAACTGACCAATGACAGAGACTCAGGGAAGTCAGAATGCATCATTTTCTGTATTTCAACAACAAAGTTGAATCCGAAGTATCTGACTGCATGTTTAATGACATTAAATGTACAGGTAAGATATTTAGCTTTTCACATATATAGCACAAAATCATAATAGAAAGTTAGAGCTCAGGGCACTTTTAAAAATAAAATGTTCCAGTTTAAATTCATGTGATCAGTTAGTTGAGTCACATCAGTTCTCTTCACATTAAGCTAAACAAAGCAAAGATTGAAATTTAAGCAAATTAAATTGTACTTCCCTTTAATCTGATTCAGCCTGGATAATAAAAAAGTTTTAGGGCTTTAGTCACATGTAACCACTATATGAATCTGTTATAAAATAAGATTAAAATTTCCTCATTATAGGAAATTCTGGTGTTACAGGAGGAATGTGACAGGCAATCAAAGCAAGTAGGTTCACACAAAGACGGAATATAAAATTAATAAAATCAGAATAAAGAATGAAAATGCTATACAGCAAGGGCACCATTTGAACACTATATTAGGATATATTAGAATTGATCTGAAACTTAGAGTTTATTTGTTTAGTCTATGAAAATGTTGCCCTTCCACTTTATATTTCTCCCCCATGACTCATACTAAACCTTAAAAAGTTCCAGTTCCAAAACCACAAAAATATTCTGTAATAGTGTTATGAGGATAAAACGTTCCTCTACTGGGAATGCCAGACACAATTCTGTTTTAAACAGAGTTTTCTCCAGTTGAATGGAACTAAAGCTGCTTCTCTAAGTGTCACCAACTGGTTGGGTTCTGCTCCAGTTTGGAATGTCTCCATTATGGTCTGTTCCTCACTGATGTGGTCATAAATGTGGGCTGGAACATGGGAACGTGGGCGGGCCGTGAGCGCTCCTGATCTGTGGTCGTTGCGCCGGTGATGTTTTTTGCAGCGACTCTAAGCAATGGCAAACTTCAAACCTGTGATTTTCATGGACTCAAATGAACCCAGATATTTAATTTTGTCTTCTAAAAATTCATTGCTGGCCTGAACATCTTGGAAACAATTCAGATTAGCTGATTAGTTTGCTACACATACAAATATACTGTGGCACTTTAGCCTTAGTGTTTTAACCTTATCCAACCTTTTGGATTTAGGTAATGCATTCAAAAGATTTACACCAATATCCACGCATGAACTTCATTGAATAGAAAATTCCAAACAGGCTGAGCTATAAATCATCAACATATATGGCAATAGACAATTGATCAATATAAAAATACAAAAATACATTCCATACATTAATTTCACTGAACTCTGATCCAGAGCCACACAGCATTCTGAGGGATGTAGGTAGAGGAACAACTTTAGCTACTCAACCTCTGATAGCCAGCTAAGCAAGGCTGGTGTCATCAACTAACTCACTTTTACATTGGTTACCTAGCAACAACCTGTTGAGTAATTTGAGCTGCTGCTGCTTCAGGTTTCGCCACTGTGCCTCTTAAGAATAAGCAAAGGCAGGGAGTGAAACCTATGGAGAGGATATGTCACTAGTAGTTCAGATATTTAAAACAAAAACCTAATCAATAATTATTAATATTGACTGATATGAATTGCTTATATTGTGATACGTTTTTCAACCATATTGTCCAGCCCCAACCCCAAACAAAGAATAAAATGCACATTATGACAAAGGTAGTTCTTATCTCCAGGGACCGTTTGGCATGAGGTAAGGTACAACCTGGACATGTCACCATTGCATCACAGAGCATAGAAATAACCATGCTCACACATTTTATAGGGACCAATTAACCTAACATCAATGTTTTTGAGCCGTGTAAGAAAACCAGAGTACCAGGAAAGAGCCATGCATACAGAGTGAAAACATGGCAATTCCATGCAGAAAGTCAAAACCTTCTTTCTGCAGGGCAACAGTGCTACCAACTGCACCAGCAGCCAGGGAGATCATGTCACATTTTTGCTGAGTGAAAATGTCATGCATGATGACATCATACGAGACAGTTATTGCATTGTGAGACCGTGGGACTCAGAGTCACAGTAGACCAGGCATAGCAGCCTGCAGTCAAAAGTTTTTTTTTCTTATTCATCTTTACTGAGCATTAATCATACATTTTTAATATATGTCTTTCTATCTCATGGCCTCGCATTCCAAAAAAAAAAAAAAACAACCACCACTACAGCTTCTGGCTTTCTGGTTGCTATTTTAGAAGATGAGTTTGCTACAGAAGTTAGTGTTGCATGAAGAATTGACACCAAACTAAACAAACAAACAAAAGCTTAATATAATCTAAACTTAAACAATGAAAAAAGTAGCGATACCTTTTTAAGTGTAGAAATGTGTCCAGAGTCTGGCCTTTAAAATGTTATTAAAATGTCTTAGCAGACATAAGAGTTTCACGCATATTGAAAGGTTTTTTAAATTGATCAATTCTGATCAATTTAAAAAACAATTCAGATTGTTGTTTTTTGTGGAAACCCCTGAGCAAGATGTGTGATATTCTGAAAAATAAAGTCAGCTTTTTATGCAGTAGCTTAATCTCACACTGCCAAATGTTTCTTTGAAAATCCAACCTGAAATTTTTCATTTATTTTTGTGGTATATCTATATGTTAAGAAATTACTGTTTGTTGATGTGTTTCTGTGTATTTTGTGGTCGCCTTATTCAAGAGAGCATTTCTAATGTTGCCTCATTAAATTAGTGTGACGACAAAATATCATTATTATGTCTTGTGCTTGTCACAAGCAGTGACATTTTCTTTTTCGTCAATCAATGGTTTGTGTTGTGTGTGATGCTAGTAGCTATGCACTAACAGTACAGTACCATTGTCCTTGCAACAAATTGCTGAATTTAGTAGAAGTTTTTAAATAAGTGTGGTAATGACCCAAAGCATGCACACATCATAGGGTTCTGGACTTTATAGAGTAAAACTGGGAGTTTAACAATATTTGTTGGCTAACTGGTTGGCCTGTTGGCTTGTTTACAGTGCATCCAGAAAGTGGGTAAGTGCTTTTTGAGGCAGGTAGCTATCCCATAAGTAATTTCCCCTGATGTAAAATAGCCACAGCTCAAAATTTGAATGATTTTTGGAGAACTGGATACTTACTCCAAAAGATGATCCCAGGACAAGTCATCCCTTATTTCATGCTAATCTGATCAAGGCAAAAAAAAAAAAAAATCCAGTCAAAAACCATATAAAGTTTAACAAAATCTACACAAATCTAATCTTTGTAATTGTTGGACAGAAAAAAAGTTTTTTTTTTTACTGGCATCTCTCCCAACATACCAGCTGAGATGTAGATATTTTATAGGGCGTTATGAAGACATGGAGACCTCAAGTAAGAAAGAAAAGCATTTTGTTACATCACAAAGTATCCATAAGAGTAAATGTGTACTGGCTTTGAACAGTACACATGTTCTGTTCAAAGAACAGAACATGTTCTGTTCTATTGATACAATATGATACAAGATACATATTGTATCAATCAAGATACAATATGTATCTCGATTGATGAGCAAATTGCTTCAAATTACTATGTAGAAAATTGTCCAAGCTTGATACTGGGAGGATGTTTGTATGAACCTGAATAATGTGATGAAACTTGGAATGTAATTGTGGTGAGATAGCATCCTTGGCAAGCCAAAACTCCTCATGGCTATTTGCAGCAGGAGCTGTTAGACTTCCATGACCCATTACTGCGAGCCATCAGTGGACATTTGAGCACAAACATCTTCGTAATAGCTTTTCTAAGCCCCTGCTGTCATTGTGATGCTGGGATGGAATAATCAATACTGGCTTTCTAAGAGAAATGCTAATTGATGTCAGAAGAGCAAGATCTCCTAGGTAGCCCTCATGCTTTTAGAAAGCTACTCAGCAATTACAGCAAAACTGTATAAATAATAATAGCTGTACCAGTCAAATAATGATTATTTCTATGATTTTTAAACTCTCAAACATGCACACACATCGTGTATTTTTCAGGTCTTTGCAGATTAAAAAAAACTCTGCTTCTGAGATCTAACCCACTGGCAGGAGGAAACAGGATACATACAGCTGCAGCACTTTACCTGAAGGTGACCAGAGACTCAGCGCATCAGATGTGCACGTCTTGCTCACACTCTCAACAAAGTCGAAGTTTAACAGCCTCTAAAGAGATAAATAGCTCTGAGGCCACAGTTTGTGTACTCAAGCAAAGTGCTGAGGTCTGGTTTCTGTCCATTTTCTCCATTATTGTGTTACAGGTGCAAAGACTCTTTGCAAATAAGTGGGCTTCATAAGATATGGTGATAACTCATTACATCACTAGATCTCTAGGAAGGATATTGACATTTTCTATTGATGGCAACGAGTTTGAAATGATTACATTAGCAATGTTCATGTGTATGAAGTCAATAGGTTTAACAAAAATGTAAATGTCATTAGTAGGAATTAGTCAGTATGACAATTTTATGCCATTTGTACTATTACTGTAAAAAAAACAACAAAGTTTTATGGTGCATTATTGAACTTCTGCATTCCAACTACATTTGCTTGGGTAAAAGCCAATTATCAGATTAGAAATGTACCCCAGAAATGGGTTCTAGAAAAGAGGTAGTAATTTGTTTGGATACATGGCTTATGTCCAAGTAAGGGGGAAAGGTACTTCAGCCACCTGTCTGGCAGAGTGTAGCTGCACACACTGAGCTCCATACTGCCAACAAAAAGTCGAGCCACTCCTGCACACTTTCCGGCATGTGATTAAGATATTTGAACCATAGCAAGAGTAATATGAAAACCATATCTTTTTAAAACCTTTGTATATGTTTATGTTGCCAACTGCCCGTCGTCATTGGCTTTACCAGTCAGTCACACCTGCAGTCCATTTACCCACACCATACTTGAACGCAAAGGACTATCTGCACCACCATCGATACATCTACAACCCCCCCACTCTAAAGACCACTGAAGAGGATTTAGTACACGACAGCACCAGGACCTGACAGTGCTTCTCTGTTCTGCCTGAAAGCCTGAGCTGTCCAAACAGCTCTCATCTTCACTTAGATCTCCACCTGTCTCTGGAACTGTGTGTGGCTCTTTACTGCTTCAAATGTGCCATAAATCATCCCGGTTCTCAAGAAACACCTCATAACAAGAATTAATGAATACCAACCTGTCATACTGACCTTTATGATCATGATATGCTTTGAGAAATTGGTATTCAAGCATCCAAAGGACACCACAAGCTTGTGCTGGACTCCTTGCTTTTCATGTATGGGGCATTTAGGTCACCAGATAATTTAATCAAAGTGGGACTTCTCTTCATCCTGTACCACCTCAGCCACCCAGGGTCCTGTTTGTGGACTTCAGTTAGATCTTCAAACCACCAACCCTGACATCCTCCACCACAGGTTATTCTTTTCCAACTTTTTTTTCTCCCCTGTACACAAATGACTGCACCTCAGAGTTTTCAGCTGTTAAACTCCTGATATTTGCAGATGACATCACTGTCATTGGTTTGATCAATAATAGACCAATGTCAATTGGTCTGCCAGTTGCCATTGACAGACCAATCAGTAGACACCAACACTGCCCACTGATCACTTCCGTTTTACTGGAACCACCCTATCTTGGGACCTCAGATGATTCTCACACATCAACAATGTTCAGAACAAGGCCCAACAGACACTGTACTTCCTATGGCAACTCCAGATGTGCAACCTTTCACAAGAGCTGCTGGTTATCATCTATATGGCCATTTAGTTCATCCCATACACATCCATCAATATGTTGTTTGGCTCAGCCGCAGAACGGAACAAGACCAGATTGCAGCAAACAATCAGGTCTGCAAAGGAGGTTAACAAGGCTGACCTTCCCTTTACCTAAGACTTGTACAGGAGTAGGGTCAGGAAAAGGGCAGGTAACATCTCTGTAGACCCCACACATCCTTGATACAAACGGTTTAGACGTTCACCTTTGTCAGTGCGCTATTTGAGCACTAGTTTCTTCCCCCTGGCTGTCTGTGATATAACACAGCGAACACCTTACACAACTACTTTGATGTGAAACTAAGCATAATTCACTATCACAACCTTCTTTCCTTTTCTCTTTTCCATTAAAAGAAAAATGAATGTATATACACAAGTATGTGCTGATCTAATGTATTTTCTCTAAAGTTTATATACTGTGATTGCTTGAAAGTGAAGTCAAATTCTTTGCCCACATAATCTTAATTCTAAAATAAGCTAATTCTAATGAAGGGAAGCATTTGTTCCTTTTTTGTCCTTGAGGTAGAGTGAAAGCTAAGTCTTCATTCCTACACCAGTAGCTGTGAAACTACAAAATAAATAAATACATAAAATAGGTTTGAATTTTTGCAATTCAGATATTAGGTCTGAGTGGCTCAAGTTGTGGCATAGTGCTGCTTTGGTATCTTGTTCTATAAAAAAAGCACTATTACTGTGTTAATACAATGAAAAGCATAATCTGTGTTTGTAGATATATTTCTATAGTTAGTATGAACTATTTCATGAAGACTCATGTAAAATCTAGTAAAACCACAAGCTGAATCCTGGGAGGTGCAGACCATCTCCCTGAGGAGTATCATTAGGATTTCTCAAAGTCTTTCCACAGCATTTCTCTTGGATTACGTTTGGGACCTTGATGGGATAGTGGATTTGTAAACATGAACATTCTTTTGTGATCTCGCCAAATGTTACATGCCTTCCTCTTAAAGGGATTTTTGGTGGGTCGCCACTATTGAGGGAGTTAGCAAAAGTCTTGGATTTCCTTTATTTCTTTATTGCACTGCTTGTAACTTTCTACATCCTGATGAGCATGACTAAATGCTATTTTAAGGTCAACCGTAATTCCCATTTTTCTTTTGTTGTGTTGCATTTCTGCTAACATAAGTAGTGAGGGCCGCACTTTAATACATTGCTGTTGTTTTCAGAGGACAGGCATATAAGCTACAACAGCGAGGGAGACCTCCTGAAAACCCTCAAAGGGGGCCAACTGATAATGATTTCAGAGGACAAAAGATTTCTCAGAATTCATTTTTGTTTTTCAGTAACCTTAATGCTCTTCTGTATATAACTAAGTGCATAAGGATTAATGTTACTAGTGTTCCTAGGTGTGTCAAGATAACACAATTTTCTGGATGATAAATTGTCCCAGAAGTTACAGAGATAAACAATAATATAGTTTTGAGACCATTTTGAGATTACATAGTGATGAACACATTCTCAAATTCTAATGTGCATTTAACACTGGGACTGGAAGACAATTTAAATGACAAAAATAATATAACAGAAACAACAAATAAAACAAATTATGAGTCTCAGTAAAAAAAAAAAAAACAACAACTTGCCTTTCAAAATAAAGGCTATTTAAGACCAGAGCACCAGACTGAAGGACTATTTGTCATCCAGGTTTTGGTAGAAAGAGAAAAATTATAAATCATTCAAATGGAAATTATTGAACTTGTTTTAATTTATCATGCAATTAATTGATTAATTGCGACAGTTCTGAATGTTACATCAGACAACAACACACAAAAGAACAACATTTCTACCACAGAAAAATCTGGTCAATACCTAAGTAAAAGTTTTTATTTTCAAAAGGTACTTGTAATCTGACAAGACGGCCTCAGAATAAGATTCTAATTTAGCAAATAAGACTATATTGGGATTTGAGCTAAAATATTGGACTGTAATAATTCCATCTTCATATATTCAATAAGTTCATTTTTTTCCTGAATGAACCCTGAAGAACGTTGCAAGCTATTGTAGCAATTAAATGATGCCAGTCTCAATCAACAACTTCTTTTAAAATGTAAAAAGATGGACTTTTCCTTTGTTGTTTCCTTTCAGCAGGCATCATGATTCCTGTGATGGAATTCCGGCAGTTCTCTGAACAGCAGCCAGCATTCAGGGTCCTGAAGCCGTGGTGGGATGTGTTCACAGAGTACCTGTCTGTCATCATGCTGATGATTGGTGTGTTTGGATGCACTCTGCAGGTCAGTTGACACGTATTCACGTTGCCTCAATCTAAAGGTAGAACAGTTTCCGGGGGGCGGGGGGGGTTTCTCTTCCATTCCAGCTAGAATAAATGAATTCCCAGGTAAAACTATCGGCTATTGGAACATAACTTCTCTGCCCTCTCCACTGGCTCCAGTTCAAAAACACTGCTTGTGTTCTGCTCCAGCCTGGCCTGTGTGCTGCAAGGGAAGCATTGAGCCCATCAGGGGTTTAGCTGTGGAAACATTTCCCCACCCTGCCTCTTTTAGTAAACAGAAGATTCCAAACCCCCATGGCCTGGCCCTTGACTTCTCACTCTGTTTGGGATGAGGGACATTTCTTGGCTGCTATTAGTCACTGTAGTGGAAATCCTGGAAATAGTACCAAAATATTTGATGTAAATCTCCTAACAGGATATTTGTCTGATGGTGAGCAGTCATTGTCTTCCCTCTCCTGCCTCCACTGTTTGGATTCATTCGAAGGTTTTCCAAATTGAGTGGGCAATTATTTGTACGGCCAAGTTTACTTTGTGGGTCAGAGCTGTATCAACATGCAGCTTTGCCTAATTACCTGTTATTACTATGCTTGTCAGTTAACTAACTCATTCAGACTTTGAAGTAGAAACAAAGATTTTTTAAAAATGGTGCATTTGACAGCTTATCAGATTTTGTCTGACTTGTCATTTCATCATGGCAGTATTTCATGTTTTGTTTTTGTTTTATTATCTACTCCATTACTTTTTCTATTATGCTGCACAGACATCCCTGACTATCTGCATTTTAGAAAGCGAAGGAGAGTGCCCCCAAGGCCCGCCTCTCCTTTTAAAAGCCTGCTACCAGCAATTTAAAGTGCCTATTTCCTGCTATTAGCATTGCAGTCCAACATCTGTTTTTTATTACTTGAATTTGAAGTAAACACCACAGTCTTTTGTTCTGTTTACTGATGCTAGCTTACCATTCAGTACAGCACTAGAGAAACCACGTTAAAGTCACAAACTACCCAACACGGGTAAGTAGGTGTCAATGTATGTTCATGCTTTGCAAAAGTACTTATACACTTTGACCTTTTCCACATTTAGTCACGTTTCATTCATTTAATTCTAAAGGTTAAGTTACGTTGTACTGTATCAGTCCAGAGGGAGTTATGTGGTAGTCTGTTGCACACATGCATACATAACCATGCAATACAATGCTAAACTAAAATGCTTTAAAACATAACGAAATGCTGCAAGATGAATAAAAGCGACAACAAAGACAATAAAGGGAAACGGGTGACAACATAGGAACATGTGTTTAGTATTAATCAGTGCTATTCACTTTTAGCACATAACCCACTAATAGGGCTTCTGGTAGCATGACATATCAAATTCTATATAAATTATAAAATGCCAAACAAAACAGAGTAACACTAGAAAGACAAATTATTTTTTGTCCTTTCCTGACAATAAATTAAACTAAACCTTTCTTGTTTTTAGAGCATCTAGGATTAAAAATAAAATCTATTTGATATACATAGTAAGTATAAATAAATATCTAAAGAGGATTTATTTAGATAATTTTTGCTTCCTTTAATTGTTAAGTTGACATACATGTCCTTAGTATTTGATCTGTCTAGATCTGCCCAAACATTTTCAACTAAACTGGGCTTTGTTACAGCGAGTGCAAAACATTGACTGTTTCTTTCATAAGTCACTTTGTAATAGTGGTGGGTAAAAATATCTACTATTCCTCAATGCACTGTAATTGATTTTTTTGCAATTTAATATTAATTCAGAAAGCCATTCGAACTGATTAGATTCCCTGGCCAGTGAGTGAGAAACATTTTTGAGAGCAGTGCTCACTGTCCAGAGACATTTGAGATTTCACTGTTAAGCATACTGCCTCCTACATTACCCACTCTGTCTGCCAGTGCGATGAAGAAGGGGACTGGATACTTACAAGCTTAAATAGCTAGTGGAGCACCACCATTTCCTCTCCACCAGGCAGCCATTGCACATCTGTTAGTGCGGCACAGAGAGTGTTTGTTACACCAGGCATCCTCACGACTGCCCACTCTGTGAAGCACACTGTTTCAGCTTGGTTTCACATTTAAAACACCTGGATGTGAATTTATTGTCGTCTTCTTCTTGAGTTTACTGGTGGTTGGCAAACAACTATTATGTGGGCATTACCTGAGGAGACAGACTCAGAATGGCAATATTGTTCAAATATGCTTAAAATTATATAAATAAAATTGTGATTCATCTCAGTTTCCATAAGGAGAATTATTCACATTTACATACACTTTACTTCAACTCTTAATAAAGTACTTTCCTGTTTTAGCTGTTGGTAGCAGAACTATTACCGTAATAACAAACATTTTTATTTTTATTTATTTATTTTATGTATGTTTTTAAGTGCTTACATGTACCCCATTTTCTTACATCTTGTTGCAGGTAATGCAAGACAAAATCATATGCCTTCCTCACAAAATATCATCCGGCTCAGGGAACATTTGTGAAGTGAACAGAACCTTCTTCCTGCAATTGCATCCCAATTTCTCAAATGGGCCGAGAGAAATGAGAGGGGTGAAAAATGATCTGGATCTTCAGCAGTACAGTTTTATCAATCAGATGTGTTATGAGAAGGCTCTACATTGGTATGCCAAGTACTTTCCCTATTTGGTTCTCATGCACACACTGGTTTTCATGGTGTGTAGCAATTTCTGGTTTAAATTCCCTGGCTCAAGTTCAAAAATAGAGCATTTCATCTCAATGCTCAGCAAGTGCTTTGACTCCCCATGGACCACACGGGCATTGTCTGAGGTGTCTGGAGAGAATCCAGAGGAAAAAGACCAGAAAAAGAGCGGAACATCTAGGTCCACTACTCCATTGTCTCCTGAAGAAAGCAGTCTGGAGAAGACGCAGTCCCTCAGGTCTATTCCGGAAAAGATTGTGGTGGACAAGCCGTCAGCAAGTGCCCTTGATAAAAAAGAGGGTGAGCAAGCCAAGGCTCTTTTTGAAAAAGTAAAGAAGTTTCGACTACATGTGGAAGAGGGAGATATTCTTTACCTAATGTATGTTCGTCAGACTGTATTTAAGGTCCTGAAATTCCTTGTGATCATTGCCTACAACAGCTTTCTAGTGAATAAAGTGCATAACAAAGTTTGTTGTGAAGTCAAGGAAATTCAAGACGTTACCGGATATACAGTGTTTGAATGTAATCACACCATGGCTCATCTCTTTTCCAAGCTGTCTTACTGTTACCTGTTTTTGGTGGCTATCTATGGATTAACAAGCCTCTACACTTCCTATTGGCTGTTTTAACCGCTCACTTAAAGAGTATTCCTTTGAGTATGTGCGTCTTGAAACTGGCATCAGTGACATCCCAGATGTTAAAAACGACTTTGCTTTCATGTTGCACATGATTGATCAGTATGACCCTCTGTATTCCAAGAGGTTTGCTGTTTTCCTCTCAGAAGTCAGTGAGAACAAACTGAAACAGCTCAATCTGAACCACGAGTGGACCCCAGATAAATTGCGTCAGAGACTCCAGACAAACCAAAACAACAGACTTGAACTTCAGCTCTTCATGCTCCCTGGTTTACCCGATACCGTCTTTGAGTTGACGGAGCTGCAGTCGCTCAAGCTTGAGATCATCAACAATGTCACCATCCCTGCATCAGTATCTCAGCTGGAAGACCTCCAGGAGCTGTCTCTCTACCAGTGCTCTTTGAAGCTGCACACAAGTGCTACTTCTTTCCTAAAAGAGAACCTGAAAGTGCTTCGTGTCAAGTTTGACGACAATAAGGAACTTCCGAATTGGATGTACGTTCTGCGTAACCTAGAGGAGCTCTACCTGTCCGGATCACTAGGTCCTGATGCTTCAAAGAATATTGTTCTTGAGTCTCTTCGTGAGCTTAAGTGTCTGAAAACTCTCTACCTTAAGAGCAATTTGACAAAAATCCCACAGTCAATCGTGGACGTGTCAAGTCATCTGCAGAGGCTGTACTTGCACAATGATGGAACAAAGCTTGTAATGCTCAACAATCTGAAAAAGATGACAAGCCTGATTGAGTTGGAGCTTGTGCGTTGTGATCTTGAACGCATTCCACATGCAATCTTCAGCCTGACAAACCTACAGGAACTTGACCTGAAAGAAAACAACCTTCGCTCCATTGAGGAGATTGTCAGCTTCCAGCATCTCCGAAAGCTCATTTGTCTCAAGCTGTGGCACAACGGCATCATGTACATCCCAGAGCATATCAAAAAGCTCAGCAGCCTGGAGCGTCTTTACTTCAGCCACAACAAGATTGAAATCTTACCCTCACATCTATTCTTGTGCAACAAGCTCCGCTACCTTGATGTATCCCACAATGACATCCGATTCATCCCTCCCGAAATCGGAGTACTTCAGAGTCTGCAGTACTTCTCCGTCACATGTAACAAACTAGAAAACCTTCCAGATGAACTGTTCTTTTGCAAAAAGCTCAAAACATTAAAGCTGGGCAAGAATTCACTGTCCATCCTCTCACCAAAGATTTCTTACCTCACTCTGCTGACCCACTTGGAGCTCAAAGGGAACCACTTTGAGTTCCTGCCACAAGAGCTGGGTAGCTGTTGTGCTTTGAAGCGTAGTGGCCTTATAGTGGAAGAGACACTGTTTGAAACTCTGCCTTCAGATGTAAGGGACCAAATGAAGGCTGAGTGAGGTGCCTTACTACAGCCCCAGTGCCTGTTGTTTGCTCTGTCAATTCAGAGCATTTGTTTTATATGAAACCATTCTAAACCCTAACTATTACACTGCTTGTAAGAAACATATATCCCCGTATTAGTGTGGCAGCTACAGGGATTTTCAGCCACCTGAGATGGAAATAAGGGACAACTAAATGTACTTCTTTTGCTGCAGTGGGAAATGTATGAATAATGTTGCTGTACATTGAACATTGATTAGTCACTAAAAGGGCTTGTGGTTTGCAGGTCAAGCAAACCCTCTAGTGTCTTATACATGTGTTATTGTAGTATTTATCTTCTGATTTGTGTCATTTACTGAATTAAGCATATTGTATTCTGTTGTTCTTCTATTGTCATGTCCACATACAGTTTTTGATGAGGAAATGTAAATCTAAAATGAAGAAATAATTTACTGCAAATGGAGTAAATGGAAGCTAAAATCCACAGTCCTTCAACTATTTTATAACTTTTGGAAAATTATTGTGTTCAATTGAAGTATTTTTTAGTGCTGGATAAGTATGGAAAAAGAAAGCCGAGGAAAAATATTTTATGACCTTTTCTTTGTGTCATGTTCTACATGATAAATATCCAAACCATTTTATTGTTACATTTTAAGTAAAAGATGCACATCCATCAACCTATCAGTTCGTCTATTCATTCATTCATTCATTCATTTATCCATTCATGCATTCATCAGTCTCTTCATTAGTTTTTCAATCCATCGGTCATCCATTCATTTCTTTATCCTTGCATAAATCCATCAGTTATCATATTCATTCATAGACTCATTATTCTATCCATCATTAAACTGCATATTCATCAACTCACATGTCCGTCCATTCATTCATTTACCTATCAGGCAGGTCCATTGCCCTCCATTGACCTTCTGTTTGTCCATCTGTTGAATTGTCCATTTATCAGGCTTTCAATCCACCCATAAAACCATCTGTCTGCCCTATAATCATTTCTGCATATCATCCATCTTGTTGTTCTTATGCTCATCTATCACATACTAACCCTTAAATACATCCAACTTTCTCTCTGTCCATCAAGCCATCCATCCATGAGTCAGTCTGTCCATTCATGAAAAAAATACTTTGGAAATATTGGGAATTTTAATTGAAGATGTACAAGAGCCCTGGTAGCCTTAAACCTTCATATGTATGCAATATACCAACCCCAGTTCCAGAACATTTTGCTATTAACTTTTGTTAAATCCATCATGTTAGCTACTACTACTGAATAACCTCAGGACTTAAAGGGTCACATGAATATGTACAAAACATTAATGATTGGATAAAATCGTTGTATTATTTAAAATACTCACTCAAACCTGCTTGCTAGTGATCTGTTAACTGCATAACCTTCCATAACAGTCTTAACGCTACATTTTATAGACTTATGCATTTTTCCTTCACCCTCACAGTTTTTCCACTATATCTATTTGGACTGATTTGCTGTCATCCATTTCTAAATGTATTTATGTCTTCTATTGTGAATAGAAAATAGGAGATGATTAATAAAGCAGGTTAAAGTGAATTCCTTTGCTGTTGTGTCTGTTAAACAAGGCTCAAACAGCTTGATATTAAGCTAATCCCATTTTCGGTCACTTGCTTTTCTGGAAATGGGGTTGGTCTTTTACATACCTTTCGTGTGACTTATTTCACACTGGAGTAAAGCAAAGAAAATGGCATAAACTGGTCAGGACTTGGCTTCACTTTTTGCAATGTAGAACTTCGTCATTTAAAGTGCATTAAACTTGGCAAATTACACTGTCTTATTTTGTCTTCCTTGTTTTATAATTATGCATTAGCTTCTACTTCAAAGCTAAACAAATAAAACACACCTTTGCAAATTAAAATATTAAAAAAGCATAATTATATCAGTTCAGTTCAAAAAGTAAAACCCATTTATCCAGTTTCATTAAAGTGAAGATTTATCTTTACTTCTATTCATTTTGATGGATATGGCTTACAGCTGATGAAAACCTCAAATGTAATTTCTTTATATATTTTTAGAAAAATAAATATTGCAGTTATCCATGTTACTTGAAAATACTTGTGCAAATGTATTTCTTCCACTAAACATTCAAATATGTCTACATTGTAACTGAGGTTTTCCATGTTATCGCAATAACAGCTTCTCTGTGTAAAAAATACAAAACATTTTTATTGGTCACTTATTGGTTTTTATTTGCAGTGTCACACTCATTTTCATATTGAGTCATATTAAGATTATGAATATCGTCAAAGGATGGGTTGTGGCAGAATGCATTGATAAAAGCTATTAGCAAACTGTTAAAATATTAATAAATAGCCATTTCTGCATTCATGAAATAGATGATATTGAACATCCTTTCGCATTGATGCAATTTGGCACTACAGATAAAACATGTTTTTTTAAAGTTTTTTTTTCATGTGGCCCTCTAAGCCTTGAATTTAACACTTTTAACCATCACCATTGAAAGTAACAGAAATATGTGAAATACACGGATGTTTTCTTTGAGAATTGAATTGCTAAGATGAGTTCATTCATTCACTGTTTTATTAAGATCTATACAATTTCCTGTGTATGGACCCATTTGCTCATGTGTTATGGTATATTTGTTGGTTTTTGAGATTTTAGCGAATTTTTTGTGCGAAAGGCATGGAAAAAATTTAGTTCGTTTTTAAAAAATGAAGAATGACAAATATTTGTGCGCATGAAGAATGACAAGAACATAATCCTTTTTCTTTTGGGTAGTTTACGAAGTAACAATTTTTACTATATTATTACTTTCACAGCATGTCTCCAAAGGAACGCAGTGGAGCTTTTATGTGATGAGTTAACGATCTGGGGATTTTACTTAAAATTCAGCGTTGACAATTTGCCGACCGTCCCTAGCGTCAGCAGGCCATCTCTACCTTTACTGTCAATCGGAGCGGTGTTTCCACAGCACTGCGTGCTGTAGGATTGCAGATTAACTGCATTTTCTGCGCCACCATGTGAGATTTGCGGTCCTGACAGATCGTGCTGCGGGTCATCGGTGAATTCGGAAGGGACGCGTCCAGCCGGATCCACCTCCAGCAGCCGGTGCTGCGTCTCCGGCAGAGGACCCGACCATCTGCGGCGGAGCGGCGGGGGTTAGTCTGCTAAGCCGCTTATGCAGCACCGCACACCGGGGGGCCTGATGCGGGAAAAATTGCGAAGAAAGGACGACTTAATGGGCTCGGCGAGGAGTGAGATGTAAAATGGGGCGTTGTTCGGATCATCTGGAGTCCAAATAGCGGAATCAGCCCGCCTGAAGGTGAGTACCTGCCTGGACTGGAGGTCCTGATCTCTATTTATTAGTGTCTATTTATGGCTCTGCAGCGGCAGAGAGACAGATGGGGCTGTTAATTACACAGGGTAAACAGTTACATTTAGAAATCAGAGGCATTGATTATGAGAGCAGCGTGTTATTATAATGAGAGCTCCTCCTCCTTTTCTGCGTCCATGGATGCGCCTTTCTGATGGAGCGGGTCTCAGCCTGCTCTGCTGCCGCTGGGACAATTACTGACCTTGATGTGTTGCAGGATAAACAACCAACCAGATTTGATGGTTTTCTAAATTCTAATCAGTGTTTTCTTCTTCTTCTGCATTTTAACCACAGTGAAACACTTCAATCTGCCAGCAGCCTCCTCACTTGGCCTCCGCTGTTGGGTTGAGGATTTACCGACCCATTCAATAAATTAGAATATTATTGAAAAGTCCATTTCAGGAACTTTATCGTAAAGTGAAACACGTTATGTAGATTAATTAAACACAGAAAACCTTCATTTCTGTTAATCATAATTTTTCACATAGTTAATAAACCTTTAAAATTACAATATAGATCAATAGATATAGATCAATAAAAAATATATATATTTTTAATACAGAAATGTGGTATTAATGAAAAAAATATATTATACCTCCTTTTTCATTTTTAAAAGGTATTTTTATTCTGATATACCAGTCTCATCGGAATGCATATTCTATTTTTGGAATATCACAGATCTACATGCGGTAATGGCAGAGCCAGCCCAAGCAATAAGAGAACAAAGCTCCTCCTTCAGAACCCACTAAGATAGCTCACATTCTTGCACAGAAAAAATATTGCAAAACTCAAAACCTTTAATTTTAAGTTGCTTAGAATATTTTTCATGTAGCATTTAATATAACTAAAATGCTCAAGGAATAATCTTATTTAAATTGCATAGTTTCTGCCTTCTAAGCAATTTAAACACATTTTCAATATGTTTGAGGTATTGCTGGCTTAGAAGTCAGTGGTAGCAATGTGTCATGCTGAGGGGTCTGGATGTTCCAACAGGACTATCAGTCAAAATACACATTAAAACATAAAAAGTAGTTTTGGAATTCATAAAGCAGATTAATATTGACCTTTTGGAATGATTTGACTGATACCAGGAAATCAACTCTATGAACTGTAATATTAAAAATCCAGCGTCCAGCCAGAATAATGCTGGAAACGTTCTCATGACAACCAAACAGTCCAGTTTGTCTGGAATCAGCGAAAGCCAACAACATACAGCAGTGAGCTGTACACTGTATCATCAATGCACTCTGAAACAGTGACACCAAAAGTGAGGTTACCAGTACTGTATACTGGTAACAGTATGTAAACATTTGACCGGAACTGAACGAAATGCACAGATGGAGATTCAGATATAACAGTAAAATATTGAGTTGTGGTTCATACAAACACCCATCTGCCATGTGCTGCTCATATCCAAATGAGGCATCTGACTCTAAAAGTATCATTAGATATCGGCCAGTACAGTGCAGTGTGTGTTTAGTCCTATAAAAGGTGCCTATTTTAATATTCTCATTCATACAGGCCGTAATTATCTTGATGATTAAATCTAAGGCTTATCTTGACTTAATCCCCTATTCCATAAACAAAGTTGTTTTTACTCAGTCGCTGTTCCAAGAGCAAGCTCTTGGTGGTAAACATGGGAGAGGCTGCTACAACCTGTGATTAGGGGAAAAAAGTTGCAAGCAGCTCAGATGGCACATGTGTCAAGGCCTATATAAAAAAACCAAGGCAGCTGTGATATGCAGTCCTTTTTTTAGGTTCCTAATTGGGCTGGTGTTATGTACAATTCAGCTAGCAAGTGGAACGTATCCAGATTGAATCATCCTGATGCAAGTTTTCTTACCATTTTCTTTGAGCCAAGTTAACTTGCACTGCTTCTTTTTGCAGGAATGTTCACCCTCACAGAAGTAGCTTCTCTTAATGACATCCAGCCAACCTATCGGATTCTGAAACCATGGTGGGATGTCTTTATGGATTACCTTGGTATCGTCATGCTGATGTTGGCCATATTTTCTGGAACCATGCAGCTGACGAAGGACCAGGTCGTTTGTCTTCCCATCTTGGAGCAAGCGCAAGATGGGTCAGGGGGCTTCTTGGAAACCCACACACCTGAACCGAGTGATGGTTTCTGGAACAAGGAGAATGCAATCGGGGAGCAAGCCGCACCTTTAATGTCAAAACGACCCCCAAAAGGCATTGTACCTTCAAATCCCTTTCCACAGTCTTCTGCGTTCATGCAGCCACCGCCTAAAGGGGTCCGAACCAAACTGGATTTTCAGCAGTATGTTTTTGTCAATCAGATGTGCTACCATGTTGCTCTTCCTTGGTATTAATATTTTCCCTTACCTTGCTTTAATTCATACTATTGTATTGATGGTCAGTAGCAACTTCTGGTTCAAATACCCAAAGACAAGTTCAAAAGTTGAACATTTTGTTTCCATACTTGGAAAATGCTTTGAGTCACCTTGGACTACCAAAGCCCTATCTGAGACTGCATGCGAGGACTCGGAAGAGAATAAGCAGAGGCTGGCTGGTGCTTCCACCCTCCTGAAACATCTGTCCACCAGCAGTGAGGAGGGCAGTCCAAACCAGTCAGCCGCAGTAGGAAACAAATCAGGAGTTGCCTTTTCTGCCGAAAAGCTTGTGAGTGAGGTTCCTTCCATGACCATTTTGGACAAGAAAGACGGTGAGCAGGCCAAGGCCCTGTTTGAGAAGGTCCGGAAATTTCGTGCACACGTTGAAGACAGTGATTTGATATACAGACTCTATGCCATTCAGACAGTCATCAAAACTGTGAAATTTATTTTGATCCTGTGCTACACAATGACATTTGTGGCATCTATTGACTTTGATCATGTGTGCGAACCAGAAATAAAGCATTTGACGGGATATACCAAGTTTCACTGCACCCATAACATGGCTTTTATGTTAAAGAAACTCCTTGTCTGCTACATTGCACTCATATGCGTTTATGGCATTATCTGCATTTACACGCTGTTTTGGCTCTTTCGCCGACCTCTTAAAGAGTATTCCTTTGAGAAGGTCAGAGAGGAGAGCAGTTTCAGTGACATCCCTGATGTTAAGAACGACTTTGCATTCCTCCTCCACATGGTTGATCAGTATGACCTGTTGTACTCGAAGCGCTTTGGTGTTTTTCTGTCTGAGGTGAGTGAAAACAAACTTAGAGAGATTAGCCTTAACCACGAGTGGACCTTTGAGAAGTTACGGCAGCATTTGACCCGCAATCCTCAAGATAAATTGGAACTTCATCTTTTCATGCTGTCCGGTGTCCCTGATGCTGTGTTTGATCTTACAGATTTAGAAATCTTGAAATTAGAATTAATTCCAGAGGCCAAGATAACAGCTAAGATCTCACAAATGATCAACCTTCAGGAGTTGCATTTTTACCACTGTCCAGCCAAAGTTGAGCAGACAGCTTTTATTTTCCTCTGTGATCACCTCCAGTGCCTTCATGTCAAGTTCACAGATGTTGCTGAGATTCCTAGCTGGGTGTACTTGTTGAAGAATTTACGGGAGCTGTATTTAGTTGGCAACCTGAACTCTGAAAACAACAAACTGATCGGACTCGAGTCTTTGCGAGATCTCCGGCACCTGAAGATTTTGCATCTTAAAAGCAATCTGACAAAGATCCCAACAAATATCACGGACCTCTCTCCACACCTGGTTAGATTAGTCATTCACAATGATGGCACTAAGCTCTTAGTGCTGAATACTTTAAAGAAAATGATTAATCTAGCAGAGCTTGAGTTGCATAACTGTGAGCTGGAGCGCATACCCCATGCCATCTTCAGTCTGAACAACCTTCAAGAACTTGATCTAAAATCAAACAACATCCGCACTATTGAAGAGGTCATCAGCTTCCAGCACCTCAAAAGACTAACTTGTCTCAAACTGTGGTACAACAAAATCATCAGTATTCCACTGTCAATTAGTCATGTGAAAAACCTGGAGTCTCTCTATCTGTCACACAACAAACTAGAGTCTCTGCCCTCGCCGCTGTTCACTCTCCTCAAGTTAAGGTACCTCGACCTTAGTCATAATTCAGTAGCGGTAATCCCACCAGAGGTTGGATTCCTCCAAAACCTCCAACATTTTGCCATTACAGGCAACAAAGTCGAGGTAGTCCCCAAGCAGCTGTTCAAGTGTGTCAAGTTAAGGACATTATGTCTCGGACACAACTGCATCACCTCCATCCCAGAGAAAATTGGTAATCTCTCGCAGCTCACACACCTGGAATTGAAAGGAAACTGCCTGGATCGTCTACCGGTTCAGCTAGGTCACTGCAGCCTCCTCAACAGGAGCTGTCTGCTCGTAGAAGACCATCTATTTGATTCCCTGCCTATTGAAGTCAAAGAGAGCATAAATCAGGAAGCTAGTGTTTCCTTCCCAAATGGGTGTAAATGTTTAATGGAAGGGCGGTAATTTAGTGAAATTTTATGCCTTTTTTCCTGTTGTTTCCAGCACACAAAAGAAATTGTAGTTTAACCTTGAGTGCACACTACAGATTAGCATAGCCAAAAGCTTTTAAGTGTGGTGTTATGAAGATAATTTTGTGAAAGTATTATAGCCTGTCTCATGTTTGGATATATTCTACTTCTATTTTTGTGTTTGGATCATGTGGAAACATATTGAGAATTGAAACACTTCTTTCCTAATATTTTGCATGTCAACATATGCTTTGTGAATTTAGGGAAGTTTATAACCACAACACAAATCTCTTAATATCACTCGGTTTTAATTTATATTTTTGGTAGATTAGCTAGTTTTCCTAAGGCATGTTTTTTTGGCATTATTTGTCAAAATGTACCAATGCACTAAATTTCAGTGAGTACCACATGTTTTGATCAGTAAAAAGAATTGACCTTGGGGTTTTCCTCTGCCCATGTACTGTATTCCACCTAAGCTTTGCTAACTTGCTAACAGTAGCTTTCTGGTTAACATACCTCAATCTTCTGATGTAAATCCCTACAAAAATGACCCGTCTTCCCAATATGTCAAAGATTTCATTTTATCTCAAATATTTTTTCTGATTTTTCTTTAGTTCCATTTTTGATGATTTTTAGCAAACCTCTCCACTGTCTGTTAAAAAAGACAGTGGACTTAAAAGTGTCCACTGTCTTTGTTCACACTCACTTCTGTGAGGGTGAACATTCCTGCAAGCATTTACTTTCACTTTTAAGGAAAACAGTTTTTTTTTTCTTTTGGCAATTTTCATGATCAAACTTTTTATATTACTTGTAACTGCCTGTTCCAAAAGTAATGTGACACAAAACTAAGACTTTACGGATGGTTCAAGAGAACACTATTAACCAGCCTACTTTCTTTGTTCTTGTTGATCTTCCACTCTAACCTTTATGTACATGTTTAACTGCAACACCAAGGAGCACAAGCAAAGAGTACTTTCTCATTAAATGTTTTCTGCTTTGTGTTTTGTGTTCCATAGGATTAATTAATAACTTCAGTTTAACCATTTCAGTCTGTCATAATTTTGATTTTATTTTTATTTTATGTTTTTTGCTGCAAATGATGTGTTTTATTAATTGCCCCTTTGCTTTTTTGTCAAGTAATTTTTAATGTAAAACTGTTTTTACTGTCTATTTTGAGAGGATTATATAAAATTAGAATTTTTCTGCTGCACTTTGCCTGGTTTTAGATCTTGCTACACAATAAACAGATTTCAATTCTCTACAATTGTCATTATTAAAATGCTGTTATTTTCATTCCAAAACTTGTCTTTTTTGTTGGAATAGTTTTAATTACTCGTTTCTTACTTAAACATGTAATTATTCTCTGTTAGCAAAGTATACAGAGTGGAAGTGATAAAATGTCCCTTTCCTTCCTGTGTACTACAGACTGTGTGGGAGATTGAGGAAATGCATGAATAATGAAAACTACACAGAATCTGCTTTAAAAAATACCTAAATATATAAATATATTTTGTATAAATATATCTACAGAATGAATGTGTTTCTTGTAGTTGCTCTGGCGCCTATGTTTTTGATAGCGAGATGACAGTAGTTCAGCATTTTTCTCAGCAATAGGAAGACAATGTGACTTGTTTGTGACACTGAAAATCTGCCAAACACTGTACACATAACAGCTCCTTTTTATTGCTCTATCTCACTGTGAAAGTTGACCAAAACTTTCCCTCCCAACACTTAAAATCTCCAGCCATGACTACACTAAAAATAAACTAAATAAATAAGGTCTATAATGCGTGCAACCACACAATATTATGAAAGGAGATTGAACAATGAAGGAAAACTTTAAGCAAACATTTTAGGCTATGTTCCCCTCTAGTGGACGGTAGATGCTACTGCAAGTGTGACTTCACATTGATACAAACTGTTGTAAAATGAAATTGTTATACTCCTGCAGCAAATTCAATTGGTTTCTCAAAAGCAGATGAAATTAACTAATTTTACTGAGGTTATGCCTAAATTTATCACTAAAATCTACTTTCCTACATATCAAAGCATCTGATGCCACCAGTCAAGGCATAGGTTAGTTGAACCAGGTGTGCATCAAGGCCCTGAATATTCTTTAAGATACAGTTGGATGTCTAGTTTTTTTTTTTTTTTTCAAAGGTAAAGGAACGGGAGCTACGTCACTGAGATTTCTGTAGTTGTGTTTCCATTACAAATGTGCACAAATCTTTGTCAGTATTTTGCCAATATTGAAAAACACATCTTTGCAATTGCAATGTTTGAATTAAAATCACACATGAATAAGCTTGTTCATTTGATATGTCACTCAAAAATCCTGGCAGCAATGGATCTAAACAGTTACATGAGATAAATCCATTATTTTAGTTTGTGACTTTGCGGAAGAGTTTTCTGGATTTAAAACTCTTCTGTTTTAAATTGTGTGTCATTCTCTGTGAATGACACACAACTTTCTATGAACTGGGCTATGCTGTGAGAGCTCTGGTGGAGCCAGCTGCACATTATTAAAAAAGACCAACAACAAAAAAATAATCATTTTCTGTTTTCCTTCTTCGTTGTTTTCGCCAGTAGTAACATCTGGCTGTAGTAATTTTGGGATGATACTGCTATGAAATTGGGACACCACTAATTTTCAATACTGCTTTTATATCTTAGTAAGTATTAGCAGGCTGAAGCTTTCTAAAGGGGCAGTATCATATATTTTCCAGGGGCATGGTGGCAGTTTAGAAAACAATGAAGAACCTATGTCAACTTCAGTTGTTATAAGCATGCTATATATCTAAAATATCTTAAAAATATATCTTAAAAGAAATTTGACTTTGTAAGTAATGCTTTGAAATTTGAGCCTCTGTCTCTTTAAAACCTCCTGCTCTTTTTGAAACGTTTCCCTCAGGAAGTCATCACAATATGGCTCCTCTAATAACCTTTTAACAACGTTTTTCTTTTTTTTTTTACCAGAGTTGCACTGAGAAGTAGCTCGTATAATGAGCTCAGCAGATGGCACTTTCACAAGGTGTTTGCTAATTGCTGCTGGCTAGTCTGAAGGAGTTCAGTGGGTAGGTTGAGAGGAAGGGCTGCTCTGTGAGACAACCTGGAAAGCTGGGAAACAGCAGCTCAGAGGAGAAGCTGTGTCTCGAAAGCGGTGCAAAGCAACACTCAAGGTGTTTTTAATGAGGGAATAACATTATAACACAATATGCAGCTCAAAACTGTCAATTTTACAAAACCAGTCATCAGAAGTCTGGTTTTAAGGCACCAAATTCAGGTTAGTGCCTAGTTTGGAGCATGTGTAGCAGCATTTCACCATTAGATGGATTAAAATGCTGGGTTATTTTCATAACCCAATTTCTGGGTTGTAGCTGTTGGGTTAGTTTGACCAAATATTGGGTCAAAATTCATAACTCATGAGTTGGGTCAGAAATTTACCGAAAGTCTACAGCTTGAACACTTCTGTTGGGTCAGGTGTTGGGTAGATTTACCCAAACGGTTGGGTTAAAGACGAAACTTGGAAGAAGCCACGCCCCTCTTCACAGGCCTCCATTTTCAACATGACTGCATATTGGGCTTCTCCTCCACTTTGAAATAAGACATGATAAGTAAAAAGAAGATAAAGTTTCAACGTGAATAGGATTTTATAAATGAAAAGCATGTATTTCGAACACGTTTGATATTTATTTTTATGGTTATTTAAAATATTTATGACGGTAGGTAAATGCATATTTTTACCCAACTATAGTGGTATAATAATCCCTGTGCTGGGATATGTGGTGACTGTGGCTCTGCGGGTAGAGCAGTGATCTTGCGAATGGAAGGTTGTAGGTTCAATTCCAGCTTCCTCCTGCCACATGTTGAAGTGCGCCTGGGCAAGGCACTTAACCCCAAATTGCCTACTGAGCTATGTGTGAATGTGACTCCATTGTAAAGCACTTTGACTGGTCAAAATGATTGGATAAAGCAATATAAAAGTCCATCCTTTTACTATTTATGAGTTTCAATCCAATTTTGGGTCAATTTAACCCAACGTTTGGTTAGTTGCCATGACCCAATGTGCTGGGTCAAACCATCAACCCAACCCAGTTGGGTTAAAACAACCCAGGCTGGGTCATATATGGACCTGCCATATTGGGTTATTTTTAACCCAGCACTTTTTACTGTGCATGGCTCATGTTTTATAGCACCACTCAAAACAGTGTCGCTAAACTGATACAGACTATTTTGACCAACCTTCTCCACCCCAGCTCTCAGCAGGGAGTTGGGGGTGGACGTGTTGCTTATAAGTCTGGGCAGAGGAGCACCGAGAGGAACGATGACTTTAAGCCGTTATGACACCGGGGTCGTTATGAGTCTGCCGTCAGGTGGACGGACAAACCGGCGCGGCCCTCGGCTCAGCCTTCGTTACTTCCTTGGGCTCAAGCTGTGGCCTTCGCGGTCGTCATAAACACTTAGCACGCGCCGCGCCTCCGGTAGAAACTACAGGAAGTGGTCATCACAGCTAGGCCTCACCTCACCCTTGGGGACGACTCCCCCATAACATCCTGCCACTTTTTAAAGACTGACTCAATCTGTTTATCCGAGTCCTGCGTTGAGCTTTTGACACATCAGTCGGAGAAGCGAGTTATCGCTTTAACGACACATGGAGCGCGTGAGCAAGTCTCATTTTAGGCCCGTTTCATCGTTGGCAGGAAACAGATTTTTAACAAAAGCCAGGTGCCAAGTGACGATAACAAAGCGCTCTAACTGGAATTGAAAGAGAAACGCGGTTCATTCCCATTGCCCCCCCCCCGGTATTCTCTGGTAATAAGATCCTTTCTCTTATCCTCCCGCACATGGCACGCGCTGCGAATTTCTGGATCTGCACGCGGCCTTCCACTCCCGCCGATGACCCGGAGGAAAGCGGCGGAACAGCCACAGCGCTTTGCAGAGCTCTCGCGCGGCTGATGAGCTGTAATTATGCTTTTAATTATTTCTGCGGGGCGATGTGCTCTGTCGACGTGAAATCCTCCCCACCCGACCCCCCCTTCCCTCCACCTCCCCTTCCCTCCACCTCCCCCATGTCCTCCATCCTCCGTGCAAATTAAGTCGTCGGGTATTTTGAAAACATTCGGTGATGAAACTCTCCAGTGAAGTCCGCTAATTACTGCGCAGCCCCGTGTCAGCGCCCTTAGAAGGGAGCTTTGATGTCTCCTTAACCAGGCTGGTGATCAAGGCTGCGCATCGCGTGTGATTGGCTGTAATTGGGACAAGTTGTTTAGATTTAAAAAAAAAGAGACACAGAGAACGAGAGAGGGAGAGAAAAAGAGGAAAAAATACGTTGGCTGTGTGAGGGTTGGTAGGTTGCTGCTGTATGACTTTGATGGCTGCTTCGAACAGCCACAGCTCCCAGACTCCACCACCTCCTCCCCATCCTGTGCCCACGGGGTGAGGAAGCCTTGTCACTTATTAAGGAGGCTGTTGCCATGAAGTGACAGATGTCCTGATGTGATCTGTCTGCATCTTTGGCCTCCATCTGTCTTGTTAGTACACATAGTTAAGGATGGTGTGAGGAGACAGAGCTGTTCTTCTTTCATATATGTTAAATGCATTGGAAGCCTAAGCCGGCTCCCTGGCAAACTCTTTGACAACAGGCTCGCAGCTCTTCTTCTTCTTCTTCTTCCACCTCCTTCATTTTCAAGGCTTCCCTTCCCTCCACCACTGTATGGCCCTCTCGTTCAGGGTTCGTTGCCACTGAAACGTCTCCAGAACTCCTTTTCTTTTCTTTTTTTGCTCGGTCTTTTGCTCCCTGCTTGGCAGAGGAAGCGGATTGCACTGGTAAAACAAACTGTTGCAATTCAACCAGTAAAATCACTGAAATAATTCATTTGACGAGGGTTTAGTCAATATTTCGGCAGACCTTTAACAGCTAAAAAAATTAAAAATAAACAAGACATCTTAAATTTGTTCAGTTTCATATAATTATTCAAATTAACACATTTTGGGGTTTACTTCATGTTATAAAGTTATTCCCTCATCAGAAACATACCTGGAGTGTTGCTGTGATTCTTTTATACATGTTGGAGAAATCTTTTAATCTCCCGTGGCAACCATTCAGCTTTACAAAATGCCTGGGTGGAGCTGCAGTTTCCATGCTTCTCTCCCCAATTTAGCTCCTTCAGACTAGCCGGCAGCAATTAGCAACACCTGGTGGACCTGTGTATCTGCTAGGCTCATAGGAGCTGTTTGTCAGTGAAATGCTGGTAAAAACATTGTTAAAGGGTCAATAGAGAAGCCATGTCATAATGAATTCCTAAGGTGGAGTTTCAAAAAGAGAAGTTTTTAAAGAGACAGTAGCCCAATTATAAGGCATTAAATTACAAAGTAAAATTTGTGTTGCTTGCATTAGTTGTTGTAAACAACTGAAGATAACAGTTACTTGACTGTGCTATAAAATGGAATCATATGCCTGGAGAATAGATAATGCTGTCCTTGCAAATAACAAATTCAACATTTATTTCCTTTTTAAAACCTCTCTGGATAATTTTATTCAAATTAATTATTATAATTACTCAACTAAATCAATCTACAGCTGTTCTACACTAATTTCAGAGCAGGGATCTGCAACCTGTGGTGAAGGAGTAGCAGGCAGCTATCTGGACCTTCATCCATGACTCTTAATAACTTTGACTAAAACTGATAATTAACCATCTAATGACTTATTTATAACAACAAAGGCTAGTTTTAGCAGTTTGTCTGTTTTAAAAATTACATTTAATGTCAACAGCATATGTAATATGTTCTTTTGATCTGTATTTCTTATTAGGTTGAAAAGTATGCGCTTTACTTTTACATCATTTTTCACAAATGATGTGGATT
This sequence comes from Poecilia picta, assembly GCA_033032245.1. Lineage (NCBI taxonomy): Eukaryota > Metazoa > Chordata > Actinopteri > Cyprinodontiformes > Poeciliidae > Poecilia > Poecilia picta. The sequence continues at coordinate 4,532,192 of CM065356.1, read as the reverse complement.
CATTTTTCCATTGAGAAAAAAAAATGCACATGTTTTATTTCTCAGTATTTTAAAGCCTAAAAGTAAAAAGAAAAATGTGGCTCTCTAAAAACCATAAAAAATTCCCTATGGTAGATGCTTATCAAAAGTAATTGGTTGTTTTTCTTCATAAAGCCATGTTACGTTTGTGCCTCTAAACGACTTATTTAGCACAAGTCCATTCACTGTCTCTTCTCTCTAGTTCATCCCAAATTTTAGGAGGAAAAAATGGGAACTAATCGGTGATTTAAGGCGTAAAAGTTACTGAAATTACACCAACCATTTGAAATGTTTTCTAATAAGGTAGAGAGTAAAACCTTTTCCTCTGACAACCACAGATGGGATGTGTTGTTCCTATGCAACAGTTGTTTAGCTTGCTGCCATAAGGTAAAGCAGTAATGGAGGTAACTACAGGCGGCCTTAAAAGATGCTGGAAGTTGTTAAATGATGTCATTGAATAGTTTATGTTTTACGGCACTAGGTAACAAATGTCCTAATATACCCTAAAAATGTCTAGAAGTACAGATTTTTGTTAGTTGTAATTTATTTCATTTAAAACTAAATGAAATCAATTACTGGATTTGATTTGGTTTACTGGAGTTTGTTTTGTTTTTTAACATCATGACCAGTCAGGAGATTGCAACAAGTTACAGTAACACAAAATTGTGACTGGATGAAACTTTATGAGCACCAGGCTTATGTGATGACTGCAGTTGGGTTGACTTCTGTGTGTAGAGAATAGAAACAAAAGCACTGTGATTAGTCGAATGTGATAGTCTGAGTAGACACTGCTTGTGTGTGTTGGTGCTAGTTAGGAAGAAAAAGAACGAAATGCACTTACACAAGTTTCCAGATAAAGCTGATAAAACATTTTAATTATTGCTCCAAATCAGAAACAACTCATTTCTTAACTCTTACTAAGTTAATATATTGAGTCATAAAACAACCCATAAAATCATCTCAGCCTTCTTGTTCATAAAAACAACTGACTGAACAACGATTTCAATTCTAATGTAAATGCTTAGTTAGGATTTGATAACAAACGACTCATATTTGGATTTAACCACTAAATTAAATTTCCAAACTAATATGCTTGATTAAAATGGCTAATATTTGAAACCCTGCAAAAATCTCTTTTTATAGTGCAGAGGCTCGGGTCCTAGGGTGCGCATCTCCTCCTCACCTTCCCCTCCTCCCCCCTGCTCTCCTCCTCACCCATCCTAGGAGATTCAAATCCTTTTAGCTTCTTCCTCAGGTAAAATTGCCAAGGACCTTGTGAGCCCTGGGTTCCCCTGGAGGTAAAATCTATAATGGAGTTTTGATATGAGCAGAAACAGCCTTGAAAATGGACTTCTTTAACTAGCTGGCTGCCTCGCAGAAGGTCAGCAGTACTCCAGGTGGACACAACATGCCACAACTGTGTTAGAAAAAGGCAGAACAAAGGAACAGTTTTACTCCAAAGACAGTGACCTGCAGACACTGTTGTAAATAAAAAAAAAAAAAAAAATCAAACAGCTATGGTGCTTTTCTGAGGGAATTATTTCGACATCACTTCCAGTATCACCACCAGGACGAACGCCCGTGTGCATCTCAGTGGGAGTGGGACAGACGGCCTCTCATTTAGGTTCATCTCCTTGTAGAAATGTTGGAAACAGTCAACAAAATGTTTCTGCAAAAAATAAATAAAAAGATGAAGAAAGAAAAAGACCCGGCAAAAAATATAAATAGATTATTACTTTACATTTGGTGAATATTCTTTCCTTCTCGTTTTAATACTTTCACCAACAGACAGAGGGCACCAAAAGCTCAGTTTTGAACCGAGGTCTGTTGAGACTTGCTTGATAGGTGATCTGAAGCTCTGTGTGTATTTAACAGTGGCTGTATATTGAAATGTTATGATAGCCTTTAACTTTAGCTACAGGGTAGGATTACACACACATGCACGCACACACACACACGCACGCACGCACGCACACACACACATACACACACACAGAAATGTGGTTATTAAACATTTAAATGTTTTAGCTTGCAAGACATTGTGTATTAATAATGAGATAGCATCAATCTGTCCATAGCTGCCCAGCCCTGCTCAGGAGAGCAGTGTGTGCATCACAGTGAGCGCAGCGTGCAACACGTAAACGAATGGAGGGAAAAACGGCAATGCACCAGAGAAACACACACACACACACACACACACACACACACACACACACACACACACACACACACACACACGCACACAAGAAAAAGGAGATAGTCAGTTAGAGACCATTAATAATCCTGAAGTGGCAAAACAAAATAACACAACAACAATCGCAGGAATTAAATTCAATATGTAATGTAGTTCCTATTAAAAAATACCTTGATTGTCCCTGTTAGTTAAATTCTAGAGTATCAAAAATCTGATCATCTAATGTGGTCACTCAAGCTTCTTCATCCCTGGCTAACTTGAGTTCACAATTTACATAAATGCTGAGATTCTGCACATTTGAGATCCTTGTATTACTTGGAAAATTTCATTTAATATATTTTATGGAATATAATTTGTTTTGACAAAACCAGACTGGAGGATTTTTCTAAATTACCTGGTTTTACTATGCTGTAGTCATATTATAAGTGGTATGCACAAAGGGACAAATTTTAAAAAATGACCATAAGACATATGATAAGTAAAAATACACTGAAACTAAAGTAAGAAATGAGGCAACTCACTAAAAATACACCACATGAATCATGGAGAACATGGAAACTGCACAAAAAGTTCCCATTGGAAGTGAAGACCACCGGAGTCTGAGTTGACATTTAGGAGGAAATCCACTTAATGGAAAATCTGTATGAGTCCAAAAAAAGGGGAATAAACAAATATTTTTATGACACTATACATCTCTTTTAGCACAAAACCCCCATCCAAACAAGCCACCCTTACCGCTGGAAACGTATATTTGATGATTCACGTCATGATAAAATTACTGCTGTCGTATGTCAAGAAACGAGCAGCAGCTAATAGCAGAAACACTGAGATTTAGGAAAAACAGACCTTCGGATGAAACCTTCCTGGATCCATGATGCAATGGCTCTGTGATACGAGGATAACTGAACAGTAATAATAATTAGATCAGGGATTGAGGTATGAAACATCCCATCTGAACAGCATGATGTAACGATGGAAACAGCAGGCAATCAACTGCTAGGTGTAGGGCCAGTGAATGTCTGCTGCAGTGAAACATGGTTATAGATATATGTATAGTTGTTTTTTCTATGAAAGTCATGATGAAGCAAGAGATGATTTGAATGAAATAGCTAGGGTTAGCGCTAAGGTTAGCACTAAGGCTAAGGTCGGTTTTACAGTTTTTTGCATTCCTTTAGCATCAGCAGCATGATTCCTATTCTTGCTTGGGTCAGCTTACATAAAAAAGATAGATTACATTTACAAAAAATAAAGCATATTACAGATGAAGTATTAAAATATCACATTGTATTGTCCATTGCTTAAAGAAAATCAGACTTTAGTTTAAGATAGGGAGATATTTTAGATTTGTATAGTGTCATTTAGAGTGCAGTCTACTTTGTCTTGTACTATAATACTCTAATACATAAAGTGCATACATGTACATACATGTGCAATAATATCTCTACTTTCATAAATCCACTAGCCCCTACATAGTAGTTGTAGAGGAGTTTGGTGAGGCTTTTAGATTCATTTCTTTCGGTGTGCTTAAAGACCACAGGATCAAATGAGGCTAAATAATTTTGTTAATAATTTTAAAAGATGAAGTTCAAAAAGGATATTTTTAAAGTAACACAAACCGATAGACTCTCTAATCTGTTACCCTAAATAAAAAAAAAGAATTAATAAGTGTGGGAGGTCAGAAACGTTCTGTTCTGTAGTGAAGTATTTGCTAAGCATGACTTTAAACTGGTGGTAATCTATGCTGTGGTGCTCTTTGAGTTTTGGTTCACTTAACAAAACATGTTTATGACATGAGGAGTTCGGTGATTCATGATAGTGATAATAACATCAATATAAGCAGATAGGAGTGGAAGCAAAAGTATCATTAATGCATGCCGTACACTTCAAGAAAAGGGACAGAGTTTGAAAATTACAATTTTTTTGCACAAATATGCCTCATTACCACTTTATTGATGTACCCTCCGCTGACTTTCAATTATTCATCAGCCACTCAAAAAACTGTTTGCTCTGCCTCAACTGATGCTCTGTATCAAAACAGAAATCACATCCCTGCCGCAGCCATAATCTTAGTTAATCAGCATCATTTAATGCACTTAGCCGCGCTGTTTCAAATTCAAATGAAACACTCGTGCAGAAAAGCAACCGGCGTCTGCCCCAGTTCTCATCGACGGGAGGGTTTGTCAAAAATGATGCAATTGGTCATTACGTCACGTCAGACACCTCGGAGACATAATTCCGCCTGACAGTTGGATTCGCGCTCTGACAGCCTCAAACTTGTTGAGTTTTCTCTAAATACTTGCCACTGCAATGAGTTAAACATCCCCCGGAGGCAGCGCAGAGTTTTCCTTTTGAACAAACACCCGAGGGACGCCAAGCTGGGACTGCATGAGGAACTGGAGGTCTTACGGAGTGGGCTGTTTGGGTTTATCTGATGGTACAATGGGTAATTTCTTCTGCCAATGTAGAAGGAAAGGAGGGAGGGGGAGGAGGGGAAAGAGAGAGATGAAAAGTGAGAGGAGAGTATGTTTAAGAGAGAATCTTTATCTGGGCTTAATTTCCCATGCTCAAGCAGAGTGGAGGATTTTTTTGCTGTACAGATCTCTTTTGTCAGATCCTACCTACCCATGGAAGACCCAGGGGCGCTCTAAGAACATACGCATCACCTAGATTTGCCTCGCAGCCCAATCCTCTCCAGCGATCGCACCCTCTCCCCGCCGGCTTCTTTGTGTAGAGGGGATGAGCGAGCGTTTTGGAAATCAAATCTCAGTTTGTCGCAGCAAAAACTGGAGCAGACTTCCGAATTTGAATGGGTGTGTGTGTGTGTGTGTGTGGGGGGGGGGGGGGAGTCATCTCTGCAAAATTGTTCCGAGCACACACACACATCCTGTGAGCTGAGAGCTTCCCAGGCAGATACTGTGGAACCCTCCTCGGCCTCCCCCACTTGAGTCTCTCCACACTGGAACTATCCACTAGGCTTAATTTGGATAAGGAACAAAACTAGTGGAATTAGCGTCCCCCCTTCTTGACGACGTCCCAGCCGGGCTCTTGACGCCCCGAGAGGCTGAGCGTGGCCGGTCTCTGAAGGCTGAACCACTTTGCAAGGGAGAACTCGGGCAGGTACGATAGTCATCATTGTCAAAAAGGAAGTGCACAACACTTCTGGGACAATGGAAGGTGCGTGTGAAAACATGAGGTGAGTGGAACAGGCTGAGGTGGAGATGGAAAGGGTGGAGTGGGGTGTTGGGGCGGAGGGGGTGGTTGCTCAGAGTCCCAGAGCTCCCTGGCAGTGATGACCGGAGTGTCCATCAGTGAGGTCTCCCGGGTGCCCACTGAAACAGCAGCGCTGGCAAGAACTAAAAAACACCCACCCTGGGAAAGTGCTTTTTCTCCCGCCAGACGCCTAGTGATGGATTGGGCCGGCCGCTCCGCACAATGCATTTGTGAGGAGAAATACAGCGGGGAGGTGGAAGGGGGGGGGGTGAGGTGGAGAAGAGAGTTGTTGGGGCTCGGACAAGGTCTGTCAGAAAAACACTTCCACTTTACTCCTAGAATGCACTGAAATATTTAAGAGTTCGATATTTATTTCATTATTCCACACGTCGAATGTGTGAATGGACGTACACACAAATGGAAGCAGGCAACAAAAGGTTTAAAGTCATGCACAGTTAAAGCGTTCGCAACGAGGCGAAGGCAAAATACGATCTGGGATGCAGACCGTTGGCCACGCTCGGGTTTTTATTCCCGAAAAGTCGGAAATTGGACCAGATTAAACAAAAGGCGGGCGGCGGAGGCACTCGGAAAGCTGGGGGTAGATCTCCGCAGTGGCCACGTCGAGGTTTTCCTCCTGAATGATGGTTGTGCTGAGAGGTATGCACCGCAACCACACCTGCCAACCTCAGGAGTCAACAGTATTGATTAAAATGCCGCATCCTCTCAAATCCATCCCCATTTCCTTTGAAGGCAGAAATCATCCTTGATGCCTGCCAACGGCTTACTTACTTAGGGATTTCTTCCTTTCCATCTAGGTTGAATTAATTAATACATGTTTTTTTTTTTTTTCTTAAATTAGCCCTCTGAGGAGCTATAACTCAAATTCCTGTATTTATGGAAGTAATGGGTAGGAGAAAAAAAAAAAGCTAAACTGAAATAATTATGCAGCCCAACACTTTGCTTTGAGAATAAACCGCAAGAAACCTGATGAAATATGAATGTGGATTGGGTGTAAAGATGGTTAAATATTTACAATCTTATGTTAGTCCACAACCCGAGTAAAGATGCTAGTCAACTGCAATAATTGCTTTACTACAAAACTTTGCGTGATTTGATTCGCGGGGTGTCGTACAAGTTCAGAGAGCTTTCCTTTTGGAAAAAAAGTAAAAAAAAAACAACTACACCCATTAAAAATATATATTTCTGAAACTGCGAGCACACCCTGCAATTGTGTATGCGTTCTATTTTACAGCTTAATGTAATCAGGCAGGTTAGTTGCATCCTAAGCAAGAGCCAATACTGCTGGTGAGAAAGGGCACAGAGCAGGGAGCTGGAGCCCCCCCCCCCTCAGCCCCCCAGAGGGACCGATCCTATATCAGGAGACTGGATTTTTCTACGCTAAAGAGGCTATTCAAACCCACCAATGCCTGAATTATTAAAGACACTGTATGTTTTTCAAAGCCTTGATTTAGTTTTTTAAGGGTTGGTATATGTGCTGTGCTGCTTGCGGTGTGGTTAGGGGCTGGGGGGGAAGGAGGGGGGTTTGGAGGGGGCATAAGGAAGCTGGTGGTGAGAGTCACAGGCTATCAGGAGCTGGATTGTTTGGGGTCTCTCTGCCGCCCCCGCCCACCGCCGGGTCTCGTCCGCTAAAATGGCCTTTTACTTTCTAAGCATGCTTTTACTGCCTTTGAAGAGTTATTTTCGCTGATGAAAAAGATATGCCGCCTCAGTTTAGAGCGAACCTCGGCTATTCACAAGGTTGTTTAATACTTTCCCCTCAGTTTGGCTTATAAATTTATCATCAGTCGAGTAGCAGTGGTCTCATGCAGCAGTACAGGCTTCCAGCTAAGTGGCCGAGGCGGAGCGAGCCAGGGAGGAGAAGGTGAGGCGAAAAACAAAGAGCGAGACAGGATGCGAAATAATTCACCACCGGTCGATCCAGCGCTGGAATAGCAGAGTGTGTACTCGAAGGTTTTAAGACAGTAAAACGTCCTAAATTGGCGTTATCGATGCCTCCCTTGCTTCTTAGATACAGTACAGAGGCCTCACTTGTTAACAACTTGTATGTTAATGACTTGAATTAGAAGTGATCAATCTGCTTTGCATGCAAGAGTTTCTCATCGCTTTGAAGTGAAGGCATTGATTGGTGAGAATATAAGTGAATGAAAAGAATCGGTGGTGCTGTGGACTCAGTGGGGCTGACTGCTGTGGAGTGGACATTCTCCTTTCTGGTACCAGATCACAAAACAAAACTGTTGCCAGTACAACATATGTTGTGTATTTGTGTTGTAAATTCATAGATGGCAGACATAAAAGCAAATGCACATAGACAGCATCAAACATCAGTTCTTTCCGTTTGTCGCCTAAAAAGCATTCAAACCCCTTAACCTCTTATTGGTACAACCTCTAATTCAGCTTTGCTTTGCTTGCATTTCATGATAGACCAATAGTAGAAATGTACACAAGTGTTTTGTGGATGAAAAATTAAGATTTACAAATAAGAATCTAAGAAAGTGTGACCATTTTATTCAGGCCCATAATACAGTTTTAACTCTTTTGCTCTCTGACAGGTTTTCTTCCCTCAGTATTTTGTTCAGGTAAGAAAATTACAAACCTAGACCTGGAACATTATCTTTCCAACTCGGAATTTCCTCACCATGTACCACCTGCCTCGATGTTCCTGATAAACGTCTATAGAGGAACCAGCTGACCGAATGTGTAAAGTTTTGCCCTTCACTTAACTTTCCATCTTCTTGTGGACTGTGAGCACCATCTGTGGCCCTGTTGAGGATTGCACCCCCATATCACCAGGTTTCACCATGGGAGTGGTGATGCACAATATTGACTTTCAGTCACACATTGGATATTCTATGTAGGCTAAAAATACATATTACTTCCGCTTTCCCCCTACATGAACCTTATTTGATTTGACGGATGAAATAATGTCTAAGCACATAACTGTTATTTTGAAGTTATATTTCTGAGGCTCAGTAGGATTTTACACTGTGGCTCCTCACACCCACTACTGAACACTCTTATGGAGAAACTTCATATGGAGAAACTTCAAGTGAGCTCACACACAGGTAATTGGATTAAGTTGTTTACAGATATAACTGCACTGTGTTTGCCTCTGAATATATATTGAATTAATGAGTATCATGTGATTTTCAGTGACTGTTATGTTTGTGGTTTCTCACTTCTTTCTAATTTTTCTCTCTTTCTGTAAGTGTAGAAGCAGACTTATTTTTTCTTTCTGTATCCATCTATTTTTCTCACCTCTCTCCCTTTCTTTTAAATTTCTGTGTCAATATAAGTAAATTGTTCCATACAGCTATCAACTCAGCTGCCAAGTAGAGAATTATAGCAAAAGCCACTTTGGAAAGTAAGTCTGTTGGGTTTCTCCTTGGCAATCGGAAAACAATTTAGAGTTCTACACTGCTGGATGTGACTTGCTAAAAACAAATAAAATAAAATTTAGAGAGTTTGTGGTTGCAATGTAAAAACATTTTCATATTTATTGTTTAGCATTTATTTATTTTCAGTCCAGCCTGTGCTATTTTATTATGCCAGTCCAGAATGAAATATAAACCATTCCAGGCCTGGATTGATTTAACACTACAGGGTTGGGTTATGGTGTCAAATTGAAGGCCCGGGGGCCAAATACAGCCCGCCATAGCCATTTGTGGCCCTCTAAACTCTTGAGGGCCACATTAATATAACCTTTAAGATAACAGTGGTGTGCTTAAATATTATATTATCAATCAAATGCAGTTTTTATGTCTGTACTGCCAAATTACATCAATGCGAAAGATGTCCAATATAATTAAATTTTAGGAAGTACTTACTGAATGCAGACAGCTATTTATTAATATTTTAATGATTTTATCAATACCTTCTGCCACAATCAGACCTTTGAGGGCAAAATGAAAATGAATTTGACACCCTTCATCCTGGAGTACGGATGAGTTTTTTGGCTGCACGTTAATGTAGGACAATATAAATATAGGATAATATAAATTATTTTTTTCCAGCTATAAATGTTAAAATCAGAATTGGTTTCAATAAGCTGGCACAAACCTCCTAGATAACCCCATCCCGCAAAAACACCCATCCAACACCGCCCCCTGCTTTGGCTCTGTGTTTTAGGGAAATAATAACAGCAGGAAGCTGTTTATTATGATATTCCAGATGGAATGTAGCTGGTATGCTGCCCACCAACCAGTTGTCTCCTCTGAATTTGTTACCTCAAGATCCTTCCTGCATATCAAATCTAGAAAAAAAATCTCAAGATGTACCCAGTTCTGATTTATTCCACCAGTCTGCACCTCCAGCCTAGACAACAACATGCAAATCTATTGCATCTGTTACTCATTCATGAAATATACTATATAGCAGCATGCTAGCTGGATGCCTTATTGATTTGTTTCCTACAAGGTTATCGTGGATAAATAAATGATTCAGGCTCAAATTAAAGGTGCGGCGCCTGTTTCTGATGCCATCGTGCTTCTGGGATTTAAATGACTGGAAGGAAATCTTTGTGCCTCTACATAAAAAAAAGAGGACGGTTGCAGACGAATGGTGCGCTCTGCTGCACCATTTGTCTCAACGATCACAATTACATCATTTCCTCTCTTGAGGTGGGAGGGTACAAAAGCAAGTGGGACCAGTGATATCGCCCCCTTATCCGTCTCCTCCTCCTTTGGCCCAACGCTGGGCCCGGCCTTTCTTTATTGATAGAGGAACGCCTGACAAAGCAGGCTAATTAAAGCAATGGTGTCGGCCGGCTCCCATTGATAAAGATTGGAGCCGAAGCACCTCTCTGTGGTGTGTCAGCGCCACAGAGCTCCCGTCCCCTGGATCCCTCCTTCGCCTTTCATCTCCCCCACTCAGCCATGAAAAATTCATCCAAGACCTCCAGAAATATTTATTGTAAAATCTTAGGGAGAAGTGGTAGCACTGAAAAATTCATGGCCTCATTCGCCTCCAACAGCTGTGGACCCCTTAATTAATTTGATTGTTCACATTACACAATAAATTCATTTATACAATATTTATTTGTTCTTCAGCTCAGGCTTGGTCTAACCACAAACACACACACACATACACACACAAGTCTCTGTAGTTTTCACTGTGTGTTTCAAACGCTCCACTCTGGTCTGGACATAATTTTAATTTTTATTCATTTATACTCTTTTTTTTTTTTTTCTCTCGGGATTTGCTAGTCAGTTAAAATGCAGACTGGTAATAATAATAATAACCTGTTTTCTTATTGTGAATCTTCGGAGCTTTTAAGTTTAATAAAGAGGCATCTGACTAAAATGTCCCAGTATCACCTTTGCTAACAGGGTGGCTGCATAATTTACTCTCCTGCTAAATTAATCTTCAAGAATTTAGATATGAGTCAATATATCCTCCATTTGTATGTAATTTATGTAAATTATGCTAAAGCATCTCAGCAGTTATCCAATAACGTCACTTGATCTCGAATTCAAGTTTATTTTTAAAATAATAGGACAATGTGTATTAATGAACCTTCACAAAATCATTCATTTAAATTTTTAGTTAAAACTTTCTTTTATAAAGAGGCTTTTGATTTTGAATTTCTTTCGTATTTTATGTCAGTTTGTCTTCCATTGTTATGTATTTGAATTGATTTGTATACTTTTTGGGTTATGTATTTTATGATATTGTTTGAATTTATTTTTAAAGTAAAGCACTTTGTAATGTTTGTTTTACAAATTATATACATATAAAGTATTAATTTTATTATTATTATTACATGAGATTATAGTCAGGCATCTAATTTCCATCTCTAATCCCATTGGTAGGTTGATGTTAAATCACAATAATAAATACAGAGATTTTTTTAAACATGATATGAAAAGTGGAAGTCTTTTATGTAACTCAGAATTGTATTCCAAGCTGTTTCTTAAGTAGAATTATGCAGTCATAACTAGAACTTGCACTCTCTCATGCTAGCTACACCATGCAGAAGCTCTGTCATCACCGATGAATAGTCTCTCACTTTAGCTAGCAAAATGCTGAAAGTGTTTATCTGTTGGAATATAATAACCACTATGTGATTAATTCTAGTAAAACATTGACTTTTGGTCACACTCAGATTGAGCTACAGCTCTGAACTTACATTCCATGACAATCAGGTGATCAGCACTGCTTTTTTTTCAGGTGATCATTAAGTTTTAAGTATCAGCAACAGCTAAACATGCTATTAACGTGTCCAACTGGACAACATGGCCAGTGTTAGAAAATGTTTTAATAGTCACAACTACAATGTACCTGCAATTAATTTGGCTAGCGTTAATGTCAAACACTGAAATCTTAATGTGTAATCTTATCGTCATTACTAGCTTATGTCAAGTTAATTATGAGTAGTTAGCTAAAAGGTTACCAGATTTATCAATTGTGGTAGCAATTTTGGTCCAACTCTTCTCCTTGTCATGTCGGTTATGATATGCTTAACACAGAACGTTGAGCAAAGAAATTTAATAACTACCCGACTGGGGAATAAATGTTAACATTGAAGAAATCTCTGAACAGCAACGCACTTAAAAACACGAGCGTCAGGCTTATGGCCCTATGGATGCTGCATATTCCACAGAATGTTGACATCAAATATCTTTCCCTCTTTTATGATTTTTGCTATTTACAGTTCTTTACCTTTGTAAGTCCTTTGCCTACTCTTCATGTAGTATTTTGTCTTGGAGACTTGGATATTGGTGTGCACCAAGGTGGGGGAAGATATACCTGCAGATTAGATTTGTCATTTTTGTTTTTTCTATGAATTTCACATGCACAGCAACCAATCTGTAGGAAACCCTGACAGCCAGAAGCAGCGAGTACCAGCTCCATGTGACAGGTGCCTCAGCCTGGTTCATAATCACAGTGTGAGAACCATGCTGTGCGAAACAGACAACAACAGTTTTTATAATGATGGAATATTCACCATGTGCACAACCTGGTAATGACACACTGCCTTCCAGAGGCTGAATTTACAGTTACACAACTGCAGTAGATTAGAGATAATGGCGCTTCCCCGACATTTCATTACCTATGGGAGTAGGGGGGGAGAATTCAGTTTTGCTGCCCACTGAGACTTGGTACCGGTCCAGTCTTGTACCAGGTGTAAGCCTTAGGGTGTGCTGGATCAGGGTTAATGGCTTTAGCGTGGTGTCATGTTCGGCTCTTGCGGTGGAGGTGGCTGATGGCCACCCTCTCACCCCGCAAAGAGGGCAAAGAGGTCAACGGGGAAATTAGTCTCAGCCCTCCTCTTCATTAGCCTTGCTAATTACAGGGCGTATCTGCAGGGAAGACAGCCCCTACCTGGGAAGAGGCTCATGTTCTTTCTGCTGCTTCTCTCTGCTGCCTGCCACCACGGGCCCTGCCTTATGCCAAGCTCTAATGTGCTTTGATAAAAGAGGTACCTATTCCCAACTCAGCAGCTTCTCCGGGCGGTTTAGATGATCAGTATGTCAAGTCAACACATATCGAAACCCGAGGATCAGTCTGCAGTCTCCGACATGAAGACCTAGAATCTTGTACGCTGACAAGCTCTATTTTGTCCTGTGAGAGGGCTCTGTTCCAGGTCCTTTGCGCCGCTATTGATGGAGGGGGTGGCCTGTGACATTGCCTTTGGCCCCCATCGGCTGTTGTTGTTCTCTGTAAGATGGCTCTTCCAGTGCTGGCAGTGCTCTGCCGAGCCGGGCTGCCTGCTGGGTGAGGTGTCAGAGTGATGATTGCTTTCTGACCTTGGCCGGCTCTCCATAACATCCATAATGAAACTTGCACTTTCTCTACAGCTGCCTCTAAATGGTAAAAGGTGCCTCACTGGATGTCTTTGCCTTTGATTTTACAAGGTTGCTGGCATTTAATCCTTTACTCATTTCTTCTCATTGTGACCATTGACCTCTGGCTTTGCCTCCGACTTGCCCCGGCGCTGTAGTTGGGGCCTCAGTTTTCATTCATCTCTGCACTGTTGGTAGCTCTTTGATTAAGCTAGGAGAACAAGTGCAGGGAACCTTTAAGATCACCAAATCCTTTATAACCGGATGTAAGCCCATGACCCAAATAGAGAAAACTAACCATGCCAAAGAATTTGCTCTCTGTACAAGCTAATAAAAATGTCACTCATTGTAGGGGGTAGTAGATGAAAAGAAAACAGAAAAAAAAAAACTTTAGTCATATTGTCACCTTTCTAAAATAATGGCCCATGTCATTTTTTGCCAAAAACATCTGTTAGAAAGAAAGAGGCAGTGAGTCTTTTGCTGTTGTTTTTGCCAAAATCACTTAAGGCAAAAAATGACAAGTTATTATTTTAGGAAGGTGACGATAATATATATTTTTGAAGATGTAATGAAAATATAATAGAAAATTACATTGAAGCTCTACAAAGGTGATACACTTTCTATTTGTTTCTTCGACCCTAAACTTAACAAGCAGGAGTAAACATCTCATTATTAGTAGCAATGTAGAAGGTGATAAGGCTTAGTTCCTTTTGTGACGATCTGTGTTTTTGTGTACTTATTTCTTGGCTTTTCTGTGTTCTGTTCCCATGTGAGTCTCTGTGATGTCCTGTCCTCACTGTTGATTCATCCCAGCTGTGTTTAATTCCTTGATTACCTTCCCTGTGTATTTAAACCCACCTGTTGCCTTTGTCTCTTGTTGGATCCTCGTCTAAAGTCGCATGTCGTCATATGTCAGTCTGTCTGCTTTCCAGTAGAACTGTATAGTCCTGGTTTGCTAAGCTCTTGTCTGTTTCGTGTTAGCTGCTACCAGTTATTAGCTGTGTGCTAATTGTTCCTGCTGTGCTGCCTGACTGTGCTCCTTAATCCTGTGTGCTGTCCGGTGGGTTAGAGCTTTTTTCCTTTTTTGTGGTTTCGGGAACTGACAAGCTGATGGGAAGCCCTATGACGTCTTCTGTGATCCTTCAAAGTGTTGCACTGAGACTGTGGGAAAAATTAAATGGGCGGTATTATGTATTTTTTAGGCACATAGTACAATCATTAGATTGTGCTATGTGCCTGAAGGTAGCACATAGCATAGCTAAATATTTAGCTATTTAGCTATGCTGCCTTCAGTTATAAAAATGCTGTTTATATCAAACATAACTTGAATAATCTGGAAGATAAAGACATTCAAGAGCAGGTCATTAAATCCATGTGGAGCCAAAGTTTGAAAATCCTCCAATTATTTGAGTGACTTATCATGGATACGACGACTCAGGTGGAAGAGTTTCCTGTTCACGAGCACAAAAACATCTAATGAAAGAAGAAATATATCCTGATTAGCTTTATTAACGTAAAGCTAATCAAGCTAAACGTAATCAAAGCATACATTATTAAGCCATCTTTTGAATCTTTTAGCGGCACAGTTTTTCTAAATGAGCATGTTTTTGGTGATAAAAAGTGATCTGAGAAGACAGCCACTCGCTGACTGCGAATGTAAATGATCAGCATGCTGCAGAAGACACTGGAAGTATGAAAGAAAACGGGTTAATAGCAAGCAAGACGGAAGAAAAAGGGAGCTTTTAGGCTGCACTCCTGTCTGAAAAGTTCCACTGATCAGCTCAGCATCTCTTGTTCGCCGCTAACCGCTATCCCTCATCCCAAACTGTCAAAAAGCCATCAAGATCAAATCCCACGTCTGCGGCCCAGAGACAGAGTTTTCTCTGTGATACCGTACAACCCCAACAGACAGGGGAGCCATAGAAAGAGCCCAGCCGAAATCTAGAACTGCTGCCACATCTTCGGCAGCCATTATTGCCTGTCTTTTTTTTTTTTTGTGACATGAGTTTTTTTGATATGTCACCTTCTAATCCAATGAAGGTTTCTGCTGGTCTCGCCTCAAGGGGTCGTGGAGGGTTGGGAGGGGTGTAGGCGGCTGTGCTTGCAGAAAAAAAAGAGCATTTTGCATGCAATTGCTCCCCGTTTGGTGCTTGTTTCCCAGCCACATCTGAAGAGGGGAGCAGACAAACAGATATCCAGAGGAGCTTTCCCTCCTTTTTCATCCCTGTTGTCGAGTTAATCTACGGCAGATTCTTCCAGGATGCGGCGTGCCATGTGAGTTATTGATTAGATCTCGGTAGGCTCATGCAGCCGTCATCTTCAGCCTCCGTGGAACAATGAGGGGAGGGTTGGGGGGGGAAGGGGGGTCCCCCACCCCTACCCCCACTCCACCAACCCAGCCCCCCTCCAGAGGAGCCGTACCTACAACTCCGAACACGCCACTTTACACTTGTAGTCGCTGTCGGGAACATACAGCGGAATTCAATTTACGCCACTTTTAGACAAACGTAAACACAACACGCGTAGTCACAGCTGCAAATCTCAGTAGTCCTGAATGCGACCGGCGAGGTGAGACTCAACTTAAATTTACAGATGTGAAAATTAGAAAGGAATATGGAGATTTCTATATTCTAAATAGTGATAAAAATAATAAAAAGCTGTGTAAGCATCGCCATGTGGATGGTTTTTACAGTAAGGAAAGTGGTGTGACTGGCATACTGAAGCATGCTGGTGTTGGTTTTAGAAGCACTTCAGACTGAGTCAGTGTTAATACAAAGACAAATTAATTAATTGCAGGAGAATGTCTGATTGGTGAGTCTCTAAGGAAAGAGGTTTGAGAGTAAAAAGGAGGACCTAGTGGAACAATGTTAGAAGGTCAGACAGCCTCTCTGACTCCTGTAATCCCTTCCACTGTGACGTACGGCCTGCTGTGATCAACTATCTCATTACCAGGCAGAGAAGCTGCAATAAAACAAGTCAGGAAAACACGTCTCAGTCAGCCTGATGAAGTCTCTTTTTTTTCTAGTTCTTTCTCGACCCTGGAGCCAAACTGCATCATCAGAAAAAACAAACATCCTCGGTTGGTTTAATACATGTTGTCCTTCCTTCCTTTTAATTTTTTTTGTATATTTAAGTACAAAGCATGAAGTCGCAGTCATATTCAGGTACGGTGTAGTGCAGCAGGATGTATGGCACCGCGCCTCTCCCCCTGCCCCGTGGTTGTTTGCTGACAGTCGACTCAATCAGTTATATACAGTGTCATCAGAAGAAAATCAAACGGAGCGGTTGTTGCTTTTGATGTGAACAGATTAAACCATCAAAGATCTTAATTGTTCCTAAAACGCTTTCAGATCCTTAGTATTCCCTTTGCTGACACCGCTCTTCCATCTGTCTCCCAAATGCTAAAGCATCCTCACCATGCAGTGCCAGTGGGAACAATGTAAAGTCTACTAATTGTTCACAATTAAATTTTCATAAAAACTTATAAAACTGATAAATACAATCCATTTTTAGCCATTGATACAAACATCACTGCTGTTATTGTCAATGTCAGACATAATCCAGAACTAAATAATACAAAGAACTGATGCCAGAGAAAAACACAAAGAAAGCTCATCCTTCAACCCATCAGGAGATAAAAAGCCTCTAGTGGAATAGTGATTTGAGCTGCGTTTCCATTAAATACACACTTTGACATTAAAATAAATATATAAATTAGCTTTATGGAAACACTGCAATTTTGAAAAAAACTAGTTTTCTGATAAAAGGTTTTGGCTCTAGGATGAGGTGTTTTTTTTTCCGGTCTGACTCTGAGATCAGTATCTTCGCTGGAAAGTGAAGAAAAGTTGCAATTATGTAATTACATTTTTCCAATATATGTCCAAACTACATATTTCTGAAAATATCTCCTAAAGGGGCAGTATTATGTGTTTCATATGACGTTCAGCTCTCAGGCCTGCTTCCATGCGGTGGCTGGGCTCTTTCACCTACCAGAGGAAGACGTGGGTTGAAGTTCACGCTGGTGTCAACAGGCTGCGATGTTCAGTGTGTTCTGTTTGCATCATCAAAACTGTTTTGACAATAATCTAACGGGTTACAAATGCTTTTGTTTTACACTTCCACTAAACAAACAATAACTGTGCTCTTAAAGACACTAAACAGTTCATATTTTGTGGAAAGACACAGACGAACATATGCTACTCCTAGCCACTTCTCATATATCAGAGGTAAATCGGGGCAATTAGGAGCGTAAAAGTTGCTGGAGTGGTAGAAGTGGCAGAACTTTACACTGGCAGTAATCTTGGCTTCACAGTGGGTCTTGGCCCCAGCTTCAACCACTGTCTTTTATCTTCCCTTTGTTGCCGTGGCGGAGTTGAAAAAGAGATTCCACACTCCTCCTCCTCCCTCTATGAGTGTGACTCCGTGAAGACGATTGCCTTCAAGTAACAAGCTCTCTCTGCCCAGCATCACTGCTACCAACATGCACCACACCTCGCCCCACCTCTTGCACTCCCCTTTTCTGCCTTCTTCTTCTTCTATCCTGTTCTCCAGCTCTGTGCTTAGCAAACATCAAAGGGACCTATCATACCCCAATGGTTTAAATCTTTTAACAGGGAATAACAGCCGGAGTACATCCAGACCCCATCGTGTCCCACAGTCATGTCGCCTTGTGTTCCCGCAACGATTGCCAGGGGAGAGGCTCTGACCGCGTGGAGAGCTCGTCTGGTGGTGCGTGTTTTCTCCGCAGGACCGCGAGGAGCCGGCTCCCAGAACCCACTCCCCCCTCACAGCCCCGCGCTGTGATCAGGGGCCAGCCCAAATTCTGTTTGAAATGTGAATGGGCTAATTTTCATCACCCTCCCTCTCGCTAGGGGAAGGTCCCAGGTGCCACAGCATGCCAAGGGTCATCATTAGAGGGCGGCTCGCCTTCAAAAAACACACACACACACAAATATATATATATATATATATATAAATATAAAAACACTCGGCGGCGTCTTGTGGCAGTGTTTTCGCTTTCATTCTTCTATTACTTCTCTGTTAAATTCATAATCATTAATGAATAATAAAATAAAACTCATAGAGCCCACATGCTCCTGGCTCCCCCAACTCATTTTCACTTGATTCTTTTTATTGCGCCCTCCTTCCCACCGCCCTCGCTGGTGAATAAACAAACAAAATAGTGACTGAAATGTGGAGACGACCTAGCTTGAAATATGGGTAGAGAGGGTGGTGTGTGTGTGTGTGTGTGTGTGTGTATGTGGGGGGGGATGCATTAGAAATTCAGACGGATTCCATGATCAAAGCATGCTCAATATCTCTCAGCTGTTCAAAGGGACTTGTAGAAAACAAATGCGATGTGACCAAGTGAAGAGGAGCACTCATTAAGAGCTAAAGCATATAATGACAGGTAAGATGAGGAGACGGCGCCGCGCTCTAATTCTCTCCCCCCACTGAACAGGCATTTGTTTGCTTTCGCGTGTGTTCCTGTGTCTTCCTCGCGCCCGTGTTTTTTGTTGCGTTTGATATTGATTAGGGAGGGAATAGGAGAAGAGGTACGCTGGGGTTTGAGACGCCGCTATCGTGCTCCCTTCCCTTTTTTTTTTTTTTGTCAGAAGACAGCCCTTAACTTGGAGCTGTTGTTCTGAGCCCAGGCGCCAAGCACAGGGAGTTTGGGTTGCTTTGCACGCAAAGTCGCGAGGAGCTAAACGCCTCCCTTTTGGGTCTGCAGGGTATAAAAACCACCCCATTGTTTTCTCTTTTGTGCTGTTAGGAGAAGAGAGCACATGTGAGTTTGGCACCTAGCTCGCCATAATAAGAGCTGCTCTTTGCATTTAGATCTAGTAGACAACATTATATTCTAATGAACGTCCTTGTCTCCAGAGTGCACGTTAAATAGTTCTTGATGTGTGAATCCGAGCTGATAATCAGCGCAAAGAAGGAGTGCGCCGAGGCCCTGGCGAACGGTGGTAGACGGATGATGCGTCTTTCGCCTTTCCCTATCTGCTTTCAGGTCTTGACCTTCTGCAGGCACACACCTCCAAATGAGCTGGCTCAGTTTTGCAGTCTTTTTGTGCTTGGAGGAGCCATAAAATATTCAGGCTTAGTGCTTCCCTGAGACCAGGCTGGTGGCTGTGGCTTTGTTAGCATCACCCCCCCACCCACCACCACCACCTCCCACTACCTCCTAATGCCTGTCCGGAGTGACCACTCTCCACCTTGAACCACGCTTTGGAGAAGCCTGGATTCAGGAGCGCACCCCCTCCAAACATAATGTCCCGTTTTCTGCTCGCCTTCACCGAAGGTTTCTCCCTAACCCACTCGACGGGAATTTGTTGTGCCGTCATGCATTTCCTCCCCCCAGCCCCCATCTTTGCTTGATTGTAGCACATCTGCTTGTATGGCTATTTCCAGCAGGTAAGGGTGCGGGATATAGCTCTGTGTGGACTTTGTCAATTCATGACCAATGGCGAGGTCCTGCATTATACACTAAGCTGAGCAGGAGAGCAGGCTTGTTTTATTCACAACCTCGTGGATTCAAACAGATTGCTCAGACTGGGGAATTGAAGCAGATACTATCATACAGGTCCAAGACATGGAGAGAGAACAGGTAGGAATAAACTATGTATAAAAGCACTGGTAAGCTTTAGCCTCAGGCAAACCTACACGGGCTACAATGTTACCCTCCCTAAAGCCACAATCAATTCTTGGCTTCACCATATCCAAATGTTTATTTTTTGCTCAGCTGAAATATGACAACAAGTCGTTCTGAGATACAATTGTACCCCTGGCTCACGCTTGTATTACAGGCGCCGTAGTTAGGTTTGCCGATCGTGACTTCAGAGCTGATCAGATCTAAGCAATTTCTAAGTACCGACAGTTTCCGTCTTCACTGTTCATCGCAGATTTGAGGAATGCGAGTGCTTCACGCCGTTCCCTTTTGTCCGCTTCTGAACTGAGCAAGCGGGCGGAACTAGCAGGTATCGACCGGTCTTAACAATTCAAATCCCTCCACACTCTAAATCCTGCATGTCAGAGCTAACAGCTGTAACATATTTCCGCTCTACCCCCCACCCAACCCGCCCCTTTCACTTTCAGAAACATTATCATCTAATTCAAATTCATAACTCTGATGGCTTTCAAGCATCATCTATATAATCCCAGAATCATATTTTTTCTTCTAGCATGTCCGTCTACGTCTTGAGACGTAAATAACTATCCCGTGGCAAATTCCTGGGTAAAAGGGCAGGTTGTAGATGACATTGTCCATGTGGCTTGTCCGTCCCGTGTGATACATAAAGCTGGCTATCCGCTCCGTCAGGCCTGACATGCTCTTAATCCAGCCTGACGAAGGGATGTGCTCTGGTGGTTAGCGGGGGCTTCGCCGAAGCGACGACTGCCAGTGCCGCCCTAAATCCCACCTCCACCTCAATCTTTCTGTCAGCCTCAATCACACTACATCTATAAGCATTCCATTAACCCAGGAGTGAAGAGCTAAATTGGTAAAAGTGTGTGTGTGTGTGGGTGTGTGTGTGTGTGTGTGTGTAGTTTTTCTCACCACCCTTTTAGGACCTGTCTTGGTAATAATCACTACCCTTGTTGAGAACAGCAGATCTTACACCCAGTTCTGATGTGGGGCACAAGTTTTAGGGTTAGGGGTTATGGTAAGGTTAGGGCTATAAGTGTATTGATTGATGTTAGGGTTATATAACACAATACATCAAAAACAGCACAATGTGCCAATAAGAATCAATGTCTGAGTCTTGCTTTTTTCATCATACAAAAGGAAACATGACTACCTCCCTCTGTACCCTATTGGCACTTGGTGCACACAAAGGGAAGATCTAATTATAGTGTGCTTAGGCCACGGCTGCATGCTCTGTATAAGTAGCCTTCCACTGCAGCGCCCCTTTCAGGCAGCAGTCTCTTGGAAAGCAGCTCAGGGTCTCAGATTCGGGTTGGGGATGCTCACCCGTTTGGAAACGGCGCTACACCTAAGGGCTTGGAGTAGAGAGGAACCACAGAAATCAATGCTCATGCTGAAATCTGTATGGCTGTGTAAATACCAGTAAACAGAACACTTGGCTTCTATTTATTTTGTGGCCCTACCCAGGTGAGTAATGAAGATATAGTGAATACAGTCAGTTTAGCAAGAATGAAAGCAGATGTAGCTTCTTTTTTTTTTGCATGACTCAGATAAACTAATTTAAGGAAGCTCCACTGTGGCTTTATTTGGTGTCATGCAATAAATTCTGGACAGTTCAATTTCTTCTCTGATTTATTACCACACTGTACCTCTAAAGACCAACAGACTCTCCCTGAAGATGGTCCACTGTTGTGCGGCAATACTGCACAACCCCACCAGGGGGCAGTATGTGACTTAAAAAGATGCTCTAATGGAGCCCCATGCTCTGACTGGGCCCTGTGGTCAAAAAAAAAAAAAAAAAAAAAACAGACAGAAAAGAAATACAAATCCTAATCAAAACAGTGTTCTTTTCCACAAAAGCAGCCCTTACAGCAAACATTAGCAAGTCTCCAATGAGCAGTGGATGCAGCTTGGAAATTGAACAACTTCTAAACAATCAAGCCTTCTGTGTTCAAACTGCGTATGCCGTTTCTAAGAGTCGGCTGGACCCTTGTTACTGTTAATTGTTTTCTTGGGATGTCCAATTTAACACAGCTAAGTTGTTATGATGGACAAAATAATAGAAAGTATTATTTTTTGTGTTAAATAAACTACATATCTGTTGCTATATTTCTATGCCTCTGAGTTTGATTCTGACATTATATATTCTACATATGTGCCCTAAAAAGCGTATCCAGTAACTGCCTTGTCGTTTTGCTACAATGCCTAAAAATAAAGAAAAGGTGAAGCACTTAAAGATTCTTGTCCGATGCGCTTGAAGAACCAAATAATGAATGTCACAAGACATCGGTTCTCATCAAAAATGCAGGTGAGTCTGACCACGGCCCTGACACGTGCAGCGGTCTATAAACAGAGTCAATTAGGAGCGGCTGTGGATTATTTGTTAATTAAATAGGGGGCTACCTTAACCACAGAGGTACAGCCACTCACACCTCGCAGTGCAACACTAACAGCTGCTAGGCCTTGTTCTGAGAGAGAGGGAGTGGGTGAGGGGGGCTGTTCATTAAGCAGCACCGTCTCTCCTGGGCTTGTCCACCTGCCTTGATCACGTTTGCATTAATAATGCATCGCAGAGTGCAGTAATACAACCATTACGTCCGCTGCTCCTCTCAGCCTCAATCGCTGGCAGCTCCGCCGCCGCCAACACTGGCTGGGGGGAATTGTAATCTTTTTCTCCTTTATCCGAGGCCTCCTCTTCTATTGCCACCCCCAAAAGAACTCGTTTCTGCCGTGTGCACACACCAAAATGGCTTTACCCTTTCTCTTTTGGGTTCACTAGACTTTGAAAACAATCCACAGCCTACGCCAGATGAAAGCTGACCATTTGGAGGAAGACCAGACTGAAGCAATGTCCATTCCTTCGCAGGTGCGTTTTTGGCGAGGCAATTTGGCGAGGCATCCACTGCGGCAACAAGAAACAAAAGACGGGAATACGTGCCTTTCAGACCGTCCGTGAATCTCCACCAGAGATTTCCCCACCAGTTGTCGGATTCTGATTGGGAAGCGCTGCAAAAGATTCAAACACCTGCGATCATATCTGTGGGCTTCACGTGAAAACGACGCAAACCGAGATGAAAAGGTTTCGCTTGGAAGGATCACTGTCCGTAGCCGTCTTTGTAAAAGGAGAACACGATATCCAAATGGTCAATAGGAGGAATTGAGGCCCGGCTGCTCGCCGCTTGGGTAAACATTACTTATTATTTTCTAATGTAGCACTCCTAAGCCCGAGCTCAGATTTCCATTTGGTGGCAAACATTAAGGAGATACAGGAGTCATCCAAATGGCCAAGTAATTAATGTTACCACGCACGCCCAAGATATTAGAATGTTAACAGTGTTGGAGCCATGTGATTCCGAATACAGAGTGAGGGCTTTATTACGGCGGCCCAGACAGGGGGTGACATCCCTCCTAATTGGGGACATCAGAGTTCCTGCT
The DNA here is from genome assembly GCA_033032245.1 of Poecilia picta. Lineage (NCBI taxonomy): Eukaryota > Metazoa > Chordata > Actinopteri > Cyprinodontiformes > Poeciliidae > Poecilia > Poecilia picta. Next base: position 4,508,887 of record CM065356.1, on the reverse strand, counting down.
GCTGCGTCTTATCCTCAGTTCAGATCATTCCTCTCTCTCTCTCTCTTTTTTTTTAATTTATTCACTTTTCCCTCTCCCCCCCCCTTCTTTCTCCTTCTCTCTCTCGCTCCTTATCACTGGGATCTGCTCTCATTAGCAGGCGGCAGCGGCCCCCCTCGTTTGCATTTCAAGTGCGGGCGTTGCGCAGGAGCAGCCCCGTGTTACTGTCAGGAAGGGAGACAGAGAGAGGAGGAGGAGGATGGAGGTGTGTGTGTGTGTTGTGTGTGTGGAGGAGGATGGGGGGGGTAGCCAGGCGAGAGTAGGAACCATCGCACACAGTCGATGCTTCATCACGCCGCCGCATCCCGACATCTGGGGCCGTCTTTTTTTCCCATGAGCACCAGTGTGTCATTAACAGGATTAATCTGGGCCCTAATTTCCTAATGATCGCTGTTTTAATGTACGTGAACAAGCGCAGTCTCTTGACTCATTACCGCCAATTTGCCTGAGACACACATAATCAGACTCCCTAACAACCCACCAACATTTATTTTTTCTAATGTGATTTTTTTTCTCTCTCTTTCTCTTTTTGCCGTTTCCTTTGTGGATAAAGCAAACATGGGTTTACTTCTGGCTGAGTGGATTCCCAATCAGAGCTCACTGTACGCTTAACCAACACCAAATACCATGCAAATGAGCAAAACCCAAACTATGACTATGATACGAGCTGCAAGGCTTACTGAGGCTCTAAAAACAGATTGCTTGGTGCGTCTGTCTCCATTAATCTTGACAAAATTCCACAATAAGGCACAGTAATTGGAAAGGAAAGGCCATTGATCGTTACCAACAAGTGTAGCCCAGACTGGGGAAGCGGTCCTGGTCCTTGTGGCCTGTGGTATGGCACCAACCCATAAACACTGTGATGTATTCAAGCCCCGGGGCAGCTGGAGGGCAGACCTGTGAAACCTGGCCACACCGTCCTGGTTTAAGAGAAAAATCTTGAGGATTCGCACCCAAGAGGGATCCTGTACAGCTTCTGTGATAGTTGACCTTTAACCCACCCTTCCCCACAATCATTCACCGCAGGGCCTCTGGGGCAGTAACAAAAACTAAAAAAAAAAAGAAAATTAGTTCAAGTTGCGTCTTTGCAGGTCAGTAGCCCCTTGTGTGATTTCAAGATGCCGAACAGTGAAAAATTCCTGGAATCACTATATTCCCAAAAATATGAATAATCAAGGAGCAAAAACGTGTATGTTCTCATTTTTCATTCAAAAAACAGAAAAGTAACCATTCTAAAATCATACTACTGCTAAAATCCATATTGTTTAATGCAGTAACAATAATGTTATCTGTTGCTCTTTAGAGTTTGATAGGACTTTATTAAGCAAAAGTATAAAATAAATTGCTGCAGCCATTTATTTTATACTTTTCCTTAAGTGGTAAAGTGAGTGACCTCATACGGAGGTTTCAGTCCTCAACGGTTCAAGTCTCAACCATTTGACCTCTGCCCCCTCTCTCACAACGCACTTTCCTGTCAATTAAAGGCCACTAGAACCAAAAATAAACTTTTAAAGAAATTTACATGAACTGAAATAATCACCAACTGAACTTACTAGTAAATTTCCAGAGCTTACCAGGCATAATATTATGCCTATAGTGGTTTTAAAAGCATAACTTTTTAATCCCTTGCTACACCCTGACGCAGCTAACCGTCACACAGTTCTATCAGTCGTTTTTCGCTGAACTGCTGACTGAGTTAGTGATCTCATTTAACCATTTTACGTGCAAGGACTGAGGGAAAGGTAGAGGACTGTGGAAAATGATACAAGTTTTACGTGTGTGGGGTCGATTGGACCCCATTTCTGGACAGTTGTTTATCACCTAAAAAACAAGCCACTGCTTCGTCCTGTTCAAGGCTGTTAAGTATCAATAAAAAAATGCCCTGAACTTTACCAACTTCACTTGTAATTTTCAAATTGGACCCCGCCAAAAAAAAAGAAAAAAAAGCACACTTCGCCAACTTCAGTCATTATTTATTGAATGTAAGGAAGGCCAAAGTGGAAATGTGAAAAAAAAAAACGAGCAAGGCAAGTTCATTTGTAGCACACCACACGACCCAGGTAACGTAGAAACGAAGAGAAACTTACTCAAAAACTAAGAACAACTTAGATTTAAAAGGGGAAAATAGCAGGCAATCACTTTTTGTTATTTCGTAGCTCTTGATGGTGAATCATTAACAAGTTTGATCAAATCTGTCAAAGCTTAATACCAACAGTCAAGTTTAATGGTGGAGGGTCGATGATTTAGGTGCAAAAGAAGCACACATTTGCACCTTGCCTGTGAACTCCTCTGAATATCGACATGATCTGGAGGCAAATATGAGGCCACCAGTAATGATTGTGTCATTACTGTTGTAATAATCCAGAATAAAGCAGCAGATATACAGTGAAACACCTTGAAAGAATCAAGGTGTTTGAATGGCACAGTCAAGTCCAGAACTCAACTTCAATCAACCTGGCTGAAAAGCTGGAGTTGGGATTTCTTCAGATTTTCAAATGTATTTCTAAGCAAAACAGTTTTTAGCCTTGATACAGAGGGACTCTGTGTTTTGGTTGTTTTGCAGTTTTCTGGAAGTCTCTTCAGATTTGTGATCAGGAAGCTAAAAATCAGATTAGTTGCATGTTTTACTTGAAAGAGAGCACAGATTAATTTTACTTTGAGCAGATATAAATTTGACTCATGTTGAGAGAGAGAGGTTGACTGGAAGAAAACCGGCTGCCAATCTTGTGTCGATGGAGTAAAACTGAAGACTGTTTGTTGACTAAAGGGTTAAATTTAATCCATAATTGTCCTTAATTTTCTGTCTGACAAAACCCATTCAAAGTTTTGAATGACCTTTGAGACTACCTCACTTTGTACTATTTTGTTCAGAAGATGGGAATCTCTCCATATGTTTTGGTGGACCAAACATAGCTGTAATATATCTTTACACTGATAATTTTAGAACTCATGTTGGGTGAGGTCTTGTTATTAGAATGCATGTCTTTCACACCTTTTTTTTTTACATATTTCTTGGTTATTAATACATAAACTGTTTCAAATCATGAGATCACTTACTTAAAATTCACTTTTTAAGCAGCACAGCTGCTAAAGACGTAAATGACCTTGCTCGCAAACTGTTGCTGCTGGTTACATAATAAAGTGATCTCTGGTTTTACATTTGGTGAAATATTACAGAATTTAACATAAAAAGAAATTCTTACTTTTTATGTTGAGACTAAAATTGTGGAAATCAATAAGTGACTCTGATCAAATGAACTGCTGGATTCTGTAACTGCATGATTATGACAAGCAGAACAGAAAGCCTCAGAACCGCTGTCCGACATCATCAGGTAATTACTGTCATGCTGATGAGTAAAATGAGCGATCAATAGTCATTTGGGTCACTCGATGTGGATTGTGATGAATGTGGGTGAAATGTCAGACAGAAGCTCGTTCATGTCACTCTTAAAGTGACAGATCTTACATTGAATACCTTTTATAACTTAAAATGGGTTTTCCCATTGATATGTGTCAATGTGTTAATACTGGCAGTTATGTTGATGAAAAATGGGCTGCAGTTGGTAGAGCTGTTGCCTCGCAGCAAGAAGGTTCTGGGTTCGACTCCCGGCCTCGGCCTTTCTGCATGGAGTTTGCATGTTCTCCTTGTGCATACGTGGAGCTTCTCCGGGTACTCCGGTTTTCTCCCACAGTCCAAAAACATGGCTGTCAGGTTAATCGGTCTGTCTAAATTATCGCTATAGGTGTGAGAGTGTGTGTGTGCATGGTTGTTTGTCCTGTGTGTCTCTGTGTTGCCCTGCGACGGACTGGCGACCTGTCCAGGGTGAACCCTGCCTCTCGCCCGGAACGTTAGCTGGAGATAGGCACCAGCACCCCCAGACCCCACCAAGGGACAAGGGTGTAAAGAAAATGGATGTTGTCAAAAAAACATGTTCGAACCTTAACCATCAAACCTGAAAGCCAATGTAAGAATGCACCAGTTCAAATCTCTCTGGCTCTCTGAAGGAAATCTCTGAAGGAGCATAAAACTGCAGAGGAAAGTTGCTTAAAGATATTCAGGCTTTAGATTTTTAACAGTTGTAAAAGTTAATACAGATAAATTAGCAGTGCAGACATCTTTAAGGTAGTTAAGTTGATGTTTTCTCAGCTGATTTGGCTATATGGAATCAGGATTTATGTTTTAGAAAAAGTGCCGAGCTTAAAGGCTTATTTATTCTCAATCTGCAATTTTTAAATTTAATTTTCTTAATTAATTAAAATATGAGATAAATTGTAATTTTGGCCAAAAACGACAAATGGAGTTTTGACTGAAGTTCAATCTGGAAGACTCTCTAGTCGCACCTGCCTCCTCAATCAGCGCCTCCCTCCCTGCAACCTGGACCTATGAGCGTCGGCCCAAGCCTCGCTCCAGCCAGTCATCATTTGGGCTCCAGTTCAAAAGGACCTCCACCCATGGCCTCCTCTGCTCACCAGCTGCGATTGACCCACCTCCGCCCCATCTCCACCTTCTGCTCCCGGCTCTCAGGCCTCATCCTCCTCCGACCGCCGCCACCAGTACAGGCCCCAGGGGTCTACATTCCTATGCTGCTTCAGGAATGTTCATCAAGCTTAATGAAGTCCAGCTCGACGTCCCCGGCCGGGCCCTGAACGCCAAAGAACTTTGTGTCTATTTGCATGTTCATTTTGTCATTAAACTCTTTTAATCGCTTTTCTCTCTCCGTCCGAGTCTCTCCAGATTGAAATGGGAGAACAGCTGTATTAGGTTACTATGTGATCAATAAGCTGTTCAAAAACTTGCCCAATTGTCAAAAGTTTTAGAATAGCTACTACTTATTAGAATAAAACTAGTTCAAATTTCAACCTTTCTTTACTATATGTATTACTAACTTTATGCATTGCTAAAGATTCCCAATAAAATACATAAAATGTTGCACAATTGGCAAGAGGAAAAAATGAATGTGTAGCTTTCTACAGCTTTCTATATCTTTTATAAGTAGCAATCTAAAACCATGTGACATACATTATTTTCACCTTTTTTTCCTCTGATACCTCTAAATATAATCTAGTGCAACCAGTTGCCTTCAGTAGTTACCTAATTTGCAAACAGTTCATCCAGTGACTAATATGACTAATATCTGAGGTTTGTTAGAGGCCACTAGTGAACAGACATACAGACCAAGGAACCCAGCAGACAGGTCACACAGAAAGTTGTAAAGACTCAGAGCAGCTGGACTAAGTTATAAAAAATAATATCCAGAATGTTGAACATGTCACAGATCTCAGTCCAATCCACTGTCTGTGATGGAAAGAGCCTGGCACAGCTCCAAACTTACTGAAACATGGTCCTCCACCCAGATAGTGGAGTTCTTACCCTATTCTTAGCCCTGAACACACCAAACATGGTGGCTTTTGGTTTGTTTAAGCACTGTGGTTGGAGCTGATGCGGATGTAGACGGAGCATTGAGTCTTGGCCTAAGGTTCACCTCAAAGCAGAACAATGGTCCTAAACTATGGAGTGGTTTGGATCAAAGCATATCCACATGTCAGTGGCCCAGTCCAAGGCTACACCTAAATCTAGCTCAGAGTTTCATTTTTTCTTTTAGGTTACTATTAGCAAAGATTAAAGAAAAATATCTCCTTTTTCACAACTAGGCTCTACTTTGTGTTGGTCAGTTCAAAGAATCTTGACCACCTCTTCGTTACTTAGCGTATTTATTTAGCTAAGTCATGTTCCATTCTGGTTTCAAGCAGTTTTTGTGCAGGAGTGTAAGGCCTTGGAGCTAAATGGGCCGATCAACGGCTGCCCATAATGCAACACTCAGAATGGGTATATTAAAAAAAAATTATAAAAAACTTGTTCAAAGACATTTCAACACAACGGATATTTGATTTCGCCTGTGACGAAGTATTAATTAAAGTCCTTTAAATGCCAGTCAGCTAATTGGTTTGCACCTGCAGACGGAGAGCAGGTTTCATGATTAACGTTGCCCCCCCCCCCCCCCCCCACACCCCACTGCCCCCCCACTGCCCCCCAACTCACCTCTCTATCCCCGGTAAAAACTCCCCGGTACACGGAGAGGAGTGCAGAGCAAATATTGAATGTGGGACTAAAGTCGGCAGAAGCAGAGGAAGGAAGACGTGCGAGAGTTGAGAAGCCGTCCTAATTAAGAAGCTGTAATCAGGCTCGGAGCTGGAGGGCAACTCCCCGGGTGTCGTTTGTGATATTAAAGCGATCCGTCCTCCTCCTCCTGCTTGTTGTGCTTCCACTGGATGGAGCTAATCCCTTTTAATATAGCCGCAAATATGCAAATGGCCGTTTTAATATACCCAGCCTTCCACAGCGATCCACTTTTAATTCAACAAAAGTCAAGAGCAGGACCTTGTCAGTCAAAACTCGGGTTCCTCTCATAACAACACTAATGTTATCCCATTACGCGCAGTCCAACTAATTAAGGCGGAGTTTATGTGGGGAAGGATTTGCGGCTCTCGTGAGGAGGCAGGAAGTGGCTTTTACCACTTCTTACTGCTGGCCTGAGGCCGAACTGAAAGTTGTTTGCTCACACTCCTCCAGGCTTCGTATAATGACACGAAAATGGAAACGCACGTGACAAACGGCTCCGGTCCGGTCGGCTCGGGCTCGCGCTCCCCTGGCAGGCGCAATCCGCTCCGCGCGAGCGGCGCCGGAAACGAAAAGCTCAGCATAACTGTCTGCGGATGGATGACGCAGTTTGCGGGCGGCGGGTTCAAAAGGCCAAGTGCTCCACAATGAGATGGCTGTATTTAATGTCCTTGCAACACGTTTCATTAATAATGGATGAACGCGAACATCTCCGGCAGCCTGCGCATCTACATGTCACAAGTGACTCGATGATGATGCCATAAAGCAGAGCTAAAGTGGTTTAAGGTCTGTTCTGTGGAAGGCTCAGGATAAAGAGGGCTAAGAGAATCAAGGGACACACTTCCTCTAGTTTTCCTCCAGACAGCCTGTGGGGAATAAAGCGGGGAGAAAAACTCGGTTCTCGGCTGCTTAACCTTCAGACTATAAGGAACCCAGGAACATTGTTACTGCTTACTCATGGAGTTCGTCTCACAAGTGCTGGGTTCCTGCCTTGGCTTAACGACACAGTGACGATAATTAGGAGACTGAAACTCCAGCTGACTTCCTGGAGGCTTCAGGACTGATCAGTGAAAGCCTCAACCCGCATTTACACTGGAAGTCAGTATAGAGAGACTGGAAGATTTGGAAAAATACACAGATATGACTGCACAATGTCTCAAAAATGTATTTAAAAAAATCTAAATATCATCATACAATACTGATGTAGTAGAAAATGCTTAAACAGAAAGTTGTGTAAATGCCATGCATTCATGTGTCCTACACATATTTGGAGAGACTATTTGTTAAAACTGCAGTATGTAACTTATTTTTTTTACATATTTGTTAAAACTGTCTCTATATTTTCACAGTAAGGTATGAGACAGACAACCTGTGAAAAAAACAAGCTCCTCTGCCTTCTCCCAGTACTAACTAGAAACAACCAATCAGAGCCAGGAGGAGGGTCTTAGTGGTGCAAATCAGTTTGTATACTCGCTGCTCATAACCTCCTCCTTCTCCGCTACGCTACAGCTTCTTTCGATAGCAGAGCCAGTCATGAATGCTAAGGCTAGTTAGCATGGCCATCGATGATGGAGGATGAACAGTTTTTCTGGAAAGGTAAGCTCTTTCTCCATCATTTCTACATTAAACAGTATGTATAAGAGGTTGATTGACAGCGCTAAGCCCCTCCTCCTCGCTCTGATTGGTTGTTTTTGGTCAGGAATGGAGCATTACTCCAGACCGCAGTAGTAACTCAGGGAGGAGGTGGTGGTCGATCCTAACACAGATTATCTGTCTCTTATCATAATGTCACAACATGAAAAAAAACTTTTTTTTTAAGAAAAGTTACGTACTCCAACTTTAAATACAGCATGAGAAATATTGAAAGAAGTGGTAAGTTGGTAAAGTTATTATTAAACTACAACCAAGCCAGTCTTACTTTGGTTTAAGTCTGATTTGCTAGAGATGTTTTTATATTCCTAGTGGAATGCAAGAAGAGCAGGATCCACCTTGGGTGAAATTTAAAAGTGATATTTATTTCACTTTTAAATTTGATAAGATCAAACACTCATTGAAGCTTCTAACACTAAATGAAACAAGAGGAAAACTTGTTACGTCTTTTGAAAAGTGAACAGATACTGTTAGCTCTCATGTTTTTTGTTGCTCGCCTCCACAGTCTGAGTATTTTTTAATTCTTAAATTAGACAAGCCAATGAGCTAGGCTATCAAGACCAGTTATCAGTTACATTTAAGTGCCAAAGTTTATATCCATTAGGAAAAGAACTAATAATACTAATTATTACTTCTGGACTACTGCAACAATAACACATTTATGGCTTTGGAGAGTTGTCGCTTTATTCAAAAAGTTTTGTTGGCTCTTGTGGCCTTTATTTGAAAGTAGTTTGACAGGAAAGAGGGTTATGAGAGAAGGGGGAAGACATGCGGCAAGTGTCACCAGGCCGGGAATCGAGCCTGTGAGCACCGGCTCAAGGCCTCAATACATGGGTTGTGCTTTGCCCCAGTGCCACAACAGAACAAGCTGTCGCTTTATTGATGGTTGTCCAAAATGCTGCTAGTTTGCAGGCATTGGAAGACTACTTTTCCAGATTTAGCATTTTTAGCATGTTGCTAATTTTTCTTCTTTTAAAAGTTTGGCACCCAGTTTTCTTTTTAAACTGCTCTACCTGAACAAGTCCAGAAAAACCCAACATAGCCATCTTTTGATGTTTAAGCCACTCAGTAAACACAGTTTTTTAAGTCCCCTTAAAAAACACAACCTTTTTTCACATTGGTTGTTAATAGGAGTTTATTCTCTTGTTATACTTTCTGTTATTGTGTTGAAAAGCAGGCATCAGCTTCACAGCTAAAAGAAAATCACTTCAATACATCCTTAAAAAAGTCTAAAAGTGTAATAAAAATATTTTCAACTAATTCAGGTGCACTGATTTTTTTTCTCCAAAAGGGTCATTGATGGTAAATTACAACAAACTACGACTATTGGAACAAAAACTACCAACCACCAACATTGCTACATTACATTTCCATAATTTATTATATATATATATATATATATATATATATTATATATATATATATATATATATATATATATATATATATATATATATATATGTGTGTATATATATATATATTATATATATAATATTTTAGTGATATATATATATATATATATAATATATATATATATATATATGTGTGTGTACATGTATACAGTATTTTTAACTGCAGTATTCACCATTTGCTTCTTTTTTTTTTGCCAGAACTATCAGCACTTTAGCACTCTGACACAACCAACACACAATCTTTGCGCTAGATTTGGATCTGATAATGGGATAATTACTGTTTGAATATTTCTCTTTGACTAATTACTTGTAAAACACGCTGCATAGCTATAAAGCCTGTCTGAATTCACTGTTAGCTTCAATCACTCTGAGATGTTAATAGGCATGGAGCCTGATGCTGGGAGGTGTTAGCTCTCGGGGAGCTTGGCGCTCGTCTGTGACCTGTTGTTAATGGTAGTCAGATGCATCCCTGTAGGCGCGAATGAGGTGAAAATGAGTGCTGGACAAAAACGGCTGAGACCATGAATTCAGTGTGTTTGTGTGTCAAAGGCAGGTTTAGCAACAACACCTACACCAAATAATAATAATGATAATAAAATGTTGGAAGCAGCGGCTGCATTCAGTCTGACAAAGTTTCCCCTAGCGTACATTTTAGCTCAGCCACCCTAACCACCCACATGGTGGAGGGGAAAAAAACCCTCCTTCAGTGCCTGTTCAATAATTGATTGACAATAAAAAGCTAGTGGCTTCATTAAGATCATAGATGTGCTCGGGGGGGTAACGCTCCAAACCCGGGGTAACAGTGGAGCGCTTAGTCACAGACGGCCCCGGTAACAACGCTCCGTCGCTGGGAGGAGACGGCGCCCGGCTCTCGCGCTCAGCCTGGTATTGGTGTAACCATTAAACGCGGAGCCAGACTGCTCTTGCTAAGGATCTGTGTATCTGCTCGAGGGGAGCTCAAAGCAACAGCCACAGACAAGCCTCCTCAAGGATGCCACAGAAACGTCACCTCTTACTCCTGTTAGGGGGAGCGAGGGGGGAACCTCAATGCAACGCCAAGAGCGAATAAGCGAGCCCTGATGTCTGCTAAAGCGCATGAATATCCATACGGGCTGATCAGATCGCCACAGATTCACGGGAATGAGAAGCGAGCCGCGGCCAACACACCTCGGATACATCAGCGCAGAGCTGCAAGCGGGCCGGGATGACATTATCTGACAAACTTGTCTGATAGGCACAGAGTCTGCTCCTCCAGAGTCAATTTATTGGAGAGTTTAGGTTTCAGTGAGTGGTGGTGGTGGTGATGGGTAGGGGGCTGCTTGTGGCACAGTGAAGGCAGGTAATGGGTCTCTCAACACAAGCAGGGAGGAATATGAAGCAAGAGACTACTTCATTAAGACACTGCTATGTAGGTCAGCTGAGCTAACTGCGTAAAGATCTCTGAATTATTAACTACAATTAGGGCACCTAGCTAAAGTAGGTTAAAACAGGACTCTATTTACAACATAACACATCTTAAGTAATTTAGCAAACAGAAGGCTTTTGGTGTCTCTTGTTTATTCTCTTAAATGTGACAATACAAGCCCCATGTGAGAGCAACTATGAAAGGGATTAAGAATTTTGTTTTGTTTTGTCTGTTGAGGAGGAATCCGAATGCTAATGCCGGTACAGTTCCTTGACTTGCAGCATTGCAGCTTCATAATTAAGGCTGAAGGAGGACTCCTCCGTTCCCCCTGAGCTAGGCCAGGTTAAATTGAGTTGAAAATGAGATTTTAGCATCTCCTGCAATAATAGCGGGGAGCTGAACTCGGGTATGATCTCTGTTAATAGAGTGAGAGCACAGGAGAATTTGGTGTTACGCCGTGAATAGAGGCAGAGCAGGTGGAAAGCAGGATCCTTTTCATGAACAGGCATGAAGTCAATTAGACACGAGAGAGGGAGTGTGAAGAGCGGAGGGAGGAACGTGGGCTGGTAGGAGCCGGGGTTAGCCGGCCCCTGTTTTCTTTCCCGGAAGTACTTGTGTGACAAAGATGCGTCTACAAAGAGGAGTTAAGATGGTCAAACTTGGCTAAGAAAGTCAATTTTCTATAGTTCTTATCTTGAATTTTTAAATATCAAAATATTGTTTTGCTCCTTCTGACCCCAGTGTTTGTTTGCTGCTCTGGAGGACATACTTAGCATAGCAGTAAGCAAACATGGCTGCCGGAGTTTATACCATGAAGGATTTTTTTTTTTTTTTAAAACGCAAAATTAGGTTCCTGAGTTGTTGTGGTTGCTGTGGCAATCAGAGATAAAGAGAAGGGCTAAACATTTGATCATTTACTCATCCTAACGAGGGAAGGATCATTAGAGGCATTAATAAGTCAACCATAGTCTGGTTGTCACAGAGTAGAATGGCCTGGAATTACATTATTGAACCATAAACCATGAATGTCTGCTCATATTATTTCACATCAGGTTATGACTAGTTCACACAGCAATAGTTTTGTCCTAATTTTCCTGTTCTAACAATCTTAAGGTTAACCCTATTATTGTGCTGGGGATGTGGGGAAAAACACGGGGAAAAGATACCAGGGTCAGCAGCTGAACGCAGGACGGCCGGGTCGAGGTCTACAGTCTCTATAACGGGGCACCTGATCTAAACACTGCGCCATGCAACACTCCCTACTGGTTTTTTCTTTCATTAAACATAGTTCACAAATTATCACCATCGGTTCTTCCCAGTCGGCCATGTTTCTTTACTCTGATCTCCCCTTTGGTCTTGAAAGGTTTTGCGAAATTACCTTTTTGACATCTGAATGTTTGGAAGTGAAGCTAGAGAATGTGAGTTATGTTCCTGCAGTATGGCTCAACAACACACACTGTACGACAAAACTCATTACACTTAAGATTCTTTATCATTGTGCGTGTGTTGTCTCTCACTCAGACTTTGAAAATTGGCAGAGAATTTAAAAATCTTTCCAAAATATTTATTTCTCTTATTTCTTTTCCAGCTCTCATCATGAAGCCTGCTGGTTGTTTAGTCCTGTGGACTAAACAATCTGTTTTGTATTGAATTTAATAAAATCATTAAGTTCCAGAAATATTTATTGACAAATCTATTTTAAATATATTCAGCTTTTACTTAAAAGTTTAAGTTCTTCAACACGATGGACTACGGAAGAACCTTACCAGAGTTTCATGGTGATATCCTCCGTACTGAGTATTCCAATCGATGAGATCGCTTGTACCGTTGCTGGAGGGGTTCGAAAGTGTGTTTCAATTAACCCCTGCTGTCTTTAACATCTCAAATTATGCAATTAAGCTAATTGGCAGAATGACTCTTTATAAACCATTGGGGAGGAAGATGAGGTGCCGGCCTCATCAGTGCCTCTCAGCCCAGTTCGCTGGCCTTTCGTCGTGATCCGCCTCACCAGTCCCACTCGTCGCATTCCCATTAGGACTATTCCCGGCGGAGAGCCTTTTCCCTGCATTACACTGTAACAGGCTTGTTAATAATACATTAATGAAGGGCTGCTGCTCCAGATTAGGTGATGGCCCCTCTGATAATGGGGTGCTGGAAGAGGGCCAGGCATTCACCTAACTGCTGTAATCTAACCTTGGGTTAAATAAGCTTTTGTTAGTGAGAGTGTGAGCATGAGACACATAAAGGAGGGGGAGTGACGGAGGAAATGTAAATGACTCTTTTGTCTCTGATATGAAAAGGTGAGGCAGCAGATGTACAGCTCTCTGTTGTAGCAGCCAAGCTAGATGTGATGGGTGCTGATCGTTTCACCACTTTGCCGTGTCATACTTGGAAATTTGGTTGTTTTGTAACTAACTTTTCCCAAAAGGAGTCCGTCGTGGGATGTTTAAGATGAGCTGTTAATTCTCCACTTTTGACTAAAGCTATGAGAGATTATTTTTTGTACTTTTTTTCCCAATCCATTTTTTTAAAAGTGAAAATTGTAAAATAAATTCTTAAATTTCACTTACAATTTACCTAATAGGATTGTTTTTCTGAACACTTAATTTCACACCTGTTCCCATAGACTACATTTTGGTCTGTCTGAGCCACATCAACAAGGACTCATCGCCAAATCAGAGGTGGACTTCTGAGCAACATGGAGGTCGTCAATTACACATCCAAAGAGCTAAAGAGCATTTGAAGTTAGCCAACCGTACAAACTTATTAAGTAAGACCTTAGAGTTGAAACAGTGATTTTATTCTCTCATACATTGCATTATACTTGACGATGTAATGGCCTGGCAGTGTGACTTGACGGTGCTCAACTCAACACAATTCAAATGAGCATCAGCTCTAGCAGGTGGGGTCGTCACAGTTGGACAGACTCAAAGTCTGAAAAGTAGCGCAGTGTGACATGTGGCTGAGCTGTTCACTGTTTTCAATCATTTCCAACAGTTCATTGTGGAATATTTAGTACGGAGGAAATTTCATGACCAGTGGCATTCTGTTATGCTAGACAACTGGAATCCACTGCACCAGTGACAGCGACCCATTTCCTGTCTGTATAGGTTCTGGTTGGAACATGACATGATTGATAAATGTCTACTTTTTTCACAGGATGAATGCAGTTTCCCTCTCAGTTTTTACTTAATGATCTTTTGTTATTGAATTTTATGGTAATTAAAAACAGATTAGCTTAATTAAAAGCATGTGAAGCGATTCACCTTCAGATGGCTTACACATCAACAGAAAGGCAATATCATCTCAGAATGTCAGGAAAACATCGTTATTTGAATTACTGTTAAAGAAAAATCCTTGACTTTGGAAGTTCATGAGACTAAACAACAGAATTCATAAGAGAGCAGAGGTCAAAGTTCAGGGATTGGGTAACTATTTGGGCTGCTCGTCCAATCAGGGCTCAGGTTAACAATCGATGGAAACAAGTAATGTAAAGGTTTAAGTTACATTTTAATAAGACTTGAGTGTTATGACTATTTCATAATTTATCAAGTCAAGTTTATTTGTGCAGCACGTTTCAGCAACAAGACAGCTCAGAGTGCTTCACGCCATGAAAATACAATAACCAATTATGAAGCAAGCAATAAACATTACATCATAATCATCAAGAAATTATAAATCAAATATATTGATCAATGTTTCAGTTATTATGAATCAAATTTAATTCTAAACAGTCTTGATTTAAAGGAACTTTCAGCTGTTTTGCAATTTTCCAGATTTGTGGTGCATAGAAGCTGTTTGGTTCTGGTTCTTTGGATGTAGAGCAGACCAGAACCAGGTTTGACAATATCAACAGCATCAAAAATGTCAAATGCAAATTAAATGACATGCAGAAGGCGAGTACCTGGGTATGAAGCTGTTTGTTTACAGGCACAAAACAGAAGCCAGAAGGGATGAAATCGGGATAAGAATCGGTGATCGGAGGCCACTGATCCCCACGTGTTCGATGGAAACAGAATTACGTGAGACTTTACGGCTGACAGGTGACTGTTGCTCTCTGACTGTGAAACACTCCAAACCAGCTGAAATGCGGCCGGCGTTTCGGCAGGCGCGCGCCGGGGTTCCGTCCGTCATGTGTCAAAACTCTCCCGGTTCCCCTCGAGTCCACCGCTCCTCCACGGGATGTTACCGCTTCCCTGCCCGCAAACGCATTCTGACGCCGGCAATCAACAAACAATAAACAAAACAAAGAAGAAGAAGGAGGCAGAAGAGTTTGTGCTTAAATATTTTAAATACCCTCCGCTGTTTTCTCTGAATGGGTATTTCACTCTCAGGATGCGGCGTGCGCTCGTCTGCGTTCTGTTTTTTGGCAGGATTTTTTTGTATTTTTTTTCTCCCCTCCTGTCTGTCTCCTAATAGAAATCTTGATAGAAATATCAGAAAGAGATTTTAATCACAAGGGTGTTGCGCGTGCTTACTTATCAGAACCACAAAGGAAGAAAGAGTCTTCCAGCCGACGCTGTCACCCCCTCTCGCTCGGCAGCCTCTGTCAGGGAGAGAGAGAAGAAAATGTGCCTTAAGACACATCTCCCCCGTTCAGCCCGTGTAACACTTGCCAAACGGCAGCGAGCTTAACAGCAGCCCGAGAACAAACGGAATGAGGAAGCGATAGGAAAATAAGATCGAATGAAATGTTTCCTAGAGTCAAATACAGTATGTTAAAGGAGAGCCTTGAGAGAAAACATTCAGGGGGAGAAGGTAAACACAACCATTAAGTTTCTAACCGAGACGGAGAGCACAGGGAATTATTTTGGATGGTGCTTTTGTCTCCCTCTCACCACCACCACCACCACCTCCTCCCTCCTCTCCTCTCCTCTCCCTCCCAGCTCCATCTTTGTTTTGTTTGTTCCTCAGGGTGTCTTGATGGGGACAAATTTCAAAATTTCACCGCCCGGCTACTGGATTTGGTGACAAGAAGTGGACCCTGTGGTTCTACACCGACTGTTCCGCGTTGCAGCGGCTGCCACCTCCAACCCCTCCACACATGCGTGCCTGTAAAGTTACTGCCAAGAAACTCAACTGAATCTGAGACACGTCTTCTACTTTTGTCTGTAATAAATAAATTAGAGCACAAATAAAACGTTGGGGAGTGGATTAAAAATGAAGCGGGGGCTGCCGGAGGAAAGGCAAGTCGTGTTCAATTAGGGCCTAATAACCAATGTTCTTTCTAAACTCGGGGTAATTTGAAGATCCCTGATGTTTTCATACAGGCCCTTCTTCTCCCCCCTTCCCTCTGCCCCCACTCATCTTCACATGAAAAGGGAGCAGTTCAGAAATTGTTGTCCCAAAGTAAGTTCTAAAAGACCTTCAAATCATTAAGTGTGAGTTTTCAAAGAGCTGCCGATTGAAAGCCAATGGGAAAGTCCTCACACTTTTATCTCGGATGTTAAAGAGAAAGATGAGGATCTTGAGCCTGGGCCCTTTCAGATAAGTGAATATATTTAATTTTGAAAGAATCACAGACTTGGTGTCTTTGGTCCTTATGCCTGCTGGGACCAAGGCGTGAAGAAGTCAAAGTTTTTTTTTCTCTCTCTCCATCTTTCACCCCGGCTGTACTCAAAGAGGAATAGACCCTGAAACCTCACAGGGCCTCTGAGTTGATTTATTTATCAGGTCTGCTCTGCTCCCCAGTGATGGCTGTGTGTGATGGATACCCAGGGGTGGGTCCTCTCAGAGCAGTACCCTCCTCCTCCTGCACCACGCTCCCTCGCTGTGCCGTCACAGCCTAGGCTTTTACATCACGAGGGCATGGTTCAAGACCTGAACATAAAGAATATCACTTCTACTAACTAGTCCTGTATTTGTTTGTTTGAAACAGAACCGGCCGGTCCATTAAACCTTAAACCCTGTGTCTCAGGACTGCAGTGTTCTATAACACTGTTTGAATAACCCTGTTGAATAACTCTTCTATAAAATCACAGACTAACATTTCCCAAAGACGTCACATACATACGTAGCTGTATGTGTAAGCGGCTTATTGCTCAAACTCTTGAATAAGATGTGATGTTTTAATATTTATGAATAGATCTCATTGAAGTGTTTACATCCATTCTTTTTATTGACTTATTGCGTGAACAAGCTTACTCACGTATTATTTTAATTGCATTTCTTATGTAATGGAAATACCGCAATTATGAAATTGTGTTGTTTGACATTAGCAGAATCCTGAAAACATTTGCAATGGAAACGGAGTGCTAACCTCAGAAAATGCAACTGTCCAACCTAACCTGACCTGATGTGGAAAATAAATGTCCATTTGTTGTTAAATGGCAACTTAGCTCTGGCTAATTGGCCTTTTTTAGGTTCGATTTCACTACATACCAGCTGCACTCTGCCCTTGATCTGATGAACATCTGTGAGTCTAAGACTATTTGTTACAAATGGACTTAATTGTAATGTTCAAATCTGATTTAAAACATGCAAATGTCACACAGACGAAATCTGCAGAGTAGCAAACCCTTTTCACAGCAGTGACAAAAGCAGTCAGAACTGGCACACAACTTTTAGTTGAACAGTCCCCAAAAAGTCTTTTCGCTCCCGGTTTCAAAATGGCTGGTTGGTAACAGAAAAACATTTGTTTGTTGTTGTTTGGTTTCAGTCGTAATGTGATAACGGCGCCGGGACCTGATGACGGAGACAACAGCTGGCTTTTGTGCATAGCTGAAAGTACACACATATATTATACATGATGTTCTGTGCATCTGCCAAAACAGGCAGCCCGAGCGTCCCTCAATCAGCGCAAACACGAGCGAAAGCGATGGTGATCGCACGAAAGAATACCGTTTCTTCAGATAACGATGTCACTTAGCTTGGAAGGAAACCCACTTCTGAGCTCGCTAAATTCTGCTGCATTTAGAAGCAGGTGGAGTTCAAGCGAGGAACGTTCTCCAGGAAAACAGATGGATTGCCGGCGGTGTCGCAGGCAACACCTGAAATCTGTCAATAATTACACCGCGCTTGGCACGGGAGGGAAATTAGCAGCAGCCATCAACTCTCTTGACATCACGAACACCTCGCTTATCTGTGGAGAAATCAACTTTTGCGTTACTCTCTACTGTGCTCTCCTGCTTTGTTGGGTAATTAAACTAAAGACATGCTCACTTGCCTGCAGCAATTCAAAGAAATAAAATTTGTTATCAATTACCTGCCACTTGGGGACAAGGAAGAGAAAAACAAGAAACCTACTGAAGTCCAAGCAGTCCTTAAAGTGTTTCAAATTGAAGACCGGATTGTCGGCTACCTGGATGCCGAGCCGGGAGTCCCTTGGGGTGTGGGTTAGTGAGGCTCTGCTCACCATCTGTTTCAGGCCCGTGGAGATGACAGGAACTCTGCCATCTCTGGAAATCACGAATAAACTAAGCCAAAGATTTCCTTAAATTGTTCAGCTGGTTTGATTCTGTTGCACAGGATTAGTTTTTAATGCTAACAACTCAAATTGTGGATTTTGACTTACAGTTTCACACACAACTTCAGCAGACAGTACAGTCTGACCATACAGTTTGCAGACATCTTTCTTTTCAGACGTGATACATTCTAATTCTATATTTGTAGAAATTATTCTACCCAGTGGCTAACAGTTCTACAGCACTCCATCTGCATTACATGTGTTACATGTTTCACTACTTCCAACATGCATTTGGTCATGTTATCAATGGATTATTAATGTCCGATTTGCAATAAACCACATCAAGTGAATACAAAAAAATCAGATCCTAACAGATTTGTATGATTATAGTCAGTTTATTGGATAAAAATCTACATTTAATTTTGATAAAAAATCTACATTTAATTTTAACTCTACAGCTTTGTGAATGAAACCCTAACTGGATAAAAACATGCAACAGAACCGTTTTTAAATATCAAACGAAACCATGTGACAAAAACATTCCACGGTAATAACTTGAACCGTTATGATAATATGACTCCCTCGCTGTTGTAGGTTTACGATGGCTCTTCATTGTGTCAAACGTACCTTGTAGCAACTTTCACACCAAAAAAATATCAGCCAAAATCAGAATCGGTAGGTCAGACTCTTAAACATTAGTGAATGAAAAAGCCAGGAAATTGCCATCGGTGCACCTAATATTTAAAGCAACTCCCTTCATTTCTGAAACACAAAAACAACCATTTGTAAGTTTTGTCCAAAAAAAGGAAAAATAAATCAAACCATCTCAAAACATAGTGTAGTAGGCTACGGTTAGCCTAGCAGCTTAGGAAGCATCTATCTGTGCAGAGATCCTCAGCGGAGAGAGATGTGCAGCTGCTGAAGATTTTGTAGCTGTGTGCGTGTGTGGAGTCAGACAGTCGTTTAACCAAATTGTGAAGTTACTTGTTTTGAGTGAATTAATTTTGTCAAATGTCAATGTCAAATTTATGTATATAGCACTTTAAAACAGGTATAAAACTGCACCAAAGTGCTGTACAAGAACAATAACACAAATGACAAAACAGAACACAAAACAATACATCAATTAAATACCAAACAGTAAAAATGAGCTTTAAGAAGTGATTTAAAATGATCCAGGCTGTGGTCAGATCTAATCTGGAAACGTAAGTTATTCCATAAAACAGGAGCAGCAACAGAAAAAGCTCGATCTCCTTTCCTCCAAGGAACTGTCAGTAATAACTGATTATTTGATCGTAAAGTTCTGGACACAGACCGGAATTTTTAAAGGTCATGAACATAAGGGGGGGCTAACCCATTTAAAACTTTATAAGTTAACAAAAGAATCTTAAAATCTATTCAATAAAAGATGGGCAGTCTAACCGTATTTCCATTGAAATTTTATTTCTAACCGTAATTTTAGAACATTATGGAAGCAGATCATCATAATGCTGAAGAAGATTGACCCAACATTCAAATCTTAGTTATGGTCCAATAAACGCATCCTAAAAATATCATAGAAATAAATAAGTGATTATTTCTATAAATAAAATCAGTGCAAAATGTAAGGTTGTATCTGAAGAGTTTTTATTTTACAGAAAAGACTTAATTGTTGCATTAAACTTTTACAAGCTTAACAGACATATTTCTTTTTTTGTTGTTGTTAAACTATTGAAACTGTATTCATTAAATGATTAGCTTATTTTACAAAATATAGAATTCTGAAAAATTGGAAATGAACAAAATCACTTTGGGAAAAAAAACAAAACATTCTTAACACAACTCATTTCCTAAAGGCAGACAGTTGGTACTTTCTCTGGGGTTTGGTATGTGTTACTTTAGCTGTTTTAATGTTAGAGTGTCTCATTGTGTTCTGGTGAACTGCTAGGTAACGACTCCCCTTTACTGCACCTTTCTGCAGCTCCTCTCTGTTAGTGAGGAGAACCAGGTTGGCTCCATCTCCTAGCTATCAGAGTGCAGCTACTTTGGGTGTGACTGACCTGTCACTCCTGTTTGAGAGCGTGAGAAGCAAACAGTGCTGGTAGCATGCAAATTCAGAACTGTGTAAAAGTTTCTACAATCTGTGAAAGACAGCCGGTAAGCCTCACAATGCTGCTGCTCATTGCTGAATTTCATTCGATCAGCAAATGAACTCATTGATTGTTGTATCAAGTTGTCTAATCTTATTGAAGTCAAAAGAACTAGTAAGTTAAAAGAAAAAAAAGAGAAGAAAAAATACACTTGGTGTTTATTGGTTAAAGTAGAAAGAAAAAAAAATGTGGATAAAAATGCCTATTTATTGCTGTTGAATTTTACTATAACATATTTGCTATTATACTTTTGAAATAATTGGTTTAAAAGGCAAAGGGGTAGAAATCTGATTATTCACAATGTATTTATCTTAATTTCAGAATGTAATAGTGTTTCTGTTTCTTTTGAGGTTTTTCACCTATGACTTATGCACTATGTGTTATATGTGCTATGTGGACCATCATATAAAAAATAAAGATGAGTCAACTAAATTACAGGCTCTTTGAGTGAAATCCAGTTCAAGCTTCACAGTGGAAACTATCCCTTTCAATTGCACAGCAAACTAACCTGAGAAAACTTGACACATTGCACTCTGTCCATTTATCTAGTTCTGTGCAGTCAAAGTTTCTTCATTTATTCATGCATAAAAAGTTATAGTCACTTAAGTTCTAAGTTCATCAAGAGATCAACATAGTTTAGTTCCCCTGCTGTAAACAAACTGAATATTTACAGTATTTATGCTGGCATTTTTCTATTACTCTACAGTATTTTATTCTATTTTCTGTCTCACATCATTATATCCCATAATTGTGTGAATCTACTTGCTTTGATTGCCTTTCACTTTGCTGCTTAAACATGTCTCCATTGAGGGACAATACAGGAATTTTCATTCTATTCTAAGAACAATGTCACCTACAAAGTCACCATTTTGTATAAACCTTATTACAGCATTATGTAAAAAAATATTTTCATTGACTTTCTATTATTTCCCTTTTATGTTCTGTATTTCACACTAAAACAACCTGAGGAGATATTTTTACCCAGACCAGGATGTCAGCTGAGGTCACCTCTTTATATCCACACACATCTATTGCACATAATGAGTAAAGGCAGGCAGACGTTCTCCTCCAAATTCCATATGGCAAACCAAATGATCCCCCTATAACAGCATTTCCAAGCAGCCGGGTCTGGAGACAGCAATTGGACAGACTGTGGACTCCATCCGACACCGTGAACCTTCATTGCGGGATTCTAAATAGATCCGATAAATTCAGTACACTGAGTAATGCATCTTCCCTCTCGGCTCGCCCGGCTAAAAATCTGTCTCTCCACATAATGCGGCACACCTCTAGCCTTAACGTGTCACATCTATTTGCTGTCAGCCGGGGCGAGTGTGTGCTCAACATGTCGCGCGATCCGCACTTCTGTTCTCACAGGAAAGTTTCTCTGCTCCGCGCCGCCTATAGCCGCGAGAGTGATAATTGGATAATGAGTAAATAAACAGCTGGAGTCTCCGCGCTTTAGCTCCTCCAGTAAAAGCTGCTTAAATGCAGGACTGGAACATGAGTGCCACACACACACACACACACACACACACGCACGCACACACACACAGACACACACACACGCAGAGAGTCATCTCCGCCGTTTCCAACACTACTGAAGCAAACTTGTCATGGAGGGAGCAGCTATTTGGGGGCCATCTTGTTGTGTGTGTGTGTGTGTGTGTGTGTGCGTGTCTCCCTGGCTGAACTGTGGGGGGAACAATGACAGGAAGGAAGCAGGCTGGAGGTGAGTGAGGTGTGAGAGCCCTACGAGTCTGTATCCAAGCCCTAATTAACTCTCTGCTGCTTCCTCTTTCGCTGGCATCCCTGCCTTCCTGGGGCACATGCCAGTTACACGGATGCTGTGCGTTTCCTGCTCATGCCTGCGCGCGTGTGTGACTGGTGTGCTTGTGTGTGTGTGTGTGTGTGTGTGTGTGTGTGGTGTATTTGCAAGTACCGTGATATCACTGTCACCCGCGTTTGTTCCTGGCACGCCTGCCCTCCCGTGTCAGGTTTTGTGAAGCATACCGAAGCCACCGGATGGAGCGTAATTACCCTCCCGCTCGCTGTGAACCCTTGCTACCACCCCCACTACACCCCCCACACTCACCCCCTCACCTCCCACAAACAACGGCTTCCTAACACCGTATCCATAAACAAACCTCCCTACCTCCCTCACTCATTCATTACGGTGCTCTGCTCGCCACTCGCCCGGTCAGACTGGCTCCCCTCCAGTCTGCCAGCAGCATTTTAATGACATCTCAACATGGTAAGTGTTCCCTAACAATGCTGTCTTGTACAGTATAGCACTGACCCTCTTCTTTAAGAGAGAAAAGTCTAAAAGTGTGACCTGCGACAGGGATGTGCTGCTTGCGGGGAAATGCGGGGCGACTAGAAACGAGAAATAAGCCGTTTATTTAACGGGCGAGCCTCGTTTTGCTAAGCCCGTCGCTTTAAGCGGCCTTGTCAGAAGTTGATGCGGGCCATTAAAGGCGCCGATGACGCAGCCGCCACCCGCTCTGACAGCAGCACTGTCGGCGCCAAGCTGCAAAGCTTTAATACATGACTAGGAAGGCGTCCAACGACCGGAGTAAATAAAGGAGGGAAAAGATGAAATGCACGCGACGGCGAGGCAAGACAGCTGAACAAATGCAATGACTTAGAAAAATGGGCGCAACAGCTTCCTCTTTACACCATCGACCATGTAAATTATTGAGATATCATGAAAAATAAATAGTTCAATTAAAAAAAAGAGGCCCAATTATGCAGTAAGCTGGATATATCAGTGGTTTTCCTGAAATGAAGAGAGAATCTTGTTTGTGTTGGAAGCATTGGGTCATTATCCAACAGATCCAAGAGTGTGGAGCAGATCCAAAGCAAAGAGGGCTCAGACCACCGCATAGGACAACTGTAGCTGCCAGCCTTCATTCCCCTCCCCCACCCAGGTGAACTTGACGTGGCTCACTTCCAATCTGAGGACCTCAGAAGCTGCCGTTGCGCCTCTTTTGAAGTCGAATTGGCGCCTGGGAACAAGGCTAGTGCAGATATTGTTAAATGTCCGTGTTTTTTATAGTCAATTTGAGGCTTTATCCCGGGGTTCTTCCTGAAACCGTAATGCCCTGGGAGTCCAGATGCTTTGAGTCGGTGTTAGACCTCTCCCTCTGATCCTTATAGGTGATCTCCCTGATTTTAGTGAGGCCACACAGACCCCCTCCCGTATCCCCCTGTAATGTGCCTCAGAGAGTGGGCAGAACCTGAGGTCGGGGCGGCGGTTGAGCGCTGGTGACCCCTTCTCTCCCCCTCCACTTGTTTTGACTGGGCCTCTCGGGTGTTTCTAATGTTTTATTAACCTGGTCTCTGCTCCGCCGTGTTCAGAGGAGACTCAGCGTCCTGTCAGTCATTCGGATGTGTAACGGGCACCGCGGTTTCACGTTGAGGCCCGTACAGATCACATCTAGTGGATCGATAGGAAGTCTTTCTGACTGCATGTTGACAATGTTGTTCCTGCTGCATATTAAGCGCAGCCCTAGAGGCCTCTGGGTGCGCTTACAACACCATGGCAGCAATTAAAGGAACAGGCTAATTAGTCCTGTCATGGACACATACTGGAAATTCCTAATTATCCATGTAGGCCATCTGAGTGCATAAGCAGTTGGACACTTTGTACTTCTACTTCAGTTATCTGGGTGAGAATAAAGCTCTCAATCAGGCTTCAAGATGCTGAAGAGAAGTTTAGATGTTATCTGAAGAGCTAAAGGGAAATATGCTCAATTAATGCCCAGAGCAGGCAGGAAAGGCAGTGTATTATGAGTCAGTGGAAGTTTTTATATGTTACTATTGACGTCAACAAGATTATACCGTCCTACATACTCCTCTCCTGTCCTACATGGATACACCACCGATGCATAACATCCAATCTGCAAAATGACATGACTGATTTATGTCCTTAATGATGTACATTGACCCACTTCATTATCAGTAGAAAGTAGTGATGGTGTTTTCATTAAAAGTGTGCACAAAACTTTGTAATTGTGGTGTTTCCATGACAAATTAAATGCAATTAAAGTCACACATGAACAACTTTGTTCCAGTGATAATCATAAAAAAACATGATTCTCCAGCGGCTTCCTGTTCTCTTTGTGATTCACACCAGTGCCAACATCCTGTTGTTGATCATGTGATGCAAAAATAAGTATCAATTTCAATATGGCTATACAACCACCTCATCCTAAGGCACAAATGATGTGTGCCAAGACACAAACTCATTGACATGAGTTTTTTCTAATTCAGCTAAGAAGCCAAAATCCATCCAGAATTTGCCCAGCATCTTGTTAATGTCTTACACAAAGTGTGGGGTCAAAGTGCAACGTACTAGGGGAAGTGTGACCAGTTGAAACAGGATATACATTACTTAAATATGTTGGCCTGTTTGTGTAATTTGACAATTACGGTAATCCAACAAATGTTTTTGTTTGATGATCCACTCAGCTGGACTTTGAGACATCTGTTACAGCCCCGCAGGTCTTTCACAATTAAACAACTAATCCACGCAAAACATTTCCTCTGCTCTTTAGCAGGATTATGGAGCAGATAAAGAGTCAAAAACTTGATGAAAATCCGGTTTTATTTTTAGTCAGCTGCACTTGCTGGACTGCGTCAGTACATCCACAGCTGACACTGTTTTCAGCCGCTGTTCTCTGTAAACCTTTAGGAGCTCTACTGATAAATGACATGTTTTCTTTACCTGTAAGTGGAAAATCAGAGTAATTAACAGAAACAAAGAGTAAAGAATTAGTCTAGCGCCTACGAATGATAATCAGCTCTCTGGATGTTTTACACTTTTAGAGCTTTTACAAGGCAGTCATGACCAAAAAATTTGACTTTTTTGACTAACCCCCAAAAATAAATGACAAATTAAAACATATAGCATACTATACGTGATTTTATTTTGCATGCGCTTAAGAAAATGTTGAGAATTGACTATATACAGTATGTTGATTCTTATAAACTAATTATTCAAAAACTGACTCATATAAGTATCACATTTTGAAGCTTATCAAGCAAATCCAACCAGAAAATTCACTTTCTCAAAGTTTAAATTTTATACAGGATGAGGGGAGAAATGAGTTATTTCTAATTAAGAAAATTCACTCAAATTTTTAATTTTACATCAGATGAGAGCTTTAAAAAAGTTATATTTAAATTAGAAATGTGGACCTACTTAAAAGTGTGTACAGTTACTCTATAGCAGGGGTCACCAACTCCAGTCCTCGAGGGCCACCATCCTGCAAATTTTAGATGTGTCTCTGCTCAAACACACCTGGATCAAATAAACTGCTCGTTTCCAGCCTATTGCAGAGAGGAATGAATGCTGGTGAGGGAATTCAGACTTTTTGGAGCAGAGGTGAATCTAAAGGTTGCAGGATGGTAGCTCTTGAGGACTGGAGTTGGTGACCCCTGCTACAGTGTCAGAACAACCTGGTCTGGATCTTTTCTATGTATCCTGCATGACATGGAGGAGATCAGCTCAAGTGTTCATCAAACCTAAGTTACTTTAGTAGAAAATAAACTATATCATAAAAGTGATCCAAAAATCGATGAAATATGCTGAGGGTAGAGAAACGGGGGGAAGGTACACACCTGCACCATAAAAAGGCCATAATCGGCATGTTTTGTCCCCGTTTTTACCTCAATAAATACTGTATTGAAATAAAGTGGTGCAGACGGCAGCGCTGGTCATGCTGGAGAGTTTATATTCTGCTCCTGCTTTCAAATGGATCCTCAGTGGGAGCCCGGAAAAGGGCCTCGCTCTGTGATGTGTCCCACAACATTTCAGTGAAGGGCAGGCTCAAGAGACAAAAGTGACATTTAGGAAGAGCTAAAACAATGAAACAGTGGTGCTTTAATGTCTCATAAGACATCCTCTAAACATGGCTTTTCCATCTGAAAGCATCTCCACGCTGAGTCAAGTGCACTAACTGTGCATGAAAGAGCTCGTTCCCTCAGGAAAAGGCTGCCTGATACCCGCAAGAATAAATCGGCCTTTAACTGCCAAAGCTGTACGCGGCGGAGCTCAGAGCTCGGCGCGCCGGAGGGACGAAACAACACCGCCACTCAGACAGCAAATGGAAGGAGACCCCACACTCTGACTTCTGCCTGTAATTTGAGAATAATGTGAACACCTGACAACTAATGTTGCAAATGCTTCCCTGAAATCACACGTTGCAGGACCTTTTTTTTTTTAAATGCAAACATCTCCTTCACTCTAAAGAGCCCTCAGTCTTATTCTCTGGCCTCATTTCAGTGTAGAAATAGCCTCCAGTCTGACTGTCATCACGCTTTAGGTCCAACTAGCTGCCTGTAGACGGAGCAGAGTCCCAGTCCCTCGATGCCACACACACGCACACACACACACACACACACACGCACACATACAGAGTAAAGCTCAGAAGAACAGATCCTCTAGTAATAGTGATTATGTAAAAAATCTGTCCTTTCTTTATTCACCAGCTCAGCATCGATTTGAGAGTTGCTGTGTGGAAGCCTGTTTTGTCCACAATTGGAGTAAAATTTACCACATGCAAATGACAAGAAATAAAAGTTGGAAGAATTTAATGTTGCAAAACATTTTATTAGAGCTAAACTATGAACACATTGGGGAAAATGTGTATGAACATAATTTACAAACACTTTTGGACTTCCAATTGGGAGCATTACAATACTTTTAAATTATGAGACAAGACAATTCAGTAGATGAAAAGAAATAATTTAGCAACATTTTTGATTAATATATATATAGAAAATACAGCCAATAGAATTTTAATAATTCTGATCCAGAGCTGTGTGGCATTCTGGTGAATGTAGACAGGAAAGGCTTTAGCCACTCAACCTCTCACGGTTCAGCTAACAAAAGCTGTTGGCATGAACTAACTCCCTATGGTTAGCTAGCCATAGTCTGTTGTGTAACATGTAAAGTAGCAGTTTCATGTCACACCCAACATACTCGGCCATAAGGTGCGTTCACACTGCAGCCTGAAGTGACCCAATTCCGATTTTTTGGCAATTTAGATTTGTTTTCCGGGGCCGTTCACACTGCCAGTAAATGCAACCTGTATGTGTTCTGCATGTGCACAAGTGTCCCGCATGCACACTAGAGGGCGCAATAGCGTCAGCGTTCTTGGTGTTCTGCCAGCAGCAATAAAAAGAAGAAGAGCTCTGTGTTTGTGGAAGTAAACGTGGAAGTTAATGGTGGAGCTTAGCTTATATATTTGAAGTTTTTGTCCTGCCGGAGCAACATATTAACAAATTAATCCTCATTATATTCCGTCATGGTTGTTTTTCTTCCCGCTTGCACGTATCAGGATGCAGAATAGTGAGATTTGTTGAGAAACAGTGACGTTCAGTTCGGATAAATACGACCTGGACATTAGGTCGCATTTGAATCGGATACATATCGGATATGGGTCACATTCGAAAAAGAATTCGACCTGTGCTGTAGACACTGCCATGAAAAGATCGGATACAGGTCGCATTACGTCAAAAAAATTGGAATTGGGTCACTTCAGACTGGAGTGTGAACGTACCCATACTTACCTCCTCTGAGGTTCACTCATACTCAGATCATGTCTGTAGGACTCAAAGCAGTTCTAGGCACCCAACTAGCACATCAAACTTGCTAACATCCATTCGGATTGTGGGAAATGAAGGAAGTTGTCACTAGAAATGCAGGTGATCTGTACAATTGACTATGAAATCTCAACCATCAGCAAACAGTTGATATTTATGTTTCAGGTATATTTTGCATTAGCAAGTAGATGATCAGGTAAAGTTTTCATCACCATAGTCAACAACTGTAAAAGTCACTTCACCACATCTTCACTTGAATATGTTAGGCAAATTCTTTCTTTTCCAAAAGAGTGGAATAAAGAAACACCAGATTCTTGACCATTTGATTGTAAATATATGCAAGTTTCAGAGGTTGAGTGTCTAAAGCCTTTCCTGTCTACATCCACCAAAATGTCACGCAGTTGATCAGAGTTCTGAGAAAGGATCATAATTCTATCGACCATATTTTATAATTTTGTAACCACTTCCTGATTTTTTTTCCCCCTAAGGAAACACAAAGTTTAAAAGCTGTTTAAAATCTAAACAGCTTCAGGTATAACGGTCATTGGCATAAATTGTTCAGAGTGCTGTATTTGATTGTTGTTCATATTTACATCGAGAACCTAAAAAGTATATATATATATACTGTATATATTCTTGTCATTTGGCATCCATGCATTTATCAATCCTGGCTCCACACTGCGGTGAATGGAGGAAGCCGTGACACAAGCATCGACATCAGATGATGTCTGAAATGTAACCACATCACAACAGTGATTTGTTGCAGTTTCTTCCAGACCCTTCTCCATTTCATAAGTGATGCTTTCCAAGAACGGCCTTCTCTCAAGCTAAGATTAAAATTCATGGACAAGAGCGCATCCCCACCGAGGCCTGATGGGCGGTTCAGAACGGGCTGCCCGGGAAAAACAAATATTTTTCACCAAGTGGCATCGGCTGTGAAGCGCACGCGTCCCGCAGCTCTGATTTTACATCCTGTCACATTAAAGATTCAAAGCACTCAATATAAATATTAAAAGTAATAGCTTCGCCATTCAGCTATTACTCCATCATTCCCTGAAATCATCATAAAACATTCAGAGCCTTTTAGAAAATTTACACACTTGAATTTGATGGCAGGGAGAGGAGGCTGTCAGAGTGCGAGGTCCTGGAAGCTTAAATAATAGTGGAAAGCTGTTTATGGAACATGCTTTATTTATTCATCGTCTCCGAGTAAGAACTACAGTTTAGACGGAGGAGCAGAAACAGAGGGAGTGCGAGACAGAGAGAAAGACATACAGCCAAAAAGACAAAAAAACAAAAAACAGAAAAAAAGAAAAGAAAGGGAAAATAATCAAAGGTAGACCTATCTGGGGGGAGCTGAAACATAACTCTTCCCACAGTGCAGTAAAAGAGGGAAAAATGCAGAGTCCATGAGATTCTCGGCCTCAAGGTCAATCAATGGAAGGACTCTGGGTCCAGGGGTAGCTAATGGATTGTGAAGATGCGTAGCAGGGTTATGAATTTTTAACCAGTTCCTCCCTCAGCCCAGACCTCCATAAATCAATGACGACTTATTGGAGACGATCAATTATGCAAACTTAAAAACATTTAATGACACATAATGAAGAGGTCCCCGGAGGCAGGGCGGCAGGGTGGAGCCCCACCAGCCGGGGATCACTGATGTTGCGAGGAGCTCCCTGAAGCCGGATCTTTCTAGGCCAAGGTTTAAACACCTGACCGATTGCTCGGGCTGCAGGGTTCATCTGTTAGAAATGCAATACTTTTAAACATCAATGTGTTTTTTTTTTCTTCCTTGCTTTCATTGGTTTAAGTTTGTCCCTGCATTTGTTAAAGATTTCCACCTCCAATAGCCCGGCAGCACTTTCCGAAGCTCATCATAAAAATGCCCCGAGGCCGTCCCCCGTGGCGGTAACCTCAAATCACTGAGCTCTAAACAATGTTAAAGCACAAGTGCGCACATTAAAACACTCTCTGCAAATCTGTCCCCTCCGCTCACATCGCGCACAATGCCTTTGACCCCGTCACCACACGCTTTTATGCAGCCCGTGTCCTTCCAAACAATTCATGATTAATGTATTGCCTCTCTTTTTCTTGTCTAGCCGAGCGTGGCGGCTGCTCAGAGATTGTTCAGCAGCTGTGTTGCTTGTTACATCTCTATAGGAGGGGGGTAATAATTTGTCATCTGCTTTGTAAAACTCTCATATTAGGACGACCTTCGGAGCGTTCTTTCCAGATTAAAAACTTGGCGAGCGAGCCAGGCGTTATGGCTTCTCTTGCCTCAGCGGAAGCATCCGTGCAGAATCAGAAGGGAGACTCTTTGGGGTTGTCGACTTTTCTCAAACCATGCGCGCGCTGCTTTGGAAACTCAGCGGAGGGAAACCGAAGAAGACAGACGATATGGGGTGGAGGGGGCATCAAAGCGGATCTGAGCAAACGCGCCGTGGCTCGGGTCATTTGTGTTTATATTGCAGCAGGGAGATTCATTTTTCATTACTCTAGGTGCTGTATCAATCCCGCCGAGAATTCCTTCCAGATGTTTCTCTGAATCCCAGGGGTGCCTGAGCGGCAGCTATGGGGCTGGCGGAGAAACTTGCAACCAATCTTGCATCTGTCCCTCTTGCTGTCTAGTGGTTTTTCTCTCAATCTTTAGGAAAGCAACCTTTTTATCAATCCAGACAGTGGTAGAGAAAGTGCTTTCTGACTGCACTAAATCCCTCTGTAAGTACAGTCCATTCTGTGAAAAAGGGTGCATTTTTTGTGAGTGACGTGTGTTTGGTTTGTTGATGTCGGCCCATTATGCCAGAAGGTCACACTTTTCCCCTCTTGTCTCTAGTGGTTGACGGTGGTAAAGAGGCACTTAGCTGCTGATGGGCTTTACTTCAGACCGGCCTCACCAGTGATTCCTTTGCCCCCATTTCCTTTGGATTTATTTTCCAAATGCACCTCTGAGACTTGTGTTATAATTACATATGATTTGGACTGACATTTTTACGTAGTTGTTTGCAGAACCATGCTGTGACATTTCTTTCTTTTTATGACATCTGAGATCGTCTGGCCATAAACCGGAGTTGCTTTTTCGGTGTATTTACATGTCTCTGTTTGG
Organism: Poecilia picta; assembly: GCA_033032245.1. Taxonomy (NCBI): domain Eukaryota; kingdom Metazoa; phylum Chordata; class Actinopteri; order Cyprinodontiformes; family Poeciliidae; genus Poecilia; species Poecilia picta. The sequence goes on along the minus strand of CM065356.1, from coordinate 4,478,015 downwards.
GTAGGGGCATGTGTATGCAACACCTAAATGTCAAATTGGCTGGAAAGAGGAATCGCATCAAGACTCTGGAAATATGCCACACCTTGCAAATATATTCCTAAGTTTTGGATTTTCTGCATTTGCCCCAAACCAGAAAATTCTATGTGTTTTGTTGGGATTTTAAAGTGTGGTGTTAATCTATACTTAACCCCCTGGAGGCAATTCTTTATAAAATCATCTTTTACTGCATTTACAGCCGTGACTCTTATGGGTCAAAGGAATCACCTGCTGGAGACTGGCAGTTTTGCAGGTTATTTGGCAAGAGTTTGCACACAGTCTCCATTGAATTTAGGTCTGTACTTTGACTTGACCTTATGCACATTTAGATATACTTTGATTTATTGAATTCCATTGTTGCTCTGACTATGTCTCCTAAGTAAATAAATAGTTTTCATATATTTTTAACATGGTACAGATAAAAAAAGAATCAATCATCAAATATTTCAGAAAGAGCACAACAACTGAAATTTTAAACAAATGATTGAGAAGGCAAAAAAATAAGTCTAACTAAATGACACGGTCAATTAAAATAAATATGTCATTGAAATGAAAAAACTGACCCAATCACAAGTTTCAGACTCAATTGGAATCAGGTGTTGTATCCCCATCAGGAGTCATAAGTTTATGTATTCTAAACACAAATGTTTGACTCTTACCCTAATAGTCAATACTGACTGTATAGAGTTAGAGCATCTTGAAACTTTGGAGTGGCGACATCTGTACAGAAAAGCAGAGCACGGGATCCGCTTGAAGTGGACACTGTCTAGTAACAAATGTAGCTACCCATCCTGTTCTCTGGCTGATTAAAACGGCTTCTGGAAGTTGAGTTGTTGGTTCTGTTCTCCATATGATACAACACACCCATTCAATTCTGATCAATCAAACAACAGTTTCGCTTACAGAGTACAGAAAAAAGATCAACTTTTTGTTGTGACTAGAAGGGGCTGACGATGTTAGACTCAGAACAAAATGACGCAAAGTTTGTCACCGATTTGCAACAATGAGAACCAATTTGGGCCGTTCAGTCCTACCGGGCTGGGTTCTATAAGTCTAGGTGGATGATGATGTCCTGGTAGATTTGAAGTTAGCAAACTGATAATGGATCAAACAGTCTATTGGCAAACTCAAAGTTTGGAATATTGTTTTATTAGCCACGTTTCTTGAACATTATTGCTGACTTGTCTGCTGTGTTGCATGATCTTTATAATGCTCAATCGAGGTGTTCAGTTGTTACTGAACACCTGATTGATTGAAATACACAACGATTGACTCTATGAACTAGTTATTAGGTATTGAACATTAAACACAGTTGGCTACACTGGTTTGTATTTTAGGATGTTACAGTAAAGGGTGCCTGGCTAAATTAGATGACAAAACTTTCTAGAATTTAATTGGTAAGAAAAATGTGAGAACCATGCATCACAATGTTATAAGTGGCCCTGAGGTTTGTGTTGCAGCAAAAACCATGATGTGAATACTTTTGCATAATGCTGCTGTCTGTGTAACATCAAAAAATGCCTTTAATAGGGGAACCAGAGCCTAAAAAAGAAAAGTCAGAAGTGACTGAGTCAGTGATGCGGTTTGTGCAGGTACATCTTCACGCTCTGCTTGGTCTTGTCCAGACAGGAGAGATGACCCAGAGTCAGGCCAAAATGTTTACTGGCAGATGTGTTTTAAAGCAGCGCTCCTTAGCTGGTCATGGCAGCGGAAAATACCCTGCTGTTCGCTGCATCTGCAATTCGCTGCTCTTCCCAGTTCCAGCTACAAAATCCTGACCTTTTAAAGAAATGATGGATGAGTTAGCCACACTACTGGGTTTTTCTCCTTTCTCATCTTTTTTTCTTCCTTTCTTCCTGTTTTATTTTTCCTATACTATTGAAGGTTGAAGCTTAGTCTGTGTTCGGCTCTGAGGCAAAATTCTGCCCCTCCTTTTGCTCATGGTTTCAAAACCGCTTTAAAGTCTAAAGTCGGCTTTGGCCAGTGCCCTTTGGCACTTGGCTTCTGTGCAGCGGTTCGCGTCAGGAGCTACGATTTGTGATTTGAAGATGACATGAGCAGTGCCTCGCTTGTGGCAGTCGGGGTGGATTTGTAAAGTGAAGTCAGTAATGTGCGATATGATGCGAGGGGAACACATCACCACACCCGATAAACTGATTCAATTGGTGAAAACGCCACTGACTCAAGCACTGCATTGTTACAGAGAACGCACGTCTCCTTCTGTTGGGTTACATTATGAAACACCTTGTGGTTCATTGTCTGAGATATGGTGATATGGAAACGTATTTACACCCTCTCAAGTTCCTTCTGTTTTTCAGATCATGAAACAAATGTAATTAGAAAATAAAGTAGTTTTAAAATGGGATTTATTGAGGGGGAAAAAAAGCTAAATAAACAAAACCCTGATGTAAAATTTTACAAGCCTTGATTAATAATAAATCAACTAACAAATGAAGTTATGTTTTGTGAATAACCATATTTGTTTAACTTAGTTTCACAAGCCACACCCTGACCTGACTGCTAACTGACATGTAGCATCAACAAATCAGTTGGGTGGATCCTGTGTGGCAACATGGAATAAAACAAAGGAGATGATTGTAGATTCCAGGAGACATGGGGTTAGATCACACATGGTTTCCATTCTGGGAGAGCAAGTTGAGGAGCAGGATTGGAGATACAGCAGTTAAATATATGAAGACAAAAAAACACCACCTCTTTCTTTCCAAAAAATGTTTTAGGCAGCAAAAAAAATGAGGAAGGTGATGATATGATGGTGACAGTGTGATTGTCTGGGCCATGGAGGACCAAAACTGACATAAAAAAATAGAGCATATATCATTATTTTTTTAAGCAGAGAGAAAAATTGAGTTTACTCTCTGAAAGGAAATTGTGAATCACCACTTTGTAACCTTCATCTGAAGCAAAATAAAAGGTTTTGGAAAGCATAGTCAAACTCTGGGATTAAATTAAATGCTGGACACACAAGGTAAGGTTGGCTTGTGTTGCTCTTTTCCCTCAAATAACAAGGCCACAATTTAAAAACTGCATTCTGTATTTAGTCAGGTCAAATTTGACATTAAAACTGTTTGATCATCTGAAACTTTAGACAAAGTAAAAAACTGAAGGAATCTATAAAGAAATGATCACTTCATATAACATGTCATATAACAATGTAATTCCAACCATTCTCAGTCTTAATATTAGAATATTTATATTTTTTAGCAAGCAATTAAAAGCAGGATTGTAATTTTTTTAAGTCGGTGCTTAATAAACAGCAAGCCACTTTTTCTCTCCTATGAAAAGGTAACTCCTTCCACACACTAACATGTCTCTGACTGCCTGAAGTAACTTAACACTCTGATGAACATCATCATCATCTGACTGTGATGAAGCTCTCTTGCTCTGCAGGTCTTCCCATCAGGTCTTTTTTCTCCTTTTCCTTTGCTTTTTTGTCCAGTCAAAACTATCAAGCTGTAAAAAGTGTGTTGTATAGTTTGAACAGACACCAAGCGAAATCACTGATTTAACAAAGAGCCACAAAATGATCAAGTTCTGGTTTGATCATTTGGAATAGATTTTATTTTGATTTTGAGATGATAAAATGTAGCCCAGACCAGAGGTGGGTAGGAGAGCTAAATTTATACTCAAGAGTAAAATTAGTTTAACATATTTTTACTCAAGTAAGAAAATAAAAAGTATTTGATGAAAGAACTACTTGGTCAAAACATTTGATTTAATAGTTGTTAATGTAATCTAATACATAGAACTATGAAGTTATATTTAAGATTTGATATTCTAAAGACTAACATGAAATAAACAACATTCGTACAAACTACAATTCAGGTGAAAGAAAAACTTGTCCATCTCAATTGTTTTACTATAAATCTACTTCTTCCTTACAGCAGGAAGTAAAATTATATAAATCTTAATTTTATTTAACACATTCAACAGAGGAACATGTAACAGTTCTCCCTCTTAAAGAACCAGGTGTTGTGTAGTGGTACAATGTCACATTTCTGAATAAGTTTTTTATTTTGAAATATCAGAAGTATCTGTAACAGGGAGGGGAGGAGTAAGATGTCAGAAGATACCTTTGATTATTTTGCTCTGAAATCACCGTTTCATGCAGAGACAACTGTGTGCTCATTATTATGAAGCTGCAGCTGACATGAGCAGATCGTTATTAGCCACTGCCAGCCCTGGACATTTTAGTAAACTCCTTCTAAAATGTCGAGGTAGCAAATACATGACCCCCCACTAATATTTATAGACCAAATGAAGCTCAACTAATTGGCTATTAATTTCTTAGTGAAGTTATTAGCCAACTTATTTTGATATTATTAGGTTACTTAACAATTGTCATAAGCAATTATTTAGCGTTATTAATAGCCAAGCCAGATCTATTATTTCATGACAGACCCCATACAACGTTGGGTCAGTGCAGGCAAAACCAGCCTGGTAAAAACCGAAGCCCTTGTTCTACGCTTTGCTTTGTTCAGAGAGTCTGGAGCCTCGGCTGCTGAGAAACGAGAAACGTGGCCAACACGGACTGAACGGCTTTGGTCACTTCCTACACTGCCATTGCTAAAACTACAGGCAACCAATGCAATTCTAAAACAGTCCAAAAAATATATATAATCATCCTCCTTCACAACTTCTCTATCTGTTCACTGATTGGTCCTGTTAAAAATCTACAGGAAAAATCCAGGTCAATGGTAGAAATCCCAGACGGAGCAGTGAGGGGAGGTTAGAATCAAGCAGAATTGTGGTGGAAGGCAACGACCAACAGCAGTGAAAATAAATGGTTTCCAATAAAAGCTTAAAATTTTACAGGACTTTTTGAAACAAGGCCTCGGGTCTGAATGGCTTAACTATGTTACTCTATGTTCAGTCTCCTGTCATATTTACTATGGTTCAATATTTTAGCAGCTGGTGTTGTACAGCTTTAAGGGTTTTGAAAGTTTATCAGTCCAACTCTTTACCATTAGATAGTAAGATGTACATCAATGTATGTTTATTTAATAGATAGTGCAATATTTTAACTTATGTGCAGAGTGAGTCCTGGCCTTACCCTGAGGTTGGTTCAGCATCCACCACTAACACCCTGCAGTCCAAACTGATTTCCCAGGATCTAAAGTCTGGAGTTTTCAAGTTGTGTGAAAATTGAACAAATTTGTTAAGGGTACATACAAAAATGTCTTGACAAGTCAAATATTTTTATGCCGTCCCTACATTCTGCTTTTGGAAAATTGTTCATCCGTAATAAAAGTAATACTCTCATCATGTTGTTAGAAATAATCAAACTCTACTTTTGTCCTTTCTTCCTGGCCACAAGCTTTAGATTCTTGAAATAGAGAAAAAAAATCTGTAAACTCTATAAACATGGACTGGTTTGTTCAGTGTTCAATACTCTGGGAATTCAAGCAAATATCTGTTTGACCACCAGTCCTCCTGAGAATACAAAATGCCCAGGGCATTGTTTAGTTTGGAAAACCCTCAACGAAAGCCGACGCTGGATCCTATTGGTCCCCTCCAAGACGGAATTGATGTGGTGTGTGAGAAAAAGCCTTGACAGCCCAGACTGCCCATCCCCAGTGACTTTGTCGGCTGGTAATTTACTTTTCAGGAGATGTGTTTACTAAGGGTTACAATTGATGTGCTGAAATATTGATAAGGGACATTTCATAAGCTTGGGAAGAGATTGGGACGATTGACCCCGCACAAAGGGCTGAGAGGGCAGATAAACGCGTGCAGGGCCTGCTGATTGCTGTTTCCACATCAGGAGGAAGATGCAGTGTGGACCCACTCTGTATCTGAAACACCGACTGTGATGTGCAGCATACGTTTTACCTCTAATCTGGTTTTTTTTGTACAACTTTAGCCCCATCATCTTTCAAAAATATCTACCGTTTTGATTATTCTTTGTAAAAGACAAGAAATGATCAAATCATAATTGTGAATCTCCTTTTTCTTCGACGGAAGCCTCAGAGGAAAAACCAAAATCATCCCCATGTTTGTCTCGAGCCGCATTTTAAATGCCGAGTCTTGCCATCGAGTCAATCTAATCTCGCCTTGTGTTTTTGAAGTGCAAATGTGATGACATGGTAGTATTGATGGCCCGCGCTGGTGACATATATGTCCTGTGGCTAGGTCAACAACACTGAGTCCTTTATTTTAATGCCTGCTCTGCAGGGACCCTCGGACACATGCCTCTCCCCCCCTGCAGCCATTCTGCAGCAATTCAAGCCCACAATCCGTCCCTGATGAGACGCACCCGCTGCCTTCTTTGTCCAGCGGCCTTGCGGATCAGAAAGGTGTTATTGTGCCTGTCAGACAGGGTGAGCGGTATTGACTTAAATAGCTTGACCCGGCTCATCCCTGATGGCTCTACCTTCTCACCCCGACCTCTGAACCCCTTCAAGCTATCTGTATTTCCCCCCCAGAACAGCAGAGGTGGAAGGCAGCCCGGTCTGCCCACAGGTGTCGCCCCTGTCCAAATAAATTAGACCAGGGAAGAGGGAGGGGAAGGGTCGAACAAGAGGAGGGGGAAAAAAAGTCTCAGAGTCTCAACAGTTTAATTATCCAGCTCTGCTTGTTAAGGTCTTTAGGAACAGAAGGCTGGATTTGGTCGCCTTAATCCCAACCTGCCGTGAACACATCCCGCTCCTCCCTTTGTGGGAATATCATCAGATCCAATACAATAACTCATAATGCCATGCCGGGTCAGTGTCAGTAGTTCTACTGTGTAGTGAACATGTAGCTATTTTAAAGTGTGGTGCATTTGTTTTAAAGCATTTTACCAAGATGTCGCTAGTTCAGAGCCATATGAGTGCTTTTACTGGAAAGACCTGCCTTATTTTTTATAGACTGTCTAGCATTATCTTTATCATTCAACAGCAACATTGAAAGGTAATGCTCAACATCTCCTTTCAATGTTGAATTTCACTAGATTAAGAGTATGTTAACGTTTAAAAATATGCTTTAAAATATACTTTTAAAGTACGCTAACGTTAACTTGGTATATTTTCTATGTATCCTGGTGAAAGCAGCCCCTTGTTCTCTGTGATTCGTCCAGAGGTTCGAGCCCTGCAGCTATGGAGAAGCAATTGCTCACTGGAGGCGTGGACTCTGTTGAAGTTTAAAACGATTTAATTTGATTTTATGCTATTGGCCGTGACTCTCAATGAAACATTCTGGAAAAAAAACCCTACTGAGTAAGGACACAACATTTTTGACAGCAATAATATATGCTAATACATTCCTTTTGTTCTGACTGTAATTGCTTAATATTTCATTCACTTTCTCCCCTGCCACTGCCAATCTACAACCCTACATCAGTAAACTACAATTTTAAAATGGTGCAGAAAATCAATGTCAATTGTACACAACGCCTATTTCCTAATCGGCCCGCTTAAAATTCAGAGAAATCAAATTCAATGGGAGAAACCCCAGATAGATTACTTACAGGAGATGGGAATGGAGCAGAAAATACTTTTTCCTTTTTTTACTGATTACTACAAATCATGACTTTAGTTTCACTAAAATAGGACGTATTTCAATTCCACACAATAACTGCAAAGTATCCCAGTACTGTAACTGAAAGTCATCATCCTTCCACCACCCTCCTTAAAAGATGATTGTGAGGTGATTGTGGCGACATGGTGGAGAATCTTAAATCGCCCAAAATAAGTTTTTACTGAATATTGTGGTATGTCTCTGCTTTGGTTGTATCTGTCCATGGTGCATTGTTGTATTAGTTGTGAGGTACAGTTAGATACACATGAACAACATGCTGTGCTCATCAGACCTGCTGCAGTCGTTCAGTCTCTTTGATTATTCCGTCATGAAGTAAAAGACGAGATGCTAACTGAGGCCTGTAGAGCCAGAGGTACAGCGCTGCATTTACAGTCTCTATAAACATTACACAGTTTGACCTTTGGGTGAATTTGCTGGGACGTTCACTCCTGGCAGCCATCTTAAATCTTTTCACTTGTCAATAGTCGTCCTCTCTATAGAATCATAGACTTGAAATTGTTTGTAAATGGCCCAAATTGACCGAGAGTAACGATTGGTTTTAAATGGTCATGACTGATGTCTGTCCATCTTGGCAGCTGCACTGGAGTGGCAAACTGCCAAAAGTGCTGCTTTTATAGAGAGACTCACACTGATGAGCATCAGGTACAAAATGCTTCTGACTGGTAGCGTGTGTCTGGTACTTTCCACTTCCATCTTATAGAAATGACAAGATTGAAATTTGTTTCTTCTCTATGCATCTTTTAACATTTTTCTTCATATTTAATTGAGTAAAAATGACAGTATTGAATCTGTTATGTGTTTTATACATTTTGGTTCATATATTGCATAAATTCCAACCAGATCCTCTTACTGACTGTATAACCCTTGGATTTAAACAGAGTTTTTTCATTTCTAAAAATGCCTTTTCTAAGTTACATCTCAGAAACTTTACATTTAAAATTCTAAGACTAAATGTTAGGTCATAGATCTGATGAACACAGCATGTTGTTATTTGTCACCAACAAATAAAAACTCCCAGTTCATCTGTCATGTCATCAGTGGTGTGACAGAAGCAGTGGAGCAATGACAAAACCTTTCAAAATCATCATTGTGTTGTCATGTTTTATTAATGAATTTGCCACCAGATGAATGAAGTATCATCTCATCTCTTATTGAACCTCTTGTCTAAACACTCTCTTATATTAGCTGATTTAGAGTTAAGTTCATGTGAAAATTCTTATAGGTGAAATAATTTGCCAATGTAACTAGTACTTTTATATCAATATTAAGGAATTATTGATTTAAACAAGCTCTTATATTTTTCTGAAAAGTTGCTTGTAAGTTAGTTTGTCGTGTACTCAGATATTTTCACAAGAAACTAGTTCAGAAATACATGGTAAGATTTGATGTTTTTGCAGTGCATTCACCTGATTCCCCATTTTTGGAGCGTAGAGACATTTAAAATGTGAAGAATGATGGACTAGCATTTGTCCACCCTCTAAGCTCAGTGGCAACTTTCTCCATGTGAGAAAATCTTGATACAAGATAAGTACTCTAAGCTTTTATTCAGCTTTTTTGTCCATGACAGCCTCCATGATGTGAGTTTCACCATGAACATTTAATCATTTTCTCTTTCAGGCAGCCACTGTGAAGAAACTGGTAATAAGGTAGGGAGGCCCTACAGAGAGCAAACAGCAGCACTTTGTCCCGCGCTGACAAGCTCCAAGAACTGTATGCAGATACTGTACCATAAAGATGATCAAAACAGTGCCACGAAGAACGCACGCGTCCTCTGTTCTGTCATGCCGCGGTTTCATCGTGGAATATTAACGTGGCGAACAAGTCAATACGGTTGGATGTAAAGCAAAAATAGCTCTGCATCCTTTACAAAGCACAGGGGAGACGGAAAATTGGTACAGAATAAATTGGACAGCTGTAGTGATATTAACACTGATGTACTTTTGAAGTCGTGGCGTACGTGTGATATTAGCCGATGTAAAAGAATTGAAGACATCAGAGATGATGCAGATATGGATGAATTTCGCTGTTTGTAATTTATGTGTTTTTTTTTTTTATAGGGTAGCATATCCAGAGAACCAGACGGAGTCGGGATGACAGTCTCCTGGCGGTGATGTGGATATTAACCGCTCTGCTCCCACAACTATTCACTATGTCTAACTGATAGGGTGCATGTGTGGACAAGCACGGCTTTAGGGTCCAATAATTGTATCCTTGATGTGTCAAAACACGGTATTCTTTCGGTGCGTGCCGAGGACCAAGCTGCCACACTTTGGCGGCGAAAGGTAGAGTTTAGATTTGCCCCGGCTTGTGAAGGCCCCGGGTCCTTTCAGTGCCATGAGCTAATTGTGTATATTATCACACATTCTTGGTCCCCGTCCAGTCCACAGCGGCGAAACAAGCAGGACGCCTATCAAAACCATTATTCCCAGGCGTGAAAAGCTGTCACCTTCACATGTGTCACTTTTGTCTGCCTGCCTTGTCCCACTTACTGGCCCATTGTGCCTGGGCAGGTGAAATATGTGCCACCTGCCACCGCTCGCCCCGCTCCGGCGCCGCGATTGATGGAACACGTTCTCAGAGAAGGTGATGGTAAGTGACAGGGTCTTTACATCATTCTGCGTTGGAAAAACGGGGCGATGACCATTAATCAATACTGTTTCCACGCGCTGAGCAGAAAAAAGACAGAGCTGATTCTATTTTGGAAAATTTGCCCTTTGCTTTCTCATGCTGCAGTAAACAAGGGGGGGGGAGCATGAGAAAAATCTATTTCCTTAGGTAAACTATTTTCTTTTCCTCCTTTGCACGTGCATTACGTAACTCACCACAAATCAATCTCTGAGTGAAAATATCCTTGAAAAGATAATTTATTTAAGTGTTTACTTCAGTGATTTTAATGAAATTCTGTTTCTCTGTAATATAACAAGAGACCAATAATAAAATAATACAGAAATTAGAGCTGATAGAAAAGTTTCTCCATGTGCTCAACAGCACTTTGTCCGGGTTCTGAATAAAATCTAAAGTGCTAATTCATGTGGCTGTTGGAAACTTTCAGCTGAATAAACTTTGAGATCTGGCTTGAAGTTTTGGTTCTCTCTCGACTGTTAGACATTTTTCAAGTAGTTATATTCAGGGTCTTATTTTGAAGTGGGTGAAGAATATTTACGCAGGAGTTCTGCTTCCTCTTTTGTATTCACTCTGTTTTCTCTTCAAAATAACCACTTCAAACAAGAAACATGCTGGTGGAAAATAAAACATGGACCAAACAGAACAACCTAAACAGAAGTACAATATGTAGGGAATAATGAAACATACAAAATGTGTCAAAATTAAATTGGTGCTTGAGGTTTGTAGTCTGGACAGATATTTGAATTAAGGTTAGCACCTTAGCATTAGCTTCCACTAAATGCTTCAGTGTTAGTAGAGCTAATGTTTACAATTAGTGCTTTAGGATTAGCATAACTAAGTTTTCAGTTAGCGGTGCCAATCTACAGCGAGACATATCGGGCAAGAGGCGGGGTCAGACTGGACAGGTCGCCCGTCTGTCGCAGGGCAGAGTTAAAGACGTGAAATATATTTATCAGCTTTCTCACCAACACACAAAGTAGATTAGCTTTTACATGGTATCCTATTTCATCTGGATGCCCCTGCACTCCCTCTGATGATGGCTAATGCTTGTTTTGTGTTTTATTTTTCACATCCCATCCCAGAGTGACCCACAAAACCAGGTGGCGAATGTACCGGGCCGCCTGCCACACCACGTTAGGCTGAGGTGCCAAGTTGTGCCATTCAGACCACAATCTGGTATGCAGAGTGTCAGCCTACGCTGTCTTTAAAACCATTTACCAACCGCGCTGACAGTTAGGACCGGGAAGGCATGCTCATATGATGTGGCAGCTCTCTCTCAGACCCTTCAAGAAACAGCTAGCAGTCTACCTTCCCATTTTTCTTAAAAAAAAAAAAAAAAAGTCATCTCACGTGTGTCTTTTTTTTTTTTTTAAACCCTCATATTTGAGTTAAAGTGAGGCCAGAAAGAGGGATTTGCAATGCACAGTAGAATTCAATCTGTTGATTAATCTTCTAGCATTACTGGAAAGATGACTTCCGCTCCAGCAGACCGTTCATTGAAAAGCTTTTTTCATGCTTTATTTAACAGGGGAGTCATTTTGATTAGTGGGGAAACATACTTTGAGAGGCACAATGACTAAATTGGACCTGTCAGTGGCTTTTACTTACCGAGGAGGCGGATATTGACAAGACAGGAAAGGCAGTAAGAAGGACATAGCTCTGCATGGAGACAGATAATATAACATTTACTCCTCTATGATGTTACACATAAAATGGCTTCTATTTGTGGAGTAATTGTGCAAGCAAATCAGACCTGCTTCCTGACTAAAATAACTCTTAAACCTTTTTACCCTTTTTCTTTATCTCACTTTTAGTTAAAAAAACAAAAAAATAAATAACGAAAATAAAACAGGCATCGACACCCTTGCCTAACATTTGCCGTTCCGACACTCAATCAATCCTCCAGCCACAACAAGAGGCCTCGGCGTTTATGGGTTTTGCTCAGTCAGATGGCTTGACTGGTTGCATCGATTGACACTCCAGCCTCAAATGTCAATACCACCCTCTTTTGGGCCATGTCAGAGGAGAAGAAGAGAGAGAGAGAGAAAAAGAAATAAAAATCATCTTCATTGATTGCAGCGGTCGGTGAGCAGGTGGCTCTCTCTCGCGCGCAGCACAGCGCTACAATCGGAAACACCGGTTGGTACGGCGGCATGAAAATGTTAGACAGGCAATTCATGGTCTGGTAGGTCACCTGTCAGCCGCCAACAACAGTTTTTGAAGATGTATCTTCACTGACCTGTGGCCGCCATTAAGAGGAGCGCCACGTGTGCATGGGTGCAAACACACACACACACACACGCAAACTAACTCCCATCTGCTCCAGTTAAGATTGTGCATTTATGTGTTTAGTGGGGAAGCGAGTGAAGAAAGAGAGCGTAAAAAGGATGGGCTTGAGCGATGAAAGATCAAGTGAAAGGTCAGTGCTGAGGCTGGTAAGGAATGTGTTTTATGTGATATTATATAAGTTTGACTTAAGTCAGACTGAAACCAAATTCAGCTGGTTTTAATATCTGTTGTTGTAAAATGTGGAAGAGAAACAAAGTACATTTAAATCCCAACATATTTTTATCCGACAGAGCACTTTTATTTCGGAACCAATTTGAATTTATTAAAACATTATTAGCGCATATAAAGATAACCAGCACAAATAAAGATAACCTATTACAATTGAAAAGAAAATGAACTGAACAAATTTGCTGTAGTTTCTGCAAAAGTTAATAAAATTATGGTTGTTCGAAAATCAAAAAGTGATTCATCCCCTCAGATTTCTTCTGTGTTGGTTTGTTAGACAAACATTTCAGATCATATATTTTTTCATTTGTTAGAGATAAAAAGTTACCCAAACATGGAGTGGGTGTATCGATATCAATTCAGTATTGGACTAGATCGATACGTGCATCATAAGAAATCTACCTTCATTTAGTTTCAGATTCCCTTATGAAATTTTATTTTATTTTTGTGTTTTAGTTTCTCAACTCTACCTCAGAAAAGATTTTGTAGAATTTTCTCTCAAATTATCTCATTTTTCTCTTAGGAAAAAATGCACACTAATTTGTTTTATGGTTCTGTGATTTCCATCCATGTTGGTAATATGTTATTAAAGTATTTTGTAGACACCTATACATTTTGTTCAAATACTTTAAGGTTTTAACAAGGTTAAACAAAGGAAAAACCACAAATCACCTAAATGCCAAAAGATGATATGTCAAACTTAAATAATAAAAACATCGGTATCAGATTTGGTAATACTGGCCTGGTATGTGTTATTGGATTGATACCAAAATATGTAGCATTGCACTCCTCTAATCCAAACACATGTGGCACATTGGATCAAGAAATCCCTCAAGGAGAAACTGTCAACATGAAGAACACAAAGATATCAAATAGCAACACCACATGTCAAATCATTGACATTTGACCTTCTGGAAAAGTTCAGTAGCTAGTTGGTTGATTAGCTTAAACTGATGCTCTGGCAGAGAGTTGGTGTGGGGGTCACCTTACTTTTTTTTTTTAAACAGAACTGAAATGCACCAAATTCCCCAGAACATCTACATGTTAAGTTGTCAAAGTCAGTCTAGCATACCCTACTTTACTCTTCCTTTCCATTTATTTATAATAAACTTTAAAAGTGAACCCCTGAATCTTTATCTAGTTTTTGCAGTGTCGACAATTCGTAGCAAAGCACTGTGTCCTTTTTTGTATTATATAATCACAAGTACATTTAGCAAGTTTTGTTGACAAAATGACAGCTAAAACCAATGATATTCATCAGTGAGCATCAGTCCCACCAGCAGGAAGTTGGAGGGGGTGGTGGGGATCTTGTGCATGTGACTTCATGTTGCAATGTGTCTACAGTACCCTACATCAGCCCCTACATCAACCCTACTGCCTAATCATACATCAGCCCCTACATCACCCTACATCACCCCCTACATCAGCCTCATCACCCCTACATCACCCCTACATCAGCCCCTACATCAACCCTACATCACCCCTATATCAGCCCCTACATCACCCCTACATCAACCCTACATCACCCCTAAGTCACATCACCCATCAGCCCACATCACCTACATATCCCACACAGCCCCTACAAACCCTACACACCCCTATATCACACACATACACCTACATAAACTCTACATCAGCCCCTTCATCAGCCCCTACATCAACCCCTACATCAGCCCCTACATCAACCCTTACATCAGCCCCTATATCAGCCCCTACATCAACCCCTTCATCAGCCCCTACATCAACCCCTACATCAACCCCTACATCAGCCCCTACATCAGCCCCTATATCAACCCCTATATCAGCCCCTACATCAGCCTCTACATTAGCCCTTACATCAGCTCCTACATCCTACATCAGCCCCTACATCAACCCCTACATCAACCCCTACATCAACCTCTACATCAATCCCTACATCAGCCCCTACATCAACCCCTACATCAGCCCCTATATCAGCCCCTACATCAACCCCTACATCAGCCCCTACAACAGCCCTTCATCAGCCCCTACATCAACCCCTACATCAGCCTCTACATCAACCCCTACATCAGCCCCTACATCAGCCCCTTCATCAGCCCCTACATCAACCCTTACATCAGCCCCTATATCAGCCCCTACATCAACCCCTTCATCAGCCCCTACATCAACCCCTACATCAACCCCTACATCAGCCCCTACATCAGCCCCTACATCAGGCCCTATATCAACCCCTACATCAGCCCCTACATCAGCCCCTACATCAGCCCCTACATCAACCCCTACATCAGCCCCTACATCAACCCCTACATCAGCCCCTACATCAACCCCTACATTAGCCCCTACATCAACACCTACATCAGCCCCTACATCAGGCCCTTCATCAGCCTCTACATCAACCCGTACATCAGCCCCTACATCAACCCCTACATCAGCCCCTACAACAGCCCCTTCATCAGCCCCTACATCAACCCCTACATCAGCCCCTACATCAACCCCTACATCAGCCCCTATATCAGCCCCTACATCAGCCTCTACATTAGCCCTTACATCAGCTCCTATATCCTACATCAGCCCCTACATGAACCCCTACATCAACCCCTACATCAACCTCTACATCAATCCCTACATCAGCCCCTACATCAACCCCTACATCAGCCCCTATGTCAGCCCCTACATCAACCCCTACATCAGCCCCTACAACAGCCCTTCATCAGCCTCTACATCAACCCCTACATCAGCCCCTACATCAGCCCCTTCATCAGCCTCTATATCAACCCGTACATCAGCCCCTACATTGGCCCCTACATCAATCCCTACATTAGCCCCTTCATCAGCCTCTACATCAGCCCCTACATCGGCCCCTACATCAGCCCCTACATCAGCCCCTTCATCAGCCTCTACATCAGCCCCTACATCAGCCCCTACATCAGCCCCTACATCAGCCCGAACTTGATGGGGTACGATGTATACAGTTTTCCCAAAACTAATTAAAATGTCACTACAAAAGTTGGCAAACCGATTCAACATTTTAATAAAAACTTATTAGAAAAATATTGACTTAATGAGATCTGGTTCAAATTGATTTAGAGAGCTTGTATCTAGTCAGTGAGTGATCTAAGGACTTTCATTCTGTTTTAAGTGTGAAATGAACATACAAGAAACAAAATAAAAGAAAAACAGTTTTAAAAAATTCAAACGGTTGTTCCATCACCTGTCTGTTAGAAAATAAAGTCAAGAATGTCTTTATTGAGCAAATATTTTGATTGTCAGGTCTGCCACAAAACATAATACTTTCTTTCATTATACTCTAAATATGTTCACAAATGCTGAATAGGATGAAAAGACCAGACCACAGTGGCAGCTATAGAGATTCCTCTGCAGTGTATTGTTAGAAACGGGATTAGATCATAAAGTTAACACCCACATTATCAATATTAGCATAAATTATGTGTTGTCACTTTCTCCAGCGATGGCCAAAAATCCTCAAATGGCAGAAATGAGAGACAAAGAGCCTCCTCTTCCTAATCATCTGGATAAACGATGAAAGTGCGTTTCTTTCCGAGTGTCATTCTCCAGCAGACTGAATCTTTCCCCACTTTAGATTAGACTGTTTGAAGTCACTCTCTTGTCTCCTGCTCTCATTAAACATAAAAGAATAAGACGAGATCCAAATGAACTGTTTACCCTGTTACTTTAAAATGTGTAATTTACCCTCTCTCGGCGAAGACAACTCTCAATTACGGTGGGGTGGCTCTCCCGGATCCGTTTAGTAGATTCTCTATAACAAACCCCCTAATAATCATTTCGCAGATCAAAGTGATACTGCAGAAGATTTTTAAATATTTAAACCTCCACTATTCAAATCTTATATCAGATCAAAGAATTTTGCCTTAATTTTGCGAGGCGTGTTGCCAGTAGACGGGCAGACATACACAGGGATGCACAGAAACTCCAATTAGACCCGGCAAGTTTTCACTGGATCTCCGTAGGATTCTCATATCTGAGCAGAACTCACGCCGAGCGCGTCTGAACCTCTGAGGAGGAGGCTGCTACATGGAAGAGATTAATATCATAAGCCTTGAAATTTTAGCAGGATGACAAGCAACTTTAAAGGGTGTTCTATCTCTGAAAGGACAGTTCTTAGGGAGGAGCACAAAACAAGCTAGCAAATTAGCTACCCAACAGGATCTAATCCTGAAACTGTGGAAGAGAGAAACTTGGAGTGAAAATCCTTCTGTTGATTTTGGATAACATTTTCTTTTTGACTTTTTATTTTTGTTTAAGTTCTTATCTTACGAGAACAAAAATCATAATAAGCTTTATTAATACACATAAGCCATAAGGTGTGTTAGATCTATTAAGAAATTATGATATATAATTTTAATATTTAGTGGGGTGGCTCCTCACTTTGAATTTTAAACAAGCATCATAAAAGCAATAAAAATCATACAGTACAAATACTAACTGACTTTTTTATTAGGTACTTTATTAGAGAAAAGTAGCTTAAGTTTAAACCAAGCATCAGAATGAAGAGAGTTAATGGGTCTCAGTAACAGCAAGCTGCCCAGATCATCACTCCTCCTCCACCATGCTTAACAGCTGGCATTCATCTTTTGGGTTAATCATGACCAAAAATCTCTACTTTGGTCTCATTTGTCCAAGAGACATTTGTCTAGAAATCCAGCATTTTGTTCAGATGCAAGTTTGGAAAGTTTTTTTTTTTTCCCCAAACTGATTATTTTTGTAAAGTCATGAACTTAACATCTTATCTGAGCCATTTAAAGCCTAACATAAACCTCCTTACTTCCACCTATAAAAACTACACAGCAGCTCACCAGAGTGCCGTAGAAAAAATAGAAAAATATTTTTGCTTTGTGCTGTAATGGTGTTTGACAGTTTATCCTTGACTTTGAGCTAATAGGAATGTTGTGGCTCTGCTTCAGTTCATCCAACCAAACAAATTTAGGTACATTTATTTCCATCATTAAGCTTCATACACTTTAAAATCATGCAACTCTGTTAAGGACACAGTTTAATGTCGCTATATTTTACAGGTATTTTAACTGTGTGTATTTATGCTTGTGCACAAAAATGAACAAATTATTTAAAAGAAATTTACTCTGGAAATACCAGCAGGGATGTAAACAGAGTTTTAGGACGTGGAATTGACCCTGTATAGGGCAAAAATAATAGATGAGAAACAGCCAGCAGTAAGCTAGACGTTCTTATTCTGTTACATTGTGACGACATAACAGTGTAGGTTATTTACTGCTCTTAGGACTCGTACTCGCCCCTTTCAAACTGCCGAGCAGCCAGTCTCAATGAGGAACTCGCACCTCGGCTGTTTCATTCTTTGTCTTTCTCCTTGTTTTATAAGCGAAGGAAACCGAGGCCCTTCCAAACCACCTCGGCGGCGCTGGGCTTTATTCCCCAGAAACTGTGACTCCATAACGCATATTAGGCCGGATTGCTGATAGTCCAGGCAAGGCGATCATCCATCTTTCCGGACTGTGATCTCACTTTCCTCCCGCCCCATGACAGAGATGGAAGATGGGGATTAAATCTCCTTTCTGTCAGTCTCACCTTCACCTCTGCACACACTGGTCTCTGCTGTTGTTGCTAGACGCTTTGCCCGGGGCCGCTCCCAGCCTCGGGGCAATCAGCTGCTGCTAGGCACCGGCAACATTCCACAGAAACTCGTGCGCAAACATTAAGGTGGAAATGAAAGTTGAAAATAAGGTCAAATAGATGGAACAAAAAAAAAAAGAAAGAAAAGAAATTGCGCTGTAATCTGTAACATTAAAGCACAACGGAGCACGCGACCTAGCCTAATGAGATTGTGACTCTATGCGCCTTGCGAAGGTGTTTTCTCCCTGTCAAGCTGTCTCATTATCAGCACATAATTGGATGAATCCCTCCCAATCAGATTACTACAGGCAAATCAAACTCCTCTGAAGAAAGCGCTGCAGCCTGGCAGGTGGAAATGCCTCCCGTTTTTTTTTCTACCCACAAACATGGCCATGCAAATCAGTCAGCTGGCGCAGCTCGGAGGGGTTCGGGCTTGGAAATGTTCTAAATAACGGAAGGCATGACACCTCTTTGAAACATGCAAACAGATGGATGTGTGCCACCAGGAAAGCTCTCATTCCACCAGGCTAATGCTATATTGCCTTTGACTGTGGCGCTGTGGGTTCATCTTACCTCCATTGTGCTTTTCCTTTTTTCAGGATGGGAGAAAACATTTTTCCCTGTGGATTGGTAAAGGTTTTTCATGAGCAGGCAGATGGAGAGAATATTGTTGACATTAAACTGTTACTCTTTAAGGGAATTGTTGTGACAAGGTGGAGCTCCCATCACTCGAAATAGCAGCTGTGTGCTGTTTACAAAGAGGCCCAGAGCAATGTTTGTTTCCATTCAAACACTGGCAACTTTTTTTTTCTGTCTGTGTAATGAAGAAGCTCCTGGCATTATATGTTTATCCTCACATCTACTGTCATCCTAATACCATGCTTTAGTAACACAATCTTTTTCTGGCAACAGCGATTGCGTGACAACATATTTTTCTCATTGCTGTGATAAAAAAATATATAATTTTTTTATATTATATATATATATATATATAATATATATATATATATATATATATATATATATATATATATATATATATATATAGCTCTGGAAAAAAAGAGATCGGTTAAAATGATCAGTTTGTCTGATTTTACTTTTTATAGTATATGTTTGAATAAAATAAACATTGTTTATGAACTACCAACGTGTCTCTGAAATTCAAAGCAAAAATGTTGTATTTATTTGCAGAAAAAGAGAAATGTTCAAAATAAATAACAAGATGCCACTCTTTTAGACCTCAAATAATACAAAGAAAATAAGATCATATTCATTTAGAAACAATACTAATGTTTTAACTGAGTGAGAGTTCAGAAATCAATATTTGTTGAAATAATCAATGTGGTTCAGTGCAGTAGGCTCTTCATTTTTTCCAGAGTTATACATTACCCTGGGTCTCTGTGCAAATTCGGCACTAGGTACCAGGAACATCCATTCCTGGTTATTACTATCTGGTGTGTGGAATCAAGAAATCTCTTACATAGAAATGCCTGGCAACACATGATGCTCAGTCTAAACAGATGAGAAACAAAGTCACCAACATCTTTGAGTCTGACAAGTTTTAAAAGGGCAGTTTTTTCCAGTCACATGGTGCCATTTTAAAGTACAATCAAGTTACAATCAACTACAGTTATGAAAATGCTATATACACATATCTGTATCACCATGTCTTTGATCTATCTTTCTCCAATTCTTTTTCCTGAAACTCCTGCTATTCCAAGGCACGCTACCAATTCATTTAACAGGACCATTACTACTTCAGAACTTTCAGATGGACTTTAGAGTGCTCCAGACTCAATAATATATCTGTGCCAATCAACACAGAAACTATGTTGAAGGTTTTCCTTCCACCATGTAGAGTGAAGTTTAATTTACTCTTCCAGACCTCGCTTGACTATTTTCTCTCCTTCCTTATTAAACGACTCTGTCTAATGGCTACTTTGCCGTCTTTCTTTATGGCAGAAGATGAAACTTTCATGACTACTGAACTATTCCGCTTTCACATTGAGCCCCACAAAACTCAACCTGAAAGCACATGGTGTGTGCATCATCAAATCTAAAAGAATAGTTGGCCCATTCTTCCATGCCACACTGCAGTCCTGATATGATGCATAAACCTGGAACAACCACGACAATGTCTGATCGTTCAAACTTCACCTCAGATGTGGCCTTTCTTCAGGATTTCTACTCAGACGTCAGTTTGGTGATGCATTGCTGATCTTGGTTTGTTATGAAAAAAAATCGGGGTTTGTACATCCCATGAATGATCATCAACAAAAAGCAAAACAATCAGAAATCAATACTAACACCTACCCTCTCCCTTCCCAGCTGTTAATCACTTCCTTATCTACCTCTACCTGTTCCTTTCCCCAGCTGCATCCACTCTCCTGTAATGAGCTCTTTTGCTTCTTTTCCCATCCCCAGTCCAGGTAACGATGACACTCACAGAAAAAGAAACTGGACTATATATGGGATGACTTGGGCCGCTTTGCTTCTTGAGATCACTGGCTTTAGTTTTGAGGCAATAGTGAGAAAAAAGCCAAATTATATCATGTGAAGCTAATTTATGGTAAAATGAATCTTGTTCATCTTGAAGAAACGTTAAACTGCAAACACAACTCTAACACTACAGTAAATAGTTATAACTTTCAAAAGTGATATTAAGAACATTCAGATTTTATGCTCATCCACATATGTAAAAAAAAAGGCTTTGCAATAACAGGCAGTTCAGTTTTGCTCTTCATTCTAACTGAGAATAAAACTCCAATTCTCTTTTTCATCATCATCATCATCATCATCATCATCAGTAATCATCACTACTGTTACACCTGAACACATCATTTAGAGAGTCATCTCGTGTTCCAGTTGTATTAGTGGTGATGCTGGGCGTGAAATAAACCAGGGCTTGTCAAGTAACTAGCACACATAGCATGTGAAGAACAACTGCGTGAACACGTGTAACCTCTCACAAACTGGACAGAATTGCATCTCCTTGCTCCCAGCTAACACACATTAGCAGGTAAATGATGGCGGTGAGTAATGACTCTGTGGCACCTAGTGAGTGGATTATCCAACAGCATTAATGGGAACAGACTGCTCTCAGTCCTGGAGGAATCATTCAGATGTTGAACATGATAAAGTATCTTACATTAACAATGTAATGCATCATTAGCACTTTAGAAACAATCGAGTGTAAGGGAAAGAACCATGACTTGTTACACTAATTGAATTAGCAGGTCTGTTAATCATGCGTAAATAGCAACTGCACTCAGAGGACAGCAAGAGGAGTAGAGGTGGTGGTTCTCTTTGTTGTCATTTTCTTCTAGTAGAAGGTTTGTCGCTTATCAGCTTCAGTTTTACCTTCAACATCGCACAAAAACGATACATGGTGAAGTTATTATTGAGTCCTAATGAGAAACTGGAGGATTATACATCTATAGATATAAAAATCTGTTCTATGAATTTACTTTGCCTGTGAGGCAGTGCCAGTTAACTGGTCGGCCAGAAGTTGATCCGTAACAAAGCATCTGGTCCAAAGTCAGGGTCGTGTCCTTTATTCTGGACATTCAGAAAAAATGTTCCAGCTGTTTGAAATGTTTGCTTTTGGGTTCATTTCTAAAACATAAACCTTAATATTTTCCAAGATCCAACACAGCAGTCACCTGGTTTTAATTTTTAAAATTAAATGGGAACTATAATGTAAAATTGACATTTTGCACATTTTTTTGTACTTCCATTTGAGTGTATTGATTCTAGAGCCAGCTGTGTCCACCCATTAATCCAGCTGTTAACGCAATAGGTTAACATTTTTTGGTGTGTGGAAAACAAGTCTTTTCAAAAACTTCCTGATTATGATGTCAATGCAAATAAGCAACAGCATAATTTGCATAAAAGTGACAAAGTCCTAAAAAGTATAAGAAAAATGTTTTGCATAATCCATAAACCTATCCTGACTTGTTTAAAATTATTCCCTTAAAGCTCGAGCCACATGAAATAACAGACCTATGCGTCCACACGTTGATGACATGAAACGACAGAAATGTAAGCACTGTGGCAGAATAACAAACTGAACTAGAGGAATCCACAGAGAGAACAAGACTGGAATGAAAGCACAGGTCAAGTGTCAAACACAGGAGTTACATGGCCTTTTAATTTATCCTGAGGTGAAGAAAACAGCGTCTGTTTTGTGGTTAAAGATACATTCTATATTACACAATCTGTACTCAAAACTCCGACATTCAAGTTAAAGAACATAAGATTCCACCCTACAACAGACTGGTGACCTGTCCAGGGTGACTCCGCCTTTCGCCCGGAACGCTAGCTGGAGATAGGCACCAGCACCTCCAGCAACAGTAGGGGCAAGGGTGGATGGATGGACGGACGGATGGATGGAAGATTCTACCCATTGTCTTTTCTTAATTATTCAGGTTGCTAATTTTAAAGTAAAGCGACAACATTTCCCCTCAGATTTTTGTCAGCTCTGTATTAACCGAAATGGCACCAATGAGGCAACAAGTCAAAACAAAACGGCGAATAAAACCTGGATTATACTCAGTTATATGATTTTTCCAAATATAAAAACTGAGGATTATTCTGTCACAACAAAAATATGTTTTAAGACAAATAATCAAGAAATGTGTTTCAGGTTTTGGGAACATTATAGTAGCTTTTCTTAAACAAGTTCATGTGTGTAGATGCAGCATGTTGAGGCTAACTTAGGACAAAATCTTTCTAAAAAACTGGACAAGCATAATAACAAAGCAAATCTCAACATTAGATTGATGAATATAGTTTTGGTAAGTATATTTTCTACATGGTAAAGAGTCAGGTCTTTTTTATGAATATAGATGCCATTAATTTGACTGGCTTTAGTTTGGTGTCATACTGGGACTTTAAACTGACTTTCATCAGTTTTATTGGGACAAAAATAATCCAGATCAAAACACTCTCACTGTTGGTTGGTTACACCCAGTGGACGGCTGAAAACTACCTTTATGTTCAACACTTTGGTGTTTTTCTAAATATTTGATACTTGATGACTCCATTACTTTTAGAATTATATAAAGCAGTATATTATTTTATTCAGTTAAGAAAAGAAGTAAAATTTTTTCTCCCCCAATGTTTACATCATACCATGTTGGTCAAAGATTTACAAAGTCTTGCGTTTTGAAGTTTTATATTTAGTATTTGATGTTATTTAGTAATTCATTCATTCATTCATTTTTTTAAATTATTCATTAGTTTTCTGTTTCTTAGAAAACAGTCTTGTTTTGGGGGGATCCTGGGAATTAAACATGATTGGAAAAAGGTGCAACAAATGCTTTATGAATCATGGACAGTTTTTAAAACTTGACAGTGACACCCTGCTGATCAGATGAAGAGAATATAGCTGACTTAATAATCATAATAATTAAAAAAGACTGTATTTATGAGAAAAGCTTTGAAGAGATGGACACTTTAAAAAGTGTCAACTTTTTTCAGAAATACTGCCTTTTTTAAAGCAGTTCATGCTCTCTTTGACATGTTCGACTTTAGACCCTGAACTCATCAGAACACAGTCTCCCCACTTAGAAGGAAAACACTGGAAACTATGGATTGGCCCATTGTTAGTGTGAAACATCCCATGTGAAAATTTATCATTTTGTATCCAAACAAGTGAAACCACAATGGTTGAACTTGGCAAAGAAGCAAAAAGACTAGTCCTTTAAAAACTTCATATTGTAAAAACACAAAGAATATTGTACTATGACATCAAAGTATGAGATGGTGACGACAGTGACGACAGTCACGACAGTGACACAGTGACGTGACAGAGGCACTGTGACACTGGGACTGTGACATCACAGAGGGACTGTGACATCACAGAGGGACTGTGACATCACAGAGGCACTGTGACATCACAGAGGGACTGTGACATCACAGAGGGACTTTGACATCACAGAGGGACTTTGACATCACAGAGGGACTGTGACATCACAGAGGGACTGTGACATCACAAAGGCACTGTGACATCACAGAGGGACTGTAATATCACAGGCCTGTTGTAAATTCTTGGTTTAACTCAGAATGATGAATGCTAAACACATCACTTTTTATGAGTGTATTTATAAGACTCTGACATATTAAGTAACTCTTTGTATCCAATCCTCTGTCTGTCATCTGGTCAGCAGCAGCACACAAGTACTAAAGAGTCCAAGATGGCCGCACAAAGCAGCAATTTAAGCAATGAAATATCCTTTTTAGTACTAACTGGTCAACATTTTTATTCTATGTAACGGTCAGTGACCAGCACTGCAGTTCTTTTATGAAACGTTTTATAATAAATTTAAATGAAACAATATTTACCATTGTTATTTGTTTAATTTTTCTCATTAATATCTGACTGTATTCACAGCTATATATAATGAACTTATGATTGTTGTTGTAAGTTCCTGTGTTTTTCTCTAATATGTAAACTTGAGTGTGCAGATGTATGTAAACTTCTGGTTTCAGCTGTATAGCAAAAACAAAACTGCAATACTGAATGTTCCCTAATTTTGTTTAAATATATTATTTGAACTGAATTTGACTTGTATGTCTTTCTAAATATGAAGCATATACAGTATTTATAGGTATAACAATTGTAACAGTTTAGATAATTGCAATAGAAACAAAATAAAGTGAAGAAGGAATCTGGACAATGGATGGAAATATAAGAGACCTTGAGGAGTTTGGAAGAAAGGCTGACAGTGAGAGGACTGAGGAAAGAAGTGATGAAGGAGTCAGACTGGGGTCAGACAGAGGTCAAATTGCAGTGAAAGTCTGTCAAAAGTGATTAAAAAAATAAATCAGATAAAGTTGAAACACTTAGTGTAAAAATCCAGAAAGTACATTCTGGTGGTTTTATTAGATCACCCAACAATTTAATGACAATATTGTGTATTTTCCAGGCTTTTTTTTCACAGATGAAAATTCTGTACATATAAAAAAAACTAACAAATCTCACTTTGCATCATAGCTGCATCTGATGCAAAAATAAAAAAATAAATAAAAAAATAAAATTGGGCTCTGTCTCATGCTGAGCATGCTGTAACAATAGTGTTCCTCCATTATGTCTTTTTCAACCATTTTTTTAAGTGTTGGAAGTAACTTGTATGATGAGCTCAGCAGACATGCAGTCCCACCAGGTGTTTGTTAATAGCTGTTCGCTAGTCTGTGGGGAAGAAGCCCAAGGCAATCACAATCCAGTCTCCTGCAGGCATTTCATTAGGCAACTTATCATGAGAAACATTTTCTATTCTTTTCTGGAAAGTCCACCATAAGCAAATGAATCATGACATCACTTCCTGAGCTTTTCTCCCGGAATAAGAGTAACACGTTCATTTTCAAGATCAGATTCATATCAGGACCAATACCATTCACACACACACACACACACACACACACACACACACACACACACACACACACACACACACACACACACACACACACCTCCTCTACGCAGACATTCACATGCACAACTACATCCAGTGTTATCTGAAACGCATCATGGCGTTTTTTTCCAGCAGAACAGAAATAAATAAGTGATGCAAGTGTGTGGCTTTCAGCTTCAGACGCCTCCTCTGCCGTCCCTCACAGTGCCCATGGCGTGCCCTGGCTCGCCTTCTGACTGTCTCACACCAAAACAGTGAACAGTGAGCCAAAGTAATTTGTATCTGTTCAATAAAACATTAAAGACCGTCATGCCATGTCCTGCTCCCTCTCTCTCCCTGTCTCTCTCTCCCGGCTCTCAAAGGTCTTGTTAATGTTTCAAAACGGCACATAAGACAGACCAGCCAGACGATTAATTTGAAAGATACCCACAGGGTACCTGCAGGATTTCTTCTTACTCCTTTTGCTTCTGTAGTGTTAACACCTACCTAGCTTTCTTCAGAAACGAGGAGTGGAGGGGCGAGGCGGGGTGGGTGTTGGCGGCGGAGGGAAGGGCTGGGATGGAGGGAGGTGGAGGGGTAAAAAGCGTACAAAGCGTACCCTCCAGTTATAAAACGGAGCACTTTTCAAAAACAGCCTTTTGATATGTGCGAGGCAGTAAAGCAAAATGGATTAAATGGTTCAAACGCTTTTATTTGTCAGAAGTGCGGCGATTCGGTATATCCACATTAACTAGCACATTAGCTAATGCTTCAGTGCTATTCATCACTAGCAGGCTCATCCCCTCCCCACCACCAATAGTTAGCATGTATAATCGTCTGCTGTTGTATATTTTAGACGCAGTTTCTTGAAAGCACTTCAAATAAAATCAGACGGAGTTGACCCAATTCCGTTTAATTGGGTTCCATTCAAAAAAAAAAAAAATCAGGACTTCAACTCGACTCAGCTCAATGTTTGGTGTCAGCGATGCTACCTAGCGTGTGGAGCGTCGCTGTAAAATGCACAAATGCAGAGAAGCGACGGTTTAAAGGCACGGCGGGTCAAAGCAGGTTAGGATCGTCTCCCTGAATGCATGAATAAATGAGTTTTCACTGTGGCTCTGGCTCTTCTAACACCTCATCGATATTGTCTGCGTTCCCCAGTTAAGAATCAGTTATTCCTCAGTTCCTCGTTTAGAAAGCCTCTTTTAAATGCTGAGCTATGAAAACCGATACAGAGTGCATTCATTTTAGATAAATAGTCTAAGCTTGGCTGAATAAATGATTTATTTAGCCTCATAAATTATTTTGGCAAAATATCCCAAAGCACTTTTTGCCTCATTGTACATCATTTTCTTAGTATGCTAGATGAGCCCCTCATTTATTTTCCAACTATCACACCATGTCTCTTGTAAATATGTATACTGGTCTTTCTACTTATTTATTTTACAGATCTGATTTTAATATTTCATCCTCAGCATAAACTTCTATTTGTTTCCAAGGGCATGATGGCATGAAATAAATATCAGAAGTATAATTCCCAGTCTTAACATATTGGAGCGCATGAATCATTTAAGAGAAACAGATTTCGTACATAAAGCCAAGGCCTAATTTTCTGTGCTGCAGCCTGAAAATGTTAATCAGCGGGCTTGTGTCTTGTGTTTTAAGAGGCTGCAGCTTGACAGCACAGTTTAGGTGGATGACTGGAGGGGTGGAGGCGGGAGGAGGGTGGGGGTCAAGCAGGCTCACACCATATGGTGACAAACCTGGTGATACGGCCCCAAGCCAAGGATTTACTGTGGATTGCTTTGGTGAATATTTCTTTCAATTGTACGATGGTGGAGATCTTAAAGAAAGATCAAATGCTTGAAAAAGAAAATGTAATTCAGTAAATCAAATCCAAAATATATAGACGTATAAAGATGCATTTGTATCATTAGACAAGACTGTAAAAGATATGAGGTTTGAATGAATAAACTACATGAGGGGATGTTTCAGTATTTTTGTTTTTTAAAAACACCTCTTACAAAAAGAGTATCAGCAATCACAAACTGGATTTTAAAGAATACAATTCAGTTCAGTTGTAGCTGCTCCATAGATTGTAGTGTTTATTTTTGCTTAACTCTAAATTTAAAATTATGAAAAGCAAATTCAAGATGTTAATTTCAATAGATTAATTAAATAAGTGCCTGGTGTACAGAAGGAGAATATTTATGTGTCACAACTAAACAGACCAGGTGTAGATATGAAGAGTAACACTAAAACAAAATTAAAAACAGTAATAGCAAATATTGTAAAATAGTGAATTAATTATTAATTTAAATATTATTTACACCTTTCTGGTTCGTAATAGTATGGTAAAGTGGCCAAATGACTCACATCACTTGATCTGAACAGAACTTCTGTAGTTCTTTTTAGTTCAATTTAGTTCTGTTGGTCCGTGTGATTCCATTTACTCTGTCATTACATGTATAAACACATTAACAATGCAACCTTGTGCTCTGGCAAAAAATATAGTGACAATCATAACATCAACCTTTAATTTACCAGATAAAAACCTTGTTGAGATCTATCATCTCTGTTTCTAACACTACAATAGCAGATTGACAACATTTACATTCAACCAGAGAAACATGTTTAATTAAAAAAGAACCAAAGCATAAAATAGTTCATAAAACCAGCTAATGTTGTAATACTGAGGTTTGTAGGTGTTAGATTTAATTCTACCTTCAATATACTCTACCTGCTGCTGCATGTTACAGTTGTAGCTCCAGCAATTTGAATATCGTGCAAAAGTTCAATATTTTTGAAAATATATACTATTTTCTCTAAACACTAAATAAAGAAGAGCAAGCAGAGACAAATGTTAGGCATTAGTTTTAGAAAAGAAAAAATGTACACAACCTGCAGAGTCCTACCAGCATTGCACACACTGAGCTATAGAAGATGTTTACCTTCTTTTTTTCATATGAGTAGGAGGTATATCTGGCTAGCCTAAATGTCTGTTTTTCTGTTGCTTACATTTACTGACTAGCAGCAAACATTTATGGGGTTTCAGACAGTGTGTGGGATGCCAAAGAATGACCAAATACACAGTAAACAAGTCACAACCTGCCCTGAAACAGACACCCCGTCCATTTGACCAGCACTGCTGCAAAGTCAAAACTGCTGAAAACAAGGCAAGAGTAAGAAAGTAGAAAAAACAGAAAAAATGGAAACAGTTGGAAAGCAGGTGGTATGAAAGAACAAAAGGACATAAATTTATGTCGCTTCAACATGACAAAGATATGAATTAGGAATAACAGATTTAATATTTATTTATGTCATAATTTTTTGCTGCTTTTCCTTTTCAATTGTGTTCATGATTGTATGCTGCAATACGTCCATGCATTTCTATGCTAGAGTTTTAAAGATCTAAAAAGAATAACAGAAAACCAGTGGACTCAATGATCAGAGAGCACAGAAAAGTTCTAGAGCCTCTGGGGTAATCTGCCTCTCTTCTGGGGTAATCTGCCCCTACAGCCATTAAAGTAACAAAATAATATACAAACAAGACATCAGTGGTGATAGCAATGCCTCAGTTCAAATTTGAAGATTTCTAAGGTGGTTTGTCCAAGACGTCTGACAGCACGGGTTGTGTGAGAGCAGTAGCAACAGACTTAACAAACTGGCACTGCGCCCAGGAATCTATCAGTACCGGCTCAGACTGGATTAGGTCGTCATACTTTTTGGGCATTTTTATACATAAACAAGCCCTAAATGCGATGTCTTGCCTCTAAAATCTAATAGCAGTGTTAGGAACTTGTTGATGGAGTGGTAACCTCTTGGTTAGATTAGGGGTTTCCCTAACTACCAGGCTATGGATCAGTACAAGGTTCTGGGTTTACTGGTACAGGAATGTGGACTCAAAAATAAATGTAATTTCCAATGTGCTGAAGTCAGAGAACTGAGCAGGTAGGAAGGCACAGTCTGAAGGGAGTAGAAGACAAACATTTCAGTACACAAACCATGACCACCAATTCCTACAAAGGAGTCCCACATGGTGCAGCAGGTATATGTCGAAGAAACCTCTGTAATTGCCTTAAAGTGGCAGGTTTAAAAATTCCTGCTCTTTCTGAAACTCCGCCTTCAGGAAGTCATTACAACATGGCTCCTCTATTAACGCTTTAACAATGTTTTTACCAGCATTTTACTGAGCAGTAGCTCCTATAATGAGTTCAGCAGATGCGCAGTTCCACCAGGTGTCTGCTAATTGCTGCTGGCTAGTCTGAAGGAGTTGAGAGGGAGAAGGCTGCTCTGTGTGCTGGAAGCTATAAGGGAATATTATAACATAATCTAAAGCTCATAAAAGTCAATTTGACATAACACTGCCCCTTTAAAGATAAAAACTGTTTTGAATGAAAAATTACTAGGTTTGACAAAGCTGGACATTAATGATCTTTGTTTCGGCTAACTTTGAGCTAACAACAACTTATTTTAAATTGCTTGTTATTGGGTAGAAGGGGTAAATGATTAGCCAAGCTACAGTATCCATAAAAAGACATGCGGGGGCCAGTTGCTTTTGTAGGGAATTTCTCTCCTAAGTTGTATATCTTCTTAATATACTGGCTTGTATAAAATGTCACAATATTGCTTCTTAGTTAGTGCTGAGGATGAGTTAAACTAAAAGAGCTGTTGATGTGAGCTGCAGGGCTGTATAAAATAATAATACTATGGGCTTCCGAATGTAATGAGTCTCATAAAAGCAGATCTTGCTGTGGCAAAGCTGATAGTCTAACATAGAACTAGTTTCGGCTTTAATTTAAGTCTGAAAATGAAAGACTTTTTTTTGAGCACCAAATAATTTACATATCTTTGTTCACGGCAAGTGAGAAAATCACTTATTGGATATTTTCCAAAGTGTTATTTATGCTCAGTTGCATGATGAGAAAAATCAAATATTCCAATGTTCTCTCCTGCCTCTCAGTTTGATGCGTGAGTGCTGAATCGTTAAGTTCACAGTAAGATATCTGCCTTGGTGTGGGACTGAAAAAAAGCACTGCAGTTAGTGCATTTACAACACCATGAGGAGATAAACGCCTTTCCTTCCAAAAGGTTTACCACAGAGCCATAAAAAAAAAAGAAAAAAAAAGTGCAGGGAAATTTTCACTATTTGTTTTCCTCAAATACAGAAAGCAGGACTGCATTCTTGTAAGGGCATGTTAACGGTAGACTAATTGTTAGGGACAAGGTTTTATTTACAATCTTTTTAAAGGTGCCATCTCTGGAGGGAGACCTGTGCTTACTTAAAAGCCATTAGCCAGATTTGCAAAAGGTCAGTTGACATTGCACATGCTGCCAATCCCAGAGGAAACCATTGAGAAGAGACATTTAGGCCTCTAAATGTGATTTTTCTAAATAACTATTGGGGGGACATTATCCATAAACACTAAACTGAAACTTGTCAAATAAAAATCTTGACCTCTACTAATTTACAAGTTTACCCTACAATATTGCTAGGGTAAACCTAGGTTTACCCTAGCAATGAAGGTGTTTTAGGTGTTTTATTATTATTGTATGTCTTAATGGACATTATGTTGAGAGAGCAGTGAGGTTATCTGCAGGTTAAACTGCACCATGACCCTCCATGACAGAATAACTGGTTTTTGGAATCACTTATATGTTTATATCAAACTGCAGGTATTATTTGGCTACAGTTAACAGAAGAGGACATGCTTGTTTGAATGGGTGTCTATATTTAATGAAAAGGCAAATTGTGAAGTTTCAAGTTGATAAAAAAAAGCAAAAAAATAAAACAGAAAAGCTTCTTGAAGCTGGAATGGATGGTAGGACAGTCAAGTGTTTCTAAAGAACACTAATATATAAATCTAACATGGCTATAGTGATAGCTGCTCTTTCCCTTAGAGTGAAACTTAAGATGCTCTCATTACCACCAACATATTAATAAAAAAAAAAATTCTCAAAGCTGGCGTGCATTTAAATGTTTGCTCAATAAAAAAAATGTACAGCAAAAAAAAGGAAAAAGAAAAATGTATCTAAGAGTTAGTAATGAAACATGGAGGTTATAAAAGGAAGCGAAAAATCAAAGACTCCAATCCCTGTAGAACTTTCACTCCTCTGCTCATAAGCCACATCATCCAGCAAAAGTAAACATGCTTACCTTAATACTTATTGAAGAGTTTACACATGAAACAAATTATATTCATTTTGGACCAACTTTCATGAAAAAAAAAAAAACACTCACCATTATCATTGTGGTTAGCAATCAAGTTGACAACCAGCATAACGTTAAATGCCCAAGTGATATATAAAAGAAAAAGATTTGCTCATAATGGTCAACAGTATGACAACTAAAAAATAAGGCCCACCCCTGATTTTCTCAAATCAGGGAAAAGTTTCAACTTAAAAAAATAGTGAGGGAGAAGGAAGTGTGTCAGTTATGCTAGCTTGACTGTGACAACCTTAGCATGAAGATATGCTGGTTCAGTTAACAAAAAGGCGACCCACACACCAGTTCACCGTTCATTTGGAATTTCATAACAATTTGTATAAAAAGCACATTAGCAAACATTTCTAGTAGCATATAGTCTTCACCACATTTAGTTTAAGTTTCTGCAGCTGTAATTGAAAATGTTTTTTTTTTCTTTTTGCAAAGATGTTTGTATCTCATAAAATCTCTCACTGTATTGCCAAACACTTGAATTCAGGTGTCCCAATCCCTTCACTGGCCATAAGTTGATAAACTCCAGAACCTAGCTATACCGCGTTCAGAAGTTCAGTGAATTTATTCGTCATACAATGACAGATGATCATCTTTGCAATAAGTTCAGTTTAATTTATAATTTCAGTTTGTTTTTAACATGACTGTTCACCAGCACAAAAAAGAAGGTCATTAAAGACATGGCTGAACATAGAGGGTTTTTCTAACCCACACAGAGTCAGATCAAACACTTTTAGGATGAACTGGAAAGGAGACTGTAACCCAGTCCTTCTCATCCAACATCAGTGTTTGACCTCATTAATGTAATCCTGAAAAACATGACAAATATTCTCAAATACACCCTCAAACCTTGCAAAACAACAAAAATACAACAGCCATCCCAGAAGAATTTAATTAAGAATGTCATGTTTTTCAATATTATTTTAAAATGAAGACGAAGGATTTTTTTTCAGTATTGTACACTGTAAAATATGAATCATTTTGTATTTGAAGAAATTCAAATGTTAGAAGCTTGGATTGCTAAACGTAGATAGCTTATCGCTAAGTGCCACTGGAAATTTAGATGTAAACACCAAAAAAATAAAATGTAGGAAAATCATAACATATTGACCTTTGCTGCAAAAAGGGATGGGGTATTTTAATGAAGCAGTGCTGAAGCTAGTCTGATCTCCTTGTGAAAACAAATAGATGATTTTGTAAGTTGATATTTTCGTCCTGCACTACAATCTGCTGAAAGCTTGTGAAGTCTGTTAACTCCGTATCGAGGGCTAAATGTCAAGTATTATAAGTTAAGGGCATTCCACGATGACTGGAGGATATCAGGAAATTAATTATCCCGTAGTGAAGTACATCTTATGACACTTTGATTAATGAGCCCAAAGGTGTTTGCTTGTAGGAATATTAATTTTTTTTTTGATTTATATCCAAGTGGATGGAGTGATTAAAACAGAGAGAGCGGAAGAGAGAGAAGACCTTGATTTAGCAAACCCAACAAACACGCAGAGAGCTGCAGTGGGAACGGCGGGAGAGCAGAGAGGAAGGAGGGACGGGGTGCCCTGGGGGGCCTCCCAGGTCACACGCCCGACCATATCAAACCCACACGCTGCGCCAATTAGCAACACAGATGAGACTCAGGGGCTGTGGCTTTAACCCTTCTTATTTACCTCTTTAATGAAGCCCCATCATCACTTTAATTCACTTCTGAAAGGACAGAAATGGGAATAAGATGAGCAGAGAGGGAAGGAGCTAGGGAAGAGTCACCTCCAAGCAAGACTGATCGTATTTCAAGAGGCGGTATTATGTGAAAATTAACTTTTTTGAGCTTTATATCAAGTGTTAATGTTATTCCTTCATCAGAAATATACTCGGAGTGTTGATTTGATTTGTTTATATATGTTTGAGAAATCCTTTAATCTCCTATGGCAACCGTTCAGCTGTGCAAAACCCCTGGTTGGACCTAGCCCCGCCTTCAAGGACGCCGTTCCTCCCCCACGACTCCCAACTGGGCTCATTCAGACTAGCCAGAAACAATTAGTAAACACCTGACAGTGCTGTGCATCTGTTGAGCTGAGCAACTTCTCAGTGTAGAGCTGGTGAAAATGTTGCTAAAGGGTTAATGGAGGAGAGATGTGATGACTTCCTGAAGACGGAGTTTCAAAAAGAGCAGGAGGGGCAAATTTAAAGTCTTAATATAGTTAGTAAAATTTGTTTCAACTTAAATTTTACATAGCATTTTACAGCCACTGAAGTTAATGATAGCTGTGTTTCCATTAATCATATAATTGGTGCAATTTGACATTTTGAAAAACAAATTGTTTAATGGGAGCTTCGACTTAAATCTTTTTTTTATTAAAAGTTTTGTCACAAGCATGAGGTTGGGTTTTTGACCGAATCACAGTGGGTTCATTTTGCAAGCTCACCATGGAAACACTTTTATCACATTGCACAAGTCACAAGATCAACAACCGGATTTACGAAAAAGAAGACAACAGGAAGTAGGTGGACCATGGACAAATATATTCACATGTTTTTAGTTGCATTTCTTATTTAATGAAAACACATCTATGGCAAAATTGTGTTATTTTGACACTAGCGTAATATTGACAAAATTTGAGCACATTTGTCATGGAAACACAGCTATTGTTATTTTATTGTGCTATAAAATGGCACCATGTGCCTGGAAAACCCAAAACACGGCTCATTGAGAGCCAAAAATAGTCCATTCAGACTCAGTTAGCTTCTTGTCTGGGTTTAAAGTACCTTATTTTTGCGCACTGTTCTGATTGTTTAGGATTCCATCTTGGGAAAGAACTGACCGTTAAAAGAAAAACACACACGCACGCACACACACACACGCAATATCAAAGCCCCGCTCAATTACAACAGATAACAGGGCGGGAGGTAGGCTGCGCGGGTCTCGGTCGGCCACAGGGGAGGCTGCCTCTCTGGGTCTGACAGTACAATGAAGAACAGGCCAGGTATCGGGGCAAGCTCTTTCTCAAGACTACAGCACCAACTGTTTTCACCTGCCCTCACACCCGACCTCGCAGCAGCTTGTTCTCTGAACGGCAAAAGAGCTGTTCACACAGCAGCAAACGGCACAGCGCAGGCAGTCTGGGAGGAGATGCAGTCGCTTCTGTATGGAGGCCGACATTTTTAAGATGGTTAAAAAAATAAAGACGCTCCTTTCAGTGATCTGCGCAACATCTTTTTGTTTTTTGAACTTGCATAAAACCATAATAGGTATATTTTGTAGAAACAGTAGATGTGCAAATTTTGTTCACTAGATGAAATGGTGCACCACACTTGGTTCATGAGAATTAGACAACAGGAAACTTTGGCAATACCTTTGTTTTCAGAAAAATACCATAGTTTCATTGATCTCAAACTGGATTTTAAATAATCCGAAGTCGATGTAGATTATCTAAAATGTACATTGACTTTAATTGTTTATGTAGGCATTTAAAGTTGACTTTTTAAATGCCTACATTTAAAGAACATTGCAGTCCAGTTTAGATGAGTCCATACACAACAATTTTACTGTATATGCTTCTAATTGCAAAAAAGTATTGAAATGCTAATATGTTTATTATTTCAATAGACACAATTTTAGTTTGTGTTTTTAGGAAACATGCTTAGTGCATAATCAACCATTTAAAGTTTGATTGAATTAAATTAGAGTTAGAATTAGAAATGCAGTCCAGACTCATTAAAGAGAGTTCTTGAAGCAACTCCTAGCTTCACATTGTTAGATTTATCTATCAAACTGTTTTATCAGTTTGACAGATAAAACCAACCAGTACAAGGCAACCCGGCCATTCCTAATGCAGATTAGAAAATTGTCCTTTAAGAAACACTTTCATCTGATTTTAAAGTATCAGTATCAGTATCACAATAAAAGTGCACGGTGGAAAATTGTATCTTCTAACAAGAACTCTTTGGCTTCAGGTAGATGAGTTTTGGTTTGTTGTTTTTTTGATCCGTCTTCCAACAAAAATGTGCTTTACAAACACTGATATGCCCCAACGCTGTTGGGCTGCTCATAGCTCATATTGATGAAGCATCTTAATCAAAAGCTAATGCTCCAGGTCATTCTTCTCTTCTTCAGATGATGAAGGTGCAGACATGACGAGATTATTCCACAAAATAAAAGTTGACTCTTCACCACAATTATATCTATATTTTCTCAGCCAAGAACTTGAAGCATCATGGGATGGGTTCCAGAGATAAGTTAGACAATATACAGATGACTGAACCCTTTCAGAGCTATCAGACACGCCACACTGTACTTATAGAGCATACTGCAGTTGTACCATTGACTTACACAATATCACAGAAAATGGCTCTCCAGATAAGACATGGCACCCTTCTTTGTGATTGTTGGCACACCCCACGCTGATAAGTACGGTATATATCTTTACGACATCTATCATTGGCGGAGATCCACTGACAACGACCACAGCTTTACTCACACATCCAAACCCCCTCTGCCACTTGATGCTGTGCTTGTTTGCCTCCGCCATGTCTGTCAGGGGCCTCTCCACTAGTAACCCACTGTAGGCGCCTCTTGGGGACCAGGTGTTACCCTACACACAGCAGCGGTGCAAAGCCATCTTAAGTAAGCAGATGCTTTAGCAGGGCCCTTGGTGCAGCAGAGGATCATTATTTTGAGGTGGAGAAATCCGGTTTGACAGATGATACGTGGCCACAGAGAGACACATCGCTGATTTGCCACATAACAAGATCTCAGAAGAGTGAAACACTGATACATTACATATCAAAACAGAACGGGAGGAAGGATTTATTTGTTTGGTAGCGAGGAGAGATGATTCTATTTCTGAGGCGCCAAAGCCGCGCACGAGAAAGCCGCGGGTCCAGGGGTATTAGCACTGGACCATGTGATGAGTTTGGGGTCGAAGGCGAGCTGCGCCCCGTCCTCACCCCCCAAAGAGGGAACAGCATGGGATCAGCAGCAAAGTCTGAGCAATTTAATGGGTGAGTCACTTAGGCACTTTTCAATGCAGGCTGGGAACAGAGATGAAGTGTTTAAAATAAAAGTTCAATCACAAAAGAATATTAACTGTCTGTTTTTTGTCAAACTTTGTGGGTTTTCTTTCTTTGATTAAAACCTATTTGTCTGTTTTTGATATTATTCAAAGTGTGTCCACATATTTGTATGATTTCTGATCTGTACATTAATCCCGCAAGCATTTTTAATTCACCTTTTAAGACATTGTCAGACCATTTGCCAGATACAAATGGAAATGATAAGATTAGTTTATTGGCTTATTTAATAGAGACAAAACATGTTAAAAGACCCTAATAAAATATTTCACCAGATTTAGCTTAGTGTCCGTCTGAAGTGCCTAAGCAGGTGAGTAATGATGCAGTCTAATAATCACATGGTATTCAATGTCCACACAATCCCTGAACAAAGTCACATAAAATTACCACAATTACAAAACAGTATTAAATGATGTGATTAGAGTATTTTTAAATTCAAGGTTAATTAGTAAATTAAGTAGTGGTGGTACTCTATTAAAATGTTTTACTCAAGATTTTTGTAGGGTCAGTAATTAATCGCAATTAATTGAATTTTAATCAAATATACTGACAAAAATAATTTCAATTCAAAAACTCTTTTTGCTGCTAAATTTTTGAAGCCATATAAGCTCAACAAACAGATTTAATATTTCTAATCTGCCATTTAGGTTTTTTAACAATCAGATTGGTAAGTTTTAGGAACCCGGATCATTCATGGAACTACATGAACCAATCATGAACCAACATGTTTAGCATTGAGATGCTATTTTAGGCTTGAATAGCATAACTCATAGGCTAACTACTTTTTAGCACAACTTGAATAGAATAATAGTTTTTTCCAGCATCCAATCACATTGTCATTTGCCTGCAGTGGGCCAAGAGAAGCAGCTTCGTCATCCATGAATGCTGTTGGCGGATGTCAGTTGTGCATCAGATTTACAAGTGTATTAGAAACATGCGAAAACAAAAAAAAAGTTGTGCTACATAAAAAAAACTGTGCTAAAATCAATGGCATTGTTTCATCAAAATGAACACAGCCCAGAACGCAGCCCTGCAGAAAATGGGTGTAGACAATTGGATGAATGTAGGACCAACTTCATCTATATAGTTAGATATCTGTGAAATTATACAAATCTTTACTCATTTAAACAAATAGAGATAGTCAGTTATATAGATTAACAGATTTATCTACATGAAATTATGCAAAAATTCTTTACTTATTTTATAAAATAACTTTACTACTGAATAACATCCTTCTTTCAACTTTACCTTTAATAATTTCTAAACTGACTTTCATGCCATCAATTAAACTGGCATTGCCTTTGATTTAACTTGCAAGGTAAGAAAGAGAGGGGAAAAAAACCTTCAGTATCAATCAATTAACCTCACTCCTTTCATTTATAGAAACATGCAAAATATACTTTGGCACCTGATGGTGGGGAAGCAAGGCAAAAAAATCAAAGTGTATTAATAATTAAGTCTAATTAGCGGCGTGTGGGAGAGGTGTGATGCCTGTTTCGATGGCAGCGCTCCACTCCTTCCTGAACCTCTGCCTGTTCTCGTGATCATCCTCCGTGAGAGATGACAGGCTAGCGAGCGAGAAAGACAGAACGTTCAAGCAGAGGAGAGTCGCTGGGTTTAAAGAAACATAACCTTCTTCTTTTAGGTATTTTAATTTCAGGCGTTCAATAGAAGACACTCGGAGAGAGGGAAACAAAGAGAGGCAGAAAGGGGAAAACACAGAGACGAAAGTGTAGCTATTTGTTACAACTTCAAGTTAATTAAGGAGCTTGTTGTGAGATCATCGGGGCCACCTGCATGAGCAGGTTTTAACTGAGCGAGAGCGTTACAGGGGCAACTGCTAAAAACGGACCTAAAAGGAGCCTTAATTAATGTCTCACCAGGGGGGCTGGCGAGGGGGGTGCTGGGAACACTGAGATGGGGAGCTAAAGCCCTCACAGGCCCAGATCCAAACTGGAATTCTTCTAGCTGGGAGAGTGTTTCATTTCAGAGAATTGCATCATCGCGGATTATCTAACCAGAACAAGTGTCACGAAGCCAATAAACATCGCTGGGACCTCGAGGGGTAAATTAGTCTCTTCCCTCACGTGAAAAGTGTGAAAAGTAGTAACAATAAAACTCAGCCTCCTTCAGAAGAAAACAGGGACTTCACCGACGAACTTAATTAGAGGCGTATGTTTGCGAGGAGCGCCGGATCGTCCCGTTTCACGGAAACACTTAGAGAACAAAGACAATTCATCTTCCGTCTGAGGGTAAATTCTGATTACAGCTCACACTTTGACCCGGCTTGCCGTGATGAATCAGGCCAGTCAGGTTTGCAGATTTTGATTTATCTTTCTGACCTTTTGTATGCAAAGGAGACGCGTTGTGTATAATGTGACACTCTGGGAAAAAAGAGGTCAGGCCTGCAAGAAAACAAGGCTCCCGCCTTCTCCACTTCTGTGTGATGAGTCCATTGTTTTGCCTCGCAGTGGCTGTTTTCATACTGCTGAGTACTGTGAGTTTATGTTGCTTAAAATTCACTCCCCTAAGAGAACGAGTCCAGGAGATGTCTCGCTTAACCGATTATGAGACTTTGAATGCAAAAAATTAGGGAGAAGTTTAATTTTCTTCAAGTTTAGGTGTCAAAATATTGCCAAATTGCACCATATTTCAAGCTAAAATTAACAAAGAATATCATAAATAACTACCTAAAATATGTAACCTTGACAAAGGCTGCGCTAACAGTACAAAACCTAGGGGGGAACTGAAGACCCCCTACGTCTCCATATGTTATTCTGCCAGGTTAAAGGACGGCCTCTTGCTGTTAGCTTTGACAGTCTGGCTGTTTACCAGAAGCAGCTACTGTAATGCTGCATAGACCCACTTTCTTAACACGACGCTCGACAACGTGAGGCTTCCATGCAAATGTGTTGAACTGTTTTACTGGATTGTCTAAGAAATCAACAAAACAGACAAACCAACACGGCTGTTGACGTCTCTGTGTGTTGTAGGAGGATAAATGTTTCAGTGGGGGTTATTAAGCAGGAAACTACATTCCTGAAACAACACTGAGGAAGTTTTGGAGCCTGAAGGTTGTATTTTGTGCAGTAGAGTTGAGAGGAATAGTTGTAGGCAGTCAGCTTCTTCCATGCAGTGAGCAGCAGTCAGAGTGATCTCAGTCTGGAGAAACAGCCAGAAAATCTCACAGGCGAGTCGAGGTATTCACTCACACCGACAGCATCTGGGCTTATTTAATAAGTGGCATTTCTCCTCCTCATCACACCTGAATAAAACAGTTGTTTATAGTCCTAAAATATAATCTGAACTATGTCCATGTTGCCATGCTAACTGCTAGCATCATAGAAACAAAACATAGCCAGCAGTTTCTCTCATCTCATTCAGGTCCTTATTGTTTTATGATCGACACATGTACATTCAGGTTCAGGTTTATTCAAGTCCAATTAATGTTACAGCAAAAAAAAAGACAAGATGTTTCCATTCAGAAAATAGGTGCATGAGATCAAGACAACAATTTTTTCAGCACTTACACTCTGTGACTTGTTCCCTCCATAGTCTGTATTCTTATAAAGTTTCAGAGGTGTGTGGTGCGTAAAATGTCGGTGTTGTTGAAATTATGTAGCTTGACCACGTGGGGCCGAGCTAACCTCATGGATCTGATTTAGTCAAGCGAAAATCAGGTTTCATGCTTCTGTGGATGTAGCTTGGAAAGATATCAATCCAAGAGAAACATTACAGTACAATTACAGAAAAACTGATTACCCACAGTCATCAGTGGCCATGCTCACTAGCCTGAGCATTCACAGTCGGATTCATTGTGGTGAACCAGCTGTTGCTGGTGTGAATGGCATGTATATGTGATTGATTGACAGCACTAAGACCCTCCTGCTGGCTCTGATTGGTTGTTTCTGACTGGGATTGGTGCATTTCTGCAGATGGCAGTAAAACTACAGGGAGAAGGTAGAAAAATGATCCATCTCATATTGTACTATCAGGACATAACAGTTTTAACAAATATGTAAAAATCCTAATGTTACATATTGCAGCTTTAATGTCACTATAGAAAAAAGTTTGTTTGCTAAAAGAAGTTTAAGGTTTAAGTATATATTAATGTCCTCAATGGAGTTTCCCCATTTAAAATTGTTCATGAACAATAGAGATAGGTTCCTTTGTAATCGAATTTCCAAATGAAAATTGCAATAATCATTTAATATCACAAGTGTCAAATATTTTTATTGTGTACATTCTAAGCCTTTTTTCTGTTTGTTTATCAAAAAATTTAAAAGGACAAAAAAGATTCAATATTTCAACAACGAATGCTTATTTTTTTTTTAGTTCAGAAAAGATGTGCTTATATTTGCCTTTGTGTGATTTTAAGGGTGTGTGTGTGTGTGAGAGAGAGAGGGAGAGAGATAGAAAGAGAGAGAGAGAGAGAGTGCAGCTGTACTGCAGCAAGCACTTTAAATATTAATACCTTCTTTCTTTCCCTCCTTGCCATACTTGAAAAAAGGCGACAATAATGCCGGGTCACAAGCAGGCCCCTCGTCTCAGAGGGGAGGTCTGTGGAGAAAGCGAGACGGAGAGAGCGTCCTGTTGTAATTAAACATGCATGGGTATTTTTCTTCACAGACGCTGTTTGTTTCACCAGGCCTGGGCTTTGACAGGACGCCAAAACAAGCCCAGGTGGAGCGGGGCGTGCAAACAAGCTTGTGAGTACAGCCATGAAACACACAAATTAGCACCTAGACCAGATGAATATGCAAGTGGCGGGACGAGGGCCAGGATGCTATCGCATCCTGGCTAGCACATGCACTCAAATCAGGTGAAAGTGAACTGAAAAAACAACAAAAAAGAAAGGCATGGAACGTGTTTCTTTAAGCTTCTGCTGCAGATTTGCTGTAAAATATCTCAAATCTATCAGGGGAATTAGCTGAGGAAGAAGCATCCAGCATGGGAGCTAAGAACACGAGGTTATACGGTAGCTTTTGGTGTTTTATTCATGCCTGCTCAACTTTCTTCTTCCCGTCTCAGTAAATGAAAGAGGAGAGTTTGAAACGTTGGTCAGCAGCAGCGAAAACATTTGGAGAAGCTAAAGGAAGAAGAATAACAAGCTAGGGGTAGAGTGGGAAGACAACAGATGGATGCTGGAGTCCGGTGATGGATGTGATGGGGGGCTGGTGGAGAAGTAGAGGGGAGGAAAAATTAGGTTGAAAAAAAAAGTAATGGACAGGGGAGGGAGTTCAGGAGTTAGATGGAGCCGGAGTGGAGTGGTCGGGCCCCGGGGTCCCACAAGAGAAACTGTAAAGTAAAGCTGAGTGAGCGAGCACCTCCGGTCCAGGGACATCTCGCAGGTGTGTTTGTTGTCTTTTTTTTCCCTCCTTCCCCAGCATGGACACTTTGGAGTGCACAGCGGATCCCCCCGGACGAGCCCCCACCCCGCCGGAGCCAAGGCACTGCACCTGACACGGGTAGCCTCCCAAAGATGAACAGCATTGCCTCAGCCACAGTTAGAAGGTCGAGAAATTGCTCCCACCGCACACGGCCCCCACGTCATGTGACCTCTCCTCATCCGCCAAGAGCCGCTCCCCTCAGTCCACTCTGGCCTCTCCAAAAGGAAGCTTTTACACTTCTTAAGTCTTCCACTTGGCGGGACAGAGAGAGTCGGTGCGGCGCAGTGCAGCGGACCTTTTTCCACATGACTTTACCCCGTTAAGGCTGCTCCAAAATAAAGCCCTCTTAGTCACACATGAACAGAGGGTGAATTATGGATTGGCCCTCGGTGATGAAGTTGTTGGATATTTTAACGACATCCAACACATAATCTGCCTACTCCCTAACTAGCTTGAATTAACAAGCTGTCCTAATTAAAGCAGGAAGGGAGAAAACGCTCAGTTGTCAATAAATTATAACCGACAACTTCGATTTACGAGCCTCAACTTGACGTTTGTGTCATCTGAAGTGATTGTGCATGCTCTTTAGCTTTGTTTGTCTTATAAACATGCAAATTGAAAATTCTGGTATTTTTCCCTTTATTGTTTATTTAATAGGGACAAATACAGCAAACATAGATCAAGTCAATCTAATCCCTGCATCATTGCTAATTTGCAACACTCATCTCATTATAGATTAGTTTTATTAATGTAATCAATTATTGTTAAACAACCAACCGACTAGTGTTTCCTACCAATTTTTGCCGTCGCCAAACTGCAGACTAGTATAGGCAGCGTTACTTGTCAACAGCTGACATAAACTGAATTAATTCATTCACCAACACAATCCATGTTTATTTATTCCAGTTAATAACAATGTTTCCTCAATTTCAGTTTTCATTATTTTGTTAGTTTTATTACTGGATTAACTTTGGTCCCTAAAAAGTACAGTCAGCAGCTGATTTAAATGAATGGTTAAAATTGACAATAAATACAGTAAAATTATCAAAAACAGATATAAAACAATTAATTTAAAAACTACTGAAGCAAAAACAATTACAATATTATTGCTGGTTGGTTGGTTCATGTTCATAAACAATGTGGGAAAAAATGACCATAAGGAACATTTTCCACGTTTCCATTCCGTTCTCGCCAGCCTACAGCTGAAGATGCTGGTAAATGGAGGGTAATGAGGGAGCTGCCTGGCTTTTTGCCGCCTTGAGGCTTTTGGGAGCTTCATCAACTTGGAATCCAGAGGAAAACATGCGAAAGCAGAAGGGGTACAGAGACCCACATCCATTTATTCACATTAAGAAAGCCACGGCGTCGCTGTTCTAAGTAAGTTTGCAGTGTAGACTTCAGCACCCCATCTAACATTCATGTCTCCTTTTTATGCTTTTATCACCTTGGATATGCCTGACTCAGCCAACCATGTACTCTCTTAGCCTCGCCCTGCCAGGTCTGGGAACATCCAGCCGCCCCACCGCAGTACAACAAGCCATGCGCTCTGCATCCTCGCCTTTTTTACCGTTTAGTGACACAAACATCAAGGAGCGTTAGGAATAACAGACGGCGACTTTTCTTTTGCCTGTGCATTTTAAATGTGTGGAAAAACATAGTAATTAATGTCTGTGTGGGTCATTTACTGAGACAGTGT
The DNA here is from genome assembly GCA_033032245.1 of Poecilia picta. Classification (NCBI taxonomy): domain Eukaryota; kingdom Metazoa; phylum Chordata; class Actinopteri; order Cyprinodontiformes; family Poeciliidae; genus Poecilia; species Poecilia picta. The sequence goes on along the minus strand of CM065356.1, from coordinate 4,433,936 downwards.
CATAGAATTAGCCCCCCCCCCCCCTCCGCTACAAATTGCTGCACATTGCCGGTCAGCTGGCTGAAACAAGACTAGCACAGTTTTATACTTTATTGATTCATAAGGGGAAATTTCCTCTGTGTTGACATCCATCCACTGTGTAACATATAAACAAATACAAATGTACAAATTTGTGATATAAAACATGCAACAAAAGTGTGAAATTACAAATAATTTAAATATGATATACATAATAAATTAAACTGGTGTTTCAAAGTATCTATATACATGAAATATAGTATAATAATATATACTGTATATTATAATATATATATAAATATAATAAAATATATATATATATATATATATTCCAGTATATAGATACTTGAAACACATTAAATTTTTATTATATCAATATATTAATATTATATTATATATATATATATAATATATATACTGTATATACATATAATTATTTTCCCCATTTAATAAAACTTTAAGTCAGAAGAAACATGTTGGCAACATCAAAACAGTTTCAAACCTAATCTGCAAAGTTTAAGGATCATTTTGGTCAAACCATGAAAAGAAAAAAATAACGTAATAATTTCGTAACAGTACGAGTCATTTTTGCATTTTTTTTAAATAAAAGAAATTTGATTGTCACAAATTTAAAATTTAAATATATATATATTTATTGGCCAGACCATAATTCAGATCATTTTTAACCGTAATCAGGCAAAGTGTTGTCATTCAGCCTGTTTTATTGATATTTGGACTCATAGATTTTTTTTTTCTTTTACTGTTTTGCCAATTTTGTTGAGCTATTCTCTATGGCTTTGTATTTTTAAAGGGACAGTGTCAGGTAAAAACGTTTTAGACTTTTACATTGTGTTATTATGTTATTCCTCATCAAAAACATACCTGGAGTGTTGCCTTGATTCTTTTATGCATGTCTTGAGAAATCTCCGTGGCAACCATTCAGCTGTGCAAAACACCTGGGTGGACCTAGCTCCACCTTCGAGGTGCAGCGTTCACCCAGCCCCTTCAGACTAGCCAGGAGCAATTAGCAAACACCTGGTGGACCTACACATCTGCTGACTTCATTATAGGAGATACTTTTCAGTGCAACGCTGGTTAAAAAAAAAAAAAGAAGACGTTATTAAAGGGTTAATAGAGGAGCCATATTGTGATGACTTCCTGAAGGTGGAGTTTCAGAAAGAGCAGGATTGTCTTAAAGAGACAGAGGCCTAATTTCAAGGTGTAATTGTAATTTGCAATTGGAAGCTCAAATTTCTTTTAAGTCATATTTGATGTACACAGCATTTTCGTTACAACTGAATTTAACAGTTACTTTATTGTGCTATAAAATTTAACTTTATGGCTGGAAAACACATAATACTGGTCTTTAAAAAAATATTCCATTGTGCTGTGAGAAAGAGAGGATAATAATAAAGTGATACTGATAGATAAAATCTATGCATGTGCTCAGGCCTGGTAAAGGCCAATAATTAGTTCAAGGACAATAACTGGCATCCAAAGAGGCCAAGTTATCTATGTAATTGGCTCGGTAAGCTAAAGAAAATCAAACTCTTGCTCGGGTTAAGAAGAATGAGAGCTAAGCTGCAGGCCTGGCTAACAGAGAGGCTGCTGAGAGGGAACAGGGCGCGGGAGTCGGGATGATTGAACCGGGCTGTCTTCGGGGAGGGGGGAGTTACATGTGCTAATCCTAATCAGGACCTGTTCCCTGCCATGTAATGGAGTAGGAACAAGCTCAAGCTCGGCGCTGGACATGCTGGGGCTACATTAGTGAGGAATGTTTTCCAGCGCGGGACACCGTTTCTATTACGTCGCCACACGCGGCAGGAAGAGGAAGCTGTCACTGTGAATTAGCCGCAGTGTGTGCCGTGCAAACATATCTTGTGTAATTGGAATAAGGAGGAAAGAAAAAAAAAATAAAAGAGAGAGGGGAAGGCTTTTTGCGATAACACTCGGCTCGGCGGTATGTTGGAGACGTTACGAAGCTTTAGCAAACTGTCAACCTTCAGGACAAAAGGAGTCTTACACAGCAGCCTCCGGAGGCTGTTTCGTTTACTCACCATACATCATCCCGGCTAGCCGAGGTTACAACTCATACTTTTTCTCTCTTTCTCCCTCTCTCTCTTTCGGAGCACTTTGGTTGAAGTTTTCTTCTCCTTAAAACAAAAAACCTGTCCAGTTTACCTGATGATATCGACAGCTCTACTGTAAAATCTCCTGCCGTCAGAGGTCAAAAACATGATGTTCGCCGAGTCGGCTTCCATCTAAAAGGGAGTAAATCTCAGAGCGGAATCACTTTTCTGACAATAATTTATAAATTATGCACCGCTTGTGTTTGAATTCAGAAAGGCTTTCATATCTCTTCCATTAACTCAGATTAAGATTTCATACTGATGCTGGGGGAGAATGCTAGCAATATCCACCCCCCCCCCTCATACCCACACACACACACCCTCTGTCTCATTTCAATGAAATTTTTATTAGTAGCTTTTTTTTCTGTAGTACACTCCTGTTGGGATGTCTGTGAATCTGAAGCTCGGCTTTGGACATGAACTCCCCTCAACCTGCCTGCCAGTGGCTCTGAAGGTTTCAATAATTCATGGGCTCGGGCGAACTCAGCCGTGAGATTCCAGCTGCAGAGGTTTAGCTCTAATGTAGAAATTGTGAACGGATGAAAACTGGGATGTCATAAGTAATACATCCGATCCAAGAAGGTTTTTTTTTTTGTTGTCATCCAGGATGGGGGGACATGTGACTAATAAATTAAAATAAATAAAACAAAAGAAAGGAAAAAGGCTTTTAAGACCCAATGCTCCTCCATTCTTCCTCTTTGTGTTTGGGAAATGAAAAGACCTAAAGCTATAGGGCTAAAATATATCAACCTTAATCTCTCCGTGGTCCTGTTGATTCCTCATTGTGCACGCTCTTTGGCCCTCTTTGTGCAGCCATCAATACAAACCAGTCCCCCTAATGTCATCCCTCTGAAGAAATGGGCATCACACCACTTACACTTTATAGGCCAAATCCATTTATTCGAGCATCTCGCCTTTCTCTCTTCCCCACCATCCTAACGGAATTCAAAGCATTCGGAAAATCTGTCCATTCAGCGCTGGTGTCCCTCCGCGTTTCCCTCCCCCCGCAAGGTCAGATGAGATGGGTCTGATGAACTTTCTCTTTTCTTCCACCGCTTGCAATCTATAGCGCTCTCCCCTGAGCCATATGTCGTCCAGTGTAGTCAGGACTGTTTGTAATGGCTCTGCTAACAATGCACTCTTTGTGCCGGATAAGGGGAAGGAGAAAGCTGGATGCCAGGGGGCAAGAGGCAGAAGAAACACTTTTAGTGCCCGCTTATATATCTTTTTCTTTTTTCCCCCTTTCCTCCCCTGTTCCATTATACAAATGGAGTCTACTGGAAATATTTGTCTTGACAAGTAGTTTAGCATTGCTCCACGTTCCGCTGGCCTCCATGAAAGATTAAGCCATTTAAGAACAGATGCTACAGTGCTTTCTGCTGCTGAATACGCCATGTTCTGACACTGACATTTCTCAGTTTTCGTGTTCGTAGCATGTGGATTACTTCTATCGATAGCTGACGTTCGAACGGAACCTCTGTTGATGCTCTCCCACTGTATTTTGAAGGGTTTTATTGCCGATATCAACGCTGCTCCTCGGGGAGCTCTGGGGTAAGTGAGCCCCCCAGCAATCCGGCCCCTTAAGAGACCCTCGCTGCACGGGACTTGAACGCAGTCTTTGCACTTCCAACATATCAATATACAGAATGCTCTCAGGAGACTTTTTCCTCTCGCACTTCAACAAGATTCATCAACACCAGACATCACAGTTTATTACAGAACTGTATAGATCTTAAATATCAGTTGTGGTAAACATCATCATACAATATAGACATAAACCCTACTGACCCCATGCCTCCCCTCAGCCCACCTTAAGAAAAAACTATTACAGTTTAGTTACTGGAAAGAAAGTAAATAAATACCAACAACAGATAAACTGGATATATGACATTTACTGTTATAGGATATTTTGCTTGTGCTCAAAGATGAATAAATTGTTTAGAGAACTTAGACATTCAGTTTCATGTATTTCTTCTCTTAAATATTGTAACATTGTTTCACTGAAAGGTAATTTGTCTTTTTGCTCGATAAATAATAATCTCAATTTACATCAGTAAAAAGAGAAAAATGAATGAATGAAAAATTGAGCAAATGGTAATCTTAGTCATTAACTATAATCAATAAAATTTAATAGAGAAATGAATCAATCTAAATTGAATACATGATAAAAAAAACACTAATTAGAAGAGGGGAACTTAAGTTGTTTTGAATAAAATCTTAACTCAATGACATTTGTGACTGGTCACAGCAGCCTCTCAGAAAACTCCTCAGATTTACAAGCAAGCTGATTTTAAACACAAAGTTTCCATTTTAAAACCTCTGAAATGGCACAGAGTATAGAGTAGTTTCTTCATAAGAATATTTTGTATAAAAACAAGAATTACCATTTTCTTTTCTCTCCGTTTCTAATCTGGCAACTTGTTCGCATGTCAAATATTTGTAAGTGTAATCCAGCACACACCATAAAATATATTTTCTAGAAAAAATAATGGAAGAGTGACTGTGTGAGACATTGGGAAGAACCTGAGCCAATTAGGGTACAAGAGATTTCATATGCTTAAATTTCAGCAAATATTTCTAATGTATTATCCTTTTACAGAAAGAGAACACATGGAAAAACCATCAACCCAGAGTTTCCCCCAGAGTTTTATATAAGCCTTGCAGGCCACCAGGTTTTACTTTCCCACCCCACCAGGCTAAGTGTTGTTTGTTTAAAATAGGGTTTTTTAGACAACAGTAACAGTAAAGACAGATTAAGCTAAAGTTATAATTGCCATATTGAACTGGATGTGAGAGCGTGGACACCAATTGTCCTCTCCCTGCTTCTGCCTGTTGGCCTCACACACTATTTCCAAATTATGATGCCTGCTTGTACACCTCTAAATTTTTGTAACATTTTTTAATACTAAAATGCAGTGGGCCTCTGGTGGACCGCCGTAGCTCGTGGGTTAGCAGTTTTCTGTGGGAAACACTGAACAACCGTGTAAGTTATCAGATTAAACCACCAGTAACTACTCATATTTAGACGAAATACATAAATCAGTTCAATATCCCAGGATTATGTATTCAGGGTGAACATACAGACTTAGGAATTCCTGCTGAGTTTTAGCAACTGTACATGAGCAACACAGATATTACAATGCAACTAAATAAATATTGCACAGAACAGAAAGCAGTTCATATTAAAGACAACTCTAAGCTTGATAATTAAACAGTTCAGATTCTGAACGGCTAATTAAATGTGTCTTGTAGTGGCAGCTGATGCAGGCCGTGCCACCTTCATTTTGATTCATATCCCCATCGTCCTCCTCAGGGTCATGGCAGCTGTGGAGCCGTCCCCAGCTGCCATGCTGCAGGTGGCAGAGTACACACCGGACAGGCTGCCAGTCTGTTCCCGGCCTACCAGCAAGGCAGAAGACAGACAAATATTTTCAAACTTGCAGGAAGTGTAAAATTTGGAGTGAATGTCCATGTCAAACATGAATGCTTTTGCACTTTTGGGGAAAGAAAACTAGTGCAGGTAGAGGGAGAACCCAGACAAGCGTCCAGCTGAAGCTGTTTTACTGTGAGGTGACGGCGTTGATGGACGGACATCAGTACCACCGGGTGGAGGTGAGTGGATGCATCCAGCTCATGAGATATAATGATATTTGCACTGACAAAAAAAAAAAAGAAGAAAAAAACAGCATAGGGCAAGATATGTTACAATTTACTCTTTGAGGGTACCTGGATGAAATGAGACGTGGTGAAAATAACACTTCATTTCTATTTGGGATTAATAAAGTTTGTTTTCTCTTTTAATTTAACTCAGTTATGATTTTATGTCTGTCAAATATTTCAGAAACATGCAAAGTTTGGGCTTTTTTTATTTTTAAACAAATTTTTATACAGAGTTCTGTCAACCTTTCTGTCAACTATGTCAAGGTAATAGGATATTACAAAATCTAATTCCTTTTATACTTCAGAATAAGAGTCTACAGTGCAGGCTGTCAAGCTAAGAAGCAGACATCTTCATATCCACATAAATAGGTCCAAAGGTAAACACCACAAGCAGACTAGGTTTAAAGTGTGCACTTCTGCTAATTAATTAGCAGAGCTAAGTTTTATTTAGTTCTTTAGCACTTTTGCTAACTCTAAAAATGTTTAGCACGCTTAGCTTTAGGTAAATACATTTTTCCTGACAAATTCTTCAGCATTAATTTATGTTGTTTTGTAAAACAAGACAAACATAAATATTTGAGGTCATATGAGAACATGTAAATGATAATGTGAACTTTAAATTGGTGTTCGAGGGTTGATGTATTTAAATTGAAGTTTGTGTTTTAGCTTTAGCATTAGCATTCTCTAAATACCGTATTGGTGTAGTGCGTTACAATCAGCAGAACTAATGTTCGTGATTCTTCAAGTTTAGCGCAATAAATTTTTTAGCTAACTTTTTAGATTAGCCCAACCAAATTCTTAACCGGGATCTGATAGTATTGTAGAGGGAGGTACAGATTAGAGTGATGGCAAGAAGACCGTCCAACCTCAAAGACATGGAGCTAATCACCAAAAATAAATGACAAAAATTCTAATGAAAATATAAAAAATAAGCTGATCAGAAATTTTAAAAACTGGATCAGTCCCAATAAAAAAAATTCTGTTTTAGCAAAATGTGAGTTAAAGCTAGCAAATTATTGTTTTCAAAACTAATACTCATTTATATTGCTCTGTTTGGAGACATGTCCTTATTTTCTATCAGAAACAAACTTCTTGATTAAAAAAAAAAATAATGTCACATTTAATTGTCAGGAGTATGAATAATTTTGGATTTGCCTCAAATTTGCATGTTGGCAGGAACTGGATAAAACTTTTCAACCTCCTAGAAGGTCAAACTGATCGATTCATATGCCAATGTTAAATCTGTCTACTCTCAAGGTTTTTCACAGCAGTGCTTTTCTCTTTGTTATTTGAGAACAGTCCATGTACAGAATGACTGAAGACACTGTCACAGAAACGGCGGCTTCTGTGGTTTGTTGTTGTATAATTACAGTGATACTAAAGGCACGGAGAGAGATCCAGGGGCCGAGCCAGCAGAAGTCCGGGTCAGTGTGTAAACACAGCTGATCGTCTGGGACAGCCTCGTTATCTAAAAGTCATTTCCATCATTAACACGAAAGGACACACGTCTCCTCTGGGAGTAGCCGGACAGCTTCGGGGTTAAAAGGCACATGCTGAACTATCAATATCTTCCACTAATTGTATGCTTTTTAATTAGAAGCATAATCAATTATGAAATCGTTTGTTCTTTCGCTGCAGTACGGCATTCTGGGCTTTAAGTCTGCATGCAATGTAGCAGTAAAAAAGAAAAAAAAGAAAGAAAGAAAGATAGAAGGAAAGAATGAAAACAATTAAAAATCGCACCAGACATAGGACAGCACATCATTTGCATAATTTATTTATTTTTTTATTTTGAGTCTGGACATTCCTCTGACGGACAGGAACTTGATCGTTTGACCTCTGCATCGTTGAACTGCGACTGATGCGCTTAATCGTCAGCTGTCACTTCCTATCTTAATTAATCCTAATAGACTATTGATGCGACACAACTGTTAGGCTTTATAATTAGTATTACAATTTAGACCGGATAATCTAACAGGGCAGTCCAATTACTCCGGAGGAAATGGAAAGCTGTCGTTATGAAACAGCGAGTGCACAAAGAGAGAGAGGAAAAAAAGAAATGAGCGCTGTTCCCTGCTGAAGGAGAAACTCATGCATACATTAGACAGTAAATGACAAAACATTCCCCCTACTAATCTCATCAGGCATTCAGTGAATTAGGGAAACTAATTGAATTGATTGCTGCTATCAATAACAAACAAATCTGTTGAGTTGTCCATGCTCATATAATCTGACCTGATTCCTTCAGCTGTCGTTCTCCGTGAGAACGCCGCCATGCCACGCGAGATCTGCCCGACCGGCCCTTTAGCGCATGTCTGTGCTTCCACGGTGATAGGGCAATTAATAAAAAAATATATGTTAATAGCAGCTTAATTGGTGTGCAGGGGCGGCTTGACGGGGGGCCTGCGAGGAACGGAGAGGGGGCTCGACATATGGTTCCCTTTCCAGGATTTGACTGTACCACTAAGAACAGGAGCCTGCTGTTTTTTTTGTTTGTTTTTTACATCAGTGATGTCACTACTTCCTTTCATCTCCTAAAGACAATATCTGCCGTCTTTTGGCTTTATAAGAAAGACAACATCAACCTTCTGACTCCAAACAAAAAAGAAAAAAAAAATGAAGGATTGTATTTGAACAACAACAAATCCATCACTGAAAGCAGCTTCACGTCTCAATTACACATAGTGAAATTCAGCTCACACTACTTTCTGGGATTTTTCCGGAATAATGGTGACCTAATGATAAATTATTACAGTAATTTTTTTTATTATTTCAAAATGCAAGCGACTTTACAAATAAAGTCCCTTCTTCTTTTCTTTCTTTTTCCAGAGTGACTCAGTGAGCGGCTCCCATTTATGTTCTGCTATGGCGGTGGAGCGCTGAGCGATGCCAAGTGATTCATACACAAATGACCTGAGGGAGGCAGCAGTGCAGCGAACAAATGTGAGCACAGGGCCTCACACTCTGAGCGTGCTTTAAAGGCCATTTACATAGTGAAATCTAATTACCTCAGCTCTATGAGAGAGTATTTGATCTCAATCTTAAACAGAGCAGAACATATTATTAAGATTAAAAAAAAGAGGAGGGAGAGGAATGAGGAGGAGGGAGAGGTGGTTGTGTTGGGGGGGTTCTTAGATGGAGGTGGCTTACTGAACAGAGGATTCAGCTTGTACACAATTCAGCGCCCTCTTTTTAATTATTTTCCAACACAGATGAAAAGGGGGGAGAACACTGATTTATTTGTGTCCCCCGAGACAATACAGGCTCAGGGGACGGAGGAAGGGGGGAATGAAAAAGAAAAAAAGGAAAAAAAGAGTGAATTCTGGTGGATAGTGCAGGGTGAGCAAAGGAAGTCAGGGTCACACAGTGGAGCTCTGAGAGTCGGTTGAGTTTCAGTGTGGTTTTATTTTTATTTTTTACATGAAACGCCACCGTTCATTCTCTTGTGGCCCTTCACACAGGAGATAATAACATCATAACAACATTACTCTTTTACAAAACTATTTCAGAAGTCTCTCTGTCCTTAATGACACCTCAGTATGCCATGTATGTGTGTAATACAAGGACTGAAAAAATACCAAAAATAATATACGGGTCATATATATATATATATATATTATATATATATATATATATATATATATATAAAGATAGCTGTATATATATATAATATCCAACTATCTTCAAAGATTAATGATCTTCAGTAGCAGTCAGTCTTGTAACAAATTTGAAGTGGCCTCTAACTTAAGACTGTTGCTGTATGTGTCATCCCATGCCAACAGATTATTAGTATCTGCTGGATGACCTAATTTTTTGGAAAGGTCTGCTAATCCACCTCATTTGCTGTTGCCACTCTCCTTAAATCTGCCTAGTGGGATGATTAGAAAGCAGAAAGATGCTCATCTTGTTTCCTATCAGAGATAAACTTCCTGGTTGAAATGCATCACTATCATCTTATCTTCTGCATACATACATCTATGCACATGGCAAGCAGCTCAGGTTTTTGTGTCAGTTCTTCCCGCACCGTTCAGTCTGTCCGGTGTTGGACATGCCCCATACATCATTTTGGTCCATTTCCAGTTTATAAGCTCATTTCTAAATGCCACTTGGTTTTATGAGCTAGTTGCAAACAGAGCTAGGTATGCATGCATGTGTTTCCTCTCTTTTACATTTAACTACAACACATCAAACCCTTTTGTTATTCCAACATAGTTCTATAATCTCCGTTTTTCTTTCTTTTTTTTTAACCAATACTCATGGATCGGCTTGTGCGTATAGCTTTGTCCTTATTTGAAATTACAAAATTACAGCTTTCTGAAAATAACTGTGCTCTTTGAGTTCTTTGTTCCTGCTATTGCAGCAGAATTACATATAATTTTAGTCACTCCATGAAGATTCTCTTTTAGCTTTGACCTTTAGTGTGTAGTAATAAAGAAAATGATGGGGGGGGTAGAGGGTGAGGGGGGGTAGGGAGTGGGGGGAGCCTCTTTGCTGTCTGTGAGAGACAGACAGCACTTCAATCCTGCAACCTGCACTGCTACCCGGTTCACCATAGTGTCTATATCGTTTTATTTTACCTACAGTTACTATGAATATCATTTAAGAACTCACATTTTGACTTTTAATGCTAATAATCCTCCATCCACCTGACCACACCGTTATCTTTCAGACCTGAGAGGCCTACTTGACTCACTAGAGAAAGCTTTTTTTTCTCTTTTCTTGTTGCGAGTTTTTCAACCTTTCAGCACATCCAAGTGTGTAATCATGTTTTTGCAGCACAAAACTGACTTTCGCTGGACCCAGCAGGGATCTGGAGCACAATAACATTTGTAGGAGCCTATGGATTTGCCGTATAGAGAAAACTTGTTTGGAAGACGTTGGCCGTTAGAGTGGTGCTTTGTGAAGCCAGCATGCCTCAAGATCTAATAGCTTCACAGGGGAGAACAGTGAGGATGACTTCACTGTATCATCCAGGGGGTGAGGGGGTGAGGGGGGTGGTTAGGCGAATGAGAGAGCGCGGTGTGGCGAGGCCCTCCGCTGTTCCCTTAAAGCAACATGAGGTTCGCTCCTTCCCAATAATCTGGGCTGGGACCTCAAAGACACGATGGGGAGCATTGTTGTCTCCCCCCACCCGCCCGTCCCCGGCCCCCCGGTCTATGCACGGGCCCCGACATGTGGTACGCTGCTCATTTCCGTCGCTTCCCATGGCTTTTTGGAGACTTTTTCAAACAGTGAATGCTGGTTTGGAAACTAAAGCCCACAGGAGCCTTAGTGTTTTTTTGGGCGTTTTTTCCCCTGATATTGGCTGTACTTCAGATTACCACACAGACAGTTTGGTAAAACAGTCAAAAATATGACAAAACTGTTTAAACTGAAAGATTTTATTTGTTCATTTCTCATTGTTGTCCTTAAAAATGTTGTGTCCTTGATCTGTAGGCTGAAAATAAAATTGTAGTCAAACATAAAAACCTTGCAAAAAAATAAATACCAATATTACAATAAATAACTAAATAAATTAAACAATATGTGGATTTATAATATTTACTAGTGGGAGGACTCAAAACTTTTAATGGAGTTAAATGATTAGGAGGGCAGTATTGTAGCACAACCAAATAACTATGTAACCTTCCTTTGTTATAGAATATATCACACACATATATAAGAAATCTGACTTTGTAATGTTATGCCTTGAAATTGGTTTTCCATCACTTTAAATACTCCTGCTCTTTCTGAAACTCCTTCAGGAAGTCATCACAACATGGCTCCTATGTTTCACTGAGAAGCTGCTCCCATAAGGAGCTCAGAGCAGGTCCACCCAGTGTTTGCAAACCCCCTTCAGCTCCTAGTATGAAGGAGCTGAAGGGGGAGTGATAGGGAAGTGTGCTCTGTGAGGCAAAATTTTAGAAACTGATGAGGGGAAGGAGGGGCTTTGTCCTCGAAGGCAGGGCTAGGGATAATCATTTGTTTTTTAGAGCTGGATAGTTGCCGTGGAGATTAAAGGATTTCTCAAACATGCATGGTGGAATTAAGGCAACACTCTGGGTTTGCGTATGATGATAGAATAACAAGTTTAAAAGGAGGCAATTTAGTTTATTACATTGTAATAAAAATAACGAAATAAATAAATAACATATATATATATATATATATGTATATATATATACATATATATAAGTGAGAGACACATTATATAATACTCTTCATCTATTCTTGATGCACTTTAATGTTATTCTTTTATCAAAACATACCTGGAGTGTTGATTTGATTCTTTCATGAAAGTCTGAGAAGTCCTTAAATCTCCCATGGTAACCATTGCCTAAACACCTGGTCAAAGCCCCGCCTCTTTCCACAAAGCTCCGCCTTGTAGATGCAGTCTCCAGCCTCACAGAGCACACCTGCCCAACAACTCTCCCACTCAGCTCTGTTCACACTAATGCATCCACTCTGTCAGATTCATGTGTCTGGTTTTCAGCACCATGATAAAAAGAAATGCCTCTGAATGTCTTAAAATCATTAGATCCTTTCCTCAGCTTACAAAGATTTTCTCACCCCATCTCCTTTTTTGTTGCAGGCAGCTAATGTACGTTTTTTGTTTTTTGTTAATAACCCACTCAGTCCATTTTACAAGGGCTTAAAGCATTCTTATCAAAAATTAGAGCTTTCAAACAGCTCTATTTAAAAACACAGAGGCTGAAAGCAGATTTTAAATGTTAATCATTTTCTATGTGCAACCTGGGGCTTGCCTCAGCCTATGAACTGAAGCTTAAATAGGTGTGGGCTTAGTCTGGTCTGAACATTGTTATTTTTTTCTATATCCAAGCTGCAGAAAATCCAATTATTAGCAACAACCCAATTACTTTCCCTTCAGATTCAGCGGCTCAAATCCAAGGTTGGCTTTACGGATTAGCGAGGTTTACCGATGGACTTCGAAAAAAAAGGAGGGGAAGCAACAATATCGAATTTCCTGACCGCCTGCACTCTTCCGGGATTTGGAGTCGGAGGGTGACATGATCATTGAGAGGCGGAATAATGACAGAGTAAGTGACAGAAGGAAGGAAAGAAAGAAAGAGGGACGAGCCGGAGAGCGGCCTCCAGACGGCGGATCAGTTATTTGAGGTCAAAAGTGCAAGTAGGGCCTGTCGATGGAGACGGAGTCACTAATAAAGTCATATTGACTTTACAGCTGGAGCTAATGCTGAGGAGCTACTCCAGAACTAAAGATCTGCAGCGTTTGGAAGTCAATTAGGGGGTGGATGAAGTGTGTGGTTCAGCCGACACTTTTAACCTATGGTCCCACTATGGTGGGATAATGCTTGCTGCTGACATTTGACCTTTGATGAGTCCTCTGACTTCTAGCACCTGCAGGTTTCCTCTGTGCAGGAACAGAATGTACACACTTTGAATTGTTGAGCCGTCATGATTACAGGTGTTTGTGAATTAATTAGAATATCATTAGCTGTGTTTCTATGTTATAAAAAAGTTTTGATTTATTTTAAATATACATTTCTATTAATGAAGAAGGATTGCTTGAGTCACACCTGGCTCCAGAGGGGGGAAGGGCAGAGTAAACGAGCTTTAACTTTAAATAAATACATAAACAAATCTTTATGTAACCTTTCAAATAAAATAACGATGTTTATTATTGCAAAAATTAACAATAAGGATATAAACAGTAACGTGTGTAAAATGTTGAGTAATTAAGCTCAAATTTGCATAAACATTAACTCATAAGTTTCAGAAATCTAAGGTTTAAAATCTGTGAAGTCTATTTCTTTAAAAGCAAAATCAATGTACTCAAGTAAGAGTAGCAATAATATTACTCCATCCAAAGAAAAAAGTACAGTGCAGTAAGACTACTCTTCTAAGTACCAAAAAGTTACTCAAATAAATGTAACCAGTACCACATTAGATTACAACAATACTAGTAGCCCATTCCTGTTAAGTATAGCAATATTGGCTCTAGCTAGTCAGCTCACTGTTAGTTTGGGGGGAAAAAAAGCGTATTTTTATTTATTTTTTGTCTTTTGTTAATTTGCTGCCAGGATTTTAAAACACACGCGTCTCTGCATAGCAGCAGCAGGTCTCAGTCGCTGCCACACAGGTGTATAACCAACACAAGCATGTTAGTGCTTCTGTTACATTCAACGGCGGCTCGGAAAGACATGGAACAACATTTTAACAATGGATTAAACTGTTGTAGTGGCTGAAAAAGTGTTAGAGACAGAGGGCACAGATACGGGATGTGTGGTATGCTATTTTATACCTACTGTATCAAATAGTGAAAGGAAAAATAGAAAGTTGGTCACTCCGAGGTAAAAATGAAAAAGAGAAAAAATAGCTTCTAGTCTGACTTTGTGGGCGGGCAATGCCCCCCAAATCCTGCCCATGTGGCCGGGCCTGAATCATTCTGTCCAAAGTCATTAGGAGCCATAGTGGAAGGTCTGAAGAGCCACTCACGGCTCCGGAGCCGCAGGTTGAACACCCCTGGTTTAGTGGCTCCAGCTGTAGTCAACTCTGGAATGGACTTCACTCAGCAATCCTCTCAATACTGATGTGCCTTTTTCTACTGCACATTTTCCTTCCACATAACATTCCAATAAATTAATATGTAATGCAGCACTGTATGCACAGCCAGCTTCTTTAATAATCACCTTTCTTAGTTTACCCTCCTTATAGAGGATGTGACTGTTTGAACGGCTGTCAAGACAACACATAATTTTTTATTTTATGAATTTGACTTTTTAATGATAATCTAATTGACTTAGTCACATGTAAACAAGAGATCTAAATAAAGAATGAAAAACCTACTGCTGACTGTTTTTATTCCAAACAAGACAAATATATATATTCCATTTCCCCACAGTGGGTCAAAAAGTGCCTTGAAATGAGATCCTGATTGAATGAAACACTTGAAGCTTTCTAATAAGGAGATTCATGAATGAAAAGCTTCAAATTTAGTGAAAGCTTTGTAATCTCAGTCACACTAATCACAGTGGACAGCCACCAAACAGAACCTGCTCCAAATTCTAAATTTGGAGCAGGTGAAGTCTTTTGGTGGTAATAAGGTATGCTGTTTTGTATTAATGTCCTATTCCACGAAAAATATTACTAATATAAAGCCAGCAGTGATGTGAGGCAACGTAACCATGATTGGCTAATTAACCTGTTAATAGCAGCATCGTCCTTTTAGTTATCTGGTACCCTGTTAATCATTTTTGCTAAGATTAACTAAAATGAGGACTTTCTGTCCCATCCGTCTCTTATGAGATCTATTTCATTCCAACAGATTTTGCTTAATAAGCTGCTCTTTTCATCACTGAAGAACACAAAACTTCATGATGAGGATGTTGGCCTCTGCCACGGTTTGGACCAGGAAGACGTCCTTCGCAGTAATGTGAACAAGAGAAAAGCCAAAAAGGAACGAGTCACAGCACTTGACTGGACGTTAGTCATTCAGATGAGACGCTGTCATTAATTGTAATAACAACCGAGTTGGAAGGGTCTGAATCAGAGCCGGAGTGCCAGGCAGAAACATTTCTGCCCACTCAGCAGACCTTCATTTACATGCAGCAGCATTTTGCTCAACTTTCCAGAGCTGAGACCTCAGTGAAGGCAAAGGAGATGGTGAAGGTCAGCCTTTATAAATGGATTTTAACTTTATTTCTGCTTAATAAATCCATTTATCAGAGATTTCACTGACTTCATGTCTGTACGTCGTTTTTTTTTTTAAAATTATTTCAGGATTTTTACAATATGTCTTAACCAAACCCAAATCTATCGTTATTTTCAATATGTTGGGCTTAAATGCATGGTAAGCAACAATATTGCTTATGAAATAAATTACAGAACAGTATGGAAAGTATAAAATAACATAACCAGTTATAGGTACCAACATTGCATCTAGTGATTGAACAACCTAGGTAAAGTCAAAAATCATTAAATGAGTCTGTATTTTATATTACAGTAAATAACCACAGACATGCTGTAATAATATTGTATTTTGTAAAAAATATATATATAGAAAAGTGACTCTGAGCCCTAAATCCCTTTATGTGATGATCAGTCATTCCTCTGCTACCTTTATCGTTACCAACATGAAGAAAAAAAAAAATTTGTAAAAAAAAAAATTACATAATTAATTGGTAAACAATGTTTTCAAAATGCTTTAAAATATTTTTGTGGTGTATTTGTCAAAATTAGGCACAATAGGATTCAAAGAAATAATAGCATAGTACACTGTGCCAGACATAGGCCCCTTGCACGGTTTCCTCCTGGGGAAAGTGGGCAGTGGCTCGTATGATAATATAAATATTAAAATCTACAATAGCAGCAGCTCCTTATAAAATAATTACTGACATCCAAACCATAATGTTCTTGTTGAAGCGATGAAAATCCTTTTGCGAGGATTTCTGGACAATTCATAACAGTGCTGGAACTGATGTTTGAAGAGCAGAAACCTTTCATGTCAATAAATAGGAGGAATTTCCACAGCATTGTCAAGGATATATTTTAGAGAAGTATCATCATAGTAGGATAAAGAAAATCCCTTTCAGTCCAAAAGGGGTTTTCCAAATGTTTCCCTATGTGGCCATGCTTACATGGTTTAATTCAGAATAAAGTGGACCTTAAAGTAGCTTAACTTTTTATTGCTTGTACATCTTTAGGGCATCGACATGAAACCCTACTGCCATTAATCAATCAATCAAATTTTATTTGTATAGCACATTTCAGCATCAAGGCATTTCAAAGTACTATGCATAATTAAAATAAAAACAGCATGTGACAGTGAATAAACAGTTAGAAAGACAAAGAGAATTTTTTTTAAGAAAAAGAAAAAAGGTTAAAAAAGATAAAAAACATTAAAACCCGCACACCTTGCAGGACGTCAGTTAAACGTCTCACACCTCAGAGTTTTAGTTAAGATGTCATTTAACAAGGATTCTCACACCCCTAGATATAGATTTGTTTAACTGCGACATTTTCCGGGACAGTGTGAAAGAGAAATAAAAAGACACATTATCTTCCCCCTTGCTACTATGAGAGTTGTCTTTCCTTGCTACCCTTTAGAAATTGTCAATACATCAATCGAACTTAGTCTACCGGACTATCTGGTGTGAAAACACGTTAGGATAACCTGGAATGGTAAACAACTAGCTAAAATGTAAAACATCATAAAAAAATATTCAGTGAACATACTGTCTATCTGAACTTAAATAATTTAATGGTAAAGATATTTCAAACAAAGACCTATAAAACAGTTTTGTAGGGACTCCAGATGGCCAAAGATCTGAGCTGATATTGGGAAAACTCCCCACAATAACAGCGTTTCCATTACAAACAAGCTCAAAACACAATTTTGCAACTGTGGCATTTCCATTTAATAAGAAATTCAATGAATAGGTTTTTTCAACTGATGGGTCATTAAAAAACTGTCATCTTCAAACTGCTTCCTGTCATTTTCTTCATCGTTTTCACCAATGGCAACATCCAGTTGCTGATCATGTGACTCATGTGATGTGACAACAACAAAGTGTTTCCTTTGCAGTTTTGTAAAATAAACCAATGTCGATATGGCCAAAAAGCCCCAGTTAAAAAAATACTTATAAAAAATGACTTTTTTCAAATTGACAGGTTTTCTTAAAGAAAATGTATTTTTGATTTTTTTAAAACTACTGAAACATGAGCTGTACTCAGTTTGAATTGAAAGAGGGTGTAATTTATTTTTCTTTTCCTGCATGAATAAAACCCCCATCGCTGTCCTATTAACTAAACCTACTATTATATCCTGACACTGCAACCAGGATTATAACTGATCAACAGAGCATTATTTAAACATTTCTTAATTATTAATAGTCAGTTGTCACAACTTTCAACCCTCCCTGGTGTTTTCATGAGTGTACCTTATGTTTAAGTCGGAGCAAAGTATTAATATGCTTGGCCATTAATCAGTCAGATGGGTGTATATTATTAGGTTAAGGAAATAATAAAAATGCTGTAATTTAGCAACAGAAATATCATGTCACTGCATAAAAAAGAAAAAAAAAGTGAAAGAAGGCGACGGTACAAGTGAGAATGCTCTAATGTCGTTTCCCTCTAGACGCGCAAGCAGTGGAGCATTTAAGTCGCTAGACATACAGCTAAGATTCAGACAAGTGAATTTGTGAGTTAAGTCGCCCCCCCTCCTCCCGCCTCCTCACCGTCTCAAAGGCCCAGTGCAGATAGCGAGTTCCATTAGGAATTTCAAGTTGAATTAAGGTGCTTGGGGAGGACACATTAACACATGTGCCGCTTCTGTAGTTAAATGTCAGAATGGGAATGAGGCCTGCGACTTTATATTCCATTAGCCGCCGCCTCGTGTTTCCCTGCTGTGCATCTAAATAAATAATCGAGACAGCCTCCCAAACAAGAATCATCTTTTCACAATAATAGAAAATTAATGGCTCTGCTCTGGTAAGTAAATTACACCGAGAGCATCCCACGGCCTAAATCGCTGCTGAGAGACGACGACAAAGGATGCATTATAGGCCACGGCAAAAAAGGAACTCACTCGTCCAGAAAATCTTGAAATCTGAATAAAACGTTGGGGGCTTTCAAGCTCTTTACAGTCACCTTGCATGAAACTCTAATTCAGTTTGGCTTCTTATTAATTCATAAGCCATTAGTAACATATTTCTCTAACAAAAAGCCCCTGACAATAAAAAAAGCAAGTGTTTGGTAGAGGCATGTGCAATTACCATTTAAGCATGGGCGATTAGGAAGAGGTTTCAAAGAGATGGCTTAGAGTAAAGGTTTTCAAATATGCAGAGCTGAACTGTCTTATGGGGTATTAGTCAGATATAAATACACCTAAAGTGCATTTTGGTTTTTGTGTGGTGGGTATATCAGCTGTCCAGTTAAATCACGATACTTTGAACTTCTATTACAATGGAAGAGAGAAGTTAGAACTGATCCAAAAGCGTTTTCTGACCCTGACATCCAGATCTTCTGTCATTTTTTGTCAGGTCAGCTGCATCTGGGATAGTGGCTTAAAAAAAAGTTCAACAAGCTGATAAAGATGGTTGGTCCTGTTCTGGAGCATCCTCTTCATCCAACTGTCATGCAACTGAGTGTCTTCAGTCAGAGGTTTCTTCCGATCCATCTACTGTTGTATAGACTGCTACAGGAAATCCCTCCTGTAGCAACAACTTGGCAGTAACATGCTTAACTAGCGGCACACCGATCCACTTTTTTAATTCCGAAACACATATCTGAGGTTCAACATAGATACAGAAAAACAGTACTGATTGACTTAAATTTCTGTTTTTGGTGTGGTGGGTATATCAGCTGTCCAGTTAAATCACAGCACTTTGAACTTCTATTACAATGGAAGAGAGACGTTAGAACTGATCCAAAACCGTTTTCTTACCCTAAACATCACGATCCCACATACTATTGTATTTATTACCAAATAATGCAGCCTCACTCTGAATCTTATGCAATTCTACAAAAGCCTATGTCAGCCAATCAGACTGCTTAAAAAAAACAAAAAACAAAAAAAACACACGCTTTCCTGTTAGGAATTAAACATGGCACAATGAGATTCCTTTGTGTGGACACATATCTAGTTGGAACAACATTTAAATAGAATAAGGTTAAAACACAATACAGTGTTGATTGAGGATCATGTCAAACCAAGTACATAGATTTATTGGTGTATCATTTGTCTCAGGCAGTAATACGTGGTACCCTAAATCTTAGTTTTCCCATCTACACATGTAAACACAGATTTGGAAGTTTCTCAAAGATCCACTTTAGTCAGAGTTTTTGTAAATAATTGTTTTCTAGAGATATATATAACAATTCTTGTGTAGATGAAAAGTCAAAATGCACAAAAATGCATTCATTTTCCAAGATACCTCGTGTGGACGAGGTGTTAGAAATCAGCTATGTGAGCAAATGTTTTTGTGAATGGATGAGCTTGATTATTTACCAGTGATGTTGGGATCTAATGGCTCATAATCAGTTCATGTCAGCTGTAGCTAATATCATTAATCTCTTTCTAAAAGATTATTGTATGCATGAAATGATTTAAATAATTCACTAAGTCAGAAATGTCTTGCTGCAACTTAAGACGACTCTGGGCTGGAAATAGAACAAAACCACTTCCTGGTCCCAAAGTTTCGCACTCATTAATTTACCGTATTTTCTGCACTATAAGGTGCACCGCATTATAAGGCGCACCTTCAATGAATGGCCTATTTTAAAACTTTTTATATATACGGCGCACCGCAATATAAGGCGCATAGAATAGACGCCATAATTATGTTGCCACCTGGCCGGTATTGAACGGGACATGATTTGTTCCGTTCACTAAAAATATGGATGTCTAATAATAAAAAATTGGTCCCCGAGTACTATATATAGCAGTCTGCACTAGTAATTGTTTCACTCACGGTTTTGGTGTTGCGAAATTGTGCCCAGCTGCTTTCTGGTTAGCACAGACCAACTGACATGCTGCGCCGCAGTCTCTGTCTCTCTTCCACCGACCCCCACGGCTTTAAATGTATAGGTGCTGGTCCCTTGGTAACTCTAGCCGAAGCACCCCGGATAAATGTCTAAAGCTACTTTGTTGACATAAAGAATATCAACAAAACAGTCCGATTCCGGTTGGCGAGGAGAGCCTTCGGCGACTGGAATGGGGCGTGGCCGGACGATGGTCACCCTTCTCCGTTCGCGCACGGCATGTTCGTGGAGAACGTGATGCTAGATGACCTGCAGAAGACCTGATTATTAGGTGAGTAGGTACATGCATAAACATGTCTATGGGTAGATAGGTCAGTCAAACTTTATTAACAACCCGGTTTTTTGACAACTTTTTTGACAACATCCCAGCATGAACTGCACGCTTCTTCTACGGGGAAAATGAAGTTGGCAGCTGCTTACCGTAGTTGCTAGACCTGTTGTGGCTAAATATTGGTCCATATATTAGGCGCACCGGGTTATAAGGCGCACTGTCGGCTTTTGAGGAAATTTAAGGTTCTGACTGTTGTCTGTGCTTACGGGCCGAACAACAGTTCAGATTACCCACCCTTCTTTTAGTCCTTAGAGGGGGTACTGGAGAGTGCCCCTCCGGGGGACTCCCTTGTTCTGCTGGGGGACTTCAACGCTCACGTGGGCAATGACAGTGAGACCTGGAGGGACGTGGTTGGGAGGAACGGCCCCCCTGATCTGAACTCGAGTGGTGTTCTTTTGTTGGACTTCTGTGCTCGTCACGGTTTGTCCATCACAAAAACCATGTTCAGGCATAAGGGTGTCCATACGTGCACTTGGCACCAGGACACCCTAGGCCGCAGTTCGATGATCAATTTTGTCGTTTCATCGGATCTGCGGCCGTATGTCTTGGACACTCGGGTGAAGAGAGGGGCGGAGCTGTCCACTGACCACTACCTGGTGGTGAGTTGGCTCCGGTGGTGGGGGAGGAAGCCAGCCAGACCTGGCAGGCCCAAACGTGTAGTGAGGGTCTGCTGGGAACGTCTGGCGGAGTCCCCTGTGAGACGGAGCTTCAACTCCCATCTCCAGCAGAACTTCGAACACGTTCCGGGGGAGGTAGGGGACATTGAGTCTGAGTCTGAGTGGACCATGTTCCGTGCCTCCATCGCCGAAGCGACTTATCAGAGCTGTGGCCGCAAGGTTGTTGGTGCCTGTCGCGGCGGCAACCCTCGAACCTGTTGGTGGACACCTTCGGTGAGGGATGCTATCAAGCTAAAGAAGGAGTCCTATGGGGCCTTTTTGGCCTGTGGGACTCCAGAAGCAGCTGATGGGTAAGACGAGCGAAGCGGCATGCGGCTCGGGTGGTCGCTGAGGCAAAAACTTGGGTGTGGGAGGAGTTTGCAGAGGCCATGGAGAAAGACTTCCGTACGACTTCGAGGCGATTCTGGTCCACCATCCGGCGACTCAGGAGGGGGAAGCAGTGCAGCACCAACACCGTTTACCAACATGCCTTCTGTTGAGGAAGCTGAGGCTGTGGACTCTGGGTCGGGCTCTCCAATCTCTGGGGACGAGGTCGCCGAGGTGGTTAAAAAGCTCCTCGGTGGCAGGGCCCCTGGGGTGGATGAGATCCGCCCGGAGTTCCTTAAGGCTCTGGATGTTGTAGGGTTGTGTTGGCTCACGCGACTCTGCAATATCGCATGGACATCGGGGGCAGTTCCTCTGGATTGGCAGACCGGGGTGGTGGTCCTCTGTTTAAAAAGGGGGACCGGAGGGTGTGCTCCAATTACAGAGGGATCACACTCTTAAGTCTCCCTGGTAAGGTCTATTCAGGGGTCCTGGAGAGGAGGGTCCGTTGGATAGTCGAACCTCGGATTCAGGAGGAACAGTGTGGTTTTCGTCCTTGTCGTGGAACACTGGACCAGCTCTACACCCTCAGCAGGGTCCTGGAGGGTGCATGCGAGTTCGCCCAACCAGTCTACATGTGTTTTGTGGACTTGGAGAAGGCGTTCAACCGTGTCCCTCGGGGGGCCTTGTGGGAGGTTCTCCGGGAGTATGGGGTACCGGGCCCTTTGATACGGGCTGTCAGGTCCCTGTATGACCAGTGTCAAGAGTCTGGTCCGCATTGCCGACAGTAAGTCGGGCTCATTTCCGGTGAGAGTTGGACTCCGCCAAGGCTGCCCTTGTCACCGATTCTGTTCATTACTTTCATGGACAGAATTTCTAGGTGCAGCCGAGGTGTTGAGGGGATCCGTTTTGGAGGCCTTAGGATCGCATCTCTGCTTTTTGCAGATGATGCGGTCCTGTTGGCTTCATCAGATCATGATCTGCAGCTCACGCTGGAGCACTTCGCGGCCGAGTGTGAAGCGGCCGGGATGAGGCTCAGTGCCTCCAAATCCGAGGCCATGGTCTTGAGCCGGAAAAGGGTAGAGTGCCTTCTCTGGGTCGGGGGGGTCGTCCTTCCTCAAGTGGAGGAGTTTAAGTATCTGGGGATCTTGTTCACGAATTAGGGAAGAAGGGAGCGGGAGATCGACAGGCGGATTGGGGCAGCGTCTGCCGTGAAGCGGGTGCTATACTGGTCCGTCGTGGTGAGGAGAGAGCTGAGTCAAAAAGCGAAGCTCTAGATTTACCGGTCGATCTACGTTCCCACCCGCATCTATGGTCATGAGCTTTGAGTCATGACCGAATGAACGAGATCACGGATACAAGCGGCCGAAACGGGTTTCCTCTGCAGAGTGGCTGGGCTCTCCCTTAGAGATAGGGTGAGAAGCTCGGTCATCTGGGGAGGGACTCAAAGTAGAGCCGCTGCTCCTCCACGTTGAGAGGAGCCAGTTGAGGTGGCTAGGGCATCTGGTCAGGATGCCTCCTGGACGCCTCCCTGGTGAGGTGTTCCGGGCACCTCCCACCGGGAGGAGGCCTCGGGGAAGACCTAGGACACGCTGGAGCGACTGTCTCTCGGCTGGCCTGGGAACGCCTTGGGGTTCCCCCGGAGGAGCTGGAAGACGTGGCTGGGGAGAGGGAAGTCTGGGCCTCCCTTCTGAAGCTGCTGCCCCCGCGACCCGACCCCGGATAAGCGGAAGAAAATGGATGGATGGATGGAACTGAGAACGAAGGTTCTCGTGTAGATTTAGAAAACAGTTTCTCAATATTATTAAAAATGTGATTATAATAAGAATTGGACAATAAGAAGAAAACTTTGTTCCATCAATGGTAAGCCAAAAACTAACAAAGAAAAAAATACTTAGAAATTCAGCTTCAATAGATTTTATTATTTTGTTAGTTTATTTTGTATTTCTAATAGGTACATTGCTTTTGATCAATTTTCAAAATAATACATTAACAATACCAAATTTTTAGACGTGTATAAAATGCTAAACAATTGAAAAATAATCAAATGTTCATGTAATAATTTAGGCCAAAGCTAGGTAGCGTTAGCTAGATAGATAACTAGGTAGTTAGCTAAATAGCTAGCTAGAACACCATCTTGACTACAGGAATTTATTTCTAATTGCGCCGTTAATGATCGCTAATGCTACATGAACACCACCAACCGCTTTGAGTTTATTGTGAATGTTTAAAATAAAGGTGGAATCATCTTAAAGTAGGACCTGGTTCCATGGTGGCGGAGACGCTAAAGATGCTAATAGCATCTCATATCCCCACATAAACACCTTTCCTCCCGAGTCCCATGAATTATTAGCATGGATGCAACTGGCTGTTTACTTTTTAAACAGGATGAGCAAGCTGAAGCGTGGAAAGAGGCAAAGGGCTGGTCTGTGAAGCAATGCAGGTTACATGCAGAGACCTGGGACGTATAACGCTGGGAGAGTCATGAATAAGTCACACGGCCCCTGGACTTTCCTCTGAAGGCACAGGTGCTCTGACATGGAGCTTTTTCATGAGATAGCACAGAGACGACTCACAAATGAGGGAATTTCAGATTCAGCCAAGTGGAGGTACTGCTTATGTGGCTGATAAGTGTGAATACATTCCAGCTCTGATCACATACCAGTCAATCTTCATTCATTCTGCATAAACCACCACAAGGTTTGCTCAGTTGCTCTTGGATGTGTTAGTTGTAGGAAGTTACGGATGTCCACTCACCTTTACCACTTAAGCTTTTAATTATTGATCATGTTTTTTATCTTGTTGCTAGCTGGTCGCTGATGCAAAGCAACTTAAGGTTTCCCAGTCATCACTGTGTGGTTTGACTGTTAGGCTTTATTAGACTGCCTTTATAGAACCTGAGGATCCACTAAAAGCAAAATATTAATACAAAACTTTCTGTTCTTACAGTTCCGGCTGCGACAACTTCCTGTGGACTTTCACAATAAAAACCTCTAGGAGGTCATTGTCCTTGGATTCCTCTAGATGTGCACTGGTTTCCATCAGCGTACATAAAACCGATGTAAGCGGCTGGAGATTAGGGGGCAGTGTTGAGCTGCTTTTCCATGCTCAGTTGTAATTCCATCAGCAAACATTTTCTGAGTTAAACTTCAGACAAGTTATTCACATGATGAGAGAATAATAAATATTACAGATACAAAAGGCCAGCTGCCCTAACCTGATAATACTGTTGATAAATATTCATGTTGCAGGAAACTAGACTGATGTTATAATTTTTTATTTATTTTTTGCATACAGCAGTCAACAAAACAACAAAATTGATGACTATTCAGATTTGCAAATGATAATTATACGACAGTATTTTCATCACAACCCCACAGCAAGGCCATCATGATGCTAGGCTGCCAAAGTGATTTTTGCCTCCAGTTCAAATGATGGTTGTAATAAAGCAATTAAGAGCTGGGAGGCAGAGAGGCCAGGAGCTCGCTACCCTTCCACATCTAAACAGAGCCGCAAATTAGGCTCCAGCAGGGAATACAAACATTTATGGCCGCAGCATATGCTTGCTCCCCTTGGCGTCGATAGCAATAGCTTATGTCAAAGCAACATGGAGAGGAAGCTGAAAGGAATTGGAAGCAGTAGAAAATGTCCACAGAAACTACGGGGCTACACCATCCAAACGTAACAGCTGAAATTTGGGATATTTATCTCGTCATAACAGAAGTAAAATGTTTTTGTTTTTTTTCAAAGTCATATTTTCACCGCGTTATTCATTTACAAGTTCAAAGCCATACATTTAGTTTCTAACGAAATATTTAGTTGGTAAACTCCAAACCAACTATCTAGTGAACAATCTAAATAATTATATTTAGGTCAAAAATTTATAAAACAATCTAAATATTTAGCTGGCAGCTTAATTTTTAGGTAATGTGCAAATGTACATGCCGAAATGTACTATCAAAATAAAAGCAGGGTCTTCTGAATCTCTCTATAAACTCTTGCTGGTGAATCACTTCATGTCACCTCTTCATCGTTGTGTCTTTTCCTTTTTTCTTGCACATTTTACCTTAAAACAAAGAATGAAGCAAACATTTAGCAATATATTGACAACAGTTTATTTTGATAGTGCAGTTCCTCTGATCAAAAGGTGATTTTGCATATTATCTAAATATGTAGCTTTGCACTAGTTAAATACTTAGTTTCTAAACTATACATTTAGCTACCTCAGTTTGCCAACAAAATATTTAGTTTGGAGGAAAATATTAAGTTTGGAGCTAAATATTTAATTTGGTCCACTAAATATTCAGCAATGTAACTAAACATTTACTTTGAAATAGTATAAATAAATGAATATGATAATGACTTTCAAAGTGCAGCCCCATTGTTATTTTCTCTTAAGACAATCAGCAGCCCATTAGAAACAGACTTCATTCTTCCTAAATTAAAACAGCAGAAAAAGTGAACGCTAAAATTATTTAGTTAGTTAGTAATGCAAGAACCTCTGTGTTGTTATACTGAGAGGAATTTAAAGAATAATCTTTGGTTCATAGACTACTTTTCAGTAAAACAGAGCCGATATACTGGAGAGTAGAGATTGGTAGGGGGGTTTGGGGAGGGGGGTTATTCTTGGGACCACGGTGAGACGCTGGGCAGCAGTGAGGAGATATTTGGCATTTTCAAGTAGGAAAAAGTCCAAGCTGGCCTTACATTCAGAAATAACACAAGTTCTTAAACTATTGACTGCACCGAAGCAGCAGACTTCAAAAGGTCTTCTGACCTGTTTGCTGAGAAGCCTCAAACAAGTTTTTCTTCTTCTTCTTCTCCTTTCCCTCCCCAGTACTACACGTTTCATTATTAATATGTTTTTTCTCAAGTTTCTCTCTGACCCAGGACATTAAATAAAACATTGTGTGGTTCATGAAAGATTATGAAAGAGCAGAACGTAAGCAGCAGGAGGTGTAAACTCAGCACAATTCATTCTGGTATATAATGTCAATGCCAGCAACCCCCCTCTCACCCTACCTCCATGCCCTGCAGGCATATTGGCGGAACTACCAATGGATGCTAAGCTTTTTCCGACAAAGCTCTGAAGATAAAGTATCTTCCTTTTATCCCTTCTGCAAATCAATTCTGGGCCTTACAGCAAAATCCCATAAAATAACTTCAAACACCACTACTTACTCTAAAAATTTGTATTATGGCTATATCTCTTTGAACCCTTACCAGTGAAGTTTTGGAGGAAAATGATTTAAGTGTTATCTGCTAAGACATCAGCATGTCAGCACTTCACCTCAGTTTTTCCTCACATGTCAACCTGAACCTTGTTATTTCTCTGCCTGTGTTTGGTTTGTGATTGCTTCTAAGCATCCAGGCCTGGTGATAAATACAAATGCTGCTTGTAAACTTAATGGCTGCAGTAAGTGCAAACAAGATGGTATGAAGCCCTGGCGGTGCTTCGTGCTCGCTCAGCTCCTGAAATATTCATTCCCTTCACTCCTCTTCAACAATGATATAAACTGGGGCTGAAAAGGTGGGGGGGAACTGAAAAGAGGGGCGTTGGTGTGATTACCAAAGGAGACACAGAGGCAGCTTAATTGGCACCAAACCAAAGCATTCAAGGAGAAGGAGATAACTGTGCATCATCCTGCGCTTTCTGTGTCTACATGTGAATTTTAATAAACACCACAGAGTCGCTGTGTAACAAGATCTTGGCAATTTGAGCCGGCGCAAATGTTTCTCGTCGATATGAAGTTTGTCTCACAAAGTGGTGTCCAGTTGCTGTCAGAACGCACGTTAGTCTGGCGAGGTGAGCGTAAACCAGAAGCCTTCAGATCTGGGTCCGAATTAATTCTGGTCTGACAACATGAGGTACAGTAGCAGAGAAACACAAAGAAACACTTTGACTAGGGTCAAAGATATTGGACTTTTGGTTGATATCCGATGTGCCAATATAAAATTCTGTAGGCCAATAATAATAAAAAGCCGATCTTTATCCTTTTAGAATAAACTGCTGTTGAAGTTTTTTCTTTTCCTGTGGGTAACCGCTCTCTTGCTTTTCCTTTTGGCCACCATGAACTTATCGTAATGGTCAGACTGGTGGTTCTTGAGATGGTTAATTAGGTTCAAAGTGTTGTAGGACTTTGCTTCACTCCTCACATCACTGATGCTCAGTAGTCATTGCAAAAAGCAGTTCTGTCAGTTTCTGACACTAAAAACTTCCATACCACTGACATTTTCACTTGATCCTGCTCTTAGGTTGGCGCGCGTGATGTCATCACGTTGTGCTGTGCTGCAGACAGAATTGTCACAGGTTTGTTATATAAAAACGCCTTTTATATTGGTGAATTATTTTGACAGCCAATGTCTGATACTAAAATTTATGGCCAATATCGGCAGATACCATTACTATGCCTATAACATCGCATCAGGGCCAAAAGTTAGCGATTGGGTAAAATAAGTGGCGGTCATTTATAACTCCAACAGAGCTCACGCCTCCAAAAAGCCAAGGGTTCAGACCCTCAGCACGAAGAACAAGGAGCTGGTTTATATCAGGCTAATGTGTTAGAGGAAAGTAAGTAACTCTGTTGTTTTAACAGGGTTGGCTAATAAAGCACACCTCACCAAATAATTTGTGCAGCAGTTGCTCAGCAGATTCTTGGAAGAGAAAAAAAAATGGTGAAAGAGTGACAGACTAGATACAAATGATTTTTAAGCACTGTGAGAAAACCAAGACTAGCTAATGGTTAACTGCTAATGAAGTTTCTGCTTCAGAGCAAAAAATGGGCTAGTTCACCGTGTTTTAATGAGTCTGCACTTTGGGTTTAGGAACACCTTTGAATAAGTGAGAAATAAAAACCGCAACACTTGGACGAGTTAGTAACTGGGCTCAATTATTCACCTGATGACAGATTTTTACTTTGCTTTTTGTGAAAAGAGGTATTGTTAATTTTCCTAAGAATGTAGCTAAAATCTTATATCATCTCACTCTCATGATGCTAGTATTATGTAACGTGTCATGCGCTAGACGCATTATTACACTATTTGTAGAAATGTGGTTAGGTTGATACCCAACAACGACAAGCTACTCAACATTAACCACTACATTCAGAAAAAATAGAAATAAAAAAAAAAACCCTCCCACATGATGTATGTTAATGCTGAATTCACATGACATGGCCATAAGACGTATAATCTGCAGACTTACAAGGGTTCTAGTCTTTAGAGAAGGCAGCCCTGTGAATGTAATCCTGCAAAAGAAAGCATTTCATATACCCTGTGCTAAGAGTGACAACTCATGAAAAGGTGCATCTAACCTTTATCTCCTCAGTTGGCCTTTCTGTGGGATGAGCGCAGGGCTCTGAGATCGGAGGAGGCTTGAAAAGACGAACTGACAATCTTGTGCGGTCGCGCAGACTTTTTATGATCCTCTGACCTCTGTCAGTAACACAGCTCCAAAATTTCCACTAAAGAGAGAAGAGGAAACAGCCGTTGCCCACAAAATCAATAACTTCACTCTTGTGAGAGGATAAACACTTTTACTCTTCACACAGAAATTTCCATGTGGATGAGGCTTAAATGAATCCCTCCTGTGGACGATACAAGTGTGTCTACAGCACAGAAACGAACAAATGGTGTCCACTGATGTGTCCACGAACAAACATAAAATAATGATATGGAGTACTTCTTGGCATTACAGCAATCAAACCCTTCTTTGAATTGCTGAGCAGCTTTTTGGATACAACGCTGGCATTTTGGTGATTTATCCCTGGGTTTTTACAGTTGGAAGGCCTCTTTGCTATTACCCTTATCTTTACCTTCCTTCACAGAACAAAGTCAAGTCAGGACACTGACTAGGCAATTCTAAATACTACCAAATAGTCCAAATTAAAAGATTACTTTAAGCTTTAATCTCTCAGGGGTATGGACAAAGCTTAACTATGTTCATTATATTTACATTTGAAAATAAAAAGCTTGGCTCAAACCTGTTCTGCAATTCCCAGTTACTAAAAGGTAATAATAATATAAGGTACAAATTTGAAAACAAGCTGCTAAATATCAGTGCCTTTAAGATATTTAGTAAGGATGGAGGGTTTAAGACCAGTCTTCAGCTGCTTTTACCTGATCTTGGAGAGTTATTAGTTAATACCTTGAAGTAGTTTTGGTTGAATTCACTAATTTTTGAATATTGTGGTGTACAACCCCCCCAAATCCTCCCAACACTTGATTTTGGTCTTCGAGCGTGTGGTGTTGTGTTTGGAGGATGCAGTCTCTGTCTTGGTCTACTTTTTTGCTCTTGCGTGAAGAAACGGCAGCAACATGTGGCGTATATCCTTACAACAGAACTGGGACTGGAAGAGATTAGCAGAGCTCTTGAACACGAGTTGGTCAAAGCCATCCAGGGCAGTCACTTGGGTTCGTATTTGGAACATGATAGAGGAATTACTTAGGTAAACTATCAAACCACCACCTCAGCAATACCTTAAAAGACATAAGCAAAAAATAAATAAACTTAACAAAAAAAAAGTTAAAAGGTGTTAAACTCAGGTTTACTTCATGAAATTAGGTTACTCTGAGTCACTCACAAAAAAAATCTGCTTCACTTGAGTCTTGCGAGGCCTCCCCCCTACAAAGTCAACGTATTAAGACGTAAATGACTTTTTAAATAGTCAAATACTTGTGTGTTTAAATGTTGAAGTAACAGCTGAACAATTAACCAGAAGCCTTAATGTACTGTGTAGCTTTCAAAAGAACATGGAAAGAGCTGTTCATACTGATCATCCAGCCGAGAATGAATTGATTGTATTCTGAACTATTGTGATGAGCAGGAATTACAAAACAAGATCTGTTCCTCTATTTAGGTAAGTGTTATTTGCCATCCACTGAGTTGTAAGCTGCACAAGTATTCATGAAAATGCATTTGAATAATTCAGAGTGCTCTTGCCAACTGCTAAGGGAGGCCGAGTGACAGTCGATGCATTATTCTTTGATCAGCGGTTCCATAAGAGGGTTCCATCAGGAGAGAAAGCATATTCAGGCCAAAACGGATGCGCAAATACAACATGACAGAGCAAAGGGGCAGCAAACAACTCCCAAATCTTTTCAGCAACGGAAGAATATGAACATGATAGGTTGGCACGGTGACAAGAAGCAGAGAACCATCAGAAAAAAAAAAAAATAATAATAAAAAAAATTTTTTTTTTAAAAAAACGCGTGTGCAGAGGTGCACAGGCCCAACAGATTCATTTGGAAATGAATCTTCTTTTTTGTGCTGTCTTACACAAAGCAAGAATACTGGAGCTTCAGCTTTTGGGGATTTGTATTTACAAAATCCGTTTAGCTGATGAAGGATTAAGAGCTGGTTTGCCAAACAAAGAGATGCAGTGGATCAATGTTTACATAGTGACAATAGGAAGAAGTTTGGGTATTAAATCTTTTAATACTATTTCTCATCGTTTCATGTATGCTGGTGCATTAGGTCTAAACTACAGACCTTAATGCATTCATGTCTAATACTTAACTACACCAATTGTAACAAGTAAAAATTTGAAGGCAATTGATTTCATTAAATTTATTAACTTTCAAAAGTTCAGAGTCGGAACCTTTGTATTCAAGTTTCCGGTATGCATATAAATCTGATGCACAGCGATAAAAATTTGGACTTACCTCTTTTTTTTGGCTGATATAACAGTCAATCCACTTCGAGTGCCCCATGTTGTCAAATACATACTACATATTCCTTAAGAAGATAGTAGGTGAAGTTTTCAGTTTAAATTCATCCACCATGCAAAGGTGAGAGAATCCTCATCAATGCAGACAACATGGCGTAGCATCAAATTGAGAACTGCTATTATATCATTGCTGCAACATTTGTGTCACAGTTGCGCTGGTCTTTGACCGTCGCAATCATCACATGGCAGAATTTTTAAGATGTCCAAAAGATGCTAGCCCGCCTTAGCTGGTGCATCTCATGACTTCATATGGTAGGGAAACCAAAGGTTGACATGGAATAATTTCACCAGGGTATGAATGATGAATTCTTACCAGCAGAGATCTGCACCACCCAGAGACACAGCTACAAAACGCGGCCCGCTGTTTTTAAAAGCCTCATCACTGGAATAAGATGAGATTTGCACAGTTTTCTGCGTATTTGCCCGTCTATTGTGGATTGTGATTGTAATAAGCTCAGATGGCACCCAAACAATCAAGTTCTGTTCAATTCTGCAGTCATTTGTTCAAAATAAAAAATGCATTTGATGCTACTATCTTACATGTTTTACAGCCACTCTTGCTAAAGGAGCTAAAACAGATTTGTCATAAAATCTTAGGGAGCAGCTTCTGGATTGTTTTTTTTTTTTTGCTCCATCACAGCTTTCCAGAATGAACTGGTAAAAAAAAGGATTTGGATAAAACGCATGTCACAATTGGATGTGCAAGACTCCTTAATCGGAATGCAAGCAGCAACCTTGGAAGTTCTCTAAACCCAGTTTTGGGAATTATTTTACACATATTGGATTCAGAGATAGATATGGAAGATAACCTTAATCTACATTGATTCTTAGCTGACTGATTTAAGGCCAACACTTCACTGTCTGTGTCTCAACAATAGGGCTCCAGGGCGGAAGAATCTCTCTGCAACACGTCTGCGAGTGCTGTTTGTTGTCAAAAAATCCACATCTCAGCACTCGGCATTAAAAATGCAGCACCCTTTGTGTCTCATGTCCCCACACCGCCCCACATTTTACTTCCTGTAAATGAATTTGGTCAGATTAAATAAGAGATTTAGATTGAATCCAACAGCGATGTGAGGGTAAATAGACATGTTCTCAGTGCATTTGAAGCTCTGGCCCATATCAGACAGTTCTGCTATCGTTTTACTGTGTAACATGTGAATCTTTTCCAGAGCATCTGTAAAGTGTCTGTCTTTTACATAATTTCCACACACTGTTCCAGTGGAGGATATTTTTGGTGTCTTTGGCTACGTTCACACCGCAGAAAGTGTGACCCATTCCCAACTCTTTCACTGCAATCCGATGTTTTCACCCCCAAAAGAATCCAATCTGTGCCACTTAAGACACATGTGCCATGCGGTTCTCAACTGTACGTATCCGATAGCTTTCAAAGTGTGAACGGTCCAAATGGTTATGTTGCATTTATCAGACTTTTACGTAATTGATGCGAAATATGTGTTACAAAGAAGTAATTTCAGAACAACAGAATCCCACCGCTCCTTGTTCCACCATGCATCCAAACAGACTGCTCAACAGAAGCTGCTGTCAATAAGCCACAAAAAGGCCATTAGTACTAGATCTGCTTTCTTTCCACTATCTTCCTTCATCCTGTTACTTTGTGATGATACTGTCAGCTCCCACTGCTGAATAACTTTAAAATTCATCCATACGTTGCATCCATTGTTACTTATATATATAAAAAACACTATGCAATATTTATGTTTTTCGTCTGTGCTTTGTGGTCATAAACTGTTCACACAGAAGTCTTATTGTGGTCGCAGTATTCAGTAGACAGCCCTGATCTCCGTCCTAGAGAGAACTAGTGATCTGAAGAGATGCATGAGTGAGGCGGCTTATAAACCCAACTCAGTTCCACCAGTTCTGTCAGGAGGAACTGGCCAGAACTCGTTCCTCCAGGAAACTGCCGTAAGACGTTTCAGGAAGAAAAACCCAAAAATTTGACCTCAAGGTTTCACCCTGGAGAAAACAACGGTTCGACTAAAGTAGTAGTAAGACTCCACCATAAAGGAATTCAGACAGCAACAATCAGGCTTATAATAGCATTGAAGTGTCTTTATTCCAGCTACTAACAACATGAGCCACATAGTGACTTGTTTTATTTGCCAGGTGGGTTTCCCTTTGAGCCTCCCTTCACCAGAAAAAGCAGCAGTAAGCCGTGTTATCTCATCTGGGCCTTGTGTGTCATGTATGCAGCAAGCAGAGAGTTGGCGGGGAGGCTCTGTAAACACGGCATTATTGGGAGCACACATGTCTGCCTTCTGAAACATCAGTCTCACACTGAGGCTGTCAAAGAAAGGCAACGCAGACTCACAGCGCAGTGCACACAACGGGAACGGACCTGTGGCATCGCTTTCAAATGCAATCAGAGATCAGCAACCCGAACTGCAAAATGAAACGTGCGCCGCAGCTGGGTGTGCTTTGGAGCAGAGTGTCTTACTTTGGAGGAAGAACAAATAAAGGGTTTGCAAAAAGAAAAAAAAAAGGATAAATCAGATTGTAGCATGTCAATTTTTTTTTAAAAGAGAGGTGAACATTAAGTGTTCATTAAGTGGATGGACACGTTGGCCGTTGTCTCATTTGAATGGAGATAATCACCTCGTTTTCCGTGACAAGAGAGGGAAATAGAAAAAGGCGCTCCTCCAGCACCACTGTGAAATGCAATCATTGTCGAACTTGAGGTTTTTACCAAAACTAGCAGGTCTTCCTGTCATTGTTTCAACGCCGCCCACTCGTGAGCCAAAAAAAGCCGACAGAAAGGGAGCGAAAACGGAGCCATTTATGAGATGCCTTGTGCACTGAGCACACATCCTGCCATAAGTTGGAATGCTTTCAGCGCTCAGATGTTAAAACGGTTCTGGATAATGACTGCGAGAGACTTTAGCGCTTTGAAGCGGTTCTCAGAGACGAGGCGCTCTGACTGTCACCTGTCTGTCTCTCTGGTTTTAATTGAACTCCCTCCTACACAGTAAAAATGCCAGTGTTGAATTAACACCCACAGTGTTAATTTTAACACCGAAAAAGTGCGTATATGTGTCCAAGTCAGCTGGTGTTAAAGTAACACTTTTGAAAGTGTTAAAAGGTTGACACCCATTTTATTGTTAAATTAACACCAGACATTGTTAATATTCAACAACACCGAGTGTCATATTAACATTACAACGGTGTTGGTGTTAAAATATAATGTTAAAAGTAACACCAGTGTAGTGTTGATCATAAAATATAATGGTGTTAAAAAGGTAAATAATTGACCCCACAAGGTGTAAATATCAACTAAATCCAGAGGAGAAAAAAATATTCAAAACGATACACAGAAATGGAAAGTTCAACTTTTATTAAACCCATTTCAGAATTACAGACCTCCAATGCACAGCTTATACAAAACAGTAGCGGGGCACAATATATGTTCTTTCGTCATTATCAGCCGAAAACTGCCTGTCATAAGGTTGATAATATATCAGAGTAGAGACACAAATAACAGCAGATAATCATCAAAACACTCTGTAATGACTTTAGTAGTCACAAAAATGCTTCATCATCCTTGATTATGATAAGAATTTTTTGAAAAACAGGCATTTCATTTTCAGTACTTGTACAGACAATCATTCCAATGTGGTATTCTGTTCCAAAGCTTTTCACCCATGAAGTTGTGGATACACAAGGCACATTCAAATTGGGACAGGACCTTAAGACCTCACTGCAATCTAACTCCCTTGTTTGGTAATCTTTAAGACTGCCAAACTGAAACCTTTGAAAGTAAAAATTCTCCCAATGAAAAGCCAACTGCTTCTGGTGCTTCTTTACTAGTGTTTTAGTTATATTCTTAAAGTTCTTTACAGATTTCTTGAAGAAATTGTGTTTGCCTTCAAATCTCATACACCACATATGGATGAGTGGTCCTATTTTTCTGATGCATCTGGGATAATGAATCAGATGATGTTTTGGAATCAACTTCTTATCTGTAAATACAGACTTAAAGAGTCTATGATGGTCAGAAATCAAATGCTTTAAGAAATAAGTCATACCATCTGTGATTTTTGGCGAGAACACAATATTGACAATTTGGATCAAAAGAAGAATTACTCTCCAGTAACTGTTGTCCTGTCAATTAGATCTCCAAAAATCAAAGGTGTATTGCGCAAGAGGCACCATGACTGAATAGCATTGAGGCCCAGGTCATTGCTACCATCCATTTTGACTGCACTAGGTCTGTTGTTTCTCTCAAGGTATCCGTAGTTAAAGCTCTGTATTCGTTCTGAAAGGGTGTTTAAATCTATGGAAGTCCTAACCATGTACTGAAAAAGAAGCTGAAGCTCATACTGCACAACACCTTCCAACAGGTCATGCATAATATCAACTGCATAGTTGTTTGAACAATGAAAATACTGTAGTGCATTAAGAGGACACTCTCTTTTTACACCAAAAGAATGTACAAGAGTGGGATTTTGTGCCACCGCATTGCTATGTTCTGAATAGAGCTCTTCTGTGCGAAAAATTAGGTCTTGGTTATCCTCACTGAAACTTTGTTTTATCAGTTAAACAAAACCGACAACAGTAAGTTGCACTGAATGATTCAACAAAACCAAAAAGGCTATGCAATGCCAAATTATCACCAGTAACCTGAACAACTGAACCTCTTAATGGTACATCAGAAAATGGCACCTTAACACCTTCCGTCTCAAGACATTTCAAGTCATTAATAAGAGGTTCCAAGATGGGACCAAAACCATACTTCTTCAAGTCTTCAGCATGAAAATCTATAGCAATAGTGTCTCCATGTGCTTTCATCAAGTGCTTCTTGAACCCAAAATATGTGTAAAAAACAGATGAATAGCTATGTTCCCCACATTTCAAACGCAATTTGCGCCTTGGATACAAAGCATGACGAAATTTCAAATGCTGAAAAAGATTTGAAGAATTTCTGTGCTGAACCTTACAAATGTAACATGTTGGCATATTTAAGTGTTGTTAATTCTCACTCTGATTTCCTTGACTCTGGGGTTCTCCTTTGTTGTTGCCACATCAATCCCATAAACTGTTGTTTGGATGAATGTGTAGAAGTTGAGGAGGGCTGCATCGTAGGACAAGGCAAACACAAAGTGCGCCTTAAAAAGTTCATCGAAAGCAGCCACTGCAGTCTGTGCCACACAAGGAATGGGCTTCTGATCCAGGATGACGTAGAACTTCTGAATACTGCTCTTCTTTTCTCCAACACAGAGGAGGAAGGGCTGTGAAGATCCAACTTTGCCAAGGAATGTCGCCATGCTTGTCCCCACCTAAGATTGAGAGACGGCACATTAGAATATATTGGTTTTAGTTTCTCTCAAGCAACAAATTAAGAACACTTTCCACCTTCCTTTAGCTGTGAACATGCCACAAAAGGGGATGCAACTTGCAAGGAAACTCCTGTGACCTTAAGTGAAAAGATCGGTTCTAATGGGCTCATACAATTCTTTGTGCCATTTAATTCCCATAACCAATTTTTTGTTCCATTTTGTCATAAAATTAACCCTGATCCCTCCCACTCCCTCCAAAAATAACTATAAATTCATAATACAAATAACACCAAATAATGACTTTACATTTAACAGTCTTGTAAAAATGAGATCAATTTACTTTAAGTGAAGCACAATTCATGTCAAAAATATACCTTCATAAACTTCACAACATGATCAGCTGCCTCAGTTGCACTGATTTTTACATGTTTCCTCCCTTTGGCAGTTGGAGGCAGGAGATGAACCAGCAGGAGAATGGCTGCCATGTCACCATCCCATTCTGATAAAATCATAACACAAGCCATGTTTAGAATTACCATATGAAAATGGATTCATAGAAAAGACTGTTGAACATGTTTATCTATTAATATGTACCATAATCACGTGATTCCTCCTGAGCAGACAGAAGGTCATCCAGGTGATTGCTCAGTCGAAGGCTTTTGCTGACAGTGATGACCTTTGGTTTGTAGAACGTTGGCCAGATTCCAATGAATTTCCCCGAGATGTCTTTTCCAAAGAGCATGATGAAGTCCTGCTCAATCTAGCAGAAGAAAAAATACCATCAAAACCCAATTCAAAAGTTTAGTTAATCAAATCTGAAACTTTCTCACCAAGCCTGGTGTATCCAAGAATCTTGGGAAGTGATCCAAGATGAGTGATGACTGGTCCAGATCATGTAGCATATTCTGTCTATGCTTAAATGTTGCCTTCATTTTCTCCTTAACAACATCCTGGTCTGATGAATGCTTCATTATGGACATTGCTTCTTTGCAACCATCACCAAACAGCTGTTCAGATGTTGAGGTCTCCCTCTGAGTTTTCGGCCCACCTTGATGAACAGACCTGGAGCTCCTCTTGAAGTCACAAGCAGTGCTACGCTGAATGGTTTTCAATCGATAGGCCAGGTAGCCCTGTCCACTTTGAGGATCGTAGAAATGCTCCTATCACATAATAGAAAACACAAAATGTCAATTACATTTCGTTCAAAAGGACAGTTACAAGGCTAATCCATATTATAAAAAAGAAATAAATCCAAACAAATTATCACCCAAGAAGAGAATCTTCAGGTACTCACATAGCCTGCTGGTGAGCAATTATCTTTCAAATTGGGAAAGAGGGTGACAATTCCCAGGGCATAGGTAATGCGGACATTGACAGGAGGGACTCTCCTAAAAAAAACAATTCCATAAGAATATTCATATTTCACATAGGGGTTAAACAAACTCGCACCAATTAAGCAAAGATTATGAATAGAAAACTCATTCTCATTAATTTATCAAGATAGATATCTAGATTAAATTCTGGCCCCCAATCAGCAAGCTGAGAATTATTGGTACATACCCATGACTTTCGATCATATCCGCCACTAAAATATTGACAAGTTTCCTTCTTGTTTGATCAGAGAGACTTTTGGTCTTGTTGTATTCTTTTAATACATGTTCTCCCTCTGGTTTTTGGTGCAGAGCTACATAGACAATCTGCAACAGATTTCACATGTCATCCTGTGATAAATTTTAAAATAGATCATTTCATTTCCCACCTTGACACAACTCACATCTTTTGCCATCTTACTGTCAGGTGGTCCTTCAGCCAGTCGTCTTCTCTGTGCTTTAGTGTTCTCTGTGATCACTGTAGAAGATGAGCTTGCTGTGCTTGAAGATTCAACTGATGAGGCTGACCCATCTTCAGAAGTGAAGGAAACGTCTGTTACCTCACTCTCGTCAATGACACCCACTGTATAAAGTTTAGAAGACTCATTAGTAAACAACATAAAACTTTATATATTTTTTAAATGCATTAGAAGGAACACTTGTTTTAATGCTTTTAAATCTTACCAAAGTGCTTAGCGACTACTTTGAAAGATACTGTAGCAGACCTCAAGAGTTCATCAAAAATATCAGCATCCACATCAACTCCAGAAGAGTCCTTCAGGTCTACACAGATTTCACTTGCCAAACTGAATTTAGCATGAACTACAAGGAAACAAAAATACTCATCTTAACATGCTAATTTATAGCATTTGGTTAGAACTGGTAAGGGACAATTACATTCATAATTAGAAAATGTCTGAAAAACATTTTCAGACAATGAACTGGGAATGGTGGTTGAAATTGTACATCTTTAATTTTGCCCATATTGTTAGCAGACAGTTCACCAAAATTTGACACAAACATTTTTATGAAAATAATTAATAAGCATTCTGGATATGATATGAGATAATGAAACTACCTTAAGCTTACTTCATTTAAATGGCAGCTGCCACAACAACATAATTAGTGCTCAACTTACCCTCCTGCATGAATTTCAAGTAATCATAGCAGTCATCTGTCACAGGAACCCGAACCCATTTCTGGACTGTCTGATACTCCACTTGAACCAGGATTTCTGCATAACAAAAAAAGGACACGGTCCAAGTTTTGACACCTTACAGATATTTTAAACCAACCATTTTTACTTCCACTATCACTTTGAACACCTAAGCTCTGATATAAACTTCATCCAAGCTAGTGTTGAGCTAGCAAGACAGAATCCGCTTCCATATCCGCTAGCCGTAAAGTGGCATTTTACACTCTTGCTTTGCGACCGCTATAGTCTACGGAGGCCTCTAGGGCTCATGGAGAAACATTTTTTTCCGCTATCTTTTGAGTTCCCTCTCAAAAGTTTAGCTTTACCTAGCAACACTTTATTGCAAAGTTGACGAACCACAGCCACAATAAAACCACAAATTATATAAAATTATATATAAAAATTATATAAAATTGTTTTAAATATTCGACATTTATGTTGGATTAAAACCATTATTATTATTTTGAGTGTAATTAACTGCTTCATTGAGGTAATGAACAACTTCGCCACGTAATTTAAAAAAAAGAGCCCCACATGCTCGCGGAAGCTAGCCGTTTGCAATGTTAGCTTTTTAGATACACACCACCAATATTTCAAATAATACAACTATACAAGTATTTTACATGGTTTAAAATGACAACTAGAACTTACCAAATACAACAGAATTTGAATTTACCGTTCGCCTAGATTTGGCAAAACGGCGGGACCTTGAATTTGGCGGATTTTCCATCCAAAATGGTTTAAATATCGTGTACTCAAACTAAAAAGCACATTTCCAACGAAACAATAGCCATGTATGAATATTTAGCTCACCTTTAGGAAAGAACTGTGTCTTTCGTCTGCGAAAAGAAGCCGTACCGACCGAGTGACTGGTGTCGAGACAGAAAGTCCAACACACTCTGCAGCCGTTACAGCGGAGGCGGGGCTTAAGCAACACAAACCAATTAACACTGGAATTTAACAATGCAAATATGATGGAAGTTACACTGGCTGTGTTATTTTAAAGCTGTGTGATGTTAAAACAACACTCACACTCTTTATTTAACACTACACCTGAGATTTTAACACTGGCATTTTTGCTGTGTAGGCTGTGCCTTAATGCCTCATCACAGTCTCCACTGTAGTGTGGCAGAGGAAGTTTTTAGGCAGCCACGACTCTAAAAGAACCAAATCTCTGCGGTTCTCCACAGCCCGGGGAAAAAAAACCCGGCTTTTTCCCTCCGTCTGTCTTCCTGGCTTTGGTCCAGGCTTCCTTATGACTGGGACATTCAGGGGGAGCCAAAGCGACTGAGCCACTGTGATGTCCTTATTTTAAACACACACAAAAAAAGTTCTTGCTCCAAGT
The DNA here is from genome assembly GCA_033032245.1 of Poecilia picta. NCBI lineage: Eukaryota > Metazoa > Chordata > Actinopteri > Cyprinodontiformes > Poeciliidae > Poecilia > Poecilia picta. The sequence goes on along the minus strand of CM065356.1, from coordinate 4,393,384 downwards.
TATGCGCACGTACGATCCTTGCGCCACTTAGGGAGAAAACAGCCGCATGAGAGCGGCTTTTGATGCATAGAAAAATATGAAGGCATCATATTTATCCCCAATCTCCTTCACGGAGACGGCGCAGTTGAAAGCAGCAGTGGGAGCATGCTGAAGGATGAGGATTAACAATGACATAACATGAAGAGGGGGTCTGTCAGAGTGGTGACACCTCGTTTCGCCTGCCTTTTGTCTGATTACCCCAACAGCGGCCCGCCAATGACAGGGATGATCACAGGAAGGCGGGAAGAACACAACTGTCAGGCTTTATGCTGCAAAAGCCCAATTCTCACCATTTCTGCTGCTACAAACCAGATTCTAGGGAGGAATCAGGAGAGAGTGAGGGAAGAAGGGGGGAGGAGGAGGAGGGGAAAGAGTGAGGGAAAAGGACGCACGGACAGCTTACAGGGGATACAAACCAAAAGATTATGGTAATCTTCCCTTCTTTGTCCTCCGCGAAATGTTTTCGTACTACGCCTTTTATCTGTGTAAGAAGGGATGTGAACCTCTTCAGTTAGTGACAGTGGGCACTTTCTGTGTGGTTTCTGGGTAATTAGCACCAGTAGAAGGCTCTTTCTTTTTCTCTGCTCAAGCTTATGGTCTTCTTAGGGACGGCAACAGGGGATTTTCATCCCCCCAATCCCCGCCTTCCAACCCTCTGTCTGCTCTTAAGGAGCGATTCCCAGCCCCGGCCGAGCCGCCACAACCATCTGTTAGCGCTAGGAGGATCAAAAACCTTCAAGACTCTCAGCGCTGCTGACAATCAAATGGACAGCTTAAGTTCAGACAGGTGACTGAATTAATTATTCTATTCAGGGTGAAACTGAGATGTTTTCAATGGAGTGGTCAATGGACTGCTCATATGCCCTGCGCCGCTTTTTGTTCTAGCATCAAAACTGTGAAACCCCCCCAAAAAACAAAAACAGCAAATGATCTGATTCTTTTACGAAAGAACAATTAACCTGAAGCTTTATTGTTGTTGAATGTACACCAAGTACCTAAAAATGATGGTAAACTTGTTATTTGTGTCTTGAGGTGTCATAATCTGACTTTATAATTTCTCTTGGTAGCCATTTTGCTGAATTGGTGTGGGTGGCGCTAAACTGAACCGCTAATCTTTTTTCCCATGCGGAGTGACCAAAGCTAAAGGATAAATTGGTCCGCCGCCACCACAAACACACCTTTTCAATTTAAGATAATACCAATATCAGACCTGAAAGAACGCCCAAAGCTTATGCTCATCATATCAACCGGGGCTTTTCAGCAGCAGGTCAAAGGTGGCCCTCAGATAAAGTGCTAGACAAGAGATCAGTGGGGACCGTCCCTGCTACACCTAAAGAGAGCCTTAAAGCGATACGTTTTCTTCATCATAAGTGCTGGCAATCCTGAGTGAATTTGTCTTCTTTTTCCTTCAACCTTTGATGTTTTTTTCCCAGTTTTCCCTTCAACAACACCTTCTCGCTCCACTCCAGTGGATGAAGCCTCTTTTTGTTGTGGTTCAAGCTGCATCTTATTGTCTCTGTCACGGGTGCTTTGTCTTACCAAAGCCCACTGCACCCTCGGAAAAGCAGAGGGGGCTTCATCAAAGCTCAGGCGAGATGGACTCAACAACAGTGGATTAAGGTCTTCTGCATGATAAAGTCCCTACCTAGGGGTGGAATTAACTTAATATGTGAAAGAATGTTATTGAGAAGGAATAAAGTGCCAAAAAGCTCCGTCATTCTCTTCGTAATGTCCTAATCCAGCGCCTGACACAGAGACCTTGGGCTGGAGTTTGTTAATCACAGAGATGCCCATCTGTATTCCCTGTCCTTTAAGCTATTTAAACTTCGCCTAAACTCAATTATTGTCCCTGGGAGACCAAAATGGCATATTAAGCTACGTGAAAGGGTATTCAGACCAGGGAGGGGTGGGAAAAAAAAGGGAATCCCAGCCTGAAAATGAGGAGATGTCTACGCAGCCCAATTGAAGTACAGCTAAACAGATTATAGGCACAATCTACTGACCTGAAAAATAACGTGACAATGAGTTAAAAGACGAGGAATCTCACTTTCAAAGCATCCTCTAAACTGTTAAGCAACCTAGTCATAGTGGATGTTAGAGACGGTGGTTCAGAATGTATTCTTCTATTTACGGCTCTCACAGGGAGAACCGCTTAGGGCCGAATACGTTCAAGGGACACACAGCACTTATTCCATCGCAGATAAAACTTGTTGGATGTTTCTCTGTGGAGGGGTTAGTATCTCAACACATTCTGATGACCACTGCTTGTAAAGAGCCAACTGTGAGCCAAGAGCAAGTAAAAAAAAAGGGTTAGCGTTAATTAGATTTTATAGAATTAACTACAATATATAATTTCTAAACTGCCTGGATAAGCTAACATTGTGTTTCACATGGGAAGGTTGTTACAGAACACATACCAGAAGTGTTTTCATTGTAGATAACCATAAATGTCCATTAACCATCTCTTTTTATACTTGTTTGAAATATTAAGTTAAATAATTCTAATAATTCTCACTAAAACCAGTTAGAGCGCATTACTCCAGTTCTAAAGTCCTTCCAGTGGCTCCCTGTAGCTCAGAGAATAGACTTTAAAATACTGTTAGTTTATAAATCACTGAATGGTTTAGCACCCCAATACATTAAATATCTGCTGTTGTTGTATCAACCTTCCAGAACTATCAGTTGTTCTGGTTCTGCTCTGCATATCCAGAACCAGAACCAAACAAGGAGAAGCAACATTCAGCTTCTATGCACCACAAATCTAGAGCAAACTTCTAGAAAATCGAAGATTCATTTAAAGGCACTCAGCATCCAAAATGCTGAGTGCCTTTAAATGAAACACTATCCAACAGTCAGGTGTGTAATGACGGCACTTGGAAAATAAATAATGTTTCAGTTGTTGATATTTTATGTTTTTATGATACAAAGCACTTTGAACTGCCTTGTTGCTCAAATGTGCTACACAAATAACCTGCACTTAAATAATCAGGTACATCTCAGGTATTTAATCAGAAAGTCATGAAGAATAAAAAGTTGATGGCACCATGTCAGTGTCAGGAGATGCTGGGACAGGCCACAAACAACTTCTTCGTTTTGCTCTTTGGTTGACCACACAGTGGCAGGGCTGTTGAAACGTGTGTGTGCCACACATGCCACAGAAACATTCACAAAAGTCTCCCTCACAGTTAAGAGTCGGGATCATTTTTCTCAACATTCCTGTACGTCTCACTCATGCCTGCACTTTTCTTACTGCTTACATACATGTTACTGTTCATCAACATATGTGTTGATGAACTGGGAGGCAGGGTTTGGTCCAGCTAATGACTCTGCTAAAAACAAGCAAAAAAAAAAAAAAAAAAAAAAAACTCACTTCTTTCTTCTGATTGGCCAATCAGATTAGGGCAGTGTGGGTTGCAGTTATTACTAAGTAGCAACCTCTTGAGCCTTATAATGATATTATTTTGTTATGGTGGTATTATTTTTGTCTTCATGGGCTGAATCATTAAAGAGCAGTATTATGCATTTTCCAGGAACATAGTGCCATTCTATAGCAAAATTACAGAATATAATAGTAACTATGTCAACTATATACCAAATATGACATAGAAGACATGTTGCTTTTTAGAATAGCACATAGAAATTTGGCCTCAATCACTTTAAAATCTCCTGTTCTTCCCAAAGCTCCACCTTCACAACATGGCTCCTCGATGAACCCTTTATGAATGTTTTTACCAGCATTTCCCTGAGAAGTAGCTCATAATGAGATCAGCAGATGCACAGGTCCACCAAGTGTTTGCTAATTGCTTCTGGCTAGTCTGAAGGAACTGAGTGGGGAAGTCGCCGGGGGAGGGCCGCTCTGTGAGACGGAAGCTCAGAAGCTTGGAAACTGAAGCTCCAAGAAGAAGCTCCATCTCAAAGATGGGGCTACGTCCAGCTGGGAGTTTTGCACATCTGAATGGTTGTCATGGGAGATTAAAGGATTTCTCAAATATGCATTAAAGAATCAAGGCAAAACTCCATGTATGTTTTTTATGAAGGAACAACTTTTTAACATTATGTAAAGCTTATGTACGATTCTAACATCTCACAGCCTCTCCACAAACCCCTATTTCAAAAACATCTCTGAAATGAGTGTTTCCCCCTGCAAATAAACTGAAATGAATTAATCTCACTAAGATTTTTATTACTATTAAAGAAAGAATAATATACATTTCCAGAAGTGTATAAAAAAATGAGGAAAAATGGCTGAATAAATGGGGGCACTGAGAATGCTTTCACATGTGCAGAAAACCATTAATCAGAAATACCTCCTCCATGACTCCCATCTCATTTCACAAATCAGTCCATTTTAGCATAATGGTGCCAGACCACTCCAAGTACAGGTGTGTAAAAAAAAATAAAAAAGAAAGCCGTGCCAGCACAGCTTGACTCATGGGCTATCCAACATGTGGAACATCCGTGGACAAATTGGATTCAGTTTCACATCCAGCAAAGCTGACGAACATGACTCTTTGTGGCGATGGCTCATTTCCATATGTGGCCTAAATGTCCCTTCGTTTCAGCCACACGGCGGTCAGGCGAAAGGCACAGTGGTCGGAGCAAATGGACTCAGTTTGTTCCACGCGGTGACGCTTGGGAGCACTGTGCCTCGGAGTCAATCAAACACTTAAATGGAAGTATTAGTGCAGCAAGCCATGGACAACGCTGCATGGCTTTTTGCCAAACCGTTCGTCCCCAAAACACAGTCGAATGAGTCAGCGTGGAGAGGCACGGTTTGCATATTCCATCATGCAGGGAGGAAAGTAGCACAAGAGAGCAACAGAAAGTCTGCAGAGACCATTTTTCTCCCAGTGTGCCCTGGATAGTGCGATACCACTCAACAAAGTGTAAACAAGCAGATTAACGGGGTTCGCCACACCAAGATTCACAAGTTTGCTGTGAAGATGGGGAACGCCTTCCGTCCAAGCGATGCACGATGTGAATTTATCAGGGCTTACATAAAGAAAGACATGATCAAATTATCCCACCATGGACAATTGGAGAGAATATGAAAATAATTGTGCCGTTATATTCAATGGCAGCTTCCTCCCTTTTTTTGTTCCGTCTCACTTCCAACCAAAACTTTACTGCTACCTACCACTCCGGTGTCATAATTACTGAAAACAAAAGCTGATGTTTGCTTCTTCTGTTGAAGATTCCCAAGCAAACGGGTTCGAGCAAGCCGTCACACTCGCGCTCTTCGTCTCATGGAGGAGGTTGGGGGAAGGTTCTGCTGACATGCTGCATGGAGACGTTAACCTGGCCCACCGTCGTGGCCGTGCTGAAAGCTCCTGAATAAAAAGGAGGACACGATTGTCACAGCTTGTTTGCACTCTTCACTTCTCTTGTCTGAGCCATAAGGCCCTCGTGGAGCAGAGGGGAGGAAAAAAAATGCATGGGACTCTTCGGTGAAACGACAGGATGTGAACACACTTCGGCTGGTGCTAATTTGGGTGCAGAATCCGCTAAAGTTTTTTTTGTTTGTTTTTTTTCATCCCGCGGAAACTTAAGCTGCAGTCTGAGAAACAAACAACATCACAACCAGGTTGATTTTGTCGCTCTCAGTGGAGCATCGAGTGTGGTATTAACACAGCTGTGTGAAAAGCTGGCTGCCTTGCTCTTCCCTCTGGATAAACCTCTAAGCAAAAACACCACAGGCTATATGTGATGTGTGTGTCTGCTTAAGAGCTGAGTAAGTTTAATTACTGTGAATAAAGTGGTTGTATCATGTGGCCTAAAGGGAACACTGCGGCTTCAAGTCTAAATGTTTTTTCTATAATTACAGCTTTTAATGCTTTGAAACATCAAAATTAATGAAATATGTAACATCTTGTTCAAACAAGGTTCCCATTTCTGCCTCTGCCTGCCAGAATTGGCCATGTTTATCTTATAAATATCACTAATAGAGCACATTTAACAAACAACCAGAGATGCAGCAAGGTGGCAGGCAGGTAAATTAAAAAGAAATGCAGAGAATATGTAAGGTGCTAATAAAAGAAAGAAGCGTTCGAAACCAATAAACAAGTAAAACGTATGCAAGTCATCATGCTAATTAAGCCAGTGCAAAGCGCTGGGAGAAATGATTTCCCTCCTTACCGAATTCTTCCGTTTTCACTGTTTTTTGTCAAACTTAAATGATAAATACAAAAAAAAAAACAATTACATTCAACTTTTTGAGGTCACAGGCAAATAAATAAAGACTGATGGAGTCCAATGTAGAGAGAGAAGGGTTTGGTAGAGTACCCAGCCCCGGACATACAAATTGTGATTTTTTTTCTACGTTATAATATAGACGGAGATTTGGAGACACTTGTAATAGAAACGCAGCTATTGTCAATTTAGACGCAAGCTGTAGCTGGAAAAAACAAAACACTAAAAAAAAAACTTTTCATTAACAGGATAAATCTGAGTATTAAGTTTAAAACCTTCATCAAAATAAAAGCAAGGTTTCTGGCTGTAGGCTGGAAAAAGAAAGTGAAGGGGGTCAACAGCTTGACCACAGCCAAACGAGACAACAACAATTTCTCTTTTCTTTCTTACTGAACTGAGTAAGCCGATATCCAGCCAAGCTAATCTGTTTTTAAGACAGTATTGTGGACGCTGAACTGCAGCCGTCTTCTACATATTGTATACATTTTCCAGTTTGTGTCAGCGGACGAGCACCCGGACAAAGCTGTGGCCCCTGGCGCTCCATGTGGAGCACTCTGCTCAGTATGGCTCTCACCCATCGCCCCTCCGGTCTTTCAGACGGCCAACATCAGATAAAGGACACAACTATGAGCATACACACGACTGATGTCAGAGATTTTTTGCACAATTCTTCTGTTTGCACCAAATTCTATAAGTTCTATGTGTGCTCTTGAGCACTGTAATTAGAGAGATGAAATGGGGTCTGAGTGCCGGACAGAGCAGGAAGTGGAGCTAACGGAATAAAAAGAAATGACCTCAGGATAGTCAAGACGGAGAAGAAAGCACACATCTCTAACTGACCACTCATGCTCCATCAGAATCGTATTTTTTCCACTTCATGCTTGGTTTGCCGATGAACCTCACTCCCCCCAACCCCCCTCCCTCGTAAACAAAACACATATTTGCACAGAAAATTACATATACAAGGAGATGTGCGCGTTACACTCAATCCTTTGGACACCGTGGGTTCTCCAAATGGAGCAAAACAACGGGCTTTATGTGCCGTTACGGACAGAGTGCACTTCGGCATGGCTAAGTGGTTTTAGAGGTGGGGGTGTGTGTGTGGGGGGCAGTAGGGCCGGAGGTGGAGTCAGAATCTGTCTTGACATTTCTTTGCGCTTCTGTGGGGAAGAGAATTCAAAGACAGACAGGAATACGAACAGAGACAAGCTTTAAAGAGCATTAAACAAATACAGTTTGGAATTCAAACCAAAGGGTGTCACAAATGCGTTTCCTGAGACGACCGCGATGGGAGACTCCGGGAGAAAATTTTGATGCTTATTGGTTATAATACGGCCTCCTTGTTAAACAGTCTGTGATGCAGCTGGAACACATGGCACAACGACTGGAACAGAATTCCATCTGACATGTATATATTCCAACTACGATTTATAAATACCTAAATAAATGTTACGCCCTCCCGCAATACAGTTGTTGTTGCTTGGGAGATAAATGAAAGGAGACATTTGCCCTCTGTCTTCTCAGCACACAAAGAAAGGAGAGTTGTTAGTGGGTAGGTAAGCTTCCATCTAATATGGTAGGTTAGAGATAAAAGAAACCTGAAAGCCCAGATGGGAGAAAGTCTGCTCATTAAACTCAAATCCGTAAAAAGCTAAGTAAAGAAACAAAGTTCTGCACACGTGTGCCTTAAAATGAGCAACACACACACACACGCACTTCCAGATTTTTCTCTCAGCTTAAGACAGCAGTGAAAGAGCCAGCGATGGGAAAAGGTCAATTAGCTCATTAGGCCCTATTCAGATAAAGGTGATTTCATGCTGTTGACACGTAATATTCTCCCCCGCAACCCAACCTCTGATATGACAGAGCACTTACATACAGTAACATTTGCAATTTACACTCCAAAAGAACGTGAAACCTGCAGCTGAGCATGGCGGACAGATCGATGGACCGGTGATGTACCTGCAAAATAAGTGATTTAGTGAATCGGAGATATTTACATTTTCTTTTCTTTTTTGCTGGTAGCCGTCTATGTCATGAGAGGTATTAGATACACCTCTCTGATAAAATACTTGATAAAGAATTTTTTCATCAAATAACTACGAACTTCAATGAATTTCATTGGGAATTTATGTGGTAGACCAACACAAAGCAGCTGTGTTTACATTGATCATAAAATCGAGCAAATTGAAGTTATGAAACAAAAATCCGCTTGATGGAAACAAGACAATTAATAAAAACCTTTTTTTTTTATAAGACGTTTTGCTGGGATGAGGCGACTTTTCGACTTTTCCCATACAGTTTTATTTCACAAAACTGTAATGGAAAGACTCTTTTCACATCACATGAGTCATGTAATCAACAGCCTGATTTTAGAACTGGCGGAATAGACAAAGACAGGAAGTGGTAGGAATATGATGGCGCTGCATGTTTATTAACGACTTATTATGTGAACAAACTTATTCACCTGTCATTTTAACTGTTTCTTATTCAACAAAAATGCCACAATTGCAGAATTGTGTTTTTCCAATGTTAGAGGTTTTACGTACATTTGTAAAGGAAAAGCTGCTAAGGTTCCAAAGGGTGGGGTGGAACTGAGGGCAATGAGGGCAAATTTTAAAAATCCTGAGTTTGAACCCAAACCATGTCAGGATATGTAGAGGGGAAAAGCCCTATAGCAATCATGTGGACAAAAGTGCTATGGCCAGAGAAGATTAAAATTAAACTTTAAGGCATTTATATTAAATTCTACGCATGGCAGCAAAGTAAAGAGAGCACCCTGAACGCACCATCCTCAATGTGAAGCATGGTGGTGGCAAGACTATGATAAGGGAGGCTTGAAAGAAAACGTTTTAGAGAAAGCAGAATATTTGCGTAAGACAATGAGCCTTAACATGTAGCTTAAACCACAAGGAGTTAGCTCAGAGTTGTTGAGACTTGAAATGAGTGGTCAGGTGCTCTCCATCCAGTCTGACTGATCTGGAACCAAGAAAAACGGTAGAAGACTCGCAAGTATATTGAAAGCAAGAGATGATTCAAAGTAATGACTCAGAGGGGCTACATACAAATGTACACCACACTTTTCAGATACAAGCCAACAAACCAGATATTCCCCTTGAGAAATTTTCTGCTCACCAAAGCAAACGCTTCTAATAACTACTTTAAAAGAAAACAAAACTATGAATCATGTCTGTGCTCCCAACTAAATACTGATATAAAACTTTAATTGAATAAGCTCAGTTGTCAGCATGCATAGACCAGAAAAAAATATCTAAGTAACAGAATCATGGCCGCTGAAATCCACAGCTCAGCCCCTCAGCGGCTTCTAACACACCAGGAATAAATCATGGCAAGGTGAAGAAAGGAAAAAACAAACGAACAAACAAACACACACAATAAGAAAAAATACCTGCTGGCACAGGCTGCAGAGAGGTCAGCTCATTGATACTGCAGGACTGTCAGCTGTGTTCTTTTTGAAACAAGTCCACTCCCTAGGGTCACTAAAAGGTAGCCACTGCCTGTCCAGTCAGTTTCACGTTTTTCACTTCAATGCAGCCAACACTGATGCACTCACATTAATGGCAATGAGGAAATGTTGCGCTGCATACCACTGCATGTATATACACAGACTGTAAACAGTATTGAACCCCTTGGATTTGTTAGCCTTTTTTATTGCTTTTACAAATCATTCATGATCAACAAAATTAGGCTTTTTTAAAACATAAAATATGTACAAAAAATCATCAGTATTTTTGCTTCCTCATGCAGTATTACAGCATGAGGACAAATAAACTGTGCAGAAGATCTGCAATGAAGAAGATTAAGGCTGAACTCAAGACTCCATGGTCAAGTGAAAGAAAGTCAGTGGGTCTGATGAAACCAAAATGGAGCCTTCTGGCCATCAGACAAGATATTACACTACAGCTGTAACTAATCTTACATTTGAGGCAGCCATATTGGATTGAGATTTGAAGGAGTTTGGTCCAATTTGACTTTTGAGGCACTTTTGCCTCAATCATTTTGACTTTGTGAAGTGCTGAACTCCAGCCTCATAAAATGCCACTTTGCTTCATACAGAGGGTCTGGCTATTGAGAAACACTGGACTCTGTTGAAGTTTTAAATTACTAAATCTGATTTTATCCCATCGCTAACCTTTGGTTGTGACATATGTAATGTACCAGCTCAACCATGAAGGATGCTACGCCATACATAGCTCTGAAGTTTACCATAAATTGAATGTGCTGTAACCAACCATCCCACACTGGGAAGAGAGAAGCTAAATAACATTTTTGCCAGCAATAAAATGTTTTCAACATTGCTTTTGCTCTGACTTTAATTGCTCAAAATTTGGAAGGGTGGAAAACATAGACTGAACAGCTTTGTTCACTTCCTCCGTTGCCATTGCTGAAATTACACTCAGACTGCCTTTCTAAAACAGAGCAGAAAGTCGACATCATTGTTCACAGCTCTGTTCGCTGATTGGCCCAGTTGAAATTCAGTCTGAGAAATCAAACTGAATAGGAGAAAATTCAGACATAGAAATGAGAATCAAATGGAATTGCAAAGCAAGGCAAGGGCCAGGCTACCGTAACACATGCAAACAAACAGCACTGTTTTTTAGCTGCTTGTATAGGATTTCTTTAATTACTATGTCAAACTAATTACCACATCGTACATAAAGCGTTAAATTAAGAACTTCACTTTTAGGCTACATTCAGACTTAAGCCTGAAGTGACCCAAATCCAATTTATTTTGCCCTTCTGTATCCTGTATCTGATCGTTTTATGACAATCTCTACAACAAACATTGGATTTTTATAGATGCAACCCAGACAACTTGGTTATATGGTCCTAAAGCCAATCTGCATCTGATCATTTCAAATCTGATCTGAACAACCAGGTTACATTCATCCGACATGATTGTCATTGATACTTGACAAACGTCACAATTTTGCGTCTATAAACAACAACCCTGATGGATGATGATGAGGATTAAGTTCTAAATTTGTTGACTCCAATTGGAAAATGGCTTTAAAACCCAAGATATACTAAACCATTAGCATCCATGTTTACTTCCGGGAAAACACTGAGCATGCTCGCTACGTGTGACGTTATTGCGCCCTCTAATGTGCATGTGGGACTCTTTCAGGTCGTTTGTAGTTCACACTGGAGATTACATACAAGTTCCATATATTTGGAAATGCAAAAAATAAAATCAGATTTCACAAAAAATAAAAATTGGAATTGAAGACTAAGACCTGCCATGTGAACATTGCTTGACTCTTCCTCATCCATAACGGACCAGTGAGGCAGTAGTTGTTGGAAGTGGTTTGAGAACCATAATTCATACAATGTATGACCTTTTTTCCTCTCTTGAACAGCTTTTCAATTCTTTGTCTGAAAGCAAATAATGGGTCGAATACCACTCACTTTTTAAACTGACTTCCAGAATTACAGTACTAACAAGTGCAACGAATTCCCAACGCTAAAACAGGCTTCTGCTGCTCCACTGTTCTGAGGTGCGGATGAGCTAATCCTAATATAGATGTTGTTGTTGTGCTACTGCTATGGGATTTAACACTAACGCAGGCAGCCAGCCCCGCTCCATCACACCGTCTGCCTCTAATGAACAGTGAAACACTCCATTGACCAGCGGAGGGGAGGGCACCGGTTTGAGATCGCAGCAGTTCTGTCGACAACGCTGATGATCATTGCGCTTAAATCCAACTAATTAGCCGCATGCATGCCCGCCGAATTCGATGCTGGTTTCAGATATGCAACGGAAAACACTGAGCTGGTGGTTCTAAACGTGGAGTCAAGTGCACAAAAAAAAAAAGAAAAAGAGATTTCTCCCCCAAAGGCTACGGTGGCCGTGTTCATGGCACCCAATATAAGTTAAAGATGTTCACATGCTTATGAGAGAGGGCAGGGAGTGTAATTTAAATTCTGTTGACATTTACTGTCAGTGTGTATTAATTCAGAAGCAATCTTTTGCTGCACAGGGCTTACTCAGCACCAGCAGGCCGCGGGCTCCGGAGAAAGACGCGCTTCCCCCTGTACTGTAACTCCTAGCAGATTCCCCTCAGACGGATGCTACGATCAGAAAGGCACAGACCTCCCCCTCCCCCACCGCCCCAAATCCATAGGTCACAACGGGGAAAACGGAGGGATACAGCCTGGTGGAATGTCATATATACAGGTTATGTCCTCTAAGCGTAGAGACACCTTCAGACTGCGTTTTTAGCCGTCCGTCATCGTCTTGTGCTACAGCAGACGAGATTCCCGTCTTTTGTTCCGCTTACAGAAAAGTCTGGTTATCCACCATTCCTACCTGTGCTCAGACTTGAGACTCTAATTAGGCAAAGCACCAGCAACTTCGTGGGGGTAAAACTAACAGAAAAACACATTTTATCAAAGAGCAGCTTTGTGCTCTTTGACTACTGTTGCAATTCATGTAGAAAGGGTTTCCAAAAAAAGATGCTCAATGAGATCTGGCCTGATTTAATTCCTTAACACATACACTGAGTGGATAAACAGCACCAGCTCCTCACTTACTATTCTATTTTAATTTAGGTTATTTTTTTGCAAAGCTTTTCTTTGATTCATATTCATGTTTTTTTTTTTTGCTTTGATAAACCAAAAAAAAAATCCACATGAGGTTCATGGGGTCTTTAAAGCCTAATTTAGCATGTACGGATGCACGGCTAACCCTTGAAATAAAGCGCAGTGGACAAGGCGTGTGCTGGCTCTGGCTTCTAGCAATGACACAACCTTGAGTGAATAATGCAGCGCCAATCAGCCCATGATTTGGGGCTAAAGCCTGGAAGGGGGTAAAAAATAAATAAAAAATCCAACCCATTAAACGTAACGGAGAACAATTTACTTATTTACACACAGCTTATAAATAACTGAGCTGAATTCATAGAAACGATGTGTCACATAGGTTTAGAAATAGAGACTTCTGGGGGTGGGGGGGGTCCTTGTAAAAATGATCTGATCTCTGTTTAAGCTTTTTTTTGTGCCATTAAAGCCATTCAAACACTAAACGATTAATAGCAGGTTGCTTTCAGGAGCATTTCAAGCTCATTCTAATAACCAAACTATCAGGGTTCTAAACAAAACGGAGGGAAAAAGCGGATTTTTCTGTCTGCTGGTGGATTGTGACCTAAATGGAGGATTAAACTGTGTATAACAGAGCCTTTAACTGCCTGTGCTGGAGCTGTGACAGGTCCTTGGGAGATACACAGAGACTGCTTGCAACACATGTCATATATCATAGCTTCAATCTGTACCCCAACTAGTACCTGCGAGCTACAAATGTGCACTTCTCCTGTCATTTCTGCAGAGACAGAGGAGAGGGGAGAAAATAGAGGTTGGGGGGTTGTGAGCTTTAAAAAACAAGTAGCTTTGCATTGTTTGTTATCGTCTAGCCTACAGTGTTTGAATGTGGGAGAAAAGGAGCGTTGCGACTTAAAAACGTTACCATGCAGAGCTTTTTTTTTCTCTCCCTCTCTCCCTCTGAACAGAATGACGCCTCTGGACTATGTCTTCATCATGAACGCTTGCTTAGATGCAATTATAGTTGCGAGGAATAACCCCTAGCAGCCATGTTGACGGGCCTAATTGGTTTTACAGATTTAGAAACATTGCAGCTGCAAGCCTGTATGCCGCAAATTAGTTCAAAGACGATTCAGGGACACAAACGCGGCGCTCTAATGTGATTATTCGCTCTGCAAAGATGTTTTCTTAAAGAGCAATTTTGCAGCTTATTTGCAAACAGAGATGGAAATTAGCATCAGGTTTCTGGAGACATGCACAGGCTCCTTGATAAAATCTCAGTCATTTCTCAGACAATCCTCAAAACATTACGTTTGCAGCTAAACGCTGTAATCCAACCCACTGGCATGTTGAATGCTGATTTCTTGTTATATTTTGCATGTGGTAGGTGTGTGTGTACATGTTGCATTCATGTCTGAGGCACTGTTTTAAAGCACGAGAGGTGCAATATTAAAAATAATGTTTAAAAAAATCTGGCCCAAGATCAGGTAATATCCGATTCGAGCTGATTGCCTGGTAACCTCTGGATCCCAAAGATGGATCCCATCATTGACTGCCATTTAGCCCTCGACTGTTTTACTAAAGATCTCTGCAAATGGAGAAATCACAGACTAGAGTAGCTGCAAATTATACAATTTGCCATTTATTTACAGGAATTAGAGCATATAACATCAAAAAGTTTGTACTGACAACCTGGGGGATGATGACAATGGGGAGATATTTAATTACTGTTTTCATCTAAATTTGTACGTGCTCTGTCCAGTTCCCACCCGGGTCGTGGGTTCATGCCCCACACCGGGAAAATATTTTTAACGACATAATTCTAAGTATATCAGAGTCAATTTAATACAAGAAAAACTAAGTAAAATGCTGGTACCACTAAGACTTGTGTTGCTTTTATTAGTGTTCTCACTCCTACATCAATTGCCATCTAATGTGGGATTTGAACTCACGCCTTCAAACGGAGACCAGAAGTTGGATGTCACAGGATTTTCTCCTGGGTGAGGATTTACTAAATTTAGAGAGTTTGTTGGAATGTACTATGTTTAAACTGATTGCTCTTTTTTCACACATGCTGCAAAGGAAGTAAGTCCAGAGATTTGGTTGTCATAAAGAGCACTCAGATGGACAGGATCCTTCAGTTCTGTGGTGCTTTTGGCGAGAGAAGCACTTTTCAGGAACCCTTTCAGTTGGAAGGAGAAACATCTTCAAAAATGTCAAGAAGATGTACAAACCAGAATGCACCAAAGCAAAACAGGTCAATGCAACGACTTTGTTGTTGCGAACCTTAAAAAAAAACTTAAAGATTTAACTTTGAACATTTTTGACAGCGTTTCAATTTCTGATGCGTAGATTTATCAATGACAGCTGTCTGCCAGCCGTCTTTGTCTCACGCTTTCAGGCCCGGGTCTTCACCTGGAAGTGGTACGTAGTGAAGCGAGTAGCTAAAGTCAACTCTCACTCAGTTTAAAAAGAGCAATGGATCAGTTTGCAGGATAAGATGTCCATTATGATGGTCCTCCTTTCACTAAAAACAGACAGATTAGAGGATTATCAGGTTAACTCGTTTGTCATAAGTCAGGAGTTTCTGTACGAGTTCAACCTGAGTTTCCATCTTCATTAAGCATCATGTTAAGTTGAAGTGAACCAAGTTGTTTTAGGTTCCTTCAGACTTCTGTTATCAGTGATAAGGTAACTCAGCCTCTCTCTGTTCAAATAGGCCCAGATTTTAAACAAAGGGGTCAGTGAAAAAGTCTGATTTTTCCATATGTTTGGAACCTACATCTTGTATCTTGTATATTGCTGATTTTTTAAATTAATTAGTTAATTTAATTCTTTGCTAATGTGGCCATCCTCTTAAAGGTATTCAACCACCACATTTATTTTGTTATGGTGCAAAATTACGAGGCCGATGAAAAACCTGAAATTTTTAAAAGTTTGGGAAAGGTATTTCAAAACTTTTTTGCTCATTTTGGAACCTCTTTTGAAGTACCATTTATGGAAATTTATGATGTGAGGGGGGGGGGAAATCCGCTTTGCACACGCTGTGTTGAGGGTTTAATTTTTTTAGGAGGGGTACGGGGGCTTCCCTCCATTAGCAACCACCAAAACTAAGTTCTGTTTGCTTGCTGCTCGTTCCCCCCGTCCTACCCGAAAATATGCAAAAAGTTGCAGTGCCAAGTGTGGAAAAAAAATTAAATAAAAGGTGGTATGAGTAGACATGAACCAACCAGCATCTGTCATGTCAGGCACCAGAAGCAGAACCCCTCCGCTGTCAGAACCTGTTCTGGTGTTCGCTCAGATTTGCCACAAATCCACATTAGCACCAATAAAAATGTTGCATGAATACTCGCTCATGTAAATAATCACCTGTATTAATCAGAACCAAACACAGAAAAGCAGCAAACTGCTGAAACAGTTTCATTAAATCAAGACTAAAAATGTTAATAATATTAATGCATTTTTTAACTTCTTTACTGACTTTACTATTATCCAGAACAAACATTAAGAAGATGTGTGTTGGCCTGGAGCTCCACTCTTGTTGCTCTTTGCTCCAACCACCACCTTTGAAATGGCAGTTATCAAATACATTTATTTTGTTTATTCATTCTGTCCCATTATTCAGATAATGAAACTATTTTTATGCATTTTACACACCCTAACCCCTTTCTTAGATTTGTTGTCATATAGGACAGAGCTTAGGAAATCACTGTATAGGCCACTGACTCCTCCATGACACCCCATATGGTCTGATTACATAAGCTTGAGTCAGTAAGAGTACATGATGATGCATTAGAATCATTACAAAAGGCAGTAAAAAACAGTTTTGCCAAGACAATAGTTTTTCACTGTTAAGCAAAGTGCTTCTGGAATAATTTACATTCTAATAAAATCTGTTATAAATTCTCTACTTGTCCTTATTTGGCGTTTTTCAAGCTTAGTAATAGTTTGCCATGTTTATTCTAGAAACTCAAAAGATATTACGGTAATCCTAGAAGTGGTAAAAAACCCTTTGGATCATCAGATCATTGGTTTTCTTTTTCTTTTTAATCTCAGAGCTCTCATGCTGTAGAAGTACTAGTCTTACTTTAATTAAAAATAAGAGTGACCCCATGATCATCTCATCCCAGAAAACTTTTATTTCATGAATTCTAATCTGATCCCTGCCATGGAGAATGAGCAGGCTCACGCTGGTTTCTTAACTGCTGACACGTCCGGCCAACTAGATGATTTCTTTTCCTCTCCACGGGTGTTTCTCAACTTGAAATGGAGAGCATTGGCAGGACTTAAATTGGTGGCATTTTGTGGTCTTTAAAGGAAAGGGACTCATTAAAACTAACCCAAGAAAGCTTCAAGTTTCCCCCCCCCCATCATTAGCCAATGTAACGGCGTATCAGGGAAGTATAATTATAGATCTGGATAACTTGTGTTGTCAATTTAAAAGTGATAGAGCTGCATAATCCCCAGTCTTGTAATGTGACCCTCCACCCCAAAGCGTCATCCTTGTTTTTAATGAGTGCTTCCCTGACCAGTGGTATACACCCAGAGATCACAATCAGTGGTGCTGTTGTTGCAAAGTCATGTTTCTTCTGATGTTTTACTGTGAGATTAAACACATTTACCCACTTTACAAATGGAAAATATGCACTATATGAAGGTAAGAATTTATTTATAGAGTACATTTTTAGCGACAAGGCGATTCAAAGTGCTTTACGTGAGTTGGAGGAAATGCAAACAAAACAACAAAATGGAAAACCAAAAGTAATCCACAATATATAAACTAATTCCAGTTTCTCTAGATAATCTAACAGAAAAGAAAAGTATGAAACTACATATTGGTTCTCTGTGTTTAATAAGAATAGGAATAAGCAGTCTATAATTTATTAACTAGTATGGTTTCTCTGGATTTTTGTTCTGATAAAATTAAATGTTAGTTCTCCTTGTTTGATTCTATACTTTCTAAATTTGTTCTAGTTTTTTGGGGGGGGTTTTAAAGGGGTTTGTCTAGGTCCATTGTCTGATATAAAAAGGTTAATGCTAAATGTTTATCTAAGGTAATGAGTAGTTTCTCTAGATATCTTAAGCTTGTTCTAATTCCTGCTCTGGGTTGAGTGAAGTATAAAACTAAATATTCCTGTTCTGGGGAGCAAAATATGTAGAAAATATACTGTATTGCACCTATACTGTGGTCTTCTGTGACTTAATTCAATAATTTCATCCTTTAACCAGTATAATTGACTCCCACCATTTACTTTTTCTTAAATGACAGTGGTCATTTAAAAAAAAAAAAGATATGCCTTTCAAAGTGATGGAAACAACTAGGAACAAAGAATCCTCCAACCCATTGGTGAAGCCATGATGCCCTCCACTCTGAAATGCACACATATACACAATCATCCATAACCCCCTCCCCAAAAAAACCCAAGATTACATACATTTATAGCCTTTGTGTTAATGAAAGAAAATGGTAAAATTCACCATGGAGAGTTTAGTCTGTTCTTTAGTGTCCATTGATGCCTTGTTCACACCAAACGCGTTACGCATGTCCGATGCTTTAAGTTCGACCTGTATTCACTTTGATTGTTCTCGCCTAGCGTTCTATGCGTCAGGCCATCTGGTTTACATTCAAAATCTATGTAGAGGCAACTCCAGGGCGAGTCAGAATCTCTCTAGTCACGGCCTATTTGTTGGACGATCTTGGTGTGTCAAACGCTCAAATGGTTCAAATCATGCCATGCTGGACATATGAATCACACCGTAGCGGGCCCTCGATGTGCCTCCACTTTGACTGTAAACCAGATATGCCTGACGCTCAAAACGCGTTTGGTGTGAACGCACCATGACACCTTTAACACAGACCAGATGGATCACGGTTACGTATAATCAATACAAACAGATTACTGGACTTTAGTTGTGAAAGATTTTATTAGGAGCATTGCGTTTTGTTGGCATACATGTGATCCCTTGCCGCTTACAGTAAACTTTGAATATATATATTTTTTACCTATCTCACCATCCTGCTCACTGTTAGTGGTGGTAACAGTGTTATAATAGTTAGACCCCAGGGAAACTTAAACAGCTCAGGAAACTACTAAACTTGAAAGAAAAAAAAAAGTTTAGACTAAATGAATACTTAAGCTACATTTATTTTAAAGCGGTTGCTAGGGTTACAACTAATCGTGCCACTGGTCAGCTTGTTAAAATATTTAACATGTTATCAAATAAAAGTTTTAAATTGTCTCCATTTTATTTTTAACATCTTTTTCTGGAGTAGAAAATAAATATGGCCAGCACTGTGAAATTACTACATGGAAAAAGGAAAGAAAGGGAAAACACATCTCTACTTTAAATCTTTAACTTTCTCTAACTTATTTCTTGACCCAATTAAAAAAAATGCCCAGCATGATTAAGCATTAGACGATAAAGCTCAAGTGGGCATTTTACCATAAAATTGCAGCCAATTCCCCCCCATCCCCTCTCACAACACCCTCCAAAACCCAGATCAAAAGAGAGAAAAAAGGAGCTGCTCAGTAGTGCCACACATGTGGTGGAGGCTTTAAAAAATTAGCAATGCTCAACTGGAACGGAAGTAGCTTGCAGTGACAGCCACAGCAGCGCTCCTCTAATCATATGTAACCTCTACCTTTGGAACGTAGTGGAGGGAGTTTACAATAAGCTTAACCCCTACTTTTATATTGCACTCAGCAGGTTCTCCCCTCCATGTTGGGTACTTTGAACACTATTTTGTTATTCTGACTTCACTCGGTTTAATAATCCGCAGTTTCCTGGTTTTGTAGTCCTTTTTTTTATTCTTTTAAATTCTATCTCACAGGCCTTTGATGTTCTGAGGTAAACACATGGCCTTTGCAGAAGGAATTTGGTGTTTTGAGGGGTTGAATTTTGGTGGAAAAGACTGAACATTTTCCTAGCAGTTTCATTTGTAGCTGTTGCTAAAAATAGAGTTAAGTATGAAAACTGACTTTTCTGTAAGGTCATGGTGGGTAATTTGCTGGTGGTGATAAAGCTCCACTCTAAGTGACTCGGCAGACATCACACAGCAGAGGCAGTTTGAGAATTTGGCAGCCGGTGTGATGCAGTGCATTCATGTTAGGAACTCTGAGCTGAGGATAAATAACGCTAGATTTGAATCAGTTCTGCATCAACAGTGTCCTCTGTCCCTGCATCGAGCTGTGAGAGAGACACACAGGCCTCCACAGCTCAATATTCATCTACGTTTCTCCCATTGGATAGGCACAATATGGCGGGCTTAATTAACTTCTGTCAAAGGTGAAGCAGTCCGCACCATCTGCTGTGAGACAATCACATTTGTATGCTCCCCTGAATAATCCCGTTACTCCATTATGGCAAAGCAGTGTGCGGTGAAAGAGAAGTTGGTGAAGAAAAAGACAAAACCACTCAATTATGGATCACTTTGGAAAGCCAAATTGCCTTGTTACCCTTAAGAAATACAATAACTGAGGTTCTGCACCGGCTGGCAGAGACTGACAAGCAGATATTTTTTTATAGTTTTACATTTTAAAAATAGTTGTTAAAATGAAAAAAAGATGAAGAAAAGATGATAAAGTGAAGTCAAGACTTAAAAAGCTGTGAATTAGCTCTTTCGCTTAGCACCATTCAGAAGCTATGATGCAACTTCTGTGTCAGCTAACAGCTAGCTAGCTTTTCACTCCATCTCCATTTCTTTGTTCTGCCCAAATATTACCAAAATTCCTACGAAATAAGCAATTTGAAAGTTGTAGAGGCTTCTTCTATGCCAATGTTGTTGTTTTTAGCTATCCCAATGTTATTAGCCTAATGTCGCTAGCCCAGCATTGTTCCCATGCTTCATGCAAAGCGTAGTAGTATAAGGCAGCTAAAGAAATACTCACTTTCCATTTTAAGATAAGACTCTCAGGTTGTCAAACTTGAAAGCACACACCAGAAGAAGTACATGATAACACTAACTACATAATCTTTATTTTGATTAGATTTTTTTTTATTTTGCAAAATCATGTTATACCACTAATAGCTAATTATTTACCCATCAGAGCTGCTATGACAGCCGTCACCCAGGCAGGGTAGGCTTTGTAGTTAAGACATGGTTTGTTAAAAATGTGATTCTGAATTACAGGTGATTAATAGAAGTATAGACTTTAAACGTGTGAATTAGCCTTTTAATTTAGCAGCAGTCAGATGCTACAATGAAAATTTTATAGTTGGTGGCAAACAGTTAGCTAGACTTTCATTCTGCCACCGAAGTGACTTAAAAGGCAGAGAGACAGACACACAGATAGATACCATCTATGTCCAGTCAATGCAAATTGTCTTCCGTGGATAATTACATGCACATTTGGGCAAGACATTAGGAATTCTTTAATATAACTGAAGGACCACACATCATAATCAAGGGCCTGCTGAACTTGCCCTAAAGCCGGGTCATTATTTGATCTTTGTGCATCTTAATCTGATTATCTCATTGTGGAGGTAAACTTCAGACTCAATCTTGTTAGCAGCTGGCCGAGATGGATTACGATGGCCAGTGAGGTGGAAAATGAACTGAGCAGTTCAGCTTTGGCCTTGCTCTTTCAAGATTCTTGCCACCACTACTTCAGCTCCTTCTGCTTTTCTTTCTGCTGGTCCTTCAAACAAGATATTATCCCGCTGGAACCCCCACAACCCTCCTTTCCTCACAACCCCTTTTCTTTATGTTTGACGCTTTAACCAAGTGAGGACAAAGGCAAAAAAAAAAAAAAATCCTGACCTCTCTTAAACATCAAGATTTTCAGGCACGTTGTGTGACGGAGAGACGTTAAAGTGGGTAAACCCCCGCAATGGCACAAAAAGACGAATCATACTCTGTTAGGGTATAAATTCCAAGACTTTTCATTTGGGCCCTTGTGAGGCCGTTTTGACCGAGACATGCAGTTAAACCAACAGGTCGAGAGAGGTATGCATCGCCTCGATTCTCATCTTAAATGAGGAGCGCTGGTTTCTTGCCTTCTTTCTTTCTCTTTCCCCCTTAAATTATGCAAATGCCTCAGATGTGTGGTCCCGCTTAAGACACTCAGTTTTGCTTGTGGTCTTATTGCGGTATTGAGTGCCTTTACAGTGAATGCACACCACAACCCACAGCAGAAAAAGTCCCCCTAAAGGCTGAAAGGAGTTCAAAGCATTCAAAAGACAAAAAGGACTAAGCTGGGGATTTTTTTTATTTATTTATTTTTTTATGTAGACTGAAAAGAAGAATGAAATATAAGTTCCCCATTGGTGCCTGTTAAGGCAGTAGCAGTCATATTAAAGCATTATGTTAGGACATAAAGGCAGCTTGAAATTCTGCTTGGGCACCATATGCAACCAAAAAATAATAATTTAGAATAATTCAGAGAGGCGTGATCTTGCAACACGAACTCCTGAATGCTCTTTTTGACACACTATTGAGGGAGCAAGGAACTCAAAAGAGGTCATATTCGATCAGGTTTTCTGCCTCAATAGGTTATAATCACTCCTAAAGTATTGAGCACTACACAGAGAAGAGAGCTTCTAAGGAGGCTAATCAGCAGGTTTTCTCCCTATTATCGTTTTCCATCTGAGGGTTACGGCGCACAGAAGTACCCCCTTCTATTGATTATCTGAACTGGAATTTAAATATTAATACACTGCCCAGCCCTGCTTGGCACTCTCCCTAGAGCTGGGCTTCATGGCAAAGCACTCATTCCCCAGATTAAACTCCTCTTTTTTTAAAGCACAATCCTGCTCTCTTTTCAGCTGAAAGAAGGAGGGAAAAAAAAAAAAAACTTCAAGGGGCAAGTCGAGAGGAAAAAAAAAAAGGGGGCCAGAGCTCTGTGCTTCTGCAGCGAATTCAAAGACGACACTTTTCCTTCAGGCCTGGGTCTGATGAAGACACAGGAATCACACGGTAAGCATTTAACTGCTGCTGTCTGCAATGAAGATATGGAGACAAAGAAGCTCCGTGCTCTCATTGGCTAATCAGGAAAAAAAATTAAAATAAAGAAGGGGAATTTAGTGAGCTTTATACCTGTTGTTTTGTCTGAATTACATTGAAAAATGAAACTGGGTTATTTTTAAAGTAAAACTGGGGAAAGTAAACAAAAGTAGAGTTCAAGAAGCAGTGCGATGTGATCCCAGCGACGTCGCCGTGAATGTTCCATACGCTACATGCACCCAAAGACCCTGTGACCCAGAGATGGTGCGCATTTGCCTGCAGGGCCTGGTTTCACACAGAGGGGACAGAAGCGGAATGACATCAGTATTGGTGGGGCGACCCAAACACACCAGCTTTGGCCCCACTTGACACGAGAAAACTGAGATCCAAAAACGGAAAATGACCACGCTCATGTACAACACAGAGATGCACATCTGTCCTTCTGAATCACAAATGCTTAAGATCAACAAATAAATTTTAATATTAGAAAAGTGGTTTTATTCAGTAAAGAAGCAGCAGTCCAAACCAAACTGGCTCCGGGTAAAGCAAGTAATCATTTCCTTATTAAATCACAATTAACCCTGATTGAGAACATTTTTGGTTCAGCTTCACTGATCTCACACAGATCTAATTATTTGACCTGTAGAAACACAAAATGACTGAATATGTATTGTAGACGTCTGCAACCTTTACAATCTATTTTTGCCCTCAGTTCAGCTACATGAGACTTGTTTAAAGCCACTAATGTTACATGATCTTTACAAAGACAAGTATTTTAAATATGTAGTTATTTAAAATTTGTTATTTTTAAAGAATCCCAACTTCTTATCTTTGTTTGCATTTTAATATATTTAAAAAAAGCTTAAAACTTGTTTCAAAACGAGAATGGAAGTATTTTATTCTGGGGATATTGATATTTGTGAAAAATTCTATTGAAGCACAACCTAATGAAGAATAAATGTAAAAATATTACTGGTACTTATCATGTATTCTGTTGTGAAAATTCTGTGTAATTATTTCAAAAAGATGTAGCAAACTGCAAAAAAAAAAAAAGAAAAAAAAGTTATATCTATGTTTTAAAACATTTGGTTCTTCATTTTATCCAAAGTTATTAAGAGCCCACTGTAGAAGTTCCAAAAGGCCAGTAGTAACTCTGCAGTGGCAGGTTGCAGACCATGAAGAAGAGACAACACTTGATGTTTTGGTCTAAGGAAATTCAACAGCAGATTTTTTAAAAGGTACGGTGAGGGTCTACCATATTCACAAGGTCAGAAAAAACCCAGAATAACATTTGAAGCTCTGCAGGGCTCACTTTGCCTCATTTAAGGTCAGAGTTCATGATGCAGCAATAAAAGTGGACAAAAAGGACTGGAGTTCTAAGAATAAAATCTCTGCTGACAAATCACAAAAAGACCCATCTCAAATTTGCTTGTTTGGGAATATAACTTGTGGACATTTTTTGGAGGGAGTCATTTGACATAAAATTATCACAACAAATTAAAAACAAAAATTAACATCACATCAAGAGTCAGATTTGGCAGTGGTATTGTGATTTTCTGCTTTGTTGATTTAGGACCCAACTTGCTCTGATGGAACCATAAACTATTTTTCTGAAGATCCTGGAGGAAAATGTCCAGCCATTAGTGACTGAAACTGAGTCTCCCTTAGCAGGACAATGATTCTATGTGAGAAGCTGCATCACAACCTCAAACAGACCATTCATTCTCAAATACTCTATTGTGCCTGAATTTAAACTATTCTCCAAATTAGAGTGGGTAAGAGTTTCTCATTTAATCATGTAAAGCACTTTGAAATGCCTGGCTGCTGAAATGTGCAATTCAAATAAAATGTTATTTGATTTTGATTTGTAAATAATCCTTTACAGTGCTGAAAAGACTCAGTATCTGTGTCTCCATTGACCAAGTAATTGCCCGATTTGACATTTTGAAAAGAAATCTGCTTCATGGAAACATGGCAATTTAAAAAAAAGACTTGAAAACGGTGGCAGTAAGAAAATAAACTGTATCAATATCAGCTTATTTTGCGAAACTGCAAATAGGAACACTTTTTTCTCGCATCACACAAGTCACGCAATAAACAACCCCATGTTGCTGCTGGTGCACACCACAAAGCAGAAGACAACAGGAATGACTTATTGTGTGAACAAACTTATTCACAGAGTTTCTCATTTCATGGAAACACTGCAACTGCAAAATTGTGTTTCCCCTCCCAACATTAGCAAAATATTGACAAAGTTTTATGCAGATTTGTAACAGAAACACAGCTACTGTCAGTCATTATAAGCACTTGACAGAAATTGTTGAAGTTGTTGCTGCTGGATTTTCACATAACAGGTTTGTTTGAATATATATATATATATATATATATATATATATATATATATATATATATATATATATATATATATATATATATATATATATATATCGGTCACTAATCATAATCGGGCCGATTTCCGTGAAAAAGTGCATGATTGGTGATGGGCGATCATTGGCTCTTGTGCCGATACCGACCACCTGCATCTCATTTCTCAGCCTGCCTATGCAGCTGGTCTCCTCTTTCCTTCACTCTGCGCAACAGCAGCAACAAATCCTAAGCGATGTGGAACTATAACGCACTGCAGGGTTTCCCCCAGAAAACGTGCTAAGCCTTGCGGTCGGGGCGTTGGGGGCGGGGGGGTTGCGCGCAAGTCCTACAAATCTGTTGAGGGGGGTGGAGGGGGTTGTGCGATTCAATCAGGGGTTTTCCCCGACTGGGAGCTTAACGCTGAATGTGACAGGCAGCCAATCATAAAGTGCGGATTCTCCGCGTGCTTTCTGAGGGGAAATTACCGAGGGGAATCCCAAACAGCTGAAACGGCGCAACGCTAAGCCCGCCGGCAGGGCTAGCAAAGCATGGCGGGCCGCCATGCTTATAATACACTGGGGAAACCCTGCACTGAGTGAATGGGGAAGTCTGCGTGTTGCAGTGGAAAATTGAAGCATGTCAAAATGCATCAACACAACAAAGCTAATACGACATAAAAACAATGCCATACTTGACGGAGTTTGACTACATCGAGGCTCACTGCAGTAAAAAAAGACATGAGGATCAGACAGCAGGTAAAGCAGCGCACAGCTACGAACACTCACCCGGATTAGCATGACGGTCAGAAAACTAAACAAATAACCTGTATAATAATTTAAGTCTTCGAGCTGCGATGTAAGACGCTGGTTCTGCTGTCGCTGTTGAACCCGCTTCTACTCCACTTGGTAGTGACTCTTGCACCGAACCTCTGTTTAAAGCTGCAGCATCTAACTTAAAAAATTAATTTTACATACATATTAAAACTTTCGCTGCCCTAACATGAGACAGATAATCTCTAAAAAAATAATCGATGTCCTCCCTGCTCTGCATAATTACTCCGCTCAGTCAGAAACAGCCAATCAGAACTAGCAGTAACCAGCTAGCCACCATGCCATCAGGAAGTTTTCATTCAGTAACTCTGGATTGTTTATTGTAATGGATCCTGTATTTGCCTTTGAATGTTACGTTTTATACTTGAATTTTTTTTTGGCAATGTTGAGAGGTTTTATTTTGGCACTTTGCATTATTTAGCCTCTTCAGAGCCTTCATATGTTTTCAGTCTGTAAAAGATAGTATTACTGATAGCAGTTCAATTTGCACAATGCCTGTTTTGTTTAGTTTTCTTCTTGGAAAAAGTTACTAAAAAGATGTTTTTGTCTAAATTAAGGTGAATTCATGGTTCCTTTTTCCACATAATGTAACGGTAGTGTTTATGATAAAAAATAAATTAATAATTATGTGATCGGTATCTAGGCAAAAAAAATCCTGAGCGGCACATCCCTAATATATATATATATAATAAGAGGAGAGAGAGAGAGAGAGAGAGAGAGAGAGAGAGAGAGAGAGAGAAGAGAGAGAGAGAGAGAGAGAGAGATAAGTCGACATTAACTGCCAAACAACTAGTAGCTCAGTGTTCCAAAATCTGCAAATGGCAACTGCTATCACAACTTGAGATTGACGAGGTACAACACAAGTGCTATGGCAAGGTGGAGGAGCCAGGATGCCAGGTCAGAGGGGAGTTAACTCCAACTAGATGCCCAGAAACTGGGTATGTAGCCCCAGTAATGAACCATTAAAGCTGAACAAGGTAGCAACTGACCTGAGAGATAGAATCGTGGCCCAAATGAACATCAAGCAAACCCGATGCCGATTACAACGGTTGAGTGAAGTACCATCAGAAAGTCTCATTGAAGATGTGAATGCAGCATTGAGAACTATCCCTACCAACACCATAAAAGAAACCAATGAGCTGATATACAACTCGGCATCAGTGATCCTTGAGATGCTTGGCTATAAGAGCAACCATGAGACCCAATACCCACCATGGAAAAAACGGTTAGAATCAAGATAAGGAGGGAAGTGAGCCAACTGTCAGAACTTGGGGTGCAATGTAAAGATCAGTACCTAAAAAGTACAGCCAGATGCCCATACCTGAAGCACTCAAAACTGCCAAACAAAGGCTCCAAGCCTTGGCCAGCAGCCTAAAGAGATACATGAGAGAGAATGAAGCCAGGAGGATTAACCGGCTCTTCTCCACCCAACCAGCTAAAGTGTACTCCCAATGGCAGGGTAATAACAACAGAGCAGACCCACTAAGGCTGGAGACTGAACAATACTGGAAAGGCATATGGGAACGGGAGGCATCCCACAACAGCAATGCACAGTAGCTAACCAATGGGGACAATGGGGAACAGAGGCTGAGGTGCTAGAGGTTCCATCATGGGAGGACAAGCCCCTACATGGGATGTACCACCAACAAATAACTGAAGTGGCTAATATCAGGAAATCCTACCAATGGCTGGAGAAAGCTGGACTCAAGGACAGCACAGAGGCTCTCATCCTGGCTGAACAGGAACAGGCCCTAAACACCGGAGCAATAGAGGCTCAGATCTACAACACCAGACAAGACTCAAGGTGTAGATTGTGCAAGGAGGCCCCAGAGGCAGTCCAACACATAACAGCAGGGTGCAAGATGCTGGTAGGGAAAGTGTACATGGAACGACATAACCAAGTGGCGGGCATAGTGTACAGGAACATCTGTGCAGAATATGGACTGGAAGCCCCGAGATCGAAGTGGGAAACACCCCCAAAGGTGGTGGAGAATGACCGAGCTAAGATCCTGTGGGACTTCCAGATCCAGACAGACAAAATGGTAATGGCGATCCAACCGGACATTGTGGTGGTGGATAAACAACAGAGGAAAGCCGTTGTGGTGAATGTAGCAATACCAAATGATTACAACATCAGGAAAAAGGAGGACGAGAAATTGGAGAAATTCCAGGGCCTTAGAGAGGAACTGGAAAAGACCTGGAAGGTAAAGACCACAGTGGTGTGGTGCCTGTGGTGATCGGGGCTCTCGGGGAAGTCACCCCCAAACTGGAGCAGTGGCTAAAACTGATCACAGGAACAACATCAGACATCTCAGTCCAGAAATGTGCAGTTCTAGGCACAGTCAAGATACTGCACAGAACCCTCAAGCTCCCAGGCCTCTGGTAGAGGACCCGAGCTCAGAGGATGAAACAGACCACCCACCAAGGGTGAGAAGGGAATTTATATATATATATATATATATATATATATATATATATATATATATATATATATATGAAAACAACTTGAAAAGTGCAAGCTGTATTTACTCTGTCTGGCATTAAAAGTTGTTTGATTATCTGAAACTTTTAAGTGTGACAATAAAAGCAAAAGACAGGAAAAAAGCAATCTGTAAGGGGTGAATCATTTTTCTCAGTACAGTGCACTGTTTTTTTTCTTTTAAATAAAGGGAAATAAAAGTTATGTGAAAAGTTAAATTGACATTATGTTTATAGAGACATATTAAGGGTGCAGGTGTTTTATATTATGAGTTAGAGAGATTGGCCAAATCCAGCAGTAATCACTGTAGAGCTGCAGAATAATGAAGAGATCAGCCAGGAGCATAAGGCAAACAGTTTAGATGTTAAGTCTGTGTCTCTTATAGAATAATATGTACTATCTTATACCATTTTCATTTGCATGCAATCTCAGTAAGCTCCCCCAGTCAATCATATCTGTTCACTATGAAACAGGTTTCCATGATATATGAATCCATCTCCCACTGCTGGAGATTTATTAAAGCTCTAACAGAAACCGACAGAGTTCAGGATAAAGTAACTCAGTCCCACAGCCACAGTGGCTAAACTGGAGGTTTTTCTATTTGTGTGTGACACAAAGTATTTCCTTATGGGGCAGCTAGTTTATTTTTCAAAAGAAGCAAACTCCCGTAGAGTTTATGCATGTTGTCTGGACAGAGTTTGCTTTTGAATTCTCTATCAATTCTGTGTTCATGACATAAGTGAAGCTGAAGTTGCAGCATCGTCACTGATCGAACTTACCACAAAAATTATGAACCTGAAGAAACAGCTAGCAGGCATTCATTAATGAAATATTAGAAAAATATTAAAACTCTAGGCTAGGTTTGTCACCAATTTGAAGAAGAACATAACACTATCAGTCAGAGACAAAAAAAACACAATTTTTATATGGTAAAGATCATTTTCTGAATTAGAAATCATTTTTAATGCAGTATTAACTAGATATCACAATGACTGAGTGGTGTGATTGGCTGACGTTTTATCATTAGCAGAGGTTTTAGCATTAGCATGAGGGGTAATGAAGAGACAATATTTCACATTTATTTGCCCATCTATGGACATATTTTCTGAAGGTTAGTGAGAGAAGACTCCTGTTACCTGTGAATTTAAAATACCACAATCAGACCCAGAAGACGAGATACCTGGGATCGGATTGCAAAATCCCTAGTAAACAGTTTTGCTCCAAGGTGTGAACCTGGTAGAATGCTGTAAATATCAGAAGTCATTAATAACATAAGCAAAATGGAATCTGGCAGAAAATGATGCCTTTAGTATGCCTGGTGATAATCCCCAGCAACATCATCTGTAAAAGATTATTATCCAAGGCTATCTATATGAATATTAGTCGTGACTTTCAGCAGCGCTGATTCTTTCCCATTATGAATGCTAAAACCCAACAAAGCTTCTCAAACAAATTATTCCTGTGTAAAAGTCTCTGAATCTTGTTGACACTCCAAACTTATTGCATATCTTTATCTTGGCTTTAACCTAATCTCTCTCTCTTGTTCACTCTCCCTTACACACATACAGAATATGGCATAAATTTATTCTTTAGGTGATTTTTTTTATCCATCTCCCTCCCAACTATTCATCCCTTGCACATTGCAAACACCAACCTCATTCCAAGTATTAGTAGAGCGTTCTCTGATTAAACTGTCTCAGAGAGGTGAGGACCTCGTCATACACCTCTGCCACATTTTAATGTGACAGCAAAGGCCATTAATGCAAGAGCACAGAGGTCATTAGCATCGCTCCATGGCGTAGCATAAAGTAATCACCTTCTGAGATCTGTCTCCCGCGACTGCTGTTCTATCTGTCCTCCTTCTTTGGCGATTCTCTTTGCGTGTAAGGTCAGTTAATGACGGTGGACAGAGATATCTGACCAGGGGAGCAGCTCTGGCAGCTGATTATGCTCCACTCCTGACACTTCTTAATCAGCCTCTGGATGACAAGGCTGACACCGTTAAGGATTTTAAACATTCCCTGCTGCTCATCAAAGATGGCACGATGAGAGCAGGCAGACTGAAGTCTCAGCATAGCATTAGCGTAATACTATGGCATTGAATTTTAGACCTGTGTATTTATCTTTCAGTTCGTAGCTACAATCTGGTTTATGGGATACAAGGGTGTAAGCCTAATTGCTACACAAATGAACAAAAAACAAGAACATTTTCTGCCAGTATGACTTGCATGTGAACATCTTTATATCCTGAAATGTCTGTCAGAGTCACAATGGTGTCATGTTGTCATTTATAGTTAATTTCTGTGAAGATCTTACACTTTTCACCCAATTTGGATTTAACTAACATTCATCTATACTGTTAAATTATTGATTTAAAAAAGCATTTTTTTTAATCATATGAAAAGTGCTTTTTTGCTATGATAGTCATTTCTGGCTTATATCAAAATGTGATATTGCATATTTTGATATTGATCTGATGCCAAGTAAATATGGTGACAGTATTGCAGATACCGATACTTTTTGAATACATCAAATTCCTGACCCTTAGGTGTCTTTTTTTTCCTTTGACCTATTTTGTTCAAACAAGAATAAAATCAATCTTACTGGAACCTTTACTGGAATCAATTCAGGTTCAGTTTGATCAGTGACCAGCTGGTTGGGAAGTTAACATTTCTATTTTTTCAGCTCACTGAACCCAATGCAACAGTCTTCTGGGTAAACACAACATCTATAGATCCTGTCACTGAGTTAAAAAGACTTGGGATTCATTCCCACCATCCCTGTTGGATCCACTTTGATCCAACTCTAGTTCATTTGCAAGGAAGGTATGGTTTGTTTGGGGAGGTGTGAATGCATAATGGGACTCCAGTGCAGACCAAAAGGTGAACTCTGGTCCACACAAATACAAGTTTCAGTTCAATTAAAGTGAACTCTGGTGCAGTTTGAAAGCCAAGTGGACCAGAGACCACTTCAAAAGCAGAAAGCGCACTATAGAGGGAATTCTGGGTGAACACAACCAAAACAAATGCAACTCTAGCAGTAGAAAGCGAAATGGCTTGTAGTCTTTTAAAAAAACAAATGTTAAATCCCATAACTGCTAAAATCTGATGCCACTCCATTTTTGTTTACATGAAGAAGGAAGTTGAAGAAGGAAGTTGCATTGAGTGTTTTCTTCTGAGGTTTTGTCTTCAGGTAAGGAGGTAAACAGAATCTTCAAAGTATTTGGCATAGTGCAGTGTGAAAGCAAATGGAAAATGGAACAAATGTTGCAATTTTGGTCCCCAATCGAGCCCAGTCCCAGATTATCAGGTGGGAAAACATCCTTTAAGGTAGCTACTGTTATTGTCATCCTACTTGTATTATGACTAAATAACTAATCATAACAAGAAAGTTAGAATAGATATTTTGTGTAGTAGGACTAAAATCTGTATCTCAACACAGAATATCCATCTTGGGAGCATTAAAAGGATCCGTTTCTATATTTACAATTACCCAAAACCCTTAACTCCTTTTTTTTGCCCTGCAAAAGGTGGCTTGTCATTCATAGGTGTGGTCTGAATACGAGGATGGTGATTGCATCAGAACTGACAAAAATCACCAGATTTAACATCCAGCGTACTTTTAAGTTCCTTCAAGAAACCCAAAGCGGCATGTTAACAGTGCTGTTACAGTGAGGAGACCAAACAAAAGGAGACAGCAGTGACAGTTCAAGCACAGATGACAAAAATACAAAAGAGAACATCACACCAAAACTATACATCACCAGAGCTGATGTTTCTCCTTCACACAAATGGCATCCAAGTCATTTTTCTTGGAGATGTGTGAATGATGTTTGCTATCATCCATCATAAAACAAGGACATAATGGAGGCTGGGGGAGTTGGAGAGACTTGGACACTCCAGGGAGCTCATTACCGGACCTATTAATCTGTTATTTGACCCCAGTGAGAGCGTTCTCCAATCTGAAAGCGGTCCATGCTTCCTTAATCCAAAGATAAAAACAAAACCTCTGCTATGTCTCGGGGATCATCGCTTCAATTCAAACAACAAAGCACAGAAATAACATCAATGCCTCAGATTGGTTTGTTCTCAATGTTGGATAAAAGTGAGTTGATACGGAGTTTTTTTTCTGTTGTTTTTTTATTCTCCCTCTTTCTCTTCTGTCGGCGTTCTTTTGAAAACGATCTCCAAGCAAAAGCTAAATTATTTATATCTAAGAGAAATCTTAATGTCGACTTTGAAACGTATTGCAAATATAAAACGAAGCACGGGAGACGGAGTGTGAAGAGGATCTCCACGCAGCAGAGCGGACCTTTGTTATGACCGAGCGTTGGGCTTCCGCTTTAAAAGAAGAGTCCTCCTGCCATTCTTTGTATGTATCCTTCCTTCAGGGCCGATTGTCTCCTTGTTAGTGGTCTGCTGTTGAGCTCAGCACTTTGCCAAGTCAAAAACAATGTCATGCCTCGGAGGCCTGTGTGTGTCTCCCTCTCTCTCTGTCCTTTTGTGGGGCTTCTGCAGCACTCAATTAAATTTCCTTCGCATGGCAGAAAATGAGCGCAGATGTTAACGAGATGGATCTGAGATCCCACCATCGTTTTCCCACAAATTGGCCGCCACGTACTCTCTGATTACAAAGTTAAAGTTGTGTTAAAACATCAACGATTTTTGTGAAATGTTATCTCCAAGCAGAGGTGGGCACTTGAGAATCCTTCGTACATCTACACCCCCCCACCTCCCCTTACTCTTTCAACCAACATCTGCGCTTTCCAAAAATTCACAAAGGCACAGCGAGTCAAAGCGAAGGAAAACAATGTTTTTTAAAATAAAGATGGCTGTCGGTGTTATGATGTGCAGGTAAAACTGCTGTTAGGCTCCAAATTACCACCTCCAGTCAGTCTCCTGCTCAGGTGAAAATGTATTGATTGACTGAAGCAAACATTTGTCCAGAATTACTCTAAACTCTGTGTGAGCCAACTGAGGAGAGTGTGGAGGTGTAGATATACAGGCTCAGTAAAAAAAAAAAAAAAAAACTGGGTACGCTTCTTGAATTTTAAACATTTTGTCTGGGAATGATAACAGAAAAAATTTGGTTGTTTTCTGAGTCCACAGTTAATATAAAGGGGGGAAAATGTGCTTAAGTATTCACACCCCTTGAAATATGTCAGTATGGATCTGCAACCAGAAACTCCTACATGTTTCATTGGAATTTTAGTTAAGAGACCAACACAAAGGAGAACATAATTGTGATGCAGAAGGAATTAAAAACATTACATAGTTTTTAGTTTTTGTATAAATCTAAATAAATTTTAATATGCATTTGTACTCACTCACTTCCAGCAGCAGGAGCATCTTGGTATGCCTCTACCATCTTTGGACAGATAGAGGCAGAAATCTTTAGCTATCCTTCTTTTCAGAATCGTTCCAACCTCAGGCGGACTCAATGGAAGGAGTCTGTGAACAACAATTTGCAGACTTAGCACAAATGATCTAATGGATATATGGCTGGTTTAGACATCAAGTCATCCCAACATGTGAGTGTACAATATCATATCTTGGATTTAAATCTTTTCAATGCAGGTCTGCCTGTGTGTTTAGCACCACAGTCTTTTACAGACTAGTATTTTATCTTTTTTTTTTAGTTTTTTGCTCCTTTCTTAATCCCGTCAACTCTGATTGTCTTCTCTCTAAAGAGACACATCCCCACAACATGATGCTGCCATCGCCATGTATCATAGGCGAGTTATTTGTTTATTAAGATCCCCTAACTGCATAGAACTACTACTATTCTGACTGGTATCCAACAGAACATTTACAAAAAGGAAAACAAAAACAAATAAAACCAACAGATATTTGCATATTATGCAATGCACCAACACATCATATATATCACATACAATATTATATCACATATACACAACATACTCACCTTCACTCTTTTTTCTTCAAAAACAAAGGTTCTGGACGGAACCTTAATAGTCACACGTTTCTTGAACACTGTAAATCTGACACACAAGCTACAAACAATAGTGTTTGACGACAACGCTGCTTCTTTTGCCCATTGAGGGTTAATTTTTGCTTCTAAAGAATGAGCTTATTGGATGCTACAAAATACACGTTTTGCATTCAAATGGTGCTAAAAGGAGTTAGCCTTTAGTGAAGCTATTAAAGCCTAAAATAGCATCTTAAGTGCTACCCATGTACCAGCAGCAGAGACCTCCAAAATGCAAATGCTTGGGGACTTGCTATAAAACAATGAATATCTTGGTGTTTGAATTGAACGTGTTCCACCTTTTGTTGTAGTTTGATGGAAATGCAATTAACCGTGATTTATTACAGACCCTCCCATTAGCTCCATTGAAAATGTTAAATTGAGTCCAACCATTAATATAATTGTGATATAACATGTATTTGTTTTGCAGTTAAATTAAATGACTAGATTTACTTATTTTTTGGTGGGGCGTGGGGGTTAGAACATTGAAAAGCCAACCTTTAAAGTCAGCAGGTCCACCAGACTTCTACAAAGTATTGTACGCGCAAACTGTTAAAACTCCTAAGTCCAATTGAAAACCTAGGCAAAGAAAAATAAACAATGTTCAGTCTGAATTCATATTTTTGCATTTTGAAAGCAATGTTAACCTTTCTATCCTCGTTTTAAGTGTACACCACTCTGTGTTGCTCTATGATATAAAATCATATTCTTTGTAATGAGACAAAAAGCTCAGAGGGTCAGAACACCTTAACAACCCACCATATGCTGTGACTATTTCAATGCAATGAAAGTAAACTGGACAGATCCTACCCTTTGAGTTCTGTATTTATTTGGTTTGAGCTGTGAAGGGGCAGGGGGGAAAAAAAAACGGACGGTTTTCCGAAGGTCGCAGAAGGGTTCGGCGGAAGGTAGCAGGTTAGAAAAAGCTGACACCGTATGGACATTTCAAACTGCTTCTCTCAGAAACTTCGGGCTTTGATTTCTCTCTCAGATGACTGGAATAAAAAGGACAGTTATACATATTTCAGAGAGTGAGGATTCACAAAGGGACTTAGGAATAAAGAGGTATAAACCTTTGAACTAAACAAAGGTCCATCACCCACATTTCATATCAGATGTGCTTGTGTAGCCCTTGTAAAGATGTGGATGTGGAGGGATTGTAGAGAGGAACCAGCATGGCATGAGCAGACAGCTTGTCTGAGTGATGTCTGCCTGTCCCATGACCCCCATCTTCCTTGTTCCTCTGTCTCTAACCCCCATAGCACTTGTTGGCAGCAGAGGTTCGGGGGGGGAAAAGCCTCCGCAGCGGTGTTACCCATCTGTGGGCCTCTTTGAATTGTGCAGGAGGCTCGTAACAACAGGCTGTATCAGTTGCATTAACTTGATTAAAGTGGTTGGCGGACGCAGGCACTTGTGCTCTCACAATGCTAGATGAAAGAACAGCGTGGCGGCGGCCCCTCTTCTGGCCGTCAGAGAATCCGCCTTTGCTCTCAGCAGAGGTCAACAAAAGAGCAAATAATACCAGAGTGAAAGCAATCGAAAGCTTCTTTGCCAAATGATCTCTAATTGGGCCTTTCTTCCCCCGCGGATCCGTCCTATGATTTTGGTGACAGTAGACTTACCCACAATTGGACTTCTAAAAGCTTCTCCAGAAAGTGGGCTACTTGAAAGACGTGACCATTACCTAAACTGCGATGAAACATTTCTCAGTGCATCTTTTAAAAGCAACAAATAACTGAATTGCATTTACCAAATAAGCAGAAAAAATGTTGCAGTCAAAAGGAACAGATGACTTCTATTTGGTGAATTCCAAAGGCCTTAATAAAAATCCTAATTGTGATCAAGGATACAGAGATCTTTGGTAATTTCTTAAAATAATGACAATGGCTGATGTTATCCTCATCTTGTGCCTTGACATCTAATTCACAAGGCAATTCTTTTATGCCGATTTTTTGTCCCAATTTCCCCTTTTCGACAATCTTAAAGACATCCAGATTATCAGGATGGCTTAAGAAATCTTCCTGCCGCATGTGATGTGCTAAGAGTGACCCAGTCCGTTCGGAAAGACATTGGTACCCACTTGATCAAATATCGGGTATAATCAACATGTTGGATCTCTTGGTCCAATATCGCAAGACATTGGTGTTCCTCAAGGACAAAGGAGAGCACGACTTATTGAAGGCGACATTTAGTCAACCATAAAGAAAGGTGACAGAAAGACAAAGTGGAATCTAAGGGTGCATTCACACCAGCCCTGCTTAGTCCACTTTAATCAAACTCTAATCCAATCACCTGGGAAGTCCGGTTTGTTTGGGGTCCGAATGCACAATCAAACTCTGATGCAGACCAAAAAAGTGAGCTCTCATCCACCAACAAACCTACGTCTTAAAGTGAACTGTGGCGCGGTTCAAATACATATGGGGATGCAAGTAGACCCAAGACCACTCCAAAAGCAGGAGGCGGACTGCAGCACAGGACATTCTAGGTCAATAGAACCAAAACAAACATGCAAATCTAGCACTGCAGGGAGAAATGACTTGTGGTCTTTCACCAGAGACAAACACAAACATAGCTGCCTTGGAAAAAAAGAGTAGTAGTAGTTTGTGGACTATGTTTAAACAGTCTTACTGATGCTCTGTGGATGTTGTTTTATCTTCTTTCTATTTCAACAGATGTCAGGTGTGACAGTCCAGTAAACTCGGCAAGGTGAGGAAGTGAAGAACAGGTTTTCAATTAGTTTTGATCGTTTGACACAGTGGAGTGTGAAAGTGAACTTCAACAGCTGAAAATGTAATAAATACTGCGATTTTGCTCTCCAATCAAACCAAGTTTGATGGATTATCAGGTGTGAAAACACAATAAAAGAAAAAACAATATCCATCACACTCCAAAAAGGCTCTTTGCATCTTTGCATTGCTTATTCTCTGTTAAAGATAGTCCACAAACTATTGTCACTGCTTCTTCCCAGTCAGCCATGTCTGTTTATGCTGAACTAAAACGTTTGGTTTCCTGTTTGAAGATTGAATGTAATCCGCTTGTGTTCAGTGTTGCTCCTGCCATTGACATCCATTACCAACCTGTTCTACTTCAGATTTTTTTAATCGTCATGTGTGTCATCTCCGAGGTTTTAAAAATCTGAAAGCTATTTTAAAATCTTGCTGTGTGAAACATTAGTCATCCAAACCAACAGCAAGCATTCCTCCCAAGTGTCAAGAGGTGTCATGGCGGGTGAGCTTTCCTTCTCATTACAAACACCATTTGATCAACATGTGACACTTGTGGAAAGTGGGCTACATGAAAGAAGTGACCATTACCTGAACTGTGATAAAGAATTTTCCGGTGCATCTTTTTAAAAGCAACAAATACTTGAGTTATATTTAACAGGCAAGCAAAAAGCAAAAGTTGCAGTCAAAAGAAACGGGTGACTTGTCTTTAGTGAAAAAGCCTTTAAAAAATCCTGAATGTTATCAAGGCTGCCCTTTGAATGTTTGGCAATTTATTAAAATAACACCACCATATATAATTCTCCCCTTAGCCATCAAAACTAACTACAAGCATTCGTCCCTCTCAAGCAGCTCATGGCAGCCAAGCTTCCCTTCTCATTACAAACACCATTTGAGGAACATGCCACACTACGCACGTGGAAAGGAGTCAAGACGGTAACTGTCACTGTTGGAGAAAAGAAAAAAAAACAAACAAACAAAAGCTCTGAAACTAAGGAGCTGTTGCTGGGTTGATAATAAAAAAGAAGAAGAAAAAAGAGGCGAGGTGATCAATGCTGTTCTGGATTTTGATAACGCGTTGCTCCTGCCTCAGACAAATGATGGGAATTCTTAAGGAGAGAGAGGCCTGCAATATGCCAAAGATGCTCCAAATTAGCCTTCAAGAACAACTCTCGCTGCGTATATGGAAGCCGCGTGAGTAAATAAAGGGCCAGCATAAATTACCTTTGGATGTCAATTGTGATGGCTCGCCCTGTTTTCTTGTTGTTATCGTGTCGCCTATTCGTCTCGCTGGCGGTTGACATGAAATGAAAGTATTCTCTCTCCAGCACCACCGACGGTACTCAGAGCGCTTTCTGACACTTGAAAACGCTGCGGGTTTGTGAAACCACAGCTGGGCCCGCACTGATTGGCTCGCCGCGCCGGCTGCTGCTAAACTTTCGCTGCTTGAGGAGTTGTCTGCGCCGGGACAGGTGGTGTTTATGCAGATGAATGAACACATTACTGTGTGCTCTTCCTTTTGGTTTAAACATTAGCGTTTCAAATGTGACAAATCAGATGTTCTTCTCCAGCTATAGCGCAGTCTGTGTGTGTGTGTGTGTGTGTGTGTAGTAGCTGCTGGAAGACCTTTTGTATCCCCCAAGGTGTTGACGTGCGCGCGCGCCCGTGATGCGTGAAGGACGTACACAGACTCGGGCTGACGGATTCTTTGAATGGCAACATACAGGCATATGGCGGCGACACTTAGCTGTTTGTTAGTTAATATTCCACATACACCATACCTGATATTATAGTTCACAACCCACTGTAACCAGAGGCTTCCTGTGCTGTGTGGCAGCTAGAATGAGGCGACTGAAACGGGTTTTCCGCTGACTGAAGACGTTGTTGGTGGCTTTTAAAACGGATACAGCAAACACTCTGCAATTACCTCCGTTATTACACTCGTGTCCGGCTACAATTGGGCCTCTACCCATTTATTGTAATTGAGCAGGTGACTGCTGTGATATTACAATATATATGATAAAAGTCACAGGCTTCTTCATTGAACGTTGGAATAGGACAATCATTCCCCCATGAGAGTCAGCCAGGGGCGCCAAAAAGGGGTTGGAGAGGAAGTCAGTAACAATCAGTACCATTCTGCCTAGCAAAATAACAAAATCAAGTTTTCAAAAAATTAAAGAAGACTAATAAATTGTGTAAATTTCTAACCCAGTTTTTTCTTGAGAAGTGGATACACTGCAAAAACATGAAAACTTTCCAAGTTTTTTTTTTCTTGTCTAGTATCTTGTGCAAATGTCTTAGTACATTTAAAATAAGACAAAGCTAACTCACAAGTACAATTTCAGCACGATTTAAGAGCTTGTTTTAAGTCGATAGTACCTTAATATTAATCATAAAAAAGAATGTACTCACTCCAAAGACAGACTTTTTCTATTTATGGAAAAAAATTCCTCCATGTTCTAAAATTGTATTTGTTTCTTTGTCTCAAAACATTGCAAGACCATCCATC
Organism: Poecilia picta; assembly: GCA_033032245.1. NCBI lineage: Eukaryota > Metazoa > Chordata > Actinopteri > Cyprinodontiformes > Poeciliidae > Poecilia > Poecilia picta. The sequence continues at coordinate 4,353,759 of CM065356.1, read as the reverse complement.
CCACACCTGTACATCTTGCTGGTTCAGGATGACTGAGTTCAGTTTATTCAAGATAAAAATAAAGGTAGTATTTTAAACTTTTTTGAAGGGGGTTATGGGGCAATTTAAATAGTTTTAGATTTCCTCTGTTAACATCTTTTTTCCTCACCTAAAAAGTGTTAAATACTGGTGCAGTTGGCAGCAATTATTTCCTTTAAGCAAGAAAGTCCTGGGTTCGCATCCCCGCATGGGATCTTTCTGCGCATGGAGTCTGCATGTTCTTCCCATGCATGTGTCAGTTCTCTCTGGGTACTCTAGTTTCCCGTAGTCCAAAAAGTAAACTTTTAAGGGAGAGTTGGATTTAGCAGTTAAGCAGTAAGAAGTGGTTTCTCTAATTTACCTGAAAATAATGGACGGATGTTTCAAATTATCATATTAACGGCATTGGACAAAGATAACCTGATTTGCATCTGTTGACAACAGTGGAAAACCAGAACACACATCACTAACATTCATCATAAATAGTTTTGGAATGACAACAAAAACCTTCTGGATGGTCTCAACAAAGCTCCAGGCTAAATCCAATTGAACTTTTATGGATGATGCTTAAAAGTAATTTCTGTGCCAGAAAATCTATTTCAATTCAATTTATTTATTTAATCAAGGACACAAACAAAGCAACCATTGTTTTTGGGTTTTTTTCAAAGGTTTTCTAGTCACAGACTAATTTTCAGAGCCAGTCCTTGGTTGGGCTTTTATTAAAATGTTAATAAATAAACTGAATTCAACAATTCTTCCATTAAATATCCAGCCAGGACAATGCTAGAGGCTTTTTGATGATTACAGAGGTCCAGATGCTGCTCACTGACGGACATTTAACCAAACTTCAGTCAAAAAAAGTCCGCAAGAAATTGAAAATTGGGCATCCAATATTTTTTGCTTTTCTTAATTGCAGTTCTGTGGTGAATAGTAATTCCACTATGGAACAAATGTTCAATATTATCACTAATAACCCAAAATACGAGGTAATTTGAGCAGATTTTTACTGCAACTGTAAGAAAACGGCGGTAAATGACCAAGCCAGTAGAAAACCATTTAGTTCAGCATTTTCCAAAATATTGATTCCTTTTTTTTAAGCAGTAGAATGGATGAAAGCGCTGCTTGATGAGAATTAAAAGATTAGACGGGACATTTATAGACTGAGGCCACGACTTTATGAAATGTTTGCTCCACTTGCAGCGAGCGGCTTTGTTTCGGCGACACTTTGTGCTTTTGGGTGAGGCACTAAAGTCCCTATTGTTTAAGTCAACTTGACCTGACCTAGCTGGTTAAGCTGGGGCATTGTGAACAGCAAATCGCTTCAACTAGGGGGGTAGCTGCTTTGTGTGGCTACGGGGAAAATAACCTTCTAAAAAGCCTGCACCCTTAGTTAATGCAGAGAAAGCAGGCCAGTTTTGTCCCTGGAAAAGCGCTGTTTAAATCCAGCTGCCTGTGGAAAACACGGATATTGTTTCACGCGCCGTCCTGATGCGCTTTCTGATCCGATCCCCCTTTATTCATTTTGCAGCGCTTTTAGTGTTCTTAACTGAGTGTGCACATGTGTAGCAATTTGTATGGTTGCACCGCTGTTGCAAAGGCTGCCATACTCACTAAACTTTTCCTAATAGTAGTTCCACTGACAATTTTTTTTTCTTGTAACTGGAAAAAATGTTTTATCAGTGGAATAATCTCCCACTGCAACTTGTAATTTTTAATCTATTTTCAAGAATTATTTACTTAAGACAAGCTTGTATATCGGGTAACAAAAAGTTACCCGTTAGTTAGTTTTGTCTCGTTTCAATTGTACTTAGATATTTGGATTATAAACTAGACCAAAATATTTTGTAAAATGTTGAGCCCCATTTGAGCTCAGAATAAATTGATATGTTCTCCAAAGTTGGTTAGGGATCATGAGTGAATAAATAAATGTCAAATGAAACCAACAGTTAGCATTTCTGCCTACGTGTGAAATGCTATTTGTGGCCGGAAACTTAATGCACACACCATGCTTTCCCTACAAAGGTGGTGATGGCAGCAACATGCTGTGGAGGGAAGGCATCCCCCATGGAATAGGAAGACTAATATAATTGATAGAAAGATGAATGTTCCCCATTCATCTTTCCATCCATCCATCCATCCCTGAAAGACTGGAAGATGAATATAAAACATTCACCGTACTTTTTATTATTTTTAAAACTGAACCATCTTCCATCTACATAAAAATGACTTTGTCTTGGTCTATCACAATTACACATACTGAGATTTGTGGTTGACATATAAGAAGGAACTTAAAGTATAGGTAGTTTTAAGGCCCCTGGGGGCCAATTTACAGTTGAAACCATATATTTACATACAGAGAATAAAAACACACATTCACATTTTTTCCTCACTAATATTCAGTCAGACAAATCTTCAATTGATTTAGTTCAGCTGTAATCAACAAAATTATTTGCTAAATGCCAGAAAACTGGCATTTGCTAAATGCTTCTATAAAAAAAAATATTTTATAGAATTTGTTTTGTATCCTGTATGTAAACAGGTCGTTAGAAACATATTTACAAGAGTAAAACGGTTCTGCAGGAGTTGATGTTTGGGAAATATGTAGAAACGCAGTTGAATTAAACAACTTCCACTGCAGATGGAATGCACTGAGCCAGCCAGACGGTGTTTGGCACAGACCCCTAACACAGGCCGGCCCTCGGCAGGCCGCTGCAGGCTCGTCTCAGGTACTACTGTGAGTCCTTCTCCTTGAACCCTCCGCCACTCTCACCGCCTCTCTTCACCAGGCTGATTGGGAGACAGCCTTGATTTCAGATGTAATTAACTGTGCCACAACACAACCTCAAGCAAGCACTCATTGTCGCTTCATTTCTGCGATTCCAAACAAAAACAAACACTGCGATGAAAATGAGGTTAAAGGCATCACATTCAGTTTACCGAACACTGGAACTGGCTCCAGCTCCGGGCCCGTTTCTATGTGTGCTGCGTTAAACTGCCATCAGACACCCAGAGAATCTCAATCAGACTGGAGTGTTACCTTCTTTCTGCTGCCACACAACAGCTGCCTTTCCATAAACCATATACAGTAATTGCACAAATTGAAATGTAATTTGGTTAATAGAAACGCGTCAATTTAAAAATAACTCCAGGTTTTTTATAATAAAGATTTGCGCTAAGATGAGGTGGTTTTTCGGCCATGTTGAAATAGATGCATTTTGAAAAACAACTTTAGTCACATCACAGACGTCACGTGATCAGCACCAGATGTTACTACTGGAGAAAACGACAAAAAGGAAGAAGTAGTTGGAGGATAATGGTTTGGTTTGGGTTTTTTTTTTTCAGACAATGTTCAGCATCTCATTCCAACGTGTTGAATCCATATCTCTTCTGTAAAAGCTCCTATGACAATTTCACTCGAACACTTTAAATAAGACACCAATGTCTCCTCTGATTGACTGGTAGATGAATTCATAGTTGAATTATGAATGTATCTCATGTAACTGTTTACATCCATCACTTCCATGATTTTTAATGACTTATCATGTAAACCAGATTTTAATTTAATTTCTTATTTCATGGAAATGTCCCAGTTGCAAAGTTGTTTTTTCAAAATTAGCAGAATATACACAAAAGATTTGCGCATATTTGCAATGGAAGCGTAGCTAATGTTAACCTTTAAAATTAAACGGGATAAAGAACTTATTTCTGCATTCATAAAGCATTGCCATGGCCTCCTGGGACGCCTCGGCCCGAGTCTTTTCCTTTGTGTCTGACGTACGCATGCTCACTGCAGGCCGAGTGGCTGTGAAAACCATCAGACGAGAAATTAACTGGTGGCTGATCTGGACCAGTCCAAACTTGTATGATTGTCTGAACTGGTCACAGCTCCCGTTTGTGGTCTCCCACTGACTGCCAAGTGAGCCCAGAAGTGGGAAGGGGGCAAGGAGGGAGTTCAGAGGGGGTAGGAAGACTTTTTCTCCCAATAGGCTCTCTGCCACCTCCTCATTCCCTGCTGGACCTCACTTCCAGACACCTTCCATCCTCTTAATTACCGCAGTATTGGCTGATGTTGTTGCAAGGGCGGCGACCGTCCTCCTCAATAGCACTGCGCCACTAATTGTCCCGTTACATCAGCTATGAAGTAGCTTAAGAACAAAAGGGAAAGAAGGAAAAAGGTAAGAACCAACTTGACATGCTAATTTTCATTAACCCTGTTCTCTCTATTCTTTCATCATCCACCCCTCCTCCCTACTATCTTGCTCGTACGAGGTGCAGAAGAACGCAAATTATCCACCAGCATTCCAGCTAATTATCCAAAGAGTTCCTCATTAGGCTATTTCAAATCCAACCTTAGATCAACACTTGCTCAGACCTCAGGGATGCTCGAATCCCAGCAGCGGTTAAACAAACAATCAGTTCAAAGGATCAGGTATTCCACTTTAAGAGGAAGAGGGGTATGTGGGGGGCAGCTGAGGATAAACAAGTGCTCATTTAAAAAGAAATTACTTCAGTGGCTCTCTGCTCCATAGTTCATTTCTCTGATAAACTGAGTTCGTGACATGTGATGAAGTTCAAATACAACGTTGAGATGGAAGTTAGAGCCATTTCCCTTCTTTCCTTACTGCTGCCAGACCCCAAGTCTCAAACTCCTCAAGGGCTAGTCACCTGCAACTTCTAGATGTCTCTGCTTCAGCACACCTGAAGTAAAGAGCTCTGCTCAGTGGCGGAACAAGTCGGCGTCGGGCCGCGGGGGGCGGGGCAAATTTCCGGGCCCTCTGACCAATCATCGGGCCCCTTACGTGCAGCAGCTGGAAACCGTTGAGCAGAGGGGAGGGGGGGGGGGGGGGGGGGGGACAACTACTGACATTGATACACCTTTCTCAACAGGGGGAGGGGGGGGGGATGCAACCGCCCCCCCCCCTCCCCCGAACCAGGCCTCCCCCCCCCCCCCCCCCCCCTCATAGCTCCGCCCCTGGCTCTGCTCATTAGTAGAGCTCTGTCTAGCTGGACTGCATGGTAGTGAGATAGTTTCACTGTTTAATTCAAGTGTGTAAGACATATCACACACCTAAAAGTTGCAGGACTCTTGTAAGATCACTCCCCTAAATTCCCCTAATTCACCAGTCAAGGGTCACGTTGCGAACCATCAGAAAATGCCCTTGACTTTACAGATTTTATCAGTCATCAAAACTGTGAAACCAGCCCTTTAGGGTTGCGTCACCCAGGATAAGGCTGAAGACACCAAACGGGCAGATCAAATGTGCATCAGAGAATGATTTTATTACTGAAGTTGCAAGCAAGTAAATAAACACCTTCCTGCTAATGTTCACTGAACAAGGCGATGGATAAAAATGTTCATAAACAGATGGAAGGCCTGGAAGGAGTGTGACACCTCACTAGTAAGGTCTTGAGTGGAACAATTCCAGAAGCATCGTACAGTACCTGACAGAATTTGACTGGTGTGTATTTTGGTTTTGCTTGGGGCTTGGTGGTTGTTTCATGCCATTGCTCAGTAAGCCACGCAACATAACCACCCATACCAGCTGTTTTTGTCAACGTAATGCTATATCTTAGGACCTAAGACTTAGGTTCACTCCTTGTTTTAACTGGATGATGACACTGTTGCTCCAATCAAAGCACCTCCAGCATCACCCTCTATTGCCTTTCCTAGATCTAATAGCTGCTTGCAGACTGAATCTTTTGCATCCAGTTCACTGGCCTGCATGTGCACCCCAGCAGACCTCCATCAGTTCACAGACCAGTTTTTGTAGAATCACCTATTTGTGAATTTTTCTGTGGATTGTAACTCTCAAGTTATTCATCTATCCGTTGTCTCTACATGCATATCCTTTCAGTCCCATAGCCTGGTCCCTGATTCTAGGAGTCATTAGGCAAGAGGCGGGATACACCCTGTGCAGGTCAGAGGTACAGGTAAACAGAGACACACAGGACAAAAAAACCCATGAACACACACCAAAGAAAAATCAAGAAAAACCCATTAACCTAAAATCTGCCAATTGACAGATTTCTTTTATAGAGTATTTCTGACACATTCAAAAGAAAATTGCAGATGTGAAAATGAAATACCTCAGCACAATGCAAAGATGTTGGCTGGTGTTTACAATGGAGCTACTGTAGGAGTGCTATTACTTTTCCTTTGCTCAAAGAGTGGAGATAAGGAAGACTGTAGATCTGTAACATCCAGAAATAATCCAGGAATTGGTCACTGGGTGGTTCATTTGGTAGATAAAACGCACCATGTAAGAGACACTGGAGCATTTGTCCTAGGTTCGGTCTTCGCTCTCAAGCCATGTCCTGCATGTCTTTCTCCTCTCTTTACATTCTATTTCCAGATTTTCTGTAAAGGCCACTAATCCCAAAAAATATTGAAAAGAAAAAAAGAATCCAGTCACACTTTCCAGGAAGCAGAACCTGCTGGAATTCCGCAGAGAATAAGTTCTAGGTTTCTACAAGGCGAGCAGTTTCTGAAAACAGAGAAGTCAGCTGTCCACCTGAACAAGCCCAATGCGTTTGGTTGAAGCATGTTAATGTGAGGTGAGACCAAGTTTGAACAATCAGGCCACAAAGACCAAGAATGTTTGTAGGCACAAAGGTGAGGCTTTAAAACCTCAGTACTGTGCCAACTATCAAGCATGGTGGTGGTAATAACATGCTGGGAAGTTCTTCTACTGCCAGTGCTGGAGCATAAAGTAATTGTTTTAATGGAGAAGATGAACTAAATGCAAATTCTTTAGCTTGACCTCTAGACAGACAGCTGGACAGCTGAAACCTGGACACGGTTCCCTCAGGTCAATGGTCCCTAAACACGTCCAGACTGGGTTAAACATGACATAGGGTTCTCTCATGTTTTCTCTCATATTTGTCTTCTTTTCTTGAAATACTGCATAGTAAACCATTCAATCTTTCCGAAGCAAAATGTTTGAACAAGGGAAGAGTCCAAAGTTCATCAGAGATTTTAAGGATAACAGTGTGGAAGGCATAACATGGCTGAAAACGAGATAACTCTTAATTTACATAAGACATCTAAAAAGGAAAACTTTTGATGGGAACCTTAGATAGGTGCAAAATCTGAATAAAAATTGATTTTCTATCCCCTCTTATTTTCTATATTGACTAGACAGACAACTCAAAGAGTTCACGCTACATTGGCCTTTGATTCTCCACACAGACATCGATCCAAACATTGGCGCCTCTGTTTTTTTCTTCCTTCTTCATTTCTGAAAACCACTGCTCTACTCTCACCAGCATCCCTCCTAATATGGAGCAATTCCAACCGCATCCTCCTGAACACACTCCCTCCACGTCAGAGCTGTGCTCTACAATACGGCAACCAGAATCTGAGCCTGTCACTTAAAATACAATGCCGTCAGATCTGTTACTTTAACCTTGAAGCAATTAGCCGTTGCTGAGCCGTAATGAATCCTGACATCACTCCGCTGTGATGAAACCCCTAATTGCTCTGTAAAAATTGAAGCTTTTGACATCATTGCTGACAGACTTTTTTTTTTTCCTCCTTGCTTGTGCGGTCGCATGTGATGGCGCCTGGTTGAAACTTGAAAGGTAGCGGAGCTTCTCTGCCATCAGCTGTCCTGTCACTTGACAAAAAGAGAGAGAGAGAGAGACACACAGAGAGAGAGAGGGGGAAACTGGCTGGATTTGCTGAAATGATGAGGCCATTTAAACTGTGATGTGTCTCAGCCATGTGGCATCACTCAGCCAGGACTGCTGCAGATGACCGTTTTGGTTGGAGAGGATGGCTTCGCTCAGCACTCTCACCTGTTAGACTGTTGGAGAATAACAGGTTAACCAAAAAAACCCTGTTTATTATTGGATTATATCAGAGCAGGAAATTGCTTGATAAAATAGTTTATTTTTTGCTCAGTCATTTATTCAAGCACAACTGGTTCAAGGCACAAGCGAAAGAAGCGGCTGCTTAGGTCCCCCAGACCAGAAGGGGGCCCCCCAAGAGATCTTATGTTTCCTACCAGAAGTATCTTGTTTTTTTTGTTTTTTTTTTTTGGGGGGGGGGGTTAATTACTTTCATCAACATTGAGCTGTCATTAAATTAAGTTTAAGCATTTTCTAAACCTTGGAATTCAAGATTTTGCGAACATTATAATTTCTTAAAAGCTCTGAATTTGAAATAACCCGGATTTTGAAAAATTACATTTGAATTTCAAATTGTTTTAAATGTAAATTTAATTTATGTAAGATTTATAAGTATTGATACTGTATTAAAAGGAGGTTTCTAGTTTGATAGTTTAACGGTCAGAAGTCATGGTTAGTTTTCTTGCTGCTGTCTTCATTTTTGCGGCATTCTTGGGTTTGCAAAATACAACTACGGAATTAATGGACAGTTTTCAAAAAATGTTGACATTGTTGACTCACTAGCTACCTAAACATGCACAAGGAACGAAAAGAGCAACTTTAACAGTTTACAAATGACATTTGTAATCCTGTGGTGCAGGGCGGGTGATTGATGGCAAATGCAGAACTGGAGCAAGGTTCCATGAGACCCTGGGTAGAACTTGACCTTGTAACCCCATTTTAGGTTAATTTAACAGCATCCACGTCTGATTTTTTTTTTTATTAATTTGCTTTAATCTTCTTTGTTTTTGCTGTTGTGGTTTAAAATGTGCTTTTAAAGAAGACCAGTGAACTAAGAGTCTGTGAACTCAATATTCAATCTATAAAAGTTTTTCCTTGACAAGTACAAGTGGCATATTTGCCTCAAAACAGCTGTGGACAAATCCTGCTTACACCGTGGGGCTCAGCTGATGTCTTTGAATATCAAACTTATATTTGAAGACAGGAAGAATATAATGCCATAAAATAAAATAGGACCTTGTTTCATTATTATATCCAGTGGAAAGGCAACTGATTATTAAGATTTGAAGCAATTAACAAACTAATGTGACTTTAAAGTTGGAACTTAATCAGTTTCTTAAGACCTGTAACAATTATGCATTTTAAACATTAGTAGAAATTATTAAAGACTTTTCCTGCTATGTGGGTTTGTTCTTTCTGTGAAAATGTTTATTGCTTTTTAAAATAAATTTCATGTTTAATTTTAAGCTCATTGCTGAAGGCTGATGGGTTTGGCGAAGAAGTCCCACTTGATAATAAAGTAAGAACCTATGTTTGTATATAAAGAATTATGAGAACTGTGAACCTGCTACATGCACTGTAAAAATGAATTTTGGAGGATGTTATATATAAACCACAGTAATGACTTAATCAAGCATTTTGTAAATCTACTGTTTGATGATGGCTAAAAATCTAACAAGATGCATTACTTTGTGTTTTGGTAATAAATCTTTCCTAAACATTTGAACCCCGCATGAACTGCAGAACTCGGTTCAGTCAACAGTGAATCTCATTGGACCTGTCTGATGACGTAAGGCTGGTATAAGCGAAGTAGTTTTTATTTTAGTTAGTCCGGATGCTAAGCTTTAAGCTAGCATCCAGCTTTAGCTAGTTTGGAGCGCTAGTGTTAAAGTTAGCATCTGGGTTGCTTGATTATGAGAAGTAGCTAGCTCAGCTGGGTGTCAGAGAAACATTTCCAAAAGAAATTCAAAAAGTTTATTTCTGTTGTAATGTTTCAAAATCACCAGACTTCTTGGTTTTTATTCTGTTTTTTTTCATTGGAGGGCAAAGAGTAAAAATATTCTCGTTAATTCGTTGGAATTAAATTAAATTGCTGGAAAATGTATTGGAATTTAACACGTTTACGTGCCTCTTAGCTGAAAAACCTACAGGATTTCAACACAGAAATATTAAAATCTACTCCAACAAACGCATAGAAAATGTCGATGCTGTCGTCTGACTAGAAGTTAGGCTTTTACGTTTTCTCCCTTCTTAAAGGTCCTGCAGCCTGTATGACGAACGGTTCCTCCCGCAGATTCACGCACAAACAGCGTCTTGTTGCACATGCAAAATTAGTGCGACGGTTTTCTCTTTCCTTCCTTCCTTTGATTGCGACTGCTGGTGCTGCTGGTGGTGGGGGGTTAAATTTGGTGTTTAGTGAGTGATGCAGGAGATGTGATAACGAGAGGCCAAGGAGAGCAAGTGTTACCTCATTATTGTAATGAAAAAAGATGCCCCGCCATTACATCAGTTGGAAAAAGTGGCAATTAAAGTCCCCAACAAGGTTCCTCGAGGCAAGAAGAGGAAGAAAACGAGCCTCTAAAGCCCATCTGTTCTGGATAATATGCGCCACGGTGAAGAAAAGGCCTAATCCTCTTCATTCAAATCTGATGCTCCTTTTTCTTTCTTTTTTTTCTTCCACTATTATTATTAGTTTCCACCAGTGATTGGATTTTTTTTAAAGAAAATACTCATATTTGAAAAAAAATACATTAAAATAAAATTGTCCAACAAAAATATATTCAAATTTAATTTTACAATAAATGTGCGCCCTCCCAAAAAATATACTTGATTCACAAGTTAAAAATGACAGTCGCAATAATATTTGTCTAATTAAATATAGCGGATGAAACAAACACGCGCTTTTATGGATTATAGCTGGAGCCACCGAGTAACAGTCCTATTAATTCAGTGCTGCTGTACTCTTCTCCTCAGCCTATTATTAATGAATTGGAAACAGCCGCTGCAACCACCGACACCTCCCACCCCCCTGACCCCCCCCCCCCCCCACCACCACCACCACCACCACCTCTCCTCCCTACCAGCCGAGCGCAATAAATAAATAATGACGCAGAAGTCATGCATATGAACAACACGCATGCATGCACAGGGCTGCAGCTCTGTGCAGCAGGAAGCTGCGGGGTCAGTGCGGCGGGGCTGATGGTTTCTCTGCACAGAGAGGCCCGAGATGCTTTACTCAATCGTTGCTCGCCAAGGCCGAAGTTTCTGGATGAGGAAGGGGGGGAGAGAAGGGGCGAGGTGTTTATCCTGCAAAATCCTAAGGTCCATCTCGCTGTTTCTGCGCTCTGGGATCCTTCTAGTTTTGCGTCCGATCATCACTTTTCTTTTTTCCGTTTTTTTTTTTTTTTTTTTTTTTTTTTTTTTTTTTTGTGAGAATATTTGTGTGGTTGGCTGAGACGTGTCCGCAGATCGGCTGACAAGCAGGTGGCTTAGACGGCATGTGTTCCAAGAATTAAGGCAGAGCTGAATTTAATCCGGCGAGTTTTTCTGCTGCGAAGGGAGTATTTGCTGACTTGCGCACATATTGCGTTAAAATTTCTCTAAAAACAGCAGCAACAACAACAAAAAAAACACAACAACCAACAAATAAAAAAAGCAAAAAAAAAAAAAAACAAACACAAAAAGCAAACAACCCCCTTCACTCCACCCCCCCCCCAACAAAACAACAACAACAACAACAAAAAACAGATATGATCCGAAAAGCAGAAAGACAAAAAATAAAAATAATACGTGCTGTTTTAGGTCACTGTGTTACTCTGCAATGTTTTCTTTGAAATTACAGCAAAGTTCAATTTGCCTCACTGGAAATATTATTTATAATAATAATAATGTATATATATATATATTTGTAAAATGGTGACATAAACAGACGCACCCGGAGGCGCTAATTCACACCGTAATCTGTCAAATCAAAGTGTCTGTTTTTGAAGCAGCAAACTTTAAATACGAGCAGCGACTAAAATAATCCGAAAACTAAAACCTTCAACAGCAACAAAACGTCACGGGATTATTTCCTCCCCCCTTCCCAAAAATAACTAAAAACAACTTCACTCACGGCTATTGAGAATGTGCAGATTACTACCCCCCCCCCCCCCTCCGGCCCCCTCCTCCTATACTTTCTTGCAGGCGTCTTGTCTCGATTTTTTTTTTTTTTTCTCCCTGCGCTGAGAAATTCAGGCTTATTGTCTGCTGCTGCGCTCATAGGGAACAGCTGCCAAGCCAAGGCCACATTCCCAGTGTGTGCCCGACATCTCCGGGTCCATTCACCCCCATCACCCCCATCACCCCCATCACCACCACCACCACCAATCAGCTGCTGCGCATCCATATGCATGCTGCCGGTGGTTGGGCAGAAACAGAAAGGCCGCGCACGGTGACCTGCAGCTCACCGATCACTGAATCTGGACGGATCGACTTAATGCTGCAGGAAGAAGAGATTTACCCTGATCCGCTTCTGACAAATTACTAGTAAAAAAAAAAAAAATGCTGAGGAAATATGAGCTCGCAAAAACGCGGCGCGTGTGCAGAAGACGGAATTTGAAATAAAAACGATCAAATTCGATCAAAACCGAAGACGCAACGTTGGAGTTTTGATCCCTTGTCGTCAAGAAGCGTTTACAATTCAATTAGTATCATTACGTCTTTTATTCATTCACGTCTTCTCCATCTAGTAAACTTTATAAGTTTATTTTCTAATGTGAGTGTATTTGTACAAAAGACAAACAAACAATCAGACATGAGCTGTCCGGGCCGGACCCAGAGTCTTGAGGATCCGGCTGTGTGGGGCCTCCGTCCTGAAACTCTTCCTGCAGAATGTCTTTAATAAACCTGTCTCTGTTCTGTTTTTGTTGTTCTGTTTTTGTTGTTGTGTTGTTTCTGTGAGTGGGGGGTGTGGGCGGAGGGGGGGGGTGCGGGGGGGCGTTAAAGTCCTGCAGTGATGCTCCCTTTGCGTTTACCCACATCACGCGTTCAAGCAGCGTCCTGTTTTTTTTTTTTTTTTGGCGGGTTCTCGTTCTCATTGTCGTTTTGTTGTTGTTTCTATCGCGGGTGCGGCGTGCCGGGCAGGGGGTTCAGCGCCGGTTGGCCCCCCGGCCCGAGGCCGTGAATGAGAACCCGCGGGACCAGAGGCCTCTGCAGGCTGGGGTGCGGCGCGGAAGGAGTCCGGTACATGCTGCTGTACATGGCGGCGGCCGCGGCGGCCGCCGTGGTGCTGTCCACGGTGCCCAGCAGGCTCGGGTGGTAGAAGTAGGGCGAGGGGAACATTCTCTGTAAGGCCGAATAGTTTCCTGCTTCAGCCAGCAGCTCCAGACCGACCGCCGTCTGCCTTTTCCACTTCGTCCTGGAAATCAGATCAAAATCCAGCTGATCAATTATTTAATCTCTCTCACCGAGTCCCTGAACGCCTCTTTAATTGGTATGCAGAGGCCTAATTACTGCAGCCAGAATGTACAGTGAAGGTTTAATTAGGCACAACCGCCCCCCCCCAAATAAACAAAAAAAAAAAAACACAGACCAACTATATATGGTTAACCCAAACTTCAGCAAATGTTCGTTTCTAAGCTGTTTAAACACAAGTCAATACAAGATCCACTCTGATTGGTTGGTGAACACAGAAACATATTTACACACACACCAAATTTTCAAATTTGACTGTTACACATTGATGTGCAGACTTTATATATATATATATATATATATATATATATATATATATATATATATATATATATATATATATATATATATATATATATATAAGCATTAAAAGGAGTTAAGTACTGATTCATGACTTGTTTTGTGTATTTGTGAAGACAGTCTCAGGTGTTCTGATCCAAAAAGTAAATAAAAATAATATCAGAAATTCAAATATTATCAAATTGCCAGATGTTTATTTCTACTGTCAAAAAGCTACGTGATATTTTTTCATGAATGTTTCCGTTGGACTTTTCCTCCTGCCTCTCTGACCTCAGTGTTGCAGTGCCGTATCAGTGATGTCTACATGTTTATTTTGCTGTTGTGACAGAACATCCTGAACTGATGAATTTAGTCAAATAAATCACGTTTATTTCCTTTTGCTTAACATTATTTAGATTTGTCATTTTTAATGTTTTATTTTGATTCCCATTTTTTTAATGTTCAGGTTTTTCTGAGGGAATTTCCTCATGTATTTTTTCTTCAATTTCTCGTAACGTTGGATACAACAACACAACTGACCAAATTAATAAAATTATTATTATTATTATTATTATTATTATTATTATAAATATAACTGGTGTTAGACTGAATGATGGGACATTTTAGGGAAAGTTTAATTCCAAAATGTCTAATATTAGATCTATAATCGGTTTACTGCTGTGGAAAAAACTCCTACAGATATCCTGTAAAGTAGTTCCATTTTTATATATATATAATTGTTGCTTCAGTATTTATTATTATTATTATTATTATTATTATTATTATTATTATTATTATTATTTTTGCTTACCGTCTGTTTTGGTACCAGGTCTTGACTTGTGTGTCCGTCAGGTTGAGGGCCGCCGCCAGGTCCATGCGGTCCTGCACGCTGAGGTATTTCTGTCGCTCGAAGCTTCTCTCCAGCTGGTTGAGCTGGTGGTCAGTGAAGGCAGTTCGGGCTTTGCGGGGTTTTTTCGTGCGCACCGGCGGACTGTCTCTGCTGCTGGAGATCTCCCGGTCGCCTTCTTCTTTAGTGCCTTTAAAATGTGCCAGAGGTTTTTTTTTTTTTTTGTTTTGTTTTTCTAATAATAATAATAATAAAAATAACTAAAACTCTCCACTTAATTTATTTTCCATAATCCTAAACAAGAACCAAACTCTCCCCCCCCTAAAAAAAAAAAAAAAAAAAAACTTAATGCAAACAATCCCTTCAGCAGGGAAAAGAAACTCGCGTGTATTTGTCACCTGAAGTTTTTTTTCTTTTCTTTCTTTCCTCCATCCTCTCTTTTTCAAAAAACGAGACATCAATATATCAATCCATCTCTATTTGTAGCCGCGTCTCGGTGCGCCGTGATCCCCTCCAGGAACAACAATAATCTCTCTAATTGACCCACTAGGGAGATCACAGGGCTTACATCTGTTTCTCATCTATTATAGCGAGGAAGCTCACTGATTATTACTGTTACTATTATTATTGTTATTATTACTACAATTGTTATTATCTTTACTAATATTATTATTATTAATATTAGAGGAGAATACATGGAATAGATTTTTAAATTTTACTAATCAAACTCTGTTTAAAAAAAAAATAAATATAGATCAGGAAAATAGAATGAAATATATCTGTATTATAAGATAAAACCTAAGAAAGCATCAGCTCGTCTTCCCCTCAGATGAGTCTCTCTTACCGTTGCATTTCATTTCGCTCTGAATATCGTCCCTTTTGTCCAACTTGCTCCTGTTCTCGTCCTGCTCCAGTTTGGGCCGGAACACGTCCGGTCCCGCGGCACTTTCCGGTTTGGGCGTGTGATGCGGCGACGAGACGCTGGTGCTGTAAGGTGCGCAGGCCGCCAGCGGTTTGCTGTCGCCCAGAATGTCTTTGATTAGAAACGAAGAGGTTGCAGTCCTGGGGGCGCAGCCGGCGCCTCCGACCTGCTGCTGCTGCTGCTGCTGCTGCTGGGGGGACAGCGGTAAGCTCTGCTGCTGGCCGTGGTGGTGCTGCTGCTGCTGCTGCTGCTGCTGCTGATGGAGGTGGTGCTGATGCTGAAGGCTGTCCGGGACCAGATGCGGCTCGCCGCCGTGCTCCATGGTGACCGAGATGGGGGACGACGGGGCCGTGCCCACCGTGTCTATCTCCGAGCATGGCGACGGGGTGGCCTGGCTCCTGAAATCCGCTGTCCGGCCGTCGGCGAGCCGGAAGTCTCCGTTCATGAGGGCGCCAGAGTTGGAGGCGCCGGATAAAATAGTGTCTATCCCAAAACTCGCTCCGCTGGATGCTTCCATGTTAAGAGAGGACGGGTGAAGCCTTCATAACAACAGCGAGCTGCTTTCTCCCGCAGGGTGGGAAATCAAATCAAATCACAATAAGATAAACTCTTGGGAGAGGAGAAATTTAAAAAGAAAATGTTTTTTGAAAAAAAAGGAGAAGAGCTGAGAAGAAAACCCAAAAGAAAAATAGAGAAAGGGAGAGAGAGGGAGAGAGAAAAGAAAAGCAACAAAAAAAAAAGGAGAAAATCCACGTTTGTGCGGCTTCACACAGTCTGGATGGTCCGATGTTACATTCAGTGAAACAAAGTGCGGCTCTGCTGCTCCTCGTCCCCGTTTCTGTTTTTTTCTGTTTGGATGTTGAACTTTGTGTTAAAAGTTGAGGCGCATGGAGAGACATACACAGGCTGACTCCTCGACATCAGGCTCCCCCTTTTTGCCGCTAATCGCTCCGGTGTTGCTCCACAATGACTTCCTATGCTGACGTCACGGCCCACGGCGAGGGGGGAATTAATATTTTCTCCTTTATAATAAACACTCGACGCCCTTTTCTCTCTCCGTCTCTCTCTCTCTCTCTCTCTCTCTCTCTCTCTCTCTCCTCTCTCTCTCTCTCTCTCTCTCTATCATGCACCCATCCACCTTCCCTTTGCCCCGCTGCCATTGGCTTGCATCCTGACCGGCTCCTCTGAGGCACCAATCAGAGACGCGCTCTGCTCTCTTAGACACTTGCAGCGGGTTCAGGAGCCGCGGCTCCTTTTTTCCCCTTCTTCTTCTTCTTGAAATAAAAAAAAGGAGCAAAAGGGAAAAACAACAGCCGCGCGCACTTTATGGCAAAACTGGAAATATTTTTACAAGGCGAGAGCTAAAACTGAATGTTGGATTTCTTTATTTTTTCTCTCTCTCTCTTCATTTGCTTGTTTTAGTATTAAAAGAGAGAATTGGATTTCATTTCATAGCCAAAGAATAATAAATAAATAAAAACAGCTTCAACTCCAGTTCTATGGTAGGAAAAATTAGAAACATTTTCATTACATATATATTTTTCTTTCTAAAAGTCGTGTTTTAAAGTTGCAAATATTTGTTTAAAGCTCGGTTACGATTTTAAACTACAGGCTTGCAATACAACCGAAAAATAAATAAAATAAATAAATAACTGCGGGAAGATGAGCGGCACCTGACGTGAATCCGTGCGGAGATATTTTTTCCCTTTTTCTTGGAGAAGGTCGAGCGGTGGAGCGGTGACTGCCATGACAACATCCTGTTAATAACCACGTCACCCTAATTAGTAAAGTAATTATGAGGCGCTAATGAGCGTTCAGAGGTAGCAGGAAATTCAGCACTTTTCGCCTCGTTCCGACGTGGATTCGAAGGATGTTGAACCGAGGATAAAAAAAGGAGAAGCAGGAGCTGACAGTCTGTTAGAGAGCAGCGGGGCTCTCACTGCTCAGGAGGCGCAAACATGGGATTTATGGAATTCTTCTGCCGTATTTCAGAAAAATATGGATAACTTCTTTCCGGTTTTGTTCTAAGATTTTATTATTAATAATTATATTTTTAATATGAATATTATCAAAAATAATAAATATTATTATATTATTATTATTATTATTATTATTATTATTATTATTATTATTATATTATTATTATTATTATTATTACAGTAACCATCGCTGTGTTTTTCCACCAGCAGGAGAAATGGAGCCTTTAATGCTGGAGTTAAGAAGCTGAATCTCGGATTTGAAGGTTCGTTCGTAAATTTGCCTTAATAATAAATGTCACCACAAGTACCAGTTAGTTAAATTTAATTCATTATATTTTTAAATAAAAATTGTTGAATTGATTTGTAGTTCTTTGTTAAAAATCTTGAAATATTTTTCCCACAAAAACATGGCTGCTTTTCTCCCTTCTGTTTTTTGTTGTTGTTGTTTCTTTGTTTTGCTGTAATGAAAATGTAACATTTATTGTTGGTGACATTTTGATTTCCTCTGGTTTCCGTTCATAGTTTTATTTATTTCTTTAAATTTCATTTGAGGCCAATGATATTATCTGTCTCTTTAATTTATTTAGTTAGAAATATTCATAATAAACGAAATTAAATATTCCTTAATGATAAAATGCGGCGCTGTTGTTAAACTGAACTTCCATGGTGACCCGGTCTCTTTTCTCCAGTCTCCCTCTCAGAAGGCGCTGGCGGACTTCGACCACAAGGCGGCGACAAACCGAGGCCAAGGTCCGCCTGATTTGGAGCGGAGTAGCGCGCACGAGGCCTCGGCTGCCCTTTAATAAGCAACAACGACGCGTCCCCCCGCCGCAGTTCGCTTCTGACCGCTTATTGTGCACTTAGAAAGACACCGGCATGATATCATGAGTGGGACGTTTGATCCACGCACACAATGCTGAGCCAATCAGAACATCCGGTGATCAGAAAACCCCTCAATCTCCACAAACCGCCCAGGTCAGATCAAAGCGATGCTTAAACACGTCAGTCAGTGTGCGGACAGGCGCACAGGCTGCGCATCATGCCGCAAACAGGAGCAATCAATCTCTTTATTGGGGCTTGTTTCCCCTTCTTTTTTTCTCTCTTTTTTTTTTGGTCGCCGCAGGAGCAAATTGAGAGCTACCAGTTACGGTACCGCCTTATTGGCCTCAGCTGAGGGTCGATGAAGGGTCTGTGCACACGCACACACACACACACACACGCGCGCGCGCGCGCGCGCATATACACACATAGTGGCTGCTGGCACCACATCGATTCTCTGGCGGCTGTGCGTGGAAGTTGTCACTTCACCGCCGGCGACCTTTGTGGGTCTGCACAGTTGCGGCGTTTACAGAGAGACGCCCCGCGTTTAGACTGTCAGGCGGTGAGGGGTCGGATGGCTGCACGAGCGTCCTCACGCGCGCGCGCTCGCGCACGTTCCAGGAGGCTTTGCCGAAGTTTTAAGCAGAGTGATAAAAATCACCTTTGAGTTCGAGTCAGTGAAAGCGGAAAGCCCCAGCGTGGTTATTTAACCAAAATTACAACTAAAATAAATAATAACAATAACAGTAATAATATTAAATAATAAGAATAAGAATAATAAGAACAAGTGCTTTAAATTGGGAAGATTTTATTGGAGAAGTCTCATTTAAATTTTTAACAGCAAAAATATATTTTTTTAAAAAACCATATAACTCAACAAAATTGGATTAAAACCTCTATTTTGTTAAAGATAATTTAATCTTATTAATTAATTAAATTAATAAAATATGTTGGATCTAAATATTATGTGTTATTAGTCACCCAAACTTTAATGCAGCAAAAAATTATGAATGGAAGAACAAAACATATACACTATCATAACAGAACACCGCCATATTATATGAATTTACCCAATCCAATTCCTGATCTGGATTTTACATTGCATGACTCCACTGACAGACATATGGTAATATTAGTGGCCTAATCATTCTAATACACTTAATTCAGTTTTATTAAGTGCTTCAGCTATGATTTTATTAAATCATAGCTGAAGTCGATATGGTGGAGCTCAGGTTTGTCAACAGTTTTTGCTGCAGAGTTTTACTGGATCCTCCTTGGCAGTAGACCCACAACTAGCAACACGTTCACTCATGCCATGCTAACAGGAATCAAACAAATCAGTAGTGGTCTGTGAATATGGTACAACATGTTAGTAAAATAGTGTTTAAATTTCTTCCCCCCATGACCAAAGCTAATCTGTTCCTTAGCAACAACTCCTCAGGGTAAACAATATCACCTTGCTAGCATGTTTGGAGTTAGCATCAGCATCTGTGGCTAAACTAGCTGCAGATAAACTTCAGCTCTTGTTCCAACACGGAAACTTTATCCATCACAAGTCTTCTGGCAGGTTTTGATATCAGTCCCAATTAAATCAATATTAATACTGTTCTTTGTTGGACAACACACAAGCTGAGCTAACAGGCCGACTGAACTAACAGCTTCACTTAAATCAAAATGTTTAGGCACCAAAACGCAACTTTCATAAAATATTATATTTCTGAACTAATACCCAAAGTCAAAATGTAAATATTTTGAATGGGTAAAGTTAAATATTGCCTTAAAATACATTTTTATAGTGATAGATTTTTATAATGTAGATTCTTTGTCTTTTTCCATCAACTTTTTCATGCCAACATTTATATTTACAGACTCTTTGAGCAGAGATGTAAAGAACAGAAGCTCATCAGCAAAAATAAATTAATTTTGTTAGTTTTAGAATGAGTAGAAAATATTTGTATCTTTCTTCTTAGAAAGCTTTAATTATAAAATTTTGCCAACAATTTCTTTGAAGTTAAACAATAGAAAAAGAATGTATTTAATAAAAACTGTTCAAATCTGCCAAGTTTAAGCTGTAAAAACTGAATGTTTTCACCAACATTTTCAACCTGATTTTTTTCTCAACTTTTGTTCTAGCTTTTCCAGTGCCAATTATATAACCCATCCTATTAGCAATCATGTGATTGGACTTGAGCAAATAAAAGAGGTCAAAATGTAAAGAAATAAATCAGATTTTGAGAAACTCATGATCAAACCTCAAACATAACTCGTGGGGAGAAAAGTGCTGTTTCATGGACGCCAGTGTGTGACTGAGGGAATCAAAGCGCTGCACTCATCAGTTCACGCCTCTATGGCATGAAAAATAGCTGGAGTGTCAAGAGTCAGTGTGAGGGCTGTAACTGACCGCCCTGTCAAAATTGTCCTTGACAGATGGTCAGGTCCGGGCGGGGCTGAGGGTGGAGCTGAGGGTGGAGCTGAGGGTGGAGCAGGGATATATTGATCAAAAGATACAAAGTGGACATGCAGTGTAACGGCATGCAGTGAGGTCAGTGTCCAATCAAACCTCTATTTTTCTCTTACTCCTTCTGCTGATGTAACAAAATATATAAATGATTTCTTATGTGTTACAGGAACATTTTCAGAACTTTAGACCTAAAACATTCCAACCAAATCGGAGAATCAGCTTGTTACAGCAGCAACATCAATCTATGTGTTGTCAGGGTAAGGAGGACTGATAGTCACCAGAGTGACAAACAGCTCAGGGCCGGATATACAAGGATGTGGGCCCCTGGGCTGGAGCCGGTTTTGATGCCACACTCTTCTACTGAGGCAAATTACAATAGGTAGTCCCACACAGGAAATGATGCATGGAGGGTTTATAATGTGTTTATAATATGTTAAGCAGCAGTTCCATAATGTATATATTTTTAAAAATAAGAAAAAAATATTAAGAGAATTCTTCTGATGTGGACTTGAATTTTATATAAAGGACAATGGAAACATATATATATATATATATATATATATATATATATATATATATATATATATATTATATATATATATATATATATATATATATATATATATATATATATACAAAAGAATAATTGGGCACCTTGGGCTGCATTTGTATTAATCTCCCTTTTACTCTGTTGCCCCAAACTTGAACCTTCCTGTTTGTAGTTTGAGCTCACAGATGTTCTGTGAAGCCCTCTGAGGTTTGGAAGAAAACAGAGAACAATAAGTTGTCATGTTAAAAAAAGGTAAATAAAGTAAATGTGACAAACTTTATTCAATTACATGTAACAAATGAAGTGAATCTTTTTAAAGTTTGAACTTTACTCTCTTTTTCAGCATGTGCACGTTTCCACATGAGATACTGATGTATGTTACATTCATGGAGGGAATGTAACACACGCATTAGGTTGTATCATTTCTGGGCTGCTAAAAATAAGCACCTTAGCATATTTTTAACTATTTACCGCCACAACAAAATATTCAAAGAATCCCAAATGTTGAGCTTCCCTCCTCCTGCTGTCAGAGGAGCAGGATCAGAGATGCACAGGAAGTGGAGAACACATTGATTCGAGCGCGCTCCAAACACGGGCTGGCCCTGACAAGGTTGTTTTTAACAGTCGGTGGGGTCTATACAATCGCTTAATCACCAAAGCTGTCAGTCAAACGGGGCCGCTGCTGGCTCCATGCATGGCTGCGAGCGGCGTTCCACTAGCAGCCTCCCTGAGTGATTGATCCGTGCTGATGGCATCGCAGAAATAATTACAAGTCGTCTCCTGATGTGTGATTCTGCAGCACGTTCACGCTTCACGAAGGTAATCGGGAGGGATCAGGAGGGGTCAGTGCCATTTCCTATTACCTGGAGTCCGAACAAAAAAAAAACAACAATAACAGAAAAGAGGGGTAAAACAATGCGAGCAGAGTGAGGCAGAGGGGGGAGTGATGTGGGGTGGGGGTGGAGGGGTTGGGTGCACTTTGTCAACGAGTTCTGACGTGTTTTTTGTCCAATCTCAACCACTTAGCGCCTAGAAGCTGAACATACTGCGGCAGACTGATGGAATCCAGTGATTGCAAACGGGGATTTTAAATGATCGGCTTCATTTAGTTGATTCCCATCACAATAAATCAACTGTTGGATGCCATGTTGGGAGACGGTCAAGTTTAGGGCTGGTTTATAACCACAGGATTAAACTTTGTGTGCTGCACTAAATAATTAATAAGGTAATCAAGATATCATAGCAATATCTTTACTTAAGGTTATTGCAGTGTAAATGTATCTCTTGAGCAGGTGTTAAAGTCAATATGATAATACCTCAGATTTATGTGACAATAAACAGGAAACTTAAAATAAAACAAAAAAATCTCTATGGAATAAAGAGCATATTCTATATATGACATCTTGTCTGATGCTCTGTAACAATACCCTGATTGATTGAAGTATGTGTACTTTTGCATATTTTTGTGCCTCCATTTTATTTTGTACAAGTTAAAATGTTCAAGTCTGACTTTGTGAAGAAAGAGCACAAAGTGTCTGTAGGATTTATAACCCAGAGAAAGAAAATCTGAACTTTTTCATCTGGCCCCAACCTCAAAATCCAATATGGCCGCCCTGCCCCTCTTCTGACGGTTTGTCTCTTTGAATCTGATGCACAGAGTGATACTCGTTATTATTGTATACACCAAAAACAACAAAAACTCGTGACGCAGAAATCAACCGGCAAGTGATTGAGACTGGCCAATTTTTTTTCCCATGACTTGCTGACCGAAAAACGTGTTGGGTTTCTCTTTGTCCCCAAAATGTAAAGTTTCCACCCTATATGGTCCATAAATGCATCACTGAATGGCATAATGTTAGGTTAAGAGAAATGTTAGAGTTTTGCTTTTATCCATGAATGGGGCTCATCTTTTAATCCTTGTTTTCTACTTTCTCTGTTACGGAGGAAACACATCTCTTTCTTTTATGTTCAATGTTTGTTGAAACTGCTGAATAAATACACGTGTTGCAGAAATAGTTTGTATTTTCTCCAGCGTTGGCCTCCAGACCTGTTCCTCTGTTTCAGAGATCTGCTCCAATACACCTGAGTTC